>OY979666.1:13513717-14809455 GCA_963855955.1 Luperina nickerlii | reverse complement strand
AATTTTAATCCTTATGCCATGATTTTATACTGATGCGCGTGGCTTTGAAATGCAGGTCACAGGTGTCACAAAAATACGTTATAGACAAAATAACAGTCGCATCACTATTGCATTAAATTTGCATCCATCCATCTGAAAATTTAAAAAAAGCAATGCGCATAGTACACTTTGAACTACATTATAGTAATTTTATTTTAGTATGTAGGTAAAGTGCACATAAAGTTATAGAGATGGTTTTTCAAAAGGTTTTTCTTAGTGTCCGACCAAAACAGGTTTTTCAGCCGAAACCGAAACCGAAACCGAACTTTCGGCCTTGCTCTTAGTTTCGGCCGAAACCGAAACTTACTTAAACATATTAACTAAAATTTCTATCGTATACAGAAATCTGGTGTGTTTTTACACATTTATTTGAATATACAATCTATATTATACATACAGACAGTTGAATACTTACCTAATCATTTACGAGGTCGGTCCCATAATGAACTGGCCTGATATAGTTCTACGCGACATGTCGCTACATGTTGTGTTGCATTAAATAGTACGTTTATCGTGCACTTAATATAAGAAACACGCATCGACATGAAATGCTTAGTCTTAGTTTAGCAGGCATTAGCATAACGAGAGTACGGTTTTTTTTTTAAATGTCGAAAATTGAGTATCGAAGTGTCATAAAGTTTTTGTTTGAAGAAGGTTTATACCCTGCCCAAATAAAAGAACGATTGGATGACGTGAATAAGGAGTCTGCCCCCTGCTATAGCACAGTGAAAAATTGGGTGAAAGAGTTTCGCCTCGGGAGAGAAACCGTCGAAGACATTTGCCACGACGGTCGACCTGTGGAAGTGCTCACTCCCGAAACGATTGCTGTTATCGAAGAGGAGGTTCTGAGTGACCGCCGTTTGAAGATTAGAGAAATTGCAGCTAGGCTTGGACTCTCTAAAAGTACGTCATCGTGCGATCCATGAACATCTTCACATGAAAAAAGTGAGTGCAAGATGGGTACCGAAACTTCTTTCAGCGGTACAGAGACAGGAAAGAGTGCGCTGCGCTTCGGAGTTTTTGGATCTTTGTGGCGAAAATTCAAAGACTGTGATCGAGCGGCTAGTGACTGGTGATGAAACTATGATCTTGCATTATGACCCACAAAGCAAGCGCGAATCAATGGGATGGCGTTATAAGGGTGAAAAGCCCCCTAGAAAGGCAAAGGTGCAACAATCGGCTAAAAAACTGATGTGCACAATCTTTTGGGATTTTCAAGGCATTTTGATGGTGGATTTTAAAGAACGTAATACAGTCGTGAACGGCTAATATGCTTCTTTAATATATAAATTACGAGACAAGATAAAGGAAAAACGAAGAGGCAAGCTGTCTAAACTCTAAAGGTGTCCTGTTGCTCCATGACAACGCCCCTGTTCATACCGCTGGTGTTTCGAAGGATGCAGTTCGTCAATGCGGGTTCACAGAAGTTGAACATCCACCTCACAGTCCAGACATGGCCCCATCCGACTATTATTTATTTCCAAATTTAAAGCGAGACTTAAGAGGAAGAAAATTTTCAAGCGATGAAGAGTTGCAGGCGGCCGTCTTCGGTCATTTTGAGGCTAAAAATTGTGGTTATTTTTATAAAGGTTTAGAGATGTTGATTCACAGATGTCAGAAGTGTGTTAGTAGTATTCATGGTGATTATATTGAAAAATAAAATTGGTTTCGTTTCATTTCCTTCATTAGTTCATAGTTAGGCCAATTCATTATGTGTCCGCCCTCGTATGTGCAAAACACAAACTCAACTCCATGCGATTAACGATGGACGGCGGCGAACTGGGCCGGCGACGCGACGAGCGAGCACGAGCTAGCCGCGAAGTTCGCCGAACGATGGACGATAATTCATGAACACTCGAGTTTCGGCGCGGCCGAAAGTTTCGGCCATTTTCTGGCCGAAACCGAAACTAAGGCCGAATCTAGATTATTTGGCCGAAACTGACCGAAACCGAAACCGAACTTTCGGTCGGTCACTACTTATTCTATAACTTTTACTTTGGTGCCCTAGTCTCAACAATCATCTCAATCTCTGGAACGCTACATGTAACGCATGCAGCGTGAGCAGCTACATGAACGGTGCATTTCCTATTTATGCCATTATTAAAAAAAAAACTTAGGAATCGTTTATCCCTGAATAGGCTTCAGAGCATAATGATGATAAGATTTCCCTGATCAGAGAATATGGGTCTTGCGTTAAGTTTGAACCTACGGCAAATATGTATGTTAAAAGCCTTTGACGTACGAATGTATGATTTCAAAAATACGTTGACGATGAATAGTAGCACCGCTGGCGATGATGATTATGCCGTGCCGTTCTGGAACTGACCAATAATATTACAATTTAGTACGTTGTTTAGCAATAAGTATTTAGGTACCCAGTCTTTTATTATTATTTATTTACAAACTATGTACCTATGCGTTTTATTTTGTGAGTTACGAACGACTTAGGGAGTTGGGCACTGCATCAAAGAAAACCTTATGAGAACCTGATACTTAGGGCTTTTTAGGGGGATTTTTAAAAAATCTTGGGGCCAAATTTTGGTATGGGTAATATGGGTTGGTAACACTGAGTTTGCTTGCTGTCATCAGTCTGCTGTTGATTTGCTAGCTGGACCCGAAATCGGTGTTTAATTCCTTCATTAAAAAAATTGGCAAATTCTGTGAATTATACCTCTACTACCTACCTCCTAACCAAAGTAAAAATTATAAGAAAAACATTAGTCAACTTGCACCAGAAGTAAGTATTGGTATTATAAAAACAAGCAAACAAAATACAATAATAATCACCAATTTGTTTAGTGTGGTTATCCAATCATTGGGACATACTATTGTCATTAATATTACAGCTCTATTTATTTCAGGTTTGAAGAAAAGTGATGGCTTATAATGTAAGTATCAACATTCTAACAAACATTCATACTTTCAAGAAACTAATAGGAAGCTCGTCAATTGACTTGTAAAAACAACTCTGTACTTACTTTTTCAAATCCTACTTCCTACTCCTACTAATATTATAAACGCGAAAGTTTGTGAGGATGGATTGATGGACGTTTGTTACTCTTTCAAGCAAAAAGTACTGGACACATTTGGATGAAATTTGGCACACAGATAGCTGTTTATAACCAGGATTAACAAATAGGATATATTTTATCCGTCGATTCCCACGGGATCGACACTTATGCGGGTGAAACCGCGGGGCGCTGCTAGTATTGCATAAAAAAGAAAATAGGTCGGTTTTGATAATATATTATAGAGATTGACTTTCAAAAGTGAATAACAGGGAAGAACTTTGCCTTCTCGAATGTAATAGCCATACCCATCCATTTTCGAACTAACACGGATGTTACCTAGGCTGTCTTATATTAAAATAAATAATTACTTACTTATTTAATACAATAATTTAACACTATAATGTAGGAACAGAGGTAAATTATTAATGTTTGTTTTAATAAAGATATTAGAAAATTAAATGGCAATTTAGCCAAAACTTTAATTAGGGTGAACCTATAATTCATAAGTTTTAATATTTGAATTTTCCCCTAGAGTTGTATATCTGTGGGTTACCTACAGAAATCATTTTACATACTCTTAAGTAATATTTTGACACTAAAATATATTTTCTGGACATTTAAAGGGTTACCTACATGCTCTGTGAACATTTCTGTTTATCCCAACTTGAAAAGACATTATGTAAGTATACAAAATGGGATCGATTTTGGATGAGATTTTTTAGAATCTGAATCAATAGAATTTTATAATTCTTTTATATTTCATTTACTTTGCCCAAATAAACAAAATATACTTAAAAGAATTATAAAATTCTATAGATTTGTATTCTAAAAAATCTCAACCATTTATGCAAAGGTGGGTCGGCTAATTGCTTTAACTGAGTGTACATATTTTATTTTCACTTTACTTCTCTTCCCTCTGTTGGATCATCAATAATGTTATGGATGATAACATACATACAAAAACTCACACCTTCTTCCCATGTAGATATCCTTACACACCCGTTTTGGTTCATTTAAATTCATACATTAGAAGGCCAATTATTCTCATAATAAAAAACATTCAAAATCGAGTCTCAATCTCATCTCAGCAATAATCAATGTCAAAAATTTTGGGAAATTATTAGTGGTATTTTTGACAGATTGAGACAGATTAGACTGGAAACATTCTTAAAAATTCAAGAATTGCCTCGTAATTAACATAAAATTTTGTAATATAGGATGATGAAATTTATTGATGATGATGAAATTTAATAATAGTTAATTTAAATAATGATTTGTGGTTGTATAACAGCAGCATTGAGGGCAAGTTGCACTTGCCAGTGTCAATTATTGGTCTTAGAAAGTATACTATACTATATGCCATACCTACTTGACAGTTACGGGTAGTCAAAAGACTGTTTTCTAAACAGATTTTTTATTTCTGTTAAATACGAATTAGGTTTTAAAAGTTTGTTTGATGTTTTAACTTTTATCAGAGAATATTACCATGAATTTGAGGTGATAAACCTGACATAATATACTTAATATATATCTACCCATGTCCCCTATGGATAACGAAACAACAAACATTTGTGTCTAATATTAGTCAAGACCAGACAGGTTAATAGCAGGACTAAAAAACCAATGCACCTGAGTGGGTACCTTTAGGTAATAATAGGTAATACGGGCAGGTGTCCGCAACTCCACGTCAATGCGCGTATTTTGCGTACGGGTAGGTTACCTTTAGTTAGGTCTTCAAAAGTGTTCCGAGGATTTCTGCACGTTGAGAAGCCACGGCCTCGCAATCCAGGATGACGTGGGCGGCTAATTCCTCGGCATCAAGGCAGCCCTGCAAAGGGGGCTGTCCGTGGCGCCTATGTTGAAAAGATGTTTGTTAAGGAGGTTATGGCCCGTAATTGTACCTATTATTATTCTAAGGTTATTTCTACTCAGGCTGAGAAGTTTTTTGGTTAATCGCGGGTGTATCATTGGTAATGCCAATTTTGACTGTCTACAGTCTGTTGCCCGTGACCATCTGTTGTTATGGAGTTCGGTCGATCTTTGGCGAATCCACGAATGAAATTGTGAGAAAGGCAAAGGGAGAAGTGGGTACGGGCCTAGCACCCTCATATTATCAGAGCCTCTCTTCGCAAGTTCATCTGCAGCATCATTGCCCAGAGATTCACTGTGCCCTTTGATCCACTGGAGAGTAATACGATTGGACGTCGATAAACTCTCCAGAGCTAGATGGCACTCAAAAATTAGTTTGTTTGCTACCTAAAGCTTTAAGCATAGATAGGCTGTCGGATAGGAATTTAATGCCGTAGTTCCGGATGCCTAAGCGCTTTACTGCTATTGCAGCTTCTGTTAAGGCAACACATTCGCATTGAAAGATCGAACTATGTGTGCCTAGTGGTATGTGAAAGTTAATATTGAGGTCAAGGGAGTGTACGCCAGCACCTGAACCGTTTTGTGTTTTAGAGCCGTCTGTATAAATGCGCACTTCGTTGACTCCTGACTGATCCCTTTCTTCCTGAACTGTTTGTATAATGTAGTTCTTATTGAACATCGGTTGGTTTGGTGTTCCTAAAAAAAATTGAATATCGCGGGCTACCCTGGCGCTTTCGCCTTAAGGGGGAAGCGCTAAGGTAGCCCGCGAAATTCAAATTTTCTTACGTTTTTTGCAATTTGCTGGTCAGTATTAAGTTGTGCGTTGATTAACATATGAATCGCGGCCGTAACAAATATGTATTTACAGAATTATAATCATTAAAGTCATCAACACAACTCTCTAAGACTAAGACCACGTAAGTCCAAAGAATAACTGTTTCATGAAATTATCATTCTTTGGACTTACGTGGTCTTAGAGAGTTGTGTTGATGACTTTAATGATTATAATTCTATAAATACATATTTCTTACGGCCGCGATTCATATAAGTATTAATCAACGTACAACTTAATACTGACCAGCAAATTCCAAAAAACCTAAATAAAATTGAATTTCGCGGGCTACCCTGGCGCTTTCGCCTTAAGGGGGAAGCGCTAAGGTAGCCCGCGAAATTCAAATTTTCTTACGTTTTTTGCAATTTGCTGGTCAGCATTAAGTTGTACGTTGATTAATATATGAATCGCGGCCGTAAGAAATATGTGTTTACAGAATTATAATCATTAAAGTCATCAACACAACTCTCTAAGACCACGTAAGTCCAAAGAATGATGATTTCATGAATCAGTTATTCTTGGGACTTACGTGGTCTTAGAGAGTTGTGTTGATGACTTTAATGATTATAATTCTGTAAACACATATTTCTTACGGCCGCGATTCATATGCTAATCAACGTACAACTTAATACTGACCAGCAAATTCCAAAAAACCTAAAAAAAAATTGAATTTCGCGGGCTACCCTGGCGCTATCGCCTTAAGTATTTAGAGTGTTGCCTCCACTTTTATCTATACACCGTGAAATTTTAATGGTTGTTTTCCCGCGGCAGAACGACTTGCCATAAGGAGTACTTTCGAAACATAGAGTAAAAGTAAAAAAATAAAAATATTTTTGTTTTAAAATAATTAAAAAAATATTCAACAACTCGAAAAAGTGAGAAAACATAGTAACACTAGACGCGATTTGTTGTAGGTACTGTCGCACGCGCCGGCGCGCGGCGCCATCAAAAGAAAACAATGCATAAATTAATGTTCAAACCAAAATAAGCTCCCGAATGTGGTGATACGGCATAAAATAGCTTGCACGCAACATTGCAAAAAATCACCTGCTAAGCCGCCAAAGCAAAGACCGATTTAAAATGTTCAAACCAAAATAAGCTCTCATACGCGGTAATACAGCATAAAATAGCTTGCATTTAACAATACAAAAATCTACCGCAAAAGCCGACAAAGGAAATCCCGACAAAAGAAATGTTCAAAGTAAAATAAGCTCTCGCGTGTAGTGATACAGCATAATCTAGCCTGCGCGCAAAAATTACAAACGATCGAAACCGCGTTTCGACGCCTATTGTATCCGTGCGGCGGTAACATACAAGTATTAGTTTTCCCGCGAATGTCGTACGCGCAGCACACGTCGTGTTATCTTTGCAACATGGATCGACATTACAACTACTGCAATTTGGAGTACGTTGCTATGGTGCAACTTTATGCTAGAGCTAATTATGACTCCCATGCTGCCCGGCGACTACGCGGAGCCGCGACACCTGCAGTCGCTCCGTGTTCGCGGGATTCTGAACCCCCAAGTGCCATCGTCACGGACCATCGTAGCGGCATTGCAGTTAAAAAAATATTTATGACGGTCCTAAGCCCGTAGAAGTATGAAGGGAAAATTTGAATAACTTGTTGGATAGCAAACAGCTGATTGAAACGCACGCGGGTCAATGGCCGTGCGGCTCTTCCCGTAGATATCGGGCGGTGTTACTATTAGTTCGTGATCACTTTCGAGTTTTGTGTTTCACAATGCTAAATCTGTCATTTCCTGTTTCTAATATTTTATTTATTTATGAAACGATTATATTACTAAGACAAAACTGTTTCGCTGCGGGAAAACAACCATTAAAATTTCACGGTGTATAAGCTTCTTGGTTCCACCCACTGCTGAGTAGGTATAGCTCCTCCCGTTTGTATCATGCTTCCCTGGTCTGTGCGAATCTCATCCATCTCTCCTTTTGTATATATATTTATATGTATTTGTTTAGATAGACGTCGATCAACCACTTTAAAAAGTGCTTGCCCATGCTTACAAGCCAAGCCAAACGATCTTTCTACACAGGATTTAAAATGCTCTAAGTTGAACTTAGAGCATTTTAAATCCTCTGTGTCTATGGCGACGGTTACACGTAAGGTATTTACTGTGATCCATCAGTAAATACTGACGTATCGTGGTATTTAATTAACGTGTAACCTAATGTATTGATGTATGTCATTATTTATTAATGGATTTCTAGATTTCTTGATTCTGTATTGATGATCCGTCGGATTATGATAAATATTGATCGTGTAGCCTTGCGTCAATATTTATCACGTCAGTACGCGTTACGCTAGCGATGGAGACGGACGACTTTTTTGATCTTGTAGAGGCGGACGCACCGTCGTTGTCGTCGCCCCGCACCTTCTCGAAACGTACTAAAGATCAGGAAGTTTCAAAAGAATTTATCCTAAATTTAGAAGTACCTATTGCCAGAGATATACGCACGGAACAAATATTTGTATTGCCTACAGGTAGTTGTTCCGGGTCTGGCTGTTTGTGTATGTGAATTTAAATGTTTGCAAACGCACCCACGATACAGGAGTAATTTCTAGTGAGGGGCAAAGTTAAAAAAAAAAAAATTCAAAGATAATTATGGGATAGTTCTTCAAAAGATTACAAAAATTTTATAATTTAATATTTTTTGCCCATCGCTTTCGCTTGACCTTTTTATTTACACTAAGTGCTCAAATAATAGCCACGCAACCTTTAATTTTCAGCTCTGTGGCCATTTTAGACGTTTATATAGCAGGAGACCGGACACAATACTGACGTAATAAATATTGAACGTGTAGGCCAGTGTATTAATCCATCAGTAAAAACTGAAATCCATCAACAAATACTGTATTGACGGATCACAATAAATACTTTACGTGTAACCGTCGCCTATGACTATCTATAACTATCACAAATTCAAACGTGTGGACTGTCTATAACTAAGTATCAAAAATTCAAACGTGTGGAACTTAGTAAGTTCCGACACGTTTGAATTTGTGATAGTTTGGCAAGCGTGTAGTGCCTGCATTTCGTTCCCATAATCGACGTTGTGACGCAACGAAAACTACAATCTTTGCACCATCACCAAAACATACATTTATAAAATTTAATCACGCTTATTCATGTAATAATGTATTCTAATTAGGGCTGATTTTTCCAACGCCAGATAATTTTATTGGAGGAATAATTTTGAATTTTTGACAATTATTCCATACAAAAACTTGTCAGACGTCAATTTTATTCCACGAATAAAAATTATCTATAGATTGAAAAATCAGCCTTTAAAGTTATAAACCAATAATGATTACTAGTGTTTCATTTTTTATTCACATAATTAAAATAAAAGATTTTATTCTTAAAACGGTTTTAGTATGTAAAAACCGGTAACCGATAAACCGACAATCAACCAAAGAGCGTAATGGACATCACTACAAACATTGAAGAAAGTAAAATGGCCGTCGAGTGGGTCGCCGTAAATATGTTGAGTTATTTTTCAAATCAATCGTTTTTAACACAATTACAATGCGAATATTGTCAGAAATGAGTATTGAAAAAGTGTGTTTTACTATAGACTTTGTGTGTGTCTCATTAGTGTCCTGAATTATGTAAGAACAAAGAGTTTTCGTCGTTTGTTGTATCATTCGGGCAGCTATACAAATGCATGAAAATGGGACTCTCTCATTTGTTGTTGTTTATAGCGATAATCAGTTTGATATGTTTTTCTATAAAAGCAGAAAACATTGAGTGCCCACACAAATGTGATTGCCTGGAACAGTACGTCGATTGTTCAAAGAAGAATTTCGTATCTGTGCCAAAAATTCCTAAGTGGGTGGAACGATTGGATCTCAGTTATAATAGGTTGAATGAAAACGTTACGGAGGCTTTTGACAAACTACTGAATTTACAAGAATTGAAGCTGGACAAAAACTTATTTCATTTCATACCAAACCTGCTGCATCATGAACAAATACAGGAACTGAGTTTGAATAGGAATAACATTGGATCAATAGACACAGGTACCTTTCCTGCTAATACTTCCATCAGAATACTAAATGTAAACAGTAACCATATAAAATTCATACAGGAAGGAGCTCTAACTAATTTGTCAAATTTGGAAGTTTTAAAACTGAATAGGAATGAAATAAAATCCCTACCTAATGACTTGTTTATGTATCAGACTAATCTAAGAACTCTGGAATTGAACCATAACAAGTTACATGTGATCAGTCCGCTGCTATTTCAAGGGTTGTCTAATTTGACTACATTAAAACTGAGATTTAATAATATTGACAATATAATGGATGGTGCCTTTTTTGGATTCAAGTCAATGAATTTGTTACAATTGGACCATAATAAAATAAGGAATATTTCTAAAGGTTGGATGTATGGATTGGAGTCATTGATAACTTTATCCTTGTCAAATAATTTGATATCAGAAATTGATTCTGGAAGCTGGGAACTATGCACAAACCTGGAAGTCTTGGATTTATCTCATAACCATTTGTTGGAAGTAGAGGGGCGGTCATTCCAACACTTGGTCCACCTTCGAACTCTGAGCCTTGGATATAATAAGATTTCATCAATTGCTCAGGATGCTTTTAGCTATATGACCCAGCTGCAAACACTACAATTAAATAATAACAAAATATCTTGGACTGTTGAAGATATGTCTGGACCATTTTCGAAATTGCAGAATTTAAATTCCTTTAGCCTGGCTGCTAACCATATAAAATCCATTAATTCAAGAGCTTTCGATGGGTTGTCAAACCTAGTTGAATTAGATTTAAAAGGAAATAATATAACTTCCATACAACAGCATGCTTTTGATTCAATGTCTAAATTAAGAAAGTTACATTTGAACTCTTCGTCACTGCTGTGTGATTGCAATTTATTATGGATAGTGAAATGGATAAAAGAGAAGGCTGAACAAAAATATGTTACAGCTAACTGTGCCTACCCGTCTGAAGTCAGAGGGGTGTCAGTCACCAAACTTAAGGAAGACAACTGTGGTGACTCACCTAAGCCTAAAGTAGTGGAACATCCTAAAACTCATCTTGCCATAAAGGGACGGTCAGCTAATTTAGTTTGTTCTGCAACCTCCATTCCTTTTAACAACATGACTTTCTTGTGGAGAAAGAACAACGGTAACATTAGCA
The DNA here is from genome assembly GCA_963855955.1 of Luperina nickerlii. Classification (NCBI taxonomy): domain Eukaryota; kingdom Metazoa; phylum Arthropoda; class Insecta; order Lepidoptera; family Noctuidae; genus Luperina; species Luperina nickerlii. The sequence goes on along the minus strand of OY979666.1, from coordinate 14,798,522 downwards.
ACCCTAAAGTATATGAAAATATCACTATCGGACCGAATGGTCAACCACGAGCAACATCAGTGTTAGTGATTCCTAATGTTACTCATGCTGATTCTGGAAAATATCAGTGTGTTGTTGGTAATACTTTTGGAACAACTTACTCTACAAAGGCTAAAGTAAATATAGTCACCTTTCCACGGTTTACAAAAACTCCAACAAATGTTACTGTGAAGACAGGAGAGACGGTAACACTTAATTGTGCTGCCACAGGGGATCCGTCACCTGAGATATCTTGGAAAAAAGATGGCGGTAATGATTTTCCTGCTGCAAGAGAACGAAGAATGAATGTAATGCCAACTGACCACTTGTTTTTTATAGTTAATGCAAAAACGACAGACATGGGAATATACAGCTGTGCAGCTAAAAATCCAGCTGGAACTATTATAGCTAATGCTACACTTACAGTATTGCAAGAACCATCGTTTGTCAGAGTTATGGAAAACAAAGAAGTGACTAGTGGTGACTCTGTGGTATTACAATGTATGATATCAGGATCTCCTAAGCCTGTTATAAAATGGCTTAAAGATGGAACTCCCATTACTGCTACAGAACGCCATTTCCTTACAGCTGATGATCAGTTGCTGATTATAATTGGATCAGTAGCGAGTGATGCTGGACGTTATGAATGTGAGATTACTAATGAGTTGGGTACTAAAAAAGATATGACTGAGTTACGTGTGTTGCCTCCAGTAGCCATTATGGTGAATGAAGAAAATATGGCTGGTATTATAATTATAACTGTTGTGTGTTGTGCTGTAGGAACTTCTATTATTTGGGTGGTAATCATTTATCACACTCGTAGACGCATGGCCCGCGCCGTGCATACTTTTCCCGCCGAAAGTATGAAAATGACACATGTAGTGCATAGTGACAGTGATTCACCTCAAATGTTTTCAGACAATATATCGGAGCACTCGTCATGCAAAGATAGTGGAACTGGTGATTCTGCTAAACAAACAAGCTTTGATGGAGTGCCTACTGATAGAAGTGAACAAGTACATTTTGAGACTGTATGCCAGAGTTATTCTCCAGTGCCTGAGGCACATAAACTTCTTCCATCATCATTTAAACCCTCAATTCAAGTGTGTGTAAATACGTCAGTTACACCAGCTACATATAGTTTTTCTAGTCACAGTGCTAATGTTTAAGTTTGTAATGTATATTTCTATAGTTTATAATAAGTGATAGATACAATAATACCTATGTTTCCTGCAGTTTCACTAATTACATTTATAATCTTCCTATTGTGCTCCACACTTCATAATTTTTTTACATTTTCTAATAAGTATGATAGGCATCAAAATACGTGGAATATATCAGATCTAGTTCATTTTATAGTAGAGAGAAATTATAAATACTTATAATACTTTTTTTTTATAATTTGAAATGTATGTTCAGAATCTTTTATTTAAGTATTAAAAATCTAATAGTTTATTTAGTGGGGCCATTATGTTATTGCAGACATTTAATGTGTTTTTTCAAAGTTCACCAATTAGTTGAAATAAATAAATAATATGCAAAGCAAATGCTTATAACACACACTATTCTTATTCAATAAAATATACCTGTAATGTTTAATTATGTGAAATAAAAAGGAAGCATTAATCAAGTCCTGGTATTAAAATTCAAAACTTTAACAATAAGACTTGTAGCATAGTAGGTATTTCAACAATACTTATATTTGTATATTATATTCGGCAGCTATGTATTTGCATACATTTTCGTAATTATACTTATCTTAGTATTATTCTGATTTAGTCACTATTCTCCCAGTTACACAAAATCTATCTTAAAATGATAGTGTAGTTAGTGAAATCGCAATAAAGTTAGGCATCTATGTAACTTGATTGCTTAGTACAAAATGTAACAAACTTGCCAGTATTGGTTTTGATGTAAAAGACTGAATGTCGTTTAAGTAATAAGTGTATGATTACTGTTATTTTGTAATATTAAATAGGCAATAAATATTTTTAAATTTGTTATTTCATAACAGTTTTCTAGATGCTATGTCATGTGATTTATCTAGCAGCTTTTTATTAAATATTAGGTGAGACTTGATATGGACTTAAGTATACTGTATATATGACATTATAATTTTAGAAATTCATCTGCATTTGGAGGGATACTTAAAAGTGCACTTAAAAATAATGAAACCAAAGTCAGGTTCAGAACATATTTTTTCGTAATTGTTTTGTGCTATATTGACTGTAAAATGCAGTGATTTGTGTGTGCTTTTAGGCATACCACCTAAAATTATATTACCATAGTAATCGCACCTCTACTGATTTGTATCTAGGAAGTAAAATATAAAATAAAATGTTGTTAATTTAAAGATGAATAACAATAAAAACCTTAGTAATGTTATGTATAATGCAGGTAATGTAATTAGTTACTAAAATGTGTAAGTTTATAGGTGTAGCGTTATGTGTGATGGGAGTGAGATTATTGAATATTTATGATTTGGGGCACACAATAATATTGTCATTAAGAAATGCAGGTCAAGCGATAATTTTTATTGATTTTCTAACTCTTAAGAAACCTGCAGAAAAATCATAAATTAATTCAACCTTTACATTCTATGATAAGATCAAAGATCGATAGACAATGCTCATTTATAAAGACATGTTCTTACATACCTAGGAAATGCAGCAATTGTATGACTTATTATTGAAACCTAGCTTGGTTATAAAACCGTAATTATTGTGCACATTTAAACCTTTGCCGTTCCTAACATCGGATGTAATTTACAAATAACGTCATACAAAGAAAAAAATAATTTCGAGAAGTGTTACACGCCTAATGCTAGACAACTGACCATCAGATCTGGTCTGTTGCCTAGTTTTATGGGAGTAGTAACAGAAAATCTACGGAAGATTTAAAATAGAATATAACTGTTCAGCCGTCTCCGTTAGAAAGGGAGCTGGGCAATGTATAACCGCGGATAATGGCGGTTGACCACTTGTCGTTGTCAACCTTATTACTAACTAGTTTCTGCCCGCGACTTCGTCCGCGTGAAATGCCTTGTTCCCCAACCCACTACGTCGCAACGCATCGCCCGCCCGCATTAATTTTCGCTAGGCGTTCTTTCCGACTTTTTGTTTGCTCGGCTCCTAATAGTCGTAGCGTGATGTCAAATAGCCTAAACCTTCCTCAAGAATTGGGCTTTCAAATGCAAAAATATTTTTTAAATTCGAGTGGTAGTTCCTCAAAAAAACAAAATCTTCAGCATAATTATTATTACTATGGATGTCGCAGCCAACTGGTTTAATTAGCCGTTTAGTTAACCGCTAGGCGGTTAACTAAACGGCTAATTAAATCAGTTGGTTAACCAGTTTAACCAGTTGTTGTTAAAAGGCTAGGCCTTTTAACTAAACGGCAGCCGTTCAACTAACGACCTCAATGATATTCAATATTATAGTTTAGGTTGGAACTGCCGGTCGATTCTGTAAAAATCTTACCGTGATAACTTAGGTGAAATGAGTTTGTTTCTGCTAGGAATTGACACTATTGACAGCTCACTCCACGCTCAGTTCACCTAAGTTTTCACGGTGAGATTTTTACAGAATAGCACCGCTGTAACCAATCACGCGCGAGCCGAATTGGTCGCAGTAACTAAGCCAGAGCACCCAGACCAAATGGGCTAGGTTAGAACTGTCTGTGATCAACCGCGTGCGAGCCGAGAGAGCGAAGCGAGGCCAGCACTGCTTCCAAAGGCCAGGCGGTTAACTGGGTTAACTAAACGGCAAATTTAACCAGTTGGCTGCGACATAAATATCTGAGGGGCAATTCTCGTAATTTTAACACGTTGAACGCCGCTTTAATTTTTCAGTCTTTCTGTTTGGGCCGTGGGGGACACCGTGTGGTCGACATACAATAGTTCTGTTGGGGCCGCGGGGGACAACATGTGACCGCGAGTCAGAGGCGATTTTAAACGTCTCTATTGGGCCGTCGGGCACAGATATGAAGCTAATACGTATTTGACGTGACCCCCACGGCCCTGCAGACAAATAGATTGTATTTGGTTTTTAGTAAAAAATATGACTTACAAAAATATGACAAATAATGTCGGAACAAGACTTGTTTGAAAGTTCTGAAGGAAATTGTGTATGATAATGTCTTATATTATATTTTTAAAATAAAATAACTATTTCTAATGCGTTGTGAAATACTGTGTATACTGTTACGATTTACTTAACTAGTAAAATCTGGTTAAAGTTGTATTACATAGTGTATCGAAAATAATAAGAATCACCGTATAAAACGTATAGTTTTTGTAAATTAATATCGATATAAAATGTATGAAGAAATCTAAATATAAAAAACGGAGGTTTGTTACTTGACAGTTGTTGGTAAAAAAATATTAGGAAAAAAACAGGAATTAGGAGAGTTTATCAAATTCAGGATATTAGGATAAAATTTCAAATCGAATATCGCGAATTTTAATCTGATTAGAACAGATTTTAAAAAGAATTATCTATAAAATATATTAGAAAGTTGTCCTGAGATAAAAAAAATGGGGTGAGGCTGTGTCATGGACGCGGCACATGCGACGCAGTGCGGCGCGGCGTTGCACGAGCCAGCCGTATGTCCGGGCTGACCGCAGCGGAAACACAGAGTGCTACGGTCTACCTCCGAGGTGTATTGGACGCCAACGTGGTGCCCCACATGGCATCTGAAGCACCTCAGAGGCTTGGGTTCCAGCAGTTTGACCTGCGCTGAGACCCAGCCTACCAGGAGCCTTCGGCCCTCCACTAATGTTCTGGCCGCCGTCACGGGGCAGCTTACCGTTACAGTTCGCATTCCCGTGAAGTCAGGACGTATGGTGCCCGCCTTCACCTGCTCAGCCAGACACTCGCCCGTCCTGACAACGGCGGCAACCACCTCTCCCTCCGTCACGGAGTCATCCAGGCCCAAGATGCGCATGTCTGCGCACTTGACGGGCCTGGAGACTCGGGCCTCCTCTGCATTCAGAGACGCCCTTAGCTTCTCAGCTAGGGCGTCAGCGGTGGGGCCACTCGTCGCCCCGGGGATCTCCAGCATGCGGGCACCAGTGGCGGTCACCCTATGCCGGAGTCCCCCGGTGATCCCCAGCTCTCGGAGGTCCACCGTCTCCCTCGCTTTGGTGAGCACGGCGCAATACGTCACGCCCCTCTTAACCGCGTCCGGCTGTAGCGTTATAACTACAGCCGCGGTCTTCGGGGCGCGAAGCCTAGCCGCGACGGCTCGCTCCTTGCGGCGCCGCCTTTGCGCCTTTTTCCTGCCTGCCTTGGCCGCCTTCTTCTCCCCGACCACCTGCCATTCGGCATCGGTCTGGGGAGATTTTGGGAGTGCAGCGTAGGCTCTGGGGCCTCTGCCTCCCGCGCCGTTCCGCCTCTCTTCCGGGCCGGCGCCGGTTTTGCCGGCGCCGAGGCTCCGCTAGCCGACACCAGTTTCGCCGGCGCCGATTTCGGCGCCGGTTTCGCCGGCGCCGGCTTGGCCGACGCCTGGGCTTGGCCAGACGGCCCGGGTTTGGAGGCGGCAGATGCCGCAGCGGCCGCGTACGAGGCCGCCTCTGGCCCCGGAGCTGTTCTGCCTGCAAGGGGGGGGGGGGGCGCAGGACTATACCCTCCAGGAAGGAGAACCGCGCCTGGAAGGCCACCAGCTCCTTCCGAACCAGGCTCAGGACCTCGTTCACCACCGGGACAGGCTGGCCCGGTTGGTTTGCCTGCGCGCCCCCGGTGGCCCGCAGGCCGGCCAGGTCCGCTCGGAGCTTCCCGTTCTCCTTTTGGAGAAGCTCCATGGCGGCCGTCAAGCGGGCGACCTCCGCCCGCAAATCGGCCACTTCGCCGGCCGCAGGGCCGGCGTAGTTGGCTGCCTCCGCTGCCGCCATGATGGAGGCCGTCGCCGAGCCTACGGCCCTGTTCTTTGAAGCTTGAAGCTTCTTCAGGGCCACGTCCCGGATCGCGGCCCCCACGACCGCCGCAAACCTTTGCTTGCGGTCCGCTTCGGGGCCTCCAACCGCACCCGCCTCGTCGCTTGAGGGCCCCGAAGCGACCGCGCGACCGGTTCCCCCCCTCCTTTGTGGGCTCCTCTGCTCTCTCTGCCGCCTCCCTGGCAGTGAGCCCCCTCCCCTTGCCTCGCTCTCGAGCTCCCCCCCGCCTACTGGTAGGGATCTTGCGAGCCGAGGCCAGCTCCCCATCGGAGGACGACCCCTGGCCGTCCTCTGACCTTGGCCGCTTGCTGAAATTCTTTTTCGTAGCGGCCATCTCCTTAGCACGGCAGAGGCTCCCTGAGCCTACCGTGCTTGCGCCTTCAGATGCGGCGTCGGACTCCAACCCCGCATCACTCCTTACTTCTTTTGTTATGCCGTCATCAACGAAAAATTTCATCTTGGCATACATAACTTGTATAGGAGGTCTAAGGGATGCCAATTTGCCTCCAGTCATATTCCTGAAAGAATTCCCCGTCTCTTCTCTAGTATACCAATTACCAGTCTTGGTTATTTGAGCTAGGATGCTGAGATCTTCCTTGTATGTGCCGAAGATGCTATGATAAAGTATTTGGGCTGCTACTTCTTCTGTCATTGAACCCTGCATTGCCCATGTTCTTGTCATGAACAATTTATATAATAACCATCCTCCGGATCCTGTAGTGTTAAAGAATTGCAAAAATCTATCTCTCTCATCCCTTCTCATGGCTTCAACTGTTACAGCAAAGAAGTTTAATGGGAAGCACATCCTTGTTGCCTGTCGAGAAGTGGTGATCATTAATATTTCTGCTATTAGACTTATTAATGTTGACAGTTCAAATGACATTTTGACATTCTTTGTAATTTCTATGATGTCATCTATTCCAGGGATGTGTGACATGGCCCTCTTTACTGCTGCGGCAAATTTGTTCCGATATACTCCTTCAGTTCTGACCATACAGAGGAAGGAAGTCATAGGCCCCAAACTCTGGACTATTGATGATCTTCTTTCAGGCGGAAAACTGTTTCCTTCTAGCAGGATGTGGTGGGCACCTGTTAACCCATACTTGGATACTTGAAAGGCAGTGTGTGTTCCATCCTTCTTTGTGATGAGCATTGTACCATGGCCCAATCTTAATTCATCCATTCTTAACTTGAATGCTGCGAACATGTCCAAATAGGGTCCCATGGTACCATACCAGTTTTCTTCATTGTCCATTTGGAAGTTCTTGTATTCCAACCCTTGAGCTTTTGTTTCAGCTAACCATATGGTATCAATATCTGCTCTCTTCATGGAGTAATCATTCCCCATAAAATGTATGTTATAGTCAGTTGTTGCCACCTTTGCTTGCATATTGGTGTTAACACCTTTTACTTTCTGCCTGCGTGTTGTGGGCTGTGAATATGATACTTGTTATTTGGGAGGCCAGGATTACTTCTGTTTTCAATTCAGCTTTTTTGATTTCTTGACGGAAGCATCATCTGATCCCTGAGAAGTACATATTATCTCCGCCAGCATATCTACAATTTTCAAATATGCCTTGTATAATGCAGTTAAGCATTTTCTTGTCACTGTCTAAAGTCATCCGGGGTCGTTTGGGGTCTTGCACTTCTTGTCTTGTGTCTGGATCCACAATAACATCATTTCTTTTCCTCTTCAGAGATGAAGTTCCAGGATCAGTGTCTACTTCCATTGCTCTGTCGGGTTTTTATTAATATCTCAAACTAATAATCAAGTAAAGTAAGGATCTGTGTGGAGGACTCCCGGCCACCGTAGGCGCGGGCCTGCGGGCGGAGAGTAATGGGTAGCTCACCGTCCGATCAGGACCAGGCCCGTGCCGGACGGCGCGTACGTGTTCCACGCGCGCCTCAAAGAGTTGTCAGCATTAAAAGAAGGGGACCGTAAGGGCCGAAGCCTGCCGGGTCAGCGGGATTGTCCGAAAGGGTTACCGCTGGCCCGGAACATAAAGGGCGAAGGAAGGAACACGGGTGGGTTTTAGTCAGTAAGAGTCTGACACTCCCTTCCGCTCCACCCAGAGCGGGAGGAGTCATTTGATGATTTCCCATCCTGAAAAAAAAAAAGAAAGGCCATGGGGGGCAACTGTTGAGTGACAGTAGTATTTTGGTCAAATAAAGTCACAAATTACTTTTCTTCAATTAGTTTCATGTGATTTAGCACATTTTCTAGCCCCTAAAGCAAAAAAAACTTATATGTAAAAATTAACAAACGGGCATTATTAACCTGGCTCCTCTTACTAAACAAGTGTGGCCCACATGTTGTCCCCCATGGCGGTTAACGTGTTAAGAACGTTCACAGTCTGATCTCAGTCTCAATCTGTCAAAAAATTTACTAAGGGGAGTTGGGAAACCGAAAAGATTAAACTGAATTTAATCAGAAGGCTGATAAAATAAATGAACGTAAAGCATTTTTACGTCCCGTCCGTAGTTGTTCCTGGGCTGCGGTTGGGTTTTTATTTCCCGATATTACCTACACAGGTTTTTTAACAGAGCACAACGTCCATGATTTAATTTTCTACCTCGAGGATGTACGTGTTTTTTTCGTCTAATAACAGTTGACTTTACATTGCTGCATTTCTTAATTAATACCTATTGATAAATGTAAAAACGTAAATACTTAGTAATAATACAGTTTTTTTATTGTTCATACTGTGTAAATACGGTAACTATTTATATACTTTACAGAATAAAATAATCTAAGAAAATAACCTTTTATTTATTTATCTACTAGCTCTGCACAAGCCGGGGGCCACAAGATTTAAAAATAATAAACACGAGCGGGAACGGAATCGACTATCAGTTAGTGCTCACGTACGCCAATGGTCGTGGGTTCGATTCCAGACCGACAGTGTTCGACTGTTTACAATTTTAAATTCATTCTTCACAAATCGGGCCCGGCTAGCGGCTGTATCAATTCGTGCAACTGCTAGTCTAGTTTTGTTCATAACTGTTAAATACCAGAACATCAGGTAATCTACATTTCAATATCCCACTGTCACGACATCTCTAAACTACTGTCTCATTGCGAGGCTACAACTATTTATCGCTTGTGCTGTGTGACTAACACAGCACAAGCGATAAATAGTTGTAACGGGAATTTTCGAGAGCACGATGGGGCTGCGTTGTTACTACGTACTCGCGATTGGGCAAACGATAAACATACGATTTCGGCTTAGCATTACATTACATGCGATAGGATTGGATTCAATTGAATAATAGGAACAGCTTCGAGGGTCTGTTGATTTCTAGGTACTGTGTAGGTACTATCAGTAGCTTTTTCGTACGAGCGAATATCGCTAAGAAACTGATACAGAATAATAATATGATATTATGATGTATGTATGGTGTGCGTTACCCCAGCCAGAAAATTTCAAAAATCGTCATCTAAGTGCAATAGATAATTAGATATACAGCTTCTGTAATTAGTAAGCAGATTTTTTATAGGCTGATAGTTTTTAATTTATTTGATAAAAACTTCCGGCTGGAGTAACGTTACCGCAGCCAGATCTTTTGTTTTCTAACGGGTATGTTGAAATAAATGTTAAAACTTAATTTGTATATGTATTTGACTATTTGCTATGGTTGCGAAGATATTTTAAATCCTGCTGCAGTAACGTTTGCACGATTGTTGCATCTCGGAATTGACTAAACGGATGATTATAATTTTTATACAGGACATCTGGCTAATCTATTCATATAATAAAACTGTAGACGAGGCGTTTCTGTACATAGAAAATATTTCCAAAAAAATTGTTGGGTTAAATGGGGATTGTCCAAACCATTATATTTTATTTTATTTTTTGTAAATTTAGAGCATTTTGAGAAACTAATTTGAATATTTTGATGATTGGCTCAATAGTTATTTTAATAAAAATTATTTAATTATTTTAAGTTTTTAAGGTAGGTGACGTCATCCAGTGGCATAAAGATTAAGTGCCGTTGCCTTACTAGTACCTACATAATTAAAAATTTTAATCTGTCAACAACGTCAACAATGTCACATCTGTCAAAGTGTCAATAGGCCGAATATACGTCTTAAATAATCGAATCCTAGCTTAGCGTATTTATTTAAAAATGGTTTTTATGTGTAAGTGTCCTCCAAGGAATATACTACTCTCTATCGTAACTAGAACAATCGACGCGGCGACTTAGAAATAGAATAATAACGCACGCGGCGACATTATTACTATTATTGCTGCAAGTTGGAACAAAGCACTTCCTGTATTCCATAACTCTTCCGGTATATTAAATATTGTCGAGTGTTGAAATAATGTATGTAATGTAATAATGAGATATAAACAAGAATGTTTTTTATATTTTTGACATATTTACAATAATTTGACAGATTGTAGACTATACTTGCCTCTTACTTTTTATTTTCTGAGTCAACGATACAAAACTGTACGGCCAAAGTCGTACGTAATTTGAAGGGCAAAGAAGGTCAATCGTATTTTATCAAAAATATCAATAACATATGAATATTTTTCAAAATTAATTAGTCCGTAATGATCAGTAACGCTATTCCTCGAATGGTTTTTCAATTACAACATTTAAAAAAATATGGACAAAGCCCATTCCAGTTCAACAGATGTCATTTCATTAATTTTTGGAATTTTTGTCTGTTTGGATGGGACAGATTGATTTGAACGGTTCAACGTAAAAAGTAGGTACCAAACCAATATGGTTAATTTTTATAAGTACTCAAATATGGTGTAGAACTCGGAGTAGTGATTAGTTTTTGTTTCATCGCAATAGCTTAACTCTATCAAAAGATATACTTAATCAATTTAAGGTATCCTAGAAAAACTTTTTATTACGGGTTTTGGAAACACTACACGTAACGACATCTATCGGCGCAATTTAGTACCTCTACCTACTAACGAAAACATGTTATTGTGATATAAATAACATTAATAGAGGGGCCCGTGGCTAAATAATAACAGCCGCACAGGTCGATCGGTCAGGTTAAGTGACGCTTGCCGCGGTTGGTGTGTGGATGGGTGACCATCTTTACATACTGTGACCCCTCCGTGCCTCGGAAAGCACGTTAAGCCGTTGGTCCCGGCTGTCATTAGTGGATCTTTGACAGTCGTTACGGGTAGTCAGAAGCCCGAAATTCTGACAACCAGTCTTACCAAGGGGTATCGTAGTACCCAGTATCTGGGTTGTGGAGGTTAGATAGGCATTCGCTCCATATAAAATACTGGTATTCAGCTGCATCCGGTTAGACTAGAAGCCCCCAATATATGTACATAGTTGGGAAAAGGCTAAGCAGATGATTATTATGAAAAAAAAAAATGTGAATAATCACGTCCTATTTATTAAGCTTATCTTTATGACCAAATAACACAGATACTATGTCTGTGATATTTTAAAAAGTTAGGTACTTTTTAAAATATCACAGATAGGTAATGATTATAATAAATAAGTGGCGCCTGTGGCGCTAAAAAATTTTTAAATAAAAAGTGAGGATAATGTAAAATATTAGTAATTGATGTGGTGTTCGCGAGTGCCCATAGAATACAATGTTAGATAATTATTATTGATTTATGAAAGTTGATTAATGCAGAGCGAGTTTCAAGTTAAAAACCACTTTGTTCGATAGACAGCGTTGAGCAAATGTCATATTCTGAATCGCGGTGAAGTTTTGGAACGAAGTTCTTTTACGGAGCTTGCGGTAGAAGTATAAACTGGGAGAAATCGTCACGTAACGAAAAAGCGTCATGCCTCACTTTTCATAGTAATAGAAAGAGAGAGAGAGAGAATTTTCATTGTTTCCGAGGATGCTGAAGCCGATAGTGAGGTCAAAATGAAAATCCAAGATGGCGGTTGCAAATAAAAATTCGTCTTGCATGTCATTTTCATGGTTTTCGAGGGTTCTGAAGCCGATAGTGACGTCAAAATGAAAATCAAAGATGGCGGCTGCAATTTTTTTCATCATGTGTGTCGTTTACATGGTTTTCAATAGGTATAAAGTAAAATAAAATACAACCGACTTCAAAAACCTATTGCAGTGCGTCGCTAATGTTTGTAGAAGCTCGAACGGGTGGCTATCAATCTATAATACGAAAAAAGGTTGCTTCTTTATTAAGATGAGTGAGAGACAGTAGCAATAGGATCCTCAGGATGATTGCTTCCCGCACAGACTGTCCGATCCAAAATAAATGGATGTGTATGCAAACAAATTGAAATTTCATCATAACTTTTTAATTTACGTATACTATACATATAAATAGTATGCTAATGAAACTTCAGTACCATTTATATGCAGAAATTACCTATATAATAACGTTTCAAGTGTTGTGCGAAGTGCTAGGACCTATTAAAGCATATTTCTATTTGCCAAATATAACTTCAAAACGGTGCATTATTGTGGATTCTTTTATTGCGTAACAAATTATAACATAACTAATTAGCCAGATTATAATCATCCGTTTATTGGATTCCGAGATGCAGCAATCGTGCAAACGTTACTGCAGCAGGATTTTAAATATCTTCGCAACCATAGCAAATACAAATTAAGTTGTAACATTTATTTCAAATTGATATCTAATAATTTAGATAACATTTTTTTCAAAATACCCGTTAGAAAACAAAATATCTGGCTGCGGCAACGTTACTTCAGCCGGAACTATTTTTATCAAATAATAATTAAAAAACTATCAGCTTACCAAATTGAAAAATCTGTTTACCAATTACATAAGCTATGCTGTATTCTGCTATGGGTGAACTGTATGTGATTACGTGCAATGCCTGAAATAAACTGATTTATTATTATATCTAATTATCTATTGCACTTAGATGACGATTTTCGACATTTTCTGGCTGGGGTAACGCACACTGATATACAGGGTTATTTTGCAACCACCATCCAAATTTTAAAATCGAGGACTTTTAATTAACTTATTTTCATATGTGAAACATTATAATCAAATAATAACAAAAACAAAAAAAAACATTCAAAAGAAAATATCCGAAAAATAACAGAATGTAGAGAGACACAGCAAGGTTATTGACCTCGCTCGCTGCGAGTGCGACTGATGTAGGTACCTACGCGTTCTTAAAAGGGTTGATTCCAATTTTCCCTTCATACTTTACGGGCTTAGGACCGACATAATAAAATAAGGAATGTGAAATTATTAGTTTTTATTATGGCGTATTTAAAAAATTGGAATCAACTAGCTATTTACAAATTAAACTTACCAAATAAACTCGATTAACCTACAAATCACGTGTACTTCAGCAATTGTTCAAAATGGAGTCCGTTTCTCTCAATACACAAACGTGCACGTTTTTCTAAACTATTTTTTAATAAGTTTAAAGTATCTGTTTGATTTTTAATGTCATTAAATGCTATTATTATTTTACTACGGAGGTCCTCAACACTTTGTGCTTCTTCAACGTAAACACGACTTTCTGTACGGTACATTCTTTGCGCACTATTTAAACTTTCGCCACTTAAAAGATAACACCTGACCATTTCATAATACTCTGCATTAGAATAAAAAGTCGCCATGTGTGCGATGATGATCGAACGGAATTCTGAAGCGAAAATGCAGGGAGAGTGACAAAAAAATATGGCACACGTTCACACGTAACTAGGTCACGGTCAACTGACAGCCGGCGCGGGCGCAGGGCCGATCGGGGGCTGCGCGGGTTGCGACGTGTGAGGGAGGGGGGCGTAGTGCATGGTTCTTTCCCGAATTTTGAGGTAAGCGCGTGTGCGGTCATACAGTTCAACAACCTATTGTTCAACTGTATTTATTCCACACGTTGTGATTTTAGTAGCGGATAATGGTGAAAATCATGTAATTTTTTTTATTTTTTTTTATTTCATTAATTGATAAGGTTATCGATTCTAAATCATTTCTGAAAATTTGGATGGTGGTTGCAAAATAACCCTGTATACCTGTCTGATCTGAACAATGAATCCTCTATACAGGCTTTTTTATGTGAGGAAGCAACAATAAACGTCGCCTGGCCACCTGCTACACCAAGGGGTTGCCCTATGCATTGTCGAGCTTAGAGAAAAAAGTTGAAATGAATGAAAAGGTTTTGGGCCTGTCATTCAATCGGTAGGTACACAATAAATAACTCCATTGGACCGGGCTAGTTGACAAAGGTGGTTAACGGAAAAATAGATTGTGTTAATCATTTCTCAGGACGAGGCTAGTCTCTAATAAAGTCTGTTGCAATTAAACGTCTCCTAATAATAATACTAGCCTATAATTGTCCCACTGCAGGGCAAAGGACTCTTCTTATACAGAGAAGACACGAGCATTAATCGCCACGCTTGCCCAAGTCGGGTTGACAATTTTAGACAGTCTTATATTTACATGTCCCGGTTACCTCACGATGTCAGTGTCCAAGATAAACTCCAGGAATTCACGTTGGTACCTACTTGCCTGAATTTGAACCTACAACTACGTGCATGAGGCGAGGCTTTTAACCACTGTGCCATTACGACCATACGTCTCCTAATGTAACGTAATAATTCAAAAAATACATATTGCTCATTTTCAGCCTGGCTATGGTGGTAACGGTGCACCGCAAGGATATGGACAACCTCCCGCTGGCTTCGGAGGCCCGCCGCCGGGGCAACTGGAAATGGGACATGGCCCATATCCCTCAATAGGAGCCGGAGGTGGAGTTAATCCTCAAGTCCAGAATTGGTTTCTTGCTGTTGACAAAGATCGATCTGGATTCATTACAGCTCCAGAGCTGAAGGCAGCATTAGTGAATGCTCAAGGCCAAACTTTTTCTGAAACTGCCTGCAATTTAATGATCGGTAAGTTTACATTTGTAAAAGTAGGCACAACCTTAACAACACACCTTTACTTTTTTAGGAACAGCTATTTTATTTAGTTTGGCAGCATCATTTATCTATCTTCTAATAATCTAATAAGTACAATCATGTTTCCCTTGTGTGCCGTGACCCTTTAATTTTCATACTGCCCCTTCGTTTTAACACCACTCCCACCCCCCGCTGGTTTTTTATTATTATTAGAAGTGTGTATACAGGGTTAACCTGAAATCGCGAAAAAAAAAAACAGCTGTTCCCCATATTTATGTTCGTATAGCTTGTCAAAATGTAGGGAACAGCTGATTTTTTTTCGGATTTCAGGTTTGGTCCCATTGTAAAAGTTGTTCATAATGATGAGTACAATGACCTCTTAAGAGGCTGTTAATGTTTTACCAATAACCCTGTATAATTACAAATGTTTTAACTCTGCCACCTTATATTTCTTACCAAAGAATCCAAATTCGCCGCAAATGATGAAAGTTTTATCCTGAGGTCTGATTCCACTTGAAGTCGGTTTCTATATTTATTTTTAAGGTAAATAGTGTTGAAAACCCAGCTTCACATTTATAGGTGGTGACAAAAGGCATTAAAAAAGTTATTGCTTGATTAGCCAAATTTTTGTATTCTTGACGACAAGTTAAACCAAAATCTATCAGTGGTCTTTTCTCGAATCTATCTTTGAGTGCTGCGACCTGGTATTTTATTTTGATGGCCCGGTACCGAGTTGCGTCCACCAAATGGGAAAAGCTGATCTAATATGTTATATATGGGTCTTTTTACAGGAATGTTCGACAAAGATCGTTCAGGACACATAAACGTTGAAGAGTTTGAGAAACTTTACACCTACATTAACCAATGGCTCGCGGTGTTCAAGACATACGATACGGATCAATCGGGGAGCATAGAGGAGAAGGAACTATCCAATGGTATTTATGGAAGTCCACTATAATGTACCTAACGACCAATAAAAAAAATGAGCCAACAGCATCCCTAGCGTGTTAAAAGAGCACTACTCGATTTTCTACTCTCGGCGCCAAGCCCAGCGCTGAGAATCAGTGCGTGGTAAAAAAACCGCCGCGTTTAGAAGTCCCCGTGCGAACGTAAGCTTATTAGGTTTTTCCGTAAGGAGTATTTCCGTTGGCAGACAGCCAGGAATCTGAATTTGTAACCGGTTTTCGATAGTAAGCTCGCTCCTGAAACATGGAATTCAAACTCAAACATACTTACCTGACGAATTGTACGTAATGGGTACTACAACGACTCTGCCTATCCCTGCGTTCTATACGATGTTATGTTTCTTTGAAATGTATTTTTTTTATCTATCTTCCAGCTTTGACGCAGATGGGTTTCCGGTTCACACCGGAGTTTGTGAGCTTCCTAGTGAAGAGATGCGACTCCAAGGAAGGGAAAGTGTCAGTGGATCACTTCATTGTTCTATGTGTGCAGATCCAACGTTTTACTGAAGCATTTAGAACACGTGACACACAGCAAAATGGAACCGTTACTATTGGATTTGAAGATTTCCTCAATGTGGCTCTGAGTTGCTCTGTATGAGAGGAAGAACAACACGCCCAATGGAGTTGAAGCAATTCTTTTTACGCTCGTGCTTTCACTATAGTACTTACACTTTAGTAAAGCAGTGATTATAATAAATTTATTAAGTTTTCATATTCCAATTCTATTTTTTTAAGATATCACTTTGCTTATAATTTTCTAAGAATGATGGGATGATAAAACAACAATATGTCTATTGATACCAGATGCCTTTCAACCAGCTTTAAAGTTTTAGATAATACTTACATATGTTTAGAAATTATCATAAATCGTGATTCAGGTGTTTATAGCAGTTCATCTTGAATATAACTTAGTTACGAGCATTGACTATGAAATATGAATAGTCGATGGTTACGTGCTAAGATTCTGAGTTCAATCAAAATCAGTTCTTAGTCATGACCTAGAATAACCTCATCTTAGTAGATTAGCAATAAATTAACAAAAAAAAAAATACGCTGCTTGCCTATAGCATAGTTTGTAAACAACTCCAGTTTTGCTATGAAACCTTCAAGAAATTGCTTCTAGATGCTATTATACAAATTGAGGTACAGCCGGTCGATTCAGTAAAAATCTCACTGTGAAAACTGAGGTGATGCGAGTTTGTTTTTGCTAGGAAATGACACAATTGACTGCTCACCCCACGCACACTTCACCTAAGTTTTCGGTGAGATTTTGACAAAATAGCACCGCACGTACCGCAAAGATACGCAACTTCAATTTAATACAGTTAAAAAAAATAAGCAATATTTTATGCTCTTTCTATTAATGAAATTCTTTTTTTTTTTGTTATTGAAAATATGAATTTTATACATCAACTGTAAGGACTAAATAGGAGTGTTATTGACGAAGCTAGCTATTGCTTGGTAAAGGGAAATAAATAGATGTTTTGTAATTCAGTTTGTTTTATTTGAATGTTTTCTAGATTCAGTAATGAATGCATTTTTTTAGGTACATGGTACTGTTACAAAAAAATTTCATATACTGCAATCAATCTCCTTAACAATATATTGCAATCAACAAATTCGCTGGCCGTGTTAATATTCAAAATTCCAGTGACATATCTGAAACAAAACAAGTTTTGTATGGATTCGTCGCGGACGTATGGCCGGTGGCGGCCACCCGCTACAGCAGTACTCAACACCGCAGCAGGAGGTGCCACCGGTGGTTGTGGACGGTGGCTCGTGTGCGTTTACCCTTAGAGTGCTTACATAAAGAAACAGGTTTCCGGTGCAGGCGGGTCGGTACCGATCGGCGATCGGTGTGGGTGAAATAGTCCCACATTAACTTAAGCGCTCACACAGAAAGAAACAGGTAAAACATGTGACCGTTTCCTTCCGAAGATCAATCTGCAGAGACCTGTACCGGGAGTCGGGACCGAAAACCCGCTTCTTTATGTAAGCACCCTTAGGCAGTAGCTTAGCCTTTTGACCGCCACAGTCATGTATGGATGACAAACCAAAATGTGCCCAGCACGCCACGGTTCGACTACATGACAGACTTTGACGCCGATGGCACGTTTTAGATTTTTTGATGTGTGACGGTCAAAAGGTTAGACCGCCATCCATTAGCATCAGTATTTCAACCAGAAAAGATCAAAGTAAACAGAAACCAAGGAAAATGTTAAACTGCATGGTAAAACTATAAACCAGGGATAAGCCTATGTCCAACAGTTGAGCGTAAGGGCTCATAGACACGCGTCAACCTCAGACGCAACTGCAACCGTCGACGGCTGCCGTCGACATGCTGCTCGTATATTTGAGCGTGTACGTTACCCCAGCAAGAAAGTGTCTCCTAGAGTTATAGGAGTAGGACGTATAATATGTGCCCTATCTGCTGTAAATGTGCCCCCAAATAAAAAATGTGTGCCCCCTGTCGTTTTGGAAAAAAACGGAAAAAACGATTCCTGCTGGGGTAACGTTTTTCTAGCAGGAAAATTCTAAACGAATGATCGGAGAGAGAAAAATTGTGCATGGCCAGAGAGCTTATAGGTGTGCCTTAATGTGCCCCCAAAAAAAAAATCTGTGCCCCTTCAGGTTTTCGAGATATTGCATTTCCTGCTGGAGTAACGTTTTGATGAATCGTATATCTCTACAACCATTGCATGTGCCCCTGTAGAGTAAACATACACGAGTAGCTCTTAATGTGTGCCCCTTAGTGCCCCAATTAGTTTTAAGAAAATATTTATAGTTTTCAAGTTATAGCGGTTTTATGAAAACCCGAAAAAACATCGCAGCGCCTAAATTAGACAAGAAACAAGTTCGCTGAAAACTGTATTCGGTCCTTCTTGACGCTAATAATAACCATACAAAGTTTCAAAACTATTCATGCATGCGTTTTTGCTAAAAGTCAAAACGATGGTGTCCTAACTTTGACGGCAAAATACAAGGAACCGGCTCAATCCGAGATGTGTAGGTGTAAACCAAAATCATGTGCCTTTAGTCAAAAATATATGGTGAAAATATTCAGCTTGGAATGTTTCGCATTAAGTAAATATTAACAAAAAACCAAAATATGTAAGCAACGGCTGGTTATCCGACCAAATTTGAATGACTACTAAAAAGCGACGGATTCATACATATCGATGACCTTCTTTATTGAACGTATTATACCTAAGCTGTTGTCCGTACAGTCGCGTTCAAAAGTTTTGGGGGCTAATTAAAAAATATATTAAATGCACCTTGTGACTATAATAAATGAAACAGCTTGTTGATGTGGAAATTATTATTTTTATTCCCTTAATTTTAATTCTTAAAGTAATTATTGCATCAAATCACAGATCAAAGTTCCTACCTATAAATATTAGAAATTAGTATATAAAGTAATGAAAAAAATCGGTTGTCTGTAAAGTCGGTTTACTGACGATAGTTGAACGTGACAACGTCATAAGAAAATACTGATGGAATAGTTGCATTGCATTTGTTAATATTCGCTTGCACTTCAAGCCGCCATGGAACGCTACAGAGCGAGGCCGCGAGGTAACGCTACATGAGTCATGTTTTTTCGTGAGTGCAGCCAGCTTCATCGATTTATTAGACGTTGTCACGTCAAAAATCCAAGTACTTGATAAGACAAGTATTTTTAAATAGGTAATTCAAAACAATGCCATTAAATACTTACCACCGCAGATCGTGCCATAAAATTCAACACCCCTACAACCACATAATTGTTATAAAATGCTTAATACGCCACTTTCAACCAACTCAAAAAATGTAAACAAACAGTATCAGTGCAACTGCGTGACTCAACGTAACAGTGTCCTTGGCGTCATAACATAACTGCAACTGTTTACCAATACCAAGTAATAATCCAAACGCACTTCCTCAATAAACACTTCGTACCTATTATTCATAATAGAGCGACGTTACACGTAACCTGTCTCTGTCACACTAACACCGTACGCGTACTAGCTGTCTCACTTTCTCCAAGCTAGACAAAGCGACTCCTTGCGACACGACGTCAGCGGATGCCGCGGGGCCAGAGATATATGCAGCGGTGTGGGGAGGCGAAAAAAGGGAATCTTCTATTAAGTAAGGTGAATGCTCCAACCAGCCCGCAAAATTCAAATTTTTTCTGTTTTTTTTTTGTTCCTATGCCTTTATGAACTTGGAGGGTTGTATTGGTGATTTTGATGATTATGATTCTGTAACTATATACGTCTTACAACCGCGAATAATATTTTAATCAACATACAACCTAGCACTGGCCTGCAAATTGCAAAAAACGCAAGAAATTTTGAATTTCGCGGGCTAGTTGGAGCATTCCCCTTAATGATGAAAAACTTACAATGCGTGCCACGAAAGATGAGACTTGACACACCACGTGGTTTGACATGCGCAGTACACGATTTTAGGTATCTTTAGCGGTATGAGGTCTGAGTGCGGGACGGGACTGGACGTCATAGGGGCGGCGGAAAGAGCGGGGGAGGCGGGTCAAGTCTCATTTCGTGGCATGCATTGTACTGTTAATTTATCTAACCTACGGCTTATCAATAAATATATATGTACCTAATATAAAAAGACAAATACGGGCTTTTTATTTATATACAAAAAAGAGCTACCTCTTTTTAGTAGTAGGTATTCATCACACATTTCATGAACTATATTTTTTTTTAAACATCGGGACCAAGTCAAAGACCTGGCAAATATCTCGATGTATTTCTTTCGTTCACACATAAATTACTGGATGTATTTTAATGAAATTTAGAATCGAGAAGATAGCTTACCTTGGAATAGCACTTAGGCTACTATTTATAATGTACTTAATCATGTGTAACGTCATAGAAACAGCTAGTAGAATATAATCCAATAACAACTTTATTTAATTACATATTACTTTTGTAAGTCAGTGTACTCAGGCACAACACGTGTGAACCGGTTAGTGAGTAAAGTAAAGAAGGTCATCGATATGTATGAATCCGTCGCTTTTTAGTAGTCATTCAAATTTGGTCGGATAACCAGCCGTTGCTTACATATTTTGGTTTTTTGTTAATATTTACTTAATGCGAAACATTCCAAGCTGAATATTTTCACCATATATTTTTGACTAAAGGCACATGATTTTGGTTTACACCTACACATCTCGGATTGAGCCGGTTCCATGTATTTTGCCGTCAAAGTTAGGACACCATCGTTTTGACTTTTAGCAAAAACGCATGCATGAATAGTTTTGAAACTTTGTATGGTTATTATTAGCGTCAAGAAGGACCGAATACAGTTTTCAGCGAACTTGTTTCTTGTCTAATTTAGGCGCTGCGATGTTTTTTCGGGTTTTCATAAAACCGCTATAACTTGAAAACTATAAATATTTTCTTAAAACTAATTGGGGCACTAAAGGGCACACATAAAGAGCTACTCGTGTATGTTTACTCTACAGGGGCACATGCAATGGTTGTAGAGATATACGATTCATCAAAACGTTACTCCAGCAGGAAATGCAATATCTCGAAAACCTGAAGGGGCACAGATTTTTTTTTTGGGGGCACATTAAGGCACACCTATAAGCTCTCTGGCCATGCACAATTTTTCTCTCTCCGATCATTCGTTTAGAATTTTCCTGCTAGAAAAACGTTACCCCAGCAGGAATCGTTTTTTCCGTTTTTTTCCAAAACGACAGGGGGCACACATTTTTTATTTGGGGGCACATTTACAGCAGATAGGGCACATATTATACGTCCTACTCCTATAACTCTAGGAGACACTTTCTTGCTGGGGTAACGTACACTATTTGAGCATTGTACTCAAATACACTCGCGACACGTTGTCGACGGCTGCCGTCGACCGTTGTAGTTGCATCTGTCGTTGTCCCCTGTCGCTCTTGTGTATGCACACTAAGACAGAGCAGAGTAGAAGCTTTTGAAACTATGCAGATAATACTTACTAGCATCGTTCTTTCTTCTGATTGCCTCAGCTTTTTCCAAAGAAAATACTACTTCTTGAAAGTTTTTCACAGCTGTCCTCATGTTAGTTTCATGCTGAGCATTATCTGGGGCACTGTCGTCTAGCAAACTGTAGATTGAAGGTATTTCATCCAGTTTCATATTCTTTGCATTACTTGGCTTGAAAACCACAGAAACTTTGCCTGTCTTTGGGTGAATACTGAATGGTGACTTTAGTAAATGGTTGAACCCTTTAGTAACATTAACATCTAATCTGGGGTAGCAGTACTGTATTTTGATTTCTTCAATTAAGTACCTTATTTTCCTGCCATGATTTCCTGACTGAAAAAGTAAAAAAGATTTTGAATTTGTCAGATGTTATTATAGCACTTAAAAACGAGACACTAACGCCTCTGTTTGTCGTTGTGCGGAGTCTGTAGGAGGAAGGGTGTGGAGTAGATATGGATCATGGCTCGACAGTGATCATTGAGATGTGGTCGCGATACATACTGCCTTAGGAACTGCTCAGTAAGTAAGTTAAGTAATGTCCCTGTAGTTGACTCTATAACAATGACCAGTGTGGATGTTATTATAATGAGTTATTTCTCTAGTTTACCCATAAAATAATTCTGCGCCCACAGTAGATATATCTGACACTATACTTAATCACGATCCTATGTAATCTGCGTTCGCGATTTATTTGCCAAAAATGTAAACAAATATGAATTAATGGAAAAATAACTTTAATTTCTACACAATAAAGTTCAGTTTATGCTACAACTTCAAACATTTTTATAACTTTTTCAATAGTGCTAGTCACTCTGAATTCAACTTAAATTTCTTTGAAATAAAGTTGATATTTGTTTGAACTTGAAATAGGGTAGGGGTGTGCAGCACTGTGCATTTTTATTATAGAGGATCCAACATGTATTTATATTATACATACATACATAAGATACATAAACTCATGCTTTCCATAGGGGTAAGCTGAAACTACAGAATGCCACCTGCTTCAATCTTTACATACTTTTTTTGCCTTTTTTACCTTCATAAATCTGATCATATACGCACGCCGCGCGCCGGTTGCAAGTACTATGCACTTGATATTTTTTTAAAGCAAAAGTGACGTTATTTTTTACAAAAGAATTAGACTTACTTCTCTACAATAATTTTCATACACACTTAAAAATGTTTTCCATCTCTCTAGAGATAAATCTGACATGCTTTCCAGGCTCTTTTGAACTTGTGATCTCAATGTTTCATCTGGAATCATTTTCAACAACTTATCTATGCGGTCTGCAGTGCTAAAGAACTCCTGGTCTTGGAGAAGCTGCTCAAAATATTTATCAATGACATTCAATGCTCTCCTGAAATAAAAAAAGGGTGAAAATTAAGTACATCTAATATTTAAGTGTGTGGGTAAAGCTCTATTACACTATGCGATATTCAGGGACCGTTTCTCTAGATGGTGTAATAAGAGAAAGGGAATAAGGGTTCCTTTTAAAAAAACATATCACCTTAATTTCGAGCCCTAAATATTGTGTAGTGTAATACTTAATAGGGTTTTAAAGCAGAAAGAAGAAAGGGGAATTCTTAGTCTAGTAATGGGAAACAATGTAGGCCATAATAATAAAAGTAAAAGTAATTAACATTGTACCTATGCAGAATTACTTTTTTTGTCACTTTGATAAAAATTCTGTTTTCTAATACTTATTCATTGCTTTGCAATAGATAAGTATCCTAAGTGGTCTACAGAAACACTCAACACAGTGGATAACAATCAATGATGAAGATAATTTACCTAATACTTGAATGAAGGTTATCATTGCCTAAATGCACCTTCTTGTTTTGATTGTCACCACCCATTATCAAGCACAGGTAGTCGGCCACTGCTCCTCTGCCGGGACTGTCCAGTGTTCTTGCTTCATAGTCTGACACCCAGCAATGGATACCTCTTCTACCAGAGAACACCCATAGGATGTTTTGGAAACCAAAGTCCTCTGAAACATGATAAATTATGATTAATGATTATTAAACGAGGAAAATAGAGTATGTAAAGATCGTAGCAAGTAGTGGTTTATAGTTTCTGCATACCCTGATAGGAAAAGCTGTAGGTTTAATATACTTATGTAAGTTTGTAACCCCAATAGAAAAAAACTTGTTACAATCAAAAGAATTTCTTGTCAATTTGTCATCAATATAAATTACATATATTGCTATACTACCTACAAATACTTATTTATTTTGGTACCCGGACAAAAGATATAAAAACACATGTAAATATAAGACAACATCAGTTAATAAGTAAATGTAGGTACTCCTTCACTTAAAACTTGACTGCTTTTAATTCTATCCAGAAAGACATTAGCATCATTGATCAATATCAATTATTATAATATTTTTAACAAAATTTTACCTTTTAATGTCTTATCAATGATTTCGCAGGCAATCACCATGAATTTCCAACATTTCTCACAAACCTTAGCTTCTTGACAGCAAGTTCTGACTTCATCATAATCTGTGAGATCAATATCAAACACCAATTCTCTGGATAGCACCACTGCATCATGACGGCCTATTGAAGGTCTGTGAATGTATAAAACCTTATAAAAATGAAATAAATCATCACAATAAATCATCTACCTAGCCTTTTCCCAACTATGTTGGTTCAGCTTCCAGTCTAACCGGA
The DNA here is from genome assembly GCA_963855955.1 of Luperina nickerlii. Classification (NCBI taxonomy): domain Eukaryota; kingdom Metazoa; phylum Arthropoda; class Insecta; order Lepidoptera; family Noctuidae; genus Luperina; species Luperina nickerlii. The sequence continues at coordinate 14,774,098 of OY979666.1, read as the reverse complement.
TGCAGCTGAATACCAGTATTAAAAAGTAAAATGAAAATATGATGTAAAAATGCCTGAACTCAGTGTACCTACTCACTTACAATAACAACTAAAGCAGAAAACTTAACACACAATAGAAAGTGAACAGAACAAGTTTTCTTACTTAGTATTGTAAACTGCTCCAATATCCAACTTGTGTGGACACTTCTTCTGAAGCAGAGTTTGTAGTTCTTTCTGGTTACAAATAGACAAATATCGCAAATACACATCATCAGCTAGTGTAAACGATAACTCTCTGTTCGACAGTGGCTGTGGTGAACTCCCACAGGTTAGCCACCTACAAAAGATATTTTGAGGAAATAGCCTAGTATAATAGATAGGCAACATCTCGGGTAACATGTTCTCATCATAGTGCCCGACCTGGAAAAGCGAGATGATTGTTGACAGACAAAACATTAAGCGAAACTGGCTCTGAAATAAAAACCTTATCAAAATAATAGTGCAATCATTACCATGTTTGAAAACGTAAATGTTTTACAACTGAGTGTTTATTCAATAAACTATATACACAATTATGTGGTTATTTGATTGTTGTTTAATAAAATAATTTTAAGTTCAACACTGCAATTCAACATTTCAATTCACAATGTCATTGTCAGATACTCAGATGTCAAATTTTGGCGCGAAAGGTACACTTTTAACAATTTTCAACAATTAGGCAAGCAGAAGACTATTCAGCCTGTAATGTGTTGCCAAATTCAAAGCCACATCTCCCACAACACAGAAACATAAAGGAACCCGACGACGCCACTTCTCTAGTCACTTCATTCTGTGAATAAATGTTTGCAAAAAAAACCGACTTAACTTATTTTTTACTTTGTAGTGGTTTTTTGGATGTTGGTTGTTTTTTTTATGTATAAGTTTTTTTTATTTTTCACTTTTTAGTTGTGGCAGGTACTCACACAAATTTGAGGTAAAGTGTTATGTAAAAATTCCCTGAACATTCTCATCATCAACATAAATGACGTATTAAAAACATTATTGAAGTCAACTCATAAAGTGCTCAAGCAAAGTTAATAATAATTAAAAGAATAACGCTAATCAGCCCAGCAATCACGGAGATAACGTGTTCACAACATTTTTTAAAAATACTCACGGAATGCATAACCTCTTCCTGTTTCTGAAGTTGGTGATGAAAAGTTATCTGACTATCGGTGAAGTTAAACGAAATTCAATTTCAGTTTTCATGCTGTGTTTGCCACTTTATAGTGCGGTGTGTATCGATTAGAATAGTGTCTATGAACATCTGTCGACTAGAATAGTATCTGAGAAGTTAAAATTAAATGTCGTTTAAAAATTCAGGGTACTAATCTCGATCTTGATTTATTTTCACCGCAAGCGCACGAAACTAAGAAACCAATCGATAAGCCTTATTTCATCAAGTGATCTATCGCTGATAGGACGTTAGATATATACCTGTATTCTTTTATATGTCTGTTTTGGTTTCCAAGGAAATAATGGAAATTAATATAAAGAACGCATTTAGGGAAGCAGTAAAATTATCATTTGGTAAGTGCACCAAGTTGATTTTACTTAATCTTTATCTTTTACAGTAAAATATGCTGTAGTTCTTTAAATTTTTACTCAGATGTGTTTTAATCGTTATTTTTTTCTCTTTCAGGAGCTTTTGTCGAAAAATATCATATAATAACGGAAATTAGTCAAAAAGTATGTCTCCAAATGATTAGTTTTTTCTTGATGAGACCTCTTCTAACTACAGCATTATTTTCTGTGTTTATAATATTATTCATTATTATTTTGTCAGCTGCATTTATAACACTAGTAGGAGTAGGAGTAATTGCTATTGTTATTTTACTTTTTGAAGGTAAGATAATTATTTGCGAATTTCAATCATTTTTCACGCTATTTTTCAGATTTAAATTATTATTTTTGTTTCAGGTTTTATTTTCATCGTATTCGTAATAGTAATTATTACGATTATTGCTACAGTCAGCGTGATTGTAATGTTAGTAGTTGGGATAAGGTTCAACGTACCAATAACACAACATTTAGATTACGATTGGTATCAGTAATTTATTTTTCAACCCAGTCTATAAGTAGTACCTGTTACTATTATATTGATTTGCACATTAAGTTAAAATATTAATTTGAAATTACTACTTCGAACTATAGTACAGACAGCGTTCTTTTCCGGACAAAATGTGTTTGCGGGAATGTGAATTCTTTTTAGTGACTTTAAAAATCAATTCTTCGCAAATAATGTTTAGGCGTCTTGTGCCTAATATTTGTAGACTTGTATGTTTAGGTTTCCACTTTTGTCATGTGTATTCATTTTCATTGTTTTTTTTTTCTACTATTGTTGTTAATAAATGTAACCTAACGATCAAGTTATTAAAAATAGGAAAATAATTGTAAAATTCATTTCTTTTTTCAATTTTAATTGTAATCATGTTGATGCATTACGTTCTATATTAGGTCTTTTTGTATAACCGGAATCTGCAAAAAATGTAACGTTTAAATTGCACGGCTACCTTAGAACATTTAGTCAAAGTAAATAAAAGTAGTTACAACACTTACATTGAAACATTTTTTTCTTTTTTGTGTCTATAATGGTTCTACTTATACTAAAAACCAAGGCACCTAACAACTGCGGTTAAAAACTGAACGCAGCAGTAAGTGAGTAAGTGGCAGCACTGTTGTCCGTCCACAAACCACCATTGTTGTGTAATGTGTATATGTGTTCTCTGTTGTGTCGATCATTCGTCGATCACAAATTAAATGAAAACTAAATAAAAATGTATGCGACTTGGAGTGTCGCATAGTTAAATGACGAGCTAAGGAACAGGGAAGCGTCTACCACTGATAAAATAGCAGCTTTGATGGAAAGTTCTATCTCTTATACATTATGAATGTCTTATAATTTTTAGGTTATTTTGTTTTGGTTGAGTTGTACTTGTAAGTTCTTTTCTTGTTGAAGACTTGAGGCTTATAACAGGGAATAACCTGATCGGAGTTGAAAACCAACTTGAGTATGATCTTCCTGACAGAAAAACTTCAGAGATGTTAATACTAGCACTGATCTAATATGATAATATAAACACCTTTACTTTACTATACTTATTTAACCTATTATCACACCACAATTGCTTTTATGTAATGAAAACCGAGTTAGTTCTCTTACGAAATTTCCCCATAAGAGTCTTCAGATTTAAAAAGGATAGCTCATAGTCTCGATGAAATATCGGGTTTCCAATTTTGTTTTGGAGAGCTTTCTCCCACAGATTTAGTCGTTTATCATCTTTGGCAAATATACATGGGCCTCGTATTTTTGCAGTAAACAAGTGCGCAATGGAGCATATTAATTAATTATGCGTAAAAGAAGTCACAGTAAGGCAAAAGGTTACAAAGGTTACAAAAAAATGGTTTACAAAAAAAAAAATGGCTAGTCATAGCTAACTGTCAAATTCTTGGACTAGTGATAGTACTTAGCGATAGCGACATCTGAAGTGAACAAGTGGAATTTGTGTCCCCCACATAGCAGATTACTTTAATCTGCGGAAAAAAAAACAGTTTCACATACTTTCTAATATATTTTGTATATATACCAAAGTTAAGCTATCTATATAAAATACATAGATATTAAAAAATCGACCTTAAGGCTACGCTACACTTGACGGAAATTCCGACACAGAGTCTGTCGGTGTGCGGAGAATGGAACAGACACAGAGGGCGAGCGGTCCGCGACGGAGCGACCGACCTTCCGCGTAGTGTGACCATTATTAGTCATTTATACGCAATAACATGTATTGGCTTCCGCGTGGGAACCACGCGGAAGATCCGAGACGGAATTTCCGTCAAGTGAGGCGTACGCCTTAGTTCATAACATCTTTTACCTTTAAATTGCCTTTTCTTAAATGGTAGGAATTCTCTAATCTGTTTAGTTACTGATCACCACATTTGAATCCATTGACCTGGAAAAACAGTCCAAGAGTCCTTACACCTATTGATTATGGAACGTTTGGCTACAGGCCAAAAAACAATGAGTACACTACTCTTGGTGTAGTGTACAACTTGTAACTTTATAACTTTGTGTGCTTTCAAAAATGTAGATAAGCTTAGTGTTCAGGACGAGGGACATACGCATTCAGATAAAGAGTGCGACAAGTGGGGTATTATAGTCTAAGGTTGTGTAATGTTCATGTCATATTTTTGGAATCCAGAAATCCGGCTCTTTACCCGGGTGGGGTAAATTGTATTAAAAAGCTTGCAACACCGTTTTAGACTGATTTGTGAATGTGATGAATGAAGAATAAAAAAAAACGGAACGAACCTGAACGTACCGATAGTGCTGATCGGGAAACGCGGGGACAGAAAATAAGATTTGTAGTACAATTAAACCAATACAAACTATTGCAAACGGTGATAATTGGTGGAATAAAGTACTAGTTGTATGTGTCTATAGTATGTGTGAGTAAACTTTGAAGTCAAAACGTGAACGTATGTACAAAAGAACTGTTACAAGACTGATGGATGGAGACTTTGGGGTTTTTGGCAGCAAGGTCACAGTTTCAGCAATGATGTAAATTATGACAGTAAGTTCTAACTGGTTTTTGTTAACAGTATACGTAGAACATTATACCGACAAAATTACGTCACTTCATCCACAGGTTTCAAAATGCAATAATAGAAGATGCACTTTGCAGATTGCTTTCCACCGATTTATTTGGTGCACCTTTTGAAGCCTCCAAACTGCACATAAATACAGATAAAATTCGAGAGATGATAGAATATTGGACTTTTAAAACGATAATTACTTTTCTTTCCTTTCTACTCCTTGTGTAAGTACTCTAATGGAATTCTTACTCATTTATTTTAGCTAAAGTGTGACAAATGTTAACCGTAATTTTGCTTTTTATCTAAGTTAATGTCAAGGGAAATATTAAATAATTTGTTGTCTTATCACTAAAGTTAGGTCATTCACACTTCTCTTTTAAAATAATATTGTCTTACGCACTGCATATATGTATGTCACAAAACTCCAGTATCCTCATAATTGCATACCTATGGTTTTAGTCACGTTTTTGTTGAAAATCTAAGAAATTTTGTTATAATTTGTTTGTTCCATTCAGTAGCTAGAAGTAGTTGCTATACAACCTTAAAACAAAGAGGTACAGTTCAAAACGAATTGTATCTTATCTGCCTATAGTTTCATAACTCCTGTTAGTGCCCATGTAATAAACCAAGCAGTTGAATTTCTTATTCTAGCATGCTATCATTACCATTAAGTAAGTTAAGGCCATTACCATTAGTTTTCAGTATCAATTCAAATATTCTAACTCAAATATAAATTGAATGAACATTTGTAACATTCCAACTTGTTCCAATCATGTTTTACTGGAATATAAACCACTATGCCCTACGGTTTCACCCACATAACTGTCGATCCTGTGGGAATATCGGGATAAAAAATATCCATTGTCCTAATCTAGGTCATAGTCTATCCATGTGCCAAATTTCATCCAAATCTGTTTAGTTGTTTTAGCATGAAAGTGTCATAAACAAACACACAAAACATCATCTTTTCGTTTTATAATATCACTAGCAGCACCCTGTGGTTTACCCGCATAAGTGTCAATCCCGTTGGAAAGACACGTGTACCATCTATTATCATAATAACGTTATTGTTATTTGCCTTGGGAACAGTACTTTTTTTCGGGATGAAAGGTTATGTCCGTTTCTGTACACTTGACAACGTATATAATGCAAAATTTAAGATGATAAGTTCAGTTGTTTAGGCATTTATTTATTTATATTAGGTTCACCAACAATTAATTACACTAATACAACCACATAATACATTTTTAAAAGTAAAAATAACAGTGCATCAATTACTTATAGGTAAACACAACATGCTTAAAACAATGAATCATAGAAATAAGCTAACTTACTTAGTAATAAGCGCTATTTATAAATTGGCAACTTCGGTAAAAATTTACATTTAAAAATTCAAATTGGAAATTCTGATTAAAAATTATAAAATTGGTAGAGGTTGACATTGTATCATGAATAAAATTGAAGGCATGAAAAGGCATTGTGGCATGAAAAGGTAACAAACAAACTTCGCGTTTGTAATATTAGTTAGGATTATTAGTTAAGATGACTAAGGGCTGATTTTTCCATCTCCAGATAACTTTTATTCGAGGAATAAAATTGACATTTGACAGTTTTTGTATGAATAAACTGTCAACATTTGGAAATTATATCTCCAATAAAGTTATCTTAGGATTGAAAAATCAGTTTTCAGCCTAAGATATTCCTAATACAGAGAATGACTTGTACTCTGAAAAGTAATGTGTGTAAATTAAATGATCAATGAAGTTACATAGGTTTTAAGATCACTGCATGAAAGAGGTGGGTCTCTGGGTGGGAATGTTATGTTATTTTTGTCAAACACTATAACAATACTGTTTATATTGCTGCCACTGGGGAACTGTGTCTTTTTAAATGATCATTGTTCACGTACTAAAAATATTGGTATGTTTTTTTATTCATGAAAACTTTTTTATTTCCAGAAATTAAAATTAATACATGCCTACTGCGGTTATCTAAACTGATTCTGTGAGTATTAATTATAATATTTATCCTTGGCTTATTGATTAGTTTTATCTTTATTAGTTATTAGATAACATAAAAAATTGGCTAAGTTTTGTGCGAGTGATTTATGAGTCTGCACTTACCGTGAATAATAAAACTGAATCTAGCTAGATTCACAATTGGATGAAATAGTCTATACATATCTGATTCTTGCTCATGGTATAATATAAAGCATGCACTGTCTATTAATCAGAAGTAGTCAGATAGGGAATATAGACTCCATCTTGCTTATTTTTTATTTTATATGATGTTTGTGGGCACCTCTCGCACAGGACTCGCGTGGTGGATTACGGCCCACCCCCCTCACAGAGAGGCGGCCTATGTCCCAGCAGTGGGAACATTGATAGCTGATTATGCTTATTCTAATATGACATGTGAAAGTGATTCCGTCATCCTATTTTCAAAATAAAACTATCAGCAGTACTAGAATATCATCTGTAATAATGTCGAGGCTGTATTTACTCACGCAATTATCACATGCACTAACGGCCAGACTATGTGCTACTTAGCTTGTAGGATTTCTATACTATTATACAGGGTGTCCCAGAACTCAATGTCAAGCCGAAACGGGGTGACAGGATTGATCATAACCATCACGAGAAAAATCTGAAAAAAAATCTATCCCATGCAGTTTGAAAATTATGGGCATTTTAAGAAAAACCTAGAAATTTGATCAAACTGTAACATTTTTCGGTTATTGTGGTTATTCTTTTTTATTTTTGTTCATTTGAACTTTGGAAACGTAATCCTAAATAACATTTCTAGAATCCCAATAAAAAATAATGACACAATTGCCTTAAGTTTCCGAGAATTGAGACTATTCGTTAAACTACGAATTTAAAATTTTCAAGATTCGTCGACTTTGATAGGCCCTCCTTTAAAAAAAATGTACTAGAGTGCCTTGGCAAGTGGCATTAAAAGTTGGCGCATTTAATCAGAATTCTAAAATGGTACAATACTTGTTAGTTCCATACATTGAAAAAGAGTAAAAAAATTAAAACCTCAAGTAACCTGATTTTTGCTATCTCAGTTAAAATGTTTTTGATTCGCACAAGCTCTAGGTAGGTTCTTAATTTTAAGGCAAAATGATGAGAGAGATGGATAGTGGGTATGTTTGCCATGAGTGAGCGAGACAGATAGTGACGCCACTTTTATTAAAGTGAAAAAAGTGAAAAAAAGTTAGTAAAATAATGAAAAATCTTGATCTAGTTTAATTTAGGTTTGTTGGAATAAAAGTCAAATAGAGACAACGTTTTTTATTACAATAAATAAGCCCATTGAGAACGTAGTCGACCTGCATGAACGCATTTCTCAAGCAGCTGAGGAGATCAACTCTCGAAGATATGCCCGACTAATAAGTAGATCTTTTTTAAGAAGATGTAGGGCTTGTATTGAGGCTGATGGTAAACAATTTGAACATTTATTGTAATAAAAATGTTATTTCTCTATCTGACTTTTATTCCAACAAACCTAAATTAAACTAGATCAAGATTTTTCATTATTTTACTAACTTTTTTTCACTTTAATAAAATTGGCGTCACTATCTGTCTCGCTCACTCATGGCAAACATACCCACTATCCATCTCTCTCATCATTTTGCCTTAAAATTAAGAACCTACCTAGAGCTTGTGCGAATCATAAACATTTTAACTGAGAGCAAAAATCGGGTTACTTGAGGTTTTAATTTTTATACTCTTTTTTATTGTATGGAACTAACAAGTATTGTACCATTTTAGAATTCTGATTAAATGCGCCAACTTTTAATGCCACTTGCCAAGGCACTTTAGTACATTTTTTTTAAAGGAGGGCTTATCAAAGTCGACGAATCTTGAAAATTTTAAATTCGTAGTTTAACGAATAGTCTCAATTCTCGGAAACATGAGGCAATCGTGTCATTATTTTTATTGGGATTCTAGAAATGTTATCTAAGATTACGTTTCCAAAGTTTAAATGAACAAAAATAAAAAAGAATAACCACAATAACCGAGAAATGGTACAGTTTGATCAAATTTCTAGGTTTTTCTTAAAATGCCCATAATTTTCAAACTGCATGGGATAGATTTTTTTTTCAGATTTTTCTCGTGATGGTTATGATCAATCCTGTCACCCCGTTTCGGCTTGACGTTGAGTTCTGGGACACCCTGTATATTTGATTGAATGGACTACTGAAAGATAGTCTTGCTATCTACTTAAAACTAATCTGAGCAAAAGTGGCTGCAGTGTGCTCTACAGGCGATCATGTGCAGTAACATTGACACTGTTTAGTTTTCCAAGTGCGCTGAGGATTAGTAAGCAGTCAAGTAGAGAATTCACACAACCTCATTTATTGTTGAATTTTATACAGCCTACATTATTTTTTGCTTCTTTCTTGGTAGTGGTTTTTCTTTATGCTTATTGTCATGTGTATTTTTAGGGCAGATCGTCAAGCTGGCGGCCCTTCAGGATGCGGCTCGTGCGCCCTCGCTAGCACCGCGCGTTCGCCACGTCGCCACAATCACAGGTATTATCCCCAGCATTTGCTACAGTCACACACTCTGAAACTAACCTTCAATTTAGAATCTTAGATCATTATCGAGTCTCGGAATCACAGACTCACCGACGTAAATGATAAAGTTCAAAGTCCATTGCAATCAAAATAATTGAGGACTTTTTATAACAGATCGTTATAACGTCGTCTTCTTAGAATATATGATGCTAAAGTATGTAGCTGAGTAAGCGGCAATGTAATGTAAACATATAAGATTCTGAATTGAAGATTTGAAGCATGTTTGCGGCTATCAATGACAAGTCTAGTAGTTAGCAATAAACCAATTATTCGCCCAGCCTTGTCCCAACCATGTCGGAAATTCGAATGACTATCGAGCGGAACTGACGGATTCAAGGTACGAAGGTCTCGGATTGTAAACAATCGTCAGTCATCCGCAGACAGGCTGTAGCAAGGGCTGATCGAAGGTTCCGCGCGGCTGTTGATTCGGTACAAGTACGAGCCCCTGAGCAAAATCACCAAAATATTTTATTCAATCTGAAAATAAGCTTAATTAACTGAGCGTAATTGAGGAGCGTTTTCACAAAGCGATTCATCACACAAAAACTAAAATTTGTTTTTTATTTCGTTACTTCCTACTCAATATTCCATGACGGGCATAAGTAAAGAACATTTTTGAAAAAAAAAATTGCGATATCGTTTTGTAAAAACGCTCCTCAATTAGATAGTACCTAATAAAACTTTACATGAATAAAACATCCGTGCTTCGTAATTTTTTGCATTTGTAATAAAGGAATAAAGGATATAAGTTACTATAGTCCGCGCGGAACTAGTTGGCCGCGCCTTAGGTATGTGAGCGGTTGGACGGAGGGGCGGTGGCACTTTGTCATTACTCAGTACTTGTGTTGCGAACACTAGGCAACCCCGCCGCCCTCACCCCCGTCCCCACCTAAGGCGCGGCCAACTAGTTCCGCGCGGACTATAAATGTATTATTTTAGCGAAATTTCATGTCTAAAATAAAAATACTCATGTATTCAAGTGTTGTATATTGGTATGACTAATTGGTATACAATTATTGTGAATTTGTGAACAATAAATGAAAATGAGACGTTTTGGGGTAGTCTGCGTTTTTTTCCTTAAGGGGTTTTAAATTAAGTTTATGAATGGGGTAAAATTATGAAGAAGGCGTGTGATTGGCTAGGTGCCAGATGGTGGCTATTCTGGGCGGGCGGGCGGCGCGCGCGCATCCAGTCGGTCGCCGCGTTTCTACCTCCCAACTGCGAGGAACTCGCTCGCACGATACATAACATAGGAGACTTACCGTTCGTTCATTATTTGTTTTTAATTAATTTAAAATTTAATTTGAAAAAAGTTTCATGGTTACACAAGGTAAAAAAAAAATAGGTGATACCCCATAAGTGTCTACTTATGGGGTATCACCTATTTTTTTTAAGATTGATTGAAGGAACACCGAAAAGAACGTCTGTTCTTTTCGGTGTTCCTTCAATCAATCTTGTGTTTTATATAGCAATTTCTTTAACTGATTGTAGGTAGGTTTTACCTTAAATCACAAACAGTATACTGACTTCTTGCGATTAATTGTAGACTTAATTAAGATTAATTACGAACTCTCAAACTCGTGTTGTTCATAGTTTTTATAACAATCCGTTGTCGATGATGTAATTTTATAGTGTTTTTATATATTTACCACCAAGGTCTACTGATGACAACCTGAACTCGACCTAATACAAGAATGAAAGGTATTACAAACAAAGTTAAAGTTTGTCTTGAATGGCATGCTTGTAATTGTGAATTTGAAATGATTAACACGTCTAATACAAAGAAAATGTTGTTATCAGAGCAACTTTTAAAGGCACTTAACACCATGGGAGGGATGCAGAGACATTCTTGAACACTAACCATTCTTATTTGTTCACAATTCATCTTAATATTACCCTAAAAAGTCATACTTGAAACATCTTTTTTTAAAGACTGTCGATGGTAAATTTAATTTTGGCCGAATAAAGTCTTTGTAACGGTATCAAACCAATTAATCATGTTATTTGGCTTTCATTTGATCTGATAAGAGAAGTCAAAAAACCGAAAGTGAATCGAAAGTGAATTTACAACGTCAAAGAAAACGAGCCAATTTAATCTATTGCATTGAGTCTATACACATTGGGGCGGCGCTATGAACTGACTGACAGCCTTACGTAATCAATTCTATGCATAATTCATCTGAAGTCTGAATATAATCACATGGAATTTTATCACTGATTGGTTTTGTATTAGTCATTCTTTAGGATTGTAACTCTCAGATTTTCGGAATGAAACTATGGCAGTTAAATTGGAGAACTTTTATCCGTTATGTAATAATCATTCTCTCTATTATGGCTTGTTCAATGTATGGGATAATTATGTTATAATGTAAGGCCCTTTATTCAAGCTGTAAAGTGACAAGGTCACAAAATTGCGTCACCGAGTTCGCGGGGCAACCCGTAGCGGAGGTGACCCCGCTATGGTAGCGATGCCAACATATTGACGACATCCTTATTTTTATTGGTTATTCGAATGAGTACGTCGACCGTACCGCCCCCACCGCTGAACTATGCGTGTGGCCTCGCAATGTGTCTATTTACAGGCCTTTCCATGTTAATAGTAGCTAAATGTATTATCCCACTATCGGTCAAGAATAGAAAGCCCGTAGAATTTCTCCGTACTCGAAATTAGGGCGAGTTCACACATAGAACTGCATGCAGGTTAAAATTATGCGGTAAAGATAAATGTGTAACGGTTGGTATTTGCTATCTAGATCCCAGAAGCATTATATTTTTGATAAATTTTTAATCTAATTTTATTTTATTCTTTATACGAAGTTGCAGACAGTAGATATGTAGATGACAGTGTATAATAACCTCGTTAGCCATAATTTGGTGTAAATGAAATCTATCTATATTGCGATTTTCGATCTGTACCATCTGCATTGTGGGCTTATGTTGACACAGTTGTTAAAGATCGGGAGTCGTGAGGCGGTGAGGCTAATATTCGTTCGAGAGATGTGTATTGTTAAACAGCCTGTTGAAACGTTAATGCGATTTTGCATGTGATCGGTGGTGCGACATTGGGGAGAACCGGTGCCTGAGCAAACAATTTTTAGTCAATCAGCAGACTTGTACTGAACACTATGCATTTACATTATGCCGCCAGACTTTATAGTGGGCTAGAATACAAAGAGATTGTTATAATTTTATTCAAATAACATAGTTATAGTTGTGATCGTCACGATAAGTCACGTTCACTCTTTTATTTTTCTTCGATCGTTGTTGCTAGTTGTTGGCGATCGGTTCAGCGCTGTTCGTTATCGGATTTATGACGTTACCTACATTATCTCCCTATCTGTAGCTAATTACATCGTCGATTGTTTGGTCGGTAGCTACACCGTGCACGTCCGCAGATGTATGGTGAAAGTGATGTTACTCTTAGATACTTGATGAAAGATGTGCAATGTGATGTGAATATCGAATAAGTTAGTGCAATTGATCTGTTCGGATTATGACTGAAAAAAAACCCCGGCCTCGGCCGCGGCGTCGGGATGAGTTGCACGAGAGGCAACAGGATTTGCTGCTAGCTTGGAGTCATGGTGAGCTATTGCCTAAGCCTAGATTTAAGAAGGAGCATTGCGTAACTGCTTATAACAGAATTGTAGTTTTAAACAAATCATACGAAAATAAAATTTAGTTCCGGCCTCGCTAAAGTAGTAGGTATCTAATGTAACTCACAGTCAGAGATAGCCATTGAAAAGTAGCTGTTAAATAGAAACAAAAAGTCTGTAAGAACTTCACTACACTTGCTATTACATGTTATGAATATACCGACTGCTAATCTTATGAGAATGGCGGAGAGGTCTGTTTTGATAGTTCCTAAATATCGATTGCGAGTGCAAGTAGCGCAGGCGTTTTACAACGTACTTACACGGAAACATGACTGGTGCACCTGTTCCGTTTTACTTCAATGGTGCAAGTTCTGAACGGATACACAATCAACTGCATTTATTATGTAACAAAAGCGAAAGGGCATGATTTGCGTGGGAAGTTTTGGCACATTCTTTTTCACATACCTACACGTAATCAGGGCTTGACCAAAATAATTTACTCAAATTAAGTAACGTTTTGTTTTTGTTTGTTTACAAATTACCACACTCCTAAAAGAAGTGCGTAACCATATTTTTTGGGAAGCTTCCAACGGATACACCAAAATAAGAATTGTTCAAGAAATGGTCACATGTAGAGACATTTCAAAAGTTCGTTCGCTCAAAGTATATTATGGTTTGTGGGATACTGCCTTGTAATATTTTGTTGAAATACGAAACAAGCTCAATTTTCATACTTGTAGGTCCAATCAATTAGAATCGATGATATCAATCGATTGCTGCTGGATGATATTGCTAGACACATGGAAAAAGGCGTCATATAACGGATATAGGTAGAGCAAAATGTATCTACACAATACGTAATATCCTTATAGACCGGGAGATGATGACACATTTTGGTAAGTCATTTCTTACAGTATGGCGCTTTCAGGGGGGTTCATATACGTAATAAGTGAGAGGAAAATGATGTTCTTACCGGTGGTGCGCGGGACGCAATTGCAGAATAATTAATTGAAATTGCTCGAAAATTCGGAGGTGTCAAACAATTTCTTTCACAAAATTTCTTCAATTTATCGGTATTTCAACAAAAAAAACCCGGCGGTCGCTATGTGCCATACTTCTCCGGTGGGTGTTTAGACCCGCCATACTTTTTTGAAAATGTTTTTTTTTTTATTTTTTTTTTATTTATTTCTTACAGGCTGATTTTTTTTTTAACAATTGCTTTTTATTAATCTTGTACGAAAATCACCATGCCATACCATTCCGACGGTCCAAAATACCCGCCATACCCCCTCAAACATGTCATTTTTTTAAATTCGAGAAACCATTTCTTTCAGTATGGCACTTAAGTCGTGGTCAGTTTATGGTACAGTGAGACAAAATTATATTCGCCATACTTCTAGTGCAGTATGAAAGTGGTGCCATACTTGAAAAATTGTATTTTTAACCATTTTTAAAACACGCCTATAGAAGCCGTGAAATTATTTTTTACAGTATGGCATAAATGAAATCAGATTGTTCCCATACTATTATGAGTTGAAAAAAATATGCCATACTGTGACCATGGTACGAAAGACCGTCATACGCACGCTGCGGTGTAAAAAAAAATTAAAAAAATGAAAGGATTTCTTACAGTATGGCATTTTAATTTTTGGAAAGTTTATAAAAAGTATGATTCAGGAAAATTATCCCATACTCATCATGAAGTCCAAAAGTGATGCCATACCCGGAAAACCGATTTTCAGCGACGTATTTCAGCTACAGTACGCCTGACCAGCAGCTGCTGTATACCTGCGTTGGAATTTGTATTGAGGAAGATAGTTCGAAGACGTTCGAGCGTAGAATATTATACGACATAACACATTATTTAATTAAACAAGATTGTCCCTACATACAACTTTCAAATTTCGTATTTACGTTCCTCACATAACCAACTTTAAAAAAAAAATGGTGCCATACTGTAAGAAATTGTTCAAATGTTGCATAAAATTTTACAATTATTTAATAACATTATACGTATATCACCCACTCTACAGGTATGGCATTATAACAATTACGTTTCTAATCATAAAAACAACTACTAGACCAAATTTTAAGGTGAAAGAAATGGTTTCTCGAATTTAAAAAAATGACATGTTTGAGGGGGTATGGCGGGTATTTTGGACCGTCGGAATGGTATGGCATGGTGATTTTCGTACAAGATTAATAAAAAGCAATTGTTAAAAAAAAATCAGCCTGTAAGAAATAAATAAAAAAAAAATAAAAAAAAAACATTTTCAAAAAAGTATGGCGGGTCTAAACACCCACCGGAGAAGTATGGCACATAGCGACCGCCGGGTTTTTTTTGTTGAAATACCGATAAATTGAAGAAATTTTGTGAAAGAAATTGTTTGACACCTCCGGATTTTCGAGCAATTTCAATTAATTATTCTGCAATTGCGTCCCGCGCACCACCGGTAAGAACATCATTTTCCTCTCACTTATTACGTATATGAACCCCCCTGAAAGCGCCATACTGTAAGAAATGACTTACCAAAATGTGTCATCATCTCCCGGTCTATTATCAGATAACATACCTATCAATAAAGTAGTCGGGATTGTATCATTTTATTTGAATGTCAAACTTGCTTATAATTAGGCTGATAGCACTGAAACGCTTATATTGGCTTTAAAAGTGTAAATTTCCGTTTTGGGGTGCTAAAATAATTAATAATAGAACCTACCAAATTCCCCTAACCAACTTCGATGTTGCCATTATGAATCTTTCTATATCATACAGATTCCTTAGTGAATCGCATACTTTTGTACTAAACCCATTTTAAAAAGTCATAAAAGATGCAATCTAGCTTATATGCAGTGATTGAGTGTAGCGATGTGAATCCATCGATATTCGATTAAGAACGACTCAGGCTCACAGCCCCTGTATTCGATCGATGAAAATATAGATCTCGGTGAAAAAAACACATGATATTGTGACGTATTTTTAGTGTTGCGTCTTCTGTAATCGTCAGAGGACCTACCGAGAGGTTATCAGTTGACAAGAGGATCTGTTTGATCTACCATCGTACTAGTTTCCACGCTTCTTACCCACGTGTAGAGGTGGTTATTATTATTCAGTAGAAACTATACGACACAACACTGATATCATCGTTCTAAATATATTCTAAAGAGGAAAGTTACGTTTGTTTCAGCACCAATACAATATTATTAAACGGTTTCTATTGGGTTTTGGTACTCCCCCTAGCCTATTACATGGGCCTTTAAGATAACGTGCAAAATGTGGGTGTACAATCGGGTACACCTCTGTCCATCCCTTCGGGGAAACGATCGATCGTAATGTTATGTTATACTAACAGCGCCCCGCGGTTTCACCTGTATAAGTATTGATCCCGTGGAAATATCGGGATAAAAACTATCCTATGTGTTAATCCTGGTTATAAAATATCTGTGCGCCAAATTTCATTCAAATCCGTTCAGCCGTTTGTGTGTGAAGAATTAACAAACGCACTCACAAACTTTCGCCTGTGTGATTACTTGTTTTTGCGCCGGGGCTCAATGAGAAGCTACAGGGAGTATAATCATGGCTCTGAGTTTCAAACTCTGTAAGGTTTTAAGTAATATCTATCTACCTAAGAAATAAAAAGATCAAAAATAATGAGGCAAGAAGAAAATTACTACTCGGTTTTTGGTTTTTGTAATCCTTGCCGGCCTGAATAATATATTACTCATACAAACTTAAAAATATGATTAATATTGCGTAATAACAGCTAAAGATTAATAGGTCAAGAAAGTTTGATCGACGCCAAGCTAGAGTAGTTTCACTTGACCTAGGGCACTCTCATGTACCTATTAGGTCAGCTCCAAGACCTAAATACATAATAGTTTTCTTTTCTAACGTGGGCTTGATTATGGAAAGTCGTTTTCAAGTCACTGCTTCCCTGTGTATTTATTGTATTATGTAAATGTTACACCACGGACTACCTACAGTATTTGTCTGTCCTTCCCCTTTTTAAATCAATCCTAAGGTTGTCTTTAAAAGATCGCTCTTAGCGATAAGACCGCCCATTGTGTCACCCTTTGTACAGTTTCTATACTTATGTCTGTAATTTATATGGTGTACATAATAAAGAGTATTCTATTCTATTTTGCAAATCTCGATACCTAAAAATAATAATTTTGTCGCCTACTGCCGACTACTACCTATGTGCGATTAGTATACTTAGCATATTTTTTTTATTGAGTGTAATTATGTACTACTACTAAGAAAAAATTAAACTCATTACGTTCGTGGTAAAAACTTCACATAACTTTTAACTGTGTTGGTTTAATTTGTACATAATTAACTCAAGTTCATTGTGTGGCTAAATTAAACGCAAGAAATAATTATCACATTCTAAAATGTGTGTGTGAGCATTCCCACTTCATAATTATTAGCATGAACTCGTTTTGCGGAGGGTGGCGCAAGGCCATTGCAAAAGTGCATGCCCCCGCAGATCGGTCAGCCGCCGACGCGCCGGGAGGCAGATATCGATTCTGTCTGCCAGCGCAGTACCCATACCAAATACGGAAAGTAGACACTCCCTGCAACATACAAAGCGGCTATACAGTTAAATACTGCAATGCGATCAAATTTTCTAGTCACGACATTGCGTTGAAACTTGCAGCTTTCCAACTATTCAGTATCTTGATCCATACCTGTTCTACTACCTACCTACTGCTTAGAGAATTGTAAATAAATCTGCTACTATAATTGTTGAAGCTAGCACATTTCCATTTAATGTTTCTTTTGTCAACAGAGGTGTGCAATAGCGAGGAGGTGCCCGAGGTAGAGATAGTCAGTCTTCTACAAGAACATATACCAAAATATCGCTTGAGAGCCGACAGTCTCACACAATTTGGAGGTACAGACACTTTTATGCGCTTTGCTTTGATTTCACTTTTTCGTTCAATCATTTCAAACTGGCAAAGCTTTCTTTCAATGAGCTTTTAGCAAATCATTCACAAAGAGTTGTTTACTTTATCACAATCACCCAAAATCATTTTTATTTTCATAGTAGCATTTTCATTTAGTTCTATATCTACGCTTAAAAGCTTTATTTCGCAAAAATGGTTGATATATCTAACAAAATATGGAGCTTTTAATGAAAATTCATGAAAATATTGAGACTGCGACTACAACTTAGTATAGTAAGCCCGTTAGCCAAAATGGAGGGTGGGGGAATTTCGCCATTTACGGCCGGATTCACCCAAAAATCAATACTCACTTGTGTTTTCATGGCCACATTTATCATTACAACGTCTATATTTAGTTTTATGGGGACCTCTGGAAGGGGGTTGTTGAAGAATTAATTAGTAAGAGTTTTGTACACTGAAAAGCGTCTACAACAGTGTCCTTGTGTTTTCTAGAGTCGTTTTAAAATTAATAATTGAGCGAATCCTGTGACTGGACGATGTTGACAAGTTTTTCGGCGAGTCACGTATTTTTTAAAGATCTATAGCATTATTTTGGAATCGTTCCAAAGTTTAAAGGAATTTTTTATGCTTGATCACAAAATTCTGATTTAGTTCATCGTTTTATTTGTGAGTGTTTTTGGTGAATTTGAATCGCTCGTTTTATTTTATTAATAGTCAGATTTAAAAATCTCTAAATGTACTCCCTGGGTAAGTTTTTAGGTCAATTTAAAAAGGAGGGACTTACCGTCATTTTTATTATTTAAGTTTTGAGGAATCGTTATTTACCAAAAATACTGTTTTGGTTTATATTCCTATAGGTTAACCATAGAAATATAAAAAAAACATATTTCTTATATCTATGGGTTTAACGGTTAACTTGGCATTCTGTTTGAAGTGATTATTGGAATATCCTTAGGGCGAAGGTGCGGTAAAAATACTTTTCTACAACCGGTGAATTATGATGTTTATTAGTTTGAAATATTTTCATTAATATATTTCTAAACTGCGCAGGTCACGTTAGGGTAGGGCCTTGATTGCTACCTTGTTCAAATATAAGCGACAGGCACGACCTGGTACTAATTTCTCAACAGCTTATGACTTTTCATCACGAAGTAAAACATTGCCCCATATAAAGAAGCTCATGGATAGTATGAGATAATCTGATTTTGAAAAAGAAAAACCTAATATTTTTGGTGTTGCGAATTTTGCCTTTACCCCAAAGCTGAAGCTTAATAATAGCTTTAGCTTTTACTCCCTAAAGTATTATTTCAACTTCAACTCTTGATTAATGGCTTCTGTGGAACAAACACCACAATTTTGCCAATTTCACGTACTAAAATCCACTAAATGAAAAAATTAAATCTCTCTGACACGTGAGACAGCTCGCTACTGCGGCTGATGTGTCTCCAAAAAATATGATGATGTGATGATGAGATGATCCAGGTGAAATCCAAGTATTATTTCACAAGTTGTAAAATGTGATGTATGTATGTCAGATTGTTACAAATATGGCCTCCTTTGGTCATACTATCGAACATTTCTTAAGTTGACATTTTGAATGTGTAAAAAAAAACATGAGAAAAGCCTTATGCAAATATTCATCTTTACAGTCGTCCTAGTTTTGTTTCAGAAGTTCTGCGTAAATTTCATCAGGTCAGTGTTCAGTAACTAGGGCGTAGCCTACTTGTGAGCATTTTTTTGCTCGACATTGTTGATAGGCTTAAGACGTTTAGGCCGGGAGATGTATTATGTTGTTGGTTGTACTATATATCTAGTATTAGAGCTATTCGATTTGCTGTACACCATTGTAAAGTGATAAGGCCTATTATTGAATGCTTTGTATTCGTATATTCATTTATAAGATCAGTCTCAATGATGCATTCCAATGAACTAGAACGTTTACAATAGTTTCCAGGCCTAATGAACGACGGTGTGCAACGATTCTCTTGGAACGGCAAGGTCTCTTGCGAGACAGGGGCACAATAGTTTCTCTAAATGTCCGACTACACCAACGAAATGGAATACGGTTTAGAAGTACTTTGTGAAAATAAAACGGTAATTTAGGAATATTTTCTCATTATTTTAAATTTATTTAGCCTGCAGTCCAGACGTATAAACTTTTATTCACTTTTGAACGCTAATTATTATACTTAGTATGTTCCTATAGAGGCGAATGACAATAATTTCGCTGAAACAGTCGTTAGTCATATTCATAAGGAAGTGTAATAAATAAAATGAATATACCAACATATTTCTTGTAAGTTAATTGAAGGCGAACTTTCTACTGTTTACTGCGTCATTTCATATTAATTAATAGTATAAAGGTACTCATAATATCTGACTATCGTTAAATATTATGACTCATCTGTCTTAGCTTGTTAGTAAGTCGTATTTGTGTGGGATTCCATTTCAAAAATCTTTCTGTTTACATAATATATTTTAAAAGAAATGGTAAGAATTTGACAAAGTAGAAGTGGGCTATATGTGGTGTTCCGTCTTTGAAAGTGTTTGAGTCGTGGTTTCCGGCGCCGCCGGCGCCGTTCTTAACGCTATAAATAATGGTGTCTCATCGGTCGAGTCATCGCCCGCTGGCCAGTATGCGTCCCCGACCGGTCTGATGCGTGCCATCTGTCAAATTGCTGCGTTCGCTGCACATAACACCATCACTATCCGATGCTAGTTATTTTAATGGAAATACCGTTCAAGCCAATGCTCTACTAATCAACTGCATACTGAAAGTTTAATCATAATACCGACTCACGTTATGTTCCCCTGTAACTGTATAACAAGGAAGACCTTTAGTGGCTTCTAAGTCGAACAGCTACTTTATGTGCACTCATATGCTGTTATGTAACTTTAAAACTGTAATGATATATAATTACGCCGGGCCCGTAGTAAGTGTGTGTACTCGCAGGTGTAAAATTAAAGCAATGTATTCTTGGTTCATGAGAAGTTCTCGACATTTAGCTAAAAGTCATTGTAATAGGACGCGATCTGAATAGATTTGAATTGGTGGTGGGATAAAGCGGTTGACGGCGGTTGATGTATCGTGTGATTCAGAGGCCCTATGACGTTGTCGTGTGTTTGGGTTCATGAGTACTGGGTATCAGTAATTATTTCAACGAGTGTATTATACAGCAATTGGTACAAATTGAACTTTGTACTATACTAGCACATACCATACCAAGTACGAAGTGTTTCCTTTCCACATATACAATTTTAATGGCGGTATGTTTGTAATAGCTGTGTACTAAAATATTTTGATGTTTTCCAGGATACGAGAATCAAGATTGGTTCATACCATCCCCGGCCCTGCCGGTGAGCGACAAAGACCTCGCACTCACTCCTGACCAGATCAGGGAGACTCTCAATTACTTCCGTGAGTATGCATGATGTTTCATCATTAAACAATGCTTAACATGTTTTATGCATTGTCTTTGAATGTTTTTATTATAAAGGGTAGCAGATTCTATGTTTTATATGAAACATGTATTTCACACGACAGGTATTTTATATTAATGTTTCATCAAATGGAATGCCTTGTTGGCCTGCTGGACGCAAACGCTACTGCTGAGCATGAAATCCTGGGTTCGATTCCCAGGCTAGGAAAACTGTTATTGGGGTTACCATTAGGAATTTCTCAGTAGCAGCCCGGAGTCTGGATCTGTTTTCCATTAGGAATTTCTCAGTAGCAGCCCGTAGTCTGGATCTGTTTTCCATTAGGAATTTCTCAGTAGCAGCCCGTAGTCTGGATCTGTTTTCCATTAGGAATTTCTCAGTAGCAGCCCGTAGTCTGGATCTGTTTTCCATTAGGAATTTCTCAATAGCAGCCAATAGTCTGGATCTGTTTTCCATTAGGAATTTCTCAGTAGCAGCCCGGAGTCTGGATCTGTTTTCCATTAGGAATTTCTCAGTAGCAGCCCGTAGTCTGGATCTGTTTTCCATTAGGAATTTCTCAGTAGCAGCCCGTAGTCTGGATCTGTTTTCCATTACGAATTTCTCAGTAGCAGCCCGGAGTCTGGATCTGTTTTCCATTAGGAATTTCTCAATAGCAGCCAATAGTCTGGATCTGTTTTCCATTAGGAATTTCTCAGTAGCAGCCCGGAGTCTGGATCTGTTTTCCATTACGAATTTCTCAGTAGCAGCCCGGAGTCTGGATCTGTTTTCCATTAGGAATTTCTCAATAGCAGCCCATAGTCTGGATCTGTTTTCCATTAGGAATTTCTCAGTAGCAGCCCGTAGTCTGGATCTGTTTTCCATTAGGAATTTCTCAGTAGCAGCCCGTAGTCTGGATCTGTTTTCCATTAGGAATTTCTCAGTAGCAGCCCAGGGTCTGGATCTGTTTTCCATTAGGAATTTCTCAGTAGCAACCCGAGTCTGGATCTGTTTTCCATTAGGAATTTCTCAGTAGCAGCCCGTAGTCTGGATCTGTTTTCCATTAGGAATTTCTCAGTAGCAGCCTGTAGTCTGGATCTGTTTTCCATTAGGAATTTCTCAGTAGCAGCCCGTAGTCTGGATCTGTTTTCCATTAGGAATTTCTCAGTAGCAGCCCAGGGTCTGGATCTGTTTTCCATTAGGAATTTCTCAGTAGCAACCCGGAGTCTGGATCTGTTTTCCATTAGGAATTTCTCAGTAGCAGCCCGTAGTCTGGATCTGTTTTCCATTAGGAATTTCTCAGTAGCAGCCCGTAGTCTGGATCTGTTTTCCATTAGGAATTTCTCACTAGCAGCCCGGAGCCTGGATCTGTGCCCGGTTGATGGCAATAGGCTTGCCTCCTTTTACGTGGGACTTAAACATAAGTGGGGAATTGTGGGTGTACTATAGGTCCAGACGCTAGCACATCAAGCTACTACAATCTGTCAAATGTCTTTAGTAGATTTTCGACTTTATCGCTAAAGCATAAGGTTCAAGTTACAGTTTCGGGTAGCTTGAAGTGCTGGCGTCTGTACACCTCTGCTTTACCCTTCGGGGATTATCGGCGCGATTTTCTATGATGTTATGCAAATGGAATGTCTTCTAATGTTAATGTAATGAGTACTAGTATTAATAGGTAATACGGGCTGGTGTCCGCAACTCCACGTCAATGCGCGTATTTTGCGTACGGGAGTACTAGTATTATATGTAGAAAGTATAAGTATAAAAAGAACGTGCGTCTAATGAAAGTATAACTACTACA
This sequence comes from Luperina nickerlii, assembly GCA_963855955.1. Taxonomy (NCBI): domain Eukaryota; kingdom Metazoa; phylum Arthropoda; class Insecta; order Lepidoptera; family Noctuidae; genus Luperina; species Luperina nickerlii. The sequence goes on along the minus strand of OY979666.1, from coordinate 14,751,180 downwards.
TGAACATAACCAATCAATCCACAAGTGGTATATGTTATCAATCATACGTAAAATTTTAGTCTTACATGCAATAAAATACTTTCGCTCAAAATGCAATTGTTAATACTTAGCTCATAAAAATCACATGCAGTGTATTTAAAATAGAATAAAAATATTATTTATTTACCCGTTAAATGTTGATGAATTAAATGTTTTTTAAACATTCATTTACACTACGAGGCTATAATTATAGGTGGGCAATACTTAACTAAGTATGTACTCAATTTGAGTACTTAAATGAAATCCTAAGCTTCGTTTTATCTTTTAATATAAAATTTAAAATAAATAGGGAATTACATTAGTCTATGCTGGTATTTACTTATAAGCGGTTAGCAGCCTGGGCGTTATTTTACAACCAAAATACCAAAGTTACTTAATAAACAGGTTGAGTAAAAATATAATTATATAAAAAAAATCTGAAATAAATACAATGTTAATGCAGTGATTTTAGATATACTTACATATTTCTAAAATCAAAACCTTCAATCTCTAATTTTTGGAGAGCTGCTGTTCAAAAAATCATACTGTATATTTTTTTATAATCTACTTACCTAATACTTGGTCGATTTATTTTAAAATATACTTGGTCAATCGCGGTGTATTTAGGAAGCCGTTGGTCCCGGCTGTCATTCGTGAATCTTTGACAGTCGTTACGGGTCGTCAGAAGCCTGAAAGTCTGACAACCAGTCTTAACAAAGGGTATCGTATTACCCAGTAATTGGGTTGTGGAAGTCAGATACGCAGTCGCTCCATGTAAAATACTGGTATTCAGCTGCATCCGCTTAGCCTGGAAACCGACCCCAACATAATTGGGAAAAGGCTAGGCAGATGATGGATGACGTGCAATTATTACAAAAAATAAAGTAAATAATTTAAATTGTGCTTTTATTTTGCGCTGCGCTCAAAACCGATAAAAATGTAATGTTTCCCCAAAATAATGACAGTAGAATATAAAATAATGAATGAATGCAGTTTTTACGTTATTCTAATCCCTTGTTTGCCTCTATCCTTTTTGAGAACCGAACGAAGCGCGAAGTGGAAAAACATCATACATAAAGCCGCGAAGGCTTTTCAGGGACACGACGGCGACGCGACCTTCAGTAATGAAGTTCGCAACCCGGAAAAATCTCTTGTATTGGTATAAAAGGGCATAACGCTATCTAAGATTTAAGATAGGTACTTAGGTATCTACCTATTTTAAAATAGGACCTAAGTTACAAGTATTCTAAAGCATTTTTCATTGCTATTAAAATGTTAATTGCTACTTGTCAGTCCTACCTAGCCCGGTATAAATAAAAAAAAAAATACTAACAGTAAAACATATTTTTATACACTATCTTCCGAGTATATTGTTATTAAAGTATTTACTTAGCTATTTCTTACATAATGTTATGGCTTGTCTTTTATTACTTGCCTTTATTCTATTTTCTCAAAAGTATTCAATTTTTCTTATTCAAAAGCAGAATAATTTTGTAGAAATAGAAGAATTTAGATGCAAGTAACTAAATACTTGAATGAAATCGCGTCATACATTCTTCCCTGATGTTGAGTTGTATCAGTAAGTATTTATTACTTTTATGTTCTACCCGCAAATTCCTAAGCCTTGATTTTCTATCGTATATTATAGACTCAACCGCATTGTTTATGTGGGTGACGTATTCGTGCGCCGGGTGGTCGGTATGCTAGTCATATCTGTGGCAGCACTGCGCGCGCCTGCGCGAGCATAGAGACGCGCGACCACCAGTGCCGGTCGCGCCGGTAGCCACGCGGCACGCGTGCTCCCTCATCGCCCGCCGCAACGGCCCGATCGATACCGCGACGCCGAAAAACGACGTGCGCCGCACGCATCGCGCATCTTACGCCCCGATCCGTGCTAAACTTAGAGAGTAGAGGTGCACCGTTGCACCGACCGTGTATCAAAGCGTTTTTTTAACACACGTGCCTCATCCTGCCGATAAAAGAAGCGGTATAACACTAGGAACTTTAAGTTCCTACGTTTGTGTCATTATAGTCTGTATTTTGTGATACTATATCTTATGTAAGAGGGTGAAACATTCCGCTTGTAGCCATAGTAGTGTTTTACTCACATGTTTCTCATTTTTATCAACATTTTGGTAATACCAATATAATATTCGGCATGCTGTAGAAGGTAAATTAGCAAGTCTCTGCATCATCGATTGGGGGTGGTTTGGGAGTCGGGGAACACAAGACGCGACGGCGACGCGGCTTCGCAACGCGCAACAGCTGTGAGCTACATCTGTTATCTTGACCGTGAGAGCATAATTATTATGTTCATTGTTTTGTTGTGTAGTACTTTACAAAATTTAAATAAATAGCAACTGTTTCCCGTATTTAAGCGTATTTAGGCTTTCAAGAAAATTGCAATTACAGTGCAATGTTTTCTATTAACTTTATCGTCAAGCAGTCAATTAAAAATAATGCTGATGTTGAGTTAGTCTATTAGTTCTTTCAGTTTTATAAAGGAACGAGTTATAAAATTACCAACAGCGTATGCTTTCATATAAGATTATTTATTTACATGGGTTTAGTTATCTATGTATGTATATGCACACCCGTATATGTAATAATATGTATTCTATGTAAAACGTTTTTAACTGACTTAAAAAGGTGGAGGTTCTCATAGTGTCTACACTGCAGAATTTCCCAATGTTAACCAATTGCTAATCATAGTCACCCTTCAGCCATTTCGCAAGACTTAAGCATAGAGTTATGGGCATGCGTATAACAGTCTTCGAAGCTATTGTTTTCAACGCAATCACTCACAGTTATAAATGGGAAATCGTCCAATTCATCTTTATGATAAAATGTATTTTTATATTATTAAGATGCTTAATAATATAAATAACAACATAATTGGGAAAAGGCTAGGCAGAGAGAGAGAGATGATGATTATTAAGATGCTTGATTACACGTAATTAATGGGTAAGAGAGAAGTTTCACTCTGAAATAATCCTCAATGCTTCCTATTGACCAACTCCGTATTAAGTATACATGGTACATGCATGGTGCATGGTACTATGTGTTTTATACATAGATACCGTGGATAATAGGAACTGTCAAAGCCACCTATACTGAATTATGATATTTATTTCTTCTGTCTTCTGTTTATATTGACATCATTCACATTCAGTATAGAAATTTTCGGGGTGGTGTGGGATCTACCTCCTAGTGGTCCACCCCGGGCAACGGCACTACAGGCTTGCCTGTGGTACGGCTGAACGATCCTACTTAGCGGTGGTAGGCTCCGCTTGGAGCCGCCTGGCTCGCGACCACCATCCTACCGGAGTCCGGCGCCAAGCAGCTTGCTGTGTTCCGTCGGTGTGTGGGAGTGCCAGTGCCTTTGGGGGAGAAGGAGTTTGTCAGTTGCTCTGCTCAGAACCGGTTTTGGTCCCTGGGCATAACTTGTCGGGTAACTCATTCTGGAGGGTAGCGGGATCCGAAGCACGGTGCCAGCCGTTGGCCGACCGCAGTCAGTAGGGGGCCCAAGTAGCACGCCAGCCACGTGCCAAAGGCTGCCCCGCCAACTCGCGAAAAATCCCGGTATGCACCACCGTGCCAGTCGGCGACTGGATGGGAGGACCCGGTGGACATATCCGGGGGGGTTCGGGCGTCCCCGCAGTCTCCAAATGAGTTCCCCATAGATTAGGTTAGCTCTAGTGTTCCACTTGGTTCACTGAGCAGCGCCTCGACAAGTCGCCTTTTTCCCCCACAACTCTACTCAAAATGATCAAAGCAAAGAAGAATAAGGTTAAACAACGGCTGCACTTCCTCCCACTAAAAGTGCACCTCACTAATATCAGGGGGTTGCACTCTAATCTCGATCCGGTCCATCACCACCTTGAGACCGAGAAGCCGCACCTGTTTTTCCTGACGGGGACGAAGATAGCAACCCCGTCGGATGTGGCGTACCTCAACTACCCGGGTTACTCTCTTGAACATAAGTTCAAGAAGCAAGCTGGGGTCTGTGTGTACGTCCGCGATGATATTTGTTGTCGTCGTCTCCGTTGCTTTGAGAAATCGGGTTTTTCTACCATATGGCTACTTGTGGACACAGGCGTGGAGAAATCTGTTTACATCGGCGTCTACCGATCGCACAGCGGTGACCAGGAGACAACGGCGCTCTTTAATTTCCTCGTGGAATCGACTGACGTAGCCCAGCAACGGTACCCAACAGCGAAGCTCATTTTTCTGGGGGACTTTAACGCCCACCATAAAGACTGGTTGTTCCCGTTCCAGAGAACTGACCATGCTGGGTTGGAGGCGCGCAAGTTTGCTTTAACGCTAGATCTAACCCAGATGGTGAATGTGGCAACGCGGGTACCGGATGTCGACGGCCATACTCCCAATTGCTTGGACCTTCTGCTGGCAACTGATCCGGACAGTCATTCAGTATCGGTCTCAGCCCCGCTGGGAACGTCTGACCACTGTCTGGTGAAATCCATATCGACCTGCTCTCCTCCAGATGAGAGTCCTAGAGGCACGAGGCGAGTATGGCGATACGAGTCAGCAGACTGGGATGAGATGCGGCACTTTTTTGCGTCTTATCCATGGCGGCAGGTGTGCTTCTCCTCGGGTGACCCCTCGTGCTGTGCTGACGTGGTTGCGGACGTGATTCAGCAGGGGATGGAGTATTTTATTCCATTCTCCGACATTCCGCTTGGTCACAAGTCCCGGCCTTGGTATAATGCGGAATGCGCCCGCGCTGAGGCCCGAAAAGAGTCTGCGTACCAAGCCTGGGTCAAGGCCCGCGACCGCAAAGTTAGAGCGCGTAGGGTTTGCGCGAAGAAAAGAACCTTTAATTCTGCCGCTAAGTTCTGCAAGCGGGTTTTGCGTAAGGCACGTTTTGACCATGTCGGACGTATTGGGATCAAGCTGGCATCGCACCCTCCGGGTAGTAAACAGTTCTGGTCCCTGTCTAAAGCGGTTGAAACGAATTTCTGTCGTCCCACTTTACCTCCATTGATGAAACCTGATGGGTCGCTTGCTCACTCTGCAGGAGAGAAAGCGAATTTATTTGCATCTCTCTTTGCAAGCAATTCACGTCTGGACGCTGGCTCCAAGCAACCACCCACTGTACCTCATTGTGGCTCCTCGATGCCGGAGATCGCAGTTCACAATAAAGAGGTCCGAAGAGTTTTATGCAGTCTAGACGTGAACAAGGCAAGCGGGCCTGACGGTATTCCAGCGAGAGTGTTGAGGCAGTGTGCGCCTGAACTGTCTCCTGTGTTGACACGCTTGTTTCGCCTCTCTCTTGAAAAAAGAACGGTGCCAAAATCCTGGAAGCTTGCAAATGTACAACCAGTGCCCAAAAAGGGCGACCGTGCAGACCCTGCACATTACCGTCCGATCGCCATTACCTCCATTCTATGCAAAGTTATGGAAAGGGTACTGAACAGTAAGTTGCTGACCTACCTTGAAGATAATGATCTCCTCAGTGACCGTCAATATGGCTTTCGCCGGGGACGGTCAACTGGCGATCTTCTTGTGTATGTCACGCACTGTTGGGGTGAAGCCATCGAGAAACACGGCGAAGCACTTGCTGTATCGCTTGATATCTCGAAGGCCTTTGACAGGGTCTGGCACGCGGGTCTACTCAGCAAGCTTCCTGCTTTTGGCATCCCAGCTGATTTTTGTAGCTGGATATCAGACTTCCTTAGTGAGCGGTCGATCAGAGTAGTCGTTGACGGCTGCTCCTCTGACCTTATGGCTATTGATGCCGGAGTTCCTCAGGGGTCTGTTCTCTCTGCAACTCTTTTCCTGCTGCACATCAATGACCTACTTCAGCCTGGTATTGTTGGGTACGCAGATGACAGTACTGTTTCAGAGAGATACTTGTCCAGCGCAAGGGCCAGCGGGGCCGAAGTTCGTTTCTTGAGAGAGGCCATGGTGGAGCGGACAGATTTGACCTTAAGCCTTGTCTCCCAGTGGGGTGATGACAATTTGGTTTCTTTTAACGCCACAAAAACACAGGCGTGTGTTTTTACCGCCAAAAGGAGTCATTTCGACCAGACTCCTACTTTTCGGGGAACATCTGTTCCTGTAACAGATCGGCTCGAGCTCCTGGGCATGGAGTTGACATCTAGTCTCAACTTCGGCGCCACCATCGAGTACAAAGCCCAAACTGCGGCCAAGAAGCTGGGAATCCTTAATAGGGTGAAGCGATACTTTACACCCGGACAGCTTTTAACCCTTTATAAAGCACAAGTCCGATCCTGCATGGAGTATTGCAGCCACCTTTGGGATGGCTCAGCGAAATACCAACTTGCCGCGCTTGACTCGGTGGAACGCAGAGCTAAAAGGCTCATTGGCGACGTAAAACTGGTGGATGCCAAGCTTCACAGCTTGGCTCATCGCCGCAAGGTTGCCTGCTTGTCGGTCTTCTACAGATTGTACTTCGGTGAGTGTGCCCAAGAACTCCACGACCTCATTCCACCGGCCCCCTTCTACCTTCGGACATCCAGACGCACTACAAGTTACCATCCCTACCTAGTTGCTATTCCACCAATTCGCACTAAGCGTTTTCAAATGTCCTTTATAATGCGCACAGCAAAAGAGTGGAACTCTCTACCTGCGTTTGTGTTTCCGAGTGCATACAACCCGAATCTCTTCAAAGTAAGAGTGAACAGGCTTCTTCTGGGTGAGCTCACTCCATCGTAGACTTTGTCTCTGTCATCTCTGACCTAGACTAGAGTCAAGAGCAAGCCCATTTCAAATAAAAAAAAAAAAATATTCTCCGGATAGATATCCGGAAATTTAATTCAAACATTTAAATTCATTTCTATCAAAACATTTTTTGTAACACTTCTTTTTTCAACAGTAGTGTCACTTTACTGCACATTTAATTCACTACGTTTTCATATAAAAAACGTTAGTTTTGCCATAATACAGTTAAAAAGAATTTTATTAAGCTGTGCGCACCTAACCGCGGACTAGGAAATATATGTAGTAACCTGAATCATTATGCGTAACGGTCTGCGATTGAACGGTTCATTGGGTGTAAGTGATTTTCAACTAAAACATGGAATACAACTATTTAAAAAGTCAGTTCCAAGTCTATATAACTATGTACTTATAACTAAAAATAAAAATAAATTAAGTGTCAGTTTGTAATGTCAAATTAAAAGCTTTTTACTAAATGCTATATAAATATAAATAAAATAAACTAAATACAATAAATGTAAGTATATACGGTACTTATAACAAAAAAACATGTCTGTCTGTTTGTTCCAGTTAATCTCCGAAACGGCTGGACCGATTTTGACGGGACTTTCACTGGCACTAACTTAGGCTTTTATTTTAGAAGAAGAATTAGTAACATTATTGTTTTCCGACAGACACGCGAACGAAGTCGCGGGCACAGCTAGTTGCAAATTAATTTCTAAAACTTCGTCTAAGAAAAGGGCTAAATTTATAAGAGTTAATAGAACCCTTTTCCTAATTGGTCAGACTGTCACATTCGTTCGGTTTTCTGTACGTAACACCAAAAATTTAACTTTAACCAAATGCTGTTAAGTACTGAATCCTCCATCACCATAAATTCAAACTCCAAAGTCAGGTATTCAGAATTCCATAACATCAAAAATTCAAATGTTGACAAGAAACACAGAATATCAGTCATATTCGATGCGCATTAAATTGATCGGTTTTAGTTTCTGTCAATATCCTGTATAAAAAAAAAACTTCGATAAAAAATCTTAGTTCTGCTTCCTGTACTTCAGACAACCCAAAGTAAAATGACGCGACTGTAGGTACACAGTACACATCCATTTAATTTATTCACCTCATTGTATCTATTTTAATGAAATAATTATTATTAGGTGTAGTAATGTGTATGACGTATTCGTAAGGAAACTTGCTTATTTAACCTAAGACCCTTGTTAGTATAGTATCATGAGTTTACTAACGTTGACCGTTTACTTTATATTTAGGTTGAGTTATTTCTATACATACAATTCAATTAACCCGTGAGAAGGCGCGCTATGAGCAATTTGCTCACACAAAAATTTAAAGCAAAATTTTTTGGTGATACCGACGCCCTAACGTCTCAAGCGCCTAGGTACCTTCCTAACTATTCATCGACTCCCCCGTGACGCAACTCTCGTGCCGGTCAGTTCTGTTGCGACCGCTCAGCTAAGTTTTTGTGGAGGTCGTGTACCATCGTGCGGCAATTTGCTCATCACGCGCCCATCCGTGTAAGTATTATTTTTCCAATTAAAAAAGTATAATTGTATTTTCTAGATTATATTATTTTATTTATTTATATTAAATTGGTTAATTATTACGTAAATACTCTATTGTAATATTTTAGTAATAATATTTATTGTTTTTAGCTACAACACACATGTAAAATGGGCGACCGACGTCAAGCACAAATTTGTTCGTGGCTGGAAGAGGATTCTGGTGATGAAGCATTGGATGCGGATCTTGAGAATGGAGAACATATCGTCAGATCTCAAGTTTCTAATGAAGCGATTTGTGTCGGCTCCTAGACCTATTTAGGCCAAGCGGATTCTGTTCTATATGTAGGAATAGACGGTCAAAAAAAGCATGAACTTCGTGCAAGCAATTACTCTGCACCGAACATATCACATATATGTGTTTAATGTGTTTCGAGAGGCACACTTGTCCAGATCTCATGGAAGAGTAATTTTTTTATGTTTTTGTTATGTAAGATTTTTTATTGTGATTTATATGAAGACTGTCAAAATTAGAAAATAAAAATTAGTTGATTTTTTATTTGTTTTAGAAGTTGCATTTATGTTGCATAGTTTTAATAAAAATACTTATTTTCTTATTTATTAAACCTTGTTTTATTCATATAAATCCATTATAAGTCAATAAGTACTATAAAAGTAGAAATATGAGCATTTAAAGTAGTGTGAGCAATTTGCTCGCGCGCGCCTCTCCATGTAACAAACAGAGGCGCGCCTTCTCACGGGTTAAACAATACACTTGACAAAAATATTTAAATATGCCATTTAATATTTCTATTTTATAAAATAGAAATATTAAATGGCATATTAAATGAACACCATGTTTTAAAGAATGTCTGTAAATGATGACGCATACAATATCAGCTTTTGCTTTTAGCAAATTTATTTTATGTAGGTAGCTGAAATATCTATACATACTTAGGTAGATAATTTAATAATAATTGCACTTTGAATGTTAATATTTTTGTCATATCACTTGCGTGCTCGTTATCAGACAGCTTATCTTAATAAATTCGTCCAGTGAGGAGGACTGTATCAGTAGCGCCGTTTAATACATAGTGTGCACGTTGTGGGTAATTTTAGTATGTCTCGAACGTGTAGAATACTAATTTAAGTTTTAGTTATTGGTATGGTATCGACGGAAGTGGACGTCGCCGGCCGTTCGCTGCGCGAATCTGTCTCGATACCGTTCATATGTGTCGTGTTCGCGCAAATAGCGTGCTGCCTCCGTACTGCAGACACCTGCACTTGATCGTGAAAGTTTATTACCACTGGCCTCAAACACTAGAACCGTTACTAAAAGAAATCGCCTTGTTTTGAGATAAAGGTTGTTTTGTGTGTAATTTCAGTGGTTAGATTGGAATTTATATTGTCATTGTGTGGCTTAATTCAAAAGCTTATCGATAATTAGTTTATTGTTCTAGAATTTTGTAATAATCGGTACTTTATGTGAATCAAGTGTTGTGTTTGCATGCAGTATGTATAGTGGCGTACCTAATACTTTTGTTGAAATCTATGTTTACGAATAATACCGGTGATAATACCTTTCACTTGGATTAATCCTTTTTTAGCATGGAGTTGGAAATATTAGTCATCACGTGACGCGTCCCCTGAGTATACACCATCACCAAACTTGACCAGTCCTCGACATTGTTAATAGTTATAAGCGCGTCTGACATTGTCTGCTCATTGGTATGAGTGTATTCGCGGGTGCGTACAGGGCCAAAATTACGTCAGATTCTGTTAACCTACTTTCATTTTACTATAAAGTTTGTAAGGTAATTATTATAGCAAATTTTAAGATCAATGTCATTGATAAATGACCACGTAATAGATTAAAATTCATTTGGTGATTTTACGGTCTTGATCGGTGAATTTGTACAAGGAAAACTAAATTAATTATGTATATAATTTTCACATTTTCTTGATCTCGTTGTAATAAATTATATGAAAAGTAATTATTAAACTTAGAGTACTTACACTAGTAACTGAGTTTGGTAAAATTTCATAAATTACACAGACCGATAAATCATTCGGTCTGGTAACTTAAACCAGTAAGATTCGGTCGATTAGGTATGTGCGATTATTTCGCAAGCGTAACATTATGTATATGTTATGTTGGACTAATTGCTTTAATTTTAAAAAATGCATTGCCGACCAATAAATCACCTGAATTGTAAAGTAACTAAAGGAAATATCTTGACTTACCTAATAGAGTTGAAGTTTGGAAGGCCAGTGAGACGACGGTAAACGACCATAAAAATGACCGTGACCATGAGATGAAAATTAAAATAAAAAGTTGGTACCTTATCCATGTCGTTTAAATTGATAGATATAAAACCGATTCAGGTGTGACAAACAGTGTGAGGTCATTGTATGCGTAAATTTAGGAATCGAAAGAATATAATTTCCCTCAATTAAATCACGTCAAATGCCTTTGTCTAGAATACTTTCAAATTTCAATTACAGTCGTGCACTGTCTATTTGTCGCTTGTACACTTCTATGCATTACCGGTTGTACAGTAGATAAAGCCTTTCGGAGAGGTTGCTCGACGTCAGTGTTTAATCACGTGCAGCCTAGCCTTCACTTCTCTACCGACTCGATAAACTACTTACAATAAGACAAATGTATCAACTGAGAAATATCAAATAGGTACATTTTGCACAGTGTAGGGCAGGGATGGCGAGCCAATGGCACGCGTGTCATTGGCGGCACGTAACAAAATAATTAGGGCACGGCAGAATTTCAGAAAATTAGCTATACACAAGTCATATAGTTTGCAACAGCAGAAGTCGCACTAATTTGTGATTACATTAAAATAAATATAAAATTGGTAATATTCACATGAGTCCTACACCAACCAGGGGTTCTCCTTAGGTGCACTTGCTTGGATAGTGCGAACAGAGATAATCGTCGGTTGGTGTCTAAAAATTTCTAACGGGCCTCTACGATTTGGTTTCGGCCCCTAGTACACATTCCAAAGCCCTTTTGAACCCAAGAGAAGAGAGATTAAAAATAATAATAATAATGAAAAAGTATATAGTTTTTTCCAGCATTCACTAAGCCAAGATTGTTTGTTAGCACGAGAACCTCTACAAATCTACGTGCGATTTTTTATATATTATATTATATTTTTATATTATTATAGTCGACAAAAAAGTTCAGGTCAAATGACACTCATACGAAAATTGTAGTACAGGCTACTTAAGTAACGCCATTCTCCTAAACTAAGGTAATTTTAACTGTAGGTACATACTGTTTTTATTCATTGAACAATGTCAGTAGAGCACTTCAGACTCATCTTCTTAAGGTTATTCAGGAAATTAGAGGCAACTGAGCAATTACACCGTTAATGCGTTTGTTTTTTTTTTGACTTGACCGTGAAAACGCTACCAAGTGAAATACTTATCTGGTGATTTAAGTACAGACTAAGTATTTATTGGGTCTTCAAAAATCATTGAATGTTTCGCATTCGGCGATTTATCAATCAATACCGGAGTTTCAATAGTGGAATACCGAAGTAAGAGTATTTCGCATCAGCTAGATAAACACGAACTATGAAGAATAGGAATTGTTTGTCTGGGTATTGTTCCAATGTTTGACTATCTCAGATAGATTTATTTATTTGCTTGTCAATAACGGTAACGTCTTCTTAAATTTTTAAATAATTATAGTTGTATTTCCATAGGATCTGGCCCCCTATTATATGGGAATTGAACATAACTTATGAAATGTAGGTGTACTCTATACATATAAAAAAAAATATTATATTACGTTATTTTCATCCTTCCTTATCCTTACATAGTATAAAACAAAGTCGCCGAAAAGTCTGTACCTACGCGCATAACTTCCGAATAACTGCACCAAATTGGATAATATTCTTTTATTGTTGTGTTTGGTATGGCCAGTAAAGGTTTGTATAAAAGAAAATATCGGAAATTCGAAAAAAAAAATTGCACCCGTGCGAACCTGGAGCGGGCCGCTAGTAGAAAATTAAAATTAATTGTCCTGTTCTGTATGTTTTGATCGGGTACCGGGTAGGTATTCATGATTGTTAATGAAAATACCTCTTTCCCTAACTAAACATAAATAAAACACACCTTGTTCATTACATTTAACATTTACCTAAAAGAAGGCGTGGGGAGCGCCCGACTCTGCCCTCATTTCGGTGTATAAATCGATAACTCCAACATCAGAGTTAAACCTCATTCAATTAACTAAACTAACACTAGGTCTAGACATTTACATGGCGTGAGCGCTATAATCGGGCTTCGCGTATCATGAATTTCATAAGAGAGTTAATTTAAGCATCTCGCTTGGCCACCCGCGCGTGCTGCAGATATCCACCAGCTACTTACACTATCCCGTCAGACGTGTTCCATTACATCCTCATGTGAGTGGTCGACACGATTCTCGTGATTTTACAGGTATTACGTCACTATAAATATTGGTTTTAGCAGAGTGTAAAATGGTTTGCCAGTTCAGTTCATTTGTGACTTTACGTCGGAGACATTGTGCATAGGAATCGTAGTGATACAATACAAAAAGTGGACACATAAGGAAGTTAATCGGCGCTTGGGACTGATCGCCGGCGTGCAGCGGGCGGAGCAGATGGTCGCGGGTCGCGCGCGTCACGGCGGAGGGCTGCGCGAGCTCGGGCGCGGGGTGCGCGGGCGTCTCGCGCGCCTCGCCGCCTCCGGGTTTCGATCCCGAGCTCTTCCAGGAGTTGAGCTACCTGCCCGACGCGGAACTCCAAGAGTGTCTCGGAGAGTACCCCGACTTCCTGTACCACGTCGCGAGGGACAAGTTCGGCCGACTATACTTTCGCGTCATCAGGACCTTGCTCCTTAATAGAGGTATAGCATCATGTAGATGGGTACGGTTGTCATTGTCGATCACCTCATCCCTCGCTGCCACTTCCTATGTCGTCTGACCATCTTCTCGCTTTTCTTCTATGCAAGGCGGTGATTTGCATACCATTCTTTAGCTGTGCTTATGCCATGTAATCACTGTAACATGAAGGGCCTGTCAATATCCTAACCACAAAAAAAATCTAGAAGATTGGTTTTGCAACTAACCTAAACAATAAAAAAACCCTTTTCACTGTAAAAAATAAACAGCATTACCCATTTATGTACATAACTAACCCTTTTCATTGCTTCCTAATAATTGATGACGCTAAATGTGCTCTTCTTCCTATATAGATCGGTACTTTTAATTAAAAGCTTTAAACGGAAAACAAGTAAAAAATGTGTGTAGGATTTATGTATTAAGACTTCCTTCATTAAAATTATTCCTGTCGCGTTCTATGTATGTATGTATGTGCTAACTTCCATGAGTAAGACTTGCATAGGGTTCCCAGACAGACTTTATTTATTTATTTTATAAGGTTTACCAAGAATCGTTCACTCTGAATACAGTGTGTTAACTATTATATTCTAGAAATTAAATTACAGCGCAACAATTACTTATAGGTAAACACTACAGCAGAAAATGCATAAATAAAGATAAAATTAAAATTGATAAAAATAAGATTAAAAGTGATCGATAAAATATTAAAATTCTCTGAATTAAAATGGGACCATTGAAAGTGAAATATTTCATGAGTAGAAAAATCACAATTAATAATTATATTTAGTTCTTGCTTCTAAGTAATTCAGATTAAGATTCAATTTCAATGTGATATTTTTTATGCCCGTTAGTGTTCAGTAATCTTATTAGAATACCTAACAAAAATAATGTAAATATTTTTATTGATTTTGTTATTCATTTTCAGATTATAGGTATAAGTACTGTTTATTGAATGTTCACTATTTTAATTACAAAATGACATTAATAATGACTGTCTTATAGCATTTTGCATTGCGCTAAACTGGTAAAACTACCAGAAGCTTACCTACATCATATTCAAACAAACTTTATTTTTTACTTTTGTAATTTTTGGCTTCCGGAATATGGCCACTGTAATAAGTTTTGTACTGGAAGTGAGTGCAACAAAAACTGTGAAAGTCTTTCAGTATCGTGTGAGAGATGTAAGCACGAACACAATCAATATCCGTTGTAATCTTAGAGTTAGGTAAGAGTGGGAAACACTCGCATACCTGCGCCCGCGTCGCATTCAATGGAGCTATTATATCAGTCAGTTCCCATAAGTTTTTCTTGAAAGAAGCTTCTCCGTTAAAAGCATTTTGTACCTCGTTAAAGTTTATGTTTTAAAACACTAATCATAATAAATTCTTCAATGTAAAATACACAATCTTCCACACTTATTGTATGAGTGTCAAGCGTAATAAACTAGACTAGTGAGTTTCTTCAGACATACACTTTTATGTATATAGACTTACTAACACAAAGTACTTAAATCTTAAAACAATAAAAATAAAACTCATGTGAGAATCGAAAGCGAATTAATTGAAACAATGCGTTTAGTGAAACATTAAAAATTACAAAGTTAACTGTAAAAAATGTCGACGTGTACTTATTTGTTTTGTAATTCACTGTTCCCACACATTGGATACAATAGAAATGTATGTTTTATGTGCCCTCCGCAAGAGCGCCATGGAGTCCACACGCCATTGCGTTAGTTCTCGCGCTCCACAGTCACTTACTTGATCGGGAACTTCACGCTCGTATTTGTCGCTTTGTCGCCAACGTTACAAGCCAGTGTTCATCGATGTAACATCCAGCCAGTGGCATTCCTCGAAGCGCTCAGTTCATGTGTAATGTTGCATTTAGTGATCGAACAATAGGGGTTCGATGAGAGGCCAAACACACGTGATGTACTCCCGGGTTAGTAGATAATTTATAAGTAGAACAAGTAATTGCACTGACAATAGGTGAATTGTAAATATTAGAGCGCAAATTTTAAAATTCAGCGATATCTTATCAATGTGATTGAAACGGGCAAGCGGCGAAACTAAACGTTATTCGGTGTTTACAGTGCGTGCTTACACGATGTTTTGCGATACTGCGTTTTGAGTTCGTTAAGTACCGTGCATGGTATCGAATTATCCGCCCATTGTGCCTGTGTATTACAGTGATTGTTTGCACGAATAAAAGGGCAATATTATGCACGGGAAGTCGAAATTGTGGTTACAATGTTTTTAGTGTGTAAAAGTTTCTACAAAGTTTCAACGAGTGGACTAACCAGTACTAATAATACACCGAATCATTATTCAAATAATACCGGTTTGATTTTTGTTTGTATATTTTATTTTATTAGATTAGAATTTTAATACACAAAACCCTTTCTTCCTTTCTTTTTAAAGCTTCACTTAAAATTATTTTTATGATTAATGATGATACGAATTAAAACATTTCGTTTTTTTCTTTTTGAAGCTCATAATATTATCTCATAATATTATATCAAAATATTAGTTTGCTTAAAAATTGTTCACATACCTCGCCGAAAGAGTCCAATGTAGTTCCTTATAAAATTCTTAGCATTTCTATGAATCACAACAATTAAGTCAGATTATCGCACCTGTAATTGGTTTCATTCTTTACTTAGACATCAATAAAATATCCCTCTTTTTTATAATCCAAATGTGCTATACACCCACCACATCTAGGTCACCGAGTCGATCGATTGCTTTATTAATAGGACAGCTTTGAGATAGATGTCTTGACGCTATTTTAGTGCTTTCAGATATAAAATATCGATTCACTGCGGCCTCTTTGGGAATATTTTGTAGGTTACCTACGAACGAGTTGAGTGTGTCCAAGAATAGATACTCAGCTATAAATATTTATTTTTTAGCAAGGTTACCATGAACTAATTGTAAACTAGTACAAATACCTGAATCGTAGCATGTCACCCAAGTTTACAAATAAATATGATAAAGAGCTATTTTACCACCCAGTTGTGCTACTTGGGTACCTACTAGGTTTATCATTGAGAGAGACTTGATTAAAACGAAATACAACGAAAATTAAAAAAAAATGCTAGAACAAAAATGTGTAAATTATATAATTAATCTGGCAGAACTCCCTCTTATTTAATCAGTGATCTTATGTACGAGTATTATAAAATTAACATAACATGAAGCGATCCATAATGTAACCGCAGTCTGTGGTTATGTTGAAGGTTGACATAATGTATGTAAAGTGGTAGCGACACGTTTTAGCCTATCACGAGTTTTATTTAACGAGTGCCTAAGTAAAGAAAAAATTATCAGATTGATGCTGCGCAGACTCACGCTCAGTCTAATTTAATAGCGTCTGGAAGAAGTGCCAGAAACGGCATCGAAGGAAAAACATTTAGATACCTAATTCAGTAATAAATACTACATGACTTTTTTCTAAAATAGAAATTCTGTCTACTCAAATACAAATATGTATTACAATACATAATAGAAAATTGGTTCTAAATAAGATTTTCGCTTTGGCTTCGTCTTGAGAGTTACCTACTACACATTCATCCATTGTAAGCGTCACACATAAATAAATCTCATTAAAACTTAGCATTTAAGATTCACTCAGCATTAGTCAGAAGAAAACGAGTCCCGATATCTTGACTTTAATTAAACCAATGAAAGTAGTTCATCTGGATGCTTCTAACTATTCGTGTTGGATATCAATATTATAAGTACTTGGCCAGTTGGCCCACGAATGTACTTATCTAACCCAGTCCCACCAGATCCGGTTTTTCGACTCAACGGAATATTATGTATAATTTTGTATCGAGGAGCTTTTACTCACCTGCTGTTGTTAAGAATGTTAAGTTAGCATAGTAACGTAATTGATTGACCAAGTATGTTTGTTTATAATATTGTACGACAAATATTAGTCATCGTTCAAAACCAATTATCTTTTTTTTATTACATACGCGTGACGAAACGTTAATATAAGTGATGATCCACTATTTTTAGGGTTATCTCTAGGCTATAGATGATTTTGCATGCGTATGATGTGTGATAATTTATATTTGTAGAGTTGATATTTTATTGTCTTATAACGATTGAACGCTAAGCAATATTAATATTTATTTACTTTTTAAACAAACGTGTAGATAAATGAGTATAGACACTTTCTAATTAAATATCGGACTATCAGCACCAATACATTCAATGAAAACAATTAGGATTAATCTCTTCATCGACAGAGATAATATAAAGTATGATTACTTGTATCTATACTTAAAATACATAATTATCTGGACACATTCCTATATAAGGTTGTATATAATTTGCGCTTGCTTATAGAAATGCTATTTGCTATAGCATAGAGGTTGTTGCCGTTTGCTACATAGTGGTGTTCTTTTTACAGTTCTATGCAGCAACAGGGTGAGCCAAATGACAAAAACCTACAATGACATCGAAGCGGTAACACGGCTCTTAGAAGAAGTAAGTCATGCTATTTGTTTTGCTAATGTAATTCATCTAGAGAGGTGTTACGTAATTGGGAGTCCGAGGACTTCAAGGCAAACTCCACACCTTGTTGTCGACTGGTTTATGTCACAATCTTGTCTTCAGAGTGCATTTATGTACAGGTTTTATACTTTTCTCTCGTCGCTGTAATATTTGGCGCTTTTTAATATGATTTTGGCTACGTATATAGGTACTTCTCATCGAGTGACTTCTCATTGATTTGATTGTAGGTTATGTGGAAGTATTCATAATGTTTTACTGATATAGTGCAACACTTTTGCAGAAAGAGAAAGATTTGGAGCTAACTGCTCGCATCGGTAAGGAATTGCTAACTGCCAATGGTCGTTTGGAGGCGCGAGTCACCGCACTCGAGACCGAGTTGCGAAGTGCTCGGGACCATATCACGCAACTGAGGCACGATCTCAACGCCAAAGCGGATCTACTACAGGTAAACACAAAAAAATATCTTGTTTTGTATTTCTCCAAAAATAACATAGAAATTAGGGATAAGTAATTATCCGCCAAATTGAAGCGATAATAAATAACTTAAAAGCTTTTTTTTTGTATTTCGTCAAATCAGTCACGATGTTGGGTAAAACAATCCGTCAAATTAAAAAGACTACTAACCTTTAAAAAACCTTTTTTGTTTTCCCCCAAATCAGTCTAGAAATCGGGGTAAAGAATCCGCCAAAATGAAGCGACACTAAAGTTTTCGAACAGTTAAGTAAGTGTGTGTGATTCGAAGAATGAACGATTTGTTAAGGTTTTGTGTAGCAATAGCAATGAGAATTTATTTGCTCTTTGCGTTTCTAACCTTTGTATCCATTGAGTTATTCTCGCCGCTGTCGCGCATGTTAAGAATACTTAAATAATCTTTTATTATCCTGACTGAATGATATCATCACTATTCATCTTACAAGGAAAATCAATCTTGTTCCTTATGCAAAACTTAATTTTATCTTGTGAGAAAACAATCCACTTAGTTTGAGGAAAGTTCTTGTCACGGCCATGATTGTGGCAAACAGGTAAACCCGAAACGGACCCATGGTCATTAGGTCATAATGTTGTAATTTTTTCAAAACCGGTATTGAATTAATCTTGTCAACGTTACCAACATTCTTTGAAGTTCAAACCAGGCGTTTAACACGGCACAAAAAATTATGCAGGTGTTAACAAATGACACAGAGGAGTGTTCATCCCCGGAGGAGCAGGAGGCTGCTAGCGCGGCGTTACTGCGCAGGCGCACCGGAGCGCTTGAGCGCGAGAACCGAGCGCTGCGCGAAGAGGCCACGCGCCTCGCCGCCGGCGCTGACAGCGCAGAGCTGGCTGAAAGAGAGCTGCTTAGGGACATTGCACACCAGCTCGGTATGACAACTTCTACTTGCAACACTTTCCCTGCAGCCTATCGTATCCGGCCCACAAAAGGGTGGATGTAAGTCTCCCTAGAAATGGAGATACTGGCTTAAAGTTTAGGCCGACAAGCACTAAAGCCTTGCGTATTCATGGTAGCGCAACATTAGTTTGTATTGCTAGAAACATGCTACAAGTACAAATACTGTGTCCAACAAATGTTGCCAGCAACAAACATCATGCGACAAAAAAAAAACATGTTGCTATAACAGTGTTGTACAACTTTTGTTTACCATCGACGCTTCGGAGAAAAGCGTGTTCATCTTAATGTCGCAATATTGTATGACTTTTCCGCTATCAGTCAATCGTTAACAATCAGCAAGTTATGACTTGCGAAAATAAAAGTTCTATAGAAACGAACTTTTTATTGTATATTGGAATGTTTTGTTATCAAGACTTGAATATTGATACTTAGCCGTATCGTAGGTACTTTAATTGGTTCATGTATTTTTTATCATTAGGAAAAATATGCTATTCGTCTAGGCAATTCTAATTTGATGTGTTGTGTATTTTATAAAGACATTTCAATCATAATTACATATTTATCGATGCTAAAATGTCAAAAAGTTTATTGTTAAAAAATAATTATAATAAAAATCATTTAATTCAGGCAGAACGCATATAACATAAAGTTTCAAAATACTACAGAATAGAATAAAATGTCAATGTCATTAAAATGAACGTATAAATAATAAAATGTGACAATAAGGGTCACACAATAAAATTTTAAATAAAGTATAACTTTCTTCGGAATAAATTAACGGGATTCTTTGCTTCCCATTACTATTCTCTAGACTACGATTCCGTACATGTAAGATTTTTCTCACGATGTTCTTTTACCTTTCGGAAATACATAATAGCTTTGTAAAATGTCAACAGTCAGTGAATTTGACCTTTACGGGCTTTTTACTGAGAACTCTCTCAGTATTTCCGTACTTGCTTTAATTGGGCACAAAAATACGTTAGAAAAGAGGGTATCCAATTAATGCAGACTACCGTACAAGCTTCCTACGGTAAATTAATATAGTAAAGACACTCTTACTACTTGTATGAATAATGTGAAACATCCTGCTGAGGCTTAATATGTTGCGTCATGTAGGGCAAGAAATCCCGGCAAACCTGGGTACACTGAACGCCAACAAGTTTTCATAACGATCAATGCAATTTAAAGTGCCACTCAAGTCAATAGATTGCCTTTAAATGTGATTATGTCGCAAGCAATATGAGTGTGATGATATTACTTTATGTAATGGTTTTATTATCACACCGCATCTGACTAGCCGGCAGTGTTGACGGTACAAAACAATTGTATCCGATTCTTTGTTGCGTCTAGTTGATTGAAGGTCGTTGTTTATCGTTATCAGTCAATCGAGTGACC
Source organism: Luperina nickerlii (assembly GCA_963855955.1). Classification (NCBI taxonomy): domain Eukaryota; kingdom Metazoa; phylum Arthropoda; class Insecta; order Lepidoptera; family Noctuidae; genus Luperina; species Luperina nickerlii. The sequence goes on along the minus strand of OY979666.1, from coordinate 14,730,750 downwards.
TACAAGCGGCTTTGCAGCCTATTTAGTAATAAATTAGACTATCTTGATCGATTGAGCATTCAAATTAAGCCTTCTTCGCCGAACTATGTAGGGTACATAATAATATAATAAAACAATGTTTTATATTAAATGCTTTAAGACATTTACTAGGCTGAGGAACTTCAAGGATTTGAAACGAGTATTGTTTGTGATAAAGGACGATAATGTGACAATTATAGCTTATCTAAGATAAAACTATTCATATCAGCAGACAGTAATGAGGTCAGAAATGTTGTTAGTAAGATGCAGCTGAACACAAATTACAAGTAATTATGTAGACACGTGACCATTGTATAAGGAGGTGCGCACGCACCGACTGCGGTGTGAAGCAAGCAGTGCGGTCAGTTTGTTGACCCAAGCCGTATACATCATCATTAAACTCCAAGATGTTGATTTCCTTCGCATTTAAACTTAATTATTCACACAATGTCGATGCTGCGTAACCCACAACTTCAAGACTTAAAAAAATAAATAAGATGCCTATTTTGTTTTATACCTCGCTCTTTAGCGTTTATTCTCATTTGATTGTTCTTAGATTTTTTTCTACGCCTGTTGACATTGACAGACGAACTGGAATAAAAAAGTTTTTCTTGGTCGCGGAAGTAATTTTCAAATAAAGTTTGTATGTCGTTAACGTGTTTATTGAAATGATTTTAAGCGATGAGTATAGTTTATCTAAGTTGAAGCGCCTCGAACTTGAGATACTAATTTAAGTTAAAGAGCTTACATTGCCTAGAGCAATAAACGTGTGTGAAACAACTCGATCATCCTAGCTAGGCTAATTACTACTGTATGTGGGTAAATGTAAGTTTTTTTTAGATCTAATGTTCTATCTTGGTGGGGGCACTTAATGCTTTCCTCAGTAATATAATGTGACTTATAATTTGACGTATTCCTTACAGGAAGGGTTACAGTGACCTATTTTCAACAATTTAAGCCTAGGTGAAAATTCATGGGAATTGAGGAAACAAAATTTTTATGTATTTTTTAAATTGTCACAGAATTCGTAGCTAAATATCACTTTTCTCTAATCTCACAAATTGAATTGCCTTTATTGCTATTCCACTGGGTACCTAATACTAAACCTTTTGATGTAACAAAATTTTCTAAAACATCAAACAGTTATAAGTTAAATGCAGTAGTATATTAACCATTTTCAAAAATCATCTCCGTATTCATATACGGAGATGATTTTTGAAATCTCCGTATCTATATACGGGGATGATTTTTAAAAATGGTTAATTTAATATACTACTGCATTTAACTTCAATGATGTAGATAATCGAATTATTCTACCTATCCAAGATAAGAACGCTTGGCAATATGCTGGTCCTGCTCCATAGGACAATCTAGATTCTAGACAAAATCAAACTGGTTGCTAATTTAATTGTAAATGTATTCTTTTTTTTTACATTGATTTGCATTCTGTGCTACTTTAACTCACACCTTGACTTATTACTTGTAATTTTTTTGTTATTTAAATGAAAATCGTTTACTTTTACCATGTTTATTTTTAAATATGTGAGCACCATGTATCTATCAGATGTCATGGTTTCATTTTTAATTCTTTTTCCTATTGTGGTATAGTAATTTTATTTTAGGTGCGTCGTCTTCACATATCATTATTATACAGTATGTTAAATAACAGAGGGCGTTCCCTTAAACTCGTTAATCTATGTATATCATTAATAGATTAAAATAAAAATATCAGCATAGAAAAATAAGCACAAAATAATCCGAATTCAAAAAAATAATTAATTGTCAATAAATTCGAAACCTCCTGTTTAAAATCAAAATAGTAGCGCGGAATAGTATTCGTAGTAGTAATGCCCTTGAACGCAAGCGCACGATGCCGGCCGAGCGTCTCCGAGAGTTCACGAAGCCCCGCGCCGCGCGCCGCGTTGAATGGCGAGCGGCGCCTTTCATAAAGGCGGCTTATTGAATTACAAAGACAGTGCAACACACGTCGTCGGACTGTTATCAGTTAAATTAAAAATTTATGTAAGTATGTTTATTTTTAGCAATAACATTTAACAACCCGTCTCAAATGGCCGGCTGACAAAGGAACGCGTCACTAAGGCACCTTGGGCTTGGAAGGACCTATTCACAAACAGTAAATAAAAAAAAAACATAAATTCATGTACCTACCTATCTAAGCCGCGTTTCAATAACATTAAAATTAAAATACAGAATACACGTCGCTCGTCGTCGGTCTCGATAACCGGCGCTCGAAGTCAGCTGGACCAAGCAGACCTTGCACATTTTGAAGTGAGTACGGATGCTGCTTGTTCTTCTTTAAAATTTTAAACACTGCGACGTGACTCATGTTTAACAGGCGGCCGGCTCTTCTAGTGCTTGAACCGGGCTCCTCCTCAAAATGCCTTAGCACGTTCTCTTCCTACCGCACAGGGATCACGGGTCGGGGGCCACCAGCCACCAGAACGACGTGGCACTACCGGTTCATTGTTACGAATACGCACTAGGGCACTCACAATAACACGAGAATTCCGCGGTTGATGTACATTGGGGTACCTCTCAGCATACATCCTCAGAGCACGTGCACCATCATAGTTACACTCAGCATAAATGAGCACCATGTTCACATACTCCTGACCAGTGAAATGATAACGCAGCATTTCTCACTCAAGATTAAGAATGACGTAAGATGTTGCAATGCAAAAATAATGCACGTCCGGTCAGCGCGTGAGATTAGTTCCGAATAAAAGGTGGACATTCGGGGGCAGGGGGCGGGGCTAGGCGTATCAATTAGATCGCCGCACACGCGGCCCGTCATTCATAAATAAATTCCGACATTGCTGTCCTTCAAGTACGCGTGTACAGCGTGTTTCTTTAACGTATCAATTTACGATTTTTAGTGAATATTTTAATATAAAAAAAAATAAAAACATTTTATTTTCGAATGGTAATATTTTTTTTAGCATGTATGGATGCTATACTATTGCGGGTTAACGGGAACGCCCTCTGTTAGTTAACATACTGTATAATTAATGTATGCAAAATATTGTACAACATTTTAAAAGAGTAATGGTGGAGTTTCTTGCTCATTCTTCTACATACGAAAACTAACTTTTGAATTTGCGACTAGAATCAATTCTATTTTGTCGTAATTTTTGACGTTCAAAAGTGCCTTTTATGTGCCTATTTAAAATAAATGCTTTGACTTTGACTTATAAATAATCAAATTCGAATTATGGGCTACAGATGTAATTCACTCCTGAACAATTCCATCTTTAGGTGTACAAACTTTGACACTAGTTAAGCCTTCGATCAACAATAGTACCTACTAGATTTCCGATGAGCGCATCAATAACGGCCGGAAAAATAAGACCACAAATCATATTGTGGTCTTATTTCTCAACATAGTTTTTCCAACCTTATTGCTTACAAATTATGTTTTATTTTTCCATAAATATCGTTGTTCTTAGTTTAAAAATACGTTTACTTTTTAATCAAATTATTAAATATATTGCAAACGATAGTGAACTTTATGTTTGAAAGTTACGGTTTATAATCAAGTTATATGCAATCGCGGCCACTTGAGTGATGTGTTGTTGTATTGTTGATCGAAGAGTTAAGCGTACAAATTACAGGGAAGACTTTAATAAGCTATCTAACGAGGTACGACAGTTTACAAAATATTGAGAGGCGTGATGAAACAGTCGATAATGCTAGCAAAGGTCGAATCTGCAAATTGTTGAAATATTTAAAAGTTATGTTTTAATCGAATTAATTAACTGGCTTATAACATGACTTATGGGCTACTCGCTGCCCCCGCTGGAGACGGTTTACCTGTCGCTTAGTTTGCACACGTACATACTGACCTCAGAATTCCATGAATTTTCACCTAGGCTTCATAGGGTGCTTAAATGAATGTAAATGGGGCACAGAACGAATACGTCAAATTTTATGTCAACCTGTATACATATACCTCACCGTGAACTGCGAAGATTCATTAAGCACACATTACTTCGAAAATTGAAGAAAAAGGAAGATTGCCTGCAGTCATGAAGAGTATGAGCTTGGTGACTCAAGGTGGCCTAGCAGCGTGTTTTCTCTTAAGGTTTGCACCCTGTCAGACCATACTTGTTTCAACATGCCTCTAATCATCGTTAGAACAGAGAAAAGAACACAACCCGGGAATAGAAGATATTTGATTGTTTTTGTACTATAAATAATGGTTCTACGTGGTGCTAGTTTATTAATGACTAATCGTAGGGAAAATAAACAATAACTGCTATTTATATTTCACACTGTTAAACTATGTGATTGATGATAATTCCTCATTAAACAATTACCTACACTATGGTGTACAAATATGTAGAACTATTCAGTTCTCTTGAACGCTTTGTATTGAATGACTACCACCAGCATCCTAATTGCGTAACACTATCAATCTCAATCTGAATCATTTTGAAGGATATTGTTAATCCATTGCTTCATAAGTTCAAAAAATTTGTCTGCTCATCAACATAATAAAGGCTCCTACAAACAGCCGCGACACGCGATATAATCGCGCGCGACAAAGGCACCGCTCGTTGCGCGACGTGCAGTGCCTTTGTGTCGCGTGTCGTGTCGCGGCCTGTTTGAAGGAGCCTTAAAGCGGAAGGTATTTTTAGTGCTGTAGACGGTTTTGTATAGCACGATTAAAGAAGCAGCACTATAGTCTACAAATTAATTGCAGACTAGTAATTATTGAAACAAATAGAAGCTTTAGATCACATCTATTTGCAGTTGTCTAGTAATTATTGAAACAAATAGAAGCTTTAGATCACATCTATTTGCAGTTGTCTATTTGCAGGGGTCTTACCGCCGCTATCGCGGCGTGCCCTGCGCTGGGTTGCGACAGTCGCTCTTTCCATGCCGCCATGAGACCTCCGACGCGATCTCATGGCGGCATGGAAAGAGCGACTGTCGCAACCCAGCGCAGGGCACGCCGCGATAGCGGCGGTAAGACCCCTCTTTGAGGAGTGGCTAGAGAGGCGTCACGGCGCCCTCACCTACCGCCTGACGCAGGTCCTCACCGGACACGGAAGTTTCGGGAGGTTCCTGCACATCATCAGGCGGGAGGAAACGCCCGGGTGTCACCATTGCCAGGATCGCCCAGAGGACACGGTGGAGCATACGGTGGAGGTCTGCCCCGCTTGGGCGGAGCACCGCCGTGTCCTCGTAGAGGCGATCGGCAGCGGCGGAGACCTCTCGCGTCCGGCCCTGGTTCAAGCCATGGTCCGGGGCGAGAGGGAGTGGGGGGCAGTCGCCTCCTTCTGCGAAGCAGTCATGCTAGCGAAGGAGGCGGCGGGACGGCTGAGGGAGAGAGCCTCCCGTCCCAGCCGCCGCGGGAGACGCTCCGGGCGTCGGGAGCCGCGCGACGACTCCCGGCCACCGTAGGCGCGGGCCTGCGGGCGGAGAGTAATGGGTAACTCACCGTCCGATCAGGACCAGGCCCGTGCCGGACGGCGCGTACGTGTTCCACGCGCGCCTCAAAGAGATGTCAGCATCAATGGAAGGGGCCCGTCAGGGCCGGAGCCTGCCGGGTCAGCGGGATTGTCCGAAAGGGTTACCGCTGGCCCGGAACATAAAGGGCTAAGGAAGGAACACGGGTGGGTTTTAGTCAGTAAGAGTCTGACACTCCCTTCCGCTCCACCCAGAGCGGGAGGAGTCATTTGATGATTTCCCATCCTGAAAAAAAAAAAAAAAAAAAAAAAAAAAAAGGGGAAGCGCTAAGGTAGCCCGCGAAATTCAAATTTTCTTAAGTTTTTTTCAATTTGCTGGTCAGTATTAAGTTGTACTTCGATTAATATATGATTCGCGGCCGTAACAAATCGCACCCTTAATAATATAAAGACACAATTCAAAAAAGTAGTTTTTTGAATTGCGCCCTTATATTAATTAATATAAGGGCGCAATTCAAAAAACTACTTTTTTGAATTGTGTCTTTATATTATTAAGGGTGCGAAATATGTATTTACAGAATTATAATCATTAAAGTCATCAACACAACTCTCTAAGACCACGTAAGTCCAAAGAATGATGATTTCAAGAAACAGTTATTCTTTGGACTTACGTAGTCTTAGAGAGAGAGTTGTGTTGATGACTTTAATGATTATAATTCTGTAAATTAAAATTTGTTACGGCCGCGAATCATATATTAATCAACGTACAACTTAATACTGACCAGCAAATTGCAAAAAATCTAAAAAAAAATTGAATTTCGCGGGCTACCCTGGCGCTTTCGCCTTAACGCATAACGCAATGACTTGTTGAATTGTCAAAATGAAAGCCCTTACTACTTACTGATAGTGTTATGCAATTACTCCGCAGGTACAGACGCCAGCACATCAACCTACTACAATCTGTCAGATTTCTTCAATAGATTTTCAACTTTATCGCTAAAGCATAAGGTACAAAGTTGATTGGGCAAATTTGACAGTTTCGGGTAGCTTGATGTGCTGGCGTCTGTACCTACTTATTTTACCGTTTGTATGTGTTTTCATAGTCTTCACAGATTACTATTGCTTCAAGTGTTTTCAATTTGGCTGCAAATCATGTGAAATTGTGAAACTTACCATGAATCATGTTTTATTTGACGTGTTTATCGTTAGTTGAGAATGCATTTCAATCAGATGTATAATTTTAAACCCCTTTTGAAGCCTTGCAGTATAAAGCAATTGTTATATTTCCAGCCAGTGCCAATTCCGAAGCGAGTGTTTTGGGCTCCGAGCTGGTGGAAGAGCGGCAACGTTCGGTGGACCTTCAGCAACAGCTTGAGAATATCAACTCGAGGCTCGCCGTTACTGAAAGAAATTATCAACAGGTAAATTGTTTATTTTTTCCTCTTGTGATTTACGACTACTGATCAACTTGAACATAATTCAATTTTCATTATTATCTAAAGGTTAATAATAAGTCTATTTTTAAAATATGTAGATCTACAAGGTGTAATTAAAACCCTGAAAACCGGTAAAAAAAATTTCGAAAATAATTATCTGTTGGTGTGTATTTATGTTTCTGTTATTTGGTTCTGGCCCCTTAGTTAATGTTGTTCGGCTTTTGAGTTATTTCAATTACCTACAATCTACATCTTAGGCTCAGCGCAGACAGAACGGAGCGCAGCGGAGAGGATTTTATTAATGCACTTGAAAATAAACTTTAAAATTATTGCAATAAAGTGCATAAATGCTTGAACCGGACAAAAAATGCTCGCGCGTCCTCGAAGATATGCGGGAATCAGCTCGAACATACGCAAAATGCCCGAGACCGCGCGGGGATTATTCCTCTCTGTCTGTGCTGACCCTTATATGAATTAAGGCGTGTGGTCGGCGCATCGTGACATAAATATTTCTCATTTGGCAAACGCACCATGTGTTAATCCGCACTCGCGTAACCGAACACAAAGTTGTTTCTGTTTAAAAACATGCATAGCGCGTGCTGGCCACATGCGCGTAACATAACTGAAATATGACGCTAGACGCGATTTCACTGGGTACTTTCAAATAAATAGTCAGTAGCTAAATAATAATAGCCGCACAGGTCGATCGATCAGGTTAATCTACCTTTGCCGCGGTTGGTCTGTGGATGGGTGACCATCTTTACATACCGAGACCACTCCGTGCCTCGGAAAGCACGTTTAGCCGTTGGTCCCGGCTGTCATTCGTGGATCTTTGACAGTCGTTACGGGGAGTCAGAAGCCCGAAAGTCTGACAACTAGTCTTTCCAAGGGGTATCGTATTACCTATTAACTGGGTAGTAGGTCGCTGGAGGTCAGATAGGCAGTCGCTACATGTAAAATACTGGTATTCAGCTGCATCCGGTTAGACTAGAAGCTGACCCCAACATAGGTAGTTGGGAAAAGGCTAAAGCAGATGATGACTTTCAAATAAGTATTTAAATTATTTGTTTGAGTTTAAATGACACGAATCACTTTAAAAGAACTAAGGACATACTTGGTTAAAGTAATTAAAAACAAAATTAACAGAAATCTAAAAGAGCAGAATGTAAAAAATCCGCTTACAACCCACGTTTGCATTATTAATATCATATCATCATAAGCACGTAATTGCCAAAACAATGAAGAATCAATGAATATAAGATATTATAGAGATCATTAGATTAGAGATTATTATGAATTATCATAATAATCTCTCATAAAAGCCTAAGTATTTGATATAACTGAAATTGTCGATAAAACAGCGGGCTGAATTGGCTAATACCAGTAAACCAGATTACGTCAGACACGAAGTTCTAAGCCTTAGGGAGACAATCCGATTACCTAGTCTAGAACCAACTTTGGCTTCTTAATGCAACATTTATTTAAGAATGCCTTTCATTTTTATTCAAAAGATGTTTGTTGATACATTTCAATATGCAATGTGTAACGTTCATGTTTAATTGTTCACAGTTAACTGCAGAGCATGAGCACACGTTACGGATATTAGAAATAACAAAAGAAAATCAAAATGCTCTCGCAGCAGAGCTGGCTGACACGAAGGTAATTATTTCGACTTCAGATTGTTTCTGTTGCTGTACACGAATCATTGTTTTTTTTTACATAACCAGGATATAGAAAAGATTACAAAGTATAAGTTACTAGCAACGCCCCGCGGTTTCACCCGCATAAGTTTCCATCCCGTGTGAATATCGGAATACAAACTACCCTACGTCCTTTCCCGGGACTCAAACTATGTATATAGCAAATTTCATCTTAATCGGTTCAGCAGTTTAAGCGTGAAGAGGTAACACTTTCGCATTCATAATATCAGTATGGATTTTTAAAGTTAAAAAATCTTGTCTTTGAGATTTATTCAGTTATCTCTAGCACCTACGACACTTTTAGTGCCTCGTTCGTCTACTAAGGGGTCGCTGCCGCCAAACGCCGCGTGCCTGAGTTCACTTCCTAGATCTGCTATTGTTCTTGTGCTGTTCCAATTGTAATTTCTCAATAGCTACTGCTATTGTTTTTACCAGTTAAAGGCAATACGGGCGTGACATAACATCACGCCCTCCATGTTATGTAATTAAAATAATATAGATGCATTTGTGTCCTAGGAGCGGTACTCGGAGGTGGCGGCACACTTGGCCGAGGCTCAGGAACAACTACGAGCACTGCGCAAGCGCGGCGAGCCGGCGCGCGGCCTCATGCCCAGCGTGGCGGCCGCGGCCGGCCTGCTGCCGCCCAGCCTGCACCGCGAGATGCACTCCTCCATCTACTCCGAGCTCAGCCTCGACTCCGGCATCGGTGATCCTCTTGCACAGTCAGTACACACATACTATAGTATAACGGGCTAGTGTCTGCAACTCCATGTTCAAGCGCGTATTTTTCGTACAGTACATACTTACATACATACTTATAAGCGCACTGACCCAGTAAACTTCTCTCATCGATACGAACTATAGAGAAATGCATGCTATGGTAAAAATTCACCTGCGTGCATAAAAATTAGCCCATCCCGGCCCACCAGTACATACATTACTTATAAATGCGCCAAGCCTGTCCATTTCTTTCGTATGAGCAAGAACTATAAAATAAAAAATGCCATGGTATAAATACACTTCCATGCAAGTAAAATGACCCACCCTATGCTCGCACAGTACATGTGCAAGTATTTACAAGTGCGCTGAGCTAGTACACTTCTCTCATCGACACTACACAGAAATACATTTCATAGTAAAAATATTAGCCAGTCACTAGTCAGCAAAACCCTAACGAGTCTGACTGCCCAGGGTGTGCCGGACGTCCATTTAAACATTGTCACTCATACATAGAGGATATGTTAATGCACCAGGCTAAGTAACCAAACGCAAGTGGGTCATAAAATTCCATTAATAAGTCATGTATGATCTAGTTGTATGATCTATTTTCACGTATATCTGTTTTCACTGTTTATTTGTTGATTACTTGTCGGTTATTTGATATCCATTACTGACTACCTCATTCATTCGACGAACTTTTCTGAGTAATATCAAAATGAAGACCAACTGTAAACCAATGTTTACCAAACAGCGACAACTACTCTGTCTGATTTGATAACTGATCACCGTGAGATAACCCACTCCCCTTAGTTTATCTTATCTAATGTCTCGTACGCTTTGAATACGAGTTATTTACAGTCTCTTGTCGTTGTTAGACTCACAAGTTTTAATATTTCAGATCAAGCATGCACAAAGTGTTTGAGACCGTGCAGTGTGCATCGCGTTGGTCGGGCCAGTCGGGCCCGTCCCTGCCCGGCTCCGACGTGGCGGACGGCCCATCGGTCAGCGCGGCCTACTTGCGCCCGCCGGTCAACAAACCTTCCAGCGACTCCTTCCTCGATGACACATCGGATACCGACTCCGACGATCTCTACCCGTAAGCATTGTGTACTAGTTTAGCGTGTTGAAATTCAGAGAAAAAAATTATTGAGAATTATTTCCCTAACGATATATTTGAGGCATTTAATGGGTCAATGTAGACCTGTGTTATGGGGCCAAGGAACTGTTTGACTAATCGGGGATTGTAGCATTATTGACTCGCATAAAAATAACATTCAACTCTCATAAGCTTCATTATTAACTCATTGACCGACATCCCGTAATTGAGTTTTTGTAGATAATTTCTTACCAATATTTTGGATAGTTAATAATAGTGAGGTGTATGTGTACAGTGGCGGAACAGGCGTGGGAGTCCCGGGCGCGCCGGGCGCGGCCGAGCTGGCGGCGGCGCTGCGACGCCTCACGCCGCAGGAGATCAACTCGCGCCGCGCCTCGCTCACCGCCTCGCACGTGCTGCGGCACCGGCGGTACACAGGTATGTCCACAGTGGCACGGGCGTGGGTCCCGGGCGCGTTGCACAAGTGTTCCATAAATAACAAAGGTGAGCACTATGGAACGTTTTTGAAAATTCGTCGTCTAAAGGGGCAAAATACGGATGAAAGTTCGTCATATTTGCCGATGGGAAATCCGATCGGCTACACGGTCTGTCACAAAAAAAAACAACGGCCCAACACGGCGTGACAAGACGCGTGGTAGCGTATCCGGGTGAATGGTACGGTTCGAGGAGGTTGGCTCGAGATACGTGCTCCCTCGTACAAATCGGTTCGGTTCTACTCGGTTTCACATGCCATTGGAAACGAGCTTGATTGATTGTAATCCAGTCATCTGCTAGCAGACCGTTGAAACGTTGACTAATCTATCTGAACACAACTAGCGTTCATAATATCTATATTATATTCCACTCTGCCAGTTTAGAATATAACTTGAAAAGCTGAAAAAAGGCTGGGCAGGCCAAAATAAATAATGTATAGATCGTAATAATAATAAGTAAGTATACACAAATTTAATACGCCACTTCAAACATTACTCAATTGTTTGAGTAGCTATTACAAAGATATAAACAATTCTTCCATTTGCGATTTTATTATGTTCTTTGATAAAGGTATCAATCAACTCTTTATCGATACTGTTTGCTTATTTAACGCGATATTTCATTGTGTTTCAAGTATGTATTTATTTACTATTATCTATTTGTTGTTTTAGAGCGGGATTCGAGTGAGGAGAGTGCGGTGTGGGGAGCGGGCGCGGGGGGCATGGCTCGGTTTCGACCGCCACACAAGCTGCAGATCGTCAAACCTATGGAAGGCTCCCTTACCTTGCACACCTGGGCTCAACTCGCCAAGCCTTCTATGTCAGGTACAAGATTTGGTTCACTTTGTAAATATTTTTTTTACTTTCAAATAAAACTATTTAGTTAAAATTAAATGCAACAACTATCTCCTGTTTTTAAAGTTTAAATTAATTGGTAAAGCTTGGAGAGATGTTGGGTGTCCATATCTAATAGCAATCATAATTTTAATTGAACAGCTGTTATCCGGGTCAACGCGCTCCTCTCACGCGTACTTAAAGATTTTTGTTTTGTTTGAATTGTGTTACGATATTATAAAAGTGAAAGACTGAAAGTTTCGCCATATAAATAAAAAGAACTCGTCTAATGCTCAGAAGCTGCGTGCTGTAAGTTAAATTTATATTTTTAATGTTCTAATCAATCTTCTTATTACAGGTCTGCTAGAAGATCAAGAGGGCGTCGGCGTCCGCGGCTCGCGCTCGTCTGGGCTCGGCCTGCGACTGTACCGCCTGTCCGACGTCGAGGAAGACGACGACATGCCGCGCCTTCCGCACTCTAGTCACGTTTATACATTCGTTAATAGGTATGTTTGATATTGTCATAACTAGATAAGATTTGCATACCGGATTGGCAAACTGGTAACATTAAGCAAAAATTTACTTATTTTTTAAATTAATTTATTTAACACCCTCTCTGTTTAGCACGGTGCTTCATCCAAACGACGGCAGCATGATGAGCAGTAGCGCGAGCAGCGTGTGCAGCAGCGGCATGTCGTCGCTGGCGTCGTCCGTGCTGGGCAGCGCCTGGTCGTCGCGCCTCACGTCGCGCCGCTCGTCGGCCGGCGGCTCGCCCGTGCACTCGCGCCGCGACTCCGTGTGCCTGCCGCCCCTGCACCCCGCCCACTTCACGCCCACCGCCACGCCCGCCAACAGCCCGCTGCTGGGGTCGCCTGACGACACGCCGCCCGCCAGCCCGCGGCCGGGCGACGCGCCGCCCTCGCTGCACGCGCTCATCGCGTCCGGCACGTCCATCCTGCGCCGCCGCCACCTGTGCTCGCCCGGCGGCGAGGGCTCGCCCGCGCCCATCGCGCTGCAGACGCCCGGCTCACTGTACACCGGCCTCGTGCACCGCAGCCCCATGGAGCAGCTCACGTGCCTCAAGCGCACGCTGCGCTCGCCCGCCGCACCCGAGCGGCGCTTGGGCGAGCCGGTAGAGCTGCCCATGGGCGTGCCAGCGCCGCCCGGCTCGGGCGCGCTGGACACGGCGGGCACGCTGAGCGCGCCGGGCTGCCTGCGCCGACCCCCCCGGGCGCGCGCGCCGCGCCCACGTTCGGACCTGGGCACGGTGGGGTCGAGTGTGCCGGTGCCCGCGCCGACGGCGCCGGCACACTCATCCCATTCGTCGGCGCTGGGCACTCTGAGCCTACTTTTTGGTCGGAAAGGTGGTCTCCTATAGACGAGTCTCCGTAAATCCTCGAGCGACGGTGCGTTGACATCAGTAGGCGACTGCTTTCGCCACCGTCCCTAGATTTGGTTTTGTCCCCTGGGATCTTAAATTATTTAGGATTTTTTTTTTTACGTTTTGACGTGTGTATTTTGGAATGATTCTGTTTAGTCGAGGTTAGCGCGAGTGCATTTATAAATATGTTGGTGCGTTCCACTCCCGGCCTATGTCACCATCTAGTATACAGACGCCTGAATTAATTGGAAACATTTATATATGTTAAGAAAAGCTAATAAATGCAGGCGTCCGTACAACACATTACACCATAATTTTATGATCATAAAAAGTACGAAAGGAAACTACTTTTCCCCCTTAATCCGGGAGTGGACTTGCATTTGATACTTAAAGGTCCCAAGTTAGATTTGATTGAACATCCAGAGTAAATTAAAGACTCATCACACGAATTATACATTTTTTTATTACTTTATTATTTTAATACTTAATTGATGGTATTAATTTGGTAGATTTTGTACAAACCAAACAATCCTGAAACAGAAGTCTGTAGTATTTTATAATTATTTAAGGGTTGTAATATTTCTTAGGATAGGTAAATAGTGAGACTTAACACTAGGTTTTGTAGGTGCTTTATGAGTAATAATTTACATATTCCTAAATCTCATTTCATTGCGTAGTATTTTCATGCTTATGATTGACTATTTCTCTAGTTATACATTTTGTATGTGGTATTGTAAATAATTGAATTTCCATTAACTTAGAAGAGTACAAAGTATTTATGTTAATGAATCCGATTTAGTGTAATTCATAATGAATAGCAGAATTTCATCATTATTTTGTTTTCTTTTTTAATTTTTTAATTGCGAAACGTTTGTCGGAGTTCTTTACCATTGTATCGGAATATATTGGCATTAATACCGTTTAAATTGAAGTTTATCGCCAATTCTTTTGTGTTAAAATTGTTATTAACATATAGGGTCTGAGTAAAATAATGGTGCATGCCATAGGATAAGTAGAACTGAATTAATTTTTTAATTGATTAATTCAATGAATACGTGTATTCACATAAAACTGATGTTAATATTTTTTTCGTAATAGCAGCCGGTTGGAACTTTAATTTCATAGTTATCTTAGGTTATTGAAATTGGTGCTAGATAATTATGTTTTCAACTAGTGAAGTTGTGTAAGTTGCGATTATATAAACTGGTCGTACGTATACATTCTCCTTGTTTGTTGTGAGTTGTATCATTCATATTCTGGGCCAGGGTTTCACTTTTGTGTTCATCAACATTACAAGAATCATTTAATGTAAAGACACAGTAAAATGTGAAAGGGCTGTGAGGTGCGCGATGGTTACGAGTCGAGTGTGTTGTCAATATCTGAGATTACAATATTACTACAGTGAGGTAGGCACAAACTGTGTTATCTAAGGAGAATTTGTTGATATTTTGACGATTATGAAAAATGATTGAATTGTAAAGAGATATAATATAATTTATTGAATGAAAATGTGTTTAATTTCATATTGGTAACATAAACTGTTTCCCTAAACATGTCCACGTGGTTATTACTTCCTTTAAACATAGCCTTATACACTGCACAACCCTAGAAACTTACACACAATGTTCACAAGATGACAAGTCATTGTTATCCTCGATGTTGCACATCTAAGCACATACGCAGATCTCCGCTATGGAATAAAAATTAAACAATTTAAATCGACCAAACTCAAAGCATTTATTTCAATTAAACCATTTACAGGCACTTTTGAATAAAATTGTCAAGAAGTCGGTCAGTCAGAAAATATGAAGCTGTTGCCCATTCCAAAGCATAGGTACCTATGGAGAAGAACGAGCAAGAAACTCCATGGACACTTTAAATTATATTTTCATATTAATTGACCGTCATATTAATCGTTAAAGTACTATTGTGAGGACTGGTCAGGACCAACGACCATGACCTGGCGGAGGAAAGTAGATGACTGGTGATTTAGCAGTGGACGTAGTATATTATAGATCTATGAGTGGACGTCTTTTGGTTGATTGTTCTTTCTTTGGTTGGGTGATGATCATAACTTTCAGTATAGTCTAAAGTACTAGCTTTACAAGATAACTATTTTTACTGCCATCTATGAGGCCGTGCATTGCAACAATGCTCAAGCATTTATAAGAAAATACAGTGCGCTGATGATTCGTACCGTAGTACTATTGTACGAATCATCAACGCACTGTATTTTCTTCAGGTATAAAATGCTTGAGCATTGATGATTCGTACAATCGTACTACGGTACGAATCATCACACTGTAGTTTTCATACTACGCAACAGATGGCGCACACGTTGATTTTTATGTTTTGTCTTCGAGAGAATTATTTCGAAGAAATAGAAGTTGTTGTAAATAAAAAGTATTCAAACACTGGTATAGATAATTTAGGGTTAAATTCAATGTGGGGGAAAATCTATGGATCATTTTAAAAACCATCGCAATAATAATGTGTCAAATTATTAAGCGCTCATCGTAAACTGCTACAATTGGCTGTTGATCAACAGCTAATTCCAACAGTGCGCGCTTTGTCACATTAATTTTGCGATAATTTTCTTCCGAGAAACTGGCCGTAAATCTGCCGACATCGAACTCTGCACCACAGAGTAGGTACCTACTTTAGACTATACTGAAACTCTGCACATCGATGAGTAACATCTAGATCAGCCATGGGCGCCGGCAAGTTTATTTTCAGGAGGGTGCATCTTCAGCTCAAAGAAGCAGGCTCGATCATTTTTGCACTTCACCTATGATGTAGTGGATATGTTAGGTTATCGTTTGTCCATACATACAAGGATTCAACTTAATAGTTGTGTAAAAGCTTACCTACGATCTATCTTCTAGCTAGATCATACCTTGACATTGGCAAAATCATCGAACGTAACCGATGGAGCCAGAACCTCAAAAAAATAGAATAGAATAGAAGGATTCAACTTGTCGACTTACGTCGATTAGATTTCGGTAATAGGATTCGAGTTCGGTAGGTATACTTTGTTGACTAATGCACAAAAGGTTTAGAATAGAGAGATTGCAGAATACAATCGAAAATTTTAGGATCTCGCTTCAAATAGGTTGAGTTCTCTATTATTCTATTAGGGTATTCGGATAAGTATTTTTAGTCCTGAATGTTTAATACACCTATATTTTACACACCTTTTTTACACCTATATAAAATATATTTAAAATATATAATTTAAAAAAAATTATGGGCGCCGGGAGCGGGGTGCAAGAGGGTGCACTTGCAGGTGCAAGTGCACCCTCTTGCACCCCGCTCCCGGCGCCCATAATTTTTTTTTTCGGGCAAAGCTTGATTTTGACACTAAATATAATAAAAAGCGGGATTCTTTCGTCGAAAACGGGACAAAAGAAAATGTCCGGCCGTCAAGAGAATGCCTTACCCTAGGTGGGCAATAGATACCTATGATTGCGACAATTCTAGTAGCTAATAATAAAGATCAAAATCGCAAAACACGTATTCGTTTATATGAAACTGACAGGTGCCAAGAACGCATTCTCTCGGCGGCCGCACTGTAGATTAGGTTATTTTTTAGATACTACTTATGTATTATTTTATTTTAGTTTTAAATTAAATTTACAATGATGTTAGATATCTACTTAGGGCGCATTCCACAAAACTTTTATCAGTAGGTACCTAGAACAAGTCATAGCCAGAGAATAAATTTTGACAGTTTTTCCATACCTACTAGAACTGTCAGACGTCAATTTTATTCCACGATTAAAAGGTCACGATTAAAAGGACTTTGGTAAAATCAGCCCTCAGTCGCAGAAAATGTATTTTAATGAAAATATTATTTTACTTTACTATTCAAATAACAATAACTGTCTGGTTTAGGTAGGACCCTGTAAGGCAGTTAAGTCTTCAGAGGAATATAATATTATAATAAGTAAAGTATCTAATATAAAAGGTAAAGGCGATGATTACCGAGATGACGACTAAAAGAGTAGTATGGAAGAAGCAGACATGTTGCGCCGACCCCAAATAAATTGGGATAGGGACAGGACAATAAATAAGTAATTAATTTAAACACTTACGAATAACTTATTTATTTTTCTATCCCCGAAAAGCGGGACCGAGCATGTCCCGCGCGGGACATTTAATTTTAGGCACAGAATAACCAACGTTTTAGTTCAAAAATCGGGACGCACCGCCAAAATCGGGATGTCTGGCAACGCTGATCTAGATAGGTACACACTTTGCATGAGGTTTACTTATCATCATGACACGTCACATAATAATATCTAGCCTGAGAAGCACATGAGAAGTTTTTTAAACTAACTAAGTACTAGAAAATTAGAGGATTATATCCAAGATAAGAATGTTTGGAAACATGCTGGTCCTGCTCCATAGGACAATTTAGTGTCTAGACAAAATCAAACTGGTTCCTAATTTAATTTATATTTTTTAAATTTTTATGACATTGATTATTACAATCTGTTACTACAGTAGGTACCTAACTCACACACTTGTTAATTTTTTTTAAAAATCATCTAATTTTCCAATATTTGTAGATAAATATGTGAGCACCATGTATCTATCACATAATTGATTTACCTGTAATTGCTTCATTTTTAATTATTTTTTTGGGTAGACTTCTTTTATTCTAGGTGCATCGTCTTCACATATAATTATAATATGTATACAAAACCTTGTAAAACATTTTAAAAGAGTAACGGTGGAGTTTCTTGCCCATTCTTCCCCATACGAAAACTACCTTTTGGAAGGGGCGCTTAGAATCAATTCAATTTTACTGTAAGTTTTGACCTTCAAAAGTGCCTTTAATGTGCCTATTTGAAATAAATGATTTGACTTTGACTTTGTAGTACGTACCTCATAAGGTATTTACGAAAATAAATTGAGCCTTGACAACTATCATCTAAGTATCTTAGTACCTACATAATAAATACCAGTACTTATGAAAATGCTGAGATTAGCGTTTGAATGAATTTAAGAGCCTCTTCTTCATCTATAAAGAATCATTATAGAAATATGGAGTATTTAGTCCTCTTTGAAAATAGATATTTTATCAGCTATTCCTATTTATTTAGTTGAAACCGTTCCTTTGTAGGGATAAGCGGCTATTTCGGTTCTTGTGTCTATTTGATGAGCTTGAAATGCGAGTGTTCGGTATTCGGGGTGTTTGGAGTTGCTTACTTAAGGGGACTACATGACCAAAACGCAAAAACGCAAGTTTTATAATGCCTAAACGTATATGATCGACTACAGTAAACAAAATCAGAAAAATATATGGCTATAATTATGCTAGTTAGATAGTGTGTTGAAAACATAATAAGTACTCTGTACAATTAATTTGATACGATAGAAAAAAATATGAAGATACCTCTAAAAACTTTCTTTTCACAATTAAAACCATATATAAGGTCCCATTAAAATAGATGGACAAACTTTTAGAAATCAATCAGACCACCAAAATAAGGACGATGGTAAAAAAATATATAAGAAAAACGCATAGATAGGTATCTTACAAGAAAAATAATCAGCTAACGAAAATACACAAATGTGCCGGCAATTTATTATTTTAGGTCAAAATAAAATCACTTTAATCAGTGTTTATTTTTTTGCTTGGACATCTTTAGTTAGACCTACTGAGCGCTGTTATGTCCATCTATTTTAATATGGGACCCTGTATACATACAATCATTCTGGTTTGTTGTCAGATTATTCTACAAGCAACATACTAAAGCACTAGTGTTTTAATTTTTGACACAACCCTGGTCCAGGGTTGTGTCATCGCGTTTCTCTTTCTTTTCTATGCAGTCCGACAATGACCGCGCTTTAGGTCATGTAGTCCCCTTAACTAAATAATCACGCTTTCGCTATTATTAGGTATTACATTCTGAGGGCTAAAACAACATAACATTACCCCAGTAATTTCCAAGGTATTTTTCCGGGTTAAGACTCCCTCAAATAGGCGCGACACGCGATAAAATCGCGCGCGACACAAATGCACCGCAAGTCGCGCAACGAGCTGCGCCTTTGTGTCGCGCGCGATTATACCGCGTGTCGTTCCTGTTTGTAGGAGCCTTTAGACATCTGCCTTTTTTACCTTTAGTAGGTACAGACGCCAGCACATCAAGCTACCCGAAACTGTAAAATTTTCCCAATCAATCTTGAACCTTATGATTTATCGATAAGGTTGAAAATCTATTAAAGAAATTTGACAGATTGTACGAGTTGATTTGCTGGCGTTTGTACACTCACATTTTCAAAAACATCCCTATTTATCAGCTATCTATGTATAAAAGGACCGGAAAATTTATAAAACTAACCTGTATCTCCAACCCCAGCTGTTCGCTAAAGTAGGTACCTACGAATAGGAATACGAAAGAGTTTTGTTAACTCATTGAATATATTGTTGGAAATAGCTAAAAAGGTTTTGTATCAAAGTCACTTGAAAGTTGCCATGGCAACGCTTGATGTCAACTAAACCTGTGCTCTTTGTGGTCATTTCTTTGAATTATTTTATTTAATTCTGTGGTAATTAGTGTGTAATTAGGTGAAGATTGTTCGTAAATATCTCACGAAATGTCGGAGCAAATGAAGTATATTGTGAAAGAAGTAAATGCGTCTTTAGGAAGAAACTATGACCTGATAAAATTTGACGGCTTGAACGAGAAACAACTTTTGCAGTTGCTTGTGGATCTACTAGTTAATTTCAATGCTGGAGAGAAGGTGTGTAATATAATAATTAAACATAGGTATCTACCGTAGATTATCAGACCTCTAGGTATGTGCTGGAGGGTAGGAACCTAAAGCCGCGGTCCCACGGCTCGTTAACTGACAGGTCGCGCCAGGCATGCACCAGGCTTTGCTGTGCCTGTCGATGAGGTCTGTCGCAGCCCGTACCGAGCATATCCACGGTGTGTGTCGGCCTGGTGCGGCCTGTTGGCCGCTATTCCAACATGTCAAGTAATATAGAGCGCATTGCTGCGTGTGCAGGCCTCGTCGGAGGCGACGGTTCCCACAACCTGTCGGCCTGGCATGGCGCAAACTATAAGTAGTGTAGGTACCTATTTACCTAATGATGCTGCACTTTTCACTACAGAGGGCAAGACTGTTGCCTACCGAGAGACTTAACTAATGAGAATTATTACAAGTATTTAACACTACATAGGTAGTAGGTACTGGACCTAGAGATTGACCAATTTGCAATCATTGGAGCAGCAATGATCAAATTAGACTAGCTAATTAGGTTTACTCATAATTATCGCTGAAACATGAGAACCTTACCTACCTGAATGTTAGCAATTTGTTTGAACCTAATTGAGATAATAACATTTGATGGCATCCGTTTTTAGAATGTCCTGTCTATTTGGTACCATTACTTGTTTTTGAATATCCTACTTAAGAAAACAATTTCGCCAAAAATAGGGTCTGTTGTCAAAAGATGGAGTGTAAGGCCTCTGCTACATAGAAAGCGCCGCGAGTAAGGAGGAAATGCGAGGAAGCGACCTCAGCAATGTCCATAGCTAAAGCTACGATGAGCAGCGTGACACTGTGACTAGAATTGGTGCCAGACAGATGCCACGCTTGTTTTTGCCCTTCTAGCTTTTAGGGTTCCGTACCCAAAGGGTGCCAACGGGACCCTATCTGTCCGCCCATCCGTCTTGTCTGTCAGCGATCTGTATCTCATGTGTAGGTAGACTGTTAGACTGAATTTTTCACAGAATGTGTATTTCTATTACATTTATTTAAAAAAATAAATAAAATATCGTTAAAAATTAAAGGGACGGGTTTCCATGCAAGAAACGTATTTTTACGGCGTTTTTTGCCTTGTGATACGGAACCTTCCTTGTGCGAGTTCGACTCACCGCTTTTTTCACTATCCTTATTAAGCAACCAAATGACCACATACATAGCTCCCGTATCGCCTCCGACACCCGTTCTACATAGCGGGGGCTTTATGGGTTTCTACGATGTTATTTTAACCAGCAAGTTTCATCTTCACAGTTAGACGTTAACGAAGACGACTCGGAGACCGTGTCGCTACGTTTGCTCGAGATGTTGGGCAGTGTGAAGTACCGGCCTCCGGGCGGTGTGGAGCCGACGCGGTTCAGAGCCCAGCTGCTGGCTGGCGACGCGAGGACCATACATCATGTGCTGCACTGGCTCTTGACTAATAAGGACCAGGTCAAGAATACGGCGTATCTGGCTAAGTAAGTATTTTAATCCAGAAGTTAGGTACCTACCTATTTTACATAATAATTACTGTTGCATTTTATATTTTGAGGGGCTCGTGGCTAAGTAATAACGGCTGCACAGGTCGCAACCCCATTGTTCCTTCTACTACTATAAGTCGAGGGCCCGGCAGATACCTATACATTTGCTGCAGCCCCGACTGGTATCACTCCGCCATGCCTAGCGGCCCCCATCCCCAAGTGCGAGCGATCCGAGGCCTTACCGCCACTATTGGGGCGAGCTCCCCCACCTGGGCTGCGCGAGTCGCTCCCTCCATTCAGCCACTAGGATTTGACGGAGCTCGATCCTTCGTGCCTCGAATTCCCGGGGAACCAGAGGAGGATCACGCGCATGCTCCACCTTCCGCCAGCGATATAAGGAGGCAAGGATTTTCGCGTACAAATGCCTCCTTTTGTTCTTTACTTCTCGCGTCCGAATACTAAAATAACAGCTTCTTACTAAATGCATATAAAGGTATTAAAAACAAAATGTCTATCAGTTTGTTCCGGCTAATCTCCGAAAAAACGGGACTTTCACTGGCGGATAGCATACTGAGATAGCTGGCGGCTACTTTTATTTCAGAAAAATAATTAGGGTACAAACCCCTGTAATCCAATTTTTTTTCTGTACGTAGGTAATCGAAGTCGCTGGCAAAAGCTAGTTATAAAATAAACTTTCACATAAAGTCGTTGGACGAATGGTTTCCGATAAGGAATAAACAAGTAATTTCCTTTAGGTGTCGTAAAAGGCGATAACAGATTACTTCTAGATCAGTGGCAACTGTAATAAAGACTAGGTAGGTATCTACTGGGAAAACATCTCAGGCGTAGAGGTACATAAGTTCGGAACAGAAAGATATTGTACGTTGTAAGTGGGTAGGTACCTACCTATCCATACTAATATTATAAACGCGAAAGTGTGTCTGTCCGTCTCTATGTTACCTCTTCACCCTTAAACCGCTGAACCGATTTAGATGAAATTTGGTATAGAAATAGTTTGAGTTCCGGGAAACGACATAGGATAGTTTTTATCCCGATATTCCCACGGAATCGAAACTTACGCGGGTGAAACCGCGGAGCGCTGCTAGTAAGGTATAGTTGTTGGATTTCACGAGCGCACGCCAATCATTGTAATTTAATCCTTTTTATGTGAGCTTACACAAGTAATGAGACAAGTAATGAGGTTACGTCTGGCGCAGATTGAAAAACATTTATTTTTTATTTTATTATTTGCTATTATTTACGTACTATTTATTTATTTCTGTAACTGCCCGTGACATCACAGCGGGCCCTATCAGAATACCATCGCTGCAACATTTATTTTGTAGCATCATGCTGAGATAGGAGCCTTTTGGCCTCGTATAGGACTTTCTGTTTCATTTTTCTTTTGTTACTTTTTTATATACATAATAACTTGGTTTTTTATTTTGCTGTATTTAGTTTAGTTTGTGATCTTCCTGTACGAGTCGCAATAAATACTTTTTCTTTCTTTTTCTTTCTTTTCTTTCTTATATTGTTTCCCACTGTTGGGCTAAGGCCTCTCTTTTTTCCTTCCAAACCTCTCTGTCTCTTGTCATATTGGCCCTGCAAACATGATTATATATTAATCCTATTTTTGATTGACTTGATACCTAAAAACAATACATTTTCAGATACTTAAAGTTGCCTGACATACCACCAGAAGTGGCACGAAACAACACCGTTCAGGATCTTCTGGACCTGTACCAAAACTTAATAGACGAGTTTAAGGATGTTCACAAACGAACCAGACTGCTTCAGAAGGAGAACGCCTCGGAAATAATTAATGATATCAAGGAAATGGCACTTGAGAGAGACATCGGTATGTTCATAGTTATACGGGGAAGTTTGGTATTAAAGACACCACCCAACCCCTCCCAACCCCCCTCGCAAACTTGTTCTTTTTGGTGTTTGTAAAAATATATATATGTACAATGTGGAGAAAACAATAGGACAATAAATGAAAATACTAGCAATACTAATGCAAAAGAGTATTTTGGAATTATCAAATAAATCCTAGGACCGAAATTAAAAAAGTGTTTTTTTTTCAAACAAACTAAATACACTGGGCCGCAAAGAAAGCGGTTCTGTAAGAAGAACCTCAATAACTTCCAAAATGGTGCGGCTTTCGGAATAAATTCCAGCCCACACGTGTATGTCCGCCGTATGGCACTTTCTCTTCAATGCAAGCTTGGTTATAGCGCTCTCCAGGTCTTATGTAGACTCCTCGCCTCCTATCGTGCGTGTATAGCATGAACCTCGACTCGTCCAAAAACATTACTCTTTACCAGTCATCCAGAGTCCAATTCATATGTTCTCTAGCGTAACTCAGCCTTGAATTTCGATGCTGCCTTTCGAGTTTTAGACCATTTACAGATTTACATGGCTTCAAGATTGCTTCAACAAGACGCCGCCTCACTGTATACGTGCTCGGATTGCTCCCTTCAGCACGTAAAAGGAGATTTTTTACTTCAACAGCTGTTTAAAATTGATTTCTCAACATTGTTGACACTTGACACCGTGTATCGATCCTCCCGCGCTGTGGTACACCTTGTTGGGCCTGTTCCTGGTCTGTGAATATTGGATCCAGTCTCTTCAAATCGCTGGAGCACTCTTTGAACGGTTGATAGCCACACACCAAAAGTTCTCGCTGTATCACGCTGACTGCGCCCATCTTGAAGCATTATCAGGATTCTGATACACTCTTTGGGGGTTAGTGGCATGTTTTTAAGTGAATTTGATCGTAATAATGAATTTTGGCACAAGAAGTACCATATTTAGAAACAGAAACATAAGTAAAATAAAACTTGTTCAAATTTAAAAATGGTCTTTGTTTTTCATTTATGATTTTTAATATAGTCACCAAACAAAAGAAATGAAAAGGTTTTACTTCTTCCTATATTTGTAAGGAAATAAACATTAATTTAGTTTTTATTTTCAAATGATTGCTCAAATATTATAAAAGTTATTTTCTTATAACCGACTCGCTTTCTTTGCGGCCCAGTGTAGTGATGGGCCGACTATGTTTTTTACCAATCTTCGACTGGCTAAAGTGACTAAACTATTGGATATCTTTGATTGAATTTTTGTATGCAGAGTGGGAACGTCATTAGATATACGCAGTTTAATTTATCGTCCCAATGTCGTCTCCACTCTGTATATAGTATTGTCGTCTCCACCCTGTATACATATAGTATAAAAGTATTTGCTTTCTTTTTTACGTTTTAAGTTTCCCACACCTTTAAAGTAACTTTATGTTGATGTGACTTACGTTATAAATGCCACTGATTAACTTTTAATTCTCTCTTGTAACTGACGTTGCAGTGATAAAAAGATTAGAAAATGTGCAAGTTAATTTAGTGGACGTAAATGATAAAGAAGAGCTTTTAAATATTAGTCGGGCGCTGAGAGTTCAGCAAGAAAAGGCTAAAGAACTGGAAAACCAGGTAAAGGAAAAAAAAAACAGTTTTTATTTGGAGCAACTTAATGTTTACTACAGTTAAAAGTGTGTTCTTTTTTCATACGAATATTCTTTCAGTTTGATACTCAGCAATCACAATTAAAAATGGCGTCTGACCAACTGAAGAGATATCTCAATGTTATTCATGGGCAAAGTGCTACCCCGAAAACTGTCAATGACGTCATGAAACGTTTGCAAGAAGAAGTTCAGGTATTTTTCTTTGTATCTACCTACATAATTATAATACTTTTCTAGCCTTTTTTTTTTTTTTTTTTTTTTTTTTCAGGATGGGAAATCATCAAATGACTCCTCCCGCTCTGGGTGGAGCGGAAGGGAGTGTCAGACTCTTACTGACTAAAACCCACCCGTGTTCCTTCCTTCGCCCTTTATGTTCCGGGCCAGCGGTAACCCTTTCGGACAATCCCGCTGACCCGGCAGGCTTCGGCCCTTACGGGCCCCTCCTTTTAATGCTGACATCTCTTTGAGGCGCGCGTGGAACACGTACGCGCCGTCCGGCACGGGCCTGGTCCTGATCGGACGGTGAGCTACCCATTACTCTCCGCCCGCAGGCCCGCGCCTACGGTGGCCGGGAGTCGTCGCGCGGCTCCCGACGCCCGGAGCGTCTCCCGCGGCGGCTGGGACGGGAGGCTCTCTCCCTCAGCCGTCCCGCCGCCTCCTTCGCTAGCATGACTGCTTCGCAGAAGGAGGCGACTGCCCCCCACTCCCTCTCGCCCCGGACCATGGCTTGAACCAGGCCCGGACGCGAGAGGTCGCCGCCGCTGCCGATCGCCTCTACGAGGACACGGCGGTGCTCCGCCCAAGCGGGGCAGACCTCCACCGTGTGCTCCACCGTGTCCTCTGGGCGATCCTGGCAATGGTGACACCCGGGCGTTTCCTCCCGCCTGATTATGTGCAGGAACCTCCCGAAACTTCCGTGTCCGGTGAGGACCTGCGTCAGGCGGTAGGTGAGGGCGCCATGACGCCTCTCTAGCCACTCCTCAAAGAGGGGTCTTACCGCCGCTATCGTGGCGTGCCCTGCGCTGGGTTGCGACAGTCGCTCTTTCCATGCCGCCATGAGATCGCGCCGGAGGTCCGTCCGCTCCGCCGCAATTTGCTGCGGAAGCGGAGTTTCCCCCCGGCGTAGTGCCTCCGCGCGCCACTCATACAGGCGCGCGAGGACTATCGCCTCCAGATCCCATGGCGGCAGTCCGGCAAGGAGGCTTGCCGCCTCGCCCGAGATCGTGCGGTACCCCCGGATCAGCCTTGTGGCTACCACCTTCTGGGGCGCGTTCAAATAATGGGCGGCTCGCCGCCGCAGTGAACGCGCCCACACCGGGGCCCCGTATAGGGCCATGGACCGCACGACCCCCGCGTAAAGCCTCCGGCAGGAGGCGTTTGGCCCCCTCAGGTTGGGCAGGAGCCGCTTGAAGGCGGCCCCGGCCCGTTCCAGTTTGGGAGCCAAACGTCGGAAATGCTCGACGAAGTTCCACCGGCTGTCGAGGACGAGACCCAGGTATTTCATCGTCGTCTCGACGCCGATGTGAACCCCTCCTACCGTTAGTTGGGATCCCGATGGTGGCGTGTTCCGGGGCCCATGAAACGACATGGCCTCGGACTTGTGCAATGCCACCTCGAGACCCAACTGCCGGATCCTCTCCACGACTCCTCGCTCGACGATCGCAACCCCGCGTGTCATCGCGTCGGCCGCCGCCTGATGCGACCTCCCATGCGCCAGGACTAGCGTGTCGTCAGCGTAGCAAACCACGCTGACGCCATCAGGGAGGTCGGCCCGCAGCACCCAGTCGTAACCGATGTCCCACAGGAGCGGCCCCAGAACCGATCCCTGTGGGACACCGCACGACATCTCTCGCCGGTTCCACTCCCCATCGCGACCGGGGTAGATGACGGCTCTGTCCGTCAGATACGCCCCGACTACTCGACGGAGGTAGGTCGGCACCCGGTGATACCGGAGTGCCTCCCCAATGCAGCCCCAGGGCAGGGTGTTAAACGCGTTGGCGATGTCGAGTGACACCGCCACGACGACCCCACCCCGGGACACTGCGTCCCCCGTCGTGAGGGCTCTCACGCGCATGATGGCATCCACCGTCGAGCGCCCCTTGCGGAAGCCAAACTGGCTTTCCGCAAGATCCGGCCCCGTCCTCACCAGGTGCCCGACGAGGCGGCCCGCAATTACTCTCTCAAAGAGCTTGCCCACCTCGTCGAGCAGCACAATGGGCCGGTATGCGGACGGAGAGTCCGCAGGGCGCCCTGGCTTCTGAATGAGGACCAGCTTCCCCGTCTTCCAACGGAGTGGAAACTGGCCTCTCTCCATACATGCGCTTAAGAGCGCCTCCAGTCGAGGCCCGAGAGCCCTCGAGGCCAGGACCCAGGCTTTACCTGGCAAGCCGTCGGGTCCTGGGGCGGTATTTTTGGCCTTCAGCCTTCCTACCGCCGCTCTCAGATCTACCCCGGTCACTTCGGGGATGTCGTCGTCGTCCATGTGGTCCGCTTCGGGCACCGCAAGTGACGGAGCCATAGGCGGGGGAATGTGCTCCCCCCGTGAAGGGAACAGAGCGCTCACCACCTCTTCCACAAGCTGGGGGCGGAGACTCTGCGTCAGCGGGGGGGCCCAGGTGCGGAGTTTATTCCGCACCATTTTGTAAGGGCGCCCCCATGGATCTCTGTTCAGAGTCTCCACCATCTCCTCGCGGGCCGCATGCTTGGCCCGCTGGACAGCCTCTTGGAGGGCGGTCTTCGCCGCTCTGTACCCCTCGTACAGCTCCGCTTCCGTGGCTTCCGCACCCGGAGGGCGGATGCGGAGCCTGCGGTGCCTGGTGTACAGGTGCCGCGCGTCGACGCACGCCTTGCGTAACGCCTCCACTTCCTGCGACCACCAGTACACCTGACGTCGGGCGCGTCCTGGCCGGACTCGGGGCATTGCCACGTCACATATCTCGGACATGGCCTCCCGGAACCACTCCGCCTCATCATCAATATCGGCAGGCCTGTTCGGTGATGTCACCCAGGCCTGCACGATCGAGGCTTCCAGGAGGAGCTCCCGGTCCAGCTGCTTCAGCGCCCACCGCGGACCACTCGGGGCCTGTTGGACCAGCGCGCTGGAGGTCTGGGTGGAGACGTCGAACCGGATATACCGGTGATCGGAGTAGGTCTCCACCTCCTCCATGACGCGCCAGTCAATAACACGCTGTGACAGAGCGGGGCTTGCGAACGAGATGTCCACCACTGACTCACCCCGCATCCGCACACACGTGGGAACAGAACCCCGATTTAGGACGACCAGGCCTGTTTCCAGAGCCCAGTCTTCCACCATCCTGCCCCGCACATCCGTGTAACGGGAACCCCAGGCCAAATTTTTGGCGTTGAAGTCCCCGAGCACTAGCACGGGGAAGGAATGGTTTCCCGCGACGACGACACTCAACTCTGTTAGAGAGTTGTGGAACTCGGCGAGAGTTCGGCTCGGAGAGAAGTACATTCCCACTACTACCGTCTCTCCGAACCGTGCTGCTACGCACCCCTGTCCCTTCGTGACGCTTTCGAGGGACGGGGTGCCGGCGGCGGCCGACGAAATGATGGCCACTGAGCCGCTCAGGTCCTCCACCCAGTCATCCCTGGGCGGGACAAAGTACGGCTCAGCGACCACGGCGATGTTAATCGACCACTGCGCCATGCTCTGGAGCAACAGGTCCTGAGCGCAGGCGCAGTGGTTGATGTTCGCCTGGAGGAGGCGAAATGGAGCCATTACTCCTCCATTTCGGCCTCCTCCCGGGCACCTTGCGAGGGCCCCTCGACGGTGGTGGTGACGGCGGCGGCGGCAGCGGCGGCGGCGGCGGTGACGGTTGCGGCGGCGGCGTTGGCGGTGGCGGCGGCAGCGGCGGCGACGGTGGGGGTGGCTACGGCGGTGGAGGGCCTGCCTTTTCTCCTGGTTCCGGCGGGTGGAGCGCAGGTCTTACTCCCCGCCCGGTGATCGGCCGGCTTGCCAGCAGCCGCACATGCGACGCAGTGCGGCGCGGCGTTGCACGAACCAGCCGTATGTCCGGGCTGACCGCAGCGGAAACACAGAGTGCTACGGTCTACCTCCGAGGTGCATTGGACGCCAACGTGGTGCCCCACATGGCATCTGAAGCACCTCAGAGGCTTGGGTTCCAGCAGTTTGACCTGCGCTGAGACCCAGCCCACCAGGAGCCTTCGGCCCTCCACTATTGTTCTGGCCGCCGTCACGGGGCAGCTTACCGTTACAGTTCGCATTCCCGTGAAGTCAGGACGTATGGTGCCCGCCTTCACCTGCTCAGCCAGACACCCGCCCGTCCTGACAACGGCGGCAACCACCTCTCCCTCCGTCACGGAGTCATCCAGGCCCAAGATGCGCATGTCTGCGCACTTGACGGGCCTGGAGACTCGGGCCTCCTCTGCATTCAGAGACGCCCTTAGCTTCTCAGCTAGGGCGTCAGCGGTGGGGCCACTCGTCGCCCCGGGGATCTCCAGCATGCGGGCACCAGTGGCGGTCACCCTATGCCGGAGTCCCCCGGTGATACCCAGCTCTCGGAGGTCCACCGTCTCCCTCGCTTTGGTGAGCACGTCGCAATACGTCACGCCCCTCTTAACCGCGTCCGGCTGTAGCGTTATAACTACAGCCGCGGTCTTCGGGGCGCGAAGCCTAGCCGCGACGGCTCGCTCCTTGCGGCGCCGCCTTTGTGCCTTTTTCCTGCCTGCCTTGGCCGCCTTCTTCTTCTCCCCGACCACCTGCCATTCGGCATCGGTCTGGGGAGGATTTTGGGGTGCAGCGTAGGCTCTGGGGCCTCTGCCTCCCGCGCCGTTCCGCCTCTCTTCCGGGCCGGCGCCGGTTTTGCCGGCGCCGAGGCTCCGCTAGCCGACACCAGTTTCGCCGGCGCCGATTTCGGCGCCGGTTTCGCCGACACCGGTTTCGCCGGCGCCGGGGCTCCGCCAGCCGACGCCGGCTTGGCCGACGCCTGGGCTTGGCCAGACGGCCCGGGTTTGGAGGCGGCAGATGCCGCAGCGGCCGCGTACGAGGCCGCCTCTGGCCCCGGAGCTGTTCTGCCTGCAAGGGGGGGGCGCAGGACTATACCCTCCAGGAAGGAGAACCGCGCCTGGAAGGCCGCCAGCTCCTTCCGAACCAGGCTCAGGACCTCGTTTTCCACCGGGACAGGCTGGCCCGGTTGGTTTGCCTGCGCGCCCCGGGTGGCCCGCAGGCCGGCCAGGTCCGCTCGGAGCTTCCCGTTCTCCTTTTGGAGAAGCTCCATGGCGGCCGTCAAGCGGGCGACCTCCGCCCGCAAATCGGCCACTTCGCCGGCCGCAGGGCCGGCGTAGTTGGCTGCCTCCGCTGCCGCCATGATGGAGGCCGTCGCCGAGACTACGGCCCTGTTCTTTGAAGCTTGAAGCTTCTTCAGGGCCACGTCCCGGATCGCGGCCCCCACGACCGCCGCAAACCTTTGCTTGCGGTCCGCTTCGGGGCCTCCAACCGCACCCGCCTCGTCGCTTGAGGGCCCCGAAGCGACCGCGCGACCGGTCCCCCCCTCCTTTGTGGGCTCCTCTGCTCTCTCTGCCGCCTCCCTGGCAGTGAGCCTCCTCCCCTTGCCTCGCTCTCGAGCTCCCCCCCGCCTACTGGTAGGGATCTTGCGAGTCGAGGCCAGCTCCCCATCGGAGGACGACCCCTGGCCGTCCTCTGACCTTGGCCGCTTACTGAAATTCTTTTTCGTAGCGGCCATCTCCTTAGCACGGCAGAGGCTCCCTGAGCCTACCGTGCTTGCGCCTTCAGATGCGGCGTCGGACTCCAACCCCGCATCACTCCTTACTTCTTTTGTTATGCCGTCATCAACGGCAGACGGTTCTTTTGCGTCGCACAGGCGCTCCAGGCTAACCCGGAGCTCCTTTTCTTGCGACGCAAGTGGTGGTTGACGCAGGTCGGCGGTGGTCTGCCGGCCCACGGGACTAATGGTGCCCCCCCCAGATACGAAGGGGCTGCCTTCCGAAGAAGGACGGGATTCTCCCTCCTTGGGTAGGAGGGTACCCGCCTGGGGAATAGTTTTCCTATCAGCCTTTTTCATGTTGTTCCTTTTTAAGGGTGAGGTCCCTTGTAGCCGCGCTAACGACCGGATCCCCTCCGGCCATACATCCCTCGGCACGGCTTGGGATTGGGGTAATTTTTTAGAGAGGTTGTCTTCCTCGCGGCCCGAGCCTCAGTGGCCCGGACCCCCGGTCCTGAACTCAGGATTACGGGGTGGCCGACGATTGGGCAGAACCAACCGCCGCCCCGGTGTCCCCACGCTGCCGCCGGATGCCGGACAGACGCAGCGCGGATATTGGACACCCTCCACCACCCACACTCTCGTGGGCACAGCGGCGCGAACCGCCCCTTCCCAGTCCACGCCCACTCACATCCCTCTGTAAGCAGAGGAGGAGTGGACGTACGACCATCCGCCTGCAGCCCGGTTCCCTTCACCGACCATCAAGAATGATCGGTGACTGGAACCGTGACCTTCCTCCGTGTGTTGAAAATTAGCCGCCAGCCCCAAGTGTCCACCAAAACCTGGTGGGCAGTTGGAGCCGACGTTGCCCAGGGTGCGCCACGAGGAGGCTTTTCAACGTGCACCCCATACTTTTCTAGCCTTCAGATATTTTTTGGTAAAATAGCTGTTCTCCGTGACTTCGTCTGCGGTCCGGGATGTAAAGAAGCCTATATCTTAAAGATGTCATGGTCCACCTATGTGCCGAATTTCATCAAAATCCGTTCAGCCGTTTCAGTGTGAAAGCGTAACAAACAAACTCACTTTCGCATTTATAATATTAGTTAGGATAATCTAATGATGAACTCAAAAGTTTTTTTATAATTTTAGCTAAATAGTTATCTGGTGAAAGAGAAACTGCCACAAGAGACTGGTAATCTGCAGAAAGAGCTGAACATTATGCAGACTATAGCCGCGGAACAACACCCCACTCGCTCCGATTTAGTAGCAGTACAGGACAAGGTAAAATGATCAATAAATTGTAAATCTATTAGGGCAGTTAATTAATAATTAGAAAATGTCAACAAGATTAAAGGGGATTGAAAATTTTAAATGGATCCTGGCATACCTACCTGTTCGCCATTTTGTTTTTTTTTTAGCGTGACTTGCGTAAGATGTACGCAAGTCACGCTAAAAAAAAACGCATAGATGTGTGATTATTTTAAACATTCAGATTGATAATTTCAAACACATAAGCAACAAGATGTAAGCAAGGGTAAAAAAATTGGATGTCACGTGATCAACTTTGAACGTTAATATCTCGGAAACATGAAACTTTACGGGATTATGTTTCCTGTTTGCATTGACGCCATTTTGAAAAACCGGTCAAGAGCGAGTCGGAGTCGCGCGCCGAGGGTTCCGTACTATCATGTTTTTAATTTTTCATCGGCGAGGCCTATATTCGTCAGAAAATTTTAACACTGTGCACTGCGGTGTAGAATATTGCAGTTTTATGTCAGCGCCATCTCTTGACCGACAGTGGAACTAATGTAACTTTTGTTGATGATTTCTGAAAAGTGTGCTATTTAGAAACTCTGTTTTATTTTCCTGTAATATTTACATACACTTCTATCACATAGAATAATTCCTGATTTTTCTCTTTGTAAACTTCGGAGATAAGGGTTCGGTATTTTTTTTCATTTTTCATCAAAAGTTGAAAACTATGCGGCCTAAAAAAAAGAAAAAATGTTTGTGAATGTGCAAACTGCGCTCCTTCATTATGATACCTCACATGCCCTAGGAGCCCCACTTCGAATTCTTCTACCCCCTTCTTTCTTCGACCCCCTTTCAGTCCCTCTTGCAAAAATATACATATGACGGAGAAGGTATGTGTGTTTCGTTATCATCGGGCATATTTTAATTATTGTGGGCGTACTATGGATAGTGTTGGTTATTGCGCTATAGAAAAACCGTTTACAGCTCAAATCAGATTATAATTTTACAAACAGTTTAATTACACTAGCGAATCACACACTGTAGGTACACACTCAACGATACGGATCGCGCGACAGTTTCTGAGCACATGTTGTCCGTACGATGTCCAAAGGTCAAGTGCGCCGCTCCACCTCGCTGCTCGCTCTCCTCGACCGCCCCACGGATTCGGGCTAGACTCTGTCCAGCGCCACCAGATGGCGCTGACGTTCCGAATAGTCAAACGAATGACGTATTTCCGACACATATATTTTTATTTCTTTCTTTTTTGTAAAATAGTTGGACAAACGTCATCTAAAACTATTGTGCTGAGACAGACAGACAGACTGAGTCTCACCATAAGGGTTCCGTTTTACCATTTTGGTACGGAACCCTAAGACAAATTGACGGCCTGGTAAGCATGCTACGGACCTTCAAAGCCTTTTGGAGGTCGATACGAACTTCAAAGGCGATGGGAGAGTTATATGATTAAAAATATCCGTCACGGACACTTCAATAGTTTTTATCAATGAGCAAAAGCATACGTTTTCTTAAAGAAAATGTGTTTTAGATAGCAGTTGTAAACAGTGAAATGGAGCATCTGGTCCAGCGCAAGTTAGCCACAGCAGGACCTCAAGAGGATAAACTGGCCCCTTTCAGACAACAGGCTGCGGTCATTCGACGTAACAAAGAGACTAGTGCAACGCGCGTCCATGAGATTGCTGCGACCCTCAAAGACTATGAGGCCACATTGGCTGATCTACAGTCACAGGTACATATCTAATATCTAGCATAGCATAAAAGCATAATTAGCCAATAATCTATCTCTGTGAGCCCTCTCAGAGAGATAGATTATGGCCCACTGCCTAGTGGACCATAATCCACCACGCGAGCCCAGTGCGGGTTGGTGGATATCTCGCAAATGAAAAATCCACTAGGTATCTACTATGTAACTAAATTCAACCCTATAAAAACCCAAGCTTTTTTACCAAGGAGGCAGAAGCTACGTAAAGGCTCCTACAAACGGGCGCTATATAAACGCGTTCGACACAAAGGCACCGCTCGTTGCTTGACTTGAGGCGCCTTTGTGTCGCTCGCGATTTTATCGCGTGTCGCGCCTCTTTGAAGGAGCCTTAAGGCTCGTACACACAGGCGCGACGCGACACGTGACACAAAGGCACCGCAAGTCGCGCAAGGAGCGGTGCCTTTGTGTCGCGCGCGATTCGCGTCGCGCGTCGCGCCTGTTTGCAGGAGCCTTTAATGCAATCGGCAACGAAAAATTTACCATTGCTAGTTGCTTATTTATAATTTTTTTGACAATGTACTTATGCGATGAGCAGCCTAAAATTTCCGAAGCAAATAATAAACGGTTTACAATTGTGAGTTCGAATAAGGAAGAACCTAACAGTAACATTAATCTCTAATACAATAAATCCGAAGCGAAATATCATTTCGCTGTCTGTATAACTTGTATTTTCTCAATACATTTTCCTTGTAACGTTATCCATTACCGTTGCGCAAAAATTGGATAGTATTTCGCAGTTTTTGATCGGGCGGCGGTAAACGTTGATCAGGATTTAATCGAAATCGAAGCCTGTTGTCGGAATGTTTCGAGTATGACACAGCAATCAGATAAAACATTTTCCCCCATTCCAAATAATCGGTCATTATGTCGAGAAGCGGGAGCTTCCATTGAGATAATGCGCTATTTCCTTCGAGATCGAAGAAGAAAATGCTGTTGTCTGATTTATCATTTATCGTAATGTACCTATACTTTATCTGATGTGGCGGCATCCTATATCGCTTTCTTGCTTTCCCTCTTTTCGTTTTTCGCATCGTCACGAGTTCAATATAAAAATGCGCCACGAAATTTCAATAAAAATACATTAGGTAAATGTTATTTTAGGTCAGGCAACTCTTGGGAGATACAGTCCTCAGAGGAGAAGAATTAAAGAAGTACGTTAATTCTCTACGCACAAAGAGTACCGTGTACAAAAGGCAAAGAGCCAATCTCTCTACGTTCAAGGTAAATACGTATTTTAATTGATGTAAAAGCTCGTTTTTTTTACTGGTTCCGTTTTTAATGTTGTTATGTACTCTGGTTTGGGTCATAGGTCGAGGCGGGTATCTTGGCTAGAACGATACATATAATTAGTGCTGCTGACCCAACTGTCGAAATGGCGCTCTTAAATCACAAGAAACTAAAAATAGAAGACGATGAAACAATGGAAAAGAATCTGGATAAATCTGCAGATCTAACTAAAAAATCATTGCATGATTTGTCTCAGGTAATATACTAATTTCTAATTAATTTAAAAAAAATTTGCCTCTTCTAAAAATTTGCCAAAATCCTTTTCTTACCAATATAACAATTTATTTCATAGCTCGTCGCACAAACGGCTCAGAAGTTATCACAAGTCCGGCAAGAAATCCAGCCACTAGCTGACAACATAAAACCAGTGAAGGAAGAGTTCCAAACAGTCCAACAACAGTACGAGCAAAAGAAAAGGGTTTACGAAGCTACATCCATCAACATAACCTCGCAAATGGAGCCCCTCAAGAATCAAGTAAAGGAGTTGACTGACCGGCTGAACAGCAAGGAGGATGAATGGAAAAACTTACTACAAAAAATCACAAAGGCGGAAAGTTTGCAAGAAGTCGTAATGTTTGAAATGAAAAATTCTATGCAGTCCCCTAGGAAACCCTCAAAAATGGAGGCTTTGAAGAAAAAAGTTGCTGACACGGAACAAATTGTAAAGCGTTTAGAAGAGGTAGGGTTACGAGTACAATGTTTTTATGTTTCGGAATATAGATAATGGATTTTTACCTTAATGAAACGGGTTTTACGGCATCCGTGACTAGCTTATCATTGATTGATTAATGACAGTTAAAATATCTGATTTACAAATCTGTTTATACGTTTTCACATAAATCTTATTTATCGGTTTGTATCTGATAAAATTACTCGCGTGATTCTATTTATAAAATCCAAGTTTTTTTTTATAAAATGCATGTTTGACGTAGACATATACTTACTTTCAGGAGCAACAAGCCATTAGTTCTCGTCAAGGGGCTGTGGAAGAGCAGACAAAGTTGTGGGAGAACACTCTTCAGCTGCTGCGCTGTAAAATGCGTGCGCGCAGTGAGCCGGCCACGCGACAGGGACGCATGCACATCACGCAGCACTCACAGATGCTCACACTTACTTAAGTGATCAAAATGCTATACAACCGTTGTATTGGATTTTTGTGTGCTCGCACAAGTTTATTTAGTTTACGATTTTCGCGACTAGTGCACGCGGGTATTATCACTACATACTTTTATACTTACGTATAATTGCACAACTATGAGTGTTTTCTAACTCTGTAATACGACAGTTCACGTATCTACGAGTATTTCAATTTATAACAGCAGAGGAAACGTGCGTCAGACCGTGGCCAATGTGAGTTTTTCACTCACCTTCGATTGCGAGCACGTTAGAATTTTATATTGGGAGAAGTTATAGCGCTACCTGGTGGTCACTAGGAGAAACCTAATTTCCCATACAAAATTCTAACGCGCTCGCAATTGAACGTGCGTCGAAAAAACTCACACTAAGGCCACAGATCCCAGCCTTAGGGATATATCTTCGAAAATCTAAAATCCTCGAAAACCTACTAAGCGAGCGAAAGTGGTGCAATTACTTTTGAACGTAAAAGAAGAGTGATGGCTATAGTGTGCGTGCGCTTGGAATAAAACGACGTATGTGCCTAAACGAATTTACTCCTTTTTAATAATATAAATAAATTAAATTAAAACTAGAGTAAACTTTACTATGATAATTCTCTGTGTTTTAAAGTAAATTCCATTAAATAAGTCTTAAGTGATGTCGAAAAAAGTAAAAAAATTGATATAACTTTGCAATTTTTTTGTATCGAAAAAGATTAATTGAATCGTGTATTCCTTTTACATGATACTAGACCAAAGAGTCAAAAAACATATACCAAAATGTTAAACCCCTATTCCACATACTTAACAAGTTACACGAAATAGAAAAACCTCATTTTTTTCAACATATCACCATAGGAGCGGGCCCAATGACAGGATAAAATCTTATTTTACCCGCGCGTCTCTCAACACCCGCATTAGTGCAAATAACAACCATGGGTGGCGCGACGACGCGCGCAACAAAACTCTGTACTCCACTTCAAGTGCAGTGCGTAGTATATGCAGGACATTCAGATAAAAATTGGTTGTAACTAAAACAAAATTTAAGTATCGGCCTTCGTCGTCAAACCGTCCTTGTGAATGCTCGCAATCGCTGCAATAAGTTGTGTAGAGATTCCCAACGCCGGCTATATTCACACATCGGAGATCCAGGTAAAGTCTGGAAATTTCATAGAGCAAAAATTCCATGGGAGCAAAAATTCCGCCAAGAATCGATTCCTAAATACTTAAATATTGGTCTACCGAATCAACATCTTCATCCTACTGTAATGGGACCATAAAATCAGTAAACTATCTTTCAAATTTTAATATTCTAACTCCGGGCCATCCCCCATTTATTTTTAGTCAATTTTCTGATTGTGATGATAAGAAGAGCGTTGTTTCAATCACATCTAATGCAGTTGGTAGTGACTGTCAGTCGGAAAATGATACTCCCTGTCCTCGACGAAATCCTTCCTATTGTATGCTATATCCTAAACTACTCTACATCCTATGGTGTCTTTCCTTTGATGTGGAAAGAGGCAAAAATCACTCTTTTACCCAAAAAATCTAATCCTGCTTCCTTTTCAGAATACTGACCTATCTTTCCTTTCCAAAGTCTTTGAACATCCTGTTCAAAATCAGCTTAGTGCATTTCTTTGTAAGAATAGTCTGCTGAATCTTTTCCAATCCGGGTTTCGTTCTGGTCACAGCACCGCTACTATACGCTAGTGAACGTTACTACGCTAATACGCTTAGGCATGGGGAGAGGAATACTGACGATTCTTTGCTTATTGGATTTTTGCAATGCGTTCAATATCGCCAATTTCGATATCCTATTTGGCATGCTTCGCTCGCTTAGTAGTTACCTGTATGGGCGCCGGCAACGTATGATACTTTTGCCGGTGTACTTCAGGGAGGGGTTTCAAATTGTTTTCGACCTCAATGGTACTACCGATACAACCATAAACAAACTCGATCACTCGAATAAGCGAGTTTTTGGAATAGTCTTATATTCTTTGTTTTAATACCTCACTCGACAAAAGTTGTCAAAAAATAAAAGGCCTTTTTGACATTTGTCATCGCGACGTAACTAGTGAAGTAACCATATGACTATACTACCCATATACTACTACTTACGATAAATCGATTCAAGATAATTTGTATGAGTATTTGATCTTGGATATTATTATTGGGTCTTTCTTAAATGTCAAAACGGTTCTTTTATTTTTTGGCAACTTTAGTTGTAAAAAAGTAACAAACAAACAATGAGACGGGGCGAGAGGAAGAGATATCGTAATACTTTCGCATTTATAATTTTAGCGAGGAAGCGTGGACAACACTCACATATATCAAAATAAATTTTACCTAAATTATATAATTTCGCACGAAAACAATACACGATTATACAAAGCGGTCAAATCATCTGTTTATTTTGCTTATACTATACGCATAAGCACCTTGATATAAATACAAAAAAATACAAACCTTCGACTTCACTTAACAATCATTTGAGTCTTCGTGTTTCAGTTCTCGCTTTTTCATTGTATTTTTTTGTTTCCCATTTATTATTCCACAAAAATGTCGATAATAATAATGGTTGCTAGGCGCGGAGAAAATTGTCATAGACCACCCGTCTCAAATAGAGTGAGGGTTACTGACTAGTGACTGGTGAAACAAACGGATGCCTCCAGCTCGTGTCATGCGAGACGGAAGACAGCACATCTCGCGGATTAAAGGTGTTGTAAGCGCCAAATGCTTTTTATTCGATTATCTTTTAAAATAGACATTATTTTAAAAAATCGCTCTAGGTTATAATGAGTGTTAATATTTATCTAATTTATGGTTCAGTAATATGCACCAAAATAGAATGCAAACCAAAATATGTACTTGAAAATTAGAGGTAAGTTTGTGATAGTTTTTTATCGAGAAAATTTTATCGTACTGTTTTCGTCAGGGTCGACCCTTACATTTATAATGAAGTTTCCTGCCATATACTTTTTTCCAATTTGAACATGATTTACTACTGTTTAAATCTAATCTAAGATTTGATTTTCCTTTGGGCCCGCTCTTAAAGCCAGTTTCTCGAACGAATATTATAGCAAAATTAATGTGACAAATTGTCAAGCGCACGTAAACTGCTGTGATTAGTTGATTGATTTATTTATTTACTAGCTTCTGCCTGCGACTTCGTCCACGTGGAATTCGTACATTCATCTAAAAATTTCGATAATGTATGTTTATGATCTTCATTTATTTATTAAAATAAGTATTCGGGCCAATTTTTAAGTTTATAGGGTCAGATTTTTCAAATAAACTGTATCCCCGCTTTCCACAGGGGTGGAATTTTAAAAAATCGTTTGGTATGTGTTCATAACTTGACTCAAAGACCCATGCCCATTTTCGAGTTAATGGAAGCAAGCAGTAAAATCCACTTCTTAAACTTTATTACCCTTTTCCACCTTGGTAGAAGTCGATTTTTGAAAAACCCGAAAACTAGCTTTTTTATTTTAGTGGTACCGGGTTTCTAGTTATCCGACAGCGGGTTACATATTTTTCTAACCTATCAACTTTGTCACCCCTTAATCGTCTGTGAGGGTTTTTTTTTTAACTAAACGTGACAATTTTATTATTTACTGAGCCAAATATTGCCAAGTTTTTTAACCAAATGAATAAGAGTTTTCTTATAGACTGTGCATATAAAAAAAGAAACGTTAACTATGCGTTTTTTTTCATATCTTTGTTATTTTCTTACGATTACGCGAGCGCGAGCGCCCTTGCTAAAGAATCGGCGATGAATAACTCGAAGTGCGGGGTGAGGTGCGGTATCTGATATGAGCGCGGGGAAGCGAGTGTCCCTTCTGTACGTAGTACTACTATGTATTCTGTGCTGATGGCCAAAAGCCTTGATCAACATTCAGAACAACAACATTCAGAAGGCAGTACCTACTCTTTGATACGGCTCGCATTGTGAGGAGGTTCTTGTCTCTGGAGCCCTAACAACCGGTAGCTTGGACCCTGCTCCCGATACCGGCGGACTACTATTTTTAAATGTTTTTCTTATGTTTTTTATAAAAATATTTAAAAGTTTATTTAATAAGTAAAAAGTAAATCAATAAACGAAATAATAATATTATTTATCAACAGCCAATCACAGCAGTTTACGGGCGCTTGACATTTTGTCACATTTATTTTGCTACAATTTTCGTTCGTAAAACTAGCCCTAAAACTACGTACCTTTTACGACAAAAAAGTCTTTCAGCTTCAAGGAAAATGACTTGAACAAACTGATTCAACTTCACTTAATGTTAGCTTAAAGAGTAAACCGTTATAGTCATCCAAACTTGTACTACACGTCCATATGATTGTAAATATTTTTTTTTATCTTTCGTCGTTTTTGAAGTAACTTTTACTTTTATCGTCCATCATAACTTAGTCTCAAGTGATTGAGATTAGTTGTTGATATAGATAGTTATAAACATGTCTATTAAATTTTTCTTTGAGCGTTCTATACGCTCGAATAAAAATTTAATAGACATGTTTGTTGTTCATAAATATCTTTATAGAAGTAATCAGTGTTTGATTGATATATATAAAAGTGTATTAATAACTTTCTTATAGTCTATATGAAAGTTAATCTTTTGTAATTGCACTGTCATAAAGTTTTATTAACTGTCTTGGATTTTAATGAAAGACAAGTTTTTCGGAGCGTTCGTCATAGGAACACAATATTCTTATTCGTCTTCTCGCTGGCACGACTATTTTACATTTTGTTGGCCCAACACTTCGCTACTTCCACCTCCACGGTGTCGTCGGCGGCAGTGCAGAGTTCACTTTGACTGCATGTTTTGGGACACAAAGGGCAGGATAGGAGGTGGAGCATGGTTTCCTCACTGCCGGTCCGTCGAGGTAGCCCCACTTTATAGCAACACCTTAAAAACCAAAGTAATTTCCTGTGTTTGCTTATTTCAGAAAAAGTTGCATTCTGGTCCGCGTCTTTCCATTCTATACAAGGCCAGAACGCAGCCATAGGCTAACTGCTCGCGTATATTTTGTATGGCTATTTTTAAATCTGTGATTACAATGTCGACACGAATTTTGCGTACTGCATGTGTATAGTTTGTAACGTGTACGCGTGCGTCCTGGTTCCAAACTATACTACATCACTTACGCCTGACAAGAGTTGAGATAGAATTTAATTTAATAAAATAATATTTTGTTCTGGCGTCTCCCTCCGCTAGTCGCGATCGCGCAGTTGTGTCAGCAGGTTCTTGATACCCTGGGTGGCTCCTCGCTTACGCTCGGGGTTAATTTGCTGTGCAGTCAGTATTTATGATACGATTGTCGTATTTTTGATGTAATAAAGTATATAAATGATGGAAATAAATTGATAGGTGATTATTTTTTTGAATTTGATGTGCAATTAATAAAATCCCGTTTATTTTTACCGCTAATAATACTAAGAAATTGGACTATGTTTAATATGACCTAATCTTTTAAGAAGGTTATAATATACGGAGTATATAATATAATTTAGTATATAAGGAGGTCAACAAATCAAAATGGCGAGCATGCAATTGCTCGCGTATAGAGTTCGGCGCGCTTATTCCGATCTATACACGATTATTCCGTATGCGTACCTACTGGCACTGTATATTATGGAATAAGCTAGTTAGTTAGGCCACTTTGAAGCATACGCGAGTATTTGCGTACTACTCTTGTATAGATTGGAAGACCTTAGTAAAAAAGTGATTTCCAATCCATACCCGATTAGTTGCGATTAGTTAGTTGGTGTTGCACACCCTTGCGTTCTGGCCACAATAGAATGGAGATACGCTTCTAGTCCTGGAACTCGTAAACACAATATGCCAATTAAATGGTAACTAAGTTCAATATGAACTGTAGCCGTAATCACACGTGGTATTTCATCTATCCATAAATAAATAATTCACAACACGGATGATGAAAGTCCATGTACTCGTAATGTTACTTATGATATTTTATCGCTGCGGCACGGGATGCATCGATGCCGGTATCATTTGCAATGCAGATGAATCCTCCACGTTGCCCGCGTTAAAGTACCGCTCCATGCCGGGAATAGCTAACGTATTTAAATGAAAGGTGCGATGCGTCGCATTCACATGACATTAAAATGCTTTTACTATTTTTTCCTTGGTGTGAATAATAAAAGTTTCAGATTGGATTTGAAAAAGAAGATCGTTTCTGATCTTTTTGCTATAGATGCAAATGAATAGTTGATCCTGTTTTAAGTGAACTGAAGTGTGGTAAAAAGGAACTGGATTATTTTATGAATGAGAATACTATCAACTATACTACCAATCCGCACAGGGCCCGCCTGGTGGATTACGGCCCGTCCCCTCTCACAGAGAGGAGGCCTGTGTCCCAGCGGTGGGAAAATTACAGGCAGATTATACTAAATGAAATTAAAGATAATGTTTTCCGAAAATTATAATTGATGATTGAGTTGCTCGTTAACTGCTTTATTAAACACCGTACTTAATTGACGAACCATAATATTTATATAATTACTAAATACCACCTCAGAATTAAAAAATGTGACAATGTTCAAATGTTCAATAACTAAAATTTGCAGAAAACCAAAATGCTTACAAATTTTGATTCATGGTGATCGGTTGAACGATGTTGGGTGTTTGGCTGTGTAGCAATTCTTTCTTGATTTCGATCCATTGTGGGTTACAGGTGAATGTAATGAATAGGTCTGGGAGGTGAATGTATTCTTCAGATCGAAGCTGCCGTTCTCACAAAGGAAAGAAATTACTTATTTGTTTTTTGTCAAATATTTATAGTGCGTTCAGAAATTTATTTTGTTACTAAACTTAGAAAGATATACCAAGCTACATAAAATAAAATGTCTGTCTTGATAAATATAAAATAAATCTTTCATTTCAAGACAGCGCAAAAAACGTAATATATCAAACTATACAATCTTATTACCTCCGTATTATTTAATTTCTGAACGCACCCTGTTTGACAGGTACGAACAGTTTGTATGGGATAATAACACTGTTCCTTTTACTATTTTCCTTGTAACTTCTTCATATTTTCTCACCTTTTAAACCTAATTTGGACTTCTAAAAAAATTCCAAATTATTATATCCAAATATTAGCCAAATCGGTCCAGCCGTTCTCGAGTTTTAGTGAGACTAACAAACGTCGTTTCATTTTTATATAATATATAGATGTAAAAACCCTAATGTCTATATAAGTTATGGAACTAAAGGGCCGTTCAGAAAGTCCCGTTAATTAAAAATCAAGACGAGCACATTATTCTACAGCACGTAGCGCCCAAATTACTTTTTCATTAGTTAACACTGCCTTAACTGTACTCAAATATTGTATCAAGACTTTTCTAATGATATACCTATAGGGCTTCGATAGAACCAATATTAGACTAGGTACCTCAGAATAATGATCGATGTAATAAAGCAACTTTAATCTATACTATATAATATTACTAGCGACCCGCCCCGGCTTCGCACGGCTGCAATGCTGATACTAAAATACACTACAGAAAAACTGTGAACGTTGTATATAAAAACATAGCGGCCCGCTCCGGCTTCGCACCGCCGCAAACGCTACGTCCCGCAATTTTTAAATCTGTAATATCTTCGAAAATATTCACTTAAATCATACGGTGTAAAGGGCCATATAGATCTATATTAAATGAACAATGTATTCAAGGTATTTAATTGGTTAAGGATTAATGCTGTATTGGTTAAAATCGCTTCGAAAATTAGCCATTATTTGTCGTAAAAAGTAAATGACAAAAAAAAGTTATTGTGGGTTATCCATAAGAGATAGACATATACCATCACGGACTTTTCTGTAGACCTTTTCAATGTGTACAATACTTAGTACATTATTTTGATAAAACTCGTAGGGTTCAGCCTGCGTTTGCAATGTAAGCGGAAAAAATGTAATTATTTACGACATCACATTAGAAACCTCAAAAATAACAGTACTTCTCCACTATTTAATGGATGTTATTATACATATAAACCTTCCTCTTGAATCACTCTATCTATTAAAAAAAACCGCATCAAAATCCGTTGCGTAGTTTCAAAGATTTAAGCATACAAAGGGACATAGGGACATAGGGACATAGGGACAGAGAAAGCGACTTTGTTTTATACTATGTAGTGATAAATTCAAAAGTAACTGTCTGTAGTTATCTTTTCACGCCTAAACCACTGAACGGATTTCGATAAAATTTGGCAGAGAGATAGATAGACATAGGATTATAGTGTAGTTTTTATCCCGATATTCCCTCGGAATCGACACTTATGCGGGTAAAACAACGGAGCGCTGCTAGTTATTTTATAGTTCAAGTAAGTCCTAAGTGTTCGGTAGTCGTGATTAATAATAATAATATAATAATAATATCGTTTATTTATAAAAATGGTGCAGTTTACAGTAACATAAATTAAAAATTAGGAGTGGACACAATCGCTCATTTGCCTGAACTAGGTAGAACCTGTGTTTCAGGCTAGAAAAAAATGCTAACAATTTTAAAATATAAAAATAAAAACTGATAAGACTAATTAAAACTAATATTAAATTAAAATACTAACATGTTTTATTTACAGACAACGAGTAAATCCTCTGTCTTACTGTATGATATGCTAAGTAAAAATTGCAGAATACTCTTTTTACAGTCGTAATTATTTAATTTATAGATACTTAATTTCCTATTTAATTTATTGTACAGAAATGGGCCTAAAAAAGTATAGAATCTGTTTACAAAGACATACTTAGAGGGTGCATTTGACTCACATACAATATCATTCCGTTGATTACATACCTCGACGTGTACAGTTTTCTTGTTTTAGATACAAACGATTCTTGGTAGTGGTAATTTAAGTTTTTGTTTTAGCTCGCAAACTCATTACCAAGCTGTCAGCTGTCTGAAGTAGTTCAACTCTGGTTCA
The DNA here is from genome assembly GCA_963855955.1 of Luperina nickerlii. Lineage (NCBI taxonomy): Eukaryota > Metazoa > Arthropoda > Insecta > Lepidoptera > Noctuidae > Luperina > Luperina nickerlii. Next base: position 14,685,796 of record OY979666.1, on the reverse strand, counting down.
ACTTCGGTGTAATGACTGACAGGAGAACGAAAGTTCTTCGCTCCCGCTGATGGCTGTAGCGACCTGTCAACTCTGCTACGGCGTAGCGCTACGCTACGTGGCTACGTGACGGGAAGTCTACAACTTTGTTCTACAGCACATTAGCTTTCCTTGTGAGTACTTGTTTGTTTGGTTTCTGCATGAAATATTTATTTCATGCATAAATTACTTTGAACAGAACACTAAAACTATTTTGGTACTTTCGGTTATAATATTGTCCGGTGTACGACAAAGTATAAAGAAAGTGAAATATAAAAATATGTAGTTGGTTCTCAGTTTAAACTAACAGCACGTTTGTTCCCTGTGTCTTTCTAGAAAGCTAAGAAAATAAGGATAAATCCCCGTACATAGAGTAAGGCAAGCCTTGCAGGAGTTCGTCGCGATATAATCAGTGAAACAAATGGCGTCGTTTATAACCATTATCCTGGCGAGATGAGGGCAGCTATGAGGGTCGCGGATTCAATTTCTGAGCAAGCATCCATGCGACACTATAACATAATGTGAAGGATTTTATAATGATAATGAAACATGTTCGTTTCTTCGTCAGAATATGTTTTAATTTTTTTAAAGAATCGGATTTATTTGATATCAGTTCAACGTTTTCGTGTTATTCAGAATGGGATCCAACAAATACAACTACAATGTATCTGAACCATTCCATAACAATAATATAGCGCTAATTATTGTTATGGAATGGTACAGATACATGCAAATACAACTAAAATGTATCTGAACCATTCCATAACAATAATATAGCACTAATTATTGTTATGGAATGGTACAGATACATAGAAAGGCCTGTATCCAATCCATTTATGTATTCTATTTCTAAATAATAACAGCTAAATAATAACAGCCCGGGTCGAACGATCAGGTTAAGCTATGGTTACCGCGGTCGGTACGTGGACGGGTGACCATCTTTACTAAGACCCCTCCGTGCCTCGGAAAGCAAGTTAAGTCGTTGGTCTCGGCTGTCATTTGTGGATCTTTGACAGTCGTAACGGGTCGTCAGAAGCTCGAAAACTGACAACCCTTCTTAGCACGGTGTATCTTATTACCCAGTTACTGGGTTGTGGAGGCTGATCTCCACAACCCAGTAACTGGGTATACTGCATATCTGAATATGCAGTCGATTTATGAAAAATACTGGTATACAACTGCATCCGATTAGATTGAAAGCTGACCCCAACATACTTTTTTTTTTTTTTTTTCAGGATGGGAAATCATCAAATGACTCCTCCCGCTCTGGGTGGAGCGGAAGGGAGTGTCAGACTCTTACTGACTAAAACCCACCCGTGTTCCTTCCTTAGCCCTTTATTGTCATTTTCACCAGTATTTGACATTAAGGGGCTTACAGGACCTAAACAGAAAAAACGCAAGTTTTAGTAACAATAAAAGTATATGCTCGACTACAATAAACAAAATCAGAAAAATATATATATTATGATATTCTTCAGGATATATGCTAGGTAGTAGATAGTGTGATGAAAACATAATACAACTAATTTGATACGATAGAAAAAAAACATGAAGATACCTCTAAAAACTTACTTTTTACAATAAAAACCATACTAATAAACGTACAATCATTCTGATTTTTAGACAAATTATTCTACAAGTAACATAATAAAACACTAGTGTTTTAATTTTTTAGTCCAAACAATAGATTTTTGTAATTAAATAATTGCTTCATATTTTGCAATAAATTACCAGCGTTGTGTCATCGCGCTTCTCTTTCTTTTCTATGTAGTCCGACAGTGACCGCGCTTTAGGTCATGTAAGCCCCGTGTCAAAAAACGCTCTGTATTTGGACAGCCGTGTTATGTGACCTTTTACCGCTTTCTTAGGTAACCAACGCTTAGGTTGAAAATCACTTGCGATAAAACGGCGAAGTCTATTAATCTATGTAACGGTGAGATATGTAGCTTTAACCTTAGTGAAGTTTTTATGTATTGGAGCTTGTTGTCAAAAGTGATAAAGGTCTTACGAAATCGACTATATTTTAGGTGTTTGGCCAGTAAATCTTATGAATCGAACCAGTGAAGTATTCCTGACGTATAGCACAGCTACATTTTAAACCTGAACTCTCAAGTAAATAACGCTTTAATGAATTTTAAAACAGTTTCAATGGTAGCTGAATCCAGTTTCATTCCACTCGTTTCGATTTATGTGACCAAATCCCTGGGAATCCGATTATGCAGCGGCGAACATTCTCGTAAAATAATATAGGTAAGTAGATTGTTGTTGAATTCAAATTAACGAAACGTTAAAACAGTTTAAACGTTTCATTTAATGTTACAAATGAACGATTAAATGTGGTAATTCAATTGTGTAAAAAGTCGAGCCTAGTAAACATTACAATATCACTCTAGGATTACATTTTATTCCTACACAATCAACATGACAACATTACTTGCGAACGAAGCGATAAGAAAATTACGAGACAAGCCTGAGACATTGTGCCCACTCAACTTGATAATAATATCTACGACGAAATTCTAAAAGCCGAGTTTATGGACTTAAGTATGAATGCTTAAATTGTATTGTATTATTTAACTTATTATATGATAAGGAAGCGGTTATTTATCTTGAAATGAAACGCCAGTACGCCTTGAGGGATGGGTAAGAACATGACTTACTACCTGCGCCCCGCGGTTTTACCCGCATAACTCTCGATCCTGTTGGAATATTGTATTAAAATGGATTATATGTGTTAATCCTACTTATAAACTATCGGTGTGCCAAATTTCATCCAAATCTGTTCAGTAGTTTTTTCATGAAAGAGTAACAAACATCCATCCATCCATCCTCACAAACTTTCACGTTTATAATATTAGCAGGATTCTTGACATGAACAATTATAACTGGTGCATCAGTGGACCTCTGTCTACCTACAAAGCACACATATCCTCACGCCAGTATTTCCCAAATGTATCGGTGGATAGGCACGGGTTTTGTGTCTAGGTACAGACGCCAGCACATCAAGCTACCCGGGCGAGACTTAATTGCCACTGACCGGGAACAAATTCAGACCGCGGACATATTATCCGGACACATTACCAATTACATTCCTAATAACACATTACCCGGCCTGAGAATAGAATCCAGTCCACGCCGCTCAGTAGATGCGTTTGTTTCTACTAACCTAAAGAGGTCCCATATTTTTGTTTACTACAATCTGGTGGATGACCCACTTGATTACATTAAACAAAAAAAAAGCAGCGTTCAAGATTTATAAATATTATATTGGTGATGATAAGTTTAAACCGAAAACATATATGTTTTATTAAAACGAGCAACTCATATCCAATTTAGGAGAAAGGAAAAAAGAAAATCAACGAATTCGTGAGTGGAGCGTTGATGATTGATGTGCCGCTAACTTCGGTACCGAGAGGATATCGACTGAAAATCGCAACGAGGCCATCCAGATGTCCTCCAATATTTTGAAACATAGGATGTGTTCTATTCAGGTTCTTTTGTGGGTCAATCTATTACTGATTATCAAATGAAATTTATAGAATAAGTATTTGCACCACTCAATAGAAATTGTAGATGTGATGTGATTGTTTGTAATTGTTGTTGTTGTTTGTTGAATTGTAGGATTGAGGTCATACATAGCACAAGTATCAAATCGGAAAGGGATCGGCACCGTATCGCTTTTCGCCTCGCCGTCAACCTAACGTAAGCACGTAACCAAAGCGGATCAGAAGCTCTGATACGTCGACTCGACTATGGCTAGGCGACGACGCCGCGCTTAGGGCTCGCCGACCGCTGGTTGATGGTGCAGGCAGGCCGCGGGAGGGGTGAGAGGGCCAAGCCTGGACGAAGAGACGTAAGCTCGGGTACGGAGTGAGGTAAGCGCGGGGACGACGAGCCGTAATGCACCGCACCGCGGTTCGTGAGCTTGTCCCGAGCCAAGGCGATTACGTTATGTCAACAATTATTGCGCGCCGCCCTGATTGATCCACCACCACTATCAGGCTTATTGGCAACAATAGTCCTGTCAGTGATGGCGGATCGATCCCAGTACAATGTGATATTAGCATTTTCGAGAACTGGGTCGGGCACATACCTGTAGTACGGCACCTCCGATTCCACAAGGCTGTGTTTCAAAGCAAGCTGCGGATGGATTATCCTGGCTGTGTACTCTCCGTTAGCTAGACGATAACACCCGGAGATGATATGCTTGATTGATTCCCCCGGCCGGTGGCATGCTCGACAGATTTCAACCGTGCCGTCTTTCACAATAAATTTCCAGTAATTGTTCGTCATCATAACTTCGTCCATAATTGCACAGAAAAAACCTTCGGTTTCTCCAAAGAGGTCACCGAAACGCAGCCAGGCTACGGTTGCGTGTAGATCTATATCGGGTCCATGTAGGGCCCGGAAAAAGACTGCATATCTTGTGATTGTGAACGGTCTTAGCGTTTAAAAACCTTCGACCTCCACACTTTCGTGGGATATACAGTCTCATTGCATTATCGATGACCGTGGGTGATGCATTCGATTTGCAGTCAGCAGTGTACGGACCCTCCTATCCAGGGCGTCGAGTTCGGTCTGAGTTCATTTGAGTATGCCGAAAGAATAGATCAAAACCGGCATGACCCAATCGTTGAAGGCGCGCACCTTGTTTCCGCCTGATAGAAGACTATTAATTACTTTATTCTGGCGGCCAAAGAATCATACCTTTAACGATTGCTTCATGTCAGTAACATTGATGCCTAACGCTTCCGACATACCCAAACACTTATAGGTTTCAGATGCGGAGAGGGCTCTAAGGTTTGTGGAATCCGAGAGTAGAGTTACCACGGATTCCACAACTGGAATTTTGAGTTACTTTCAGTAGCTCCATCAGTTGCAAATTGTTGGGGCATAGAGTTTTAGGTCATCTATGTAGAGGAGGTGCGATATAACCGACCACCACTCTTCAGCCGATACCTGAATCCTCCAGTAGTGTGCTTAGAAGATTCAAGGCTAAGCAGAACCAAAGCGAATTGTTATTTTTGTTAAGTATAAAATATTCTAAATGGTAATAAACCAGCCCCCAATAAACTAAGAAACGAAATGTTTCATCCACGCTGTTCCCTTTCTAATAACCTTTTCGCAAAAGATGCAAAGCATTTTCCGATCAGTTTAAGTAACTCAAGTAGGTATACAGGGGTTTCGTATCATGAATACCAAACTTGAGCCACCAAAATCATGGCAAAAAAGGGCTACATTTTCAGCTTTTCATACGACGCAAGTTTCAGGACTAACTAACCGAAACGTATAGTTTTTGTTCGGAGGTTGACGGAGGGATGAGGAACGAGAGTGAGTTCGTACAAATACATCGTCTTATAATATCATATGATAGTTTATGAGGGTAAGATCTGGGGGCCTAAAAAGGCTACTTTGGCAGAATCATAAAAGGATAACATTATGAATCATAATGGACAGTTACCTAACTGTTAAGTTAATCGTATCAAATCCCATTGGTCAAGGATTTTTCAGTTTTTTTTTTGACTGTGCCGAAATACCAATCAATCCAATTCAAATCCAATCCCAATCTCTTTTATGATTCTGCCAAAATGACCTTGTTAGGTCCCCTTGTTATTCATGGAGTTTCCTTAGCTACGTATGTAGGTACGCCGTTCTTGTTAAGTATCTTGCCATAGCCAACAAGCTTTGTCAGTAATACAAAATGCACTCATAAAAATGTTCGTCACAAATTATATACATTCAGGGTCCGATCTAGGGGGGGGGGGGTAGCCGGGCAAATACCCAGAGCGGCAACATTGAGGGTACCTGCCAGTTGCACGGAGTCCTTAATTTTCTCACTAGGAGAGAAAAATTTTACGAAAATTTCCATGCTTATCAAACCGACAAAAAAGTATTTTTAATGGTTTTTCTTTTATAAAAGTGCTATTTTTGCGACTGTACATTTTTAGACGGACCAACATATTATAAAGTGGTATCCATACTTCCATACTAATATTATAAATTCGAAAGTAACTCAGTCTGTCTGTCCGTTACTTTTTCTCGCCTAAACCACTGAACGGATTTCAATAAAATTTGGCAGAGAGATAGATTGCATCCCGGGGAATGAAATAGAATAGTTTTAATCCCGATATTCGCACAGAATCGACACTTATGCGGGTGAAACCGCGGGGCGATGCTAGTCTTCTATACAGAGTCCCATTAAAATAGATGGACAAATTTTAACACAGCGCTCAGTTCGTCTAACGAAAGAGATATCCAAGCAAAAAAAACACTGCTTAAAGTGATTTTATTTTGCCGGCACATTAGTGTATTTTCGTTAGCTGATTATTTTTCTTGTAAGTATGTATCTATGCGTTTTCTTATACAATTTTTTACCATCGCCCTTATTTTGGTGGTCTGAATGATTTCTAAAAGTTTGTCCACTTATTTTAATGGGACCTTATATACAGGTGGTCCAAATAGTGACGTCAATAAAAAAAGTTTTGATGCCTCATACCTAGGGATATCCGAAAATACCCCATGTATGTTCCGCGATTTTTGATAGTTAATGAGATACGAATATTTTTTTTTAGTTTTTGGGGAAATTCTTCGGGGACATCTTTAAAAATTTATAGCTTTTTTTCGACAAGCTCTTTTGATGTTTGTTTATTTATTTTATAATTTATGTACACACAGAAAAATACATAGGGACATGACATGATTATAAATTGAGTACAAAGGTACTGCTTATTTCTTAAGAAATTTCTTCCAGCAGACCTGCGAAAGGAGAAGTAAAAAAGAAATGTAGACAATAGTGTGTGAGAACAAGAAGAGAAAAATATGAATGTGTGAAGTCTAAAACTAGAATATTAAATAAACCTACACATATAATGCAAAAAATAAAATAATAATTAACATAAATATACTTAAATAAATACATAATGCTAAAATATATAAACATATATGTATATAAATACTCACAGTATAGAGGAAATCTAGATTTGAATAGAGAAATAGTTTTTAAATCACGAATGATGTTTTTTTTTTGCGATGGGACTATCATGAAATTCCCTTTCATGTCCCTAGTTATTCTGTGGCTATGTAATGATTTTTGAATTGAGATAAGGAGTTAGTGAAAAGGCTCCTACAAACAGGCGCGACACGCGATATAATCGCGCGCGACACAAAGGCACCGCTCGTTGCGCGACTTGCGATGCCTTTGTGTCGCACGCTATTTTATCGCGTGCGCCTGTTTGAAGAAGCCTTAAAGGGGGGCGAATGTATTTTTTGCCCGGAGCGGCTAAATAGCTAAATCGGGCCCTGCATACATTGGGACTCAATTTATGACACACTTTCCGAAAGACTTAAGGGGTTATGTTTTTTAATATTTTTTTTGGCCAAAGAATCAGCATTGCCATACAACGTAGCAACGCTGCCAGTCTTTTGGGCACGTTTCCTGTTGATAGCGATGCGGATGAATTTTTTGATGCCTTTTGATTATATCCCCTCCTTTTTATTTACTTGTACATAACATTATTATTGTTTTAATACTGTTAGCTTTAAAAATTATGTTTCCACGAATAAAAACACAATTTTAAGATAATATTTACATAATATGTAAGCTAACAGAATTAAAATAATAATATGTAAATGTATATAAAACAAAATAAAGGTAAAATTTTATAGGGCTTCAAAAAATTCGTCCGCATGGCTGGCAGCGTGAAAGTGCCCATAAGGCTGGTACAGTTGGTAGGTTTGTAATTCAACTGCAATCATAAACGTCCACGTGTTGTATTATATATCTAGAAATAAGGTAGCTACGTATATTATAATTCCTCCTTTTTCTTAAAGTGCCGCCGGAGCATTGTCTCCTTGCGTAACTTTAATAGTTTTTCCTATAAGGACCAATGATTATAAAGAAAATTGTTTACTTTTGCAAAGTTCTGATTTGTTTTGTTTGGTATGACAAAACTAAGTGTTCATATAGGTAAGTAATGTTTGTTTAAAGATACGTACTATGTGAAGCAATATATTATTTTATGCTATGCGTTTAAATGTCAAAAATGTATGGTTAAACAGTCGCTAATCACTACTTAACTTTAAGTAACGCTTATGAATAAAGGGGAATATTGCTTAAACCTGTTTGTTTCCTCGCATGAATTTGTAATTATTTTGAGAAATAAATGATCAAAACATGCAGTCATGATAAAAACGAAAACCGCAAAATATTGTTGCAGCACCGTAACACATCGAGAATATTGCTGTGATATTTATTTCCTGTTAACCCGTGGGTTAACAGGAAATATCTAAAGTGGTTTATTGCCTATGTCGTTTGCAACTACAGGTTTAATATCCGCACTCCCCACTACTGGCATATCCATTACACTCGCGACCCGAACCAACAGCTTGTGTGGTATATCCCGACGTTTCGCAATCTCTTAGCATTCTCCCTCCGGTTGTAATTGATTCTGTTTTCATGGATATAAGCTTCCTTTAACTCAAAAGGTTTGTTTCCAGCTTTTCGAACAAGTTTTCTTGTGATTCATTTTGTTACGAGTTACAAAACAGTTTTTTAACTTTTAAAGACGTTTCTTGTTTTTTAGCGAGCTTGTTTTGCTTTTTTTTCGGGAGTTAAAGCTTTTATGGGGCGATAAGTTTTAAATGGGATAAATAGTGCATGTTTCATTGTTGTTTCTTAAGTACACCTTTTTTTTTACCTATGTCTAGATCCTGTAGTGGGGTTGAGTCGACTGAGATGGAATAATAATAATGATATGATAGATGGTACAGAAAGCTGTAGGTACTATTTGATACGGCTCGCATTGTGAGAAGGTGTCTCTGGAGCTCTACCACCGTGAGCTTGGACCTTGCTCCCGACACCGGCGGACCACTATTTTTATATTTTTAAAGGTTTTTTTATATATTGTTTAAGGAAATGATGATGATAGCTGACGGGGCAGAAATGTTCTGGACTGGTGACCGCGTACTGAAAGACGTAGCGTTGGAAGGCCTCCCATAAGGTGGACAGATGGCCTTGTGATGGCCGCAGGAATCCACAGGAATCCGCAGGATGCGGGAAGCACAGACTCGGTCGAAGTAGAGGTGCCTGGGGGAGACCTATATCTAGCAGTGGACGTTTTTCGGCTGAAATGTTAATAATGTTTAGAGAAATATTTTAAAATGTATTTTATGTGGGAAATCCATACTATTATTATAAATTCGAAAGAAACTCTTGTCTGTATGTTACCTTTTCACGCCTTTTTCACTATTGTATGTTACCTTTTCACGCCTTTTCACTATTGTCTTGGAACACGTTTCTGTGGGATAATCTTCGACATCCACGTGGGCGAAGCCGTGGGCAGAAGCTAGTAATATTAACAATCGAAATAATGATATGATAGAAAAGGTGGTTTTTATAAGTCCCTAAGTAGGTACAAGGAGACTGGTTTAACTATTTTTTGATTTTGAAATTAGGTCTATGAATGACTTAAGGCTCCTGCAAACAAGCGCGACACGCGATATAATCGGGCGCGACACATTGGCACCGCACGTTGCGCGACTTGCGGTGCCTTTGTGTCGCGTGTCGTGTCGCGCCTGTTATAAGGAGGCCTTACCTTCAGAAATGACACCTATTGTTGCCTTACATCAAGAAGTGTTATTGATGCTGGTTTTTTTTTTTAAAGCAAAATGCTTCTTATACCTAAAGTATATCAAACGAACTTACCCATAGTCCTGCCTGTGAGTGAATTTTAATGTTGAAGTGAAGTATCTTTTATTATTCATACTAGGTTATAGAGTAGCGATAAATAAAACCACCTTGTGTTGTCCATAAATAAAGCATAGCTTGTTTTGTTATTTAATAAAATTATTGGAGCAGTTCGATATTTTTTTTAATGGCAACACCATTTTTGCCTTAACTTCGTATTCGTGTAAAGGTCGATTTAGACCAAACTTGCGAATGCACATTTTATCGCTACCTACTCAACGAAATTCCAACAGGGATGGTACGGTCAAGTAACCAGGGTCGTCGAATATAGATGAAGTTTAGCAGGAAACCGATTTCGAATAAAATATTATTTAATTTAATAAAAACAAACAGTTCGTTTATCAAATTAAATTTCATTCGAAAACATTCATCGGTTTCTTATTAAACTTCAACCATATCCGCATACCCTGGTTACTTATCTCTTTTAGTGACTGTACATTCCTTCGTTGGTCTTCTCCTACTAAAATGTCAAGAATATTAATGTTACGCAATTACCCCGCAGGTTCTATGTTCATTTAATCTAAATTCACCTTAACACACACTCGCATTGATGCCGCGCCGCCCAGTGAGGGTAGATTACGAGTTATCTATCGCGCATGCGCCTTTTTGCGGCTGCAACAGAACCGCAAAGTCATTCATCGCAATCCATTGCATTGCGTTCCTTCAGGCGTTGGTGTCCTTCTAATAGTCTAGATATAAGGAGCTGGTAAATATCTGTTCAGCCGGTCGATTCTGTAAAAATCTCACCGTGAAAACTGAGGTGAAGTGAGTTTGTTTTTGCTAGGAAATGACACTATTAACAGCTCACTCCACGCTCACTTCACCTAAGTTTTCACGGTGAGATTTTTACAGAATAGCACCGCTGAGTAGCTATCCCATAAAGGCTCCTTCAAACAGGCGTGACACGCGATAAAATCGCGCGCGACACAAAGTCACCGCAAGTCGCGCAACGAGCGGTGCCTTTGTGTCGCGCGCGATTATATTTTGTAGGAGCCTTAAAGGCCCCCAAAAATAATCTCTACTTACCAAGATTTATACACTTTTAAGCTGAATACAACATAGAATACAACTAAACAACAAACTACTACTACTTTAAAAAGTTGCAGTTCATTTTCCTATTAAACTAGTTCCTGTAGGTACTGCGTCAGACGATCGCTTTTCGCATTAAAATGATTGTATCTTTTTGCATACATATTTTCCACGTGAAAACTCTTTTTCTTACTTATTTCACGACTTAAGCGAGTGCGCCACGATTTTTACATGCCACTAGTTTCCTTCACTTTCACATGTTTCTTCAAAGCGGATTTTAAATTGAATATTTTCAATTTACGTTAAAAAGATACTACCTATTCACCGCGACTTATTCGCATGAAACTTTTTAACCCCTGTTCATTCTTTGAGGTGCAATTTCGAGAATTATTTCTTCTTAGAGAACGTTGACGTTGTATGAGTATGGAATACAAAATGGAGTACAAAACAGTGATAGGTATTTCATGTTAGCGATTTTTTTCGCTTATTCAAATTATACTGTGTATGTAAGCTTTATGTCTGTGATGCCTTGGCCATATTTTGGAATAAAAGGTACCTTCAATTATTTACTTATAAAGGCTCCTACAAACAGGCGCGACACATGATATAATCGCGCGTAACACAAAGGCACCGCTTGTTGCGCGACTTGCGGTGTCTTTGTGTCGCGCGCGATTTTATCGCGTGTCGCGCCTGTTTGGAGGAGCCTTAAGACGTGTTGAAGAGACATTCATTGTATTGTATATTTCTGTTCATATTACAACGGTAAGGAACAGTCATTTCGGGGAAAAGGAAAATCATAAATATTTCTTTCGGGAAGTGTGTGAAACATCTAAGTTGGTACCTACACATAGCGTAAATACAGCCTTTCCCTATTTCCGTCAATACAAATTCCAAATATTGGAAACCAAGAAATGCTCTCATATATTTATTTCTCCGAGTGTCCATTCTGATTTACCCTTATCGCAGGGAACAAACACAAAATATGGGGATAGGGAGCAGGAAGGTGATGGCAGGAAGGCGAACTGACACGGGTATAAAGGTCTGATCGAGGGGCGCCTGCGCGGCAGGCACGGCGACCCTAGTTTTCCTAATTAGAGCTGTCTCCTTAATTGACTTGTAGACACCCTCTAATATTTTACTGTAAACTTTTGGGTACACGTTTGTGGTTATTGTCAATTTCTAACTAAGTTGTAAGTTACAGCTCTACTTCGATCAATGAAGCTTTTAGTGCCTCTTTCAAATTAAAATTTATTTGGTTGAATTTGGGTAGGTACTAAGCACATGACATGACGTCATGAGGACAGCAAAAGTTCTTTAAAACACCTTAATAGGTGTTTAATATAAAAGTATACACATACAAAAACTAACTCCTTTTTCCCATGGGGTATGCAGAAACTACGGCATCCGGCCGTCCACGGACGCGCAGAAATATTTCTTACATGAATTCATAACATAAAAAAAAACAGAAACAAGCATTATCTATAACAAATATTAATATTAGAATATATTTATTGACAGTCATTAATTTTATTATTCTTACTTCAGCTGATCAGAAAATATGTTGAGGTTTCAAAACCTTTTTCTTTTTCCCTCGACCAATATAAAATAATGCCAACAGAACAAATAAATAAACGTGCAAGATTTATTCCTTTTAAGCAGCGATGCATCTTGATTAGTTTGTTGGCTTGGTTTGTGTTGTTTCAGCGCACTGTGCGACTTTACGTAACGGTTGCCAAGTCGCTCAGTGGATGTAACCGGTATAACTTTTCTTTTTACTGGCTTCGTCTTCTGAGCGGTGAGAATTTCCAATAAATGTAAGTATTAGCTAGGATTTTCTTTATTTGCTGAAAGGGTGTGAAAGCTCACAGAGTCTTAGCTCGCGTTAATTGTTTAGTTTCTAATGTACGGACGCCAGCACATCAACCTACCACAATCTGTCAGATTTCTTTAATAGATTTTCAACTTAATGGCTAAAGAATAAGGTTCAAAGTTGATTGGGAAAATCTGACAAATTGTGGTAGATTGATGTGCTGGCGTCTGTACCTAACTGTTCTTTTCAGCGAATTTTCTTCTATGTTTGTAGGGTTCAAATTCGGTCTTTTGGTAGCATTTTGTAGCATATTAAATAATTTTTTTTATCCCATCCACAGAATAGCCGGGGCAAGCGTAGCCCTATGCGGCTGTTATTATTTAGCCATGGGCCTCTCTTTAGCGTCATCTGTATCTATACCTACTAATAATACAGCTGAAAAGTTTGTTTGAACGCGCTAATCTCTGGAACTAAGATCATCTACCGAGCCTTTTCCCGACTATGTTGGGGTCAGCTTCCAGTCTTACCGGATGCAGCTGAATACCAGTAATTTACATGGAGCGACTGCCTATCTGACCTCCAAAACCCAGTTACTGGGTAATACAATACCCCTGGTAAGACTGCCATGGTTGTCAGAATTTCGGGCTTGTGGCTACCCGTAATGACTGTCGAAGATCCACGAATGACAGCCGGGACCAAAGGCTTTCCGAGGCACGGAGGGGTATCTGTATGTAAAGATGATCACCCATCCGCAGACCAACCGCGGCAAGCGTAGCTTAACCTGATCGGTGGACCTGTGCGGCTGTTAATATTTAGCCACGGGCACTAACAGTCGGGTTAAAAAAATATTTTTGCTTTTGATAGCCCTGTTCTTGAGGAAGGCTATAGGCTGTTTAACACGCTTACACGTTTAACACGCCCTTAGAAGCCGGTGGAAAAAAGTCAGAAAGAACGCTTAGCGAAATCGAAATAATAGCGTGGGCAGGCAATGCGATGCGACGGGGTGGGTCGGGGAAACTATAGATTACAAGCGGACGAAGTCGCGGGCAGAAGCTAGTATTAAATATCTAAGCCAATACTTGCTTTATTTATTTATTTAAGTAACTTTAAATAACGCGGTTAAAAACCACAAACAACCATAATAATGAAAGGCAGACACATCGAAAGAAAATATAAAATTATATTGAGGTAAAAAATATATAAAACAATAAAATTAACAAATCTTTTACTTTTATATTTTCTTCAAAGAAGCAAGTAATTAAAATTTGAGCAGAAAAAATATGAATGTCTTATGTTTTTACTAATGGGTCTGGTGGAAGAGGAAGGCAGGGCAGCTTTTAACTGAAGCCCGCACAAGGCTGTTAACAATACGATTATTAAAAGTCAAAAAACGGTTCGTCAATTCTCAAGTGATTACATTACAGCATTACAGTATCGGAAGTCATTAGCCATCATTACATGTTCGTTCACGAGGGCGAACCATTGTGGTTGGAGGACGTCGGATATTAACAAGATTTCTGGACTCCATCATGCTTCCTGATTTCAAGAGGGTAAATGAGGTACCTCCCCAAATGTGAGGGTTGCGTGTGAGCTGCTATTATTTCCGCCTGAAGCCTCACCTTGCTTGATATGGGAAGGTTGATAAAGAAACTTACGAGTAAATTTGAGGTCGCGGCCTTGCTATTCATACGATATCGACTTTCCCATAGAGGTTATAAAGCTACCAAAGTACCTACAGGCGTGAACAAAACATGAGTGACAGATAAAAGGACTCCGGTGCTATTCTGTAAAAATCTCACCGTGAAAACTTAGGTGAAGTGAGCGTGGAGTGACCCTGTCAATAGTGTCAATTCCTAGCAAAAACAAACTCACTTCACCTAAGTTTTTGCGGTGTGATTTTTACAAAATCGACCGGCACATCATTTTTTGAACGAGATTTTAAATGGCACGCCCAACTAGCAAAAAGTGGTTTTTAAACTATCCTAGAACCATCATATATCGAGGATTATATGAGGCTTTTATCCGCATATAAGTTGCGAAAAGGGCCCACTTTATAAGTCTACTTTTACTTATAACGTATTTATATTAGACCGCTGAAATGCCATATAAGCCTATATTGCTCCTGTAATTGAATTACGTCAATACAATTACTCCTGTAAATCTCACTATAAGTAAATTATAGTAAAAAATTAGATTAATACGCGCCTAGAAATGTTTCTATAAGCTCATAGTTGCGAACAGTCGAAGTGAGTGTATCGCGCATTGTAAAAAATATTTTTAACATCTTGAGGACATTTATATTATTCATGTCAACCATAGTAGAAAAACAATCTTATTATTGTCAAATTGTTACTCTTACTTATAGCTTATTCATAGGGGAACTTGAATTTACTGTGAAATCTATCATGGTTTCGATAAAATTTTTAAAGCGCCTCTTGAAATTTGCTTATTTACATTTTAGTATTAATAAATATTAAATAAATATTATGAAGGCAGCTGCCATTTTCTTGGTGAGCATTTCCAAGTGTGACATAGTGCCAAAATAAGTATTTTTAGCATTTCCAAGTGTGACATAGTACCAATATAAGTATATTGGTTCTATATTGGGTTATCTCAAAACCGAAGAAGATTCGCCATTGTTACCGATTAGAGTTCCGCAATGCCCGATGAAAATCGATTGATATTTATAGATAAGTAAATTAAAGGAATATTTTAAGGGTTTGTTCTACGTGCTAGGTTAAACATTAGTTTAAACATTGTTTTTATTTAACATATTTATATAAGAGGTTGCCGACGATTTAAACAAGACTATGCCGATGTTCCTGGATATCGATCGATTTTTAACCAAAAAAGATTTCCGATCTTTAAAGAACTTAAAATGGCCTTGGAGTGTTACACATTTCTTGTTATCGGAGATATGTCCCGGTTTTCACAGCGTGGTTTCTATTTACACTAGAGATTAACATTTTACTCAGAATCAAGAGCACATCAGATCATTGCTATATCAAGATTGATTTTGGTGTGAGAATTGTTCTACTTACGTAGTTTATGATCACTTCCCAAGAGACGAATGTGAAATTTGTAACTAGTCTAATCTGATGTCTGGGAATATTACACAAATGTTTATGGATCTCCTACAATATCACAATAGGTACGGGCACAGTCTTCTCTATTTTCTTACAAGCCATGCTGATAAATCTGGCAACGCCGTCGGTAAACCGATCAACCTGCGAGTATTATATGCTGTCGATTTGAGATGGTCAAAAAAGTACCATGAACTTCTTCATGAATTGTATTAGTTTTTATACGTCTATGGTAGCAACTACGATAAATTAAAAAGAAGTCGTTTACTAAGAGTTCATGGTACTTTCTTGACCATCTCAAATCGACAGCATAATACTCGCAGGTTCGCCCGCTCACGCGCAACGTTGCTAAGCTTCAATAGCATGGCTTTGTGGTTCGGGGAATTCCCAGTTTTTAATAAAATAACGCAGTTCTAAATTTTTATTATAATCCGAAAGATCTTCGCTTTCAATATCGCTCAAAGATTTGGTACTTTCGTTGTCCGAACCTCTTCCATCTAAAGTATGTAGTACTACAATTATCTTGTCCGGAACCCTCGCTAGAATTGGCGATACGGTCTTCACCAGTTAAATTTAAAAAATCGGTGCTCACTGCGGTAAACATTTCTTTATATCGTTTTTTAACTTTTCTTTTATAAGATCTCCTTTTTAAACCCCTTCCACTTATTTAAATCCATTTTCAATATTTGTAAACAAAAACAGTTGTACCTAATCAAAATGGCTGATGTCAAATCCTAAAATAGAATTTGCAAAACTATATAAAGCGTGTTTTCGCCTGTACTGGTCGTTACAAGCAAAAGTGGCTTTTTAAGAGTTTTAACCAGGATTCTTTGAGATTTCTTGGACAATAACACTACTGTGGAATGCCTATATAAATATGTCTAGGTTTAAAACGGCATACGATAAATCGATGTAGAGAACAATTTATCCTACCGAGTGCTGCATGCTGTGTAATCTTGGTGATTTATTGTTTTTAAAACATGGATATGAAATTCATTTAACACTTACTTTTAAGCATATGTAAACCTAAACCATAAATGATTTACAGTAATTTAACTTTAATTTACTTATATTGGCCATAAAATATTAGCTTATATGAGGTTATAAGTAAAAATAACAAGAGTAATGGCTCCTCAGTGCATATATTCCTGGTATATGCTCCTACAGGAGTATTAGGATTTAAATGGTCCGCAGATGTTATCTTATAGGCGCATATAAGTCCGAGTTACCGGAGTTATTACTCTTGAGTGCAATTACTCTTGTTTCATGCTTTCATAGGAGTCTTGATCCTATGTTTGTCAGGAAATATGATCCCATATACCGATATAAGTAAAAATTATAGGATTAAGTGCACTTGAGTAAAACCAGCATGTATTTATGCTGTTAAAAGCGCAGTAGCAACCACCAAAACCATCATCGGAGCTTTATAAGTCCACGTAGCATTATAGAATCGCAATCCAGGATTATTTTGCTTGTTGGGCGGCTTTTTGAAGTGTCTATTCATTGGATTTTTTAGGTAATAGGTACAATAACAATATAGGTTTCTGCCTGAGGAGCTCTCGTTGGGCAGCTGGCTTGATTCAGAAAGCGGTACTTCTGGACACGGCCCGCATTCTTAAGAGGTTCCTATCCTAATATGTAAAAATATAATTTATGTGTAAATAATGATATAAAGAAAGTTTATACATAAAAATGTAATGATACAATTTAGCCAAATTCGGTGATCCACAAACTAAGCGTCGCATGATGTGTATGTGTATTTTGAAAAAATATGCGATGGAAATAAAATTCGCCCAATACAAATTATTATTTCAGAGAAAATGGCGTCTATTTTGTTTTTCAGATGTGTATATTTATGTAAAGATTGATTAGGAAGCTGGCTCATCTGCCGGCGTCGGGCGTCGAGCCTCATAGAAAAGTTATGGGAGCAGTGACGGGCGGGCACGCTCTATTGTGACGACGGCGGCGGCTCATTTGCACCCGTCAATTAACTGCAATTAACGGTTACGCGCCATTTGCGACCTGCCTTTGTTACTTCCAAGACCAAAATAATAGGTAATGTAATACCACTTTTGAGCGCAGCGTTCATTTTCCCGTATTATTTCTAAAACTAAAAGGGACAACGACAAGATTTTAACAAAGTTTCGTTTAATATAACCAAGAAAATGATAGGTACGTCTATAGTTTATAAAAGTTTTAATAGCAGCTAAATGTGTACAGTGATTATAAGTTTGATAAAGTTGCAATGAGTTTAGTGCCAGTGCATTTACCTAACTTTGGTCAACGTGATTAAAGTTTTAATTATAATTTGGAAGTAGCGGTACGTGGCTTAGTGAGAGAAAATCACCCGTGCAGCTTAGGTACTGTAACGTGAAAAATACTAAAAAAGAAACTTTTAATAGGAGATATAAGGAACTAGAGTATTATTACATGTATTTACAGTTTTAACTTTAAAATATCTAGCTGGCGCGCGGCGTGATCATTGACGACTGACGATGACGATTTAGCTCAATTTAGTTGAAGCACTAAGGATAATTTACTAGTCGTGATAATATGCATGTGACCTGTCTGTATGTGTAAGGGCATAATCCTACCTTGCAAACCTTTATCGAGTTTTTTTTAATCAGCTAAAGGATAATGCCTAAAGGACAGCACCATCATCCTAACTGCGAGATAATATGGAACAACAGGGATTTGCTCCGTTAGAATCCCACATTATCCTTCGGTTTTCCTCGAGGGTCCATGTTTGTGATCAGGAATGTTGATCGCAGTATGTTGTTAACTGAGCCAGGCTATTTTGGCAATATCAGATCATTGGAACACTCATAGCCCATTCAGACCTACTAGATAATCCAGTTATTCGTGCCCCGCGTTTACACCCACAAGTTGTGATAGGTCCCTCCCTACTTATTTTCGACAAGTCTTGTAAAAGGCTTGTCAAAAATACATATGTCGTGTAGAAAACATTTCTGTATGTATGTAATGATGTCATTTCAGGTAATAATATGTAAGTGTTCTAAACTATTTTGACAAGCATATATACAATTGTTAACGATAAACGAAAACGGGTGACAGAGCAGGTGAAAAAAAAACCGGTGGTAAAATCATCTACTTTTACAATATTTGTAAACATGTGAGCACCATGTCATAATTGATTTACTCGTCAAAGCTTAATTCTTTTTACCTAATGTGGTGTAGTAATTTTATTCTAGGTGCATGCATCGTCTTCAAATATAATGATATAATGAATGTATACAAAATATTCTAAAATTCTTGCCCATTCTTCTCCATCCGAAACTACCTTTTGGAAGGGCGACTAGAATCTATTCTATTATTGTGTATAGTTTGACGTTCAAAAGTGCCTTTTATGTGCCTATTTGAAGTAAATGATTTGACTTTGACTGTAAAATACATGTTTTAAACCTTGGTGTAAAAGCACGCGTGGTTACTTTTCTTGTACTATTGTGCATGTCAAGGACAACGACTATAGATATAATGTGGAATTTAATAATATTCCGCCAACCATTTATTTATAGACCCTAAGTTATTCAAGAGTAGAATGTGGTTGAGTCGGTTCAGACGTCGCAGAAACTCTCTCTGCCGAGTTTGGACTTAACGAATTTGTAAATGTAATCAATGCTTTGATTCAGCTTGTTATGAAACTAAGTTCGTCGCGAGTTCGCTTTATATATAGCAGTACATTCCTGTCTATTGCTTACATTATCTTGGAGTTGAATTGGTGCTGCTAAATTGCCTGTGTAACAGTTCGATGACCCCTGGGCCCATGGGCTCCACTTGCCGAATATTCGTCTGAAAAATCATGTTTCAAATTCTTGTCGAATGAGTTTAATTGAGACTACCTGTAAAACATCAAATACAAGGTGGCAGGGATATCAACGCACAACCTGTTAGTGCTTGGCCGGCCTGCAAACGCGGGCGCGGGAAGGGCGCGGCGCGTGGCGTACTCAAACATAAGAACTTCATATGAGCGTCCATTGGCACGCGGGCGCGGTGAACGGCGCGGGGGCTTGGCACGGGGAGCGCACGGGCAACTCACGCCATAGCTCGTTCATACAAGCGGCCGCAGGAAGTGCGCGAGCGGCCAGCGTGGGCACCGGGATTCTCAAACTAGTTTGACAAACACTGGACATGACAACACTCATAACGAAGTCGCGGTCGACTGCGGACAGGCAGCTGCAGATCATGCGCGTTCCCCGCACCGCTCCCCGCCACACGCTGCCAGTCTAGCCAAGCACTTACAATGGAATCGATGGATTCAGTACATGATTCTGGAACCCTTGGGTTGAAATTATTTGTCAGTTATTAAAAAAAAACAGCTATTCCATATATTTTAAAAGCGTAGATTGCACTTTTGTAGGAAACAGCTGATTTTTAGGGTTCCGTACCTCAAAAGGAGAAACGGAACCCTTATAAGATCACTTTGTTGTCCGCCTGTCTGTCCGTCTGTCAAGACCCTTTTTCTCACGAACGCGTGGAGTTTTCAAGTTGAAATTAATAACAAATACTCAAGGCTGCAATCTCTTGAAGCAACGACAAAATAAAATTTCTAAGTCAACGCAATCCAAAGCTACGGGCGTTTATGTTCCGTTTATGTCGCATATTTTGACACTCGCAATCAAAACCTATAGGGTACTTCCCGTTGACCTAGAATTATGAAATTTGGCAAGAAGCAAAGTCATGTAGCAAAGGGGAATGGGTGAATTGGTACACCCCTCCAATAGCAAAGACATATATGTCATTGGATAGGTCTTTTTAACTGGAACAACATTTACTATGACAGCTTTGTTGGAATTTTGGTCCGTTCTGAGTTGTAGGTATCAAGAATAAGCTAAAAATAAATACCTATTATTATTGTAACATCTTAGTGTCTGAGGGAAAATAACATCAATGTCGTTGCATATTATGTGCAGATAATGCTAGACATCATGAGTGATGAAGAACATCCAATGCATTGTTTGCTACAAGAAAATTATGCATTTATTTTGGACCGTGGGTTAAGAGATAGTTTGGATACAATCGAAACCTGTGTCTGTGAGATCGAAGAGAAACAGTTGCATTACAAAATCTTTTATATACCTATGTTGAAAGGAAGCGTTTGTATAGCTGAAAGGCTGATTTTCAAAGACTGGAAGCTAATAACATTGAAAACTTCCCAGACTCACCGAAAATCAAATAATTGTACTAGCTTTGGGTAAATACCAACTGAAACTGGCTAGATCATACTGCGGAGAACATCTCCAAAATGATTTATACCGTATAGAGACCTACAGAGAAAATCAATAATAAATAATTTGATAAATAATAACTACATTGAAGGCAGCAACAACATAGTACAACTCTACATTTACTGTACGTGTTTGTCGGGACGGCGCGCGGCGCACCATAGGTATATGTGCGCATTTTACATTTATTATAAGTATTTAGCATGCGGTTCACGACATTTACTGCACCGGCAATATACCTAAATTACGTTATTTTAGACAACAATCTACATTAATAAAAGAAAATATGTAGATACAATACATGTCGACCGTAGCAATTAACATAGTCGTATGTGAAAAATAGCTACTTTAGGGTACGGCAGTTCAAAGCTTCAAATATGTATCAAATATATGTCAATGTACCTTAACCAAATTTGGTGTGACGTATACGTATAAATACTAATTACCTGACGTAGTAGTATATGCTTATGCGTTTAAACTTATTCTAAGGCTTTTAACGCAATAATTAAACTTATTCTAAGGCTTTTAACGCAATAAAAATGAAAATCGCAAAAATGTAGATCCGACAATGTTCATTGCTACGGTCGATGTACAATTTTATTAATAATTACAGTACATTAAAAACAGCTTTTGAATAAATGTACAATATTATGCTTAGGTACAACAATATAATTACCTCTACACAAAAAAAGGTTTCTTATTTCCATTTCTACAGACTCCTCTGTAGAAATGGAAATAAGGAACCTTTTTTTGTGTAGAGGTGATTAACCTAAACGTCACAAGCCATAAACGTCACACTACAGGGCAAGGGTCTCCACCCTTGCCCTGTAGTGTGACGTTTATGGCTTGATGATGATGATCATGCTTTATACAGATAATGATTAAATACATTAATAAACAAAGTCATTGGTGTTATTTTTTTCTCAGACACTAAGACATTACAATATTAATAGGAAGTAATTTTTACCTTATTCTTTAACCTACATCTCAGAATGGACAAACATTTCAACAAAGCTGTCATAGTACATGTTGCTTCAGTTAAAAAGACCTATCCAACGACATAATATACGAGTATGTCTTTGCTATTGGAGGGCTGTACCAGCTTCCATACATTTTTGCCCATTCTCCTTTGTAGTTACATTACAAAAAAACCCATGATAAACTATTTAGTACGGAAACCTCGGTGCGCGAGTCCGACTCACACTTGACCGGTTTTTTAAGGGCTTACAGAACCTATACGCAAAAAACGCAAGTTTTAGAAACAATAAAAGTAGGTATATGATCGACAAACAAGCAAACAAATTCAGAAAAATATATGATATTCTTCATATTCTTCAGGATATATGCTAGGTAGATAGTGTGTTGAAAACATAATGTAACAACTAATTTGATACGATAGAAAAAAAAATCATGAAGATACCTCTAAAAACTTTCTTTTTACAATAAAAACCATACTAATATACATACAATCATTCTGATTTTTTGTCAGATTATTCTACAAGCAACATACTAAAACACCAGTTTTTTTTTAATTTTTTAGTCCAAACAATCGATTTTTTGTAATTAAATAATAGTTTCATATTTTAATAAATTACCTCTTTCTTTTCTATGCAGTCCGACAGTGAACTTTAGGTCATGTAAGCCTCTTAATAACCGACGATGGTTACAGTTTGTGTTGTCACAATCACATTGTATACGAAGTTGCAAGGTGTGTCCCAGAAGAAAGAATAGAGAGCGAAATAATGGCACGCACTGGACATCATGTAATAATTCGCGACGTTTAATTATATTATAGGTACGCTGGTAAAATAGTTTTCTTTAAACCTATTTTTAGCCATTCTTCAATATGCAAAGACTATTTGAACAAAATCATACAAAAAGTATCAACTAATATTGGCATTGTAAAAGTTCATCTTGAAATTCCTGCTGATTTTTCATCTGCTCGTCAAAAGAAGTTATTCAAAATCTACATAAATTTTGAATAAATACATTCAAGAGACTATCATCTATCCGAATTAGACCTAATGACTAGTATTTAATATCAATAGAAGGCAGTTTCATTGCAGTTATATTCAAGTAAGTTTATCCTTTCTACGTTGCAATACCTATTTTAATGTTTGTATTAAATTTTCGATTGACTAGGAGCTTTCATATTTCATGTAAAATAAAGCTCATTTGTACAATTGTAACTATATTAAAAATGGAACTGAATATTTTAAGAGGATTAAATATCATAAGTAAATAACTAATAAATAACTTTGACTTTGTAATAAATAAATTACATAATCAGCATGTAATGTTCCCACTGCACACAAGCCTCCTCTTGGTGAGAGGGAGTAGGCCGTAATTCACCACGTGCGTCGGCCCAGTGCGGGTTGGTAGATGTCGCGACCGATACCACTGGGCCACCACTGCTCCTGTTGTAATCAATTTATTAGATTGCCTAAGAGCTTTCATATTTCATCACACTAATATTATACAGGTTTTTCCAAAAAACCTATATCAGGCACCAGTCTCTCACAAAGGTGGAATATAGCTGAGACATTTATTGTACCATTAACTTTAAGTCCGCCTTGTGAAGAGAGAATAAATGATAAAGGCGAAAGGTTGTGTGTGTGTTTATATGTTAGTTACTTCTGCACGCTCAAACGGCTGGACAAATTTTGTTAAAATTTTGTATGGAGGTAGCTGACGCTCTGGATTAACATATAGGCTATCCCGATATTCCCACGGGATCGACACTTATGCGGGTGAAACCGCGGGGCACAGCTAGTGTAAAATATACAATTGCAACTATTTTACAAGGAAAACTGAATATTTTAAGAGGATTAATTAATATGATAAGCAAATAAAAGAATACGTTCTTTTTTTAAGAACTCTTTTTAAAAATTTATAATTTTCTTGGTTTATGTACTTAATTAAGGGGACTACATGACTTAAAGCGCGGTCACCGTCGGATTTTATAGAAAAGAAAGAGAAGCGTGATGACACAACGCTGGCAATTTATTGCAAAATATGAAGCAATTATCTATTTAAAAAAATCTATTGTTTGGACTAAACAATTAAAACACTAGGTAGTGCTTTAGTATGCTGCTTGTAGAATAATCTGACAAAAAATCAGAATGACTGTATGTATATTAGTATGGTTTTTATTGTGAAAATAATTTTTTTAGAGGTTTCTTAATAATTTTTTTTAATCGTATCAAATTAGTTATATTATGTTTTCAACACACTATCTAACTAACATAATATCCTGAAGAATGTTTTTCTGATTTTATTTACTGTAGTCGATCTAACTTTTAGGCATTATAAAACTCGCGTATTTTGCGTTTGGACCAGCCGGTCGATTTTGTTAAAATCTCACCGTGAGAACTTAGGTGAAGTGAGTTTGTTTTTGCTAGAAATTGACACTATTGACAGCTCACTCCACGCTCACTGCACCTAAGTTTTCACGGTGAGATTTTTACAGAATAGCACCGCTGTAGTCCCTTAATCATGTTGAAATCGGTATGTCTACATATTGAAATTGATGTAGATTTCAAGTCAAGAGACAATGCGTCTCTTTAGTTGGCTACATCATTTTGAGAAAAGAGAACAGAAAATGTAAAAGCAAAAGAATCCTTTCAGCTGTTAGGTACAATATTTGTCTCTAGTCTAATAAATCTTAATTTATTAGCCAGACTTTTCTTGTCCCTTTTATTGAAAAGACTTAGCTAACTTTTGCATTTGAAAGGGAGCAGTAGATACTTATTTTAATTTCAGTAAGTTACGATATTTAAAATATGAAGGGTTCTGAATTTCTGTGCTACCAATGAACAATTTAAAATGTCGGGATTACAGACTGGAGATTTCGTACAAATTATTAATGATTTTGGTCTAAATTTAAATAAAAAATATTAATGTACAGCTAGTAACAAAAGTCATTTAACTCTGTTACTTTTACATATCATCTAAATTGATACAAAATGATTCGATACATTGGTTTTCACTATTTCATGTAATAGCAGAGTTAATTATTCTTAAATATTCTATTACTTTATGGTTTTTAAGAGTATTTTGCTCAATCATTAAGATTTAAACAACTGAAGTGTTTACCGACTTTTGTTGCTGACCGTACCACCTCGACTTTGCTTCAATATATCGTCTGATTAAAACAAAGCTTTGGTGGTTATTCATGTACCTACACGCAGTAATTCCTCGGCGGCATATACTTACAGCGACGTATACACGATATTCGCGACTCCGCTCCATTCACGCGTCTGACACGGAGTGGCAACGTTACCGGTTAAATTAAATCCTATCTTGTAACCTTAATAAGCACGTTAAATCAGCAGCTGGCTTAACGAAGGTTTAGCTCGCCTAGTTCATAAAGTCAGTCGGTATATTCTGTAAAAACATCACTTCGAAAACTTAGGTGAAGTGAGCTTGAAGTGAACTGGCATGTTACCTGACGTTAGACAATCTAGGGATTGACATCTCATTTCACGTAGGTATGTTTTCACAGTGAGATTTTTACAGAATAGCACTGCTGATGCTAGAGATTGACAATATTGACAGCTCACTTCACGCTCACTTCACCTAAGTTTTCACGGTGAGATTTTTACAGAGTAGCACTGCTGGTCTACTTTGTATCTAAACTCTGTGCCTAATGGAACGACGGTCGTAAAGTTGCCACCCTGGCTGCCAGGGTCTGGCAACAGGAGCGATATCTAAGTGCTTTTAGGCATTGTCGTTGCTAGTTTACAATATTTATGGAATGAAATGTCGCATAGGTGAAGTTAGAGTGGGATTTATAAAAGGGTGAAGAGTGGACTGGTATTTATTTTTATACCCACTTATAAAGCGTTTTAACTTTAACTTTATAACCATGTCGCTGATTGTTACAGTCCGGCCGTCGAGAGACGCGTTCCTGACACCTGTCAGTGCGATAATTCTAGTAGAAAATAAAGATCAAATTCGCAAAACGCGTATTTGTTTGTATGAAACTGACAGCTGTCAGAAACTCTCGACGGCCGGACTGTGAGGTTGAGTTAAATGGATGATTATTTCGAACTAACAATAGGTTTCAATTTTACAAATACATGCGTAGAGACCAATGAACTCGGCATTTGTACATCTAGATTTATCACTTAGGGCAGATGGAGGCGTGATAAAAATGATAACAGATAGGTTGTATTAGACACCGACATGTATTAGGAGAATGAGACTGACTGAGCGATTGGCCAATTTAGAGTCGTGACAGATTGTACGATGACGCACGAACTATACCGAACGTCATCCATCACCCGCCTAACGAATACTGGATATATGAGACGCATTACTGAAGCCGCCATGTATCCGGCGTCGATTTCACTTGACATTTTAATTTTGGTATGGGGTGCTTGATCCGGCGGCGTTAGAGAGCGATCCCTCGCACTTGCTATTAGTTATGATATAGCGTCTGTGTTGATACAGATTTCCATGAATGAATGAACATTGGTTTTAACTGAACTAGTGTAATTTGTAGAGTGCCATCATACATATTCTATGAATTGCTAATCTGCGATAGACTGCCGTTACCTTGTAATGTACATACAGGATATAAAATGACAACTTAAGCTAAAGACAGGCTGGCTGGCTGGCTTAGGCTTATGCTAAGGTGTCATTTTATACGTAGTCGGAAAATATATATATTTTCCGACTACGTATTGCCATTATTCTGGATGGACACGACTGCTAGAAAATCCTGCTATGTGGTACAGAGGCTTGTCTCTAAGTAATAACAGCCGCACGGATCGATCGATCAGAGGGGCAATTCTACTAATTTTAACAACGTTCACAGTCTGATCTCAGTCTCAATCTGTCAAAAAATACTTCAAATTTCCCTACATTTTAACAAGTTTTTGACATTTCTTTGTCGCCGAGATGAGACTGCGACTAGATTTTGAACGTTTTAAATTAGTAGAATTGGCCTACTGGTTGAGCTACGCTTGCCGCAGTCTATGGCTCGGGTAGCATGTTAAACCGTTGGTACCGGCTGTCATTCATCTTCGACAGTCGTGACGGCTTGTCTGCGGCCCAAAAGGCTGACAACCAGTCATACCAAGGGATATCATGTTACCCAGTCACTGGGCTGTAGAGGTTAGATAGACAGTCGCTCCACGTAAAATACTGGTATTCAGTTGCATGTGATTAGACTTGAAGCCGACCCCAAAAATAGTTTAGAAAAGGCTAGGCAGATGACCTAAGCCCTACAGCTTTTTATAACATAGACTCTGCCTCATCTGAAACCTACCTGTACCTGCTCCATTACCTACAGTCATAGTTACACTCCATATATGTACCTATATTGATTCGCAATACATTCCACAGCTATATTTACCAACTGCGTATTGAATAGGTACGCCATTAAGATTCCGCCGCCGTGACTCCGGCTCGTAAAAGAGATTACCAACGTGGATAGAATATCAGCCGCGGCGTACAATCACAAACCTACAGGCTACAGGCTACAGCCGTTATACGTATGCACATCGTGGCACAGCGTTTTCTGATAAAGTGTTTAGACTTTTCAACATGCTGATTTTCTTGAATCGACAGCGGGCTGAGCTTGCGGGATTTTATTCAGAAATTGATTTGCGATAAAGGGATAATTTTGATGGTAACGTATTTAGATGGATGATTTATCCTTGTACTTGATTATTCATACTTTTTTTCGTATGGTGTTGTCGTAGGGGAGTGGTGTCGAGTTGAATTATTTTGCGGAGGATTTTATTTTGTACTGCTTCTATAAATTGTGTAACCTAAACAAACATTTTTCAAATGGATTGTAGCTTTATTTATTAATGTCTGATTCCATATCCTTGTATGGCGATGCCCACAGTTAACTTTCCTTATTATTGTTATATTAAACTTTAAGTAAGATTTGATCAGATTTTTTTTAAGTCTCGCAAAAATTACCAACGAATCAAGACTCAACAACGGGGAGCAAAAGGAGTTGACAGAAAAATATATATGTATTTCCGTTGACTGCATAACAATACGGTTCCATTAGTACAATACCTACTGGAATACATAACTGCCAAATGGATGTGGTTCCCGTTGTGTCTACACACAACACAATTGAGTGCGCGGCGGCATATTGTCATCGGTGGAACAATATTGTGCACCTTGCGGTAATAACGAGTAACGACCTGCCTTCAGATCACAGATTCCCAGCTTTCATTGTGTATTGATTCAGTACCAATTGAAGGCGCTTGTTTACTAAGAATCATTTCAAATGTCATGCAAAAAGTTGAAAGCTTTAGTCTCGGCCTGTAATTTAATGAAACAGTGTTTTTTTGTTATTACTCAGCAAAGCACAATTTTGCTTCCATTAAAGTAAATTTTCCGTTTAAGGAGCTTGCATGACCTAAAGCGCGGTCACTGTCGGACTGCATAGAAAATAAAGAGAAGCGCGATGACACAACGCTGGTAATTTATTGCAAAATTTGAAGCAATTATTTAATTACAAAAAATCTATTGTTTAGTCTAAAAAGTTAAAACACTAGTATTTTAGTATGTTGCTTGTAGAATAATCTGACAAAAAATCACAATGATCGTATGTATATTAGTACATTATGGTTTTTATTGTAAAAAGAAAGTTTTTAGAGATATCTTCATGATTTTTTTCTATAGTATCAAATTAGTTGTGTTATGTTTTCAACAATCTACCTACCTAGCATATATCCTGAAGAATATTATATATTTTTCTGATGTTGTTTACTGTAGTCGATCATATAGGTACTTTTATTGTTTCTAAAACTTGCGTTTTTTGTCCTAAACACAAAAAACGCAAGTGATCTACATACAAATTAGAATCAATTATGTTTGCTACGTTTACGAGTGTATCTGCTACATATAATATGCATAGGTACTTACACATAAACACCCTATCTACGTAATACACAGTAATTGTGTTCGGGCCATGTACGCTAATGTTATAGCACCTATAAAGGCGGCTGGGGTGCGCAGAATTGATGACTCCATGATTATTAATTACGCCTAGTCGTTAGTGCTTAGCAGACAAAATGACAGTTTAGAAAGTTTAAACAGTTTCTGGCGCGTGTCAAATTGTCCATCGTCTGTTACAATAACTTTGCAATGCGTTGCTTGACAAGACGCGGCTTAATCAGGGATTTGTAATTCTAAATAGGGTTAGACGTCCTCGCCTCGCTCGCTTTAATTACTGGCAGAGACTAAGCTTTTTGGTTATTCACTTAGGGCGCGTCTATGATTCGTGTCAGTTAATCTGTATTCATGAAGTTTGACGTTCATTGCTGTGAACTATTTTCTCAGCGGCGGCGGCGGCACCAAAAAAGTAATATGATCACTCAAACTTCTTTTTCGTATAATTTATGAGCTGACTAAGCATTATAATCTCTGGCTGATGGCATAATAAATTGCTAGATCAATGTGCAATAAATCAAGATTAGAGCGGTTGTCTTACCGTATCAGCAATAAATTGATAAAAACATACATGTGCCTGTATTAGATAAATACGTTGTTGTACAACTCAAATATCAAAGCTTTTATTTCTACTGAGCGTAGTTTAGTTGGTTGACAGCGTAATTCTTTCTATGTTTAAAACTTTAACTCATATTCCAGCTGGTGGAGTTCCCTGAGATCTGATCTTGACTCAAAGGCTTTTAACATTTCTGAACGAATAGTATTTCAAAGAAACTTTCGCTTTATTTTCGTCTTATCGACGTTCCGAGTCCATTTAATGGAATTTTCTGTAAAGTATGAAGGTATGAATTATTTTACGGCTCTTTTAATTTTTATCACCGATGTTTTTATAAAGGTACCGTATGGCAACAGTAATTTGAATAAAATACATTTTGTTTAATTTTATTTTTTGTTCGATTTTTAATAAAATGTTAAAAGTTAAATTGATTAGGCACAGTTAGGGTAGGCGTGTTAGCGTATGTGTAGGAGGTAGGTATGTGTAACCCATAAAAAGAATATTCATTACATTAGATAACTCTCTGATAACTAAAATTTATAATAAAAAAAATACATCAAGATGCAAGATACAAGAGCTCGTAGGTAGTAGAAAACAAAACGTAATTGATACTAACTCAAAGTAACTAAAGGTTCCGTATGTTGATGATAAGTAAGTACTGAAATACGAAGCGTTTTGTATGCACGATATAAATTTATTCACACTATAAATCT
Source organism: Luperina nickerlii (assembly GCA_963855955.1). Taxonomy (NCBI): domain Eukaryota; kingdom Metazoa; phylum Arthropoda; class Insecta; order Lepidoptera; family Noctuidae; genus Luperina; species Luperina nickerlii. Next base: position 14,655,676 of record OY979666.1, on the reverse strand, counting down.
TCATGACGATTTCGGTTACAATGGTCTCTAAGTGCCGTCCTGTAATAACGCAAATGGGCACTTGTATCGCCTAGGGTCAATCTTTAGATTACAGACAGACACATTATATTAAGGGGCTTACATGACCTAAAGCGCGGTAACTGTCGGAATGCATAGAATAGAAAGAGAAGCGCGATGACACAACGCTGGTAATTTATTGCAAAATAGGAACAATTATTTATTACAAAAAATCTATTGTTTGGACTAAAAAATTAAAACACTCGTATTTTAGTATATTGCTTGTAGAATAATCTGACAAAAAAACCAGAATGATTGTATGTATATTAGTATGGTTTTTATTGTAAAAATAAAGTTTTTAGAAGTATGTATCTTCATGATTTTTTTTCTATCGTATCGAATTAGTTGTATTATATATTCTGAAGAATATAATATATTTTTCTGATGTTGTTTACTGTAGTCGATCATATAGGTACTTTTATTGTTTCTAAAACTTGCATTTTTTGCGTTCAGGTCCTGCAGTGCGATTCTGTTACCATCTCACCGTGAAAACTTAGGTGAAGTGAGCACAGAGTGGGCTGTCAATAGTGTCAATTCCTAGCAAAAACAAACTCACATCACCTAAGTTTTCACGGTGAGATTTTTACAGAATCGACCGGCTGTAAGCCCTTAATACATAACCGACCAAGTACCTAAGTGGCTGTAGTGTATAAACCGTATATACGTATAGTTAATACTTATCCTTGCTTAACATCCATAACCAGCCTACAATGTTCCCACTGCTGGGTCACAGGCCTCCTCTCTGTGAGAGGGAGTGGGCCGTTCTCCACCACATGTCTTCGAATTTGTGGTTCTAGTACATGCCGGTTTCGTCACGATGTTTTTCTTCACGGTTTTGAGAGCAGAACTAAGACTAAGCCATATCATAGACATATCCATACTATCTTACTAATATAATATTATAAAGGCGAAAGTTTGTGAGGATGAATGGATGTTTGTTACTCTTTCACGCAAATACTACTGAGCGGATTTTAATGAATCTTTACAGTAATACAGCTTATTCATCAGAATAGGACACTTTTTATCCAGATATTCCCACGGGATCGACACTTATGCGGGTGAAACCGCGGGGCACAGCTAGTGTAAAATATACAATTGCAACTATTTTACAAAGAAAACTGAATATTTTAAAATGATTAAATATGATAAGCAAATAAAAGAATACGTTCTTTTTTTTATTAAGAAAACTTTCAAAAATTTATATATTTCTTGAGTTATGTACTTAATTAAGTGGACTACACGACTTAAAGCGCTCATTTGTACAATTGCAACTATTTTACAAACAAAACTGAATATTTTAAAAGGATTAAATATAATATAGTAAAAATGAAATTGGACAGATGGGTAGCCTGGGATCGGAAGCAGGGTACTACTGTTATCAGCCTATTGTAATATTATAAATGCTATATTATAATACTATGCGTAACTGTATCTGTCTGTTGCTTTTTCACACCTTTTACCGGCTGAACAGAATTCGATGAAATTTGGCACATAGGCAGACCTGGGTTAGGGCATAGGATTTGTCTGAGGACTTTTTATCCCGGTAGTACGTTATCATGGGATAATTTCCGCCCTCTATGAGGCCGAAGCGCAGGCAAAAGCTAGTTTAGCACATGTGTTAAGCAGTAAAAATTTGAATTGCGTTTATTATAGGTAGAACTTAATATAAGAAATCCATTTGCTCATACTGCAGGATTTGCGTCGATTAATCAGTTCGCCGCTCATGAAGAGCGGTCTAAAGGCAAAGATTGTGGCTACAGGGGTACCTAAAGGGGTGATTACAAATACACAAAAAAAAAAGGGTTCACGAAGGCCACTAACTAAAAATAAATATTTAACCTTAAACGAAGGTCAGTCTATTTACCCCGGACCCGTGTAATTCCATTCACAAATCCCAGTCTTTTAACTTATTATATCGTCACCGTAAATGGGGATTGGTCTCTCTTTGTTGTACTGTTACTTACATGCAACCTCCGCGAGTTTGTTATAAGTGATTGGCATGAAATACGACACGAACATTATTATGATTTAAGATTAGAAGATACTAGGCGTCAGATTAGGCTAACAAGCAAAATAATTAAGATGTAAAGTACGTAGTATGTTTTATCGGAACAATTAATGAACATCTATACTAATATTATAAATTCGAAAGTAACTCTGTCTGTCTGTATGTTACCTTTTCACGCATAAACCACCGAACGGATTTCGATAAAATTTGGCAGAGAGATAGATTGCGTCCTGGAGAAGGACATAGGATAGTTTTTATCGACATTCCTCGCGGGCGAAGCTGCGGGTGGAAGCTATTACGAAATATACCGTGGTTTGATTTATTCCACCCGGTATCGTGAAGCTGGTAGAGAGCTTTACAGTACATAGGAGCCGAATGTTTTGTGTTACACTTTGTCTAAGTATATTCTATATAAACGTACGACAATTTATTTGACTGTCATTGTTGTATATGTGTTGTGGCATTAAGATATCCATACTCCATACTATCCATACTAATATTATAAATTCGAAAGTAACTCTGTCTGTCTGTATGTTACCTTTTCACGCCTAAATCACTGAACGGATTTCGATAAAATTTGGCAGAGAGATAGATTGCGTCCTGGAGAAGGACATAGGATAGTTTTAATCCTGATATTCCCACGGGATCGACACTTATGCGAGTAAAACCGCGGGGCGCTGTTAGTTATAAATAAACGCTTTGTTTGTATTTATTTTGGACGTGATATAGTTACCTTCATTTTACTAATGTGTTTATTTCACATAAGAATATTTCCTTTATTTTCGGTGGGAAACTAACATTATTTTTTGTTGGAACACAAACATATTTGTCATGAAAAAACAGTAATTTGCGGTGGGCTCAACATAATCCTGTAAAACCTTAGATAGATCCACACCAGCGCCGTATTATGTAAAAAGGGGAAGTCATAAAACATGTGTAATTAAATTCACATTTACTGGTAATCCTGCTATCAGCTACATGACGTCGGTGACAAACAGATGGAGGGTACTTGTGTGTACTGAATCATGCTCATTGTTCTACGTGACACGAAAACCGCCTTATACGGTATTACACCCGTATTAATGATCATTAGCATATAGAGGCATAATCGATGTTGAAATACGAGCTGTTGTCAAGAGCTTTTCGTGAAATTTATTCTGCTTGTTTGAATATTTTAATGTCTATAAGGTGTTTTGAGGAGGTGTCAGTAAAAGCTACGCGTGTATGAATAGTTATTTTATGAATAGTTTTGAAACGCAAAGAAAAATATCATTTTGAATATATGTTTTAACAAAGTAGCTAATTGTTGCAGCATCAACAAAAAGGTCGTTACCAACAGCTGATAAAAAATAACAACTGTATTTTCAGCATTCAAAATGGAATTTATATTGTTTCGAAACAGTGTAAATTCCACTTATAGCTATGGCTAGGTGTAATAACACAACGTAACATATTACAATAACAGCCGGACGATTCTGTAAAAATCTCACCGTGAAAACTTAGGTGATGTGAGTTAGTTTTTGCTAGGAATTGTCACTTTTGACAGCTCACTCCACGCTCACTTCACCTAAGTTTTCACAGTGAGATGGTTACAGAATCGCACTGCAGTAACGTTTGTGTTTACTACGTCAGTTCGACATAAAGGTTCCGTACTTATCGAAATGCCCCAACAACACACATCATGATAATCTTATAGATACCGAGCCAATTCTGAGGGGATCCTGCCCTCCCGATTCCAATCATCTTGTGGTGTGTTACAGTCAGCAACGGAAGTAGATTGCACTCTCTGAAGTTTCAGAAGTGATTTATTAGGAATGAAAACTTAAAATTTTTTTCTTGTTTGTTTTCGCTATTTATTAAAACTAGGGAATAGCTTGACTGGTATAATTGTAATTTAGATTATATTGATGACTAGTATTTTCATATAAATCAATCAAAAAGTAACTTACCCTATAGCAGTCCACTGCTCTTGGACATAGACCTGACTTAAGGTGAAAAAAAGTGGATTTTCTATTTCGTGTAACTTGTTAAGTATGTGGAATAGGGATTTAACATTTTGGTATATGTTTTTTGACTCTTTGGTCTAGTATCACGTAAAAGGAATACACGATTCAATGGATTTTTCTCGATACAAAAAAATTGCAAAGTTATATCTTTTTTTTTTTACTTTTTTCTAGTTATTCAATGAAATTTACTTTAAAACATAGAAAATTGACATATCAAAGTTTACTCAAAGTAGTTTTAAATTTAATTAATTTATTTTGTTAAAAAAGGAGTAAATTCGTTTTGGCACTTACATCGTTTTATTCCTAGCGCACGCACATTATAGCCATCTCTCTTCTTTTGCGTTTCAAAAGTAATTGCATCACTTTCGTTTAATGCTTAGTAGATCAGTCGCTACAATTTATTTTCGAGGTAGCGCCTTAAGCTGCGCCACAACACTGTCCTCCGCCTTCCGCATCTAATCTATCCCAGCGATAGTATTTTCATATATTTAAAAACAATAATTTTCTTTTGTTATATGGAGCGCAAAGCATGTGCGACTACTTAGGTATATTTTGAGCTCTAGACACATGCTAGCCCCAAGAACTGCTGAAGGGCATCTACGAGGATATCTCCACGACAAAAGTCCTACCTCAGCTATCAAATCACCTACCTCAGCTATATTCTATATAACAAAATCAATAAATTTCTCCATGTCCACAGTTTAAATTATCACCAATGCAAAAGCACAGTTAAAAAATGGCTAATTGAGAAATCGTATGACGAGACCGAAAAACTTCTCTTCCCACATGCTTAGGACAGATCCCCTCTTATTCAAGTATTTTCACACACAAACACTCATACACTCCCCCCACTTTCACACCATACACAAACCGCACCTTCACATTACTTACACATACACAACATACCTACTTATTCACTCTCACTCAAACACTTACAGTGTTATTATTAATTATTTTTACTTTTTCTTCTTTCTATACAAATAATCATTATATTGTTATGTTAACCATGTTACTGGTGAAAACTGTTTTATTATAACTTTTTGATGAACTATCCACCCTTATGGAATCACTGGTCCCCAAGTCACAAGCTATAAACCTAATTTGAGTACTAGGAGATAATACTTAATGCACTTTATGTTGTATCACATTACTGTACTTGTAGCCTTGTAATAATTTTTCTGGAAATAAACATTATTATTATAAATAGTCAAAAATACATAATGATCCAGTTAGTTGAGTTCATACAGGTAAAGTCAGTCGACTTTACCTGTATCACTAAACTCAACAACCCAATCTGATAAAGGTATGTTAACGTTATACCTAAGTAAACTTGTAACTGAATTGCAGATGACGTGACGTCAATTTACATAAAATGTTCGTACCGTTTAGGGGAACACATTTGTTATTTAATTATTACCTACGTCGGAACGACGCGGTATAAATCAGCGAGGGACGTAGGGTTGCTAATTCGGTTTAAAATTCAGTTTTCGCTGACGCGTTTCCAGTTAAAAGTCAACTCATTGCCAAAAACACACACGTGTGCCACCGGCTCCGTTCGTGTGGTCTGTTAATTTATACTAAAACCCAGCCTGAGAACCATGACGTGACTCATAAGCTCAAGAAATGACAAAGAGATGTTGCGTTGCGTTTATGTATGGAATATTTCATGCTCTTATCCCGTGAGACGGAACTATCCTATAGATTAGTTTTCATTATAAGAAAACACCTTATCCGAGCAGCAAGTTAAACGTAAGTTTCTTATTAGGTTACAGTGACGTAAGTTATGAAAAGAAACGTATATATCCGTGGTACTTTTATAGTCGCTAAGATACACGAAAAATTAGTGATAACCCCTTGCTTGGTATGGACATGTGATGAGGCGAGATGATGACCATATGACTAAAAGAGTCGTGAATATAGAAGATGGAAAAAGAGGCCGTGGATGACCACCAATAACAATAAATAATAACATGATAGCGAGCAATACATCAATAAATAATGACATGATAGCGAGCAATACAACAATAAATAATGACATGATAGCGATCAATACAACAATAAATAATGACATGATAGCGAGCTATACAACATTAAATAATGACATGATAGCGAGCAATACAACATTAACTAATGACATGATAGCGAGCAATACAACAATAAATAATGGCATGATAGCGAGCTATACAACAATAAATAATGATATGATAGCGAGCAATTCAACAATAAATAATGACATGATAGCGAGCAATACAACAATAGATTTTTCTAAATAGATAATTGCTTCATATTTTGCAATAAATGACCAGCGCTGTGTCATCGCGCTTCTCTTTCTTTTCTATGCAGTCCGTCAGTAGGTCGTACAAATATTTGGATAAGTGGATACTCGTAGCGATGAATGAAGCAAGCAATACATCTTGTTATACATATTTCACATCATAAAAGCGTTCAGAATACGGCTTTAGATACCCCGTGTTTCCTAATTTTCCACACATAGATAACTAGTTTAGCCACTATGTTTTATATGCAACGTCATGCAGATTCCAGTTCTTTTATGTTATGAAATTTATTCTTAGAAAGTTAGACATACCTAAGTAGACACAAGATGTTTTCTATATTTTGGCCTATTTTGAAGTTTTTCGATTTTATTGTTTGGCGATTGCTTTAAGCTCGATCTTATGGGCTGTAGTTTTATATTTAATAACTCTCAAATGTTTTTCTTTATTACTTTATTATATAATCCCAGTGTCATTTACTTCTTGTGGATTAATGGAAATCTATGGATAGATGCTTGTTCCGAACGAAATCGAATTTCACCCCGTTTGTGTTTAACTTTCGTTTTACTTTGAAATTCTATTAACGAATCGTTTGTTCAACTAATCTGAGGGTTTAACCCGGTTTTATGGAACCTTAGAAATGCAGACAGGCAGAAAACCGGGTTAAACCAGATTGATTGTTTAAAAATGCATGAACAAGTAATTCATCCTAGAAATTAATATTTTAGATTTGGAAGTTAGTTTCATAGACTACAAGGACAAAACTAAATTATACGTAACTGTTATTGTTTTTGAAATAGGTAAAACATGTTATAAACAAACTTTTAAGTACCTACCTTCCTTTTGTTACCTACCTTTAGTAAAATGTCACCATATTGTTTAGATTGTGGAGCGGAACTCGTATTAATGCTAATAAAAGGTACGCGGCGGTTACGGAATCCTTAGAGCCTGAGTTCAACTATCCCTTAGCCGGTTCTGTTTGAATAAATATCAGAAAGGTCAGGTGCGTAGTACTCTCAACCGGTTTGCGTGTACGACCAGGGGGCCTAAAAAAGCCACTTTGGCAGAATCATAAAAGGATAACATTATGAATCATAATATAGCGAAGACAGTCCGTGTTTTTCTTTTTTCGCAGCACTACGTAGGTATAATCAAAGAGATTGGATTTGGATTGGATTGATTGGTATTTTAGCACAGTCAAAAAAAAAAAAATTGAAAATCCTTCACCAATGGGATTTGATATGATTAACTTAACAGTTAACTGTCCAATAGAATTCATAATGTTATCCTTTTATGATTCTGCCAAATTGGCCTTTTTAGGCCCCTAGATGTATAAACGTGAACGAGGCAAAAGGAGTATGTAGGTAAGGATCGTAGCAGGGGGGCATTCTGCAGCAGAAAGTGTGAGTTTATGTATATATTATGTACAGACGCCAGCATATCAAGCTACTACAATCTGTCAAATTTCTTTAATAGATTTTCAACTTTATCGCTAAAGTATTAAGGTTCAAAGTTGATTGTGAAAATTTGACAGTTTCGGGTAGCTCGATGTGCTGGCGTCTGTACCTATGTCAATATTAAATAACAATTCTAAAATAATCATAATATACATACATATCTATCGTCTATTCAAACTTATGTTACAGGTTGATGTTCTTTCAAGCTAAACAAATATCAACTTTATTTTAATGCCATTTAAGTTGATTTCAGAGTCACTGCATTATTGAAAAACTTATATATTTTTTAAGTTTTAGTCTAAACTGAACCTTATTGTGTAGTATTTAAAGTTATTTTTCCATAAACTCATATTTGTTTACATTTTTGGCAAATAAATCGCGAATGAAGATTAGGATCGTTGTGGTAATGAGACCACTGGTACTTACACACTCACTACCCACACCCAGTACCTACATATTAACCTCCATACTAATAAACGTTGTATAGCGGCTGTATAGTTACACAAGGATTTGTCTTCTTCTTTCGAAAGTCAAATTACTGAAGACTGAAAGAGAGAAATCGGTGTGTAACTATTCACCTGATATAAGGAGGTATATAGTCAGTAGGTAATCAATCAAATTAACGTACCTAATTGTCATTAACTAAGCGCAAATGTTGACAGATCTGCAATTAGCACTGCAATTAGCACTGCAATTAATTATTTTAGGTGTCATACCGAAGATTACAAATGTGTAACATACAATGAATAGAATGTACCGGCCCGCGGGAATTCTACCCAACTGCCCTTAAAAAGAGGATTATGTTTTTGATTGTATGTATGTATTTCTTTATTTATTCACAAGGCAACTACAACAGGAAACAATCACAGTATATCACTAGACTCACATTATAGGTTTTGACCTGGGAGCCTAATAGGCGACTTTGGCAGAATCACAAAAGGATAACATTATGAATCATAATAATGGCGAAGACAGTCCGTGTTTTTCTTTTTTTCGCTGCACTACGTAGGTATAATAAAAGATATTGGGATTGGATTTGGATTGGATTGATTGGTATTTTAGCACAGACAAAAAAAAAACTGAAAACTCCGTCACCAATGGGATTTGATACGATTAACTTAACAGTTAACTGTCCATTATGATTAATAATGATATCCTTTTATGATTCTGTCAAAGTGGCCTTTTTAGGCCCCCTGATCATCACCCAAATCGCAATTGCACAACATAACTAGCAACAACAATAGTAATGATGACAACTACAGTTAAAAGTTTAGTTCACAAAATGACAGCTATAAGATCTGTGCGTCTGCCCTCCGACACACTTCTACATAAGCAGGATACCCATAATTATTTATTTAGCTGTTTATGTAGACAGTATAGTATGACTTTTTACAGAATAATAATTATTAACAGTATAGTATGTAGCATATAAACAGACAAGAAGTAAGGAACAGAAAATTACGTACAAAGGTCAAAGGTGATGTGTAGTTCTAAAGAAATCTCTTCCTGCTGATACTTATTTGAGATATTTGGCAATAGAATGCAACAGTCACCTGCCTAGTCTTTTCCCATGTTGGGGTCAGCTTCCAGTATAACCGGGCGCAGCTGGATACCAGTATTTTACATGGAGCGACTACCTATCTGACCTCCACAACCCAATTCCTGGGTAATACGATATCCCTTGGTAAAACTGACTGTCAGACTTTAGGGCTAGTGGCGACCCGTAAAGACTGTCAAAGATCCACGAATGATAGCCGGGACCAACGGCTTAACGTGCTTTCAGAGGCAAGGAGGGGTCTTGGTATGTGAAGATGGTCACCCATCGACGGACCAACCGCGGCAAGCGTAGCTCAACCTGATTGCTCGACCCGTGTGGCTGTTATTACTTAGCCACGAGCTCCTCAATCACTTTATACATACAAATAAAAAAAAAATACTATTCACACAATATATATGTGTATATGTAAGCAAATAGAGAGAAAACGGAATATCGGATAAATGATAAATGATTTTATTTTTGTAAGTAGGTTTGCACAAACACTTTTACACGTCAATCATATATTTTAAACTAGATGAGGTCGGCGTTTCCTATCTGACTACTCTGAGAAGAAAGGCCGAAACAAACTCAGAGGTCATAGTCTCTTTTAAAGTCCAGACATAATCTTGGTCAGGTGATATGAAGACCATGTAGGTCGATGTCTGAGATGGTCTTTTGAGGAAAGAACCGCACAGATTGAGAGGACCTGTCCAGTCAGTGCACGCATTTGTCAGAATGTTGTAATACACTCGAGAGCAATGAATTAGGGTAACATAAAGATACCTAAAGTCTCGGAAACTAGAATGCCACAAGATCAAACACGGCAGGTAAAGTACATAATTACACAGTTACATTATTCAAAGAATACAGTAGGTATTTAAAGTAAGTTATTATATCTGTTTCCGTTATGGAACCGATTATTTATATAAGACGCAAATTAGTTTAACAATGACAGTCATATTCATGAAGATTGACAAACGATTAATTTGAAAACCCTTGTTTTTCTCCCCTTTCTCTTCTATTCAATGTTCTAAGTTTTGTTAAATAAATATACGAAGTATGTGTGTATGGTCGTTCCTCAAATACAGTTGGCGACCGTTTCTCGTAGAAATAAAGGTGCTATCTTAAAATTTATTGGTGCAAGCGTCCCATTTTATAGCTGATCTAAACGGGTCCGGAGTTTTTAGCACGTCGTCTGTAGCACCCCGAGGTCTGGTCGTTTTTAACTGAAGAACTACGTAAGTGCAGATGTGTTACTAACTGGAACAATGGCCTGGAGTACTTTATGTACCTATCACCGAAAATAAATAGGACATTCTGATTCTTTAGATCTCGTAAAAGGCGGCTTAGTTGTCTTAACTGGAAACTAATTATTTGACTGCTGATTTGACAGTTATGAGGAAATGCAGGTTGTCTTTTCTCCATATAAAAACTCTCGCCTGTTTCTTTTGTGGCTAATTACCATATAAAGCAATGACTTTTTACAGAATACTAAATATTAAATACTATGTCACTATGTTTTCCATTTTGATGGTACATTATTTTTATAAGCACTAGAACTCTCAAAAAACGCCGATTTAAACCGCTGTCAACAGAGACCTAATGTACAAGTTTGACAACTATTAATGAGAAAGAAAAATATATGAACACACTATATATCTTTTTTATTCAGTTTATGAAATATCTTTTAAATGGGTCCCATATTGGAGGAGGAAATTTTCGAGAGCCAAACTTCGAATGATGACTTTTTACTTAGGCTTTTCAAAAGTCTCTCCGACCGCATTTCTTCTTAAGGCTCTCTTTGTATAACAAATTGGTTGTTTAAATTAATCCCGCCTTAAAAAGTTTTATGGTCGCGTCCCAACTAAAAGCGACTGTGTTGGTCGCGCGAGTACGCGATCGTCGTGCTCGTTTAGGCAGGTATCACACCGCCACCTCGAAACCATAGCAGCGAAACAGCAGTATAGTTCCAACATGACTTGTCCGTTGTATGAGAACTGAAACAGAAGAGAAACGGCCTGTTCTAACGTACAGATTTGAATATGATCTTATCTCTTGACCGCCCATAATCATTGTGTCACTTTATGTAAAATTTCTACATTTGTATCTGCCGTTTCATGGTGTACCTACATAATACAGAGTATTCTATCTATTTATCTATCTTTTTCCCACCGAGATTTTGTTAATCTGCTCCGAAACCGGTAATACCTGTGTGCTCTGCCCGCCATTTTGTTGCAGTGTGGTGTTTGTTTCGCACGTATCTTTGGCAGTCGATAAGTTTATAAAGTGAAACCTCCCTTTTTTTTTTAAATGAATGGCTGCGCATAATTATTTTCGCATTGGAGGTGTGCTACGGCCCTTATATATTTACTTTTTGTTCGGTGAACCGGAACGCGTGATTGCGCCGACAGAGGGCGCCTTCCTGTTTTCCGAACAAAAAATGACATATGTACACAACGATTGCTTTTGGCTAGGACGCGAGGTTAAGGTAAACGATCGCGTAATAGCGTATTCGCACAACTATCGCTTTCGGTTAGGACGCAGGGTACCGATTCTTGCTTTTAAAAAGCAGAGGTATTTTTTTCATAGATTTTAAAAGGCATCTTATCATACTCATGTTCATAAGTGACGTTGACAGTGTATCACGATACCTTGTGTCTGGCACGAAGTATCTATCGTGATAAATTGTTTATCGCGATTGATAGCTTAATTGCTCCATTTGTAATGTGATCTCGATGACTTTGTATCGGTCACGGTTAATGTCACCGCCGGCCGCCTCCGGCACCGATGGGCGTGAATCTCTTTGGCGTGAATAGTTTCAGCTTTCAGATTGTCATACCGGACTGCCAGATTCTTTCTTTCTGTTTTGTTTAGCTGTAAGTCTTCCAAAGAAGATAAAAAAATAATAAATAAAATAAACAGAAAAATATATAGGTTTTAAGACAGATGTCGCAATTCAAATATTCTCCGAAGAATTTTTTATAAATCAAAATTCTTTGTCCACTCCAAATATTAGACTAATTAATAATGTCTATAACTATTTTATCCATACTAATATTATAAATTCGAAAGTAACTAGTCTGTCTGTATGTCTGTATGTTATCTTTTCACGCCTAAACCACTGAACGGATTTCAATAAAATTTGGCACAGAGATAGATTGCATCCCGGGGAAGGACATAGGATAGTTTTTATTCCAATATTCCCACGGGATCGACACTTATGCGGGTAAAACCGCGGGATGCCGCTAGTTATCTATATTACAGTTATTATACACGTAATAAATCAAAATGTAAAAGAACTAATTGTAGGACAGAAACTTTCAGAACAATGCTGTACACGCAGCCTGCGCTGCGATTTATTAAGAATACTGTTTGAATAAAAATCATGATCCTGGTAAAAAAAGGTCAAAAGACTCGCCCTCTGGTATTGAAAGTACATTGAAACTTAATATGTCATTGAACTACCAAAAGGTACTCAATAAGTAAAACAATTTTGCCTATTCCTTTGTGGTTTTGTAAGCGTAGCATTATGTTAAACTCACTTAAAATATTCTAACACCTCATCCCTTGTGCGTGAGAGGACGGATCGGATGACATCATGGCGAGTGTTTGGTATATCGCCACCGTAGCGGAAACGTGGCCCGACCGCTAAAAGGTGAGCATTTTTCTCAACACATGATCAGAATTTATTAACAGGCTTTTGCAGGAAATCGCTATGAATCCATCCCGGGTCGTCGAACCTGGGAAACAAATAGGATTAAAGAAAGTTTGGCAAAATAAGGGAACGCCGCTAAAACCACGGAACAGATAATAATTATGTTCCGTGGCTAAAACCACCGTTGTTATATCCGCTTGATGGTCGAACTATCAAACTGATTGAACCCCAAAATTGTGTATTACATTCGTAGAAGTAAACAATTCATCTTCAGAATTATTTCGGGAACCTGAAATGGTTTAAAATATGTTATAATAAATAGGCACACGTGTGAGCACTGTGTACCTAAACTATAAAGCTACCATTTACCTACTGGGTACATCTTTCATTGACTTGAATGTGCCCTGGCGGCTGAGGGTATGTCATGCTCACTCTAATGTCTCGCTGGTGGCGTGTGTGTTGGATCATTAAATTAATTCCCTTCGAAATGGTTAAGCTAATTGGTGTTGATCCATACGTCATGTTCGTGAACGGGCGCCGTCAGTCGGGACTTGTTATCTCTTAGCTGCCACAGCTTATTTTAATGTCAGTTTTTTTTTTGTTTTTGTCTTTTTTACGGACGCTTTTAAGAGGGCGCCGACCAAACGCCGACCGCACAGTGGCGCCCTCATCGTTTGTTTGGTTATTTATTTATAACCGGTATTAATATTATTATAAATGGTAGTTTTACATTGTAATTAATTCGGATAATAGGGCCACTATTTCCGTTTTTGTGATTATAATAAAACTAAACAAAGTAAAACTACCGTTTATAATAATATTAACGTATACACTTGTGGAGCACAACTTAACGTGCTTATTTTTTGCATTTTCATTCTAAAATAAAAGAAATAACCAAACAAACGATGAGGGCGCTACTAGGCGGTCGGCGTAGCCTTAATGTACACGTCTTTCTACAGTGTTCTCACGTGTATAATTTCAACATGAATGATGTAACTATATTTTGTAGTGTCCGTGAAGGTTCTTGGCCATTCTTCTCCATAGGTACAGACGCCAGCACATCAAGCTGCTACAATCTGTCAAAGGACATGTTAGGTTTTTGTATGGAGGCTGGGCTTTTATTCGAAGCTACTGTGAACAGGGAAGAGATCATATTTTTATGAAAGTACATAAATTAAGGAGACTTTGTATATTTTTTAATTTTTTTTTGAAAGCACCCTTGCTTTAATTATTATACATTTTAATAATCATTATTTAAAAAATAAATTGCAACCCACAGTAATTATTGATTTTGGCAACACTTTTCGGTTAGATGTCATTATTGTCATTAACGTCAATCAAGTGTCAAATTCAATTCAATTTTGACCTGTGTACTGACAGCTGACAAGTATGACAACCTTACTGGCACAGGTAATATTTTCATAGATTCCATTAGAAGGCAAAGGAATTAATGCCATACATACAAATTATGGAGTTGGTTTTATTTTAAGCCATCTAATATTATTTTAGAATATTTTAAATAACAATAAGGTGTATAATTTGCTTTAAAAAATGATATTTAACCATTTTTTCTTTGTTTCAATGTGCAAAAATAATATTATGACACCAAAAATATTTGGATTTAAAATATGTATTATTCAATAACGGTGCTTTTAATATTTTTTCTGTTTTTGTCAGGCCATCCTGAATAAGTTTCTCTATCAGAAAAACCATACATGATAGCTGTTCAAAAAAATTATTATTTTAAGCCCATTTCATAACATGTCCTTTCTTTAATAGATTTTCAACTTTATCCATAAAGCATAAGGTTCAAAGTTGATTGGGAAAATTTTACGGTTTCGGGTACCTTGATGTGGTGGCGTCTGTACATACCTACGCGGTCAAAATGTATGGCAGAGCAATTTTTTTAAATAACTCACACTCTTGTACAATTCCTGTATATGTAGTATCGATTCTCAACGTGTCCTCAAGGCTACAACGACATTTCTTACAGTTTCGGCTGTAAGTTGACCGACTGTGATCGGAGTAAGATGAACGCTATTACACTTCAGATCATTGCAGTTTTCATTCATTATTATCGACTTTCGAAACGGAAACATAAAGCTGCTGGGTGATTGATTATACAATGAGGTTTACATGCAGTGAGGTAGGTAGTTAGAATTTTCATCCATAGCTTGTATAGTAAATATGCTTGTATAGTAAATATGCTTGTATAGTAAATATGCTTGTATAGTAAATATAGTTTCTCATTAATGTTAAACTTATTCGATTGTAATCAACATGAACCGATGTAGGTTACAAAATAGGCCGTTGGTCGAGTATTGTTTCGATTACATTATGCAGTAAATGCAAAGAAAAGGCTCATATGAAATTAAGGCCCAGCAGTGCGATTCTCTAACCATCATACCGTGAAAACTTAGGTGAAGTGAACGTGGAGTGAGCTGTCAATAGAGACAATTCCTAGAAAAAAAATTCACATCACCTAAGTTTTCACGGTGAGATTTTTACAGAATCGACCGGCAGCACTCTAATTGCTTAATTAATACACTATCATTCTCAATTTGAATTATTTTGAAGTATATTGCTAATCCATTGGTTCATATGTTAGAAAAATTTGTACACTAAACAACGTAAATAACGCAATGAATGTTATTAACTGTCAAAATGAAAGCGATAGCTACTGATAGTTTGTTATGATTACCCCGCAAGAGGAAGAAACAGCAAATAAAATTCGTAGTACAGTGCGTGCCACGTAAGAAGAGACTTGACACACCAAGTGGTCTGACATGCGCAGAACACGATTTTAGGTATCTTTAGCGGTATGAGGTCTGAGTGCGGGACGGGACCGGACGTCATAGGGGCGGCGGAAAGAGCGGGGGAGGCGGGGTCAAGTCTCTTCTTACGTGGCACGCACTGTACATACCTATAAAAGTGTCTCATTTGTGGAAAACTGGTATAAGGGTCTCGGGTTTCTAACCCTTACTTGTATATTTTGTAAATCTAGTAACATACGACTGCTACATTTACATTTGTTGGCGTTTCGCATCGCACCCAGACGGGGATTAGTGCGGACTTCATTTAAATAGTTTCCATACATCGCGTGTGTTACACGTCCCTACTTAGAATATAATTAGGTACGTGAGATTTTGTTTGTTTGTTCAAGATTAACGTTGTTGGGAATTTGGGTTTCGAAAGGTGGTATAAATAAATAGGTTAGCAGGGACATGACACGCAAACTGTAACCATTAATTCAGCTCATAATTATAGGGTAGGGCAGAAATTTATTAAAGGTTATAAAGAAAAAACAGTGGCACTCCGGGAGTGCCGACAGAAGTGAAAACAAAACACAAACAGAATACTTTGCCATCACTCACTAACATATCGGATTTAAAACCGAGTACATCCCGACTACAGCCGAACATATCCGAATGTAGCGCGGTGTTGGTAACAGTGTCGCGAGTTCAATGGTTTTTTCCCATCTCAAAAAATGCCCAACGCGCGGCGCCTAAAGAAGTTTTCACTTCAAGAAAATCTGCTGTTTCATAGAAACGTGCAATACTTACGCGATCAAAATGTACGAAACAGCATTTTTTTTAAATGGCTGACGAAAACTTTCAACAAAGGGAAGACTTTCAGAATTATGTATTGAATCCATGGTAACAGGTCGATGACCCGTCACCCTGTATAAAATCACAAGATATAATGTGAATGTACTTAAAATCCAGCTATTGTACAATATTGATTAAACGGTAAGTACTATGCGGTGACAGGTTGTCACCCATTCTTTGTTCTTTTGTACTCAGTACAAAGTCGCACTTTTGTTTACTACCCGAGATCGAAGGATAAAGCTGAAGCATTGTTTTTCTTATTTTCCAAGTAAGTGTAAATAGTCCGACAGGTAAAGAGTCGTAGAACCTTAGAGGTCATTGTATTTTATAAGTAAGTACATACTTTTGTTTTGTATAATTTCGTCTTTTAAAATTAATATTAAGTAAATACTTCACATTTTATTTTCTAACCGAATGCCTATGAACAATGATATTATTTTGACGTACAAATATAATTAATTTATAACATATTTGCTCGTAAAGGGTCTCTTATTTCACCAATTTCAATATCGTAATGTATCTCATTACGCACTTGTGCGGTAATGTAAAGTAAATCGCACGGTTTATCAAGATGCTCCGTCAAAACGAACGGTACTTTTATAAATCTTAGCAAAGAGTTTTTATTTCAGAAAAGTAGTCAACATTTTATGAATAAAATTAACTTTGGGAGATAAAATATAATCAATAAACATTTAATTCTTTAATTTAATTAATTTTGACAATAAATTACAAGGGTCAATCTCCAAAACGGGCGTGTTCGTGTGATCGCTCTGGTGCTTTTCAGATATTGATATTTAATGGTAATTATGTATCTCATTGAAGAAATGATATTCAAATAGTTTGAATATCATTATTTTTAATGAGATACATAATTACCATTAAATATCAATATCTGGATGGGACCAGAGCGATCACACGAGTGCGCCCGTTTTGAAGATTGACCCACAACCATTAATATCTGTAACAAAAACAAAAATATTAATTTACTTTATTAATAATACTGGCTGTTTTGTGCTTATGCCTGAAAAAAAAAGCGCGAACGTGCGCGCATCGCTTATCTGTTAAGAAGTAAAAATTATTCCGCTTAGCTAAACACTTAGCAAATTTTACTTTTTGATTTTAGCCACGCAACGAAAACCTCTTAGGGTTTATATGTATGCTGGCGAGCCGTTCATTAAACTTTTACAAAAATGTTATTACTACAATCACACATAAAATCCTTACTGATATTATAAATTAGAAAGTAACTCTGTCTGTCTGTCTGTATGTTACCTTTTCACGCCTAAACCACTGAACGGATTTCGATAAAATTTGGCAGAGAGATAGATTGTATTCCGGGGCAAGGACATAGGATAGTTTTTTATCGACATACCTCGCGGGCGAAGCCGCGGGTGGAAGCTAGTACTTTTATAATGACGACCAGTCTAAGCCAGTCCTTTTGTAATCAGTTACTAGATGACGTCATGTTAGCTTCGACTTTATTCAGCCGAAGACTACCGTACGGTAGTAGGAACTAGGTACGCTATTCTTCGGCGGAAAATAGTCGAGGCTTCTATGAACCTATATGAGAATGGCAAGTGTAGTTTTATTATATTCGGCGGGTAGTTAGCGAAAGAAGCGGCGGCACACGAGGGCCGGGCGCTCTTTGCCACCATTAACCCGCGTCCATTAAGTAATGGCTCCCTAATGGTGCGCTCTGCAAACACTGTCTTGGCTTAGCTCAACTTAACATGCATTTAGCTCCGTCGTCTCAACTTACGCCTTTTGTCATATAAAGTGAAGTAGGTACATTCTCATTCAACGAGCGTATGTAAATTGAACATGTGGTGCAGCATATTATTTATAAGTTGAGGGAAACTTGTAACGTTCTGCGGAATAAAAGTATGAAGTGACTGTATGGTAAGTTAAGTTATTCCATGCTTCATTGTTAATTAAACTAGATACTGCTATTAGGGATAACTTTGGAATGTAACTTTATGTTACAACGAAGTTTCCTCCAAACGAAGCCTTCATGCACCGAACAGAGACCGCTTTTGTTCTCTACTAATTACGTTTTTCAACATTAACTTAAAACCATCTCAAATTGTTAACGCAGCTTTAATTGCGTGAAAACATTTCAGAAATTGTCTTGGACGTTATAGAATGAGCTAAGAAAAGATAAAATGCACGAAACGAAACAACTCAAGCTGTTTCGCAATTAAAACGTTTTCAGTGGGTGCGATGGATATGAATTGTTCACGAGTAGTTCCTTGCAGGGGTCGCTCCCCCCCTGCCTACCCCCTCGCGTCTGCTGCGTCGTCGTCGGCTTGGCTCAGTTCCGCGCCAAGTACTACTTGAAATGCCCCAGTTCCAAAGCAAAAGGAGTATTTCACTTTTGTGCAGGATTGACAGCTTAATGTGGTGTATATGTCGTAGGTTTTTCATAAAATTAGGTTTTTGATCAAAAACCTAGGCTATTGATCAAGAACCGGAAGAAGACAAAATTATTACTTTATGTTATCATAAACCTGAGAAAATCCAGTTTTTTTATCAAAAACCTAGACTGTATTAGTTTTATGATAAAAACAATGTTGGTTGCTATTTCTTTAAATAAATAAAACAATTACATACGCATACACATATGAATAAAAAGCCAATGTTTACCTATACGAAGACAAGACACTTTATTCCAATATACTAGCGATGGGCGTTGAATGAACGAACTAGTTAATTCGACCGTCGACGTACTGTGAACGAATCGACGGTTCACTGATACTGGATGGACTAGTCGAATTCGTAGACGGCTCAGACGCTTTTAAACTGAAACTCGGAACGCATCGACCGACAACGAACGTATTCGATACATGTTCGTCCGATGAAATGAAATAATCGAGCAAACCAATTTGAACTTTAAGTATTAGCATTATTAAAGTTCAAATTTGTTTGCTCGAGGGAGTTCATATTTGTACTAGTCGAAAAAAATAATTGTTGTGTTACGTGAACAAAAGGATACATAAATGGTAGTTTCGCATGTGCAAAAGAGATAGGCGATGGACTGGTCGAACGATACTAAATAAATCGGTTTGTACTTGTTTGGTATGTTTTCATCTTGTTTTGATTTTTGAATTTTCGACGTTCAGTGTGTGACTAATTATAATTACGAAAGTACCTACTGAGCTTTTTCGAATGCTTGCGAGTCTTATGATTAACTATGATTTCCTTCGTTTTTGGGCACAATTAACTCGGGTGTCATTTTTGTACATAGTAATGACTAATAGAAGCGATATCCAGCATAAAAACAAGCACTTGCAAATTGAAATCCCTAAGTCTATGAAAGCCGATTTCCAGTCCACCGTGCGCCGTAGACTTCGTCACAACGTTTATCAAGTTAACGCGTAAACTAGTCGACGAATTCAACTAGTTGATCGACTAGTCGATAAACGAAATTCAACGGTCTAGTTTCGTTGACGCACAATACGTCGACGACCCATCTCTACAATATACACGCAGAGGTCATGTTTTGAAGGAGAATCTCAACACCGAGATTCAGCGGAGAGTGCTAAATGAACAACGCCATCTATTGACACATTAGGAACTAAAATCTCTTAAAGTAACAACCTAAACGTAAGATTATACATTCCGCCCACTATGGACAGAATGTCCATTGTTTCCGCCCACCATGAACCAACCACATTCGAAAAAATGGACTGTATTATAGTTAAAAATAAAAACAAACATTTAAGTCAGTAAGACATGGTGGCTAAAAACAAAATACACAAACTAAAAATAAACAGTTTAAACAATTAACAAAATCCTTAACAATGGTAACAATACAATTAAACATATCTGTTCACTGAGCGACAGGTAACACACATAGTTACTGGTCGTTTAAATGTGATACCTTTACATTTTAGAGTGACTACCCTCGTAATATTGTCCAAGCCAGGGTGTTTTGAAATGATTTTACCTAAAAGCCATTTGGCTGGAGGGAGACCATCTTCCTTTACTAAAACTAAATCTCCGATTTCGGGTTCAGGAGTTTTATTTGCCCACTTATAACGATGTAAAAATTGACTTAAATACTCACTTGACCATCTACGCCAAAATTGTTGCAGCATTTTTTGGGTTAATTGCCAACGTTTTAATGATGAAACAGACGATGTTTCATAATTATGCTCTGGTACTAGAATTAATGATTCACCTATTAAAAAATGCCCTGGAGTGAGGGGTGTTGGGTCTTCTGAATTTGTGCTAATTTGTGATAGTGGTCGAGAGTTAAGACAAGCTTCTATTTGGTACAATAGCGTCGAAATCTCTTCGAAAGTAAGAGTCGCACTACCTATTACGCGTCTTAGATGATGTTTCGTGGATTTTATTCCAGCTTCCCATAGCCCACCGAAATGCGGGGCATGGGGTGGAATAAAATGCCAATTAGTGCCGTTGTTTGCCAAACACTCAGCGATTTCCATCGTCAAGGTTGACGTTTCTTGGGCGAACAAGCTTCGAAGTTCGCGAGCGGCACCAACAAAATTCGTTCCGTTATCACTGAACAAGTCAGCGCAATGGCCACGTCTGGCAACAAATCGTTTAAAAGCAGCAATAAAACCTTGTGATGTGAGATCGCTCACTGCTTCCAAATGTACGGCTCTTGTAGCCATACAAACAAAAAGGCATATATAACCTTTATAGGACCGGTGGCCTCTACCTTTAGAAGTTCGAATCTGTATGGGACCTGCGTAGTCCACACCACTTCGATAAAACGCTCGAATTGGTGTAACTCGAGCTGAAGGTAATTGTCCCATCAGTTGGACCCTAGTCTGTGCAGCATGGCGTACACAAACAACGCATTTCCGGACAAACAATTTTGCTTGGTTCTTAGCATCAATGAGCCAGTATTTAGTTCGCAGATAATTAATCATGAGCTGTGGTCCGCCGTGCAATGTGTTACGGTGAGTTTCATTTAAAACTAAATCAGTGAGGTGAGATTTTGACGGTAATATTATTGGATGTTTTATTTCAGTTTTTATTTCCGCCTTCTCTAAACGACCACCAACTCTCAAGATGCCCGATTCATCTAGAAATGGATTTAATGAGGTAAGTCTGCTTTTCTTTTGTACTATCCCTTTTTCTTTAATATCTTTTATTTCTTGCTGAAAACTCACTGATTGACATTGTTTCACACAAATATGAAGAGCTTCATTCAATTCTATACTAGTTAACCATACAGGTAAGTTATGATCATGTCCGTTTTTCAACTTTTTGATGAATCTTTTACAGTATGCTACAACTCGAACTAATTTACGAAGAGACGAGAACTTGGTCCACAACTGAAAATGATTATTCTGCGTTACATGGCAAACCTTTTTTGTCTTTTCTTCTAAATTTGTGTCTGGTATTTGACTTTTATCATGTGTTTCAGGTCTATGTTTCAACCATAATGGTCCTGTTTTCCACAGTTCAAACAGCGGTAACTCTGACGGGTTAATTCCCCGCGACGCACAATCTGCCGGGTTATCAGGAGATGATACGTGTGACCATTGGTTCCTGTCTAATATATTTAAAATCTCCGACACTCGATTGGCTATAAACGTTTTCCAACGCGTTGGGTGGCTGCTTAACCAAGCCAGGACCACGGTTGAGTCGGTCCAAGCACGCAGGTTAGTTTTTGGAACGTTTAACACTACTGAGACTTCCTGTAGTAATTTGGCTAATAAGACAGCTCCGCACAACTCGAGCCTTGGAATGGATACTTGCTTAATTGGAGCTACTTTGGTTTTGGAAGTTACCAGATGAATGTAGACGTTTCCTGAATCGTCAACAACACGTATATAGACCACAGCAGCATAAGCCTCACTAGATGCGTCGCTGAACCCATGAAGTTCCATGGTGCTGTTTTCCTTAACATTTATCCATCGTGGGAGTCGAAATTTGGTAAGTTCAACCAGTCCTGCACGGTAATTAATCCATTCATTTAATAGTGTAGGTGGTAGTTCATCATCCCATTCTATTCCTGCAAGCCAAAGCTTTTGAATCATAATTTTAGCTTTTATGATTGCTGGTGATATCCAACCCATTGGGTCAAACAACTTTGCAATATCAGATATTACTTTCCTTTTTGTTACAGGTTCCGAGATTTGTGGTAGCTGAACGGAGTACTCGAAGTCATCGGTTCGTCGATTCCAGGTAAGTCCCAGTATTTTCATTGTTTCACTTTCATTCAGTTCTAGGTTGCTTGTTATAACTCTGCTTTCTTTGCTTATTTCCTTATGTAATTGATCATCATTGCTTGCCCATTTTTGCATTTCGAAGCCTCCTTTGCTTAGTAGTTTAGTAATTTCTGAGAATATTTGTTTTCCTTCTGATACACTTTTACAGCCAGTAATGAGATCATCCATGTAGAAATCATGTAATACTTTTTCAGATGCTAGTGGAAATTGGGCTCCTTCATCATAAGCGACTTGGTGAAGAGCTCTTACCGCCAGGTATGGAGCTGAAGCAGTCCCAAATGTTACTCGTACTAAACGCAAATGTTGTATTTGTTTTGCAGAGTCAGATCGCCACACTAAACGTTGATAATCTGCATCTTGATCAGTCACCTTCACCTGTCGATACATCTTTACGATGTCAGCTACCAAGCAAATAGGGTGAAGCCTCCACCTCATAAGAATGTGCCTAAGGTCATCTTGTAACGTCGGTCCTACCATAAGGTTACTGTTCAGTGAAACACCATTGTTATCGCGACTAGAAGCATTAAATACGATCCTGAATTTGGTGGTGGTTTTATCGTCTCTAACTACTTCATGATAAGGTAAGTAAACTGCTTCTAGATTATCTATTTCTTTTGAAGGTATTACTTGCATATGACCGAGCTTTAAATATTCTGAAAAAACATCCGAGTATTTAGTTTTTAAATCCGGTAATTTTAAGAAACGTCTTTCTAATGATAATAATCTATTTACAGCAATGTTGCGCGAATTGCCATATTTACTGCTCGGGTCATCATCTTTAAAAGGCAATTTTACAATATACCTACCAGAACTATCGCGTTTGGTCGTTTCCTTAAAGATTTCTTCGCAGCGTTTTTCTTCTGGAGTGAATTGATTTTTGCTCAGAATGAAGTTATCAGATTCGAGCTCCCAAAATTGTTTAAGATTAAAATCTTCATTGCAAATTTTAGTATGCATGGTGATGATAGTACTATTGCAGCTCAAAGTATTGGTTTCACTATCACTCACTTTGCCAGATAAAACCCAACCCAACCTGGTGTTCTGTGCTATCGGTGTTCCTGGTGGACCTCTAATCAATCCTTCAGTTATAATTTGGCAATAGACTTCTGCACCAAGCAATAGATCGATTTTGTTTGGTATGTTAAACTTCGGATCTGCTAACTTCATAACTGGTAAGTTGGGCAACATCTGAACGACAATTTTTCTTTCAGGTAGAAATGAAGTTAATTTCCGAAGGACGTATGTTTTTACTTTTACCGTAAAGTTAGGATCCTGGAGAGATTGTAGCTTAACATAAACCACATGTTTACAATTGAGTGAAGCGTTGTCTTCACCCCCCACTCCTGATATAACACTGTTGCATTTAATTCTGTTAAGCCCAAGTAATTGGACTGCAGACTCCGTTATAAAGGATGCCTGTGATCCCTGGTCCACTAGAGACCTCAGTGTTATATAAGACCCTGTGTTAGTTTCTGCCTTTACCAAGGCTGTTGCTAATACAACCTGACAATTTGTGTTAGACATACAACTAGTAATGTTCCTTACCTCGGTCTCGTCTTTTGATGTTGTTGCAGTTTCAACAACATTGGTACTATCAACTGATTGTTTGTTTGGTTCATCAGTTGATTGGCTCTTATTATTCGAATGCAGCAACGAATGATGTTTCTTTTTGCAAATTCTACATCTGGTGGGCAAACGACACGAAGTTACCATGTGATTGGCACCCAAGCAATTGAAACACAAACCTGAATTTTGGACAAAATTACGACGTGCTGGCAACTCTTCCTTAGCAAAATCTTTACAATTTCCTATCTTATGATTATCGTTTGAACAAAAGGTACATAAAGATGGTTTATTCTCATTTGCATTTTTTGCTATATGATGTGACTTTGTGTTAGTGCTCTTTACAGTTTTAGTACATAAAAATTCCAGTGACCTAAATCTGTGCTCAACAAAATCTAAAAAATCTTGTAATGTAGGCAATTCCTTAGTTGAATTACAAATCTTAGCTTCCCATTGTTTGCGAGACTCATTATCTAATTTAGAACACAATATGTAAATAACAATAAGATCCCAATTTTCGATATTAATACCTTCATTTTTTAAAGCATTAAGACATTCATTAGTTGTATCAAAAAGTTCTTTTAAAGAATTTGATGATTCAGTAGTTATACATTTTTGATTAAAGAATCTTTTGAAAATACAATCCGTTATAAACTTCTTATTATTGAATCTATGTTCTAAAAGGTTCCAACAAGTCAAATAGTTATCACTAGTAATAGGTAGGTGTCGCAACAGTTGTTCAGCTTCGCCAGTGAGATAAGTTTTTAAATAATGTAGTTTTTGCACGTTATCTAATGATTGGTTCTTGTGTATTAATGTTTGAAAGAGATCCCGAAATGTTGTCCACTGAGAATATTGACCCGAAAATGTAGGTATTGCTATTCTAGGTAATTTCACGCCAGTCTGAGTTATCTGGTTGCTGTTTTCCGCACAATCAGAAGTGGTTTTCTTATTCAAACGTTCTTTTAATTCGACTTTGTAATCCATGTATAACTCTTCCGCCTGACTATAAATATCCCCTAAATGGTACTCTGACTTTTCATATTCTTCCCTTTTTACCTCGGATATTATTTTACTATGAGTCTCTTCAAACATCGACCACTGTTTTTCTAAACTTTCCAACCTGGTTTCCACGTAGCTAACAGTAATTCTATCTTTAGGTGACTTTTTGAAGTTGATGTATCCTCTCTGCATCTTTTGATTAATATCTACTTGCAATCGTTGTAATGAATCCATTTTTATAAAGTGTTTGTATTCCAGAACTAGTTTAAATTACAAGTCCCAATTTTGCAGACTTGTTGTTTTTTTAAAAAAATGTGAAATATCAAAATGTTGGTAAATTCTTCTAAGTGTTTGTAAACACTTTGCCGAAATTGGGCATGGATTCCCCGTCTAAACACACTTTTGCATTGAAATTTTACAAGTCCATTAATGCAAGATAGCTAGCTAATTATCTAAGTTCTTTTCCACTTTATTAACTTGAAAGAATCACTTTTGTAATATTTTAAAGTACTCACAGTTTGTCCTAGCGATGGGCGTTGAATGAACGAACTAGTTAATTCGACCGTCGACGTACTGTGAACGAATCGACGGTTCACTGATACTGGATGGACTAGTCGAATTCGTAGACGGCTCAGACGCTTTTAAAACTGAAACTCGGAACGCAACGACCGACGACGAACGTATTCGATACATGTTCGTCCGATGAAATGAAATAATCGAGCAAACCAATTTGAACTTTAAGTATTAGCATTATTAAAGTTCAAATTTGTTTGCTCGAGGGAGTTCATATTTGTACTAGTCGAAAAAAATAATTGTTGTGTTACGTGAAGAAAAGGATACATAAATGGTAGTTTCGCATGTGCAAAAGAGATAGGCGATGGGCTGGTCGAACGATGCTAAATAAACCGGTTTGTACTTGTTTGGTATGTTTTCATCTTGTTTTGATTTTTGAATTTTCGACGTTCAGTGTGTGACTAATTGCGCTCAAGGTCAGAGTTAAACCGGTGTATAATTACGAAAGTACTGAGCTTTTTCGAATGCTTGCGAGTCTTATGATTAACTGGTTTTGTATATATTTAATTAATGTAAATATTTATAAAATTGTAAATACATAGGTAGTTTAATAATTGAACTTTTAAATCGTGTGCGTGTATAGGTAGTACTTAAACGTTTTTAGTGTAAAAAGTAAAATGGCTGGACGTAATAATTCAAGTGAGTTATGGCATCACTTTGAAAAGGATGCCTCTAGTGGAAAAGCGTCATGCAATTTATGCAAAGAAAAATTGGCATATAAATCCACCACGGCAAATCTGAAAAGTCACCTAAAAAGGAAGCATGTTTCGATTTTTTGTTCGTTGCCCGTAGACTTCGTCACAACGTTTATCAAGTTAACGCGTAAACTAGTCGACGAATTCAACTAGTTGATCGACTAGTCGATAAACGAAATTCAACGGTCTAGTTTCGTTGACGCAAAATACGTCGACGACCCATCTCTAGTTTGTCCAAATGATTTGCACTGACACAACACTTTTTACAAATTTTTACTTAATAAGTCAAATATCACCGACAGGGGGCGCCACTGTCGTATTTTCCAAACTCACGGTGCATTAGTCACGGCTGCATCCGAAAATCCGACTCGAATGACCATGAATAAAAAGCCAATGTTTACCTATACGAAGACAAGACACTTTATTCCAATATACACGCAGAGCCGCAGAGGTCATGTTTTGAAGGAGAATCTCAACACCGAGATTCAGCGGAGAGTGCTAAATGAACAACGCCATCTATTGACACATTAGGAACTAAAATCTCTTAAAGTAACAACCTAAACGTAAGATTATACACCTACATTTAAAAAATAATATGTGTGATGTGTGTGTGAAACGGCGAAAAACGAAACGGTTAAAAACGTGATTTTGTCTATTTTTGTGCTTTTGAACCAGAAGAAGACGGTCGACGTCAGGGGCACCCCGAGCTTCGGTTTGGTTAGGTTCCTTTAAACCCTGAAGACAGAAATAGGAGCCCCGCGTAGCGGGGCTCCGTCGACCTGACGTCGTTAGAAATAATACTGCGCGCTCGTTTTATCATAAAGCCAAACTAGTTCAGGTTTTTGATCAAAAATCTGGATTGTTAGAGGTTTATGATGAAATTGAGTTTAAAATGTGTCATCTTCCGGTTTTTCATCAAAAACCTAGGTTTTTCATCAAAAACCTAGGTTTTTCATCAAAAACCTAATTTTATGAAAAACCTACGACATATATACTCGCATACTAAACATCAACTGCGCCATTGTACACTGGGTATGATTACGATAAATTGATTTTTGGAAACATTTGGGAGTTGTGCATAGATTTAAGTATAAGAACTAGAACCTACGCTATAATAGGTACCTACGCTTTGGAATGGGCAACTAGCTTCATATTTTCTGAGTGACCGACTTCTTGACGATTCAAAAGTGCCTGTAAATGGTTTAATTGAAGTAAATGCTTTGAGTTTGAATTTGAGAACCGGTCCACCAGTGATTATGTTTGATGTGTGACATGACATGTAACCATGTTATGTACTTCTTGATTTTTAATTTGGAAACATTCAGTAAGAGTGTTACCTATAGGTATTAGATTCTGTCCATCAGTGACTGCTGTTGTTGTTGTTACCATGTCACGGCGCGGCGGGTGTCGGTGACTCGGTGCGGGCCGTGTCGCCGTGTCCGGCGCGCGCGCGTGATTAATGAACCCAGCATTATTCGCACGATAGTGATCAATCAATCACGCCTAACCTGTTGCCGGCCAGCTCCTCGCACTATTAAATAACTATCATTGTTAACTTGTTAGTCATTGTTTGAGCGCAGGTGCTCTTGAGGGTCGCTTGACGGCTAACAATTACCGACAACCTAAGTGGCAATCGACGATTTATTAATTTCTTGGAACAGTTAGAAGATTTATGATGCAATGAAATTACGATTCCTTTGTCGCAGCTATTTATTATTAAAAGGCACCCTTAGTATCGTTATAACAGCGGCACAAAGCCAAGACAAACAATACAACACAAATGCCACTACAAAAACACATCGGCAAAATTACTTTTTAAATCTCGGGGTTCCCAACATTATTCTTTTGCGGAGATTCAATTTTGTTTTACAAAGCGTTGAAAATGGCTTGCAACGTGATCGATCAGGATTGGCACTCAGCCACGTTTCGTTGCAACTGTTACACAAACAGAACTTTCTATCGATGTAACGAACACTTCGTGATCCATGACACTGTTTTTCGTTGAATGAACCTAATTCGTTTATGTATACGGTTCTGTCATGCCGAGCAGTTGTTATTGTACGACATATTCCATAATTAACTACAATTAAATCATTTCATATGCAAATGAATGTTCAGTATGTTGTCATGTAAGTAATCGCAAGTAACATCTATGCATATTTACTTCAACATTACTGTGGGAAACACGCCTACCGTACACATAAATACATAAGCATGATGTTACATAACGCTTAGTACTATTATAAATTACTTTTGCCTGTCACGCGACACTTCCGTTATCAGTTTTGATTCACGCCCATTTGTCCACATGTAAATAAATATTTTGTAACACTCGGGCGCACTCGTGAATATGGCTGGTTTTCGGCAAAGTACAGCGTGGTTGTAATAAGACAGGTCATAGTTTTTGAGAAAACGACAAAATTCATAAAGTATTTTTGTAAACTAGCCTATTATGTTACACCTTCTTTTGTTTTTATTACATCTAAACTTAACCAATTGTATTGCTGAGCTTAACTACAAATGAACTTCAAAATCTTTGGTTTCGATAACGGTGTCAATACACACGTGAAAAACGCAATTAATAAAAACTTGAAGCTGTCAGGTCCCAAATTAGCCTAGAAATAAAATTAAAACTTTAGTTTTTCTCGTGTTAATGACACCTAAATTATAATTGGCTTCACTAATGAAAAGTGTCACCTTTTATTAGTAAAGCTCGCAAGTGGTAAACCTCTATTTAGCAAAAGTGTAGGAGTGCGACCAGATTTAGTTTGCTCGGTTAGAGTAAGCTAACTTTGCGTGCCAGTGGTCTGAGTGGCGAGACTCAAAGTAAACTGTAGCGAGTTGTCGGCTCTCCGCAGTCACCACGCCATGCCAGTGCAATCCACTTCATTCTCGTTAGTTTTGTATTTACTTACTACTTGATATATTTTAACTTGAATTTGGTGATGGTTAGAGGTTTGGGGATCCGTTATTTGAGACAAGATAGGATAACACTAAAGGACTGAAATAGACAAATGTTTTTTGTTCAATATCAAAAGTACTTTCTACGTTAATTATAGACATGACATGCCTTTGACTGTATTATCATTATATATATAATTCTTCTGTACGTGTGTATGTCACACACATGTCACTGAACTCCTCCTAAACGGCTGCATCGATTTTGATGAAATTTTTTGTGTGTTTGAGTCCCTGGATGGTTTATATTCACAATTGGACCGGTTAGGTGGCGCTGCGATCGAGTTCTAGGAAACAGGGCAACGTTTGTCTGGTCACCTCGTGTTAAAGTAAAATATAAAGAAACAAATTGCTGATCGTGATTTTGAAATAGTCTGTTTGGCCAGACTGGGGCGTGGGCGCGGGTGGGCGTTGCTCGGCGAACTCAAACATATGAACTTCCTTTGAGTGTCCATAGTGGGCACGCGGGCGCGGTGAGCGCGCGGGCAACTCAGGCCTTAGCTCAATCATACAAGTGGCCGCATGGGAGGCACGGCGCGGGCGCGGGCGACCCGCGCGGGAACCGGGGTTTTGAAACTAGTTCGAGCTTTTTTCTAGTAAAAATAAGTCTTCTTCATCCATATTATATTTTGACAAATACTAGACACGATAATATGCAGAACGCAGCTGCGCTCAGTACGGACAGGCAGCCCACGCATGTTCCTGCACCCGCGCCGCTCCCGCCCCCCGCTGCCAGTCTGGCCAAGCATTTAGTATTTGACCAGACTGTGGCGCGGACGCGGGTAAAAAGCACAAACTAGTTTGAGTCCCCGCCCGCACCCGCGCCGGGCACCCACTGCGGCCACTTGTATGAACGAGTGATGGCGTGAGTTGCCCACGTGCTCCTCGCAACGAGCAGCCCACGTCGCTCACCGCGTCCGCGTGCCCACCATGGACACTCAAAGGACGTTCATATGTTTGAGTTCGCCGCGCCGCGCCCGCACCGCGCCCGCGCTGCCAGTCTGGCCAAGCATTAAGCCTGAGGTATTCTACTCAGATATTGCCAACATTCCAATCGCCAGTCAATTTCTCTGAATGAGAACAGGTCAATGCCCTGTACTAGAACTAAGACAGGCCCCTAACATTATTCCGCCAATTCCATGATAAATGTGTATTCAGTTAATTATAAGTTCCAACCAATAAATCACGTCCGAAGCCTCACAGGAATTTTCCTATTAACGAGTATTGTTGATTTTGGTATGAAATCAGACTGAAACTCCATCATTCGGAGCACAAACAGACTGCGGTGACGATACTCAGCTTCACTAAATGGAGCGTAAACTCAACTTTTTGTCCCGTTTAGTAGTACTCAAGGAACTTACTCTCAAACTGTCATACCAAGGGTGGCTGATTGATGGTTTTTGTTGTTGTTTACATAAATATTGAGCCATGAACGTAAATAAGTGTAAAGGGAAAATAAGCTTATGGCGCAGCATCAAATCATGCATGATTGAGATGTTGAGAACGAGGATTATCCGATCGTGAAAACCATGCACGTAGAATGCATGACCAATGAAGCAAAAATCAAAAATATGGGATCTGCTAAGTCTTTAATCTTGTTATGTATTGTGAGGTAAATTCCTCAATAATCCGCATTCAAGCATTCTGCTTTGTAAATCCAAATATTATACCCAAAGAAGAGTGCGATGCGCCTTAAATCCCCGTCTTTCGTAGTATGTATATTCCCATCAACGACAAAAAAAAAGAAAAAAAAAGAAAGAGAAATATTGTGCATTACAATTATTAATGCACAATATTTCTCTCTCCGATCATTCGTTTAGAATTTTCCTGCTGGAAAAACGTTACTCCGGCAGGAATCGTTTTTTCCGTTTTTTTCCAAAACGTGAAAGCGCACAAATTTTTTATTTGGCGCACATTTACAGCAGGTTACGCACTAATTATACGTTCCACTCTAGGAGTTACTTGCCTGCTGGGGTACCGTACACTCGATATCTATGTACACGAACACACAATCCATGCACCTGGCTATTTTATCAATATACGTTATCGCCCAATTATGTTTATGGTAATGATGACGTGCGGAAACACGCGGCTACGAACGTAGCAACACCTGACCGCCCGTAGACACCTGCTACGAGCGTAGCAGTGCCTTGCGTAGCACGTTGACGCACGGCTACACGCGTAGTCGAAACGATTTCGTTACCTAAGAAAGTGATCACACTTATTGACGCGGAATCGGCGTGAGACCGAAATGAGGCGATGACGTCTTTTTTGCTTTTATTTCCATGGACATTCAGTTCTTCTTGAACGGCTCAAGCCGATTCCGCGTCGATAAATGTGGTCACTTCCTAAGACACCTTATATCTTTGCATCTATGGTTGATGATTCATGTTAAACTATTTCTGTTCACTACTGAACTAAACTGAACAGACTGCGTTTCTGTATCAGTGATATTGCCGATAATATTTACATGTCTCGCCTCTAATGATGTGGCTCCGATTCTATCCCAGCGTGTGTACCTACTACACGCGTTGGGATATAATAGCGTAGTAATTCATCAATGACCTTTATATGTATTTATAACTATAGTTCAATATACTTACGTTCCATCATATTCAGCATTGCGCTGTTGTTCGGTAATCTATATAAATCACATAGGCCGCTATCGCTCATCGATAAAAATAACATCTATTGATCATTCTCCACACGCACCGGGTGATTAAGTACTGAAAGACTGCATGTATGAACTTTGTGTAGATGCGTGTTAGAATTATGACAGATATAAATAATGGTCAGCGATGGCGACCTACTGATCTCCAGAGATATGTCCGCTTGATACACGACTAGGGGAATAGGTAAAGAATTTTGACAAGTTGATAGCAGAATAGCTTACTGCGCTCACCAAGTCAAAAAGTAAAAAGTAAAAATTATGGCCTAAACAACAGTTTAGGCCATCATTTTTACTAGTCTATGACAAATATTTATCGAGTTGATAAACAATGAAAATGGCCACGATTAATAGTTTGGCGAACGCAGTTTACATCATCGTAAAAAATGCTGATGCTAATATTGGAATCTTTTTTAAATTTGTAAACAGGTAATAGATAGTCAATGTTTTAATTAATTTCCAGATTGTCGCACACTGTACGAAAAGGAATGAGCTGTTCTCTCCTAGAAATGACACGGAACATTTAAATGTAATATTTTCTACCAAACTATTCAATAAAAGAATTGCAACACTTTCTGAATAGATCAAAGACGATAGGGATTGAATAAATACAGCGGGGTACAATGCGTGCCACGAAAGATGAGACTTGACCCCGCCTTCCCCGCTCTTTCCGCCGCCCGGGCCCCTATGACGTCCGGTCCCGTCCCGCACTCAGACCTCATACCGCTAAAGATACCTAAAATCGTGTTCTGCGCATGTCAGACCACGTGGTGTGTCAAGTCTCATCTTTCGTGGCACGCATTGTAATTGCGTAACACACACAGTAGCAATGACTTTCATTTTGAGTCCAACTACATCAATTGCATTATGGCACGGAACCCTAAAAAAGCAATCGTTTTTATTGTGACGTAGGTATTGCATTTGTTCTGTTGCGCCGTCTCAGAGGACGTTACTTTCAATATTGGTTCCATCTGAACTATTTAAATATAACTAAAATCCTTATTAACGAAAATGTTCAGCTGGTTTTCCATAACGTAGTCTTTGCGTGATAATCCTTAGCGATGCCTCCATCATTCATTGTCATCGTTCATTCGTCATTTTCTCGAACGTAACCTCAAAATCCTACCTATCTATCTACTTAAGTAGGTAAATGGCAAAAATATACGAATTGCGGGAATCCATGTAAAAAATAGTTAGTAATATAGGAAGGGCATTTATATTCTCCAAATACACTAGGTTTGGTTCTGACAGCGGACTTTTCGTTTTGTACAGGGCGCCCTATATTTGACGGCATTCTCCTTTTCGAACATATGAAACAAATGAATCATTTTGAAGGTAATCTACTAATCTAGTCCGCTAATAGATTAGATTAGTAGATTACTTTCAAAATTATTCAGATTGTGATTGAAACTGTGTTACGCGATTAGGGTGCTGGATAACTTTTAATTAATCAAATTAGTAGTAACTAAGTAAGAAAATAGAAAGAAGGCAGAATCGCATAACGTTGGTTTTACGCGACACCACGCGAAACACGACGCCGAGAACGTTACGTGTAAGTATAGACATAGTTTTAAGGATTTTAATATGTATTAGTTTATTATTGTATAAGTTTATTTTTTTGTATTTTATCTATGGGCCTTAGTTGCTATTTATTATCTATGGGCCTTAATTTTATTATCAAAATTATTATTATTATTTACCAGCCTGCGTGGAAGTGTTACGCTCATCGAGTCTTAGAAAAAGTTCGGCTTTCTAGATCGTTGTGCCTGATACTCATACCCAGTCAGATAGTCTCTTTCTACTGCATTTTGCGTTGTCTCTATTTCTAGACAGCACGTTTCGCCGAAAACTTTGTTGATAGAAAAAATTGTTTGTAGATATCTCGGTCCATAGGAAGCACTGTTGGCAGAGATCTCTGTTCATAGA
Source organism: Luperina nickerlii (assembly GCA_963855955.1). Classification (NCBI taxonomy): domain Eukaryota; kingdom Metazoa; phylum Arthropoda; class Insecta; order Lepidoptera; family Noctuidae; genus Luperina; species Luperina nickerlii. The sequence continues at coordinate 14,621,484 of OY979666.1, read as the reverse complement.
TAGCACTTCTTGCCGTAAAATTTGTTCATAGAAACCACTGTTTTCAGATACCTTGGTTCACACAAAGCGCTTTTGGTTCACGGAAACCACTTTATTTAATATAGGTTAAGGCAGAAAATTAAACTCCCGCATATAGTACAGGGTGGCATCGACGCACAAACTGTGTAACCATAAATGAGTCGCCACATGATTCTAGACCCTCTAGCGTAGAAATGATTCGCTTGTTATTAAAAAAATCAAAAGAAACATAAAAAAAAAGAAAAAAATTAACGAAGTGGCGTTCAGAATCATGAACTGAATCCGTGGTAACAGGTTGCGCGTCGAATACCCGACAAAAAAAAAAATGTCCCTGCCACCCTACTGTATACTCGTATGATACCGCTAATGTGCGTAGGTAAATCAGTTAGAGTGCAGATTAACTTGTTAATCTGCAGATTATCTGGTTGAGTCCGTTAAAGTAGAAAAAAATGTTTGTTACCGGCCAAATCCGGTTTTAGGACGAACTAGTTTTGCCTAGGCCAAACCAGTTCTCCTTACTCGTGTTGCATGGTTGCGGTCGGTCGATAGGCGGCGTAGGATACAAGAGCGAGCTAAGGTCACCCAGAGGTTAGTATTGGTTAGATTACTTTAAACCCTTTACACATCCTGTGTCATATGGTGTGGGCAGGAATTCGTCTTGGCGGACGAACCCAGTTCGTTTGGATCCAAGGCAGCATGACTGCGCAAAAATACCACGAGGCGGTCGTAGAGCCTGTTATTGTCCCACACAGAATCCAAATGGGTCAGGAATTTCTACTCATGCACGATGATGCTCCTTCCAATACGGCGCGACTGGTCTCGGCCGCTCTCCGAGACTACGATATTCAAATTATGCAGAGTCGCCCGATTAAAATCCTATCGAGCATGCCTGGAACATGTTACAACGAAAAGCTTTGAGAGATTTCCCGGCAAATTTGACGACGGAACAACTTTAAGAACATTTGCAAAAAACATGGGACCTCATACCGCAGCAAGACATTGACAATTAAATTTTAGTATGAACAATCGATGTCGATGTGTAATTAATGTAAGAGGTGGCAACACTAATTATTCAAAATTAGATTTTGCAAGATTTTTTAAATTTTAATTAAAATTATTAGTTTTCTACGATGCAATGAAGTTTTTTTTATCATACTTATTTTGAACGGCAATTAAAAAAAAATATTTTTTTATTTAAAACAAAAAATATTGAAATGTTTTTGTTTTTTATTAAAGACCTTAAAATAACCTATCATTCTTCCATTTACTATATCAGAAAATTCTTCAAAGATTTTTAGATATTTGATGAAATATAAAATATCCCTAGATTCTGTTGATGTGTGTACATAGGTGTTTACTTTCAACTTCGTCCGTGGAAAATTCTTTGTTCTTTATTACACACTATTTTCCAGTCTTTGTGAATATAACGTGTCATTATTATGTACAAGGATTTACTTACTTACAACGCAATATTTCACAGAAACCTCGATAAGGTCGGTATTTTTTCTCATTATTTGAAAAGGAATGAAATTACTTTTTACCTTTAACAAAAGATGGATCTATGTACATACTCTGTGAAGTGTCTAATAAAACATGTTTGTAGTTAATCCGTGTTTTATTGAAGACGTTGAGAGCATATTTGACGTGTTCAGTAAACTAGCTATGTGTATGAACACACATTCTGTGATTGTGTGGAGTAAATTTTGAAGTGTCAAATAAAAACGATTTGATACTTCAAAATTTACTCTTCTCAATTATCTCCATACGTTATTAATCGCTTGAACGTTTGTCGACCACGTAAAAAGAACGAGTTTATAGGGCAATCTTTTAATTTTATTATATGTATTTTTTTACAGGGCTGTAAACGGATAAGCATTACGCGTAATATTAAAAACATCTCATTGTAATTTCATGTCAAAAAAAAAAGATATGCTCCATTTCTTATCCCACATGATGACGTAATTTTCACATTACGTAACATAAAATTAGGATCATGTCACATTCGGGTCTGCATTATGATTCGTTAATATCCCAGTTTGATAAGGAAGTATTACGTTCAATCCATTGTTGCTACTCGCAGGCGATATTAGGCTCGTTATAATACCGGCCAATTCGATTGACGGCACGTTGTGACAGTCATTAACTTCGTACTTAGCTGGGTCAGTATTGAATGCGAAGGTAGATAGATAGCGGGCTTATTATGCGATGTTCGTTCGGAAGTACGCAGTAGAAATATTAACTTAATGAATAGCTTTGCGTGTATGGGGTATTATTGGAGTTCATTGGGCGTTAAGTTCAAGATTGTATGGTTCCAAGCTTGGGATTGAACTGTTTTTATCATCGTAATTCGAGTATACTTACTCAACATATTCCTTAATCATCTCTTTTCATTCCTTGTCGTCACATTACTTCGTTACATTACTTACTTGTGAAACTGTCATTTTTTTTTTACTTTACTTAGTTAATTAAGGCCAGTGGTACAAGTCCATAAATAGTTCAGTTTCACAAAAGAAATGCAAGCAGAACCAGTATTTTTAGGGTTCCGTATTTCAAAAGGATAAAACGGAACCCTTATAGAATCACTTTGTTATCCGTCTGTATGTCTGTCTGTCAAGACCCTTGATCTCAGGAACGCGTGGAGATATCGAGTTGAAATTAAAACTATTTACTCAAGTCTACAGTCCCTTGAAGCTGTGAAAAAAATCAAACTTCTAAGTTAACGTAAAAAAGATACGGCCGTTTATGCCGCAAAAAAGTATATTTCGACACTTTCAAGGGAATCAAAATGTATAGGGTACTTCCCGTTGACCTAGAATCATGAAATTTGGTAAGAAGCAATGTCATGTATAGCACAAGGAAAAAATCCGGCAACCGTAAATTTGTAGTTACATACCTACGCGAATCCGTCTAGAACTTGACCGGTTTTTTAAATTAAAGTTAACATAAAATCATAATTTACAATTTATTTGAAACTACAATTTATTTATTTGACATTTGGATTATTCAAATTTGTGTGTGCGTGTGTATGTGTGTCTGTATGTTGATGGTTTGTGTTGTGTCGGTGTAGAATGTGTGTATGTTCTCGGTGGAAGGGTTTAGGGTGGGTTATTATCAGAGAAAAGCAGGCGCTCTGTATCCAGATAATTATTTGTAAGTAGAAAGTTTATCACAGGTTTCTTGATGGACGAGGTTGAAAGTGAAAGTTCAATTTCCTATTGAGCTTATTAGAGTAGATTAGTTTGTTTGACTTACATGTACAGTCAGCCCCAAAAATATGGTATACATCGACAATAACATTCATTTTATTGTCCACAATCTACCTTCCATAATATTGTATCTAAAGGAGCGCCCACGAGCAATTTTTGTCTCAGCAACTAATTTGTCTCTCACATCAAAGATAAAGATAAAGATAAAGATTTATTTATTTGCAAAAACATGTGTAGATAATATACATGGTATAATGTTTATTATAGGTGTTACAGGATATTCTTTGGCACAACATGTTTGACCATGGCTGGTGTACAAATTAGGTCGGAAGACCATAAGATTTCATTAAAAAATTAAAATATACAAAGTTAAATAATCTAAAAAAAATAAAAAAAGCTACAACTAACATTAATATTAAATTATAAATAAAAACAATCGGTACATATTCATGCGGTTCAAAATAAATATTATAGAATCAGTCAGTATATCAGAGCGATTTGTCATTTAAAAATTCATTGACATTATAGTAGGCTTTTTCTGTCAGTATTTTTTTGAATGTTTTCTTAAACTGGTCTGTATTTAGTTTTTTTTACACAGATAGGGATATTGTTGTAAATTATCGGTGTCTACGGGTTTGTATGAAAGTGCGCGCATATAGCGACGCGACAAAGACAGCACTTTTATACAAACCCATGACTTGATGTGAGAGACAAATTAGTTGCTGAGACAAAAGTTGCTCGTGGGCGCCCCTCCCTAAGTGTAGCCACAAAACGTATTACACATTGAGTACTTAATTGTAGCTACACATCGATTCAGTAATATGGAATACAAATTGTACAAAATCAAACGAATTCTTGTCGATGTAATTATTTTTCTTTTTGAGCCTGTCTGTAGAAGCAGTCAATCCTGCAACTATAAAACATGTATACAGGGACATCGTCGCGCAAATTGAAGCCATGAATTTAGCATATTATTCTAGACATTAAAATGTTTCGTTGATTAACAAAAACAAGTGCGAGTCCGACTCGCACACGAAGGGTTCCGTACCACAAGGCACAAACGCCGAAAAAAACACGTTTGTTGTATGGGAGCCCCCTTAAATATTTATTTTATTCTGTGTTTAGTATTAATATAGTATATAGTATTATAGCGGCAACAGAAATACATCATCTGTGAAAAATCAAATTTCAACTGTCTAGCTATTACGGTTCATGAGATACAGCCTGGTGACAGACAGAGAGACAGACGGACAGTGGAGTCTTAGTAATAGGGTCCCGTTTTTACCCTTTGGGTACGGAACCCTAAAAAGTACCTACGCGTTCAAAATTTAAGTAAGAGCTGTTTTTTTTTTAAATAACCGACGAGAAATTTCATCGCAGACATGTAAAGTTCGTTTCACGAAAGAATTCCCTTCGCCGTAATGTTAGCACTATTGCTTTTCATTGCAGAATTGTTTTATCTTCAATGAAAAGCAATGGTGCCAACATTACGGCGAAGGGAATTCTTTCGTGAAACGCCCTTTACCTACCGAATCCATGGTGAAGGTTGCGTGTCGATGCTGCTGGGGAGTTTGTTGCGCCACTTCTGCTCCCCAGCGAAAGCACTAGGAAGTGGTGAAGGGCGGGCTGTTTTAGGGGACTGTCTTTTGTAATTATGACGTTCGAAAAGTGCTGATTCTCAGCCTAGTCTGAATAAATGACTATTGATTTTAATGTCTTGCCAGCCTGTATAAACAATCCATACTATAAAACATATATACTATCCATACTAATATTATAAATTCGAAAGTAACTCTGTCTGTCTGTATGTTACCTTTTCACGCCTAAACCACTGAACGGATTTCGATCTTCGTCGCATCCCGGGTAAGGATATAGGATAGTTTTTATCGACATACCTCGCGGGCCAAGCCGCGGGCGGAAGCTGGTCTTGAATATGATAATGACATGGATGGCAAAATTCTGTTATCCATCAGTTATGGCCTTTTGGACTCAGGAGTTAAAAATAACCCTACTGGACCTAAACTCACCAGCATCCTAATTGCGTAACACACTATCAATATCAATCTGAATAATTTTGAAGCATATTGCGAATCCATTGCTTCATATGTTTGAAAAATTTGTCAGCTCAACAACGTAGATGACGCAATGTAAAAAAAAAAAATTGCCGTCTCACAAACATAGGTATATGTATAAGTAGATAGTTTCCTACAGGTTTATCTTGGCTAGCTACTCGTAGGCTTACAAAATTCGCGGCAAAAACAGGGCGTGACCGAATTAACTACGTAGGTCCCCCGGGTTTTGTTTCAGAGTTGATTAGTTATTTTGTCCACAACATTTTCATGATTTGTAAAGCCTGTTGCTTTGGAATCGGCTTCTTTAATTTGAAAACACAATTGCTCGATAATGAGAATAACACCGTCGAAACAACTGAAGTTTCGAAGCGAAGCGAGCTCAATGAAAACAATTTTGATAACGATCAACAAAACTAATTAAAATATGTATTATTAGGACTTCATTAAGAGTTTTCTATGCAATGCAGGAACTTTTTTGTTACGAAAATTGTACAATTTAATTATCTGTAGCTTTAAATTAACAGCCAAAGTTATGGGCGCACAATGTAACGCTGCTCGGCGGCGAGAGCCTGAAGGGAAGCCGCTGATATTGTTTATGATCAAAGTTCGCCTCCACTAAAGTTTTCTAGCGGATTTATGGTAATCAGACTGTTCTGATGTCAGTCAATTGTGAATGTTAGTTTTGGGCCGAGCTTGGGCCGCACACCTACTGACTACAGTAAATTAGGGGAATCTATTGGACGCGGATTATAGGCTCGCACAAAGGATCAGCTTTATAGTCAACCCGGCTTAAGGAATTAATGAATACTAATTCTCTAACGTCTGTTACTGTAGGAGCTCGTGATGTTCTATTCACGAGCCCCAGTTATTAAGCTACCTTGTAGTAAATGTGTGGCTCTTGGAGGTAACAGTTTGAAATGTAAAATGTTTTTATCGCTCGGATTCATAAAACAAATATTTTGTAAGCGCAGTTTTTAACTGCACTGACAATGTTTTTCTCAGATTAAAGGCTCCTACAAACAGGCGCGACACGCGATATAATCGCGCGCGACACAAAGGCACTGCTCGTTGTGCCTTTGTGTCGCGCACGATTTTTCGCGTGTCGCGCCTGTTTGTAGGAGTCTTTATTCAGCGCTATAAAAACGACATTTCGCTTGACGAGCTTCTACGGCAGCCAAGTTTTGAACGGGTTATATTGTGCTTGTTCATTCCGAAAAGTATGGTACATTGTACTTCAAGCAGAAGTATAATGAGCGTATAAGGTTCCCACTGCTGGTAGATAGGCCTCCTCACTGTGAGAGGGAGTGTGCCATTATCCACAACGCGGGTTGGGTTTGTTTTGTATTACAAAATTGAATGAAAAATAATTTCCGAAAAATGAAAGGGAGGCAATAAAAGTAGCACTTAAGTACTTTGCCATGTAAAAATAAATTATGTCTTGCTTATCAGCCAAGTAATAATAATAAAATTATTATTGTCCAGATATATATAGAACAAGCAGGGAATCTAACGGCACATTAAAGATATGGACATTTTATCGTTAAATGACTCTATGAAGGTTTACGGTCAATATAAGAGCAGCTTCACGAGAAATATTACACTTGAAGGGAATTTAATCACAGAATTTAAAGATGTTTGGTAAATAATGTTTGAACATTTGAAAGATGAAAAAGGAGAGATTTTATGTGTCTTATCAGTCTCATTTAATACGGTTTACGCTTTTAGACATTTTAACGTTTTTCAAGATAAGGTTTTTCGTGTGTTGTGGCCGATTTGCACGTTAAGTCGGGATAAATGATTAAATGTACAGTTTATAAACTCGGAGTTAAATACCTAAAATTTCAACTCTTATTAGGTACGCGTTGCGCCACTAAAAAGTAACACCGGCAACCATAGTCAACCAGACATTAATGTTTTTAAGTTAATTAATATAATTGCAATGTCTGCGTGCCCTCATAGGTAATCCGACTAAAATGAATTTACGAATAATGAACAAAAATTGTATAATCATTACGGAGATTGTATACTCTCCTCATAGGTAATCCGACCAAAATGTATTTACGAACAATGAACGAAAATTGTATAATTACGGAGATTGTATACTCTTTTACATTAAATTACGATTTGTAATAATATGTACTTTCTTGTGTTTCAATTTTATAACATGACATTACTATAACGTCGGACTATATAAAACACAAAACAAGTTATCAGCGGTTCCTCATACATAACGTCAATTTATTTTGACTTTACTAACACTAGTTTAGCGACCAAACTCCATCACATAGCTGCAGAGTTTAATATTTAAAAGTTTAACTCTAGGATTACTTCTAACTCTTGGTGGCGCAAGATGAATAAAATTATTTGCTGTATTTAGGATAACCAATGAACGAGCAAGTGGGCCAGAACATGTATTGTATTCATCTACATCTAGTATTCTACGTTCTATCTATACTTAATCTTATAAAGCTGAAGAGTTTGTTTGGTTGAACGCGCTAATCTCTGAAACTAACCAGTCGGATTTGAAAAATTCTTTTTGCATTTGATAGCCCAATTCTTGAGGAAGGCTATAGGCTATTCAACATCACGCTATGACGTTTAGGAGCCGAGAAAAAGAAAAAAAGTCAGAAAGAACGCTAAGCAAAAACGAAGTAATAGCGCGGGCAGACGATGCGATGCGACGGGGTGGGTCGGAGTAACAAGAAATTTCACGCGGACAAAGTCGCGGGCAGAAGCTAGTGTACTTATATAGACGAAAACCTATTGACCCCGCGGGTTGGTAAACGAATACCTACTTTCGTACTATTTATTGTCAAATTATTGTCGTCTCCTCTCAGTTGGACACGAATTATTTTATTTCATTAAAATGGCACATCAGTTTACATGAAAAGATCACAAATTCATAACAGGGCGCGAGTTCCTATTATCGTATTATTGAAGGTTTGAATAAGTAATTATTCATTGATCCATTAATTGTAGTTGTGATAAAGTGGCCATTTGAACGTGCTAGTACTTCATACCATTTATTTTATAACTCCACCAGTGTTCGCCGCGGGGTTACTGCAGAAACTCAGTTTTTGATGAACGATCGTGATTCTAGTTTTAATGCTGCCGATATTAACGAAGTTTTCGAGATAAAAGGTCTTTAAAAGAAAATCAACCTTTTATCTGATGAAAAGTGATATTTATATAGGATCACCAAGACCTAAGTACCTATACATTTCTAGTCGATTGTTTGAATTGTTCGAAATGGTCCCATTGTTTTAGTACAATGAAAAGTAAAAACACGAATTTAGTTCTAGAAGTGCAAATATGTAAGAATACTTTCATCAGATTGGGGATTGAAACTAGGACTTTTCCATTCCTTTATTTCGTACTTATATAAACTCAGTTCTCTCGGGACAAATATGATTTCCCTCGTAATATATTTTATTTGGCTTGGCTTGAAACTTGAAAGTTTTCTTCAACGTAGATAACTATTTACTTCGAATAGCAATTTGTGAAATTGTGTAGAGTCCCTTCTCCAGCTCGGACCCTTTATTATAATGCTTTAATTTTAATCCGAGCCGCTTTCCGCCGGGCTAGCGGGCCGCCGGGCCGGGCCAGCGAGGAACGAATGAAACAACGTTTAAAGAGAATTTGTGATTTATTTACTAGACAGGTTTTCGTATTCATATTCATCACGTACAAAAAATAAAGGGGTGTAAATATATCTCTGAAAATGTAACAAGGTAACATAAGTATGTTTCGAACTAGACGAGGTCAGTCGGGGTAGGGCGAGAGGAGGGGGAGGCTAGGGTGGGGCGCGGCGGCGACGCGCACGCCGGCCGCACAGCAGCCGCTGGAACGCGTGCCGGAACTCTGGGCTGAACACCGTGTAGATGATCGGGTTCAGCGTCGAGTTGAAGTAGCCCAGCCACAGCGAGAACGACGTCAGCACGGGGCTCACTTCGCAGTCGCACGTCGGCACCAGGATGGCCAACACGAAGAAGGGAAGCCAGCACGCTACGAACGCGCCGGTTATTATTGCTAATGTTTTCGCCGCTTTCCTCTCCCGCTTGGAGTCGGCGGCCTCTTTGGGTTTGCGCCGCACTAGCGTGGGGTAGTAGGCGGCGGCCACTGCGCCATAGCCCGTCGTCGGCGGGTCTGCCTCGAGGCCATTGACGCACGACTGTTTCTCGGGGCTCGTATTATTCGAAGATACATTTGTGAATCCCGTAGTAGTCGTTTCGGAAATAGTCGGTAGGGGTCGTCCTATGACGGCTACGACGGCGGCCGCGATCCCGCCGCTGCCGCCGGCTGCGACCAGCGCCCCGCCGGCCGGCACGGGGGGCGGACCCACCCCGCCGCGCGCCGTAGCCCCTCGCCGCCGACGTATTCTTTTTCTGGCAGTTTGGTATATTCGCCAGTATAATATTAATATTACGAGAACTGGCACGTAGAAAGACGACGCCGTCGCGAAAATTTGGTAACCTACGTCTTGACTGACGACGCAGCGTAGGTCTTCTGAGACTCTTCGGTCCCAGTCGGGATCCTTCCATCCCAGCAGCGGTGCGATACACACCAGGAAGCTTACAACCCACACGCAAGCAATCATAAGGCCTACTCGGCGCGCAGTTCTTGCGTGGATATAATCGATGTTTGTCACAGCCCAATACCTAAGAAAGAAAAGAGAAATGTATAACGTTTTCAAGCAGGTTAAGAAAAAGTTTTTTTCTGTGTAGATTTCATGGGTCCATAATGCTCACCTATCAAGTGCAATAGCAACTAGATGGAGGATGGAGGCAGTGCAGCACAGCACGTCTCCGGAGGTCCACATGTCGCAGAGCTCGGGGCCCAGCGTCCAGCGCTGCGCCACCTCGTACACGGCGCCCAGCGGCATGACCAGGCACGCCACCAGTAGGTCGGCCACGGCCAGCGACAGGATGAGCTGGTTCGCCGCGCTGCGAAGGTGCCTCTCCAGCAGAATTGCTGCTATTACGAATACGTTTCCTAAAACAATAAATTCCGGCTATAATTTTACAACGTTTTTGTTTTTCCAAAAGGAGTTTGTTAAAAGAAGCCCGTAGTATGATTGTCCGTAACTATACAGTACTTATATACCTGTGCGTAATCCTTTGGGGGTGGAATACAGGCTTCAGTTACGTTACGTCAATGGTTAAATCAATATGCCAGTTCTAATACCAACCAACCCTATACTTTGACATTTACATAGTCGAAAGTGTTTGTAGCAATACTGAAACTAACTTGAACGACGTCCTTAACGTGCTCGTAAACAGCAAACTGCAGTGGCCGGCCAAAGTCAGCTACAAGTGCTACAACGCGGAGTTTCACGTATAACCGCATGTCGACGTTAGCACACGCTCCACGCGAGACCCATTCCGAAATGGCTGGACTTTGCCGAGCAACGAGTTAGCTAGAGTTGATGTATAGGTAGGTAATGGATGTTTTGTCCGAACAAACATTTTGTCAAATGGCTATCAGTTACATTTTAACTTTTCGCTATTGAAATTGTAGTTTGTGCCAGATAGTATTTTTCGGAATCGGTTCCATATTTTTCCAACAAATATCCATTAATATTAAAGTGCTGAAATAGAGAAGCTATGAACGCTTCGAAATATGATGTGAAACCGTTCGCTAGTGGCGCCCAAGGTCAGAGACTGATCGAACAAATGAAGTTCACCGAGAAAGATGTGGAGGGAGCATTTTGTCTAAATCTGTTAGCCGTTATATCATAAAGGGTTGAAAACAAACATACAAAAAGTCAAATTTTCTCTTTATATTATTAGTTAAGATGACAGTCACGAGTTACATTTTTGCTATCGGTGAAGATGATCTTTTATATCATGGTCGCATAACATGACGAATGACATACTTATGACACCACGTGCGTGATTATAAATCAAAATCTAAATAAATACGCAATTATAACACTTGAGCAGTCAGCTCAAGTCACAGCAACGGTATTACAATATCAAAGGTGTATAATTACCGACTACAGTGGCGAGAATCAGTAGTCCCAGTACGACGGCCTTGGCGGCGGCGCGCACCAGCGCAGCCGGCGAGTCGAAGGGCGCGGCAGCCTCCCACCACGTCGTGTTGGGCACCACGGTGACGTTCCAGGCCGTGGGGTCCCACTCCGTGGCGTTCCACGTCGAGTTCTGCAGCGGCAGGCGAAGGTACAACGCCTCCCATTCAAGCAGCTCATCGCGGCCGTCCGCGCCCTCCATGCCCTCTCACCGAGACTCCACGTCGCATACTGGACATGATATTTGGCTAGTTAAAATTGAAGGTACGGCGTTTCAATGTCAGCTAATCTGCCGTGATAACGAAGAATGCAGTAATCGCAAAATGGCGGTTTCGAGATAAACGCGGGAAAGACATTTTTACATATTTGAGGAAGATGTATGTATTTTATAGCCATTCAAATATATCAGTAAAATAGGAAAAAATAAAAGCTTTTCAAAGATAATTATCTTATATTTCATAAATTTGTATTTCCATTAATAATGCGTATTATTGCGTTTAGCTTTAGCATCAGGCCTTGTGGAAACCACAGGATACTAAGATTAAATGCAGCAATTGCGCTCATTACTGCATTATGGTCTAGCGCATGTTGATTACTGCATTATTGCTAAGTATTAAATACCGCTTTTTAATGTCCGGGGCTAAGTAGATGTATACCTAATATCCTCTTACAAGGATTTTAAAAGTTTGCTCTATGGTTTAAACCGATTGCGGGGATATTAAAATTAAACAATTTGTAGAAGAAAATTAAGCTTTATTAAGACAACATTCATATTAACATCAGTTAGACTGACATATATTTATTTAATAGTAGGAACAATATTAGATTAATCTCTAAGTAGCAACAATATTTTCTATATTACCTGCTTAATTGTAAGCGTTTTCTCAATATATAAAGTAAATAAGACTGCTTCAATCCTAGTTCTAATAGTATTCAGTCTTGGATAACTTAAAAGCAAACAATTTGGTAGGTAAATACGTACGTAAACTAGGTATATCATGAAATGGATATCAGATACACATATAACTTGAAAATAATAGTTATACATTCTCATAACAAATTACATATCTTTTTTTAATTACTTCACTCCTAATCATATATTTAACAGTCTTTTAGGACATAATAATAATAAAAAATGTGTTTATCTTAAAATAGACTACATTTTGTCCTACATAATGAGACTATGTACTATTATTTAATTATCACAGAAGTAGGCTCATCGTTACATAAAGGCATATTCTTAATCCAAACATTAAAATAAAATTTAGGTAATCAATACCCATAAAAAACTAATATTATGAACATAAAAAACATAACTCCTATAAAAACAATAAATCTTATGGAAGAGTAAAAAATATAATTATTCTTGAGGCTCTCTAGTTTCAGTGAGATCTACAGACTCATCGTTAACAGGGAGGTTTTCCCAAAATAACAGTCTATTAGGAGGTATTATATCACCTAGTTTTCTTATTATACCAGTCTTCCTCTCTTGAGTTATTCCCCGTGCGTTCTGGTTTCTCTCTGCTTCCGGTATTGCAGATTGTTTTATTAGTTTGGTTTTCAGAAAATCTATTTCTATCATATTGTTGTCATCATGGCTCGTCCTAGCAAATAGTTTCATGCTGTTTCTTAGTACCTCGACACAAACAATATCTTTTAAATATGTTCTCTCTTCACATTTTTTCAGTTTATATTGTGAAGAGTGATCTTTGTATTTGTAGAAATCACTTATTTCCATAGGTTTAACATTAACTTTTCCCGAGTTTGCTAGCTGTACACAATCTATAAAATCCGAAAAATCATATACTTTCTTTGCTTTTTGGAGCTGGTTTTCGACCTGATGATGGAAATTATCTGCAGACATAAATGTATGCCCAGGTTCGAAATATTTTATTGTGATTTTAGTTGCTCTAATTAATTGGCTATTTATAATCTGTACCAGAAAAGTGAAAAATGCCCAATTTTTGTTTTGGCTAGTGCAGTTGTCTGTCCAAACAATGATTTCATCGCAATCACGTTTACTTTCGAAAAAAGATCTGTATGTACTAATAATGTCTTCCTGTTTTCTGCCAGATACTGCTTCATGCCAAACCGCTGCGAAAGGTTTTTCTTTACTAGAGCCCAAAGGCACAAAACTTTCGTTAAACGCTATAAGTCTCGGACAAAACATTACAACTTTAAACATGTCTAGTCTGGGTAACATAATGACCTTTTGCAAATCAGCAGAGTAGTAACATTTTGAAGATCCTGAGCTATTCATAGATTGTATTACATCTTGTTGGTAATAAGTTCGTGCTTTTTCAAATTTTTCTCGATGGATCTGGTATATAGTACAATCAGTACAATGTTCTGTATTTTTGCATGAAATTTGATGTAATTTGAAAGTTTCACATTGTTCGCACTCTTCATTACCTAACTGGGCAAAAGATATGTTCATATCTTTTTTTAAGATTTTCCTGTAGAGATCATAAGATACCTTAAAATTTGGATTCTTCTCCATAAAATCTGTATGCATCATGGTTGCAGTCAAATCACTTGGAAGATATCTTCTATTTGGGGCATGTGCACGCCTATAATGTGCAATGGCTGGTTTAAAACTCTCGATATGCTGTTTGATCGTTTCTCTGTCCAATTGTTTTGAATTACCATGTTTCCCGCGTCGATCCCCTTGAGCTTCAGGAAGCTTTTTCAAAATGTCAAGCACACGTCTATCATTATTTTTGTGGTATCCCAGAGTCGTGAGAAAGAATATTTTACAAACTTCCTTCTTCTTATTGTCTGTTTCAAAAAAATATGTATACGTGTGCGTCCGCATCATCTGGCTATCTTTAATACGTCTTTGTACTTCTTTTTCAGTAACCAACGACTTTACATATAAACCCTGTGCTTCATAATTTAACTTCCAAAATGTTTCATTTATGCATATGCGTTCTAATTCCGTAAAAGAAGACATGCATTTCTTTGTACAGGTTTCGTTGCAACCAGGTTTTACCGTCATTTTATCTAGTTTTCTCTTTTTCTTCTCTTTTAATCTTGTTTCTAACGATTCCACAAATTTGCGTCTCATTCTTGGTTTGCCTGATTTAGTTTTTTCCTGTGAAGTAACTTGTTCTATATTATTTTCGGACTCCATATTTACAACATGACTGGATTCAGTTGTAGGTGTGTCATGATACAAATTGTTATCTTGGGGCTCTTCGTTTGTCAAAATCATTGAACTAGATGCAATAGGAATCATTTCACAGGGTTCTTTGGTTTCAAATGTTAGATCTGTTAATGATATATCCATCAAAGAACTTGGTAACGTTTCATCACATAACAGACTAAATGATTCATCTCCCTGGTTTGAATTAAATTCTGTAGAAATAGAAGGTTCTGTTTGACGATCCGATTTACCCAGCACCATGTCTAACATGCTTCTTCCGCGGGAATTTTTGACAGACATTATGAAGACAATGTTCTGAAATACATAAATAATAAATGTACATTAAGCAGGAAAAAAAAACAAAAAAAACACGTAACAAATCGAAACACGTCACGAAATATACGTATACTAATACCTAAAATCTACTATAAACTAACTACCTAATCGGAACTAGATTTGTCTATAGATACCTAAAGTTACCTACCTTTCTGTTAAAAATATGAAATACCTACATATCAGATAGCTAACTTTACCTATCTGTTAGAAATATTAAGTACCTTCATATTACGATGTTCTTAATAATTCTATCAGTTATGTAACTTTAGTTATCCTGTAGGTATACGAGTATGTAAACAAAGTTGCAGAGTATGTATTTAGTTGTCGTTGTAAGTTTTATTTTAAGATTTTATTCCTACAATTAAATTATACTTCTATATGATAGATATTAACCCTTAGCGATAATGTTAGATACTAAAATGTATCTTTTCCCTGTATTTATAGGTTATAATAAAACCAAAATCTGACTGCCGCGTCAGATGATAGCTTTTTTATTTCAAGGTCCTGATGCTCTATAATACACTATATATAAAAGCAGACTATAATTATAAAAACTTACCAAAATTTCGTTCCATTAAAAAACAACAGCGCGCGGGATCAGCACACGTGCCGCACGTCTCACTTCGCCGAACGATGACGACGCACTGATTTGCTTCAACAAAACGCGGCACTGTATCGTACGGTAACGATCTCGCGATCTTTTACTACACACAAATGCAGTAATGTGGAGTACTGCGTTTTGGCTTAGCAACTGGTCTATAGATACTAAAATAAAATGTTACAGTAATGGCTATTACTGCACTTTATTTTAGGGCATTCCAACAAATACTGCATTCTTCTTTAGCATATGTTTAATACTGCGCTTTTTCTTATCATTGATATAGTTTTCATGTAAGTACTGCGAAAATCGTTAGCTAAAAAGCATACTTCCGGGAACTTTTTATATGAAATATATTTTTTTACATGTTAATAAACTCCTTGGGATCCCATTTCTTGCAAAAAGTAAAAATCCCAAAAATGTCGATTACTGCATTCTTTGTTATCAGGGCAGTAATATGAGAGGGAAATATGATATATTGCCAATTATCGCAGATGTGATATGACGGTTGGTGAGTCAAATCCAAATTCTGTGCCTAATATCAATTGACTGATTTAGAATTAGAACAACACCTACAATATTTTATCATTGGCATTACTTATAAATTGAGACAAAAGGTAGTACGTAGCTAGCAGTATACTTAAGTTGTGTATGTGTGTCAAATAACAATATTCCTACAAATAATCAGGCCCATTTACTTACTGAGAATTACGCTTATTTACTTCTTGAGAGTAAGTAGGCGCGATATCAAAGAGTAACGGCTTGTACTTAACTAATGCTGGTAGAGTCCGCGGCAGGGGCGCACCACATCAAATAACTTCAGGCCGCCCGCCGCCCCAACTTCCATGTAATTTAATAACAATCGGGTTGACAGCTACCGTTACGTTTGAATAGGGCATGATTACGCAGATTCATTAGCAGTCATTGTTGTACTCACTGTTCGTGTTGTATTTTCGTAAGAGACAGCCCAAAACTCGGTCCACCATCATTAATTGTAGTTTATTGCTTTCGTTCCAATCTGTAAACAAGAGAATATAGATTTAAGACCCTGTCTGCTGTTGCTCCGTGTCTTTGGACTAAATCGTTATTGCTTCATATTTCACATTCGGATTCGGCAATATTCTCATTCAAGAAGATCTGAAAAGCGTTCGACTGAAAACAAATCATGGATTGTGATACGAACATTGCCTTTAAATTATTATTCTATTTGTTGTCGTGGCTCGGTTCTAATAGATCACTTTGTTGGTGACACTAAAGGCTTCGTTGTTAAGTGAGTGCAGATAGAAATGAATTTTACGATTTTTTAAATTTTCCTCAATAAAAGGTGTCAGTGCGTAAATATGTATGTATCAAACGACAAGTTATGTACCGTGGCGACGACGGTCGCCGGTCGTCACGTCAGCGGGTCGTGAACTTTTAACTTTCACTAAAACTCACTGTTTACTTAATAATATTATAACCATTTGCATATTCACGTCACGAATTTAATCAATGCTTCAGAAATCGAATTAATGTCAAAATATCTTTACTCGTTAATATTAATTTGAAAGCTTCAATAGTTTCAATATGTAGGTATTCACAATGTGGCCAGCGTTTCTTTTCAGTTTGAAATTTTGGATCGGCAACGTACTACGTGCATGAAATTGCAAAACGGAAGCTGGAGTTTCAATATCAAAATTCACAGGCGCTTCACGTTCCAATAAAATAGGACGTTGGCGTTTCTATGTACATAACACACGTGTAGCTATGTCCTTATGATATCTGCTCTCACTAATATCCCAGAGATAATTGTTCCGAGCTGAATGTTTCCTGATACGGCGCACGTTCGAAAGTTTTGTTATAACAAAATTGGTTCGCCATTCACAAAGTTACACTATTATAAGCAGACGGGATTCCAGATACGACTGCGTAGTTACTTTAACTACAATTGTTTGTTTAAAATGCTTACTTTGTCATTTAAATTGATTTATAAAAACTGGTCTTAATTAGTCGATTTATATTGCTTTATCGTCGTACAGAGCAAGAAGATCAATTAATGTCTGTTAGACAATGGATTTTATTGCGCTTAAAAAACGGCGACAAAAGGGATCCATTAGAGATTTGAGTAAGATTGCTTGTTTAAAATTGATGATTATTACATTTATAGGTGTCATCTTATTAGCATGACGGCTGGTCATTAATTATTATGCGAGCAAGAGTGATTGTTTAACTTTTATTTGATGCTGAACAAAGTATTGTCACGGTTTATCTGCGAACTTTTCTTTAGAAATATGAACCTTTAGTGGCAACAAACGTTAATAATTTATTTTTGCTGACTGAATTCACAAAAGGCTTTTACTAGAGAGCCCAGAAGTCACGTTTGTTTTCATTTTATGTCTCCTGAAATATATAGCTCCGGTTTGGAAATGTATTTTTTAGTTTATATGCACAGGCGTGTAGACCCGAATATTCACAACTTTAGTTTTGATGAATTTTAAATCTGTATTTTTAGACTGCCTCGTGGTCTAGTGGCCGCAAGCGCTACTGCTAAACATGAGGTCCTGGGTGCGATTCCGAAGTCGGGGAAAGTGTTATTTGGTTTTTCTATCAGGATTGTCTCAATAACATCCCGGAGCCTGAATTTGTGTCCGTTTGAAGGCAAAAGGCACGCTCCTTATTACATGGGACTTTAACATAGCTTGCGAAATGTGGATGTACGTGCTAAAGTACAGACACCAGCACATCAACTTACGCGAAACTGTCAAATTTTCCCAATCAACTTTGAACCTTAAGCTTTAGCGATAAAGATGAAAATCTATTAAAGAAATTTGACAGATTGTAGTAGCTTGATGTGCTGGCGTCTGTACATCTCTGCCTAACCCTTTGTGGAATTACAGGCGTGATGTTATGTTAATTATAATTCGTTTTAGAGATTAAGGAAGAGGTCGCAGGTGAGACGAAACCAAACGGCTGAATCAAAACTACGCAGACAACTAAAATTATATTAAACAAACTAATTTATACCAATCACACTAGTATGAAGTCAATCATTTCCGCGTACCTTGAATAATTTCGTAGCTAACCACGAACAATTGGACGGTCAACAGCACACGATTGATATTGATTGTGTGGGTTTGGTATCGCAGAATGACGGTGAGTGTACCTCTGTACCTTGTTGAGTAATACAATCGCTGAGCATCGATCGAATTACCGTTGCATAAGGACGTAGTACATTGAACATGCTTTGTCTCGATGCCAATCAGTTTTTCCTCTTGAAATTGTAACGGATATTGTCAGGCTACTAGCAAAAAAAAAAACATCGTGGGGAAACCTGAACTTATTTATACATATAATATAAAAACTTTTTAACAAAAAAAAAACGATTTCCAAAAAAACACTACAAAGTAAAAAATAACTTTAATTTCGGAAGTCGGTGTCTTTGGATCTGTATTTTAGTTTTTTGCCACCGACTTCCGAAATTAAAGTTATTTTTCACTTTGTAGTGTTTTTTTTGGAAGTCGGTTTTTTATTTTGTTAAAAAGTTTTTACTTCTTGCTTTTTAGTGGGTATGTTTATAATTTATCTAAGATACAATATCCGAATGTCGACTTGCTCATCGCTTTTACAAAATATTGCTTTTCCCGATGCAGGGACGTTAATTGTTGAGGAGTTCTCCTGGTGTTTCACCATCAGCTCCATTTCACCATTCGCATTGTGACGAGCATACATGGCTTACCAACCATATTAAAGTAATCGATTCGCAACGCGTGAAACACTTATTGTTGAACAGTTCCGGTGGCCATCTGTGGTCTTCATCATCAGTTCCACTTCACCAAATGGTGCTTTCCGAGAGCAAATGCGAGATGTGCCTATAATATTTGAAGAGTTCCTTCGATTTCTCCAGGATCCCATCATCAGATCCTGACCTGATGACAATGGGATCACCTGGAAAGTATAACCCTTTCAAACAAAAAAACAATTTTTCAAATCGGTCTAGCCTTCTTCGAGTAGGTAATCGGGGAACATACATAAAAAAAAAGATTCCGGGGAACTGAGAACCTCCTCCTTTTTTTTGAAGTCGATTAAAATAATAACTTACTTACGTTAGTACATTCCCGCGGGATATTTTCCGACATCTGCGCGCCCAAAAGTTAAAATGTATAAGTCAGAAATCGCCAAACTGTCTTGAGCACGCGTAGTGATCATGACATGCTCATGCCTTCTCAGAAGAGGTCTTTACGCTGCAGTTTGACATTAATAGGCTGATATTATTATTATTTTAGACTACTGATATATAAACTCTTATCATGGCTACTTGTTATTAAATATTCAAACAATGTAAAGGTCTTGTAGCAACGGCTGTTGATTTAAAAACTTTAATTGGCTAAATTAATGTCCTTGGTATTGTTCCTATTGATTTAGATCCAACAAAAGCTCTATCTTAAATTGCTGAAACTACGCGTTAACTAATCCAATTTCAAAAGTGGTTTGAAACTGAGCAAAATTTTTTTTCATAATTGTTATTTTGTTAAATATTTGGGTTTGATAGATGTGTTTTGAAACGAGACGAAACTCTGGGGTCGTATGACTTGTACGCTGAAAATAAAGGCAACTTCAGTTATCTTATTTGAACAGACTACAGGAAGGTGTCAATGGCATTAGAGTTCGAGAAATTGTACATAAGGGCGAAGCGTTCAACCCACGTACATAATTATGTTTGGTTTGTAAACACGTATGGCCTACAAAATTATCACACTAATATTATAAAGGCGAAAGTTTGTGAGTGTGTGTGTTTATATGTTTACTTCTTCACGCTCAAACGGTTGGACCAATTTTGATAAAATTTTGTATGGAGGTAGCTGACACCCTGAATTAACATATAGGCTACTTTTTATCCTGATATTCCCACGGAATCGACATTTACGCGGATGAAACCGTGGTGCGCAGCTAGTGATGAATAAGTTAGTTTTGCGTCGTGTTTTAATAAAATATTTCACAATATTCACTGCAACAATCAAATACTCTTGAATAATGCAAATGGTATCATGCGACATGCAAATATGTTCAGTATTTTTCGCACTATAAAAATAGCAGCACGCCATAAATAATCAGAACAGAGCGGTTTTGCACGCAATTCCATTTAGCTAAGTCGGTTCACGCCACTACAGAGTTTAAAAACCTTTTTCAGGATTCACTTTTTCCGTTTTCCGACATATTTTTTGCTTTCTTCTGAGTGTTTTGAAAGCCTGTTCAGTGTTCAGGGCTTTTGTGATTTAATTTACTGCTGTAAGCTGTTACGTCATTCAAACAATTGAAATTGCTACTATAGCTCTACAAGAATCTCATGGCATAAAAAAATGGCAATATGAAAATCACAATTTTTTTTATGCCATGAGATTCTGGTAGACCTATACTTATGAAATTTGTCAGAGAGGGCGTTTTAAGCGCTGTGCAGATTTGCACACGCATGGAGTCGGCGTAATCTGAATTGTAATCTATACGTAGTATAAAATGAAGTCATTTTTGATGTCTGTCTGTGTGACCGCATAAATCTTCTAATTTTCAATGGGAAATCCAAGCCTAGATGCTTTTTCACCATCATTTATTCCAGATATAGCACAGAAATATCGATGCTTTGACATGTCGCCATTGCACCCATGCGAAACAGGGGCGGCTCGTTAGTACCTACGAGTATGTACTAAAAACGTCCTAAGCGAAAAGTACCCAGGTTACCAGGCGTCCGATAAAACTAAAGATAAAGCTGTATTAGTATCTGATAGATACGTACCATAGTTCATCCTATGTTATATAATGCAGCTAGTAATCCTTACGACACTAATTAGAGTGATCAGTTTAAAACCGGGATTACATCGGATGCTCATTGAATATTATTAGCAATATCACTTAGTGGCGGTAGTCAATCAGAAGTGGTGGCACAGTAGAAACAGCCGCGACTTAAAGAAAGAAATAAAGAAGAATATTTTATTTGGGACACGTCCAGGACCTACAAAAAAACAACACGTTACGAGTTGTAGGTCGTAGGTAATTAGTGTAAATAATTTCATCACCACTGCTCTCAAAACGGTGAAGGAAAACATCGTGAGGAAACCGGCATGTCCTAGACCAAAAAATTCAAAAATACACGACATCCACCAACCCGCACTGAGCCCGTGTGGTAAATTTCGGCCCATTCCTTTCCCAGAGAGGAGGCCTGTGTCCCAACAGTGGAAACAGTAGGCTGATTTTGCTGTAGTCAACAGCGATCCAATATAAATGGAGCTAAGTTACATCTAAGTAGATTTAACTTGCCAGGGAGGAAATTATATTGGCTCAACCAGGATATTGAGTAACAGTCGTGCATCAACATGGTAGACGGTACATTAAACATCTGTCTGTTTTAAAGTTGATATCAGCTATGTATATGAGACAGGAGGTCATACAGATATTATATTGCACAAATAAGTTATTGGGTTTTAACCTCTCAGGGTCGGGCTATTAATACGTTTGATGTTCAGACGTTTGTTTCCTTTAAAGGTTCTCTTCTCAAGGCGACCGAACCGCAAGCCGTAGCGTTAATATCGTCCAATCGCTTTGACAGACCGTAGCGACAGAACTGGTTTCAATGTAACTCTAGGAAAACGGTGACAGGCGGCAATTTTGACATCTACGAAAGCCTTCTTATAGAGTTACTTAAAAACCAGTCCGTTTGCTGACGCAGTCTGCATATTGCGGTCGCCTTCGGTTTGGTTAAGTGTACCGTCTGCCTTCTTGGTTTGCGGTAGATAGATAATTGGATATATACACGTACACGATAGTACACGTACACGATATATACACGTTAGTACTTTATTGTACAGCCAGTCTAAGGAATACATCCCGCTGTAACGACCAATATGATGCTTAATACTCAGTCTGTCGCAGTCCACTGCTGGACATAGGTAGGCCTCTCCCAGGTTGCGCCACCAACATCCTGTCCACCGCTTTCCGCATCCAGTCTGTCCTAACAACTTCTTTAGGTCGTCCGTCCATCTAGCTGGGGGGCATCCCACACTACGCTTGCCGATTTTTTTATGTTTACTTAAATCTTAAAATATTTTTATCTATCTATACTAATATTATAAAGCTGAAGAGTTTGTTTGTTTGGTTAAACGCGCTAATCTCTGGAACTACCAGTCGGATTTGAAAAATTCTTTTTGCATTTAATACCCCAATTCTTGAGGAAGGCTTAACATCACGCTAGGACCCTTAGGAGCTGAGCAAAAACCAAAAAAGTCAGAAAAAAGGTAAACGAAATAAAAGCGCAGGCAGGCGATGCGACGGGGTGGGTCGGGGGAACAAGAAATTTCACGCGGACGAAGTCGCGAGCAGAAGCTAGTTGTTAATTTTTTCATACAGTCAGTACTGCAGCCACAGAATGATAATTTCCGCAAATTGAAATGAAAATTGAATTGAAATGAAAACCTTGCATTTCAGATAAAACTCATGTTTATTGTAATATTATCATTGTTTCCATTCCATTCATTTGTGGCAATTACTGATTGGTAAATTTTAATTACCTACTTATCTCTTTTTATGTTCATTGATTGACTAAAAGCTTTGCAGTCGCCGCTAGATTATCACTGATATGGTGCACATACTGCAGATAGACAGATGGATAAATCATTTATTTAGTGCACACAAAAGACGAAGCACAACACACAAAAGCACAATTAAATGTTAACAAATTACATGAATATATAAAAACAAGGTGCCAACATACAAAAAATGAAAACATAGGTACTTAAAGAAACTAAGTGACACTACGACATATTATACTAAAAAAAAAGATATACTTAAGTCTTTCCCTTTTTTTTTTCAATTCAGACCATTTTATATTGTATAATGTTTTTTTTCTTCTTCTGATTCTAACGTTCGCAGACATGCCCGGAGTTTGAATGGAGTAAAATATAAGAGGAAAGTGATTTATTTGAACAAGAGGTAACTGAATTGCAAAAATCTCAAGTTCCACAAAAATCGGACCTAGCTTTTTATGAGTAGGTAAGTCAGCCTGCCCCTGCAGAGATTCAAGCGTGATAGTTCCGGTCAAGTTTGAGTCATACTTCGCGGTTGTTTTGTAACCCAACTACATGAGTTGTTGTCTTCAAGCACTTGTTTACAAACCACAATTGAAAGTTTGTAAACACTTTACTGTGACTGAAATCGAATATAACCCCGCTACCTACTGAAAGTCTTCGCCATTTGGGAAATCATTTTGTGAATTCGGCAAAGAGCAGAATGATGTGGTTATCTGGTTGTAACCCGACTGCGCGACGGTTTCTGAGTTTATCTTGGAAATTACTGACATCTGTGAAGGAAAAACATCGTGAGGAAACTTGGACTAATACAGGATGAAATTGAATACGTGCGCTAAATTAAAATATCTAATTCAACGTGATAAAAAGATTTAGAGCATGTCATTAATTACAAAAAAAAAAACCGAATTCCTGTATTTTCGTTTTTTGACACCGACTTTAGACATTAAAGTTATTAATATATTTCACTTTGTAGTGTTTTTTTTGGAAGTCGGTTGTTTTTTTTTTTTGTAAAAAAGTTTTTATTTTTCACTTTTTAGTTGTACCTACCTACCCCAAACAAATTCATATAACACTACTTGCTATGTGAATATCAGTGACATGAAGCTATTGAACACATCTGCCTAAGGGGTAGGCTGATGTGTTCAATAAAGAGTACAGGCGTGATGTTATGTTGTGTGATTGTGTAAACAATGCATACCTACATAGGCTATAGCAGCAATCGCGGTTGCTTTGCTGGCATTTATTGAAGAGTAAATTTAAATGGGACCATTTCGGAATAAACCTCTTTTAAAATTTTGCAAATCCATCTATAAACGAGGGAGCTATGCCGAACATAAATTAAAAAAAATTAGATACCTATACATATATAAACATCCAAATTGAGAACCTCCTCCTTTTTGAAGTCGGTTAAAAAAGGGAGTCACATACGTGCGCGTAGGCAAGCAATTTTTCAGCTGCACCACTCGATTTCATACATTAGTCTCAATTCCGTGAGAATATCGAGATAAAACGTATCCTATGTTCTAATCTAGGTCTACCCATGTGCCAAATTTCATTTGAATCTGTTCAGCCGTATTAGCGTGAATGCGTAACAAACAAACAGAAAAAGTCAAATCTTTTTTCTTTAATCTTAGTTGAGATTATTTTTCCAAATGGATTTATAGGTGTATATCCATCACATTCGTTATGAAACCTATTCGAATATGCACAATGATACAACTTTTCTCTCTTTCTCTTCTCTGATATAACTTGTATATGTTTCTTCTTACTTTCCTCATAACTCCAAAAAAACACAAACATCCACTTTTGCAACTTGCGACCAGTCGTCAAAAATGATAACAAAACAAATTACGGTACGTAAATAAATAAATATCATGGTTTGAGCCCCAGGCTCATACTGAAATCCCACAAATCCGGGCTTAACGTATGACATGACAAAAATGTTACACACGCGTTCTTCCCGACTTGCGGAAAGATGTCAAAAGGATTTCACGTTCCCGAGCCCGCAAATCGTAAACGTTCAACAATTGGATCATTCAACATCATAAATACTTAGTTATTTTTGTTTATGTGCCATAGATTATTGGTTTATTTCAGTGCGAGCCTCGCCTTTGAACGGTTTTCGACACCCGACATACAGTCTGCTCGTAACTCTATACGTACTAGCAATAAATATAAACTGTTATATAAAAACCGAGATTCCATCTACGGTCGAGTTATTTGTTACTAGCAGCGCCCCGCGGTTTCACCCGCATCTCTATCGAAAGACACGTGGCGCCATCTATTATCATAATAACGTTATTGTGGTTTTCTTCGGGAACCGCACTTTTTTTCATGATGAAAGGTCCGTCCGTCCCTATGTCCGTTTCTGTACACCTGACAACGTATATGCAAAATTTCAGGATGATCGGTTTAGTGGTTTAGGCGTGAAAAGGTAACAAACAAACTTACTTTCGGATTTATAATATTAGTTAGGAAGTAACATACATACAAAAACAATTTTTATTCATGGAAACATAATTTTAAAAGCTAACAGTATTAAAATAATAATAATAATAGTAATATGTACAAGTATATAAAAAGGAGGAAAAATAATCAAAGCGCATCAAAAAATTCATCCGCATCGCTGTCAACAGGAAACGTGCCCAAAAGACTGGCATCATTGCCACGTTGTACGGCAATGCTGATTCTTGGGCCAAAAAAAAAAATATAAAGTTAGGAAGTTAGGGTTCTAACATTACTGATGATATAATTATT
Organism: Luperina nickerlii; assembly: GCA_963855955.1. Classification (NCBI taxonomy): domain Eukaryota; kingdom Metazoa; phylum Arthropoda; class Insecta; order Lepidoptera; family Noctuidae; genus Luperina; species Luperina nickerlii. The sequence goes on along the minus strand of OY979666.1, from coordinate 14,595,771 downwards.
TCAAAGATCAATTCGTATATTAGATACACCTTACATGCACTTACAGTAAGTAGGTTCGTGCAAAAATCTTCAATTTATTAGTGCCGACCGCGAGTCACACGATCAATACTCTTTTACGTCATCATTCGGATATTTTTTCTCTTCCGTTGAACTTTTTGATCGAAATCGAAAAGTTTTAAGTAATAATAAGTTTTCTGATTTAATTCTTGTCGAATCGTGGACCTCGAATTGAAGGTTTTGGCTCTTGTATGAAGATATGAATAGTGGGTAAAACACCTTTGGATGAATTGATTGAAAAGATTGCCCGTTAACCGTTGTAATCAGTAGGGTTAATTAAATTAAGATGAATCTAAGACAGGCAGTCACGTAAAGGTAAGCATCTTAAATCATAACGGTAGTCCTTATTTTTGCACACTAACCTTCCAACAATAGCAAAACTGTGATGATTGGTGGCTGACACGCTAGAACTCCCATTTTCCCTCGCTTGATAGATTGAGAGTTCTCTAACAGCAAGGTTAATAAATAATCAAGTTACTGTTTGGAAGTAAAAACCTACCGCCCTGACCAAACCAATTTACTCCCAGTGGGTGTATTCGGAAAGATAAATTATACCAATCATTTGAAATATCGTTATTACCACATATAGCACGCAATAAATAAGCCTAAACTAGGCTTAATGTCGCCCACCCGCTGCTCTTTTGACGTAGATTTTTGTTAACCCCAATCGATACTTAGTTGGTTAACCCTTGCTTTTTCATGTCTCGAATCTACACTAATATTATTATAATTATAGTCATTCCCGACCGTATTTCGGCCATGACGGCCAATCTCAACAGAGACTAACTATAATCCGCACGGAACTAGTTGGCCGCGCCTTAGGTATCTGAGCGGTGGGACGGAGGGGCGGGTGCGCTTGCTGTCATTAAGGCGAAAGCGCCAGGGTAGCCCGCGAAATTCAATTATGTATTTTTAGATTTTTTAGAATTTGCTGGTCAGTATTAAGTTGTACGTTGATTAATATATGAATCGCGGCTGTAAGAAATATGTGTTTACAGAATTATAATCATTAAAGTCATCAACACAACTCTCTAAGACCACGTAAGTCCCAAGAATAACTGTTTCATGAAATCATCATTCTTTGGACTTACGTGGTCTTAGAGAGTTGTTTTGATGACTTTAATGATTATAATTCTGTAAACACATATTTCTTACGGCCGCGATTCATATATTAATCAACATACAACTTAATGCTGACCAGCAAATTGCAAAAAACGTAAGAAAATTTGAATTTTGCGGGCTACCTTAGCGCTTCCCCCTTAATCTCATGTGCGTTGTAAACACTAGGCAACCCGTCCCACCCCACCTAAGGCGCGGCCAACTAGTTCCGCGCGGACTATAGCCTTCGGTGCGGAAGACATTATAGTGGACAAGTGTGTGCGCAAACAGAGGTGCACTCTTTCTTCCCTCACTGTTATGAGAGTGAGGGAAGAAAGACCAATAGTCCGATAGGACGGCAATCCGACACGACCGCAAAGAGATCAGGCTCAAGACCAACGGCTAAACGTGCTTTTCGAGAAACGGGGGTATCACATCGCCAACTTCCAAACTCCGGGCTGTTACTACTAAGAAATTCGTAATGGAAAAACCTAATAACACTTTGACCGACGTGGGAATAGAACCCAGGACACCTTTCCAATAATATTATTAAGAGGTAGGTAAACTTTGTCGGCCTTATTACAAAACAAGGCTTCTCTTTAGACAAAGGTTTAAACTATCGAGCCATTTTTAAATTTCGAACTACAATCCGTCAAAGTTAAAGTTGTTATTACAAAAAAAATGAAGTTAAACCCGAGTCTAAATTGTCTATTTCGCATTAAGAGCTTTACGTTTGTCGGAATAAAGTTCAAAATACAGTAACTGGATCAGAGGTTTAGGCTAGGTCTAATGTTAGAACTCATTTTGTAATAAGACGGTGTAAGTTTGGATGTAGGAGGTATTCTCTGGAAGTATTGATCCGATTACGAAAATTCACTGACAGAAAGCTACACTATTGCCAAGTGCCATACGGTACGGTGTTTTATAGCATAGCTGGCAACCACGCGGGTAGAAGGTAACAATACTTTCTGCTCCCTGATTGCATTTGTAAAATCGCAAAAAACCTCCTTAAGAGGCTTACATGACCTAAAGCGCGGTCACTGCCGGACTGCATAGAAAAGAAGGAGAAGCGCGATGACACAACGCTGGTAATTTATTGCAAGATATGAAGCAATTATTTAATTTCAAAAAATCTACTGTTTGGACTAAAAAATTAAAACAGTAGTATTTTAGTATGTTATTTGTAGAATAATCTGACAAAAAATCAGAATGATTGTATGTATATTAGTATGGTTTTTATTGTAAAAAGAAAGTTTTTAGAGGTATCTTCATGATTTTTTTCTATCGTATCAAATTAATTGTATTCTGTTTTCAACACTATCTACCTAGCATATGTCCTGAAGAATATCATATATTTTTTTGATTTTATTTACTGTAGTCGATCATATAATTTTATAGTTTCTAAAACTTGCGTATTTTGTGTATAGGTCTTGTAAGCCCCTTAAAGAGTAAAGTTGACACTTCCCGTGACCCAAGAGCTGGTTTTTACCTAGGCCAGAGGCTAAGTATTGCCATACAACGTGGTAATGGCACCAGTCCCTTGGGTACATTACCAGTCGACAGTGATGCGGAGGAACTTTTCGACGCCATACTTTATTTTTTAAATAATGTTATTCACAGAGTATAAAAAGTAAGGTGAAAATAAAACTTAGAAATATAAGATACGTATTCTGTATACGAAAATCGTGGTGGAAGTAAAAATTCCTCTAAGCCTTATTCGTTTGTTAGTAAAGGCGGACCCGTAATAAAACAAAAGGAGCTCATGGAAATAAAAGGTATCGACTAATTGAACATATTCGAAGCGGAGAACAATCGTGCAGGTTGCAGCGGAGCGTTAGAAAGTGCAATTAGTGAGGGCAGCAAATGTGCCTAGATCGGCGTAGCACGAGTGGCACGACCCAACGCGCTAATAGCGTACCTATACAACATAAAACTGACGACGTAACGTAATATCAAACGACGTTTCTAGGGATATAGTTCTATAAATAAGTTAATGGAACGGTTAGGCAGCAGAGGTGTACCTTTTAGCACACCCACACTGAAAAAAAATAATTTCTTACTACACAACATTAAAGCGATTTCATTAAGACTTACTGACTTTATACAGTAAAAAGAAATGTTTGTAAAATAGTCAAAGACAAAGCAGTAACTTTTAATGATTGAACATACTATGTATTTACTGAAAAAAAAAAACAAAAAAAGGACAACCACCATTACTGTAGGTGATGTAAGTAAATTTCAATGGTGTGAACGATATCACCAAATGAATAAAACAGTTCATTTTGTGACATTTTAGCTAGGTACTTAAAACGTTAAAGTTTACTGTCATGACGGAAACTTTTTGCCGCAAGCTTTAACTGTTTTCGGGTCAGTAAAAAATACTGTTTTGAGCGTTAGGCTCATGGATCTGTATAAAGAAAGCAGTTCAGATCAATGTTTTTTCATTTTTATTTACTACTTATTTCTTTTAGTGCACAGTTCGCCAACTGTTTTAGTCCCATGTAATATGGGGCGAGTCTCTGTCTGTTTGTTCCGGCTAATCTCCGAAACGGCTGGACTGATTTTGACGGTATTTTCACTGAAAAATAGCTGATGTTGTAAGGAGTAACTTAGCCTATTATTTTAGAAAAAGAATTAGAGGGTTACGCGCAACAGAATGATAACCCATTTAAACCTAATTTCGACATGCACGCAAACAAAGTTGCGGGCACAGCTATATTATTATTATTATTAAAAGCCTGTGATGTCCCATTGCAGGGCAAAGGCCCATACTATCTTTCCACTTCTCTCTGTTTGAAGCTTCTGAGGACCAATTCTTGTTTTTTTTATATTACGTTGCCCCGGAATTTCTCCTGTATTGTGGGTGCGTTCACAAACATTTAAACTCACATACACAAACAGCCAGACCCGGAACAACTACTTGTAGGTCATACAAATATTTATTCCGTGCGGGAATCGAACCCGCGACACGCAGCGCAGCAGTCAATCGCTTCACCACTGCGCCAACCGTGCCGTCATAGATGTTGAAGGAGTCCAGCGGGCACGGCTAGTATCTCAATATTTCTCCGAATGCCTGTTCCAACTAGCTAAAAGAAGCACGTACGTGATATACTTCAGTAGCGACACCTAAGCAGTACGTGTCCACATCAAAGTTTTACGAGCATTGCAACAAATATAGCTTACCTGAATTTTTTTGCCTTCTTTAAGGTTTTATGGCTGTAAATAAACTTTAAATAGATTTATTAAATGTCAATCGATGTCAATGAATGAGCGCTTTCAAATATTAAGTAGGTACGGTCAGCATCAAAAGTCGATTAACACTTCAGTTTTTTTAATCTCAGTTATTGAGCAAAATATTTGTTGAAAATTGCATCGTACTTCTGCTGCAATTTTGAATAAATATTTTGCTCAATAACTGAGATTAAAAAAACTGAAGTGTTAATCAACTTTTGATGCTGACCGTACTTACCTACTCAAGTTAGCTAGATATCAATATCCGTCATATAGGTACGTGGTAGGTAATGTTAATATCTAATATAAATGTTGCATGCCGAATCGTGAAATATGGCTGAGCTTTAATAAAGTATTATATAACACCTAAGTATTATGTACTAGCAGCGCACCGCGGTTTCCCCCGCATAAGTGTCGATAACGTGAGAATATCGGGATAAAAACTATCCTATGTCCTTTCCCGGGATTCAAACTATCTCTATAACAAATTTCATCTAAATCGGTTCAGCGGTTTAAGCGTGAAGAGCTAACAGACAGACAGACACACTTTCGCATTTACAATATCAAGTATGAATTAACCATAATTATTTGCAAAAAAAGTGAGCCGTCACGGGACGCCTGGCAGATGTGAAACATCGACATTATTTTGTAAAAGTAATATGATTGAAAAGAACAGATTGCGATATAAACTAAATATGGCATAATGATAAAATAAAATATTACGATTTTTTCCAGAAAATGATGACTGTTTATTTAATAAACATTAATTTTCATTAAATATAAAAACTGTGTGGCGAGAGAGAGATAGCTTAACGCCGGATCGAGTGGGAAGAGAATCGCAGTCGATTGCGCATGGCGACGCGTCGCCACACAGTACACAAGACTGTGACTGTATATATACACCATCATATAGCGTGGCGACGCGTCGCCACGGCATGCGTCGCCACGCCAGAAATTTGTTTTACGTGCGGCTAAAGATGTTTCACATCAAAAAAATGTCTGTTCTATTCTACACAGTGCCATTGCTTATAGTTTCAGCTATTTACCTACACGTGAAACTTTCGTTCATTAACTAAGTTTCAATTATCTATCACTGAATAACTTTTACGCAACTAGTTTCCTTTAATGTAAATTCGGCTTATAATTCCTGTCATATACGTAATAATGCGCCTACCATCTATCTAAATAAAGATAAAATGTAATATTAAAGCCATTGCACACACAGGCTTTTCGCACAAACGGGAAAGTAAAAATTTTATGGATTTAGACACAAAACAGAAAGAAAAATTTTTATGGATTTGAAATAATCTGTAACTCGGTTTTGTTTCAGTGGATTCACAAAGTAATATAATTTATCCTTGCCGCTGTGGAGCGCTATCCCAGCTTGCCAGCAGACACCACTTTTATAAATGTATATAAGTACGTGCACATTTGAATGAGTTATTATGACATAAATCTCCTAGCTAGTCTTTATTTTACGTGGTACGGATTCTACAAACTCATCTACTCTAACACTTTCTTGCAAAATACTTCATTTTAATAATATGACGTAATATTACGCAGCGGCTTGGACAGAGTTGTATCTATAATACACCCACATTAGTTTCACCAGTTATGTTTACATCACATGTAATATGCCTATTGCCATCAACAGGGCACAAATCCAGACTCCAGACTGCTACTGAGAAATTCTAGATACAAAACCCAGTAACACTTTTCCCGAACTGGGAATTAAACCCTGGACCTCGTGGTAAACAGTAGCACTTGCAACTACTAAACCAACGAGGCAGTCATTTTAATAAATACGCAATAAACTGTTCTGATGAACCGTCCCGCGGGTAAATACGAATCTGGTAACTTCTTCATCTTTATAAAGTCATAATAAAGCTACGTGTATGGTTCTTTAATGGAAGTTATGTACTTAAGTACGCCATAAAACCTCAAGCGTGTAGAAAGTTCTTGTTTAATATTACACCCGGCGCTACCTAACCTCATAAATCACAATGAACCGTTTTTCCGTTATGAACATAATTTCGGTAGATTTACATAACTATACTTGAAATCGCGAAAAAAATATCAGCTGTTCCCTACATTTTGACGAGTTATACGAACATAAATATAGGGAACAGCTGATTTTTTTTCACGAATTCAGGTTTGGTTCCATAGTAAAACTTGTTCATAATGATGAGTACAATGACCTCTTAAGAGGTTGTTAATGTTTTACCAATAACCCTGTATATCGATAAGCCATTGTTGCTGTGTTATTTTAGGCAATAATAGCCACTCGGATCGATCGCAGTCAAACAGCTTAACTTGTTTGCCGAAATTGCAACGTCCACGGTCCGGTGGTGATGGGTGACCATCCATTATATACCGAGACACCTACGTGCCTGGGAAAGCACGTAAAGTGGTTAGTCCCGTCTGTCATTCGTTGATCTATCGAGTCAAATGGGAAAGGCTTTTCTGAAATGGTTCGGTAAAGTCCTTTCAAACAAGTTTTATTGAAATCCGATGCAAATATGAATTAACTCTTCGCCGAGGCGACAACTTCTATTTTCTGTGGAACTTAATTTAAAAGCAGTTAGAACTTTGTACTTCATTACCGTTCAGAAACTAAATTCGAATGGCAAAGTGGAACAATATCGCATATTTATTTTGGTTTGGTTCAGAATTGGTCAATTTTAAACTAGTGTTGCTGCAATTTTAGATCATTCTAAATTTACAGCAGTAGTTTAGTGTATCTACACAAATCTGCATTCATTTTTGGCCCATGTTGTTAGCATATCGTTGTTATTTGACACATCATGAATATATTTCGCTTTCTATCTATCACTTTTAACGCGTAGGTAGGCACGTCTTTTTTATTTTTTACATCGTTCTCACATTATATAACTTTAAATTCAAAAGTATGTAACCAATATTTTTGTAAAATATAATTTAAAAAGAGTGTCCATGGGGTTTCTTGCCCGTTCTTCTCCATAGGTACGTACGCTATGGAAATGGGCAACTAGCTTCATATTTTCTGACTGACCGACTTCTTGACAGTTGAAATGTGCCTGTAAATGGTTTAATTGAAATAAATGCTTTGAGATTGAGTTTGAGTTTATCATATTCGAACCCAAAAATAGCAAAATAGCCGAATGTACCTAGCAATCATTTTGATATTCAATAGTGTTGGGAATTAATGCTCCTACAAACAGGCGCGACACGCGATATAATCGCGCGCGACACAAAGGCACCGCTTGTTGCGCGACTTGCGGTGCCTTTGTGTCGCGTGTCGCGTAGCGCCTGTTAGAAGGAGCCTTTATACATAATTCCCAAATATTGATCATTGGAGTGTAATGTATGAATTGAAGGGCTGCATTACCTATAACTAAGTAATAGAATCTACCATTATTGAAATTGCCTCGTTGGTTTAGTTGTCGCAAGCGCGACTGCTAAGCGTCCTCCTAAGTTCTTTTCTCGGTTAGGGCAAAGTTTTATTGGGTATTCCATAATTAAATAATGAGAAGCACCCCCATTCTGGTTTTGTTCTCGGTTATTGATTAGAAAGTAATTAGCGTAGCTGATTCTGAAACAGTTGTCCGATTTTCGTTTCCCTGATGAACGGTTCGTCGACGGAACGATTCACTTTACATTGTTTCACCGATAGCACGTTTCGATGACCAATGATTCGCCGACAGAACGACTTGACTTGCCCTCTCTGAAGTTTTAAAATTCCACGAATATTTTAAAATCAGAAGCTAACAGCGTTGTTCTTTCCGGTCGTTATTATCTTTGCCTCCGGTTTGTTATCGGAAGATGCGAACACCAGTGACGGTCACGAATCGAATTAAAAACTGCCTATTATACATAGGTAGGAACTGCCTCCGGGAACAATAACTTTAAATTTTAATATGCCATAAAGACACATCTGGAACGTTATTGTATTGGCGCTGTTGAAATTTGCTTGGCATCCCACGAGATTTAGGGTGGTTACAATATTGGAAAATCACTTAATGACACAATTTTACGTTGTGATTTAACCAAACAGGTACCTAAAAATCATTATTAAGTTGAAAGAAACTGTTAGCAACTTCACAACTTTTAAATGGAAATAATAAAGAAATACTTATCTGCCAAGCCTTTTCCCAGAATATTTTGGGGTCGGCTTCCAGTCTAACCGGATGCAGCTGAATACCAGTATTTTACATGGAGCGACTGCCTATCTGACCTCTACAACCCAGTTACTGGGTGATACGATACCCCTTGGTAAGACTGATTGTCAGATTATCGGACTCCTGACTACCCGTAACGACTGTCAAAGATCCACGAATGACAACCGGGACCAAGGGCTTAACGTGCTTTCGAAGGCTCGGAAGGGTCTCGGTATGTAAAGATGGTCACCCATTCACAGACCAATCACGGCAAGCGTAGCTTAACTTGATCGATCGACCTGTGCGGCTGTTTTTATTTAGCTACGGCCCCCTCAAAGAAATACTTTTTTTAAGAATTTTTTTTCTTGAGTAGGCTCAAGAAAAAAAAACTTGAAAAAGGTTTCTGATATTATGTCGGTTGTTTTTAGAGAGAAACATACATAAATAACATCACGCCGGCATTTCCCATAGGGTCAGGCAGAGGCGTGCGGCTCGCGCGATAAGGAAGCCGAGTGTATAATGATCAATGCACACGCGTTTCATACGACGTTTTTCAACACACTTGCGAGGAAAAAAACAGACTTGTATTGTTTGTTAAATATTAACTTGATGGAAAATGGCGCGCTGGTTTTGTTTTTCCGCGTGCTGCGCTAGCCAAGCCAAGCCAGCACTAGCGATGTGCGCGCAAGTTTAAATAAAAGCACTGACAACAGACCGCTACAGCCTATAGAAAAAATTTAATAAACAAAAAATAATGTTTAGACCTTAGTTTAGACTGATCGTAGTGTTGTCGTATGTCAAATTGTAGTTTAGTTAGTATGGAATTAGAAAGTACTATTGGCATAGAGAAATATAAATTATTTCAGTGAGAATCCGCAATAATAGAACGCCAGTCAGGATCTTTTCCGTTTGGTTTCGGAAGGGACCACGGACAATTTAAGGTGAATTCGCAGTGGTAGACCGCGAAATTCGAATTTTCTTAGGTTTTTTCAAAGAGGATATAATTGGATTTTTTGCAATTACCAGGTCAGTGTCAGGTTGTATCTTGATCAAAATATGATTTGCGACTATAACAGGTACGTCGTTACAGAATTATAATCATTAGAATCATTAATACATCTTTCTAAGTTAGAATTGTTCCATAAGAATAAACCTCTTATGGAAAAGTTTATAAATATACGTCGATTCATGCCACCTGCAGATGAAGTGATTTTGACGTTTCAACCCTCATCCTTCAAAATAGGTCACCCATAAACACAATCACGTAATCAATCAATATCCTTGTTTATTTATTTTGTCTGGAAAAATAATGTTATGAAAAATATTTCGACATAACATTGAACTTTCATCGCGTATACATAGACTTGTGTACACGTACAGTCCTTTCTCAGTTATTTTCCCTTTGAAAGCAACAACCCAGGATCAATCTTATTGTAATACGGGAATAAAGATCACTGTCATATTGACAGACTTGTCAGTGGCACTGGCAGCAACCTTATTGTAACGAGAATAAGAACCACGGTGATTTTGACATTAATGCAAAATTAGAGGTAAAATAATTGTGAACTGACTGTAGGTATAGACCGCTACAGGAAAAGACCACAGAATTTTCATGAGTTTTCTTTTGTTTTTTGCAAATATTGAGAATCACAGTACGTATTCAACTATTCATTGAAGTAAAGCTTCTTCGGTGGCGATTCGATAATTTAAACGAGTATTGAGTGTTTCAAGGACGCGTCACGTTTGGGCACATTTTGTTACATGAGAGAGAATAAAAATAATAACGGAACATAAACGCCCGTATCTTTTTATTGTGTTGATTTAGCAGTTTTATTTTTTCCCTGTTTCAAGGGATTGCAGCTTTGAGTATTTGATATTAATTTCAACTTGATAACTCCACACGTTCCTGAGAAAAAGGGTCTTGACAGACGGACAGACAGACGGACTACGAAGTGATCTTTTTTTTGAAGTGAAAACTTCTTTAGCATCGTTGTGATTTGAAATTTTATGAAACGAAAAAGCAACAGTAAAAAGAGACATATAAGATTTAACGTGGGAGAAAATGAGATAGGAAGTATTATACAGTGTTTTTGTTTTTTATTATTACAAATGACATCACATTTAATCCTATGTTACTAATTTGTGATGATGATGATGATGGTGATGGTGATGGTGATGACGATGATGATGATGATGATGTTGGATGGATGGATTGATGGATGGATGGATGGATGGATGGATGGATGGATGGATGGATGGATGGATGGATGGATGGATGGATGGATGGATGGATGGATGGATGGATGGATGGATGGATGGATGGATGGATGGATGGATGCCTGGATGGATGGATGGATGGATGGATGTTCTTTAGCATCGTTGTGATTTGATCGTTTATGAAACGAAAAAGCGACAGTAAAAAGAGACATGTAAATTCATAAGATTTAAGATTGAAGGTTTCACTTCTACCACGTGTGAATTGCACACATGCTGTTTTTTTTTCAGGATTGGAAATCATCAAATGACCCCTCCCGCTCTGGGTGGAGCGGAAGGGAGTGTCAGACTCTTACTGAACAAAACCCACCCGTGTTCCTTCCTTAGCCCTTTATGTTCCGGGCCAGCGGTAACCCTTTCGGACAATCCCGCTGAAACGAAATGATCATATAACGGTTCCGGTTTTCCTTTTGAGGTTAGGAACCCTAAAATTGGGGTTCTTTTATTAAAAACTAAATTTTTACTGAACGAAGTCCACCAGAACAGAGACCACCAATCAAATAATATTTAATACCAATCAAGTATTTTTTGGATACATAAAAGTTAAAACATTTTTGCTTATTAACTCTAGGTTTTTAAATTTATAATAATTTGTTTATTTCCACTTCAAGACACAAAAATCAGTGTGGCCCTGGCTCTTGTACTAGGAAGTCCTGTATCACAAGAGCCAGAACGCAAGCAAGTTAGAAGAAGCAAGTTAGCAAGAAAAGCAAGTTAGATGCTGCTAGCCATCTTGTGACACACTTTCGAAGTCCCCATTTCCGACACCAGCGGTCACTCGGGAAAAGGGGTTAGTAGGTATTTACCTATTTCCTAGAGGGTTCCGTACACAAAGGGTGCCAACGGACCCTAGGCGCCGCTGTCCGTCCGTCCGTCCATCTCTCACAGGGCTGCATCTTTTGAACTGTAAGAGGTAGAGACTTGAAATTTGTGTGTGTCTCAGGAATACTGCTGTGACCGCTTTAGCAACAGATAATAAAAATAAAATAATTGTACGGTGATACGGAATCCTTCTTGTGCAAGTCGACTCGCAACAGGCAGCTTTTTTTTAAATAAACCTTTATTTCTTCAAGCTACGAAAACATTACTTCATTAATCATTATTATTTTTTTTGCTTCATTACGTTACGAAATAAAATAATAATTAAAAAATAATAAGGAAATTAAAGGAATTAGGGATTAGGGTTAATTTAATTAATAAGGAATACTGTACCAGCTTTGCGCAACACCATTCATGAGCATATTTATAACTGCGTAATTACAGACCTAATTTAACCCGAATATGCTAGCGCAGAATCTTATTAAAGCAAGGTACTCAAGCAGTGCCTGCATGAGCTTATTAGTTATTCGGCGAGATTGACGCAAGCAAAATGAGTTTTACCTTATTTACATTATATTTATACAACATGATATTCCTTGACAGGGGGATATAATGTAGGTAACATACCTAAATATGATTGAGGAGAAAGTTATAAGGTACAATCAAGTCTTTCAAACCTTGGCCAGTTTTTAAATTCTATTCTTTAAATGATGACAGCCGCAAAGGTCGATCGATCAGGTTAAGCTACACTTGCCGCGGTTGGTCTGTGGATGGGTGACCATCTTTACATACAGAGACCCCTCCGTGCCTCGGAAAGCGCGTTAAGCCGTTGGTCCCGGCTGTCATTCGTAGATCTTTGACGGGTAGTCAAAAGCCCGAAAGCCTGACAACCAGTCTTACCAAGGGGTATTGTATTACCCAATAACTGGGTTGTGGAGGTCAGATAGGCAGTCGCTCCATGTAAAATACTGGTATTCAGCTGCATCGGATTAGACTGGAAGCCGACCCCAACATAGTTGGGAAAAGGCTAGGCAGATGATGAAATAATGACAACCGCACGGGTTGACCGAAGGTCAAGCTACGCTTGCCAAGGTCGGTGTATGGATGGGTGGCCATCCATTACAAATCCAGCCCGATCCAGCCGTTGGTCCTAGCTGTCAATCGTCGATCTTTGACAGTCAAGAAAAGTCTAACTACCAGTCTAACCAAGGGGTATCGTATTACCCAGTTACTGGGTTGTGGAGGTTACATAGGCAGTCGATCTATGTAAAATACTGGTGTTCAGATGCATCCGGTTAGATTAGAAGCCAGAAGCCGACCCCAACAAAGGTTTGGATAAGGCTCGGCAGATCGATCAAGTCAAGTTGTCTATGTTCTATGTTAGAGGATTTGGTTTCCGCACTTAGTCCTTTAATGTGCGTTGGCCATGGCGGCCGTCATTAGTTATTCCAATCCCGAGGGGCCGAGGATTTCCGTTCTAATCTAGACGACGCCTGAGCATTCAATGAGCACATGCGCATCAGCCTCCATGCAAGCCCTGCACAGAGGTGTATCCGTTACGCTTATTGTGTGGAATTGTTTGTTTAGCTAGCAGAAATCCGTGGTTCCGGAAAGAAACCAGGCGCGGGCCGTTCCTGTCATCTAAGAATGGCATAGCTTCCCTGGACTGCCTGCAGCGTGGTGTCGAGTTCCACCAGCTCTCCGCTTGTGTGGGACACATTTTGAAGTTACGACATTTAGCAGAATATTTTACAATATTCTACATTTAACTTCTTGATAATAAAGATCAAAATAGACATGAGGTACGACGCTGATAATACTGAGTCGGTAAAGCAGGTTCTATACAAACTTATTTTGGCTCTGACAATGTGTGTCACGTACACTACAGTCCATTGACGCACAATTCATGTTCAAAGCCATATAAACTGTTAAGAAACTTTACTTATATTCCTGTACGAAGGAAAATAGAAGTCTTTTTTCAATTTATGTTTGGATAACAGATAATCCACATCCATAATATCTTGTTACCTATACCTTTTAGACACAAAAAACCATCGAGAGGTGAAAATACCGAGAGTTCGCCAGAATCGCCAGTAAAAACTCCAATATCGAAAATAAGACACCTATAATTTTATGTTTGTACCAAAAGCTCCTAAAATGTTAGGGACAGATTTTTGGGACTTTCCCTAGGGGCTACCTTTGTAATTCCTATTCCAGATAGTCGATAGTAATGTATCATCACACTGAGTCTGCAGGGAGCCGCACAGTAAACATGTGTGATTTATAACTGAGCCCACGCGAATGTCAGTTATTTATTATATACGTTTACGGTACATAACTACATACTTATCAGTTCAACAATATATTCAGTAAACTAAATGCACAAAACTAGGCCAGACAAGAGCAGCCAAAAGAAAATTTAGTCTCCTGCTGTGTATTTTAAAATCATAATAACTCATGAATTAAGTACAGACGCCAGCACATCAACCTACCACAATCTGTCAGATTTTCCCAATCAACTTTGAACCTTATGCTTTAGCGATAAAGTTGAAAATCTATTAAAGAAATCTGACAGATTGTGGTAGGTTCATGTGCTGGCGTCCGTACATGAATAAAATCCAGTATCTACGAGTATCTATACTAATAATAAAACTGAAGATTTTATATGTTTGTTTGAACGCGCTAATGTCCCGATTTGAAAAAATCTTTTTGCATTTGTTAGCCCAATTGTAAAGAAAGGTTATAAGGCTATTTAAAATCATGCTACGACCCTTAGAAGCCGAGCAACATTTTTTTAATAGTGCGAACGGGCGAGCCGATGCGACGGAGTGGAACGGGGGAACAAGAAATCTCACGCGGACGAATCCGCGGGCAGAAGCTAGTCTTCTAATCAATCAATCTGCCTAGCCTTTCCCCAACTACGTTGAGGTCGGCTTCCAGTCTAACTGGATACAGCTGAATACCTGGATTTTACATGGAGCGACTGCCTATCTGACCTCCACAACCCAGTTACTAGGTATATGATACCCCCCTAGGGGAGGCCCCTTTACAGTCTCCCCAGGGATGTGCCTTACAGGCGTTGCACGGGGGGGTTCCGGAATTGGTCTTTTAAGAGGAACCGGGACCACCCCTATGTGCTGAAGGTGATCACCGGGGCGGTTTTAGTGAGGTATACGATACCCCTTGGTAAGACTGGTTGTCAGAATTTCGGGCTTCTGACGACTCGTAACGACTAAGGTATTCTTCTAATAAAGCTGGATAATCGCACTAATTATTTCAAATTAATTTTAATCTAAGAGTGCGCTTTAAGAACACTTGACATTGTTATTGTAATAATAGGTAGGTAGGTCTGTGAAGCAGAGCTGTAGTACAAACAGCTGGTTTGTACGGCGTGTCGGCACATTTCTGCGCAATTATGCATACAGGAGCGGGTCGCTCCCAACGCTTGTGTAATGAGCCTTATACGAGCAATCCCAGGCCATTTGCGCCGGCCAAATGACAAATCCCCGAACAGACAAGCCATTGTACGGACCATGTTCCATCTATGAACAAACATAAATCGTATCTGCTCGCTCGTTGTACAGTGGACCGTAAGTCTTTGGCAACACTTTGACTTTGAGCTGGCCGAGCGTAGTACGGAGTTTCCATAGAATATGAGACCAGGTTATACTTCTATTTCTATTTTGTCTATTATGCAAGATGTAACAAAATAGACGTAAGTTCTGAAATTAGTTTGCTCATAATTGATTACTGAATCTGTTTTAGTAACTTTTAATGTGAGTATTTTTTTCAGAAATTATGTATATTGCCAAGCTGACCGCCGATTGAGCCAATGAAATCTGCATCTTATTTAAAAGCTATAAGACTCAATTTTAAATGTATAAAGTAATGCTATGGTCTGTTGACCATAGCATTACATGATTTTCTTAATAATAATAAGTAGTTAGCTTTAAAAAAAAAGGTTTGGTCATTACATTAAGCTTTTAACTCAATACTCTAATTGGAGTGTATGAGGTCTTGCGTTAATTATGTTACATATTGTATAAACGTTCTGGGGGCGAAGATATGGGTCTGTCCGAAAGTACTTAGCTCGTTACATCAAAATGGATAGGTACTACTCCCGATTAATTAACATAAATTACACATCGGTCGTAAGGACAACTGTCAAATCGTGTTGTCATTCATTCTTGACCGTAGGTATGTGGAAACACCCGAAACTACGGATTTCGTGCTTAGGGAGTAGACCCCCAGAGGTCTACACTCTAAGCATGTAATCCGTAATTTGTAAGTTTATTGCGCAGCCTGAACTAATAAAGAATGACAATACGATTGGACAGTTGTCCCTACTACCGAAGAGTTTTTTCCCGTCCAAAACATTGAATTTGACACTCTAATTGTTTTGACGGATCAATTACATCTTTGTTGACGGACATAGAGAATAGACCATATGGCGTGCGGTCTACTGTACGCTCTACGTTCAGGCAAGATTACGTGTAAACCACAACATGTTATGAATAAAACTGTCCGTCTATAAATATCCCTGTCTAGTAGATTGCAGATTTTATCGAATTCCTATCGGTTAATGTAGGTACGCTTTCGACCTCTTTATTTTTGCCGCTGACATGAAAACAGATACTGAACCGTTTGTGTGCACAGATAAGTGAAATTGTTTATCTTGTTGTTTACTAAAGAACCAATTTGAAGCGAAAATGTTTCATATACATTGTTGTTTTGTAGCGGTTAGGTGCATGTTTGAGGCGGCAAAAACTCCATTCTCACTTCACACACAAAAAAAAATGAATTTCATCGAAATTGATCTTGAAAATAATTGATATCTGCCACAGATGACAGATGTACGCTTTTTTCCACTATCGACATTTTGACGTGTCGGTGTGATATCAATAAATCAATTTGATGGAATGTCGTAAAATATCGAGTAACTGTAGCTAAGTACCTTTAGTGTTGTTTGGTTTCCACCATTATTATGTACATTTGTACTGTACCGCACTTATGTTACTGCCCGCGACTTCGTCCACGTGAAATTTCTCGTACCCCCGCCCCACCGCGTCGCATCGCATCGCCTGCCCGCGCTATCACTTCGTTTTCGCTTGGCGTTCTTTCTGATATTTCTTCTTTTTGCTCGGCACCTATGTATGAGTCATAGCGTGATGTTAAAGCGTGAAAATAATTGATATCTGCCACAGATGACAGATGTACGCTTTTTTCCACTATCGACATTTTGACGTGTCGGTGTGATATCAATAAATCAATTTGATGGAATGTCGTAAAATATCGAGTAGGTAACTGTAGCTAAGTACCTTTAGTATTGTTTGGTTTCCACCATTATTATGTACATTTGTACTGTACCGCACTTATGTTACTGCCCGCGACTTCGTCCGCGTGAAATTTCTCGTACCCCCGCCCCACCGCGTCGCATCGCATCGCCTGCCCGCGCTATCACTTCGTTTTCGCTTGGCGTTCATTCTGATTTTTTTTCTTTTTGCTCGGCTCCTAAGAGTCATAGCGTGATGTTAAAGCGTTTAGTTTATAGTTATCCTCAAGAATTGGGCTATGAAATGCAAAAAGTTTTTTTTAATCCGACCGGTAGTTCCAGAATTTTTAACAAACAAACAAACTCTTCTTTATTATTATTATAGTCTAAATACATAGACGAGTGTTTTGTTTTTGGGAACTCCATAATCCCTCGATTGTAGTGTTTTGAAACGTTATCAATGTGTTTTGGTTTATCACAAATACACCTCTATCAATAAATACAACTTAATACAATGGTGCCGATTCCCTTGTTCACAAACTAAACTAAATTTGAGCTCAGTCAGTGCATCTTATTCTTTCTATTTCATTAAGAAAAGGGCAGAAGATATATTTTAATTTTTTTTAGTCCCATTAAATAAATCAGCGCCTGACACTAGGTACTCCATACAAGTTTAGACGTGATTAAAAATTTGCCTACTAAAAATACGTCAAAATTGACGTTATTTAAAATAATCAAATAATTCGTCGTAGTCGTTCGTATTTCGTAATTTAAATTAATCAGCGCCTGACGTATTTACGTCAGGCTCTGATTAATGAAACAGAACTAAACTAAAATTTATCTTCTGTCCATTTCTTAATGAAATAGAAAGAAAAAGATGCACTGAACTTAAGTTTTAGTTTAGTTTGTGAACAAAAGAATCGGCACCAATATCGGCAACAATAATAACGCTACATTCCAATTTAACCCACAAAAGTTCCATATCAGGAAAATCACATATATGTCATTCATTTCAGATTCACTAAACCACAGCGCTATTTTCTTACGAAAATTGGATTGCGTGGTATATATTTGGGTAAAAGGGTTCCACCCGATCAAATTACCTAAGGAATAGTCCACACGGTCGATTGTCTTCGGCGGAACGACGCTGCTTTGTATTTTGTGCTCGTATAAGCGCGGTGACTCGGATGCATCCGGCGTCTGTGCCAGCCGGATGCCTGCTTGTTTCCGAACGCTACAACACCTTGCACTTACAGAAACAGCTAATGTAGATATAGCTTTAGTGCTGTATGGATCAGCCTTTACTACATTTGAAACTTCCGGAAGATTTATTGAGTTTGGGTGAATGTGATTTGATTTTCATTTTATCGTCCTCACAATAGAACATGGAAATAAGTAATTGTGAAAGTCGCTACGTTAATATTATCGTCGAATAAATTATCTGAAACAGGAATCGTTATAATCTTAGTATAGAAAACAAATCTATATTTATCTATCTATTTATGTATATCATTCTATACTAGTAATAAAGCTGATGAGTTTGTTTGTTCGAACGCGAAACTACCGGTATGATTTGAAAAATTATTTTTGCTTTATCTAGCCCAATTCTTGAGGACGGCTAATAGGTAGGCTATTTAATTACGCTATGACCCTCAGGAACCAAGCAAACAGAAAAAAGTCAGAAAGAAAGCTAAGCAAAAATGAAGTAATAGCACGGGCAGGCGATATGATGCTACGGGTTGGGTTGGGGGCCCAAGAAATTTCACGCAGACGGATTCGCAGACAGAAGCTAACAATAATGCTGAAGAGTTTGTTTGTTTGAACGCGCTAATGCCTGAAACATAGATATAAGGTATGGTCTGAAGGTTCTCCGTCTAACTAAACAAAAGCTGCGTATAGTTACTCTTTGTCATAGGAGTGACAGACAGTCCGCTGTGCAGGGCCTGCATGGAGGACGACGAGACAGCGGCACCTGTGCTTTTAAACTGCCCGATGGCCGCCACGTACAGGGCAAAGTACTTCGGTAACCCAGGTATCCTACATGAGACGGTCAGTAACATCAAGGCGTTGCTGGCCTTCCTTGAGGAGCTGGGGTGGATTGAATGATCGATGTTCCCACCCGTACGCAAAATACGCGCATTGACGTGGAGTTGCGGACACCAGCCCGTATTACCTATTACCCTATTACCCATGGTCTGGAGGTACGGTCTGGTCGGATTAAAAAAAAATCTTTTTGCATTTGATAGCTCAATCATTGTGGAAGGCTATGGGCTAATTAACACCTTGCTAGGACTCTTAGGAGCCCAGTAAAGGGCAAAAAGGCAAAAAGAACGCTAAGTGAAAAAAACGCGCGTGACGGGTCGGGGGAACAAGAAATATCACGTGGACGAAGTCGCGGTCAGAAGCTAGTCTGCAATATACAGGAAACGCCCCGTTGTTAATTAAAATACCTTCACACCCCGTGACCTTATCAATACAGAGTTGATAGCCAACGGAATTGCCGATTAAAATAAAGGATTGACCAAACAGAAATGTCAATGATGATTCTATTAAAAGAGAATTTGTAGTTTAATTTATCGAGGCGCCGAATCTAATTTTCGTTCACCTGTTTAATTGAATATACATACATATATATATATACAACCAGTGAATATTTGATTCACAATAATTATAGTGGGACAGACGGGAACAATAGCAGTTGTACGGAATAAGTGGAGTTGGGAAGTTCCTCGACGTTTGTGATATTGGAGCACGTATTTGAACGAGTTTTCCGCGGTGAGGACAAAGCAAGTGTAGTTTGATTTAGTGTGCGACGTCTTGGAGAAGTGTCACGAGTCGTAGGTATGTCGGAATGTAGGTTCAGTGACGGGAGCACGCATCGGTGCGCCACCGCTCGGCGCGCTCGAGTAGAAACAGGCTGATGGCGAGCGCGGCGCCCTGGCCACTCGACCGCAGACTGAAATCCGAAACCTCACCCACTTCATTCCTATTCACCGTACGTCATTTGTAGTTAAACGTCTGCAATATTGCTCTGTTGCCGAAAGTTGACGCTTTAATGAGGAGCATAAGACTTAGTTAAAAAGTCTGAAATCTGAGTATAGTCTGTTCCAAAACTATCTGAGCAAAGTGTGAACAAACCCTGTTCAGATTCAATTGTTACGCAATGACTCACCAAAGGAATTTAGTAAAATATATATACATTTATTTTATTGAGAAGTTTTCAACTTTATATGAATCTCACCACTTTTTCCATAAATTATAAATATTTTGAATAACATTATTAAATTGTAACCGAAAAATTATAGTCGATAATTGAGGTTATAAAAAAAATGATCAAAAATGGTGCAGTTTTTTTTTTCGCGGCCATCGATCCGGCGCGCTGCGTTATAAATTAGATGGAGAATAATATGAAGAACAAAAGTTAATATGCGGTAACATAACCTAACATCAGTCTGAACCGAGTTATATAGAAAATAAAAAAATTAAAACATACTTATAATTTTTATTTATTGTTATTTATTTATTAAAATTAGCAGTTTTTTTTTAATTTTTTTACTTATTTATCATCTAAAAGCAGGTTTGTACCTACAGCTTTGAGTTTAGGTCTCAAACTAGGATTTTTATCTGTGCCTGAGCCGACCGTTGCGCGTCGCGTTTTATGAATATCTTATTAGTAACGATGTGTCGCTGGGTTATCGAGACCATAAACGGGAGAATATAAAATCAATTCAAATAATTGAGACATACAAATAATATCAGGGCCAGAGTCATCTGTTCGATGAGATAAAGATAGGAAGCGCCTTACATAACGCATTTGGTAAGCCTACAAGAGAGCAAAAAAAAAATTAGGTAGTAAAAATCAATTTAATTACAAGTGTCACAATGGGCGGTCTTATTGGTTGAAGTGATCTCTTTCAGACAACCTTGGATGGAGAGGAATAACACACAATAACATGGATGGTGGCTTATCTCTTTCATCTGTTTATTTATATGACTTAATTATTTGTTAAATAAAAATTCAAGTTCAAGTAGGTATATCATCTACATTATTTTGTAGAAAAATCGTTTATCAATTCATTTTTGTGATAGGCTTATCATATACCAACTAATATTACAACGATGGCGGCGGTAAAAAAAATGCACCATTTCTCATAGTGATTTGGTCATTGTCTTTTACCTTAATTTTCAAATGAAACACATCTTTAAGGTGATTTCAAATGAGAATTTCGGGCTAAGTATTTAATTCATCAAATCAAAGCACTCAGATAGGTAAGTACTACAAATTGGCATCCACAGGTTTTCTGATCAATTTTCGTCATAATTTTTTGAACGGACAATTTATCGTGCACTAGTTTTCTGGGTATATGGCTATAAAATAATGTGCAACAAAATAAAATAGAATTGAAAATTATACCGTTGGCAATAAAATCCTTTAGTAGGTAGGTACCTAGATACTGGAGAACAAACAATACCGTAATATTGCGTCGGTCTTCTCAACCTCACAATAATAATTTTCCTTCTTTGCATTGTCCTAGAACTTACAAGCTTTGAATTCGTGCTTATTTAAAAATATGAAATCCGTATAGAATTAAAATTGCTTTGACGGCCATCTTAATGGTGTATGTTGCAAGATGAAAGGAAAAGGCTTATCATTAACTACCGTCGTTTCATTATAAGGAAGTCAAAATTCAGGTAAATTAATAAAAACATATACATATACTGCCTCTCTTGTTGAAGTATGACTTAACATAATCCATACTAATATTATAAATGCGAAAGTGTGTCTGTCTGTGTGTTATCTCTTTACGCTTAAGCAGCTGAACCGATTTAGATAAAATTTGGTAGGTATAGAGAGAGTTTGAGTCCCGGGAAAGGACATAGGATCGTTTTTATTCCGATATTACCACGGGATCGAAACTTATGCGGGTGAAACCGCGGGACGCAGCTAGTCAGCCTATAATATTCCCACTGCTGGGACACAGGTCACCTCTCTTCGAGAGGGAGTGGGCTATAATCTACGACGCGGGCCCAGTGCGAGTTGGTACATCTATAGAGTTATGAGGAACAGGGTATAAAGTTCACTCAACCTCCATAGAAAAGGGAGGATCCTCCAACCAGACGGGTGTTGTGTCTGGCGGGCGACTGCCTGATGATTCATGTCGGGCCGTTGTATTATGCTAGTTGCGCGGTAAACTCTGCTTGCGCGATGCAGGATTTTACGTGACGTCAGTATGACACGTTGTTCGCATGTGGCGTTGTAGATACCGCTACAGACAGATGTCACACGTCTTTGAATTTTTGGTTCTAAGACAGCCGGTCTCCTCACGATGATGTTTTCCTTCACCGTTTTGAGAACAGTGGTGATGCAATTATTTACACTAAGTAAAGCAGTGGTGGCCCAGTGGTTACGGCCCCGACTTTTGAGTCGAGAAGTCGCTTTACTTAGTGAAGTATGACTCAGTATGTGAGTATATGTTTAGTTGTTGAATGAACTACGTGACCTTATTACACAACTTAGGTATTTTTTGAAAAGAGTTTCTGAAGTTTCCAGTTCTATCTTTCTTTGGGTTAACTTTGCAACAAAGATCGATCATGCTACAACTGAACAGACAGAAGATTACCCGCGGCCGCTAAATAATTCATGAGTCGTCTCCTGTCGTGTAGTCTTACGGCGGCTTAGGCCTATTTATGCAAAATTACATCGATCACACACATTTTCGCATATCAGAAATTATGAGACTCATGGATACCTTTGTACTCAAATTATAATTAAGTCATATCCGTATGGATTTTACAGTGTATACATAAATTATAATATAAAAAATAAATAATATTGTAAATACATATAACTTACAGACTCATTATTAGCCTTGCCTATTTTAAGAGGGATGCGCTAGGTCAAATCAAATCAAATTTTCTTAGGTTTTTGCAATTTGCAGGTCACTCTCAGGTTGTATGTTGAACAAAATATGGTACGCGAGCGTAACAAGTAGGTATGTATTTACAGAACTATAATAATTAAAATCATCAATACCACCCTCTAAGTTCATAATTATAATCCATTTGATTGATATTTCATGAAACAGTCATTCAATAGGATTAAAACCAAGTTCCAAGCCCCTTATAACAACGTTGTACTTACTTAATAAACATACGTATTATATCAGACGAATACAGCTTAATAGCTCAAGCGCGTGCAAACTATAATTTAGGAGAAGTCAGGCAACGCGAACGGCCCACATTACGACGTCTAGTCATAAAACTACATAAAATAGTTCAGGTCTAAAGGCTTCAATGTAAGGAAAATGTTTTCCTTCTCACCAACTATAACTTAGCATAGTACCACTTCAGCTTCAGCTGCCGGCGGCGACAGCGGTCCATAATGTAAAACGGTCTACACAATATTGTTTTTGAAACCTTACTCCGTACTCGAGCAAATATTGCCGCTGTACTATTTTCACTTCCCTCTTTCCAGGGCGAGCGTCTGCTCTGTATAAAATGTCACTTCATATACATTTTTATCGTTCGGATTTTATTTCAGATTGAGGATATATTACTAGACCGTATATGTCTGTTGTCTGAACATATTAGATCTTCGGTTGCATCATTCAACCAACATTTCTTTTTCTACATAAAACATGTAGAAAAAGAAATGTTGGCGAATTTGATCTTTATTAGTTACTAGGGCTCTTTAGTCAACTGAGGCCGCTTGAACTTATCCCACGGGATGAGTTGACCTACTGATGTTTTGAATCGGGCAACTTTGTCGCACTGATAGTTGTCAGGAACGCATCCTCTCGACGACCGGACAATGTAATATGTACAATTGTACACTCTTGGTGGGTTTATTGGTGATGCAGTACTATGTTGCGAGATTGATATGAGTAAGTAACTGTATTCGCAGAAATAAACTGGGTGCGGGAAGCATAGGACAAGTTGTTGTGACAATGCTTGGAGACCACTGACTAAGACTACAGGACATAGGCCCCCTCATATCCAACAGTGCACGTCATTAGCTGAATTATATGCACACTATATGAACTATATCCCATCTCTTATTACTATACCAATTGTTAACTATTAACTAAGTATTCATTGATTTCTTTCCCCCGAAGCGGAACTACATTTGTTAGAAACTGCATTGTCATTCATTTATACACATAGCATGATCGTAGTCTACAAGCAGCAAGGGAATAATTTTCAGTTATACACTTTATTTTTCCATTCAACATATCAGCAATCTAATGAGTACTTGCATTATTATAGCAAACATTTTTAGCTTCGTTGTTACCGTGATTATCTACCCTTGTGGTGAGAGTGAATTATGGTTGTGCAGACTGAAATGTTTTAAAATATGCAATTAGATTGGCACGACGGATTACTCAAAATCGTGTATGTATGAACATGGTGAAAACGAATGTTCAACTCTTGACTTCCAGTAAGATGAAGGATGCACAGCACAAGCGCTCCTGGGGGTCTACTACCTAAGCACGTAATCCAAGTAAGTTTAGACCGAATATACGGGCGTTTCCTACCCGCATCACCCACAGACGTAAGATTAGTACGGAGCCCAAATTAATAATGAATGACAACACAACCGTTGCCCTACTCCCGATGTGTTTATGTCAGCCCGAAAAAATGAATTTGACACTAGTTTTAACAGATCACCTACTTTCGGACAGCACGGTAAGCCGTTGGTCCCGGCTGTCATTTGTGGATCTTTGACAGTCGTTACGGGTAGTCAGAAGCCCGAAAGTCTGACAACCAGCCTTACCAAGGGGTGCCCAGGGGTAAGGGTTATATAGACTGCCTATCTGACCTCCACAACCCAGTTACTGGGGTAACTGGGTTGTGGAGGTCAGATAGGCAGTCGCTCCATGTAAAATACTGGTATTCAGCTGCATCTGGTTAGACTGGAAGCCGACCCCAACATAGTTGGGAAAAGGCTAGGCAGATGATGACCTACTTTCGGACAGGCCCTTATCTTCGTTAACGGACTTAGAAAGTAGACCTCCGGCCGGCCCCCAGGCCCGAGGTATTTAGTCCGGTTACCATCTGGTTTTAGACAGTGAAGGTCTGGCAGACCCCACGCCCACCACAAAAAATTACTTACGTCCAGTCTATACAGATGCGGGTCAATATCAAACACCATATATTTAATTAAGCAATTGTTATGCAATCTTAACCCAATTACTTGGAAATACGATCTTAGCGTCATAGGTAATATGACCGTATTGCACTGGGTCACGTGCTCTCCTAGGCGTGAGTCTCTGTGTTAAGAATTGAACCTACAAATCTACAGACTGTGGGAGGCAGACCGATCGATCGAGCTATCTAATGCCTATGAAACTTCGTATGTAGTAAGGTGTAAATAAGAGCTGTCATGTAAAATAATATATAATGTCAATAACCTTATAAATGTATTCCGAACTAAATGTTATACTCGATACGGGTAGGTAACATATCTACGTAATATCTATTTGCTTTAAGCTTTTCGTCGATAACAAATAGTGTGAATCAATTTGGGTATTTAACTAACAATCTATTATGCTGTCGAACCTGATCTTTTAAAAACGTGCTTATATGATGTTAACGTCAAAAGACTCTTCCACTGCAGTTTCGTCCAATTTTAACGCCTTTGCTGAAAGTTATTAAGTAGTCAGCACCTTTTTTCGGTTTCAGGGGTCTATTTTTTTAAGTAATATTTTTCGGTCTTATTGAATAAGTAGAAATCTTTTGATCATGATTTTTAAATTATGAAATCTAATCATCACTATGGTGTAAATCCTAGATTTTCGTATATTTTTAGGATTCTGTACCTCAAAAGGAAATAACGGAACCCTTATAGGATCCCTTTGTGGTTGGTCCGTTCGTCCGTCCGTCCGTCCGTCCGTCCGTCTGTCAAGACCCTTTATCTCGGAAACGCGTAGAGGTATCGAGTTGAAATTAAAACTATATACTCAGCTCTACAGTCCCCTGAAGTTGTGAAAAAATCAAACACCTAAGTTCACGTAAAAAAAAAAGATACTGCCTTTTATGCCGCAAAAAACGTATATTTCGACACTCTCAAGGAAATAAAAATTTATAGGGTACTTCCCGTTGACCTAGAATCATGAAATATAAAAAAGATCACGTAGCACAAGTAAGGGAAAAAAATCCGAAAACCGTAAATTTATAGCTGTACATTAAAAAAAAACCCGTGATAAACTATTTACATACCTACAAAGTACTGAACCCTCGGTGCGCGAGTCCGACTGGCACCTGACCGGTTTTTTAATAATAATTTAATTATTTTATCAAAAATAATACAATAGGTTACACATAAGTAATTATAGGCTAGCCTAGTACTTGGGTGTATTAAACATGGAAACATCTGTAGCCGAACTAGGACGAGTCCTAAGTATCTTGGCATACAGCGCCAGACTCCTAAAAACAGACAATAATACTTAATATTAGCTCAAAAGACATTGTGCGTCGAACGTCTCTTATTTTAAAGCCTTGGCTAGTCTAGGCAGAATGTTCATATTGTTCATAGTAATAACAAATTGTTAACTAGGCAATTAAAGCAAGTTAGCCGAAACGTTACAGATCACTTAAAAGACGAGTTGCCAAATACGAAATTTCTATATCGTTCTCACATGTATAATTATTATTGTAACATGAATTATGTAACCCATATTTTGTATCAATTTTATGATTTAAAAGAGTGTCCGTAGAGTTTCTTGCCCGTTCTTCTTCATAGGTACCTACCTACTACGCTTTGGAATGGGCAACTAGCATCATCTTTCTAACTGACTGACCCCTTGACAATTCAAAAGTTCCTGTAATTGGTTTATTTGAAATAAATGCTTACAGTTTGATTTAAAAATGCCCAATTTAAACATGTAACAGTGATCCCGTTCTGATGAAATTAACCCAGATTTGGAGGCTGACGTTATAATAAATGTACACGGCTATATTCGTCACATCCACTCAGCCCTTTCAACAATGAATCTCAGGTGTTTTCGGTCCGACCCGTATATTTTATGCGTCACAGAAATAAAACATAAATCCTCGAGCTGTGCTTCGCTTGACATTTTTATGCACGTTTAGTTGGCAGAATGTCTTTATTCAATGAAAAAAGGGGGCCATTGCGTAAAAAAATTCGTAATAATCAGTAGCATTGCGGTCTTCGCGTTTACAAAGAGATAGAGTTAGCGGAATATTACGAAAATCTGGAGAGAAAAAAAACGCCTTACAAAAAGACACTACAATGTGAAAAATAACGCTAATTTCGGAAGTCAGTGTCGTTGCGTTCGCATTTTCGTTGTTTGCCACAAACTTCCGAAATTGAAGTAATTTTTCACTTCGTAGTGTTTTTTTTGGAAGGCGGATGTTTTTTTTTTTTGGAATAAAGTTTTGTTTTTTCACTTTTAAGTTGTACTTACCCTACACAACTACAAAAATTCGTTTAAGACTTGCTATGTAAATATCAGTGACAGGAAGTTATTATAACATCATTAATATAAAATAAGTGGCAAAAATACGTATTATTGAAGCTAACTCAAAAACTACCCAAGCAAAGTTAATAAAATTTGCATGGGACCCCTGCGGCATACTCTATCCATTAAAAAGAATTTTTGAAATCGATTTACAATTTCCGGAGATATACAGTCGAATTGAGAACCTCTTCCTTTTTGAAGTCAGTTAATTATGTAAAGATACGGCTCTTATAGCCACCGTGCATCCCATGACAATTTCACTAAGCCACCACTGAAACGTCATTATAGGAAAGCAAACGACGCAACTTCTTTTACTTGAATTTTTACCTGTAATTTTGGTTTAAAAACCAAACTACTGAACTGGTTTTAAATCCGAAAGTAGGTATATCCTTTCAAATAAAAAAAATGCAAATCGGCTTATAAATAACGGAGTTCTGAGATAACAAATATAAAAAAATAACTGTATCGAGAATCTCCTCCTTTTCTTGAAGTCGGTTTAAAATCACGAAAATTTTGAGATAGGTATTCATAGACTTAAGTAATCGAACAATATTTTTATAATATTATACTAAAGTAGGTAATAAAATTATCTTTTACGTATTATCGAATAGCTATCTAACAGTTTATTTAAATGAAGTAGTTAGGCAGTAAGTACATGAAATACGTTTGAAACATTGTATTAAGTATATCACCACTTAGGCACATTTAATGTTGATGCATCTGGGTCACCCTTAAATGAACTAGCGACCCATTCTACTTCAACCTCTGACGGAGTATCGATTCGAAATCATGCAAACACAAATAGAAACGCATTAAAAACACTTCCTTGTTACTTCAAAAATAAAGCGATCGATGAAAAGAAGGTGATATAATATGCCAAATACGTAGAATTTGCTTTATCGTTTAGTAGCAAAGTTAATATAACAAAGGTCCATTTGAGCATTATTAGTACCACAAAGTCGTGAAGACGAACTAGCTGGTCCTACGATAAATAAGTAATTCATAAATTGATGTCTAAATGTTTTTAGACACTTTTTTCTTTGACATTTTTGTCGGTATGTATCGAATTTGCACATTTCAGGGTTCGCTAGGAGCGTTAATGAAAGCATTTCTCGTGATCCATCATACTTTTAGGTTATTACGGTTGAACCTGGGATGTTTATACTACATAATGTGTAGTATTGTACCTATTACTAAGTTAGGATTAAGATTTTTTGATACAAGACTAAAATGAAAACGTAGGTACCAAAAATGAAATCACAAAAAAAAAAAAGCATACACGAATAAGTACCCTCTAAAATTAATTAAACAATAAAAAATATTATATCAACAAATGAATTCGATTCTGACGGTAAATGTTCTGTTAATACCCGCCGATTACATTATTACTGAATGTTTCGCTTATAATTTTCATCAAAAACCCGACCCTGTGTACTTTGCCCATCGCCCAGTTCAATTCGGAAATACGGGAAATAACCATGCCCGAACGTGATGCCGATCGCTTATAGATTGCTATTTGGCAATGCAAAATGGTCCATGTGTTACCGGTATGATATTTAAATCAGGGTTTCGTATTAATTTTCAATTTTCCCAACATTCTGTAACTTTTTTACTTTTTGTGATATTTTTTCTATTCCTACATATTGTTGTTTTGTTGAACTGGACACTTTGATCTCAAACATATAGACGGTTAGGAATTCCAAATTCAAATTTTCTATTCAAAAAGAGCTATTTATGTATTCTTCGTAAACAGGGACTAAAATAGTTCTTTAATCCCTAGGTGATTTGAATTTGGAATGTGGATATTGTTAGTAAAAGTTCTAATCACCAAAGAGATCAATCACGGACATTGTATTAACAAGTAACAGGCTGTATGATAAAGTAAAACCTGCGTGAGCGAAATAAAAAAAAAACGCGTGAAAAGCATTCTGTCCTCACTCGTAACTGTTTACTCAAATTAGGACTTAACTTAATTTTATAAAAAATTAGTATGTGTTCCTCAACTTGTATATGTAAATAAATAATTGTACTATTGTTATTCATAAGTTGCACTTACTTATTTTTCATAGAGGGTGATAAAAAATAGAGAATCCACCTCGGGAGCAATACTATTTTAAGCTAGAGTGACGTAATTTGAATCCAGAGCGCAGCGAGGGATCAAAGTACACAAGAGTATGTCAAAGAAACACTCTCGCCTCCAAAATAGTTGTTTGCTCCCTTGACAAAAAATCTACTATTAGGCTTGTGTATTTGTGTTTCAAATTTAATGATTCATTTGTTTTCGTGCCATTTGATTTTTCTTTGACATCGTTCTGTTCACAATATGGAAAACTTAAAATATCGCTTAATTTACGAATACGTGTATGTACGAATACGTGAACTGCGATTGGAATATCTCCGACACCCACCGTTCTCCCCCCGACCTTGCTCCAACAGATTACCACATTTTACAGAAAAAAAAAGAAATGAATTCTCTCCAGATTTAGAAATCTTTATTTTTTTGCCTTAAGATAATAAATCTAAGGCACCAATGAAGATCTAAAACAATTTGTAGAGAAATACTTTATTTAGTAACGATATAAATAGTAAAATATACAGTAAGTACATAAATATGTACTGTCTCGTATACTGCCGCAGGGCTTGATAATCAAATTATTTGTCTCTAAGTAACAGTAGGCTTGACTGAAACAAATCTAAATCTAAATTTATATCTGCGTGAAGACGAGTAGCGTCAGCACATAACACACAGACTTCCGACTTCGCCTTTGTCTCGGACGGAGCCGAGAGCTCCTGTGCTTACACACGCTTACACACATCCACAGTATATACACTTACACTTGGTAACCACAAGTAAAGCGCACGTCGCTTCGTGAGAAATAAAATACTGTAATAATATTATAAAGAGGTATTTGTGAGTTTGTATGTAGGGGTAATCTTTGGAACTACTGATCCGATTCCGTTTATTCTTTCCCTAATAGGAATCAACAGTAATAACATTGCACGCGGACGAAGTCGCGAGCAAAAGCTAATTCTATTATTTAAAAACATAGTCAATCGTTTTAACTAATATAAATAAGAACAATTTATCTGTTTATAAAGTGGTAAAGATAGATAAAAGCTTTCATTATATCTGTAGTATTAATATTGGACCAGTCACGAGGGAACAGTATGATTTATACAATAAAGATTGTTATATCTACTAACTTTATTTTTACTCTATTGTTTTCCCTGTTCCACTCCCAACGAGCTGAAAGGGATGAAGAGGATAACTTACTTCGATATCCGATTATGTTATCTGATTCTAAACCCAGTCCCTATTAAAATGCCTATTGTATGATTATCGGGTTTATTTCTCACGCTTTTTTACTCAGTATTCCACTGTAATGTGTTATTAAGGGACTACTTTGGAAAAAAGGTTATATTATAACTAATTCTTCTTAAGCTACTGAGCTTAAGAAGAATTAGTTATAATCTAATCTAATAAAAAATTAGAACATACTCCACCAATTTCCATCACTCTACCAGTGTAGATTTATGGAAATTGGTGGAGTGTGTTCTAATATTTTATTAGATTATATTTTTATTCAGCTATTATTTCAATGTGATTACACATTACTCATTTAAACTGTAATAAGGTGAGATGAAAAGATTGTTAACAAAAGAGTAAGAAGTTCGAATCAAGCAGACGCTATACTATGTGTAAAATTATATTTCATCACCACTGCTCTCAAAGCGGTGAAGGAAAACATTGTGAGGAAACCGGCATGTCCTAGAACCAAAAATTCGAATACATGGGGGACATGTGGGTCAATTTATCTTTTTAATCTTTGTTATGTTCTTTTTCACCATTTTTGATGTTTTTAATACCTGTATTGTGTCTTTTGTCGCACTGAATAAACGTTTTATCTATGTATGTGGCATGTGACATCTACCAACCCGCAAAGGATGGATGACGTATGGCCGATTCCTATAACATACGGACTGTTAAAGGTTAAAATTAAAGACTCTTTTATCTTTACCAATAATGAGGCAAAGACCTCAGAGCTTTGCATAGTAGACCCATAACTATGGAAGCAGCTATCACAGGTACAATTAGCATACGGATCTATTTATATTCCCAGTTTGGCAACAAGAAAATGCTACTATTGGTAAGCAAAACCATCGTTTTTGTTTATAGGAACCGAGCAGTAGTGGATTATGGCCCACTTCCTCGCATAGAGAAGAGGCCTGTGTCCCAGAACATTATAGGGTAATTATTATAAGAATTTCGAGGTTAGAGAACTTCTAAAGTTCTTCTTAATCAGTCTTTTATTAACCATTACTCCACGGCAGAATAAAATGCATGTCACAGTATTTCATTAGTGTCTACACTAGGTACAGACTAATGTGATTATAGTCAAGACTCCGTGAAATCCAGCCACACGATCTCTAATAAACTCGTCGCGCGGCCATTTGTAATAAACATCTGTCATTTTTAATTACACGTTAAATAAATCCCACCAAGTATGAAATGTCAAGCGATTGTCAAAATGGTAGAGCACTCGTAACTCATAAGTCTTAACTACGCATTTATCAGAATAATCATTAAAAGTAAATTAGCAGTGAGAATGGTAGTCACCGCGACTGTCAACAGACTAATCGTTATACCTACAGTAACAGCTGTTACGCTTTTCTAAATGACGGGCGGCTAACTTTAAATGAATCGTGAGTTTAAATCAATGACCGGGGATAATATTGCCCGAAATGGCTGTAATAACGTATGATTTTCCAGAAAAGAGCTCGTGGCTAAATGGTAACAGCTGCATGGGTCGACCGATGGTTAAGATCAGGGCCGTCTTTACGGGGGGGTGCAAGGGGTGCGTGGCACCCGGGCGCCAGGGTCTTAGGGGGCGCAAGCCAATCCTTATACCTACACGTACAATGCGTAAACCTTCTTGAAATTGAAATGAATAAAAAACTACTTACGACTCAAGTCAAGATAGATTGACAAATTTTGCTATAGCATACCTATCGAATTGAAAGTTAATTACAAAACAGACAATACCTCAAAAAAGGTTGCCGATTTTAAAGCCAGAAAAAAATCATCATCATCATCATCAGCCTATAATGTTCCCACTGCTGGGACACAGGCCTCCTCTCAGTGAGAGGAAGTGGGCCGTAATCCACCACGCGGGCCCAGTGCGGGTTGGTAGATGTCACATGTCTTCGAATTTTTTGGTTCTAGGACATTTCCTCACGATGTTTTCCTTCACCGTTTTGTGAGCAGTGGTGATGAAATAATTTACACAAAGTAAAGCGCCTGTCTGGGTTCGAACCTACGACCTAAAAAAAAAACTCAAAAATTGGGGCGCAGACTGATTTTCGCACCCCGGCGCCCAATATGGTTAAGACGGCCCTGGTTAAGATACCATTGCCGCTGTTGGTTCCTGGATGGGTGACCATTCATCACATATCGAGAATCCTTCGTGCCTCGGAACGAACGTTAAGCCGTTGGTCACGGCTGTCATTCGTAGATCTGACAGTCGTTATGGGCGGCACTAAACGTTGCTTTTGAGAGGAAATTTGTGTTACCATAGAGAGCGTTTTTGACACAGTCTGAAGTCAAACCCCGGTGTTATCATTTTCATGACAGCAGTCACTGCGGCCGTTATGTGCTGGCCAGCGCTCTTCTGAAAACCGTAACTTCAGTCAGATAGTCATGGAATTGTCAGTCCAGTCAGAAGCCCAAAAGTCTCACAATCAGTCTGACAACAAGACCAACCAACTTACCAGCATCCGGTTAGACTGGAAGCCGACCCTAACATAGTAGAGAAAAGGCTAGGAATATTGATTGATTGAACGTATGATTTTCTAGCTATTAGGGTAGGTGCAGCAGTATTTTTAATCAATGTTATGGCAGCAAAAACCGCTTTTCTGCTTTAAAATGTTTACCTTAAAAATATGCTTAAAGTATTTATCACTACATGAGTGCCTTGGAGAATGTTACAATTTTCCGATGCAAACTACGAGTATTTCTTAAAATGACTCAGCGTTGAGAGTGCCGGGAAATTCTCTCCGAGATGCTGAAAATGAGCTTTTGAAGCGTAGGTACTATGTAAAGTGAAGACCCACCTCATATGCTCCTAAATGTATTAAAGCGCAATACTACACTTGCTCACCATAAAATGTATAAAACCGACAAAATTGAAATTTTGCACGAATTGAGTTGTGCCTCGTAGTAAGAAAGAATTTTCAGAATACAAGTTTTAAGGGCGTCATTATTATCCCCGCATAATTGTTGAATGCATACAACGTCGTGGGAAACGGCTGAGTAGCCATACAATACCTACTCAGATTATTTACATCACACTAATATTATAAAGGCGAAAGTTTGTGAGTGTGTGTGTGTTTATATGTTTGTTACTTCTTCACGCTTAAACGGCTGGACCAATTTTGATAACATTTTGTATGGAGGTAGCTGACACCCTGGATTAACATATAGGCTACTTTTTATTCCGATATTCCCACGGGATCGACATTTACGCGGGTAAAAAAATATCTACTATAATTTTATGGTTATTGCAATGACATCATCAATATCAATATACAAGAGCGCTTGTTTCTGTTTAATGTTGAATGTTATTTTTATCTGTACAGTTATGGACGGCGGGATTGCTATTATCTAACTCCGGGAGTCCAGGCTAAGGGTTGTGACTCATCAAACTTAGTTCAGGCGCCGAGTTTCTTGTACTGTGCACAACTTTCCGATTGTTTTCATTATACAGTGTGTAGCTATTTACGTCGCAATGAAGAATTTGTCAACTTAGTAAGAATATAAGGTATCCATGTGTATACAATTCAGTTTTAAAGCGAAGAAAAAAAAGGTGGAGGTTTTCAAGTTTTTAACTAACTATGGACAAATAATCAGCTGATCGTTTAGCTTGGGTATGGCCTGAAACACAGGTTTTTTAATAAAACCTGCCTGAGCTAGGTTAATACCTAGCTCAGGCAGGTCGCCACAAGTTATAATGTCAGTACCAACGCAGCTTTCATAGATAATTAAAAACATGTAAATTAAACTAGCTTTTATATAAGTACTAGCTGCGTCCCGCGGATTCACCCGCATAAGTTTCGATCCCGTGGGAATAGCGGGATAAAAAGTAGCCTATATGTTAATCCAGGGTGTCAGCTACCTCCATTCAAAATTTTATCAAAATTGGTGCAGCCGTTTGAACGTGAAGAAGTAACAAACATATTATAAACCCGCACACACACTCACTCACAAACTTTCGCCTTTATAATATTAGTGTGATTTAAGCCAATCTGTTAAGAACTTGGTACTAAGTATTAATAAGTTTGTAAATGTATTACTTTGTTAAAAGACATAAATAAATTTTATTTATTTTTATTATTTACTAGCTGCGGCCCCGTGGTTTCACCCGCATAAGTTTCGATCCCGTGGTGTCAGCTACCTCCATACAAAATTTTATCAAAATTGGTCCAGCTGTTTGAGCGTGAAGAAGTAACAAACATATATAGGTAAACACACACACTCACAAACTTTCGCATTTATAATATTAGTGTGAAGTGTGATAGTGTGATAAGTTGACGCGTATATGTATATTATATTTGTACAAATTACATATAATGTTCTTATGCATTATTAGAACAAGTTAGTTCAATAAGCATACATTCGAAAAATTCCAATAAAGAAGGAATTCAATATTAATTTTACTAGTTCGTGCATCTAATTTATACTTTAGGATGCGAGTGCACAGCGACAAAGCTTCTTGCCATAAAGTTTTTGAAAAGTCAGATAGCTAAGAGTTTTGTGCTCGAGAATACCCACTGAAACAGACCGAAAAGTTAAAACAAATAATCGCTTTACCTAAAGAACAAGTAAGTATACAATAAATAAGTCGAGTACCATCTGCAGCACTTCCGTACGTATGTCATCTCATTACACATGAATGTTTTCGCGAAAACGATAATAGGATATCTAATTTTGTAATAACACGTAACTACAAGTGTTTCTCTTTCTATGAATATTGTTAATTTAACGAACTATAATAATAGGCAAAGAAACTTGAGAGGTGGAGTAGTTAGGAATGTAGAATTATTGATAGGAAATCGTATTTTTGAGAGTGCAAACATACAGGATGAAATTTAGTCTAATTCTACGTGTTATTTTATAAAGTAATGTTTAATTTTCTTACTTTAATTGTTTTTTATTTACTGGATCTCCGATAATTCGTGTTTACACGAAGGTAATAACTTAGTTTTCTCTATCTAAGACGATAATTACAGGATATTTTTAAGAATTTAGATTTGGGAAGTAACAATTTATAATGATCATGTAATAATACTACTGCACCTCAAGACAAAGACATTATTCGTCGGATATGGTAAGTATTTGTACTTGGAAAAAATAGTTCGCTAATAGCGCGGCATACGAATATTTATAATATGAACCTAATGTACACATACAAAACACTTAAGGTGTAAAGATGGCTCACTGACCTTGTGCATGTGGGCGGAGCTAAACGCCCTACTCCCGAATACGTAAAATGTGTGCGGTGGCGCGCGACACTAAAACTATGATCAAAGAATATGAAGAGGCGCAGACATGCCGCACGTAGGTCGCCATTTTTGCCTACGATTCCAGAAGGGAATGGCGGATGCAAGGCTGATATATTTTGTACTAGCTGTTAATCGTCCGTGTGGAATTTAACAAAAAAGTTATTGTTGAGTTCGCAGAGTTTACGATAACTTATTAAGGCGTGTACTTAGTCAAAATAGGCTTCACAAAACAATATTTTAGCCAAATGTATACATTTTAGAACAGCAAAAAAAAATGTTAATCTTGATCATATTTTTATGAGTGGACCATTGTGTTCAAAACACGTTTTCGGTAAATTTTCTCGATAGAAAAAAATCATAAAATAACCATTAAAATTGAAATCGTTGCAATTGTAATTGTGTTATTTATAAACAAATCTTGATAAAATTAATAACAGTGATGTATAATAATAAAGGGAACTGTTGTTTTTATTTATCGATTGTAATAAGATATTTGTAAGGATTAATTGTATTTAATGATAAATAACTCGAACGAAACGTTGCGCCATCGCGGCGTCTTTTTAGCTTCTCTTTCATTTCTACGCGGAGCGACAGTGAGTCTTGTTTTTTAGTTAGGTACTTATACTCTAAGGGAGGGGTGAGACAGTACTTTTTAGTTAGGTACTTATACTCTATGGGAGGGTATAAGTACCCAACTAAAAAGCAGTGACTAGACATGGGTCGTACTTGCAAAATCGCGTACCAGGGCTTACAAGTACGACTTCTTTAAGAAACCACGTCCTAAAACTAGATCTCGGGATACTTTCAAGTATTTTCTATCTGCATAGGAAATTGAACCTTAACTTTATACAAATAAGGAGCAAAATCACTTTTACAAATAAATACGTACTTATAGAGTATAGACGATTAAAGTTTCTACTACTATTCCAACCAAGAGCCCTGTTGGAAGAAAAAAACTTGCATAGGAAATTGAACTCTGAATTCTTACTTATGGAGCACGATCGCGTTTAGGCATGGGTCGTACTTGCAAAATCGAGTACCAGAGCTACAAAGTACGTCCACCTTAAAAAACCATAGCTCGAGATACTATCAAGTATTTTCTATCTGCATCGAAAATTGATCCATGACTTCATACAAATAAGAAATACAATCGCGTATTCAAAAGCCCTGTTGGTAGTAAAAATACTTGCATAGGAAATTGACCCGTTACCTTCTATGAATAAGGAGCATAATCGCGTTTACAATTAATATTTTCACAAACCATTAAAGTAAAAATACTTTCATACGAAATTGTTCCGTAGACTCTAATTGATAAGGAGCATGATCGCATTTCCGAAAACTGACGCGGTTGGGTACCTATGTAGTTGAGCGAGTAGCCGTATTTAAAATACTTTGAAGTCTTGCAATTATTTCGGGTCGGTACCTAGTGTACGTACTTTGGTATCTGTTTGTTGATGAAAGCTGTTTATTATACATATTTTATTTTATGATTAGTTTTTTCTAAGTAATGTTGTTGGTGTACAAATGTTTGTACTGTTTCGGTTCTACTCATAAGTTGTATAAATAAGCAATCAGTGTATAAAAAATGGTCAACAAGAAAATAAACGGAAGGCAATAAAGAGATCTTATTCGACGAAACAAATTGTAACGTAAGTAGGTAGGTACCTACTTTTTTGTACACACCATATTTTGTTTGTATAGATTATCTATAGACGCGTAATTTCGACATACATTACAACAGCTCGATTGGTCTAGTGGTCTCGTGCGTCACTATAGTTTTCTGTATCAGTCACTAATGTCCGGGTTCAAATTCAAACTTTTTGACATATTCTTTTTGTTGATTTTCTTATTTGATATAAATGTTTTTTTAATTATTATTTTACTTTTTGCCCATTTTCTTGTTTGAAAATTTTCAGACTATATTATTATTGCTTATACTCTTTTGTAACACACTGTAGGTATATTATTTTTCTTCCGAATCAAGCTTGGTGGACGTTTTTATTTTATTTTTATTATATTACTCTAGATTCTGAAGAAAAATAACTATAAGAATAAAAATGATTGTTTTTATTAAAATAACAATTACTTATTGAATTATTTTAAAAATAAGAAAATAAAAATATGCACATTATAATTAAAAAATAACAAAACAAATGATAAGCACATTATAATAAAAAAATAACAAAAGAGATATGCGTCCACTGAGATTCGAACCTGGTGATTACGCAGTGAGAATCCGGACAGTGGAGCGCGGAGGCAATCGTGCATCTTGTTCGAGTCGCGAAATTACGCTTCTAAATATAATGGAAGTCGCTCATCGACAAAATTCGCGCGGTGCACCCCGCCGTAGGCGGGGACTATTCGTATCCCACTTACATAAAAGTAAACTCAAATACATAAAAGTCGTCTATTCACCGCCACGTAAAGAAATACCTATGCTAATTTTAATGAAATTCTTCTAATATTTCTCCATTTAGTTCTTTTTGATCGTTTTTGCATTTTTAGTTTAATTATTATTTATTTTTAGTTTTTCGTATTAGCCTTTTTTTATATACAATATTTGGTGAACGATTTCCTTGGGCTAAAACAAAAACACTATATTATTTTATTATTTATTCAATCAATTTCATTGGAGATTAAGGAATCTTCACGTATAGGATCCACTTATAAAAAAAAAAAAACTATACTCCGTTTCTTTATTATGATTTATTTACATTTGGTTAAGTACCTAAATAAACGTAGTATACAACCTCCCTATTTGAATCGGATAAATATTCAATATTTAATTTCATAGGTTTTAATTTTTTTTCGTGGGAACCTAGTTTCTTTTTTTTTCTAAAATAAAAGTGCCTAAGTTACTCCTTATTCACCTATCTGCTAGTGAAAGTCCCAGTCACAGAAATAAATCCGCACAAGAATATGAGAAGGTAGTAATCAATAAACTCAGTAATACAAATACTCGTAGATTGACAACTAAGAACGCTCATTTTTTATAAATTATGGTGTTTGAAAACATTTTTTTTTATTGTGGGTAAGTAGTTATTTTCTAAACAGTCAAAATAAAATGGCCTGAAGCGGTTGTTTTAATATTACAAACAGACACTCCAATTTTATTTATTTGTACCTATAGATAGATAGATAAGTACTTATTAGTCCACTCAACGAATAACCCAAAAAGAGATGTAGAGTGCGTGAGCTGGGCCCTGAGCCATTTCTTCAGAAAGTTGCTCAGAGTGCTTAGGGAGTAAACATACTAAAAGTCCCCGCGTCTAGGAGGTGAGCCGGAGTGGGGGGTATAAAAATTCCCACTTTTGAGTTTTTCGCTAATATCTATAAAACGGTGCGTCGTCGTAGAGAAAACGTATTTTTCTTGACTTGCTTTGCTTTGGCATTTTTATTTATTTACAAATTATCTTATATTTACAAAATAAACAAAAACAGTATTTAGAAATGGAACCACTAATAAAGCGTCCACGCGGACAATAGAAATGGGCCCTCTGCAGCGAGCTAATCTATAAACGCATACTGATACAATTCGTTCATAAATATTTGCACTAACACAGCCAAACGCGCGTAGTCGATCGATAGCCGGGGCGGAGCAGCGAGCGACACAGCCACCCCGTCTCAGTGCTAACGCACGACTGCCGCCTGCGCCCGCGCAGAGCACCTCTGAACCTATATCTCAAAGTGGGGCATTGTCTTTGCAACTGTTGATTGATTTAAAAACGCTATTTCAAATATGTAGTACCTCTAACCAGCAATTTTTCAGTGTAAAAATATTTCCAAACATCAAAGCCGTTTAGAAGTTATAAGCAAATGTTAGCCAAAATAGCGTTTTGGTAAATATTTTTTTAAGGCAAAAGTATTAGCCTTATGAAAAAACCCTGTTTCAAAAATACAGTACATGAATCTATAGCAAACATATATTTTTTACAGACCTTCTAACCAAACCGTTAATGAGTTATAAGCTTCATAAAGTGACCGTGTTACGGTACTAAACGAGAGTAAGGCCCTTAAGGCTCCTACAAACAGGCGCGACACGCGGATTATCGCGCGCGACACAAAGGCACCGGTCGTTGCGCGACTTGCGGTGCCTTTATGTCGCGTGTAGTTTCGCGCCTGTTGAAGGAGCCTTTATGCTATGGACATTTTATAATCTAATACCTTAACACTATAAAATAAAAACACAACAATAAAAATATTTCTATCATACAAATAAGAAAATAAACCTTATTATTAAAAAAAACTGTTATTTATTTATTTACCATTCTAATAATGTGTAAAAATTATTTTGGAGAAGCTAAAAGGTAGCTCTCTTATTACTTTTGGACTTATATTTTTTGGTTATTATGGTTATATATTTTAATGGACATAAGGTAGCTGTTTCTGTAGCGGAGAGTGCTATTACAAAATTGATTTTTTAACTTGGTTGGGTCCCTTTTTGCAAATCTATTGTTTTCGGTTATGTGGAGAAGAAGTGAGACTTTTTCTTGACATATTTAGGTATTTCAAAAATGTAAGTAGAAGAGAGAATAAGAAATTTTAGCTTTTTAAAAATTCGTCTACAGCTAGTATGGAGGCGCCTCAGTTCCTGCTCTCAAGCATTTTTTTTGCGCTATGAAAGATCTTTGTATGTGTGATGCTACCTCAATACAGACTAGCGTCTGTATACGTGATAGGCGTTGAGTGCTGCTTCTTCATTCGCTGTTTTGCGTATTGCGTAGTTCTCTTAGCGTGTATACAAATCTGTTTATTTTTTTACGTAGATTTTCAATGTGTATTGTCAATTACAGTTTTCATCTAGTGTTAGACCTAAAAATTTTATAGTATGTTCTATATTAGGTAATAGTTTGGTTAGTATGATTTAAAATATTTTTTGGGGGTAAAATGAATGAATTTTGTTTAAGATAAATTTATTGTTAGGTTGTTTTCTTTTAGGTAATTAATTATATCGTTTATAGTTTGATTTACTTCTTGTTAATGTAATATTTTGTTTTTTCTGGTATTATTACTGACACATCATCTGCAAATAGTACGCACTTATGAATTGTTATATTTGGCAAGTCGTTAATGTATAAAAGGTAGAGAAGAGGCCCAAGGATGTTTCCTTGGGGAATTTCCATTGTGTCTAAATAAAGATTTATATACCATTCCAACAAGTTTATCATCAATACGGGATACTTCAACATACTGTTGTCCATTGCTGAGATAACTTTTCAGTCATTCTAACGCTGGATCTCTGATGCCGTATCGCTCACATTTATCTAGAAGTGTATTGTGGTTAACGACATCAAAAGCCTTGCTCATAATTATATAGAAAGATTACTCAAACAGAGCGTTTTTTATCTATATTATCTGTTATGTACCTTACTAACGAGAATGCTGCCAGAATTCTTGACTTACCTTTTTGAAACCCATTTTGTTCTTCATTAATAAGTTTATGTTTGTTATATAATTAACTAGACGATTATGCGTTATTTTCTCATAAATTTATGAGAATATTGAAATGACAGTGATAGGTTTATTCTTTTATGAAGGGGTACTCTTGCTTTTATGAAGGGGCTTAACTGTTGACAATTTTAATCTATCAGGGAAGGGGGATCAGTGTGGCACAGTATTGGTGATATGATCCTCCTGTTTCGAGTTGACGCAAGTTTTCAATTTCATCCTATATATTGGTGCGGTGTATTTAATGTACAGTAACAACCGGTGAACCTTCCGTTACAACATCGAT
The DNA here is from genome assembly GCA_963855955.1 of Luperina nickerlii. Lineage (NCBI taxonomy): Eukaryota > Metazoa > Arthropoda > Insecta > Lepidoptera > Noctuidae > Luperina > Luperina nickerlii. Next base: position 14,554,110 of record OY979666.1, on the reverse strand, counting down.
ACTTAGGTATTCCCTGACCGTCGGCTCCGTCCCTCAACGTTCAATCACGATAAGAGCAGAAACATCGACGGAATAGTAACTCGAAGATTTGTTACGATCAAAAGTAAGCGATCAAATTGATCTAGCCATTGATAAAGCTTTACGATCGTCGAATCTAAAAGCACAAAGTGATCCCTCAAAATCCGTTTTGTGTTAAAAAAAAGTCATAGGAAGGAAGTTCGTATTGAATTTCTTTTGTCTTTTTAAAAAGCCACGGATGTACTGTGAAAACAAAAGGTGATGAGACAGAAGGGTTTAATATTCTGTAACGTGGTGTTCGGGACACGGAATGTATTTTTAACTCTAATGCTTCTATTGCGTGAACACTTATTATTACACTCATATTATTACAAGCGTATCTCCTTTTTTCATCCCTATAATGGATATTGTTTTCAAGTAATGGAAATCACACGGTGAATTATGGACTTTTATTTGAAAATTCACATATTTACGAAGAAAGATTAGGCTCCATTAATAAGATCAATATCAGTGCAAAACGATACGGTGGCCAGTTGAGTAATAAATCGATGCACCTGTCTGATTCAAATTCAAATTAATAGCTCGCTGAATTCATCTTAATCAAATCAATGAAAACTCCATAAAGCTTTTAAAATATTTTACTGCAGTAACCCATTAAGTTTAGTATTATTAATACTAGCTGTGCCCCGCGGTTTCACCCGCGTTATTTTGAGGAACAACCTACTAAAATATGTATATTCCATCACTTTAAGAGTATTACACGATTATTACATATACCTCATTATTTTTATTTATTATTTTATCCTCGTAATTTTAAAACTATTATATCTCCAAGATATTTATTGAAATCAAATGATGTCAAGGGAAACTTTGTTCAAAATTAAATACTTGTGATGAAAAACGTATTTATTTGGTTATCGATTAATATCATGTAAAACACCTTCGCAAATAATGCATTATTTTATAACAAATTTGATTACCATAAAAAAGGTTATAGTGAGTCAACTTTAAAAGATTATTAAACTTATTGCTGTCGCATTTTTGTCTATAACTTTTAAAGGGGAACAATTCCGTCATACATGATTTTTGCGTAACTTTAACCGTTTACGCAGCATACACAATGGAAACCCTGAAATGGAATAATTTTTCCTGTTTTTGCAACATTTTTCAATGATACTCCGCCCCTATTAGCCGTAGCGTAATGTTATAGAGCCTAGCCTTCCTTGATAAATGGACTAACCAACACAAAAATATCTTTTCAATTCAAACCAGTAGTTCCTGAGATTAGCGCGTTCAACCAAACAAACAAACTCTTCAGCTTTGTAATAAAACTACTAATATTATAAACGCGAAAGTTTGTGGGAATTGATGGATGGATGGATGTTTGTTACCCTTTCACGCAAAAACTACTGAACGAATCATGATGAAACTTTACAGTATATATTATGATGAAACTTTAGCTTATATATCAGAATAACATATGGGATACTTTTCATCCCGATATCCTTACGGGATCGACATTTATGCGGGAGAAGCCGCGGGTCACTGCTAGTATTAGTACTGTAAAACAAAATAATAGGTTGAGTTATAAAATATTCATTTTGTAAACGTTATTTATGGCCAATATGCGTTTGTTTAATGAATCACGCCAGTCATAAGTAAAAGGACGCGTCATTTACTGGTTCTGTCTTTCATTCGGTTCCCTGTTTATTTTTCTCAGTCGTTGACAGGCCCAATAGCTTCTTAGAATCGCTTTAATATTATAGGAAAATGATTCTTTATGATCTCAACGATGAAGTAGATGATATTTTTGGCTATAAAACATTTGATGGAGCAAAAATGCCAATAACATCAGAGATGGGTGACGATCGAATTATACAATGATATCGAAAAGCCGCTTGAAATACCCTCACGGTAACAACTTTTTATTGCGACGCAATAAGTATAAGATTGTATGCGTAACCTTTTCGTATTGCTTATGTTTGTACACAGAATTTAAGAAACCATTACGTCGTGAATGCAGCATTTAACACTTATTTTTAGATGTTATTTTTTAGGTTTCGTCACCATTTTTTACGTTTGGTATTAAACCATGTTTAACAAAGATGTATTTACCTATTGCTCGACTGTAGATATATGATATGAAAAGCTTGAAAATTCATGCAATTAAGGTATCTATGAGTTTTTTTCAATCAAGCTGTATAATTACAATGAAATACTTCAAAGAAACGACGAAGTTTAAAAGCAACAAAATATTTTTCTAGTTCATCTTAACTCTAGAAAATATCACAAGCAGAAATACCTTTGTATTTCGAAGGAGTATCATCTGACGTAAGTAGCGAAGCAGAAGCACCTGCCAATAATATTGGTTTAACAGTAACAGAAACGGTAGCGTTTGTAAGGATTTATATTGACGGAGTAAATGGCCTGCCAAATTGTGTCAGTGGCTTGTTCCATACGGCCACAAATCCCCGAATAAACCGCTTGCGCCGTGGACTAGACATTGTTGCAGTTCTGAGAATGCCCCGGGATCGCAAATAATTGTGCTGGGACCAAACTCCTGCTGAAGTGCACACCGTTCATAACAAACACCAAACATTTAAACGCTATTTAATTATAGATTAATTTTAACGCTCATCTCTACATTGTAGCAAAAACAATTAAAAGTTCGGGATATGGTTTTAATTTTTGTTAAATATCCCAGTTGTAAAGGTTAACTTGTTGAACAAAGTCTGAATAGCAATGTTTCCCCTACATCTACACGATGGAACAACTCTTCCCTTTTATTTTTGTAACAGTAAAATATTTTTCTTTTTGACACGTGTCACATTTGGTCTTTAATCTTGTTGGGTGATGCCCAACGTTTTTATGAAAGAAAAAACTTTTATTCTGGCATAAAGGACCCGCGAAATAAAGATAGATTACACAATGCGTACAATGACGTCGACAGTTCGGTATATTAAAACCTAAGTAATGTGTAAGAACTTACAATAAAACGGCATGAAATAGGATTAAATTTTTTTTTAATGTTTCTTAGTCATATATTTCGTTTTACGCCTGGGAAATTGTCGATTAATTGTTGAAAAGGGCCTTCCTTATAAATAATTAAATGATTTTATTTTTGTAAGTAGGTTTGCATAAACACTTTTACATGTCAATCATATTTTTTTAAAACTAGATGAGGTCGGCGTTTCCTATCTGACTACTCTGAGGAATTTAACAAAAAGAGAAAAATTAAACAACGAGAAAAGCCGAAACAAACTCAGAGGTCACAGTCTTTTTTAAAGTCCAGACATAATCTTGATCAGGTTATATGAAGACTATGTAGATCGATGTCTGAGATGGTCTTTTTAGGAAAGAACCACACAGATTGAGAAGACCTGTCCAGTCAGTGAACGCATTTGTCAGAAATCGTGCAGCTCAACTCAAAACTTTCCAAGAGCTCAACGATTCGACGAACAATACCAAAGAATCGAAAAAAGCGACGAAAAATAAATTACTTAATCTGCCAGACCATGACAAAAACTAACAGAACAGAGAGAATAATAAAAATAAAAAGAAATGTAATAAAATGAGCCACATTGTCTTCACGTTCACAATAATTAAAATAATATAATACTTTACAAAGTAAGCAAATGTTGTTTATATAAAACTCATTAATGTCGATGCATTTATAAAAAAAAACTTTCAAAATGCAAAAATTGGAAGCAGCTCAATCCCAAGCCTTTTTGTCTATATAAATAAATAAAATAGGAGTGTCTGTTTGTAATATTAAAATAACCGCTTTTTACAAATGCATATGGATGTATATACGGTACATACACCAAAATATTTTTTTTACAATGTTTGTCTTGTCTGTCTGTTTGTTCCGGCTAATCTCTGAAACGGGTGGACCGATTTTGACGGGACTTTCACTGGCAAATAGCTGATGTAATAAGGAGTAAATTAGGCTACTTTTATTAAAAAAAAAAATAGGGCCCCACGAAAAAAAATTAAATTCAATGAAATGAAATCTATACAAATAAATAAAATTAGAGTGTCTGTTTGTAATGAGAGCACACTCAGCCGATTCAGAATTTAGCAAAATTCTTCTTGATGTTGGTGAAGGAAAGTGTCCAGAAGTGGGTCTTTGTCAGGTTATGGCGGACACTGAAATATTAATACATAGTATTTATGATGATATTCACAATCTCAATATCAAAGAAGATTCGTGGTTGTGTGAAAGTTCAATTTGAGCATAGGGATTTCTTTACGCGAAATACAGAATTAACAAGCCATCGTAAACTCTGCGAACTGAACAATAACTTTTTGTTAAATTCCACGCGGATGAAGTCGCGGGTAACAGCTAGTCCTCAATATAATATTTAACTGTATAAAAGGCTTTCTGGCACAACTTACGTTTAGTGAATGATTTGAATTTATTAAGGCTTAGATCTTGAACGTGGCTTGGTAGTTTATTATAAAAGCATATACATTGGCATCTGAACGAGCCACCTATTTTCTTGAGCCTTGTTGTAGGTACAACAAAGAGTTTGTTTCTAGTATTTATATTATGGATATCACTGTACTTTTTAAACAATTAATATTTTTATGGGCATATAAAAGATTTTCATAAATATACTGAGAAGGCACAATTATAACATTATTCTCTTTAAATTTGTCTCTGAGAGAGTGTCTCGGACTTAATTAATAAATTGATCGAACAGCTCGCTTCTGCAAAACAAAGATAATCTGAATATCGGCAGCATTTCCCTACAATAGAATACCGTACGACATTACACTATGAAAATAACTAAAGTACACTAAACGGGCAGTTTCTATATCAGTTAAATTACGATTTTTTGTAACAGCGTATGCTGCGGAACGTAGCTTTTTTGTAAATGTATCTATATGTGGATCCTACTAAAGCTTAGCATCCAAAGTTATGCCCCAGAAAACTGTGCTGTCTTCAGGATTCAATTCCTCGCACTTTATCAACATATTCGTTTTCACCTGCCTAACGTGGGGTAGCGTACCTAAACTTAATGCATTGGTTTTTTTTTTCGTTTAGAAGCAAATTATTAACATTGAACCGGTGGACTATTTTGGAGATCGCGCATCGTCAGTAATTGACCGATTACTTCATTTATAAAGGTAGGAAAGTTTCTTGTTTTCCTAAAACTTCGTCCAAACTTTTCTATGGGTATGACCGTATTAAGCTGACATACATAGCTACGTGTTATTCGATACTGTCCATAGTGCCATCGATCATTGAATGTTTGCTAATATACCTAAATATGTAAACATATAAAATGTGTAAACCTTTTGTTTCTAATAAATAGGAATTTCTCTTAATTAAATTTCAATTTAACAAATGTTAACTTTTGTAATAAATATAAGAAAAAAAATACATTAAATAAAGATTTCTAACTAATTGTTGTTTTGTATAAAGTCATTACTCTGACAACATGCGTTACTTCGGAATCTATTGTACGTTGAAACAACAGAACCGATATCTTGAGAGGCTCTATTTTGGCATTATAATAGGTAACCTCGGTCTTTTTTTAGCTGATTTGTATTAAGAACCATTATTACAGCGTCAGCTATTTCTCACTCAGTACCAGAATCTAACCGATATTAGGGGAATAATAAACGTCAAATAGAATTGAATTTGGTTGTAAACTTTAACGAAATGGGTAGTATAGTTAGACGGTTACTCAACATGGAATTTAATTTAGCCGAAAATTTCGAAGCCATGTCTTCGTTTTCTACTCCACTTTATTCTCGCCGATACTCTTATATCATACAAAATGTATGTATGAGCTATCTACAACGTGAATTTTATTATGAATATTTGGTTCTCTATGCGAAAACTTCAAAAGTATCGTATGCGGGGAAAATGAAAAATGCGTATATTGAAGAAAACATCAAATAAATAGCTTTGATAAGAAAATAACTAGAATTACATTTCCCAATACAAAGCTAATGTGAAATAGTGGGTAGGTAGGCACTGTTACAGAGAAGTGCTCTTGACATTGTTGAAATGCCATTGTATGTAAGCTGACAAAAGAAAGAAGTTGGCCATCTCGAAAATGTAAAATATATTTTGACAAACTGAATTATTTTTGGTTTCTTCTGTTCTAGCAACTCACAACATAACACATGTTATTGGTCCAATTGGCTACGGTGTTATTAAACTCTGATGACGTTACGGTGACAAATATAAAACAAAAATGTGAATACAGTACACAAAGCCCTTCAAATGAGGTGAACGATTTTAAACTTGCAATAGATAGTTGGATAGGTCCCCGACAAGAACAGACCGTGTAGAGTTATCAAACTTCCACATCAGTGGGCAGCTCTGTCGACGGACCGCTTACTCCTAAATTAACCGACTCAATTTAAATTCTAATATTCAATGAATACTATATCCAAGTGGGATGAAAGTCGATAGATTGGGCGCTAGACACGACTTGTGATAACAATGGAAAGATTAGTGACTGTAATTCGTATGTACATAATAGTTCTTGGGGTGATTGTTAGTGTGATGTGACTTATGCAGCAGTGGTGGTCCAGTGTGAACTGGCGCGACTTACGAATCGGAATCCAAATGCCTAAAATGCCTGCCTCCTCGAACGCCTGTCTGGATTCGAATCTTACGGTCGTAGGTTCGAACTCAGACAGGCGCTTTACTTTGTATAAATTATTTTATCACTACTGTTTTCAAAACGGTGCAGGAAAACATCGTGTGTCAATCGGCATGTCCTAGAACCAAAAATTCGCCCGCCTGGTGGATTATGGCCCACTCTCTCACCGAGAGGTCTGTGTCCCAGCAGTTGGAACATTGTAGGCTGATTATGTGTGTGTGTATGTATGATATAACTATGTGCGAATGAACGAAACTGCATTGAATTTGAAGAATTAATAAATTGATTTGGTTACCTATGTATTTGATTGACTCAGAGATGATGCTTAAAACTTCCGATTTTTGAACATACATACGCTTTTATAGAGTAATTCGTTCGATTCGATGTATTTCGTTTGATTTCGAATGAACAATGGACCTAGATTAGAGCCTTGCGGTACTTCTTTTGTTATCTACGTAAAGATATTTTTGATGAACAACGACGATTTCACAATCTTACTTAATCAAGTGATAAGATGACTAAGTGTAAGGTACGTAATGCAACACTAATTAATACTATTTCCCTAGTAATATTTGATGAATAAACAATCGACAGCCTTGGACTAATTATAGAAATTGCTTATGGTAAGTAATCCCCTTGAGCAAAAGAGATGTGCAGCTACGCTAAGCATTCCGTTAGATGTTGAAAATCTCCTTAAGCCAAAGTATTTAGCTATTTATGTGGATTCAATTACTTTGCCACTGTGATTTTCAATAATGTAACTTTTGATGGAGGAAATCGGAAAACAGTTCACAAAGAAAACACATTGAGATGGTATGTGCTTGTCAGCCATACAAACATTTTAATGATACACTTGTTCAAAAGTAACACTAAATATTTATTGAATAAGTATAGCTATTGTTTGAATAATATCAATGCTAACTGTTGCAGTTAATATCGATTTCCAAGCCCATGCAATATCCAATATCATATCTCCGTGAACCATTCGGTACTTCAATGTTTAACATTTCCGTATTGGTTTTTATGGTGATTTACAGACCAAGCTAGTGAATCGTGGACCGATAGCTAGTGTTTTTGAACGGGGGTTTGTCAGCGTGTTGTTTTCAACGTTTTTAAGTTTCAATATTCTGATAGGCTTTGCCGGAGAACATAAAACACTATGACTATAAACTAAAAAAAATGATAGTAAGTAGTGTTTACTGCAGTGGGAAAACATCCTGTCAAGATGTCCCGTAAAGCGAGGTTGTGGAAGTGAATAGACGAGCGTCTGTAATATTCAGTCAAAGCAAAGGCTTTGTAATGATGAAACTGATCGATTCCACTGAAGATATAAGTAACGATGAACCGATGAGTACTTATTTGTGTAGTGTCCAATTTGTTCTGAAATAGCTCTTAAACACCATAGTTTACAATGAACCTGAACCTAATGATGATACAATAGTGGAAGACAGCATTACTCAATTAAGTACTACACGAGCAATTCCGCGGTAACCTCGTAGTAATATCTGACATTGCAGACAAGCTGACTGACCTCGGACCAGTGGCGTTCGCAAAATGTTATGAAAGCCGATACTATGAGAACTAAGATAAGATGCATAAAACGGAGCTAAGCGAAGAAAATGCAGAGGAAGATATTAGGACAGCGAACATTGGTAATAAAATCTTTGTCTTATTGATATGTTGTTCTTTGTAAAAACCAGTCGTGTATAGTAGTTACATACAGGCTGGCAGGGACATTATGACCGTGTAGGTATTGCACTTTCTTAGGAAGTAGCAGTTTTTTTTTTTAGAACTGACGGAATATTTTAACCCAGTGGCTTTCCGAATCATGTATGTACTGAATCCGTGGTAATAGGTTGTGCGTCGATGTCCCTGCTACCCTATAACTATAGTTAGTTATACATAGATAGTTTTTTGGGAATCACCTAATCTGCGTTCGCGATTTAGTTGCCAAAAATGTAAACAAATATGAATGAATGGAAAAATAACTTTAATTCCTAGACAATAAAGTTCAGTATACGCTACAACTTCAAAAAAAATTATAACTTTTCTATAGTGCTAGTCACTCTGAAATCAACCTAATTACCATTGAAATAAAGTTGTTTTTTTTTTTAACTTGAAAGAACATCAATAAAATTGCCAAGATAAATTTGAATAGACCTTACGTTAGTAATCACATAAATATAATATTACGCCTGTTTTCCCTAAAGAATTAGGCAGTGGTGTACCTACCCACTTAGCAATCGCACACCATTAATAAATTTAAGAATGCGTTCCTGACTCCTGTCAGTTATATTCGGTCCTTTCACAGTTATTTTAAACCCGACAAAAACGTATAGCAACAAAGAATGAAGATCACTGTGATGGGAAATCAATCAATGGAAGAAAAAAAATGGTTGTAGATAATATATAATGCAATTTAGCTTACATTAAAAACCTTCAAAAGTTCAATGCAATATCTATTGATTTTACCCAAGTCAAGGAAAAACCCGTAGTTACTAAAACGTTTGTAGAATCATGTAGCTAGTTGAGCGAAACTTCTAAGACGTTAGTCACGTATAGAATGTAACAATTCAGAATTTCCTGGAATCGTGATTCTAGGATGAGCAATTATCATTGTCGTTTAAGGGTACCCTTACACGACAATGATAATTGCTCATGCATAAGCATGTGCTTATAGAGAGGAGGACGTGCGATATTCCATGTATAGCAATAGATTGGATGGAGCCGATACGACGTTAATACGCTGAGCGGTCCGAAGTTACACGCCATTAACTTCATCGTGTGTATATATAGTCAAGGAAATGTTTTGTTTAGCAGATACATTACGAAGCCGCTGTTTGCATTTCATGCCATATGTAGGTATACCATGACAGCTGTCATTTGAATATATGAACAGTTGACAGCCAATTTGCTTTACAATCCGTTTCCCCGATTATACTTTAACCCCCCGATTATAGATTAACTCGAATCTCAGTACATTTCGAAGCCAAATTTAATTATATTTAGCCCGTCATTTAATTTCATAAACGTACGGTAAACCCTTTGCGGCGTACACAATTAAGGAAATTTTCACGGCCGGAATTGCCTTTCGTCCTATTTTGAACATCACACAATAGGTATGGCTGTGAATTTTAAACAGGTCTACTTTGTTGATACGGATGCTGTTACTTTAACATACCTAACTAGATACAGACTTCCGACCCCGGCTATAATTAAATGTGTTGTAGTGTTGGTTATTGTGTTTTCAGACAAAAAATGGAATTCCCTTTTCATCTGTTGGTTTAGTTAAAAGTTACTTAAGGCCCTTTTGTAATGCGGTGTGTAGGTATGATAACGTTTCCTCACTCCCCGCATAATACTTATTGGAGCATCTCTGTCTCGCAGGCACTGGTCGGCCGTTGCGAGCTCTTAAAATGCTAGATTTTGTGTATATTTATTTGTTCCATAGAAAAAAATTATAAGGAAATTATAAAATGTGTTCTCACCAAGCCCTAAAAAACAATGAGGCTTATCTTTTGGTAAACTTTTACATGGTTTAACGATGTAATCTCTTCAAGGTACACGTTTTAAATTGCGATATAGTGTCATATTTATGTTTTTTTTTTTATCAAGCTCATTTTAATTCACTTTTTTATATTCACACAGCGCTTGATAATATGTTCAATTTTCCTTTTTTGCGGAAAATTTAAATGTTGCTAGATTTACAGAGTTTTATAACGTTAAAAAGTAGTGCAACTTCGCCTTAAGGATTATGTTAAGATAGTTAAATTAAAACCATACTTTGGTCGTAGAACCGGCATTGGGCCCACGAGGTCGATTACGGCTCACTCTCTCTCAAAAAGAGGAGGCCTGTGTCCTAGTAGCGGGAACATTATGCTATGGTCGTGGAATATTATAATGGATTAAGATGCCAAAATGATCATCAATCGGCCTCTAAAACATGGTGAATTTCAAAATATCCTATACATACTAAGCATAGGAGCTGATTTCAGGATAACGCACTCTCAGACAATGGCAATTTCTTTGTCCAATTTTTATTTACTGCAAAAGTTGTCGCTAACTGCCCTTTTTGAAAATGTTTTTGTTTCCCTTCGCAGTCCAAAGGTGAATTAAATGATACAGAGATACGGAGAAAATAAATTAAATTGCTCCCGCAAGATTTTTCAGCCAGTCAAAACTTTTCCTTTTCTCCTTAAGGGGCTTACATGGCCTAAAGCGCGGTCACTGTCGGACTGCATAGAAAAGAAAGAGAAGCACGAATTTATTGCAAAATATGAAGCAATTATTTAATTACAAAAAATCTAAAATATTGTATGGACTAAAAAGGCCGCCCATTGTGTTTTGGATTCATAATCGTATTTTTTGTTATGTATTTTCTTGTGTACAATAAAGTATATATAAATATAAATAAATAAAAAATTAAAACACTAGTGTTTTAGTATGTTGTTTGTAGAATAATCTGACAAAAATCAGAATGATTGTATGTATATTAGTATGGTTTTTATTGTAAAAATAAAGTTTTTAGAGGTATCTGCATGATTTTTATCTATCGTATCAAATTAATTGTATTATGTTTTCAACACACTATCTATCTAGCATATATCCTGAAGAATATCATATATTTTTTTGATTTTGTTTACTGTAGTCGATCATATACTTCATTGTTTCTAAAACTTGCGTTTTTTGCGTTTAGGTCCTGTAAGGCCCTTAATTTCCCGTTACTGCGAATCATTGGGCAATGGAATATATAATAAAATTATACATCAAATATGAGGAGTTTTTCTATTAGTTTTGAAATTCGGTTTCTTTTGTAGGTGTTTTATTTATATTTTCAATTACTTTACGGGTATTTTTATATTCTATATTTATAGATAATTTAATTTATTTTTAATTATTTTATTTTAGGATTGTTGTTTTGTTAAACTGTACTATTTGTTGTACTCTGGACGCTTTTAACGCGTACGTCTTTTTTATTTTTTACATAGTTCTCACATATAATTATAAATTCACATTAATAATGTTTTTGTAAAATATAATTTAAAAAGAGTGTCTATGGAGTTTCTTGCCCGTTCTTCTCCATAGGTACCTACGCTTTGGAATGGGCAACTAGCTTCATATTTTCTGACTGACCGACTTCTTGACAATTCAAAAGTGCCTGTAAATGGTTTAATTGAAATAAATGCTTTGAGTTTGATATAGTATACTACTATAATTGTAATGATTCACTTAGCGCCTTTAAAGACTTGCTTCAAAGGAGTGAAATGTGAAGGACGGGAGTTTTACTTCACGCCAAGTATAATAGAACGCCCATCGCGCATCCCGAGTAATCCCGGCCAAAGAATTTCAGCGTTACCTAGTTGAATAGAAATGGGACAGGCTTTTCAGAAAGATATGCATAAAGGAATATTTAAAAGGCAACTTACTTTTTATACAGGGTTATTTTGCAACCACCATCCAAATTTTCAGAAATGATTTAGAATCGATAACCTTATCAATTAATGAAATAAAAAAAAATAAAAAAAATTACATGATTTTCACCATTATCCGCTACTAAAATCACAACGTGTGGAATAAATACAGTTGAACAATAGGTTGTTGAACTGTATGACCGCACACGCGCTTACCTCAAAATTCGGGAAAGAACCATGCACTACGCCCCCCTCCCTCACACGTCGCAACCCGCGCAGCCCCCGATCGGCCCTGCGCCCGCGCCGGCTGTCAGTTGACCGTGACCTAGTTACGTGTGAACGTGTGCCATATTTTTTTGTCACTCTCGCTGCATTTTCGCTTCAGAATTCCGTTTGATCATCATCGCACACATGGCGACTTTTTATTCTAATGCAGAGTATTATGAAATGGTCAGGTGTTATCTTTTAAGTGGCGAAAGTTTAAATAGTGCGCAAAGAATGTACCGTACAGAAAGTCGTGTTTACGTTGAAGAAGCACAAAGTGTTGAGGACCTCCGTAGTAAAATAATAATAGCATTTAATGACATTAAAAATCAAACAGATACTTTAAACTTATTAAAAAATAGTTTAGAAAAACGTGCACGTTTGTGTATTGAGAGAAACGGACTCCATTTTGAACAATTGCTGAAGTACACGTGATTTGTAGGTTAATCGAGTTTATTTGGTAAGTTTAATTTGTAAATAGCTAGTTGATTCCAATTTTTTAAATACGCCATAATAAAAACTAATAATTTCACATTCCTTATTTTATTATGTCGGTCCTAAGCCCGTAAAGTATGAAGGGAAAATTGGAATCAACCCTTTTAAGAACGCGTAGGTACCTACATCAGTCGCACTCGCAGCGAGCGAGGTCAATAACCTTGCTGTGTCTCTCTACATTCTGTTATTTTTCGGATATTTTCTTTTGAATGATTTTTTTTGTTTTTGTTATTATTTGATTATAATGTTTCACATATGAAAATAAGTTAATTAAAAGTCCTCGATTTTAAAATTTGGATGGTGGTTGCAAAATAACCCAATCCGGAAAATACGGTCATACCCTACACGTGTCATGTTCATTAAAACATGAAAATTATTATTTCTATACTAGTCGTTAATATTATCTGAAGTAAGTCGTAAACAATAATACAAAGTATCTAGTCATACTCATAACATACGATTATTTGTTATGTGCCCTTGTAATAACCGATGCAATAGAATGGAAAATTATAAAATTAATCACGACTTTGTGATGTTTAATTTCCAAAACTAATTATTTGATTATTGATATGATTTGATAAATATGATTTTATAATGTGATTTGATAATATGATATCATAATATGATTTGATAATCATCAAAAAATATTTTTTCAATCAATTATTGTAGAGAGGTTTGAAAAACATAACCTACACACACCAAAAGAATAAGTAGGATACGTTAAGTTTCAGGCATGCACACTTTTGATGAATATGAAAATATTTTATGTAGATTATAAAAAAAACCAACCGTAGGAATAAAAACCTTTCAAGTATTTTGTTTTACGATGCTAGATTTTTTACACCTTATTTATTAGTTAAGAAATTGATGTATTAAACTCAGTCGATTTACGTACCTACATTTTTCGCTTTTCGCTACCTTTTAATATAACCTAATTTTATGATTGTACCTATGTGTAATTACTAGTATTGACCAATATCTTGTATTTTTGATGCAAACTGTAAATATACGTTGGTTATTAATAAATTACCTTCTGATGTTGTTTTTTTGTTTATATACAATAATAACAATTTTGTGAGCGTAACTTTCACCAAAGGGCCAGACAAAACTAAGGGGCACAGATTTAGAACATCTGCATAATAGATGCGCCTATTTATAAAATGGGAGATGGGCACTTTTCATAAATTGAGGTAGACTTAGGTATGTACCATGTATGGGTAACTGGAAAATTGGAAATTGACTTTTTCATGGAACTTAATGATTAAAAGAATACGCTATTGTAATAGAAATGAGTTAGAGGGATCGCGAAAGGATCAGCAAAACGACAAATGTAGAAAATTCAGTCTACTGATAAAAATCAAAGTTAACTTGAAAACTTTAATGAAAATAATATCCGCGTTACATTATTAAGGTTTCGGTGTTATTCACTGTTTTACGATCCCGAAGGAATCGTCAAAATTATTAATTAAAAGTAAAGACTATTTTAATAATTATTGCCGAATTAAATACTGTGGATCCACATTTTTATTTACATGTCTATTTATGTAAGTAGATGTGATAAGTATTTCTTTTGATCTACTTTATCTATTCAGCTGTGAAGCTGTGAACATGTAACTATGTAAATACCGTTTGCCTTGAAAATGTTGTGGTAAACATTGGAAACTATAACATAAATATTCCGATTCTCATTTAAAATTCTATTTCAGTCATAAGAAGAACTCTATAAATCATAAAATAAATAGGTATCTTGTTACACACTCAAAAGGCCATAAAAGTATAAGAGAAAAGAGATTCAGAATATAATCTAAATGTACCTTAGTGCAATAGTTGTGTTTATGAGTTGCCGAAGTCGTCGAGTAGTGTTATGACTCGGTGCATCACCAGTGGGCAAGTCTGGCGCGGTTACTACAGCGGTACTACAGTCCGTGGGCGGTAGACGGGCCGTTTACCCCTAGTCGGCACTTATCTACTTCACTGACAAACGTCAAAGTCACTAAAACTGAATCACATATGTCGAAGTTGAAACTGAAGTGGGGGTTTCACAGAAGCGTAAGGGCATTGGACACAGGATACGTAGTGATTTGTTTACGGTTGCGTGAAGGGCGGGCGGTAGGGTCGCGTGCGCGCGTTCGTGGCGCGTCCACCGCGCTCGGCGCGCAACAGATAGTACGTAGCGGTAGGGACAGTAGCGCGCGAGGCCGGGCTCGCCGGCGCGCGCCACTGCCCTCCCAACACCCCGCGCGCCGCCACTGCTGACGTCACGCGAACCTCCGAAAATCCTCGCGACCGCTGATCGCTGCAACGCCTTGAGCTGAGCCTAAGAGTTCAACGGTAATGCCCCAGACTTGCCTGAAATTTATTAAGTATAAAAATGCAAATGAGATCTTCCAAAAGTTTTCTGTTAACGCGGCGTTTATTTAACTCCAGTTTAAGTTTCTAAGAGTCTTTAATAAGTTACTTGTTCAGCGACAAAGGTGAAAAATCGCACAAATGACAAAAACGTTGCATTGTGTGGTTGATGATTTTATCTTCAACACATTGTCATAACTTAATTCTAGTCCTTATTATGATAATGAGATGATAAGGCACACCAAATACCTACCTATCAACTTTGCAACAAACAATCCTAGTATTAAACTACAGGCCTCTCTTCAATGAACACAAAAATAATTACTATAATCAATTTAAACCACTAATTTCTGTCCACCGAACACTTTCCTCGTTTCGATAAATAATTCGGCTGGCGAGGCCTGAAAACAATAACGAATCAAGCGAGAATTAATCGCAACATCAGCTTCATTATCATGTAAAACGTTCGTAAATATCTGAAAACAGAGAACTTATTAGATGCGAAGTTTTTAACTTTGTGGCTGAAAAATATGAGGTATTTCACTCAGAGCACTGATTTCAACAGCACTTAACCGAACCGCACCTGACTACGTCCACTAATCGCACTGAGCTCCGTCGATTAGTTTAATCCTCGAACAGTTTTTCTTAGTTGCAGCACAACCTATCATTATCGTCATCGCCTTAGCCATAAGATGTCCACTGCTGGACACAGGCTTCCCCTAAGCATCGCCATAATATTGGCTGATCTTGAGCTATAAAATGAAACGATCATATCGAAAAGAAAGCCAGTAAGGAGTTAGTTAGGCGTTTCTTAAGCATACCTCGTGCGTCGTCACCGAGGCAGGCCTTAGAAAGCTGTCGTGACGATTTGGACTCGTTCCTGTCGTTTAAAGGCACAGCACAAAGAGAAGTGGAGAATTTGGGTAAAAGAAAAAAAAAGCGTTATAGTTAGTAGCTCACCTGGCATACCAAAATATTGTCTTACTCTGTCTGTCACTTTTGCAGATACGTTTCGAGGTCATCAAAAATACATCCACTGGTTCCTTAACAGGAATCCAGGAACAATGGGTTTTACCTATTGAAAGGTAAAAGGTAAGGTATTATGTCATCTCATTGGCTTTCCTCTTGATCTTCTCTGCGTCCTCCATCCTCCATCTATATTCATTTGAGGAATCCAGCGCAAGGTGGTTTTAACCTACACTTGGCGGCATCGGAATTTGAATTAACGACTAGAGTAAGTAAGTCGACCGAGATTCAAGTAAAAATGATTGAAAGCGATTTATACTCGAAACACTTATAATTATGCATCGTTTCGGGTCTTCCTGAAATGTAAAATGCAAGTAGTTACGCATATTTAAGTATATTTCAACCGATGCGAAATAATCAAATCACTACGGGATCCGGAATACTGCTCTGGATCTTCTTACTTCATACTTGAGTAAAAGGATTCAGAGCGTTGACGTTAATAGAGAAAGATCACCCGGATCTATAGTAATAATGGGAGTCCAATAGGGCTCAATTCTTGTTTCTTATTTATGCCGTACCTCATAAAGGATAATCATGATATAGTGTTGTTTGCAGATGACACTTCACTTTTGTTTAAACTTAACACCAGCAGTTGGTTACTGACGATGTAAATAGCGCGATCTCGAAACTAGTCCACTGGTTCAATGTTAATAATTTGCTTCTAAACGAGAAAAAAACCAAATGCATTAAGTTTACGCTACCCCACGTTAGCCAGGTGAAAACTAATGTGTTGATAAAGGTCGAGGAATTGAATCCTGAAGACAGCACAGTATTCTTGGGCATAACTTTGGATGCTAAGCTTCAGTGGGGTCCACATATAGATAAATAGTCAAAAAAGCTAAGTTCCGCAGCATACGTTGTTAGAAACGTATTTGTATAATTCGTAATTGATCTGATATAGAGACTGCCCGTTTAGTGTACTTTAGTTATATTCATAGTGTAATGTCGTACGGTATTCTATTGTGGGGAAATGCCGCCGATATTCAGACTATCGTTGTTTTGCAGAAGCGTGCTGTTCGATCAGCTTATAAATAAGTCCGAGACACTCTCTCAGAGACAAATTTAAAGAGATTAATGTAATGACTGTGCCTTCTCAGTATATTTATGAAAATCTTTTATATGCCCATAAAAATACAAAATTGTTTAAAAAATACAGTGATATCCATAATATAAATACTAGAAACAAACACAAATTTGTTGTACCTACAAGGCTCAAGAAAATAGGTGACTCGTTCAGATGCCAATGTATACACTTTTATAATAAACTACAAAACCACGTTCAAGATCTTAATAAAAAATCATTCATTAAAGGTAAGTTGTGCAAGGAAGTCTTTTATATCGTTAAACATTATATTGAGGACAAAAAGCTTGGGATTGAGCTGCCTCCAATTTCTGCATTTTGAGTGTTTTTGTTTTTTTTATAATATACACATTGACATTCATTATTTTGTTTTAAACAATGACATTTGCTTACTTTGTAAAGTATTATATTAATTATTGTGAATGTGAAGACGATATGGGTCATTTATGTATTTTAAACTTTTTATATTTTTTTATTATTCTCTCCTACTCCATGGTCTGGCAGTTTGAGTAATTTATGTGGTCTATCCAAATGTCCTTTCTTTGGTATTGTTCGTCGAATTGTTGAGCTCCTTAAGTCTTGAGTTGAACTGCACGATTTCTGACAAATGCGTGCACTGACTGGACAGTTCCTCTCAATCTGTGTGGTTCTTTCCTCATAAGACCATCTCAGACATCGATCTACATGGTTTTCATATAACCTGACCAAGATTATGTCTGGACTTTAAAAGAGACTGTGACCTCTGAGTTTGTTTCGGCCTTTCTTCTCAGAGTAGTCAGATAGGAAACGCTTACCTCATCTAGTGTTTGTGCAAACCTGCTTATAAATAATCAAATCATTTATCATTTAATCGGTGCAAGCGCAGATGTCAAGCGAAAGACCCTGTGATCGACCACCCGATCGCAAGGATATTACAATTATATCCTGAAAATAAATTTTCATTAGCTATCCGTGTTTGGAAATGCGGCTGGTAATTACTAATGAAACAAACATGATATTACATTACCTATACACAATATAATTTTCAACCAAATGTTTTCGCTGCACGGCGAACGTAATGAAACTATTTTTCATTCATTAAGGCTCCTTCGAACAGGCGCGACACGACACGCGACACAACGGCACCGCAAGTCGCGCAACGAGCGGTGCCGTTGTGTCGCGCGCGATTATATCGCGTGTCGCGCCTGTTTGTAGGAGCCTTTACGGTACGGTATATAAACCGCGCCGTACAAAAAAAGTGTCTAGCAACAAATTTCCATAGTGATCCATACAACACTGACAAGCATGCCTACAAACGACGATTAAACCTTAGTTTTTCACGGCAAGAAAACATATGTGTACTAAGAGCCTTAGGCGTAAGAAACGAAAAGTGTGAAAACTCACTGAAAATATCAACTTAATTGTGCAATTTTGTTAGTATTATGTTTATGTCTGGACTTTGTGACGCTTAACGATTACTATTCAATTGTTGACTCATCTGGCTTTGTCGAATTACCCACATAAAACGAACCAATTTAAATAGGTACCTACCTACTACAGTCCGGCCGTTCAGAGGAATTTGGAATGGGCGACTTTTGGAATGGGCGACTAGAATCAATTCTATTTGTTGTAATTTCTGACGTTCAAAAGTGCCTTTTATGTGCCTATTTGAAATAAATGCTTTGACTTTGACTTTGACAGAGAATGCGTAACACCTGTCAGTGCGATCATTGTAGTAGCTAATAAAGATCAAATTCGCCAAACATATTCGTTTGTATAAAACTGAGAGGTCTAAGAACGTCGTAGAGTCACAATTACGACTACAGATATCCGAGGACAGATACAACAAACTTATAAGCCTCACTTCCCATGATGATTGTCAAAGGTTTTTTTAAGTCGCTTAGGTACATGAGTACCAGCTACTTAAAATACGTAATTGATTTCTATAATATTTCCCTTTAAAAAGTGAAACTGAATAACTTGATCCAAAGGAATAAAATTACTTATTTATAGAAATAGGTAGGTATAGAAAGATAAAATATAATTAACAACCATGTCACTGAGTAATTTTCTATTGAAGTATTATTTTCTACCATCACAAGCATAATGTAAACCTCCGGGTGGAAAAAGCAATGATTTTAAGTATGTGTTCCCGGAAACATATTTTGAGAAAATATAGGTAATTTTCTCAAAGAAACTGATCTATAATAATAAAGTTCATCAGTATTACATTTTCTTTGCAAACTTCCACCTCGGGCCTCAACACACATTAAATATTTACTTTAGATAAAGCACGGACAACGTAAGGGACATGATCCAATTTGTGCTTGTTGATCCAACAAAAAAGCGTCTCGAGTCTCGAACAAATCTGGTTAGCAGTAAAGAACCGTGAGTGAGTCTAAAAATACATATACCTATAGATTAGTGAGGAGGGGACAAACAATAGCAAGTGAGTATTAACAAAGACCGTATGTTCGTGACGACGGCGGCGGCGGCGGCGCGAGTAACTGCGCGCAATAAACCGCCTTTGTCAGACATTTAATCCACTTAAGAGTTTGTAGCCCCTGTTCAAAGATGTGAACCGGCTCGTGACTGTTGTCGCCAAAAAATGTTACTTCTGATGGAGTACCCCTGATCCCGACCTGACTGTCTTGAGTAAACAATTTTATTAAAGGTCCTATCTGTTTTATTACTTCGCCATGATATGACATAACGCCTTTGTTTACCTATTAGACAAGACAATTCATAATTAATTCAATCGTCTTTTTTCTATGAGTTTGTTTTCAGTGATACAGGCTCTTCTGTATCAGACGGAATCTACTTACAGCTAATCAATCATTTGTACGCACCACTCATGATGCTCACGTACTGGCAGTTGAGACAAAACAAAGGCCCTTCACTAGTGCTAATTACTCCTCATGAAAAAAATCAGGAAATTAAATGTAGCTAGAGCAGCCCTACTCAGGGGGCCTAAAAATACCACTTTGGCAGAATCATAAAAGGATAACATTACGAATCATAATGGACAGTTAACTGTTAAGTTAATCGTATCAAATCCCATTGGTGAAGGATTTTTCAGTTATTCTTTTTTTGTCTGTGCTAAAATACCAATCAATCCAATCCAATCCCAATCTCTTTGATTATACATACGTAGTGCAGCGAAAAAAGAAAAACACGGACTGTCTTCGCCATATTATGATTCATAATGTTACCCTTTTATGATTCTGCCAAAGTGTCCTTTTTAGGCCCCCAGGCCTAGTGACGGAGACATGTGGGACTTTCGTGTCTTATTCCGTAGTTTATCCCTACCCAAAATAAGTAAATCACCAATAATTGATTTGAGGGATCTGTAACTGAACTCAAGCCTCAGTGGATGCATCAACACCGAGTATTCCGATCACGGGTACTTAGATGCGCCTGTGGGCCACTAGCTCTATATTTGCAAAAAAAAATCACATTTCCCAAAACTGGAGAGTGACATAAATATCTTAAAAGGCTCCTTGGGGCACCTAAAGATTTGGCGTAGTACAAACAAACTTACCTAGCCTGAGTATAACATAACGCGAGTGTTTCGATATTTCTTCACCACAGTTACCTAGAAGGCCTCCATTGCTAAATATGTCGCGACTACGAGAAAATAATATGCTTAATTATTACGTCTATGCTTTTACAGCAATTCGTTTTTTATCACATCTATTCAAAAAGAGCTAGTGTATTCTTCGTAAACAAGGACTAAAATAGCACTTTAATCCCTATTAGGGACTATAAGTGATTTGAATTTAGAATGTCAATATTGTTATTAAAAGTTTCAATCACCAAAGAGATCAATCACGAACATTGTATGAACAAGTAAATGAAGTACATGTGGCTGTATGACAAAGAAAAACCCGCGCAAATTAAAAAAAAAGTTTGTGAAAAATAAAATAAAAACCGCGAAAAGCATTCTGCCTTCGTTCGTAATTGTTTACTCAAAATTGTATGCAAATAAATAAACGTACTATTCTTATTTATAAGTTGCACTTACTTATTTTTTCATAGAGGGTGATAAATGAGTGTCCACCTCGGGAGCAACACTATTTTAAGCTCGAGTTACGTACTTTTACCTCGCTGCGCTCAGGATTCTACTTTAGAACCCCTCGCTTCGCTCGCTGATACTACTAGAACCCTTCGCTCCGCTCTGGATTCAAAGAAACACTCTCGCCTTCAAAATAGTTGTTTGCTCCCATGGTAAACAATCTACTATTTCAGTAAGCTTTTATTATGTATGCCATTATTTAATTCAACAAAGAGGTATACTTATTTTTAGATTCCTCTGATTTTAATTTCAAGTGAGTTGGTACTCACTCCGATTAATAGCCGAAATTGAAATTAGAGGAGTTTTAATTTAGCGTAAATTCGTTTTTCGTACATTAGGGTACGTTTTAATTTACACTCTTTGTTTAACTTATTATTTTCCTGAACATTGTGTGGCACACAATGTATAATTTTCACAAGTTTGGGCGTCCTTTCCTTAAGTGTAACTAATTGGAGCTTAATGAATTCAAAGTTATAACACGAGGAAATAATCTGTTTTGTTAGAACAACACACGAACAAAACTGCGCACAAAATAACAAAGAAAATCCTTCTTTATGTGGCAATTGACCCTCGTAATATCCCTCATAATTGCTTAATCATCGATTAAATCTGTTTTGAAGAATCGTGCAATTGTTTACCTACTCAGTTACTAAAGCAACGTATTGTTTATGTTGGATTATTTATCTATTATATCCCAGAGAACAGGCAAGTGCTAACTAGTAGGCTTAATGAAATAATCACCTCTAACCGAAGGGAACACTCATTAACATGATTACATTGCTCGGTTAGCTCCGATATTAATATCCCGACCGACTTTATCCTGCGCTGCACGCGACCAGCCGGCTTTACCCGTAATATTGTACACGAGCCCACTAAATTACATTTTGATTGAAAAAGCGTTTACAAATCAACTGCGAACAACTTTGCAAAACAAAATATATGCCAACTCATAACTGAATTTTCTCTGCTACCCTTATTGACTTCGATCAAAAGTTAGGTAATTAACATCTACTTACTTATAAATGCCGGTTTGTGTATTTGAATTCTTAAACGCGAGGCTTTATGCCAAAATATTCAGATTCGCCTTACCGACATTGAGTTTCCTTTTACAAATTACTTTGGAGAATCTGACTGAAAATACTTTTCATGTTATTTTGTACATTACCGAGTGAAAGAGGCTAACACCCATACTCTAAGTAATTTCCTACCCTCCATTCCATGACAACTCCGCCTCCATAAGTGACATTCACAGTTAAAACTTATTATAAATTGACAGAAATGGCAATGTACCTTTGCCACAGAATAACTAATAGTAGGTACTGTTTGCAGAGGTGAGGAATCATCTGCCAAACTCAAGGTACACACTACCTACCATGACATAGTCGAGTCCACCCACTTTTCATAGAGCACATTAGAGGGTGGATTTTTGGCTACCTAAGTAGTGACCGACCGAAAGTTCGGTTTCGGTTTCGGTTTCGGCCAGTTTCGGCCAAATAATCTAGTTTCGGCCTTAGTTTCGGTTTCGGCCAGAAAATGGCCGAAACTTTCGGCCGCGCCGAAACTCGAGTGTTCATGAATTATCGTCCATCGTTCGGCGAACTTCGCGGCTAGCTCGTGCTCGCTCGTCGCGTCGCCGGCCCAGTTCGCCGCCGTCCATCGTTAATCGCATGGAGTTGAGGTTGTGTTTTCACATACGAGGGCGGTCCCATAATGAATTGGCCTAACTATGAACTAATAAAGGAAATGAAACGAAACCAATTTCATTTTTCAATATAATGACCATGAATACTACTAACACACTTCTGACATCTGTGAATCAACATCTCTAAACCTTTATAAAAATAATCACAATTTTTAGCCTCAAAATGACCGAAGACGGCCGCCTGCAACTCTTCATCGCTTGAAAATTTTCTTCCTCTTAAGTCTCGCTTTAAATTTGGAAATAAATAGTAGTCGGACGGGGCCATGTCTGGACTGTGAGGTGAATGTTCAACTTCTGTGAACCCGCATTGACGAATGGCATACCTTCGAAACACCAGCGGTATGAACAGGGGCGTTGTCATGGAGCAACAGGACACCTAGACAGTTTGCCTCTTCGTTTTTCCTTTATCTTGTCTCGTAATTTATATATTAAAGAAGCATAATATTAGCCGTTCACGACTGTATTACGTTCTTTAAAATCCACCATCAAAATGCCTTGAAAATCCCAAAAGATTGTGCACATCAGTTTTTTAGCCGATTGTTGCACCTTTGCCTTTCTAGGGGGCTTTTCACCCTTATAACGCCATCCCATTGATTCGCGCTTGCTTTGTGGGTCATAATACAAGATCATAGTTTCATCACCAGTCACTAGCCGCTCGATCACAGTCTTTGAATTTTCGCCACAAAGATCCAAAAACTCCGAAGCGCAGCGCACTCTTTCCTGTCTCTGTACCGCTGAAAGAAGTTTCGGTACCCATCTTGCACTCACTTTTTTCATGTGAAGATGTTCATGGATCGCACGATGACGTACTTTTAGAGGGCCCAAGCCTAGCTGCCATTTCTCTAATCTTCAAAAGGCGGTCACTCAGAACCTCCTCTTCGATAAGAGCAATCGTTTCGGGAGTGAGCACTTCCACAGGTCGACCGTCGTGGCAAATGTCTTCGACGGTTTCTCTCCCGAGACGAAACTCTTTCACCCAATTTTTCACTGTGCTATAGGAGGGGGCAGACTCCTTTTACACGTCATCCAATCGTTCTTTTATTTGGGCAGGGCATAAACATTCTTTAAACAAAAACTTTATGACACTTCGATACTCAGTTTTCGACATTTTGAAAAAATACGCGACTCTCGTTATGCTAATGCCTGCCAAACTAAGACTAAGCATTTCATGTCGATGCGTGTTTCTTATATTAAGTGCACGATAAACGTACTATTTAATGCAACACAACATGTAGCGACATGTCGCGTAGAACTATGTATATCAGGCCAGTTCATTATGGGACCGACCGGCTCGTAAATGATTAGGTAAGTATTCAACTGTCTATATGTATAAAATACATTCTATATTCAAATAAATGTGTAAAAAACACACCAGATTTCTGTATACGATAGAAATTTTAAATATGTTTAAGTAAGTTTCGGTTTCGGTTTCGGCCGAAACTAAGAGCAAGGCCGAAAGTTCGGTTTCGGTTTCGGTTTCGGCTGAAAAACCTGTTTCGGTCGGACACTATACCTAAGCCGTTATACTAAAAGAAAACGGTCTTAGGAGACCGTCCTTAACTTTTTTAAACATTTTGAATTTGTACAAAAAAACTTTTTTCAAAAAAAAAAAACAACCGACTTCAAAAAAAAAACACTACAAAGTGAAAAATAACTTTAATTTCGGAATTCGGTGTCGTTGGTTCTGTATTTTCGTTTTTTGACACCAACTCAACGAAAACGCCGAAATTAAAGTTATTTTTCACTTAGTAGTGTTTTTTTTTTTGAAGTCGGTTGTTTTTTTTTTTTTTGTAAAAAGTTTTTATTTTTCACTTTTTAGTTGTACCTACCTACCCCAAACAAATTCATATAACACTACTTGCTATGTGAATATCAGTGACAGGATGCTATTGAACACATCTGCCTACCCGTTTAAAGGGTACGATGCGTGATGTTGTGAAATTGCGTAAACAATGCATACATATGCTATAGCAGCAATAGCGGTTGATTTGCTGGCATTTATTGAAGAGTTCCGTTGTCTGTCTCCGAAACTCATCATCTTATCTACTTATACGAATTTAAATGGGACCATTTCGGAATAACCCTCTTTCGAACAAAAAAATTATGCAAATCCGTCTATATATGAGGGAGTTATGCCCGAAAATACATTACAAAAATAATATATATATACCTATATATCCGAATTGAGAAACTCCTCCTTTTTTGAAGTCGGTTAAAAAAGTATCGTCGCGTCGTGAAGAATACACACACACACACAAATCACAATTTTTTTCCAAATTTACTGTCAGCAAACTGAAAAATTCATCGAAAGTGAATTAAGATCAACATTTCTCAATAAATTAAGTACAGTCTCCTAAAGACCGTTTTTCTGTAGCTACAATACGGGTAAGCTGCCCGCCCTTACCGCCCGTCTCAAAAATCTACCCTGTATATGTACATATGTATATGTGTGTATGTATATAATTTCAAGCACGACGTGAGGCAAAAATTCGTGGAACCTCCGAACTTCACTCAAACTTGCGACTAACCCCGCGTCCTAACGCGTCCGTCGCGCGAACGGAATGGAAAATGGAAGGCGCCATGTAGGTACCAGCACGATCACGCGTTCCGGTTCACCGAACAAAAAGTGACATATGAACGAGACGATAGCTTTTAGTTAGGACGCGGCCTAAAATAATAATTTAGGTGCTTTTCTACGGCTGTTGTCATGGCGACCAGAGTCAAATACGATTCGACGAAATTCCTAACTAACTGACTAAGGGTTGATTTTACCAAAGAGAGATATCATTTATTCGTGGATTAAAATTGACGTCTGACAGTTCTAGTATGGAAAAACTGTCAAAAATTCAAAATTTATTCTCAGAATACGACTTATTCTTGGTATAAAAGTTTGGTGGAATGCGCCCTAAGAATATTGGCGTAAGAATGCAATAGAAATAAAAGCAATAAGAGATCGACATCAATCACTTAAAACTCTGAAAATGTAAAAGTTCATTGCAAGGGAAGGGCACGTGACCTTTGGCATTCTCGGAATGTTTCGCGCGCGAACTCGCTGAACAAAGGTTTGTTTCTGGCGTCGCGTCGCTATCGCCCGTTGTCTGAATAGTTTAAGGGGCTTACATGACCTAAAGCGCGGTCACCGTTGGACTATATAGAAAAGGAAGAGAAGCGCGATGACACAACGCTGGTAATTTATTGCAAAATATGAAGCAATTATTGAATTACAAAAAATTTTTTGTTTGGACTAAAAATTAAAACACTAATGTTTTAGTATGTTGCTTGTAGAATAATCTGACAAAAATCAGAATGATTATATGTGTATAAAAATAAAGTTTTTAGAGGTATCTTCATGATTTTTTTCTATCGTATGAAATTAGTTGTATTATGTTTGCAATTCACTATCTACCTAGCATATATCTTGAAGAATATCATATATTTTTTCCGATTTTGTTTACTGTAGTCGATCATATACTTTTATTGTTTCTAAAACTTGCCTTTTTTTGTGTTTAGGTCCTGTAAGCCCCTTAATGTACACGTAGATATGTGTTATGTTCGTCGCACTCATTTAATCTTTTTTGGCAATTCACACGACTGCGTGAAGCTAAATCAGTTTGTTCGCGTTTTTTTTTTTGTAATTTTGTAGACTGTGTCTGTACAACCTACATACAGTGCGTGCCACGTAAGAAGAGACTTGACACACCACGTGGTCTGACATGCGCAGAACACGATTTTAGGTATCTTTAGCGGTATGAGGTCTGAGTGCGGGACGGGACCGGACGTCATAGGGGCGGCGGAAAGAGGCGGGGGAGGCGGGGTCAAGTCTCTTCTTACGTGGCACGCACTGTACCTATTCGTTTTTGCCAATATTAGACGAAGATACAACTGTATTGTTGGTTTGTCGTTGTTGTTTGTTGGTTACCTTGTCGTTTTTATACGAATTTTCCGGATTTCAAATAAGATATTTTCTCAAATGCCATTTTACATCATTTGACCCCAAATATCCAACTCAACATACATGTTACTTTATTTCTTACACGAGTATCGTGCTGGTTAAGATGTGGGTTCATCTACCTGTCAGACCCTAGGGGCCCCTATAAGCCTCTAATAAATATGCCATAAGGGTAGAAATGGTCACCGCAATACACATACAGCATTAAGAAAGTACCCACTGTATAACGTGTAAAAAATGGGCACGTTCAGCTGGTATAACTATAACTTTCTATAGCTACTATTGTTACTAGAGTATGAATAACCTCTTTGGACCTCCGTCGGGAGAGTGCATGTCACCCCATCTGCCAGCCGCCATGGGATCTGGAGGCGATAGTCCTCGCGCGCCTGTATGAGAGGCGCGCCTGTATGAGAGGCGCGCGGAGGCACTACGCCGCGCCGGGGGGAAACTCCGCTTCCGCAGTAAATCGCGGCGGAGCGGCCGGACCTCCGGCGCGATCTCTTGGCGGCATGGAAAGAGCGTCTGTCGCAACCCAGCGCAGGGCACGCCACGATAGCGGCGATAAGACCCCTGTTTGAGGAGTGGCTAGAGAGGCCTCACCTACCGCCTGACGCAGGTCCTCACCGGACACTGAAGTTTCGGGAGGTTCCTGCACATCATCAAGCGGGAGGAAACGCCCGGGTGTCACCATTGCCAGGATCGCCCAGAGGACACGGTGGATCATACGGTGGAGGTCTGCCCCGCTTGGGCGGAGCAGTGCCGTGTCCACTCTGTGTGCCGTGTCACTGTCACACAGAGCACTCCACCCAGAGCGGGAGGGATCATTTGACGATTTCGCATCCTGAAAAAAAAAAACCCGTCTGCCACGTTTCTACCTCGGACGTGTGAGGTGACCCAAGAGTTATTTCATGTGGACTGCCTAAGTTATACTCAGCGACAACAGTGAGGTATATTGTTACTACTACTACACACTAGTATATCGGACTAAAACATAACAGAGGGGCAAGTCTTGTAATTTCAAGAACGTTCACAGTCTGATCTCAGTCTCAATCTGTCAAAAATACTTCTAATTTCCCTACATTTTTGACAAGTTTTTGACATTTATTATCCCTGAGATGAGATTGCGAATAGATGTTGAACTTTTGTAATTACGAGAATTGACCGTCTGGTGTATTGTGGGTGTCCTATGCACACACTTGCCTAACCATTCGGGGAAAACAAGCGTGTTGTTATGTTATTGTCGAATCCGCTGTTTTACAAAACCGTTAGTGGTTTTACAAAACAGCTCCGTTATGTAAAACAGCTGGATTGCCATTATACTACGATTAACAGAAGTGCTACTCACGGTCTCACGTTTAACCGTAATGCGAAATGGCTTATCTGCAGTCACAATAAGCGTTTGGTGTGGCTTCTAATGCCGTATATACGTAGATCGCAGTACTAACTAAACTACAGGGCGCCCTTACCAATTGGTTTTGGTTAAGTTAGAGCGAGCGAGCGAGCGCTACTTCTAAGTTGGCTATCAAGTATTTTAGGACAAACTTAAAAAAACTCTGATAACTTTTATATTAAAATTTTCCCTAAAATCTTGAGTTAAGGTGAGATTTTCACTCATGTAATATGAGTAGTTTCATTTATTTCTGTTTCGGACGCCATTTTTTTTACAAAAAACAAAAATATTAAGAACCAAAATCTGTAACCTGACGTTTCATTTCTACATAACCTCTAATCATTGACCCGCTGCATTAATAAATTCAAAACGTTTATGCATTTCTGCGTGTAAAAGTTTAGTAATTATGAAAAACCGCTAAACGACGTTCAGCTGTTTTACATAACGGAGCCGTTTCGTCAAACAGCTAGCGGTTATATAAAAAAGATAATTAAGCAATCCATCGAAATCCTGGATAACGGAATAACTCTTAAAATAATATCAATATAAGATCTCTTCTCTGTTATATAAGATCTCTTCTCTGTTAGCATAGAAACTGTTTCCGGGAAAACAATAAGATGAGGGAACAGGTTGATGGTGTTGAATAATTAATTTGAAGTATCGGATGCCAATCAAATAATTTGCATATGAATTATAATTAAATCATAGGTACCTTCAAAGAGATTACAGCAAATTAATCTGGCTGTATCGCTTAATAGCACACCCATTTCCGGGTTGTAACAAAAAGATAAAGAATCTTTATCCTATAATCTGTATGAAAATTCACTTAACTGTAATAATAACGTTATCTTATTTTAACGAATAAAATATTTGTGTTCATTCTAAAAGGGTTTCAAACATTGTTCTAGTGTAAGGAACAGGATTAGTCCGGAAATTAAGGGATTATGGAAAAGGACATTGCGGAAACAATAGAAGGACATACGGTGCGTAGTTGATATGGGATACATTACAGTGTAGCGGCTTCATTGACTATGCATTAGTGGTCTAATTAACATGGAACGGCCATCACAGATCCTGATCACCTGGTAATTAATTATTATCGATTGTGCGACCCTTTATTGCTGTAGTTAAATCTAACAAGCACCCAATTAACACGATATAGAAATGTGAAAATGTCGCCTGAAAGTCTGTACTTACGAGTAGGTAATATTAGCTGCTCCGCTGGTCTCGTGGTCGCAAGCGCGAATGCTTGGCGTGGGTTCTAATCTCAGGCCGGCAAAGTCTTATTGGGTTTTAGTTTCATCCATTACTTACATTCCAACTTCTTAGTGACAGTCCTGAGTTTGGAAGTTGGCGGTGTGATACCTCCGTGCCTCGTAAAGCACGTTAAGCTGTTGGTCCTGCGCCTAATTACTCCCCTGTCGTGTCGGATTGCCGTCCCATCAGACTATGATAGCAAGGGAAGAGGGAGTGCACCAGTGTCTGTGCACACACTTGTGCACTATAATATCTCCCGCGTAGATGACAACTCTTCGCTGAGAATGGTTGCCATAGACATATTTCGGTCTGGAGGACTATTTTTAAATATCAATATGGTAAAAATATTTTTTACACGATTTTAATTAAAATAATACCATTGTAAAACTATCTGGTTACAGTACCCGGCGATAAATATTGCACATCGACCTATGGAAAGAGACAATCGGCTAATTTCGGCTTCGTAGAGCGTTATAGCTCTGTCGCACGAAATACAAACAGTCCGGTATCTATTAGGAGCTGTTAAAACAATAATTATGAATTGCTTCTTTTGATAATTATTTTTATTCTTTGTATAAAATACAAAAAAGGTAAAGGTCGATGTGCAATATTAATTTATCGCCGGGTACTGTAACTTGGTATTCAATTTTATATAAAAAAGAACCATTTATCAAGACCTCTGTAGCATTAAACGAAGGTATTGAGGACTACTTATTTCTTGTTGCGAATCGAAACACAAAATGATCTTACAAGTTTAATCACTCAAAAAAATGAGACGTTTTCATTGAAAACGTATCTTTTATCATTTTAAAAGGGTAAAAGAGACCCTCAGAAATCAACATTAAGAAAGTATAACCCTCTGTTTCCACCCGCCGTGGTTCGATATAGATACGAGTAAGTGTGATCGGATTTCTGTAAGCGTAGCTCGTAGCTCGTGACTCGGGGCTACGAGGATCAATACCACTGAATAGACAGGTACAGAAGGCGGACTACAAACAATGAGCGAAAACAGGCTCATACACAAACACACACACATAGACGCGTAGGTACGTCCCTATTGCAATCTCAAACACAAATTGTCTCAAGGTGGGTTCAGACTAAATTAACATTGATCCAGAAGAAGACGTATTTCGTTGATATTCTTGACGTGTTAGTATACATAAACTAACGAAAAACTGCTCTATCCCTGTTTGTCTGTGAGAATAATTTGGTAAATTAAACAATGTGCAAATTTTCAATCGTTTTGTATGAACCGACCTTTATTATACGAATGCCAAAGTCTTTTAACTTTGGCATTCCTTTAATAAAGGTAGGTTAAATAAATACTTTGTCTTTATAAAGTATTTGTTTCAAAACAGGTGTAAACACGTATTACTCTTTATTTAAACTTTCCTTAAAGGTAAGTAATGATTAGCGACTGTTAAACCATACATTTTTGACGTTTAAATGTCTTATAACTTTAATCAAGGTTTATAAATAAACCCCTTAGTAACAGAATTACTCTAAGTACAGTAGTGCCAAACGCGAGTGCGCTTCCAATCGCTGCACGTGAGCCGTGTTGTGTGCGTTTTCGCTTATTGTATGGAGCCGACCTTTTGTATACTTTTCTGTTTCAAAAGTCGGGACTACGAAGATCAATACCTCGTGGCGAGCTGATTGCTACGATTAATCTTTTGTTTGGAAACTCTCACAGAAGCCGTGTTTGAACGGAATAGGCCTACTTAGCTATATTGTTCTTAGTATCTAGCTCTAAGAATGGATTAAGGAATTAGATAATGGCGGCAGAGTTTTGTCATAGACTGTGTGTGTGTGTTATTGTCATGATTGTGTTGTGTCGTTAAAATATAGCAAGTCATTCTATAGTGGTCTGATTGGTTTCGTAAAAGCTTGCTTGTGTCTGACTAGCTTTTGCCCACGGCTCCGCCTGCGTGGATGTTGGAAAATTTCCCACAGGAACGTACCATCGGGATTAAAAGTACCCTGTGTGTTAATCGAGGTTATAAACTATCTGTGTGCCAAATTTCATCCATAACCGTTTTTACGCCAATCCGCAACATATGTACATCCAGACAAGCTGACAAACGGACAAACATTCTTCCTTTTGCAATTTATTATATGTATAGATATACATATATATATAGTTATAACACTTGTTCTGTCCGTGATCACATTGGGACAGTGAAAGTGTTCATATGTAGTAAAGCGATCACCGAATTGTCTGCCAAGCTTTCATCATAGCTTTTTGTTTATTAGCATCAATACCTATCGTCAGCCGTCGTTTTTGAGTTGGTGTCAAAGAGACAAGAGACAACATTAAAGGGTTGTTATTTTTAAATAACGTTTAATAATCAAGCGGAAATGATTGTAGTAGAGTGTCTGTCTTCTAAAAAGCCAATATACCCACGAGGTGTGCACTTAATTAATTATAGGACGACATTTAATTAAACAGTAGCAAAGTGAACGTACTGTACATTCACCGCGTTCCCAAACTTGGGAAAATGGTGTAAATTTTTCATTACGTTGATAAATAATGTCTGTCTCAGGGCTCGTTTCGTTCCTTGTTTCAAAACAATTTTGTATTTATGTGTTATGGGGCCGCAAATAAAATTATTATCTAACGTTATTAAGGAATGGCGAGGGAGTGTTTTGAATATCTGTTATTTTTTATAATACTTACAATTACTTGTTACTTATTTCTATACATTTATACAAAATGAAAAATAAACAAAATTGAAGCGTCTGTTTGTACTGTCAAAATACGGTACGGTTACGGAGTACGGTTTTTTACTAAATGCATCTGAAACTATATACAAGTACGGTACTTATAAGAACAATAAAACATTTGTTTAAATTTTTGTCTATCTGTTTTTTCCGAATAATCTCCGAAACGGCTGGACAGATTTTGACGGGACTTTTACTACCAGATCGTATAAAGAGTAACTTAGATTCTATTTTAGAAAAATAATTAAGTTCCGCGCAAAAAAAAACCATACAATCCTATTTGTTTTCCGACATGCACGCGAACTCTAGTTAGTTGTAGATAATCTATAATCCTAGGTCTACCTAGGATTATAGATTATCTACAACATTCAAACTATATCATTATGTATTATCATCTGTCTAGCCTTTCCCTACTATGTTGGGGTCAGCTTCCAGTCTAACCGGATGCAGCTGAATACCAGTATTTTACATGAAGCAACTGCCTATCCGTCCTCCACAATCCAGTAACTTGGTAACACGATACCTCTCGATAAGACTGGTTGTCAGAATTTCAGGTAACGACTGTGAAAGATCTACAAATGACAGCCGAGACCAACAACGGCTTAACGTGATTTCCGAGGCACAGAGGGGTCACCCATCCACGGATCGACCTAGGCAAGCGTTGCTTAACCCTGAAGTTTGACCCATGCGGCTGTTATTATTTAGCCACGAGCCACGAGCCACTACCTATATCATTATGTATGTTTGTAACCAAATATCAGCATTACATTGCGCCTATTTTACCCGAAGGATTAGGCAAAAATGTATGTAGGACGGGTTGATGAATTACTCACTGTTTCATGTTTGCCGGAAGCTGTCTTAAAGATTGCTTCATAATAATTAACTCAAAATATGTATATTATAGCTACGATAGTGATAAACTGCCGGTTCTTAGATATAGGAAACATATTATTAGGCATGTCAAGTACATATATGGTTTTTATTCTAGGTACAATCTTCTTCCCGTGACCCAAGGGCTGGCTTTTACTTTGGCCAGAGGCTAAGCATCGCCATACAACGTGGTAATGCTGCCAGTCTCTTAGGTACATTACCAGTCGACAGCGATGCAGATGAATTTTTTGACGCAATTTTTTAGTTTCTGCATAGTTTTTGTTAAGCTAGAATCTAATTGTGTTATTTTTATGAATTTATTGTTGATTATAATTATATAAGTATGAAGATATAGGTAGGTACATTAAATGGCTAGAATATGGCACATTAGCTGACGTTGAATTAAATATCTAGTTACACGAACTATGCAAGTATATTTTGGCGAAAGCTCTGTAATTTAACTGAAATTAGGGCAAAGAATTTGCTTTTGAAGTGATCAGTAAAAATATGATTTAACTACTTTAAATATGTTTATTAATAACAAAAATGTAATAGTTATCTTTTTTAAATGGTAGTCTAATAAAAAGAAATTAAAAAATAAACCGACCAGTAAACATGTTAGTATGTAAGTTTCTTTTTTATAATTGATAGTTGAAACAACAGCATTATTTTTAGCTAAAGAATAAAGGCATCTACAAACACGCAGGCGCGACGCGCGACGCGAATCGCGCGACTCAAACGCACCGCTCGTTGCGCGACTTCGGTGCCTTTGTGTCACGCGCGATTTTATCGCATGTCACGCCGGTTTGAAAGAGCCTTAAGACACGTTATTTATTCCTAGTATCATCAGGCGCTTGGTACACACACGTTTTTCTTGTCTTGAAAAACTACGGTTTATTCGCCGTGTGTAGGCACGCTTGTCAGTTGTTATAAGGATCACTATGGATTTCTACGGTGTGGTTTACACGCCGTGTGTAGTCATGGTTCGTCAGTGTTGTATGTTTCACTACGAAAGCTTGTACACGGACACTTTTTGACGTGAATACGTCTTTAAAATTGCTTCCATAGTGAGAGGCAAGTCAAAAAAACCAATCATAACAAAATCGGGGGATATAGTTTGGTGTTGCAGCTTCATATCTATCATCTCTATCCTAAATTCAATTACACCATTGGATAACTAAAGGATCAAAGAATTCTTTACGCCAAGTGAGGACTGTGACGCATCGTGCGCGATGGAGGGGAAAGCGCCGCCATTTTGAGGTCATTTTGCTGCGTATCGAGATTTCCACTTAGTATAACATTTGACTCGGAAAAGCTACGACGTTCGTTTAAGTTTCAATCGTCAGCTCTCATCAAAATCTATCGATTGTATACAAAACATTAGTACAAAATAGTAACAGTGAATATTATGTGTGACAATAAAAAGAAAAATAATATCAAAAATATATAATGTCGGCCTATACGCATCAAAAATCTAAATCCAGCTTCTCAAGAGCAATGGAATGGTACCAATAAAACACCATTTGACCGAGTCAAGCAGTGCCGGGAACGTAAAAGAATTAATGCGGCCGAGCGGATCAACCCCATTTTGTAAACGTATTCACGTACAACACACGGCCGTGACCATGACACAGCCACACTCCATTTTTTTTCTACATAGCGGTTTATAGGCCGTACCGTAATGAAACAGTGTCGTGTACAAAGGGCCTCATAGAAAATCCCGCTCTCCTAAGGGAAAAACTCATTTAATATAACGTAAACAGCATAGTTAGAGACAGTAAAATTTTACGCCACATTTGATTTGATTGGATATTATGTCTTTGCTAAGGGGATTGAATGCACGATTCTGTAATACTAAGAAATATTACTGGAGAGGTCGATGAACAGAATATCCCAGACGTATTGCTGACTCATCATCGTTCTCCTCTTCTTATCGCAATATATTTGGGGTCGGCGAAACATGACTTTTTCTTCCATACTTCTATATTAATCGTCATCTCGATAGGTGTTGCTGAGTATTATTTAAAATGTATTGTGTTTTCTTAGCTGGCAATACTGTTACAACAATAAGGACTGTGCCACACTACTTAGGTGCCATACTTGCTAAGGGTGGGTCTACATTATATGCAATAAGTAGGTATACAAAATTACTAGGGTGTAATGCAATAAAAACAAGCTAACATTTCGAAGATGCTAATTTACCGTTATAGATGGAACTATGTCCTTAACTCTTTTTCAAATTATTTTTAATAAATAAAGCATTATCATAATCAGTCTATAATGTTCCCACTGCTGGCATATAGGCCTCCTCTCTTCAAGAGGGAGTGGGCTATATATACCCCGCCAGTTTACAGTGCGGGTACACAGATACAGATGTCACATGTCTTCGAATTATTGGTTCTATGGCAGGCCGGTTTCCTCACCATGTTTTCCTTCACCGTTTTGAGAGCAGTGGTGATGAAATTAATTAAACAAAGTAAAGCGCCTGCCTGAGTTATTTTAAATAAATACCTACCACAAAGAGAATCCCGCCAAGTTGCGTGCTTGACATGCGTTGTAAAACAATTTAAACATAATTAAACCTACCGCGAACACAAAAATGTACTTTTAATTAGATACCTACACGTAAAGACGAAACAAGATTTAAATGAAAACGGTAGGTATTTACATTTTGTGGTAAGGAACGCAGAAACGACGCGGACGTATACAACGTAACAACAACATACAACGACGACGTAAAACATTCTTTTGTGAAGTTCGAGTTACGTAAACGAATTAAGGGTACCCTTGCTTGCATACCCCCGATTTGTGTAATAAAAATAAGCTAATAATTCTCGCAACGTGGTACGGCAGACGATTTCTTCCTCGGAATAAGAACTTAAGGAGCCGGCGGAGCATGCGTAGTTCATACAAACGTAATACCAAAATAATTTGTAAATCAATCTTATTCTTAAGGTAGCGTGTATTTATTCCGATGGGTTACAGAATATCTAATAGGTTCCCAAATATACGTGTCGCATCCGGTCATGCATTTGACTAGTCGGAACGCTAAGCGCCATCTGGTGGCGCTTGACAGAGTCTAGCCTGAGTCCGTGGGGGTTATAAAACAGCTCGACAGAACGATGTGGGTCTCACTTTTGAACGGGGAGTTGACCATTGGACATCGTACGGACAACATGTGCTCAGAAACTGTCCAGCGTTCCGTATCTGGTTGTGTCGTGTACCTACAGTGTGTAATTTGCTAGTGTGATTAAATTGTTCGTGAAATTATAATCTGATTTGAACTGCAAACGGTGTTTCTATTGCGCAATAACCAACACTACCCACTGTACGCCCACAATAGTTAAAATATGGCTGATAATAACGAGACACACTATACCTTCTCCGTCATACGTATATTTTGAATGGACACTGATACGAAGACGAGTTATATATGAGAAAAATAAGTTTTCTATAGAAATTTGAAATTCCTCATATCTCGTCTTTTTAACAGTGTCCTTTCAAAATATATAGAATTTTATAATTATTTTATATTTTATTTATTTGAGACAAGTACATAAAATAAATAAAAGAATCATACAATTCTATCGATTCGTATTCTAAAAAATCGTAACCATTTATGCAAAGGTGTCCCGTCCCACCTTTGCATAAATGGTTACGATTTTTTAAGCTAATTGGAGTAACTGACTGTACAAATCGAAAGTTCATGGAAATTAGTCGTAACTTTAGGATGATTTTCTATCGAGAAAATTTCAACATTTTATGTTTCTGTAGCACAAAATGTTAGGAATTATCATGCAGATACTCACATTATTTTATTTTATACCCGTCTTGTCAACTTCATGAAAAATCAAATTTATGATTGGCAATTTTTCTTTAGACCCCCTCTTAAATATAGGACCTACTTTACCTCGTTATTTTCGGTAATACGGTACAGCTTCGTATCGAAATGTTTTCGGAGTCAATCAGCTAATGCATTGGCAGTAAGTGTATTTACTCGTATAACCCTATAAACAGTTGTACGCAACGCTGACGCGTGTATTACTTATTCGCTCGGCAACGATGATAACATCGCTGTCTTAAGTCACTGATAGCAATAATGCTATCAGTGACTTAAGACAAGATATAAAACGGGTTAAGTTTTCTAAATGAGTCTGAGCTGTTTTGTATGGCATTTATACATAGCGTTTGCTAAAAAAAGTAGGTAGGTCCCATCCCAGAGCTATTTCAAAATTTATGTAATTTGGTATCTTGGTTTTTAATGGAATATAAAGAGGGGCTCGTGGCTAATTAATAACATCCGCACGGGTCGATTCGTGAATAGGTGACCATGCATTACACACCGAGACCCCGCCGCTCCTCGGAAAGCACGTTAAGTTATTGGTCCTGGCTGTCATTCGTAGGTCTTTGAGTGTGGTTTCGGGTCGTCAGAAACCTAAAAGTCTTACCAATGGCCAAGAGGTATCATGTTTCCCAGTAACTGGGTGATGGAGGTCTGTTAGGCAGCCGCTCCGTGTAAAATACTGGTATTCAGCTGCACCCGGTGATACTGGAAGCCAACGCTATGCAGATTGAAGGATTTCATAGAACATAAGATTTAACCAAACCATGTCCTATAGGATAATGTTTGTCAAATTGTGGTGTAGGTAGGTAAATGTGTAGATACTAAACATTACAAATTTACGATTCCATAACGAATGCTTGCTTGCTAAGCTATATAATATCTGGGGGCACGGGAGTGCCCCCGCCAAGACAAGCCAAGCGAAGCGCAAGGGCCTACCTACCTTTTCTCGAAGCGCTTCGTCGTTTTTTTGAACCCTCATAACTTGGGTTTGGATTATACCAGATAAACAAAATTCTCGGGATAGTGCAATGCAATTGAAACTTTACATATTAAACATGTAAAGTTTCAATTGCATTGCTAACGGCCAAGTCTCATACTTTGACTAAGGTATAGAGTTTGTGAAGTTAGGGCTTGTAGTGTTAGAAGCTTGGCTCTACATGAGATCAGAGGGGCAATTCTACTAATTTTAACAACGTTCACAGTCTGATCTCAGTCTCAATCTGTCAAAAAATACTTCAAATTTCCCTACATTTTGACAAGTTTTTGACATTTCTTTGTCGCTGAGATGAGACTGCGACTAGATTTTGAACGTTTTAAATTACGAGAATTGGCCTTCTGATAACTTTTTGACAGTGCGAACCATATGTGGTCTCGTCTTGGCAACATTTTATATGAAAATGTTATTGATGGGATAATATACCGAATAAGTGTCAATTACAAAAAATGATATCAATATAATTTTCTGTAATTGACATTTATTCGGTACTAAAATGACGTGAAATAAAAGATAGATAGATATAGGAATATATTCGGACGCAAAAATATTGAAAAAAAGAAAAAACTTTTAAAATACGTCAGTATCTTGTGTTGCGTCTCAGCCAAGTATTTTATTTCGACTTAAAAAGTTTTGGCACTCTTTGGAGGAAATGGCAATTCAATTTCAGACGTGACGTCTTTTTGATTTAAGGGTCGTCGGAAACTTTAAAGAAATTACTTTAAGGCTGTAATAGAAAAGTTTGACTTTATATCCGTTCTATATCCTTTTAATTAAAGTGATATTGAATTAATTCTCGTTTTGCCTGCAATTTTGACTTACCTACTTCGTATTTATATAAAGGAAGAAGAAAATACGGTTATTTACGGTAAACATGACGCAGAGAAAGAACACAAACACAAAAAGAACAAGTTAGGGGAAACAATGCGTCACATCCACGGAAAACGGCCATCGCACAGCATAATGCTAAGACCCTATGCGTGACAGAGCCACCCACAGCGCTGGTTTTCAGCGACAGCCTGCGTTGATGACGCGAGGACGTCAATCGGTGCAGCATACAATAAGATATTTTTTTTTTTAAATATACAATATTTAGTTCTATTATTCAGATAAAACAAGTTTAGGGGTTGTACATGCTTGATTCGTCTACCTAGCATATGAATTATGGCGATTTCCTCTTTGGCCATTCATTGCATCAGTCATTAGAAGGCCTGATTTGGGCATTGGCATCTATGGGCAGACATCTAAAGTAAAAACTAAGTCTTACGTTAAAAACGGGTAGGTAAGTTAATTCCAGGAGTTCAATAAGTTTTCATAGAACCTTTTCAGCATTTTCTGCTTACGTTTCCATAAAAGTTTATCCATCTCAAAGAGCTTCTACAAAGAGTTTAAAATTAAATGCAGTTTTTCGATTCAAACTAATTAATCTGGTCCTCAGCGGCGCGGCGGCGTAACGTCCCATTCATCATCACCAGCGTTTCGCCGTCCTGTGCACTCTCTTCTCGACATAAAGTTGTTTCAGACCGAGTAAGCCGATTTCACGGTGACCAACAAATGCATTGCATTTCACAGTGCGATGTCGGTTTTGGAAATCACTGAAGATCGCATCTTTGTATTTTCATTCATCTTAGGGTTCCGTATCCAAATGAGTCAACGGGAGTCTATTACTAATCCGACGCGTCCGTTTATCTGTCCGCCTATCTGTCACAGAACTGTATCTGTAGAACAGTGACAACTAGTCATTTAAAATTTTCACAGAATATCTGGCCGCTATGGTGGCAAATAATAAAAATATACTTATACTATACTTTTGGTAGTACTTAACCCTCACTTTTAAAGGTACGTATTTGGTATAGAAATGTCAAAAACCATTATTGAAATGAAATTAGAAAGAGATAAAAAAGGCAAAAGGTTTAACGGCTCTAAAACAGTTAAATCTTGCCTCGTATCATATAAAGTCTGGGGTATAAATCACTTAAATAAATCAAGGGTTACGTAGTCGTTCGCGTGTGGTGGTAGGTACATCAGCCGGAACGAGCCGTGGCCGGGCCCGTTAGGAACAGCTGCTACCCGCAATAATACACATTGATATGCATCTCACCTAAAGACGCCTATCCTTAGTTTTATTTGTTCGAAACAATATTGTAATTGAACGAACAAATTGCTGAGGAAGTCTTTCCATTATAAATACGGAAATAAACAACCTTTTAATTAGAACTTGTTGGCGGTTGAATTGTGCTTAATTGTTATAATTATAGCAATTTTTTAATTTATTGGTGTTTTGTGGCCATGAGACCAATAAATCGTTTATATTTATTTATTATTGTGACCTTTGGATAACATGATTGTTATAGATGTTTAACGACGTATTCTGGAACACATAAGCCACATTTACTGATAGATGAGTTTGAGTTTGATCTAATGTGTCTAACTTACGCAACATAAATCTCGGTCCAACTCAAGCCAAAGACGCAATTAGAGGAAATTAATTATTTAGACCCATAGATAATACATCGGCAAAGTTTTAAGATCCATTGCGAACGACCTATATAAATAAAACCCTCTGGCTAATACGTGTCTAACTGTCTACAAGAGTGAGCCACCATTGCCATTAATCTCAAAGTTGGCTTTCAAGACCCGTCTCGAAGCACAGCCCTCTGTTATTCGAGACCGAAGAATACTCCACCCGGCAAAGTTTGAAGCTTCGCCCAATGAGTCTGGGCACTTTTAAGAGGAATAATGTCCGTCAGACTTAAGAGGGGGAATCGTTTAAAACAAAAACAATTCCCGCGGTCGAGTCCCGCGCTGAGCACTTACCAACTGCATTCTGCAGCGAAAGTGTTAGAGCACCACTTTAGTCAACGTCTTATGCAACAAAGTTTTACGCCACAAAAATGTTTTTGTTCACAGTTATTTTTGGTTGAAACTGAAACTGTTTTCATAAAAACAATTAAAACTAGCTAGTATTTGGATAAAGAGTGTATGGGACAAATTAATACTTCACATTTCTATGTAACTACCATTCATTGACGAATTTGTATAGTGTGGTATTAATTTATTGTGCAAATGTTAATCAGACGAATGTTCATTTAGCGAATGCTTGAACAGTGAAATGTAATCGAGGCCCCGTGTTTGTACACACAAACGGAATTTAGATGATCCCGTCCATTGTAATTACGCTCTCGTACAATGTTGTTTCCTTCCTTGAATTTTAGGTGACAATGTTTTTTTATTCATCATTATATTACAATTACACGACATTTTCACGTTTCAGAACATTCAAAATATTTACGTATTAGAGGAGGCCTGTGTCCCAATAATGGGAATATTATGTATTATACATATAAATATATGAATGGTAATTAAGACAACCTTCAAATATATAAATAATATATATATTTCAAGGTTGTCTTTAAAAGATCGCTCTTAGCGATAAGACCGCCCATTGTGTCACCCTTTGTACAGTTTCTATATTTATGTCTGCAATTTATATGATGTACACAATAAAGAGTATTCTATTCTATTCTATATTTCGACGGCTGGGATACAAGCCTCCTGGCTTCGAAGCTACCACGCAGGCCCAGTGCGGGTTGGTATAGGTAGGGTTATAAATATTTATACACTAGCTGTGCCTGCGACTTCGTTCGTTTGCATGTCGAAAAACAAATTGGAGTTCATTGGGTTGTATTTTTTGCACGGAACCCTAAATATTTTTCTAAAAAATAGTAATAAAGTACACCTTATAACATCAGCTATCTTACAGTGAAAGTCCCGTCAAAATCGGTCCAGCCGTTTCGTAGATTAGCCGGAACAAACAGACAGACAAAAATTTTAAAAATTGTTTTTTTTTTTTGTTATTAGTAAGTACCGTATATACTTTCTTAAGCATTTAGTAAAAAGCTGTTATTTTGACATTACAGAAACTTCAATTTTATTTATTAGTACCTACATAGATGTATAGATTTACATAAGCAATGGACGAAAAGAAAAGTTAATACCTAACGCTGAATGAAACGCAGAATTTATATTGTCACCTCTTTAATAAGTTTCCGATTTCTTGGAATAAATTATTAGTTCGTTGGAGGTGTATAAATTAGTTTAACTACGGGGGAACTCTATAAAGTTTGTCGAGTGTCCAGATACTGTCAGTTTGCGATGCAATAAATTAAGCGTCGTGTTAAACTAAGACCTTGTTGGGACACTGTCTCGTAGTTATTGTGGACACTACTTTCAAGCTGCGCATGATTCCGTGAAAGGTTCCTTGTTCCAAAAAAAATTGCAATTTTATTGCACTTTGTTTTATGTGAGTATAATGGAGCGTTCGTCTTCTGCTTTTATAAAACGTTTGATGTTATCTTCATTATGCATTCGCATCAGCGTACACGATTAGTTTTTTCAAGTCGTTATTTTAAATCAAACAAGCTGAGTAAAGTGAAAACGTCCACTTATTTAAACGAAGCATTTAAGATTATCTGCTTATAAGCATTTTACTCGGAGAATAAAAGCTTTTTTTAAAATATTACAAAGGATTTATAAAAGTACGAAAAACTCTTTCGGCATACTAATTTGAAGATATTAATTAAAAATTGTTCCGAAGTAAGATTCAGTTGGAACGAAAGAATTTTAAAATAGCAATCTTTACAATTTTTGCTTGTTCGTGTGTGTAAGGTCTTGGACGCGTTATTGCGTCACATTTAATGAGGATTTCGTTGTAAACTTCATTAAGGAGGGACTCAGGAACCCTACAGACTACGTAATCGGGTAGCGTGAGTGGGTAGGTAACTCTACCCACCTACTAGTACAATGTCGCCGTAGAAGATCCTTCTCCAATTTTTTAAACTAGATTTTAGATTGGAGTAGGTACCTAATGTTAAGATGCGTCTTTTCTCAGGTATTTCATTTTTAAACTTAGGTGTACCTATTTTCCCCTATGGCCACCTCTAAAATCAAATGCCATAAGTAAATAAAATAGTTCAAATAGCAGCTTTCTTTAGTGTCCATGAAGCATACATTTTTGAACCTTGTAACGATCTGTACACCTATTAAAATAGAGGGTAAGCAGACCGTCCAATAATTTTTATTAGGGAAGATAAAATACAGAAAGTTATAAAAAACAGCTAGTTATAAAAGTACTAATAGCACGCACTCTCGGAAGTTTATAGTTCACACACGCGCGCACTCACTGGAGTTTTATAGTTCTCGTTATGAAATCAGCTCAGCACTGTAGGAACGGGTATCAGGCGTCAGGGTAACAAGTTATACGTGGTTAGCTCGCGAAGATTAGAAGTAGAAGGTCCCAGGTGGAATCTTTAGCTGGATCCCCTGGGTTAGTCAAAGATGTCGCAGCAGAACCAAGCAGTTCAAGATGTCACAGCAAAACCAAGCAGTTTTCTGATGCTTAATGTCTCAGTCCCAAGACTCGAATGCCAGCAGCCTCCAGCTGTTCATGAGCTCGTTTCTAAGTAGTCTTCCTTTTTCAAATATCAGTTTTCTTCTATGTGGCCATCATCTAATCTGACAAGTGTATCCGGCCAAGACATATCCACGAGTGCGTAAAGAATATTATAAATCTAATTTAAAATTAAGTTATTTAGACTAAACAATCGTAATAATCTTAATAATACAAAAGCTAAACATATTGATAAAAATAATTTAAGTTATTTAGACCAAAGAGTAATTACCATAGACTAAGCCAGAAAGACATTTAAAAAGTAATTGACAGTTTGACAATTGACGTGTCACAACATGAAAATTGAGTAAAAGTATAATGTAAACATATAAACAAATAAAAAGGATGATAAATAGTATTAAAGTGTAAGTAATGATAAATAGTATTATGCGTGATGAAAGTAAAGTGTAAGTAAGCATAAATACTATATTTCCCCAACAACCCCGAGAAAATTTTTGGCCTAGAACAAAAATTTTGCTAAGGTTAAAATATTACAACATTCACAAAACTTACATAACTCATTCAAACACACCGACATCTTACGAAGTTAGGTCAGGTAGGATTCACATTCAATGATCACTACTCAACCTGATAAGTCATAACTTTAAGGCTTATTTAAGGAGTTGTAATCCGCTCGCGTCTAAAACCACTAATGAGATGAAAATATAAAGGTTTAACAAAGGCTTATTTTTAAAGGAGTTGTCATCCGCTCCTAATCAACTTTTAGAGTCGATAGACAGAAAATCAACTTTTAGAGTCGATAGACAGAAAATCAACTTTTAGAGTCGATAGTCAACAAGGGCTTATTTTTATGGAGTTGTCATCCGCTCCAATCAACTTTTAGAGTCGATAGACAGAAAATCAACTTTTAGAGTCGATAGTTAACAAAGGCATATTTTTATGGAGTTGTCATCCGCTCCAATCAACTTTTAGAGTT
Source organism: Luperina nickerlii (assembly GCA_963855955.1). Taxonomy (NCBI): domain Eukaryota; kingdom Metazoa; phylum Arthropoda; class Insecta; order Lepidoptera; family Noctuidae; genus Luperina; species Luperina nickerlii. Next base: position 14,509,673 of record OY979666.1, on the reverse strand, counting down.
GATAGTTAACAAAGGCTTATTTATATGGAGTTGTCATCCGCTCCAATCAACTTTTAGAGTCGATAGATAACAAGGGCTTATTTATATGGAGTTGTCAACCGCTCCAATCAACTTTTAGAGTTGATAGAAATAGACAAGTTATCATATTAACTTGTAGAAAAGAATAGATATATACGAAAGATTAAAATTAATCTTTTAATGGTTTAAGAACCGATGAATGAATTAAAAAACAAATAGAGTTTTAATAAATCAAAAGGAACTCTATTATAGAGGAAGGAAAGAAGAAAGGGATGAGTTATGAATATAGTATAATACGAAAAAAAAAGTACAAATATAGGGATAGCAAACGAGTGTAAAAGAATAAAAATATGCGAGTCTATATAGGATCTGAGTTAAAGAAAACTCGAATGTTAGAAAGGTCTCAAGAGTGTTACGAGTTAAGAGGGAAGGAGGGATAGAGGGATCTGAGTCAAAGAAAACTCGAGGACTCAAGTGTCATCTCAAGAGTGTCATGAGTTAAGAGAGGGGTCAGAGTTAGAGAAAACTCGAGGACTCAAGTGTCATCTCAAGAGTGTCATGAGTTAAGAGAGGGGTCAGAGTTAAAGAAAACTCGAATGTTAGAAAGGACTCAAGTGTCGTCTCAAGAGTGTTAAGTTAAGAGGCAAGGAAGGATAAAGGGGTTAGGTCTGAACCGCAACACCGCAGTTAGAAAAAACGCTAGGGCAGCTCCCGTAATACAGAAGACGGAAAGCTCCGAGTAAAACGTCAAGGGCAGCAGTAAGTTAGCTCCGAGTAAACGTCAGGGCAGCTCCCGCAATACAGTAGTCGGTAAGCTCCGAGTAAAACGTCAGGAGAGTCTGAGTGTTGGATACGGTCCAAAAGTGTATATAAATTTAAGAGTAAGACACAGTCTACAGAAAATAAAAATCGAAAACCAATGAAAACTTTTTTTTGTTGGTGGTGAAAATCGGAACTAATGCATAAAGTTTAGTACCTACTTTTGCCACCGCGCAAAAAGACTAATACTCAATGCAAATGCTCTATGGCTAGTTACCTAGCAACCAATGTCAAACAATAACAATTAGAAAAATATTTTGAGAGCCCACGATATACTTATTTCGGTATGATTCCCAGATATAAGTATAAATATATTATATAATAAGTGTTTAAGAGGATAGTGGAGTATTTGTTATAGGAGTTGTGTAGATGTATAGGTTTGAATAAACATCCACAGGATATTCTCCTGTTTCAGTCGTGAAGTGTCTCAATCCCCTAACTTGGTAGTGACCACGAGGTGGTTTTAAAAACACGCCAAGCGAAGAATGAGTACGATTACCAATGGGTAAACGCTGTAGTGTGCAAGTATGTGGGGTGCAGTGTAGTGATGTATTGGTAAAGAGTTAAGTGTAGGAGGAAACGACTACGGGATATTGTCCAATAGTACGTCGTAGAGTAAGCCAAACCCCAACTTGTAAGTGACCACGAATGGTTTTAAAAACACTGACAAGCGAAGAATGGATGCCAACTACCTTTCGGTAGTGGGATGTATGAGAATGAAGTATAAGATGATGTTCAGTATGAAGAAGTGTTGAGTCGAATATAGGAGTCTTCAAGAAGAGAGCTGAAGAAGAAAAATAAGTTAGTTAGTATTCAAAAGACTAAGCCAAATAAGGAGTTCAAAAATAGATACCTAGTGCTAGTTTTTTTTAGAATTTAGAAAAAGGGGGTGAGTTCGAGTTATTTTAACGTTGTGGCGCCAAACTGTAACGATCTGTACACCTATTAAAATAGAGGGTAAGCAGACCGTCCAATAATTTTTATTAGGGAAGATAAAATACAGAAAGTTATAAAAAACAGCTAGTTATAAAAGTACTAATAGCACGCACTCTCGGAAGTTTATAGTTCACACACGCGCGCACTCACTGGAGTTTTATAGTTCTCGTTATGAAATCAGCTCAGCACTGTAGGAACGGGTATCAGGCGTCAGGGTAACAAGTTATACGTGGTTAGCTCGCGAAGATTAGAAGTAGAAGGTCCCAGGTGGAATCTTTAGCTGGATCCCCTGGGTTAGTCAAAGATGTCGCAGCAGAACCAAGCAGTTCAAGATGTCACAGCAAAACCAAGCAGTTTTCTGATGCTTAATGTCTCAGTCCCAAGACTCGAATGCCAGCAGCCTCCAGCTGTTCATGAGCTCGTTTCTAAGTAGTCTTCCTTTTTCAAATATCAGTTTTCTTCTATGTGGCCATCATCTAATCTGACAAGTGTATCCGGCCAAGACATATCCACGAGTGCGTAAAGAATATTATAAATCTAATTTAAAATTAAGTTATTTAGACTAAACAATCGTAATAATCTTAATAATACAAAAGCTAAACATATTGATAAAAATAATTTAAGTTATTTAGACCAAAGAGTAATTACCATAGACTAAGCCAGAAAGACATTTAAAAAGTAATTGACAGTTTGACAATTGACGTGTCACAACATGAAAATTGAGTAAAAGTATAATGTAAACATATAAACAAATAAAAAGGATGATAAATAGTATTAAAGTGTAAGTAATGATAAATAGTATTATGCGTGATGAAAGTAAAGTGTAAGTAAGCATAAATACTATAACCTATATACTTAACTTATACTTCAGCGCTACGCTACGGCACTGAAAATGATGAGCTTTTAATAAGAAGCTCCTCGGTTATTACAAAGATAGCGGAGATTTTAAGCTTTTTGCAATACTTTAATTTTCTTGTCGAATTTATCAGCGCTCGTCGTCGCCCTCTGTCGCGAACTCCCGAGAAACGAAAAAGAATGAGAACTAGTTTTCGTAATAAAAACTAAAATGACTTGTACTTTTGTTTTACATGGCATATTACGGTTTTGATTTCGAGAAAATTTATGTTTATGGTTACACAAGTCAGTAATTCTGCCATACTAACGTAGTATGTCTATGTAGTTTACTCCACTGTTTGACAGTGTACATTAAAAATTACATCTACTTGTCTCTTCATTATCTAGCCCTGTACGGACAAAGAACTAAAAAAATAGGTTGGTTTGAAAGTTATGAGCGTCGAAGCTTCCATATTTTTTCACGCATCCTTTGACCTAAATAAATAAGTAAGTAACTTACGGAGTATCAAAATGGCAAAATTCTTACCGGACTTAGATAAATAAAATAAAAATAAATAATAATATAAATATTTTTTTCAAAAATTCTCTTCTTAATTTTGAATAAATACATCCAGTAGTTTTTTTTTCATAATATCTATACGCCCAAAGATATATGGACTGTGTGAATGATGATATGTTTAGAAAGGGGGTGACTACGGAGATGACTACTAATAGAGAAATATGGAAGAAAAAACATGTTGCGCCGACACCAAAATAAATTGGGGTAAGAGCAGGAAAATGATGTATGATGATGATCTACACGACAAAAGGTCTGTTCATAAAATTTTACGCTCGCTTTCGTTATAAATCATCGTCTATTTGACATTTGAAATAAATAAATACTAAATCAATACAAAAATAAACTAATAGCATTTGTCGGCGGCGTTGCCGTAAACAACACGTGCACCGATCACGCCACCGACAAGTTCGTCACTCTACTTCTCCCACCGCCCCACTGCTCGACTTGTTTTGCCACCAGTATAAAAGAGCGAGCAGCGAAGTGGTGGGGGAACTTGACCATTGGACATCGTACGGACATGTGCTCAGAAGCTATCTCGCGTTCGTATCTGGTTGTATCGTGTACCTATAGTGCTTGATTTGCTAATGTGGTTAAATTGTTCATGAAATTATAATCTGATGTGAAGTGCAAACCGTTTTTCTATTGCGCAATAACCAACACTACCCACATAGTACGCCCACAGTAATTAAGATATGCCTGATAATAATGACACACACTTTACCTTTTCCTACACATGCATTAGCCAGACCCACCAACGAGTTCGAGCCGTCAACTAATGCATCCTTAAGTGGTTAATTCAAAGCAGTATTTGGTGCCTTCATTATTTTTCTTCAGCAATAATGAATTCCTTTTTATTGCTATTTATGACTCATATGTGTTTCTTAGAAAGATCAAGACCATACTTATTCGTAGCTCCATGGTGCAAAAACATGCAATTTTCTTACCGTGTCTGTTCATGAAAAACTACATGTTTGGTAAAATACGCTGTGCCTAGATACTTTTTAATCAGATTACGTCACAATGTAAGCAGCTTGTGCAAATGAGTCACGTATCATATTAAATAGAACAAGAGTTTCGTTCAGAGCACGCGACTCCGCGACTACGGGAGCTTAAGGCACATTCACATTCAGCTGCTCGACAAAGAGCTCGTTATTCGCCAGTCCATATGTTACCTCGAGAGCTCACATTATATGCCACCGACTTGCCTCGGTACCATCTATGTACTGAGAGCCCTTTTGATGTACTTCGTTTTGTATATAAATGGTAGTTTCTACAGGAATGTTGGTGATTTATGTTGTTGATTCTCTTGAAGCTTCAAAAGTATTAATTTATTTTACCAAGTTTCGATTTAGCATTCCTGATTGCTGAATTGATTATGTTTGAACTAGTGCATGCCCGTGTAAATAACAAAATCACTAAACTGTCTTGAAAGTACCGGCAGGACTATTTTTATTTTATTATCTTTTTGAATGACTTTTCACATCTGCTAAGTTGATAGTTCAGTAAAACTGTACAATAATATATAGTCACGCAATTAATTACTATAATTAAAAGCAGAGATTCGTCGCAGTTTCTATAGCGATTTAAGGATCACTAAAGTTCACAAACAGCAACGAACTCTTTCCGTCGCGTCGTCTTGTCGTCGTCCACAAGTGCCGCAATTTCCTATCGCCATCAGGTTTACTCTAAGAATTTGTTCGAGATTATACGCGACTGATACAGTGTATGATTTCCTTTAACTTTCTTATACCCAGGACGTCATAAACAAAGGGTAAATAGAAAATTATACGACAATATTGTTTGTGCCTGCTTGGCACTTCGTTGCGACGATGTAAAGTGTTTTATGTTTGCCAATTTGTATGCTTAGTACACATACTTTCCGTTAGAATTTCTTTTAATTTTGAGACTTTCTTAACCTAGTAAACTGACAAAAATATTACCCCGTTCTATTACACTAACACGTCTCGGTACAGTAACTTCGTAATATAATATCAGTTGCAGCGGTTGTATCCCAAGCTCTGCAACAAACGCAATAAACGCTATGACGCTATGAACTTTAGCAAAGGTTAGCTTTAATACCGCCGGCATTAAATTAGTTTTTCAACTAACTGAACTTTCTAATGAATGTGTTTGAACGAATCAGTTCGAATGAGTAATTATTAAGTTCACGAATGTGTCGGGTACGAGTAAATCGAGTAGTTGCTTGAACATCCCGAGTGTGTTCTAAGACACTTTCTTCGTTATTAGGTTTCAGTATTGCTCTTACTTAGTTGTTAAAAAGTGGGGATAAAATTTTAAGTCTTAATATTATTTGGCATAACGTTTTCGCATAACTTTTTTAGCATAATAATACTTTTGCATTATGCAAAGGTTAGCTAGCATAACTATCATTTGGTCAAATTTTTTTTTAATAATTTGGACTTGCATACATTTTTAAGGCATAGTATTTATTCATCTAATAATCATGAGCCATAAATATAACATGGGTGTCCTGTCATTTGACAAAAAACGAATCCCAAATTTTCATTTTAAAAATAACGTCAGGTTTTTTTTGATTTGATTGATAAAATTATAACTTTACAAACTATTCTCTCTGTAAAAAACTCATTTGACAAATAAAAATGAAAGACAATATTTCCTTACATCAAAACATCACTTGACAAACTCTAATCTTTTTATAATCATGTTAATTGGTAAAACAACGCAAAACATAAATAACATTTGACAAAATGCATTGCTTGATAATTACTTACTTAATTTATTTGAGAAATTTCCTTAAGTGTCGGTCCAAGAGCGAGCGAAGCGAGTTCTGGACTTGGGGTACCCTGACTCGGACAGGTTAGGTTCGGAGGGGATAACCGGGGCTCAAGTAAGCGAGCAAAGCGAGCGAACGAGCCCCCGTCATGTTCGTGTTAAGTTCATTTAAACCCTGTAGACAGAAATAGGGGCCCCACGAAACGGGGCTCCGTCGATTACGTCTTATTATTACTTTACATTCGGTATTGCATCGGAGCAATAATCAATAATGCGAAATAGTTATATCTATAACGGTTATGAGTTATTTATTAGGGTTTAATGTTTATTCCAAAGAACATTATTTGTAATTAACATTATACGTTTATAATATTATGATTTTCATAAAATTATGCTTCATTATTTATAATGCCAACAATATTTATGGCAATAAACACTAAGGCAAATCATTTATGCCTAATAATATTATGAGTAGTGATCACGATATCTATGGTAGTGATCATTATGCTGAATGTCGTTATGCCAATGTAAATTATGAAAATACATTTTATGCTTATCATTAGTAAACCTTAAAAAGTTCAGAAGTTCAGTTCAAAGCCTTGTCCAATACCTGCTGTAAACGATTTTGTGTTGTTTATCTTTTTTTAGATTTATGTTCATCTAACAACCCGCACTGGGCCCGCGTGGCCCATTATAGCCCACTCCTCTCGAAGAGAGGAGGCCTGTATCCTAGCAGTGGGAACTATGCACAGTATAGGCTGGCTATACTATGCTGGCTATACTAGCTAAAACACGTAAAGTTTAGAAAAAACATTTATGAAAGAATTAAGGACCCAATTACACACATCAAAAACGTCTAAGCAACACGCATCATTTACAGAAACTGCGTGTTTTATTAATTGATACTTAATTTTTTTTTCTTAACTATATTACGAGTATACCAATCTACTCTAGATTGGTATATATGTATACAATCTTTTTGTTCTCGGAAACATATAGGTACTGCCTGATTTTAAAAATAAAACCGTTTCGTTTGTGTTTTGTTTTCATTAAAATAAAAGCTAAATATTTTTCCCGATTTCATATGTTTTCGTTGCTTGACAAATTTGGTATTTATCTCACTTTTATCATTTTCAGATATAATATACAGTTTTTGAAAAAATTGAGTGGTGAGTCACTTTTTGTGTCATGGAGCGACGTCGTTTGACTGCTGATGAAATGCAGAGATCTGTAGGAATGCTACAGACGGGAAGAAATCGGTCCGAGGTATCTCGGCATTTCAGTGTCAATAGGAGCGTGATTAGTCGTCTTTGGCAGCGTTACGTTAATACAGGGGATCCTGCTGAGCGCCACCCAGAACGTGGAAGGAGTACAACTGCTGCAAGACGTCAGCCGATGTTAACCGCCCGGGAGACAGGTTTGCACCTACAATTCTCAAGCGGTGTTGTTGTTAGCCACCAAACCGTGCGAAATAGGCTGCAGGAATACGGCCTACGAGCACGACGCCCAATTAGGTGCCCACCTATACGCTATGGGAATCGCGCCCGTCGAAACGAATGGTGTAGGGAACACTTGACATGGACCCAGGAGCAATGGGATAAAATTTCATTTTGCGATGAGTCCCGGTTTGGATTTAGGCCTGATACGAGAAGGGTAAGAGTGTATCGTATTTCGTTTTAACTTTATTTTATTCTACGTATGTTACGGTACCTACACATATTGTTAATTATTGTGATTAAATTAACAATTGAATGAAGGATTTTGTTGCTTTAGTCACTAAAGGCTCCTTCAAAAAGGCGCGACGCGACACGCGACACAAAGACACCGCAAGTCGCGCAACGAGCAGTGCCTTTGTGTCGCGCGAGATTCGCATCGCGCGTCGCGCCTGTTTGCAGGAGCCTTAATGCATCAAAAATGCTTAGTTATTATTTAAAAAAGAAATATAAATATATTATTACAATAGTAAAAATCGTTCAAAACCGTACATGTTGCTTAGGCCGTAAGCACACGGCGTATTTTAAACGCACACACGACGCGCAGATGACTCGCGTATATGCCCTTCAAGCGAGATTCGAACCCAAAACAATCAGCATCTGTGGCGCCGAAAACGCGCGTTCCTCATACGCGCGTCGTCTGCGCGATTAAAATACGCCGTGTGCTTACGACCTTAGTTTTAAATGCCGATAAAATTACTGGTCCATGAGACATTTAGATTGTCTCCTCCTGGGTCGAATTATATCTGTAGTTTCCCCATGGAAACTAACTAACTAATACCATTATTAGAGGTATCCATTGACGACGGCAACCATTTTCCAACACTGCCATAGTCCTTTCACCGTTATAAAATAAAATAAAAGTTAACATAGCAGTGGTTTCGTGATGGAATGGTTAAGGGGATTACAGGAATCACATCTGATTTACCAAAATGCAGAGTTTCTAGAACATCAGCTCGATTCCGCAGGAATTGGTAAAATTCATCGAGAGTTGGACAAACCGATAAATTGATCCGATGTTCTTCCCAATGCGACCGTGGCGCCATCTAGTAGTATATGATCGACTACAGTAAATAAAATCAGAAAAATATATGATATTCTTCAGGATATATGCTAGGCAGATAGTGTGTTAAAAACATAATACAACTAATTTGATACGATAGAAGAAAAATCATGAAGATACCTGTAAAAACATTCTTTTTACAATAAAAACCATACTATTATACATACAATCATCTTGATTTTTTTGGCAGATTATTCTACAAGCAGCATACTAAAGCACTAGTGTTTTAATTATTTAGTCCAATCAATAGATTTTTTGTAAATAGATTATTGTTTGGTATTTTGCAATAAATTACCAGCGTTATGTCATCGTGCTTCTCTTTCTTTTCTATGCAGTCCGACAGTGACCGCGCTTTAGGTCATGTAAGCCCCTTAATGCCTCGTCTCTTATGCACGAGCTTGGGTTCAAATCCAGACAAATATCAATGTGACTTTTTAATTCATTCACTTTCTCAGTATATCTTAGGTATCACTGACATTGGTGTAAGAAAACATCTTGAGGAAAATAAATTAAAACAAATAAAATAAGAATAATACTCTATTCTTTTAATAACACTTACATATTGTTAGATACGGGACACAGGATAAGTAAAACACTCGCTGGCTGTAAACGCACTGTGTAGTCGGGGTACTTTTGATAAAAGAAACTCCAACTATTTGTGCATGTAAACTATATTTGTATAAAACGTATGTATAATGAACTGTTACATTTAACTTATAAATAACCTAATTATCGGTAATGGACGGCTCGCGAGGCGCACGAGTTTTTAGCGCCGAGCGCGTGCGCAGTTACCGGGCGCTTGTGACTTACTACTGGTGACATGGGGCGACATTTCTAGGGTTGTACCGAACCGTAACTAGTTACGTAACCTGGCCGGTACACGACGAACTCTAGAAGTGCGGGGAGTTGATAGGGGTCGCGCTATATCCTCCCCCTCCAAGTCAGCAGAAGGCTCTGGAGCTGGCTTGGCAACCGATAGCCTACGGGGTCTGCCCTTCTTTCTACCATGGACGACAACGTGTGAATCGCCTACATACGGTGTTAAGAGACTGGCATGATACTTCCCTCGAGGTTCTTTCTCTTTATCTACAACCTCGTAAGTGCTTGCGGAAACAACTTTACTAATACGATACGGGCCCTCTCGTCTCGGGGCAAACTTACTGGTGAAGCCCTTCGCGGCTTGACTAAGTCGATGGCTATCCACGAGTTCAAGGTCACCCTTACTACCCTCAGGCGGAGGACCAAACAAGTCCATGGCGAGAACTTCAAAGCGTTGCTGGGCGACAGGAGTCTGCAGCAGCCCAGCAGGTTTAAGATTAGTAGGCTTAAACTTCTGGCAAAGATCGCAAGCCTTGAGATACTTTGCCACGTATTGACGCATATTTGGGAAATAGAATCTTTCCTTGGTCTTGGTTAGAGTACGCTCCAGGCCCAAATGACCAGCTGTGGGCGCATCGTGGAGCGCTTTCAGGATCTCGGTGCGCATAGAGTCTGGTACTACCAACTGAGGCTCTTCAGATTCGGAATCTGGATCAAAACGGAAAAGGAGTCCGTTTGAAAGATAGTAGCCTCGATCTGTCCATCGAGTAGTGGCATCACCGTCTTCAAAGTCCGTAAGTATCTTCCTAAGTTCAGGATCTTCGAGCTGATATGCTCGCAACTCCTCGGAGCTACGGTGAGGTAGGTCTACTGAGACTGGACACAGATCGCAGGTAGAGTCGGGATTTTCATCCATCGACGGCCGGCGGCATACGGGACGACTGAGTGTGTCTGCTACCACATTAGCTTCTTCTATTACCTCCAGTTCCAACATTTTATCATTTTCAGCTCTTATCTTCTCCTTCTTAGCAGGAGCCAGTCGATAAGGGGGCGTTGCGACAGGCGCGGCGTTACCTGTGTCTATCCTATGTAAGGCGAAGGGCGTAGGCCCTCCCCTTGCACTGAAGATATTAGCGTTAACTTCCAATAGTGCAGCCAACTTGTCCCTATCAGATGGTGACAGGAGAGTGCCCTCGCACTCGTGGAGACCAATCGTCAAAGTGACCGCAACTCGGTCCTTGTGTTCATACTGTAGCTCATGAAAGCCTGTAGCTCGTAAAGAGAAACGATTTCTCTCGAAATCGAGTATCATGCCAGCGTCCTTTACAAAATTCATACCTAGTAAGGAATCGATTGCGCCGGGCAAGACCATAAAGAGAGTGCTTATTGCAACTCCCTGCACTTTTACATTTACCACAGCTGTTTCTACAGTTTGGAGACGTTGGGTTCCGTCCGCAAATCTTAACTCTGTTTTGCAACTATTAAATATTTGTCCATTAGCCCGCAAATGTCTTGTTAGACTATCGCTAGCAACGCACTGCTTCGCGCCCGTGTCTAGTAACGCGGTACCTACTGCACCGAATACCTGTACATTAAAAATAGGACGCACACGCGGGTTTAACACTTTTGCATCTACGGACACTGATTGGAATGCAGTCGACGTGGTCGGCGATGCCGTGGGTTTCTCTTTACACACCGTGCAGTTTGACCGTATCATACCGGGCGCACCACATCCGAAGCACGCTACGGACGGGCGCAGCTCCGATCGGGTGGCAACTGGTTCGCTCTTGACCGGTTCAACAGTCGCTTTATTCCGATTTTCTAGTTTACGACAGTCATCTTTGACATGTCCAAACATCTTGCAGAATGTGCACCTAGGTCTAGCCTTGTTTGGCGGTGCTTTTTCTTGTTTATTGGCCTCAGCACCAGCTGGTGAAGACTTCGCAGCATGTCCAGTGACATGTGGTGGCGACAGCGCGAGCGGCGGGGCGGTAGATGTAGGGGAATGCCTTTTAGTCGGCGCAGCGGTGCAGACTTCTTCGAGCACATCCTCCACTACTCGAGCCTGCTGTAGCAGTTCGGCGAACGAAGCGAAGGCACTCCTTGTTACCCTCTCCCGGATTCTCCTATGGAGTAGGCCGTACACCATATCCAGCTGCACTGGATTTTCAGGTAGCGTGTGCAGCGGCAGTTGGGCAATTAGGGCTCTTACCCTACACACGAAGATATCGGTCCGTTCATCACCTTGCTCTCGACTAAATATCTCTCTATATAATCTATGAGGTGGGAGGCGCGGCCCGAATGTTTGGCGAAATAAATGGGTGGCCTCTTGCCAACTTGTGACAGAATGTTTAACACCTTGCCACCAAGTAGCCACAAAGTCAGTGAGCAGCATTGGCAGGCCTCTTAAAGCAATATCGTCGTGAACACCAACACAGTCTTTATAAATCTGCACAGCATCCACGAATGCCATAACGTCGCCAGAACCATTAAATCTCGCCGTACAATTAGCCAGGTTTGTACTCACAGTCGTCGTCGGCGGTGGCTGCGCGCCCTGCGTAGGCGGCTGCGACCGTAAAGCTTGCAAGAGGAATACCAGTTGTTGGTCCGTCATGACAATAGGTGCAGGCATCGGTGGCTGCGGTGTGGCGACGGGCGGAGCATGCCCGTACTGTGGCATCTGCGAGCCAGGCAGCTCACGCCCATACAGCGGCGGTGGTGATGGAGCCGAGGCGCCGGCGGACGAAGGTCCAGCCAGCGGCGGCGTTGACGATCGTACGTCAACGAACAATGCGTGTCCATCTGCAGTAGACGGCATCGTACCGTCTGACTGCTCACCCGCCGTAGCGTGCGTATCTACAGGCTGCTGCGTAGCACGTGAAGCACTATTTTTACGCGACCGTGTTAGCACCATGTCTTTTAATGCACTTTATACAACGTTCCGGCACCACAAATAGGTAACAGTGTACCTAGGCAACCTAGTTCGTCACTCAAGTTCGACAACTATTCGTACACCAAGCGTACTTACGAAAACAACGTTCATACACTTACGCGATTGTTCTAACTCTCATGTACCTACAATACAACTAAAACTAGGTCTCTAACACAAAAGACTCTATTTAAACATCCAAGTTATTATTTACATTAATGTTCGACGCGAGTCGGTGTTCTAGGAATCCTAACAAAGGTACCCACAGTTAAAGTCTTACTCGCACGAAGCATTACTATGAACAATGCTCTGGGTTATCGTATGTACACGGATGTTTACCTACAGAATTACGATTTATAGCAATCGTAACACTGAATCCATTGTATAGTCACTATATACACCAAATTATGTTAAAAGTTCCTTAAAAATTTAAAATTGTTGATGTGTGCACAAAACGTAACGAATCTGCGGGCGGCGTGGGCGAAGTATATAACGAATTAAATATGTAACGCCGCATGAAGAAAACCCGAGAAAGTCACTGTTTTCGACACTCAAACACTGTTTTTTTTTTTTTTACAAACGTTGTTATATACAATAACAGTTTTACACGCAATAATGCCGTTTTTCACAAAAACACGGCCGCACGTTGGGACGCCAGTTGTAGTCGGGGTACTTTTGATAAAAGAAACTCCAACTATTTGTGCATGTAAACTGTATTTGTATAAAACGTTTGTATAATGAACTGTTACATTTAACTTAAAAATTAACATATAAATTATCGGTAATGGACGGCTCGCGAGGCGCACGAGTTTGTTAGCGCCGAGCGCGTGCGCAGTTACCGGGCACTTGTGACTTACTACTGGTGACATGGGGCGACATTTCTAGGGTTGTACCGAACCGTAACTAGTTACGTAACCTGGCCGGTACACGACGAACTCTAGAAGTGCGGGGAGTTGATAGGGGTCGCGCTATAACTGTCGTTTATTTGAACATGTACTGTAACAAAGCATCGCGGGGTGAGACGCGCGGGGGTGCGCGGTCCCGACCACAGGGCTGTCTCGCTCTCACTCGACGTGTTAACTATGCTTGTACACAACATCTCCCCACCCTATTCTGACAAGCCCATTTAAAAATAATATGAATTAATAAGAATAAGAAATAATAACAAAAAAAAATAAAAGTAGCAGTAACACAAATGTAAGTAGGTACACAACATACATGGCATTATCATAATATAATTAAGTTAGTCCGCTTGACACATATTATTATTAACTATCTTATACTAATCATTTTCCTAACGCGAGGCTTCTATAATTTACCCTTGGGATATCGCGCAACACTCTATCGGGATGTTGGGACGCCACTGGCGGCGGTGGTGACGAACCATTCGTTGTACTTGCACCCTGTATCTCTTCCCCCGCGGAGTCGACTTGAAAGGTGGGTTGGAGACTCGGTGATGTTGATCTTGACGAGGTGTCGTCAACCGAATTGTCCACTTCGCTGATATCCCAAGATTGTTGTGAGTTGGCGTAGCCCTTATACAATACAATTTGATTTTTATGCTTTTTCACTACACTTCCTGTTAGGTGGTCGTTAATCAAATAGACCACCTTACCGATTTTGTCTGTGATTGTGCCTCTGCACCACGTAAACTTATCTTTATTCAAAATTTTTTTGTATAACACTTCGTTTCCGCATTTAAAAGTCTGATCATTTTTGCCGCCGTTGTATTTACTCTGCAAAAACTGTTTTGATTTTACTGAAGTGTCCAATGACGTGTCTGAGGGTGACAACGGTTTTGGCGATAGCATATCCAACCGTGACCTCAGTTTGCGTCCAAAAACTAATTGTGCCGGAGAGAACCCTGTGACAGAATGTATCGAGTTTCGGTAATCAAAAAGATATCTTAACAGCCTGACCCTACTCTCTTTCTGACTTTGACTAGAGAGGATACACGATTTTATACCTTTTTTTGCAATCTTCACAAAACTTTCAGCCTGACCATTGCTCGCGGGACTATATGCCGGTGACGTCACGTGGTTAATCCCGTTTATTTCGCAAAACCGTTTGAAGTCGTGTGACGTAAAAGCCGTGCCATTATCGCTAACAATTGTGTTGGGTAGTCCAAATCTAGAAACAAACTCGCAAAGTTTTTCTACTGTGGCTGATGAGGTCGTTGTACCACACATATCATAAACTTCCATCCATTTAGTATACGCATCTACCACTATTAAATAATGCTTATTATCTATGGGACCTAAAAAGTCTATATGTAACCTGTGGAAGGGTTGAGGTGGATATTGCCACGGCGCAAGTGGGGCACGTGGGGGGGTTGGTCGTAAGTGTATGCACACAGAACAGGAGTTAATCATATTTTCGATCTCGTTGTCAATACCCGGAAACCAAAAACGGGAACGAGCTTCGGCCTTTGTTTTTACAATTCCTAGGTGGGAAATATGGAGTTCGTTTAATATTTTAATTTTAAGACTTTCGGGCAAAACTACTTTATGCCCTCTCATGACACAGCCCTCTTCATATGATAATTGATTTTTGCATGCATGAAAGGGTTTTAATTTTATATCAGCCATGCTCCTAGGCCAACCCTTAGAAATAAAATCGATCACTTTTAACAAGCTAATATCCCGGCTAGTTTCCCTGCGCAATTCGTCTAGTGTGACCGGCATGTGACCATCTATAACGAAATGAACGTACGACGCGCGGTCAATGGGAGCAGCAGCGGCGGCAGCGTGCTGCGTACCCCCGCACTCCCCGCCCCCGGGTTCAATGTCCGCCGTCGTCGCTGCCCGCGACTGCGGCCCGTCGCCCGCGCTTTCCGCGTCGGGGAGACTGGCGCGGGACAAATAATCCGCGCAGTTATTCTCGCTGCGAACGTATTCGATTTTGTAATTATATGCACTAAGGAACAACGCGTATCTCTGTAATCGGTTTGCCGAAACCTCTGGTATACCTTTGTATGGTCCAAATATAGAGATTAAAGGTTTGTGGTCGGTGCGAAGGATAAACGGGTCTGATTTACCGTATAGATACTGATGGAACCTTCGAACTCCGAAAATAATAGCCGTTGCCTCTTTCTGTATCTGGGAATATCGTTTTTCAGCCGTGTTAAGAGTGCGGGATGCAAACGAAATAGGACGCTCGCATCCGTCCTTGTCAATTTGCGACAGTATCGCACCTAAACCATTAGGTGAAGCGTCCACAGTGAGAATTATCTTTGCGTTCGGGTCGAAATGCGCTAACACTTGGTCTGACGTTAACTGTTTTTTTATTTCGACGAACGCTTTTTGACATTCGTCAGTCCAATTCCAATTCCAATTAACCCCTTTCCTTAGAAGATCATATAAGGGACTGAGAATTTCGGACGCTCTCGGTACGAAATTACGGTAATAATTCACTAACCCTAAAAATGATTGAAGTTTACCTACATTCGTAGGCATTGGGGATTCCTTAATTGCTATTACTTTATCCGATGATTTTTTGAGCCCGTCCTTGTTTATTACGTACCCTAAATAATTTATTTCGTTTTTGAAAAATTCGCATTTCTCTTTTTGCAAGGTTAGTCCTGCGTCTTGTAGCCTCTGTAAAACTGCAGTTAGCCTTTGTAGATGTAGCCCGGGTCCGTCGGCTGTTACTAGGACGTCATCTAATAGACATAACACACCGTCCATGCCTGACAATATGTTTTCCATAGCGCGCTGAAAAATGGACGGTGCGCTCGTTAACCCAAACACCATACGTGTATATTGAAACAACCCGCGGTGCGTATTTATGCACGTAATTTTTTGGGAATCCTTGTCTAAAACAAATTGGTTATAGGCCATGGACAGATCTAACTTTGAGAATTGCTGGCCTCCGTGCAACTTCGAAAATAATTCGTGGACCGTAGGTAACGGGTATTGTTCTACAACTAATTGTTTATTTATGGTTACGGAATAGTCTGCACACAGCCTTACACTCCCATTGCGTTTTAATACTGGCACTACGGGTGATGCATACTCAGAGTGATCGACCTGCTGTAATATGCCTAAATTTACTAAACGGACAATCTCTTTATCTACTTTGTCTCGTAATGCAAATGCGATTGGACGTGGCTTGAAAAACATTGGTTTTGCATCGTCTTTTAACCTTAACTTGACTTCGAACTTCGTGAATTTACCTAGTTTATCTGAAAATACATCTTTGAATCTACTATGCAAGTTAGCGACTGTATTTGCTTCATTGTTTATTAAATTACAGGGCGCTAATTTTAATTTAAATAAGGATAAAAAGTCCCTACCGAGCAACGGCGGCCCTTCGCTACGCACCACGTACACATCCAGTGTGTGTGTACTCAGCCTATAAGTGATCGGTACGCGAATTATGCCTAAACAAACGATACTAGTGCCCGTGTAGGTAAATAACTTTTTTTTAGGGGGCAACAAGGGCAGGCTGCTAAAATGTCTGTTGCAACAATCCTCTGAAATGACTGTGACTGCGGATCCACTATCTATTTCAAACCTCATTTGTGAGCCGTTGACAAGCACGATTTCTGTCATAGGTTCCCCCCGTTCTGACATGATATTATGTAAAAACTCACCATCGTCGTCCTCCTCACCCACGTCACCGGACACAACACGTTTTACTTTACACACTCTACGCAAGTGACCCTTTTTATTACACTTCCTACACGTAAAGTTCGCGAACCGGCACTGGGATGACGGATGGTTATTTCGACCGCACACGGAACATTTCTCCTTGACCGGTTCCTTCTCTGGAGCCGTACTCGTACCCTGCACTTTGAACACTACATGTTCTTGCTGTGTTGATGGTGACGCTGTCGTTGATGCGGAGGCGCCTGCCCGCGCACATCGGATGCTCTGCGCCAACTCCACTGCCTTTGCCAGGGTCAAAGTGTCCGTATCCTTCGCGAAGAGTTTGTCCCTCTCGGGACCCGCCGACATACCCATTACAAAGCGGTGTCGAAGAGCTTCTTCTACATTGGCGAACTTACAGTGTTTCGTGAGCCCGCGCAGTCTTGCCGCCCACTGCGCATGCGTCTCACTCGCTTGTTGCGTTGCCGCGTAAAATGCATATCTTTCTCCGAATCCACACTTTTTCGGCGAAAAGTGAGCATCTAATAGCTTCAAAATGTCTTCGAATGGCACCTCCTCCAGCTGTTTAGGCAAAGCCAAGTCGGCTGTGAGCTGGTAGGTACCATCCGTGAGTGCGCTCAGCAGGATCGCTCGCCTTCTTGAACCCGTAGCGTCGTTTTTTTCGGAGATGTCATTTGCTATAAACCACTGCTGCAGGCGACTTTTATACGCCTTCCATTCGTGCACTGTGTGGTCAAGGTTATTTAAAATCCCGAAATTAAACTGAGCCATTGTTTTGTGATAAATCGTAAGCGTGGGTTGCTTACGTCGTCGTCGCCACTGTTAGATACGGGACACAGGATAAGTAAAACACTCGCTGGCTGTAAACGCACTGTCGTTTATTTGAACATGTACTGTAACAAAGCATCGCGGGGTGAGACGCGCGGGGGTGCGCGGTCCCGACCACAGGGCTGTCTCGCTCTCACTCGACGTGTTAACTATGCTTGTACACAACACATATAAATAATACAAGTTTAAAATCGCCAATCCGCCTTTAGGAAGCGCGGTGATCAATGCTCTCTATGGAGAGAAAAAGGGTAAAAATGCATTACTTAAATAATTTTGATCTATTAATTACGCTAATCATTAATTGTGTCCTAGCAGTGGGAACAGGCTATTTATGTGTTATGTGTAATTGCGATAAGTAGGTACTGTCAACAAAAGAGACAAGTAGGTATACAGGATCGTCGGATACAGTTGAAGTTTAGTAAGAAACCGATAGATGTCGAATGAAATTGAGCTCTTTATTTTCTATTAATCAAATTAAATTTTGTTCCAGAACATCCATCGGTTTCTTACTAAACTTCAACTATATCCGACGATCCTGCATACTTATCTCTTTTATTGAATGTACATGCCCGTTATGTGAAACTCCTGGCACCTAACTAGGACATGTCAGGATTGTTGATATTGGTCCCATACCGCCAAACAGTATGATATTAGGATTGGCATAGAGCCAGGTACGGTCAGCATCAAAAGTCGATTAACACTTCAGTTTTTTTAATCTTAGTTATTGAGCAAAATATTTATTCAAAATTGCAGCAGAAGTACGATGCAATTTTCAACAAATATTTTGCTTAATAACTGAGATTAAAAAAAACTAAAGTGTTAATATTTTGCTCAATAACTAAGATTAAAAAAACTGTAGTGTTAATCGACTTTTGATGCTGACCGTACACCATTTGCAGGAATATTGTGTCAGCTGACTGACGAAGTCCTATAAATATAAATTTGATTCTTCAAGCTCGAGTAGTGATAGTTTCAATTTGTTTATGGCAACGAAAACTCTGATCCATACGAACGCCCAAATATTTAACGCAGGAAGATCTGAAGGGCAATTCTCGTAATTTAAAGAACATCACACTCTGATCTCAGTCTCAATAAGTCGAAAATATCCTCTATTATCTCAAATTTTGTTTAAAGTTTTTGACATTGATCGTCGCTGGTATGAGGGGGCCTAAAAACGCTACTTTGGCATAATCATAAAGGGATAACATTATGAATCTTAATATGGCGAAGACAGTCCGTTTTTTTCTTTTTTTTTCGCTGCACTACGTAGGTATAATCAAAGAGATTGGGATTGGATTTGGAATAGATTGATTGGTATTTTAGCACAGACATAAAAAATACTTCACTGATTCCGGTTTGATACGATTAACTTAACAGTTACTTGGTAATTTTGATTCATAATGTTATCCTTTTATGATTTACCAAAGTGGCCTTTTTAGGCCACGAGATTGCGACCAGCTTTTGAACATTTTTAATAACGGGAATTGGCCTTCTGGTTATGTATAAGCTACAGCAGTCAAGGGCAGACACCAAACACGAGTGTACTTTAACTTTGAAAGTCGCCGGGGGCAGATGGTTAGCTCGCATTGCAAAGGGAATAAGCCGGGTTTTATCAATATTCAAAGTTTGAAGACAGAGAGATTGTTTGACAGTTATCCATACCAATATTATAAATTCGAAAGTAACTCTGTCTGTCTGTCTGTCTGTATGTTACCTTTTCACGCCGAAACCACAGAACGGATTTCGATAAAATTTGGCAGAGAGATACTCGTAGATTGCATCCCGGGGAAGGACATAGGATAGTTTTTATCGACATACCTCGCGGGCGAAGCAGCGGGCGGAAGTTACTCCCATTATAAATTTAAGAGCAAGTTCTGCATTTTGCTTTGTTTGGCACCAATCTACTCCATTCACAATAAGAGCTGTGTCGACACCGTAAATGCAGAAAAATTTTGTAGGGGCATATCGCATAAATCATTATAAACGTGTGGGGACCAGGATACATATTTGTGGAACGCCACAGTTGATAGCCTCTTCATTACTTACATGTTTCCCTATTTTCACCACAATCCTGTAGATACCCGTGGATATACCAGTTCGGAAACCAGATATCAGAAGAACTTTTGGTCTGCGGTGGAACTGTAATAGGTTGTTATTATTATAAATGTTGCAATGATAGAAGAAAAGTCTCAAAATGAAATGGCATTTCCCACAGTAATACAATATCTATTTGGATATTAAGTACCTATAGATAATATGACACTCATGACACCATACAAATGGGTCTATTAATTATACATGTAAAGGTTAAGTGTCACTTCATCATTACTCGACCTTGATAGATAATAATTGATTAATTGAATTAGCTTAATATATCGCAATCACGCACAATGTTATTCCACCCTCGTGTCTAATCCCTGTCAGCTATGATACCGTGTCGTTCATAATTAATTCGGTTTAAGTACAGTAGGAGCCATGCTTTTAAGGTGATAAGTAGGTGATTCATTTGACAGAGTTTAATGGAAAGTTAGTAACCCACAGGATATTAAATGATAACCACGATGTCAAATGATCCTAATACATAATCAGAGTTAGAATCTAAGAAAGCCCACAAAGCGGTTTTTAATTGTTGGTAGAGGTGAGAGGTGAAAGAATTAGTATATTTTAAAATTTATTTCTGTGCTGATGAGTAGCTAGCAGGTAGCAGATACTCCTAAATACTGTAGTTGGGACATGTTCAACATAACAGAAAATTATATTCCGTTTCAGAATTAAGTTTTGCATTTGCAGCTTAATACCTATTGTTTCTACAAAGCAATTCTATAACCAATTTAGTAATCACTATTAAGGTGAATGGGTAGTAGTAGACCGCGAAATTCAAATTTTCTTACATTTTTTGCAATTTTTAGGTCAGTGTCAGATTGTGTCTTGATCAAAATATGATTCGCGACAATAACAGGTACATATTTAAGGAATTATAATCATTAGAATCATTAATATATCTTTCTAAGTTAGATTTCTACCACCAACCACCAATCTCTTATGGAAAAGTGTTAGTGGTAGAAATCTAACTTACAAAGATGTATTATTGATTCTAATGATTATACTTCTCTAAATATGTACCTGCTATTGTCGCGAATCATATTTTGATCAAGATACAACCTGACACTGACCTGCAAATTGCAAAAAACATAAGAAAATTTGAATTTCGCGGTCTCAACTACCCATTCACCTTAAGTACCAAAACGCTGACTCAACATGTACCCTAAAAGCTTTGAGGTTTACAGTGGTTGTATCAAAGTCACCTGCATATTGCATAGCACAATTAACTATGCAGTTAACTGTTTCAGCTCTCAGTGGCAGTTGACCTTGACCTTCATTAGCTGAAGCAGGTGTGTTTCAAGCATTCAGTCGCAACTGACGCGCGAGGCTGAAAAGATGCATGCATGCGGAAGAAGGTAAAGGGGTGCTCTAAGACTGAAACAAGTAGGTAGGATCGTGGGACAGTGTTAGTAAGGGTTGTTTGTGGATGCAGGGAAACTAAATTAGCTTGTTTTATAACATACGCTACATGCTATAAAAATAATTTTAAAATATTTCTAGAATTTACCGTTCCGTCGAAACTACATCCTTTGAGCATTCGATAAAATGATGTCATGACTGTTGAGATATTTGTGGACACTTATCTACCTAAGTATAATTTACGAATCAATAGATAAATAGGTACAGTAAGTAAGTGGAAGCAGAATACAAAAGGTATTATTCGGATTTATACTTCTTAGCAAAAAATCTTAATCTTCGCACACAAACAAAAGTCAAGTACTGAAACAAAACATAGTGGCTATCTACGAATGTAATTTAACGTAAATAAATCTCCCTTACTTGTGTAACTAGTGGCAAAAACTGTACTACCTAGATAAGAAATTGGTGTTGCGGACAAGTTTCTTGTTTGGCGCTGAGAAAGAGCGACATTCCTACACAAATACACACAGCAACAAACCAGGCACAAAGACTTTAATAATGAAACATTAGTTAAAGTTAAGCGAACCTTACATGAATAAAAAATAATGCAATAAGTCTATGTAAGTTAAACTTTCCAATATTTCCATAGTTATATTCCTTTGTTAGTCACAAAATGGCTCAATATTGAAATTTGCGACCGGCGGCGTTGACTGTCGTTTTATTTGAGCAATTAATTATTATTCTTTAATATATTTTCATGAGAATATATTGTGTTGTTCTTAAATGGAAAATATTTGTGAAAACGGAAATACCTTGTACTTATTTAAGCCTTCTCGTGCTGAGGCGGATCTAGTCACTACACTACGTTTGCTTACTGCGTATTGACGATCCGACTGATGCAAGTTTTTTCATGAATCCGCCTGAAGTCGTTACTGCCAGTGGCCCACACCATCAACTAATATGGAATTTCATTGAGACATCGAATTGAAATAGAAAATAGTTTAGTGTCCAAGTAATACAGTAAGCCGGTTCACAGGTAGGTAATACACAAAGTTAAGACGACATAAAATATTACCCACAGATAAGTTATATATTATTTTATTTGCCAGTGAGCCCATAACCGTCTAGCAGTTAGTCTGTATCTTGGGACTCGGGGTACGAATTGTAGAGTGGAGACTAGAAAGGTAAATAAACAACCACTTGCTTAAGAATCGGATTCTTTATCCTCTAAGCCAATAGGACAACGGGTACCAATCATTTACCTACTAGGCTGCAAGCATAATACTCGTAACAAACGTACACAGGAGCGAAAAGAAACATGACCTCTCAAGTTCCGCTAATGAGACACAATTGAATTTCTATTGTATCGTACTACATATAGGGCACGCACGGGGCTTGACGTATTAAATACATTTCGTCGTGTTTGTGAGTGCAAAGCCGCGCCTTCTATCAAAAAAGTAACGTACTGTCCTTATCACTTGCGAACTCTTTTATAACCGAAATTACCTTGTATGAAGTTTTCGAACCTCTGATACATTACGTCCGAGTGTTCTACATAATGTAAACCCTTAAGACCCAATTTACTCATAAAGCCTTCTGAATAAACCATATGCGAAAGGACCGAAAACTTTATAGTCAAGTCCGGGGACAGAACAATTTCGGGGACTCTAAAGTTTTCTAACGTGTTTGTATCTCAGATAAAGTTAGGTATGTCACTGAGCTAATAAGTTATTTGTTTTGTTATAAGAATAATTTATTTGCTAAACATACGGCTTTTATTAGGGCCCTATAACACAAACCCTTACTAGTCTACAATTCTACAAAATTGTAAAAAAAAGCGTAACACAGAAATTGCAAATATGTATGTATGTTACAATTTACAATCTACAAATTTTTCGCATTTTTAAAAGCGTAACACAAAGCATGCATAAATTGTAGACTTTTCGCTACAATTTACGTATTTGTAAGGATTTTCCGTTAGAATTGCATGGTTTAGAGTTTTGTGGTACACGGGCTTGTAACTCATAATTGTAAAATTTTGTGGGATAGCGCCCTGGGTGCTTGCTCTTGAATTAAATTCTGATAGATCGACATTGGAATTTTGACGTTTCGTACTCTTCAGTTCGATACCAGCGCCAAATAGTTTTTAAATTGGGTGTCCATTTTGGGGAACTAAGTGAAATTGGAATCGGCTTGGCGTGGGGTAAACGGTACTCTTGAGTGTATTTTGACAGCTGTGTATTGCGACAATATTGCGTTGGGATAGTTTGTTGATTGTGATTTTTCCGATAACAAAAGTGTAACTTTTTCTCTATGTTGCATAAATTCTTATAAATAATAGAGGTGTGCATGTTAGCGCTGCTGACTGATTGATTTCATAACTCATCAAAGACATAGTAACAAAATAAGATCAGTTTCGGTTTTTGTATAACCAGAGCCATACGTAATCTGTATCATTTATCATTAATTACATGACACGTGCGACTCCGGTTATATGAAAACCGAAACTGATGTTATTTTGCTACTAAGTAGGTGCCTAAGTAAGTAGGTATACTTATATGTTTACTTTGAGGTGTACTTTTTAGTATTTCTATTTTCAGTACACATTGAACTCAATTATATATTTTTATTAAATCCCTTTATTTAGAAAAGTCCGGACAAATGACAAGGCCGGACAAAATCCCGACGGGGGTTAAAAAGCCGGACATGCCCAGTAAATAACCAATACTTTTTCAGAAAGGAAATACTTTCTTAGGGCCTTTCATTCAATACCCGAACACGATCCATCTATAATTTTATTTTTTTCCACTCGCACTTATCCGCTATAAGACGCCATGTTGCATTGTATGTGAAGGGTCCAGGGGGCCTAAAAAGGCCACTTTAGC
Source organism: Luperina nickerlii (assembly GCA_963855955.1). Lineage (NCBI taxonomy): Eukaryota > Metazoa > Arthropoda > Insecta > Lepidoptera > Noctuidae > Luperina > Luperina nickerlii. The sequence goes on along the minus strand of OY979666.1, from coordinate 14,485,643 downwards.
AGAATCATAAAAGGATAACATTATGAATCATAATGGACAGTTAACTGTTAAGTTAATCGTATAAAATCCCATTGGTGAAGGATTTTTCAGTTATTTTTTTTATTTGTGCTAAAATACCAATCAATCCAATCCAAATCCAATCCCAATCTCTTTGATTATACCTACGTATTGCAGCGAAAAAAAGAAAAACACGTACTGTCTTCGCCATATTATGATTCATAATGTTATCCTTTTATGATTCTGCCAAAGTGGCCTTTTTAGGCCCCGACATAAAGGCCCACCCGTGGCTGTAAAACCTTAGATGACGATGAGAGTAAGCAGGCCTGAACAACATTGTGCAATCACACACGATATCTTACTGCACTAAAACTTTATTAGACAAGGTGGACATTCCCTTTATACGGCACTAGGTACGGAGGCACGTGCCACCGTGTTTTGAGCCACGTCATTTTAGTTGTTCTATTTTGGAAAAGTTAACTAACCAAATCAAATCAAATCATTTATTTTTGCAAACATGGGTAATTGGTACATAGATGTTCTCTTAAGATAATATAGTCCTCCATATTCTACCATCTCATGGGCATGCAAATAATATTAGGTTCTAAAATTTAACAGAAATTCTATTGATAGCGAATAAATAATTATAAATGTCAGATCATTAGAATTACAAAAAATTACAGAATTAAATTACAAAAATGTTAAAAATAATAAAGTAGGTATGTCAAAATGTCAATTAGAATAAAAAATGTCAGAATAGGAACCTGTTTGTCAATCAGTGCATAGATTTATCATTAAGGAATTCGTCAATTTTGTAATAACTTTTTTCAATTAATATTTGGTTTAGTGCCCTTTTAAATTTGAATACAGTCATATTTTTTATTACATCAGGTACTTTATTATAAATGCTTGGGGCAATACCAAAAAAACTTTTCTGCATAAGTGCGGTTTTACATTTCACTTGGCATAGTTTATGTACATATTGAGTCCGTATTGGATTTTTCCGAACTGCTGACAATTTTTCAAACAACTGTGGATTGTTTTTTACAAATAGCGCTGTTTCCAGAATGTATAAACAAGGAAAAGTTAAGATTTTTAAAGATTTAAAATACGGTAAACAGCTATCTGTTGTTTTAAGACCGCACATTGACCTTATACATCGCTTCTGCACCCTAAATACCAGTTCCCTGTCGGCAGACCGCCCCCAGAAAATAATGCCGTACCGCAAAACCGAAGCAACCAATCCATGGTATGCCGATAAAAGAGCCTGACGGTTGACTTTTTTAGAAAGTTGATGGAGAGCATACGCGGATTTGCTAAGTTTTTTGCACACAACTTCGACATGAGGTTTCCATGTGAGTTTGCTGTCAATCACTATACCTAAAAACCTCGCCTGACTCTCTTCCTCAATATTATAGCCTTGGTAAGCGATACTAACATTTGGGTTTTCGCTTCGTTGATGAAATTGCATTATTTTCGTCTTACTTAGGTTTATTACTAAATTATTATTACTTAGCCAGTTAATTATGTCATGCAAACAAGTATTTATATCCTGCTCGTAATTATTACGATTTGTACACTTAATTACAGCTGTACTGTCATCCGCAAAGAGAACCATTTTGTTCGATGTTACTTTCGGGAGATCATTAATATATATTAAAAAAAGTGGCGGCCCCAGTACGCTACCCTGTGGAACGCCATATTTTACTTGTCTTGCTTTTGATGTATATATAGTTTCTATTTTACTTTTTGGACAAATCCTAGAAATTTCGGTGTATTGCACTCTATTACTTAAGTATGATTTTAGTAACTGAAGGATATTCCCTCTTACACCGTAACTATGTAGCTTGTGTAGCAGAATTTTATGGTCCACATAGTCAAAGGCCTTGGTCATGTCAGTATAAATAGCACAGACTGGATTTTTCCTATCTACAGATGACATGATGTTTGTTAATAGGTCGAAGAGTGCCATATTAACGGTAGTATTCTTACGGAATCCCTTTTGTTCATGACAAAATAATTGATATTTTTCGAAATAAGTGTAAAGAGAGTTATAGATAACTTTCTCAAAAATTTTGGAAAATACGGGAATTTTTGCTATAGGTCTATAGTTTTTTAAATTTGTTTTGTCATCTTTTTTGTGTAAGGGTTTTATTACAACTTTTTTGAGCTTGTTTGGGAATATGCCACTAGCAATACACAAGTTAATTATATGTAGCTAACATGGTTAACTTTAGTAACAATGAATGACCTTAACATTCATTGTTACTAAAGTATTAGTAACAATGAATGACCTTAAAACTATCCATATAGTAATATGGATTGTGAGTACTTTTAGTCCGAAATACAGAATATATTATTATATAACTGCCGTAACTAGTCCGTAACAACGTTTGCACCGCTTAGCTCCCTCTAATAGGGCTTATAGCATTGTGCCATCACCTACGGATATTAAGTTTTTATTATTTTAATGAAAAATCCAATTTATTTGTTGATTTTTGGGCTGCACTTAATTTCCATTTCTCGGTAAAATATAATTATGCAACAACATATTATACAAGTCCGCCAAATGATCCGCAAATTGAATTACTTATACTTAATTAATTGAATAAAATATAAACAAAATATATGTTCAGCATTCAATGAAGTGTAGATATCAATTGACTTCCATTGTTTTCAGATTTACCTTTTATTGTTCTCGTTTATTTCATACAAACTACCTACCCTGCCTGTGACTACCCTACGTCACAGTATAATAACGTAAACAGTATTACTACTCGGCAGTGTCCTTGAAATAATTACCTACAGCCACTCGGTATATAAACACGCACAAGGGTTGCCCACTGACTGTGTCTCTTGGGTTGTAACTAAAAAAATGATGTAATTAAAAATAATTATGGGAGTGGTTTTTTAAAACCTTGCTATTTGTTGAAGATAGTGTACATTCAAATCGGAGAGGTGGCGAAAAATCGTAACGCAAATCAAATCAGCCCCTAGACAAGAAACTACATGAGGACCACGACCGCACTGACAAGAGTGCTAAGAAGAAGTGTACAGACACCATTACATCAAGCTACCCGAAACTGTCAAATTTTCCCAATCAACTTTGAGCCTTATGCTTTAGCGATAAAGTTGAAAATCTATTAAAGAAATTTAACAGATTGTAGTAGCTTGATGTGCTGGCGTCTGTTCATTAAAATGTTTTTCACAAATCCGGTAACGCGTGGTGCAGGTTTGTTTGCTAAATCATCTCGGTATATCAGCCGAAGTCATTCGAATAGTCCGTTTTTTTAGCCATTTATACGAGTGCAAAAATAATTAACTTTCTATATATCAGCTATATAAAAAGGCATATAAAAAGGGATGTATTTAATAGCACTTTAAATTTGATGAAAACAGCTATAAAGTGGATATCAGCTCTTTAAAATAATAATACATCATTAATTCTTTGATCTATAATTTTTATTTTATTTTCTTTGCAAAGAGTTCTCATTTGACCCATTTACCACTAAAACCTATTTCTGCATGCACTCGGCTGAAAGCTGACTTTTTAAAAGTGCATAGAGCTTATATACCTTATACATATATGTATTCTTTTCTATCGTGCTTGTTAGTGATCCTAAGATTTCTACTAAATTTTCTATTTTTACCCGTGAGAACCTGTAATTGGCTTTATGTCTCATATACTATTGTTATGCTTCTGTTATAGCCGTTGGTTCTCCTATAACCTATATATAAATAAGTAAATAAATTCAAATACCAACAAAAATAATGGTTAAGTATACATTCCCCTAAAAAGTTCGCGATAACATATGTATATCTACGAGTAAATGCTCAGGTTAATTCACAAATTGATAAAATATGACAGAGTTGTATAAAACAAATATGTTAATTTTATCTAAGGTAATTTAAGTAGGTTTTTATTAAATCCCTATCGAAATAAATTTAAATTGCATTTTATACCAAATCATTTGGATGAAAAAGGGATGAATAGCTTAGATTTCACGAACGTATTTTTGAACGCGGGATGCACGTTACAGACTTTCTGTTACAGACTGAAATCCACGCGGGCGAAGCCGCGAGCAGAAGCAAGTATAGATATATTTTGTTCCTTCAATCAGGCATTGATCGCATGGAAAAAGAGAGATACTCACCTACTAAGTACCTGTCAAGGAAGTTATGCTCGCTACGCTTCAATAAATAGAAATACTTAATTAAATTATTTTTAAACGCTATGACTGAGTTGTAATAAAAAAAAATGTTATTTCTGGTTGCGATATAGATAAATTCAAACATCCATACACTGAACAAAACGATCGATAACTTCGTGCTATATTTCATGTAAATAAAATGTGCGGGAGCATCTCGCACTCGTACTCGAGTGCGAGATGCTCCCGCACATTTATTTCCGAGTTTCGAGTTTATTTGTTTAGGTACGAGTACGCAGGCACAGTATAATAAAGTAAGCAGTAAGTAGGTATTACGTTTTCATACAAATCAGCCGAAACGACGCGCTTCGAAATTTCGGTGTACACCAGTATTCAACAGGCAAATTATTTTTTTTTATTACTATATTATTTAATTTGTAATTGTAATTATGTTGTTTATAAAATTATTACTTTATAGTGTATATTTTTTGTAACCGACTTCTAAAAAAGAGTAGGTTCTCAATTCGGATGTTTCTATTTATTTATTTTTTTTGTAAATTTGGTTCATGTTTCTTAAAGTGATAATATTAAATTATAGATGTATGATTATTTTAAAGTGCTGATATACTATTTGATAGTTGTTTTCATCAAATTCAAAGTGCTATTAAACACATGACATCCCCTTTTATACGCATTTTTATGTAACTTTTCTATAGAAAGTAGGTATTTTATTTTTGCACTCGAATAAATTGCTAAAACAACCAATAAAACGGATTATTTGAATGGCTTCGGCTTCAATAGGTTTCCGAGTACGCAGGCACAGTATAATAAAGTGTTTAATGAAATAATTAACATTTCGCTAATAGAGCATGATTGGAACGGAGCTTCGTTTATTTTCATTACGGCTTGGGTAGATACATTTATTTTGATTAGATTTTTCAATCATTTGAAAATCTTAGAATATATGAATATTCTGACCCCGAAAAGTTAAAAGAATAGAGATAATAATTATGTATCTTCTTACCTGTACAATAAATTGCATTACATTGTATAGTTAAGTAATCATCTTATTTCTTGCTCATGCATGCATACTCAGCGGTGCTATTCTGTATAAATCTCACCGTAAAAACTTAGGTGAAGTGAGCGTGGAGTGAGCTGTCAATAGTGTCAATTTCTAGTGAAAACAAACTCACTTCACCTAAGTTTTCACTGTGAGATTTTTACAGAATCGACCGGCTGTACACGTTTAGAAACGTAATTTGCAGAATTTAAGGAGTAACAAGAATGACCTTAATAAAATCAAAATTTTTCAGAATGGCTTTGAACGTGAAAGGAGAAGAAATAGGTAGCACAATAGCAGTGTGCTGTGGTAAGTTGACGCGGGTCCACATTCGCCGGCCTCATAATTATGTGGACCCGCTATCGCTCGTACTGCTTACCTACTCGACCCGCCTTTTAACGCTCCGCGCTCCCCGGTCCTATTATAAGTTATTACTTGCTTTTACCCTTACTGTTGGCTATTAGGAAACGTGTGGACTTAAATATATATAACATATTGTACCCCCGGTGTGACCGAAAGGGAATAAGGTAGTTCTTAGTACTCACATTTATGTTTGGTCTTTCATAAATAAACTCAACCTTGATTTACCGATTACTTACAAATATCCTCGTGAACATTAATGTTTATTAGGCATTTATTAACACTTTTGCTTTCATTCGTATTTAATAATACAATTAGTAAATGGCCTTAGTTATTAGTTTATAACGTAATGACTTTAACTACGTACTGGCACGCAACGAACGTTGGATTTATAGGGTTCCTTTGTAAAATATGTGCCATGAATTTTGGTGAGCGGTGTGCGGTGTGGAGCGAAAGCGTTCGGTTGATTAAATTAAAACAGCAAAAATGTTTTTGTTGTAGGTACCTAATAAGTGAAGTGAAGCTGTGTTCAATAATTCAATTGGTGAGGCGATCAATATAGCTGGCTTGGTGTTATTGAAGCAACCTCGAGTCGACAGCTCACCGCGACGCAGACGACTTCGGATAATGAATACTTTCGCAAATTAAAAGCCATGTCATTAATTTTCTTTTGCAAAGTATTTTATTTAATTTTTCTCCCTGTTGTTTTGTGCTACTGATTCCTTCTATATATAAAAAAGGCTTTGTAAATAGGTACTTACCTTCTATAAAACTCTTGTCATCACTGTTATTAATAATTAATAAACAATCAATAACAGGTACCACCTACCTGAAACGTATACTTTCCGTACCTAAATTAACCAGTGGGTTTCATGAAAGCTCATACTAAGAATTTAGATTAGGAGATAAAAACTGTACCTACCCAATATTCATCAATATTTGACATTTATAAACGCTTCAAAGAAAACCACTGATAAGTACCAGCAGTGCGATTCTGTAACCACCTCACCGTGAAAACTTAGGTGAAGTGAGCGTGGAGTGAGCTGTCAGTGTCATTCTACCTGATATTAGGGATTGACCAAGCATAAATTTACAATCATAATCGAGATTTTAATAATATTTTTATGCTAATTCTATTGATAATTTTATATACATTTCAAAGCTAGTATTTTAGCCGTCGCTCTCGCGCCTCAGGCTATTTATTATAAAGACAAGTCAAAGAAAAAAAAAACAACATTGAGATTCTAAGTTTCTGTTTTGCTATTTTATTTTAAAACTCCACAAAATAGTAATGTTTTGACAACTGAAATATATAAAATGATCAATGGAATTAGCATAAAAAATATTATTAAAATCTCAATTATGATTGTAAATGTTTGCTTAGTTAATCCCTAGCAACAGTGGGATGACACTGACAGCTCACTCCACGTAAGTTTTCACGGTGAGATTTTTTACAGAATTGACATGCTGTAATTTCATTTCATTTGACAAGAGGGGGGTAGTAGGTTATGACATGACTTTATGTATTTAAGTATAGGGAGTTTATTAAAATGTTGTGAATGAGAAGCTTCTGACTTTATACATACCCTTACATTTTGATCGTTTTAATGCTTAAAAAGGGGTCATTATACTCATCGTTAGGTATCAACAACTTTTACTATGGGACCAAACCTGAAATCGCGAAAAAAAATTTGCTGTTCTGTACATTTTGAAGGGTTATACGAACATAAATATAGGGAACAGCTGATTTTTCTTTTCACGATTTCAGGGTTGGTCCCATAGTAAAACTTGTTTATAATGATGACTACAAAGACCCCCTTTAAGAATTAAAACGATCAAAATGTAAGGGTGTATAGGATGTTTATTAAAATTTCGTGAATAAAAAGCTGACTTCCCACATAAACTGTTTGGCACATCTTTGAGTCGATGAAAACGAGGTGCGAATATTTTAACGTTCCCTCCGAGGCATAGAGAGATCACGCAGGCGAAATAAAAATCCCTCTCAAGCATTACTGGAGCAGCACAGCTTTATCAGATTTATCGATCTACACCGAAGCTACAGTCCGAACCATCCCTCAAATCATGAGCATCTTTAACTTTTATGAAAGGGATCAACACGTGCGAAGCAGAATCAGGGGCGGGTTGCTAGCCATCCCGCTCCTGATTCATACTTTTTTCAACTTGACAAAACATTAATATTTCTTTATTATTATGTAGTTTAATATTAATGAAATCACATTATAATAATATTATAAAGGTAAAAGTTTGTGTGTGTGTTTGTGTGTTTATATGTTTATTACTTCTTCACGCTCACACGGCTGGACTAATTTTGATAAAATTTTGTATGAAGGTAGCTGACACCCTGGATTAAAGCTAGTATACACATAAACCTTTCGAATAAATCCTCTAAATGATGGTGGAAACCGCATCAAAATCCGACACGGTCACACAGATAAACTAAACTTGATTAGACTCGAAAATTTGCTTATCAGACAGACGCCAGCACATCAAGCTACTACAATCTGTCAAATTTCTTTAATAGATTTTCAACTTTATCGCTAAAGCATAAAGTTTAAAGTTGATTGGGAAAATTTGACAGTTTCGGGTAGCGTGATGTGCTGGCGTCTGTACACCGTAAATTATTATTAAATTGCATAACACACTTACAGTAGCGATGGCTTTTATTTTGACAGTTCATTGTGTTATTTACGTTGCTAAGCAGTCAATTTTTTTGAAAATATGAAACAATATCCTTCAATATAATATAGATTGTAATTGAAAGTGTGTTAGGTACGCAATTAGGTTGCACAGTTTTTTCAACTTGACAAAACATTGAAACTTCTTTAATGTAGCTAATAGGTATACACTTAATTTTTCGGAATGAATTTTCTAAATTATGGTGAAAACCGCATCAAAATCCGTTGCGTAGTTTAGAAGAACATCGCGGTCACACAGACAGACACGAAAAGATTATTATTCGTTTTTCAGAAATCACATAATAATTTGTTAAAATACGTGGTCTGAGATGGCTGCTTAGTAGACAGTCATACAAATAAATTGTTATTTATTAAACAGAACTAAGGGCCTTGACAATAAAATAGTTTTAATTACAGTTTCTATAGATGACTGCTTGCTATTGTATTGACGGAGTCAATAACCAGTTTGGATGTATTGCTTTGAGATTTGAGAATAATTTTGGGATTAAGGGGCTTACATGACCTAAAGCGCGGTCACTTTCAGACTGCATAGAAAAGAAAGAGAAGCGCGATGACACAACGCTTGTAATTTATTGCAAAATATGAAGCAATTATTTAATTAGAAAAAAACTATTGTTTGGACTAAAAAATTAAAACATTAGTGTTTTAATTAATATGTTGCTTGTAGAATAATCTGACAAAAAATCAGAATGATTGTATGTATATTAGTATGTTTTTATTGTAAAAAGAAAGTTTTTAGAGGTACCTATCGTCATAACTTTTTTCTATCGTATCAAATTAGTTGTATTATGTTTTCAACACACTATCTACCTAGCATATATCCTGAAGAATATCATATATTTTTCTGATTCTGTTTACTGTAGTCGATCATATACTTTTATTGTTTCTAAAACTTGCGTTTTTTTGCGTTTTGGTCCTGTAATCCCCTTAATGATTAAATTTAAGTTACATTGAAGTTCAGCAGACGGTGACAAGCAATCCGTCTGGTAGGTAGCGAGAGGTTGTGAGTTCAAGTTAATTCTTATTTGAATACAGAATTCTAAGAATTAATTTTTGAAAGGCTTTGTTATTATTCAACATATTTAAGGATCAATAAAAATAAATTAGCTAGTAATACATAACGTGACCATTCGTCCCCCTATGGGCGGGACAGTCCCGTTTTCAGGCTGTCTGTACCGTTGACCCCAACCAGATCAAAATGTCCCGCCTTTACAAAGGGCCCAATCGATATTCAATTCAATTTCTTCATGAACAATTTACATTGTATCTGAATATCAACGAATATAAGACCAAATAAAACATAAGTAGGTAGTCGATGAATTTTAATTACAAAGACTACTATCGACAAATCATATGATAAGCTCCATTCCTACTTAAAAACTAGACAACTAATTTGCTCCACCGACAAATACAAAATAAATGCGTCTTCAATCCCAATGTATTTAAAATTACATAATTATACTTAGCAAATATTATATTATTTTTCTTGTCTTTTTCTCTTTTTCATAAATATCTAGTAAAATAAGTTTTTTTTTTTTGTTTAATTCTGCTCTGACAAAAAAACTTTCCGAAAATAAAAATAAAGTTTTCATTTTTATTTTTTAATAAAGTTAATATAGACTTGGGTAGTACCCCAAGTCTAAACTTCGGCAAGATGTTATCCACCTCAACTAAAATTGTATAAACTTAACAGTTATTACGGCATGCGACTGTACTGTAAGTAGATAAGCCTATTAACCTCGAGCAAAGTATGTAAACAAAACAAAAGCAAAAATATTCACGGATATGCTATTTATACTTGAACGGTCAGGAGGGTTGAGCGTATATCAGCACTTTTAGTAAAAATAAAAATGATTGTGGTTGTGATAATGACACAACATAGCTCGGGGTGTTTTTGTGAGGGATGCACGTGCCAAGGGCGCAGAGCGAGACGCCGTCGGTCAACATTTGCTCGGATTGCGGCTTTTAATTAATTGCACACATTGCTCACTGCTCGCCACCTTTGGCGAGCATTGTTTGCACGAAAAAATCGAGCTAACAATTGTGTTTGCAGGACATTTTGATCTTACACAGAAATATTTTACAGGTGAAAATATATGTGTATAAAGAATACCTACCTTCTATCTATTCATATGTATTCATCATTACGAACAACTTTTACTATGGGACCAAACGTGAAATCGCAAAAAAAAATATCAGCTGTTCCCTACATTTATATTAGGTATGTTCGCATAAAGGCTCCTGCAAACAGGCGCGACATGCGATATAATCGCGCGCGACACAAAGGCACCGCCCGTTGCGCGACTTGTGGTGACTTTGTGTCGCGCGATTTTATCGCGTGTCGCGCCTGTTTTAAGGAGCCTTAACTCGCCAAAATATGTATATGGAACAGCAGATTTTTTTTTGCGATTTCACGTTTTGTGCTATAGTATATTGTTCATAACATAACTAGCGGTCCGCCCCGGCTTCGCACGGGTGCAATTTTGTTGTTCGAATTACCGAAATTTTCTTTCACCTTATCAACCTTGTCCTGGGAATACCGAACACAACAAAAAAAGAATTATGCAATTTGGTGCAGTCCATTTCGGCGACTTTGTTTCATAGTATGAGTGATGAGTGCAATGACCCCTTCAGACATTTCTTGTATGAACAGATAGACCACATAATATAGGCATGAAATTAAAAATCTTAGTTAAAAGATGATAGTCTTCTGACATTACTCAAAGCATTTATTTCAAATAAACCAATTAATACTAAAAATAACAATATTAAATTCTAACTTAACTAAAACTACACAGAAAAATTAAATTTCTAAACGACTGGTTGACACTTCCCGTGACCCAAGGGCTGGCTTTTACCTTGGCCAGAGGCTAAGCATCGCCATACAACGTGGTAATGCCGCCAGTCTCTTGGGTACATTACCAGTCGACAGCGATGCGGATGAATTTTTCGACACAATTTTTTAGTTTCTGATAGTCTTCTAACAAAAGTAAGAAAATGTAACATAACATCACACCTGTCATTCCCCAGTGGGTTAAGCAGAGGTGTACCTTTGGTATACCCACATTTGGCCAGTTATGTTTAAGCCCTATATAATAGAGGACCAGCCTATTGCCATCAACCGGGCATAATTCCAAAATCCGGGCGGCTACTGAGAAATCCCTGATAGATAAACCCAATATCGCTTTGCCCGATCTGGGATTCGAAGGACCTCATGCGTAACACTAGTGCTTGCGACCGCTACACTAACGAGGCAATCAATAATGAAAATGTTTGTAAATATAAATCCCAACACGGAATTTTTTATTGATCTTTTTAAGATATACAATTCCGTAGTAAATTAATTTGATCTTTTTCCTCCTTGATTGCCATGTTTCGGAGTAATTTTATTAAATTACACGACAGATATGAGTTTACTATGTCATTTATTTGGCCGCTAAACCAGGCCTCCTTCACTCGGCCGTACCTACAGCGATAAATTAAATGCCTATACTTTCGCGTGGAACCGTATCCACTCCGCCAGTCGGTTGTAACCTCCCTAGGCCTAGAGTATAATATATGTTCCGTGGTCACCGCTCGCGCGCAGAGCTTGCGCGTGCGTAATATTTAGATTAACGTTTTGTTCACAAATAAAATTCAATTCCTTTTTTATTGAATTAGATACAATTTAAAATAAATTTAACGTTTGATAAGATAGTTTTTAAAAGAATTGTTACGCGTTTCATACATGTTGGATAATTACGAGAGCAACTTGAAAATGTGATTTTTTGTTTGAGATATCTTAACGATTTTGTCAAATGAAAGGTCTAGGTCTAAAAACATTTTATCTGTTTGAATCATGTAAATCGGTCCTCGCGTTTAGGAGATAATTATAAGAATAGTACATATATTGAAAATGTAAACAACCAGAATTTTTGATGCTTTACTTATACGTACTTTTTAATTAATGCAAAATGAGATAATATTATTATTGTAAGTTAATGAGGAATATTAAACAAAGAGGTATCTAGGTAGCCTAAAGATTAAAGGTTTGTTTTCATTTGTTAATTTCAAATGAAGGACTTTAATATTCATTGTCTATCTTCCTAATTGACCGTATATTCATACGCATCAAACATAAGAGATTACGTGGTCAAGTAGGTAGAGGTAGATAGACGATGAATATAGTAGCAGCGGCAAGCCGACAACCCTAGAGCCACAGCTAGCACGTCACTCCGCGTCAGACAGCGATACAATTACGCGTTAGAAGAGAGCGTCAACGTTTAGGTGAATATCGCGTTAGGTACAGTGCTTATGCGAGCTGAATTTCACTTTGTTGCTTAGTAGCTAGAGTCGCTATTTCTATTAATTGCTGCGCGAAGTGCCTCTTCTGTACTTGTACTATTTAATCTGTGGCTAAACCACGACAGGATATAGATTTTCATGCAACTTTTGCCGGCCGGTGCTCGCATGTATTTGGCCAGTACAGCAATTTCGATTTATCTCGAAGAAGGTTGTCAAAATAATGCTCTAATTTCCAAGCATCTTTGAGAAAAAGCCCTTTTCTTGGAAGAAATGTATCCTAATGATTTAGAGACTTAGACTGAGAAATTATTATCCGTTTACCGAATGTAAATATTAATTATAGTATAAGCCATACCTTACTCCGCCTTATTAGTAGTACATGATTGAGCTTTTATTAGCTCAGAAATAGACCCAAAAACTATTTCTTGTACAATCTTAACTAAATCGTTGGGGTATAAATATGTATTATCTAGAAACTAACACATTATTGGTCAGTAGGGGCGGCAAAATTTAAATAGTCTACTGGCGGCAAATCTGTATATCCGCCACTGGATCTAACCTTACAGACAGCGGGAGCGACTTTGTTTTATACTATGTAAAGATAAAGATAACGTAACATTTCAACTGTTCACGTTCACGACGCAAGATGATATGCCAATTGGCTAAGGTACACAAAATGTCATTAGAACGTCCATAAAAGTCCATTAGTATGTGCGGCATTCGCTGATGAGAGAATGGCAAAGGTCGACCTCAGGGTCTCACACTGCCACCAGAGGATCGTGTCATTATAATATGCGTATGTTTATTCTAATTACCTGTCAGATACTGCCTCCATTAAACTGAACAATGAAGTCGAACCCAGTGAATTGACATTTTATAAAGCTTCACAGCTTTAAGAATAATTCTCCCCATTGTGTGAAATCTAAAGCTTTTAGTACTCCCAGTTACGTTACAGACTGCGGAAATATGAAAAAAATTGAATAAAGAGAGAATACGATTCAATGGCTATTCAAAACGCGAGTTAAAAATAAACAAACGGTAGTTGTAACTGAAAAAGTGAACTAGATATCGGATTTCACTGTATTCCAATTTTGCGATGCAGATGATCTAAAGCGCAATTCGAATTGAACGATCAAAAAAAGTTCGTTTCGATGAAAAATGTAGCACGAAATTGAAACTGACATTTTCATTTCTTTGTCGGAGACAGAATATGTGGCTAGATAACGCTGCAAAATGTATTGAGCTATAAAGTCCAACATCGTTGTATTTTAATTAATACAAGTTATCATCACAAACAAGTACCTAAAGCTTGGATTAATTCGATAACTTTGTCATGTGACCTCTTGTTTGAATTGATATAAAAGTACATTGCCACTCGAAAATTAGCAATAATACATTATAGGCGGGGAGCCACCAATCCTGAAAGCTCCGTGATCACGGATTCTAATATTTTTAATAAAAAATAAAAGTTAACGTTTAGACGAACAAGATTTGCTTGGTCGGCGTGGATTTGATTGGCCGGAAATATTTTAATTAAATTATTTATTATTAAATTTCCATAATTTTTTTTCCGTCATCACGGATTTTGATCAATCTTATATAGAATTTTGTGTGAAATTATGTTCAACAAGAAAAAATCCGGCCGACTAATGATTTTTAGCCGGAAAGGTCACGCATACCTATTTGAATGGTGTGATACGGGGTAAAATTTATCCATTATCACGGAAACCTTTTTTATTTTTTTTAATTCATGCGTTTTAATGTCACATTTATGATTATCTTGGTATGCGTGCTTACAAACTGCCGAAAGTATCGCGCATACCAAATTTTATTGTGTGAGTGAGGATTATACTGTTATAGATTTCACTTACTTGATGACATTTCTTTTAGAGTCTTTCTTCTACCTCTGGTCTCTTCCTTAAGTTTTTAACTATTTATTATACTAATTAATATGGAAAAGAGGAAATACAGGAAAAATTTTATTTGGGTTCATTATATAATAAAAGAAGGTTGATATAAAAAATATGTTCAATTCAAGTTTATTAATCAATAATCATCTAAGTACATCATTATCATCAAAATTATCATTTCTCTCTTCTTCTGATTCTTCGATTTCTTCCTCATTCTGTTGGCAACTTAATATTTCCTCAACCTTTAACGGTGCCGATGGGCCAATGTACCACAATGGTTCGAGTACCATTGTGGTACCATCACCATTTTTTAAAAGCGTCTTCCCTTCCAGAAAACGGATTAATTTTCTCTTTAGTTGATGTATTAGAAATAAAACACTTCTTATTGAAATTGTTATGATGAAACGCTGAGATTGGATTTAGTGCTTTAAATTATTAACCCAAAAATTTTTAGCGTTGAGCGTTAGGGCGACTATGGCAGCCTCACTGTCTTGTACACTTTAAACGAGTTTTTATCTGTGAAACTTTTCGACCTTCATGAGTGTGCCACTAGATGACACTATATTAAATAACGGGTCTAAGCGTCGATAAAACAGAAAGTCGGGTCACAACAAGATTTTTTTTCTTTTTTTTTTCAGGATGGGAAATCATCAAATGAGAAATCGCTCTGGGTGGAGCGGAAGGGAGTGTCAGACTCTTACTGACTAAAACCCACCCGTGTTCCTTCCTTAGCCCTTTATGTTCCGGGCCAGCGGTAACCCTTTCGGACAATCCCGCTGACCCGGCAGGCTTCGGCCCTGACAGGCCCCTTCCCGTGATGCTGACATCTCTTTGAGGCGCGCGTGGAACACGTACGCGCCGTCCGGCACGGGCCTGGTCCTGATCGGACGGTGAGTTACCCATTAAGGCTCGTACACACAGGCGCGACGCGACACGCGACACAAAGGCACCGCAAGTCGCGCAACGAGCGGTGCCTTTGTGTCGCGTGCGATTCGCGTCGCACGTCGCGCCTGTTTACAGGAGCCTTTACCCTCCGCCCGCAGGCCCCGTAAGTCCGCGCGCGCGGTGGCAGCTGTCAGACTCGGACGTTTGAGTGGATAACGTATCTTTGAGGCAGGTAAATGTTAAATTCGTAAGGAATAGAAAGAGACGAACTCATGCAAGGTTTCAACTTGAACCAAAAATCTGCCTCACTCACTCTTTACAGAAATATAGAAATCGTTAAAAAGCGAAGGGTTAAAATTTGGTATGCGCGATACTTTCGGCAGTTTGTAAGCACGCATACCAAGATAATCATAAATGTGACATAAAAACGCATGAATTAAAAAAAATAAAAAAGGTTTCCGTGATAATGGATAAATTTTACCCCGTATCACACCATTCAAATAGGTATGCGTGACCTTTCCGGCTAAAAATCATTGGTCGGCCGGATTTTTTCTTGTTGAACATAATTTCACACAAAATTCTATATAAGATTGATCAAAATCCGTGATGACGGAAAAAATTTTATGGAAATTTAATAATAAATAATTTAATTAAAATATTTCCGGCCAATCAAATCCACGCCGACCAAGCAAATCTTGTTCGTCTAAACGTTAACTTTTATTTTTTATTAAAAATATTAGAATCCGTGATCACGGAGCTTTCAGGATTGGTGGCTCCCGGACCATTAAAAAAATATATATAAACATCCGAATTTATAACCTTCTCCTTTTTTGAAGTCGGTTAAAAAAGTTTGAACAGCCATTTGTTACAAACATTACGTCGCAGATATACATTTGATTCCGAAATACATGTAAGTATAATCTAAATAAACGTCTTTCGTATTCACCGAAATAAATAATGACCAATTATGTGAGGTTTGTTCTAAAAATCCCAGCTAAAAAATGTGCGTACCATTTTCGTTATTTGTCTTCTCTAAAAGTCGTCCCTCAGCTGTCTGAATTAAAGCAGTCCTGGGTAAGTATGGTCTTCATACCAAATACGTTCTCAACGATGAATAATTAATGAACACGGGCCAACTTTATTCCACGTAGGATCGTAAACTTGTGAAAAATGAATAAACTCGTACCTATGGGTACGAGTTTAAATAGGCAGTGTCTACGTCACAGTTGCTACGAGAACTTATTATGATAAGTTCTCGTAGCAACTGTATCTTAGAAAATTATTATGATAAGTTCTCGTAGCAACTGTAACGTAGAAACTGCCTATTTATTTGCTACGCCGTAGCTGCGACGAATGAAGAATAGATTGATTCTCAGATAGAGACAGTATCAGATAGCAAGTTTACTGTGAGTTAGTACGTATTTGTACTGGGACGCTTTTATTTATTGCAAGTATTTTCTTGTCTCTCTTCGTCTTTTAATTAATTACACATGTGATACGATAAGTTGATATTAGAAAAACAATTTGATGCCGAAACCACGGTAATGTTTTACCATTACCGTGCCGAAACAAAGAGAGAGATGGCTCGTGAAACAAACAATTAATTACACTTTGATCTCGTTAGTGTAATGAATCTTGTGCTTGCATCGGCGATCTTAATGACAGTTGTGAGTAGCATTACAGAGGGGGCTCGGGGAGCGTCGCCGGAGAGACGGCAACTTGCAGCTAACTAAGACTTAACGACGAAAGACGATTTATTTAGATATAAAAGCACTAATTAGTTACGTTTTGCTCGGGGACATGACAAGCGCGTTGATAGCACTATAATATACATGTATAATATTCGTAGAACTGAAATGTGTGCTGTTATCTTTTTGTTACTGTATAATAAATAATTAAAGTGGCTATTTTTAGAAATACCTTAACGAGTATCATTGTGGTATGTTACCTGATGTTTCCCTGCGCCTCGCGCACACGGCATTCCTTTTGAAGCCGGCAATAAATTTGAATTTTAAATTGTGTATGTAGCTGTGTATGTTTGTTTAAAATAAACATTGCCACTGGTTCCCCTAACCGCATAACGCCGCTGCGCGCCGCGCCGCTTCTGGCTGCATTTGCATTTACTTTAACAAAGCGCTTGTATTTTTTTTTAATTCCCACATTTTATATGTTGTTTTATTTTGTTTTTTACTATGAAAAAAGGCAACTTGGAAGAAATAGAAAAGAAAATGGTTTGTGTGAATAAAGATTTGGCTGGGAAAGAATTTGACACTGAAATGACGGCTGATATAGGGGGCCTAAGAAGGTCACTTTGGTCATAAAAGAATAACATTATGAATCCTAATATGTCGAAGACAGCCCGTGTTTTTCTTTTTTCCCCAATCCTGGGGACAGGAATCGATGAAATCATTAGAGGCGTTTTTCACCGCCTAGTTGGATTTATAATTTTTCCCGTGTAAAAAGTTATTCAAATTCCGAATAAAAATGGAAATTAGTTTGAGCAAGCTCTGGTGAGTATGTTGGGTGACGGAGAGTTTTCAGTCGTAACCCCTATAATTTTGATACGGTCCGTTTTACGGTGCTTTGACGTGATTTTGTTATTGTTGTTCAGTGAGTCCATACTATATCCACATTCTGAACTTTTTATCGATTTATCACATACGTTGAAGACTGCTGCAAGTTCCAACGTGGTTTGAGATTAATCTGCTTCCACTATGGCTTTCAATTCTTCGTTATCGACTTTCGTCTCCGGTCGGCCACGGGGCTCATTGTTGAGATCAAAATTTATAGAACGGACGTGACCAAACCAAAAACGGACCGTGCGTTCACATGTGGTACCATGTCCATACACTTCGTTAATATTGCGTGCTGTCTGTGCTGCGTTGGTATCACGACGGAACTCGTATTCGAAAATAGCACGTAATTGCGATTTTTCCATGGTTTCAAAAACAGCGATATTAAAAAAAAAACCGAACGGCGGGAAAACAAATGAACAACTGGTTTTGAAAAACAACATGTCATGCTATATATGTATAAGATTAATTTGAATTTTGAATTTTAAATAGATTGAAAGATATCAATCTTTACAATAGCCAGTATCAAAAATCGGCAATTTCATAGGTATAATAAGGACCTAATAATTAACTTTAAATACTCCCACGATCCCTGTACCGTACCCATAGATAAGTAGGTACACACGCCAGCACATCAAGCTACCCGAAACTGTCAAATTTTCCCAATCAACTTTGAACCTTATACTTTAGCGATAAAGTTGAAAATCTATTAAAGAAATTTGACAGATTGTAGTAGCTTGATGTGCTGGCGTCTGTAAAAGGCTTTGCGTGCGTTACGTTACTACGTTGCGCTTTACTGTAAACAGCGAACTTTCACACCAAAAATTAAAGGCACAAAGTGACTTATTTTGATGTAGGTACAGAATGCGTAGACAAAAGCTTCGTGAAGGGTCTCGTAATCTTGTTACACCCTTTTTTTTGGTTTGGAAATTATCAAATAACTTCTCCCGCTCTGGGCGAAGCGGGAGGGCGTGTCAGACTTTTAGTGACTAAAACCCACCCGCGTTCTTTCAGTTGCCCGTGTCAGGGGCCACGGTATCTCTTTCGAACAACCCACGATCCTGGCAGGCATGGGCCCTGACGGACCCCGTCAGTTAGTGCTGTCATCTCTTTGAGGCTCGCGTGGAACAACGCGCCGTCGACCCGGGCTTAGCCCTTACCGGATGGCGAGCAGCCCATTGTTCGCCGTCCGCAAGCCCGCGCCTACGGTGGCTGGGAATCGAATGTAGATTGCCGACGCCCAGGGCGTCTCCTGCGGCGACTAGGGGTGTGAGGGCGCAAAGATTGCCTCTCCCTCACGCGCTCCGCCTCCTCCTTCATGAGCCTTACTGCTTCGCAGAAGGAGACGACGGCTTCCCATGCACTCTCGCTCCGTAAGGTAAGGTGAGGACGCCGTGGCGCCTCTCCAGCCACTCCTCAAAGAGAGGACTTATCGCCGCAACTGTGGCGTGCCCAATCTTGTTACACCCTGTATTTACAGCAGTAGGGTATGGCATAGGAACAAATAACTTCACACGATGTGTACTAAGAATACCAGTACCTTTTTAATGTGCAATAGGTACATAATTATTACAAACATAAATCTCACATGTTCAAACACCTATACCTGGAACAACCAAAGGTGATACAAATATTTGTCCCGGGAAATGAGAAATAGGGAGTTGGGTTCGCGACCCTTAGCTTAAGCCCGTAGCGCCTCAGCAAAACCGTCGATGATACGAAATGTTGATTTTCTCCTCAAAAGTTTAGCGGAACGGAGATTGGTCTCCGTTTTCGCAGAAGACGTAAATTTGAAACATTTTAAAGCTCTATATTATAACTCTTTTTTATCATTCAATTGATTTAGATCATCTTTTTACTTTTTTTGTTATAAAATACCGTCCGTAAGTAATAATATTATACCATTTTAAAATACGTCAATGTAAATTTACTTAAACGCGTTAAGAAATACGTAGAACATGATAAGAACATGTAGCTACAGTTCTCCGAAACATTATTATTCTACTTGTATGAATTTCAACAAAAACATCTTTATCTTAAAAGATTACTGTTCACGCTAAGTTAAGGAAAAAATCCGGCTGGTCTCTATTTAATAGCAGGTTACTCTCATAATCTTTATTTCCTTCCCAAAGACTTCCCGCTCGGTATTGTCATCTTCAATGAATAAAGCCATAAATATTTAAATTCACTGGATTTTTGGGCACCTGTCAAAATATTTTCACACTCTGGAGATATTTTTATTGGTTTTACGTTTTCATTTACTTCGATGATGAATTGGTACCGTATAAACTTAGGAAAACGAAAAATTAAGAAAGATTGCGCTATTAGGAATTCCAAGAGAGAAGTAACAACAAGAGAAATCCCAGAGCAATTTTATTGTAATTTCTTGAAAGTACCTACTGGTGCAATTTCCTATGAATGTGCAAGTGCAAATAAAATGAACGACCAAGCTTTCAAGAAACGTTATCACAAACATTTTGTAGGGCACACAACGCAACCGCAAGAAGCCGCAGCGACACTATTCACACATATAACCACAGCTTGACCACATTTTGTCGCTGCGATGTGGTATGGTTGTGGTCCGTGTGGGCCCTATTTGTTGCGCCCTAAAATAAACGCAGCAACGAATCAGGCAGCTAAAACAGAAAATACAAAATGCATGGCATTTATGAGAAATAAAAAAATCCAAGCGCGGGTAGTGTACAGACAATATGTAACCATAATTGCTACCATTTTATTTTCCAACTCTGTACGTAGGTATGTGATACGCACGATTTCTCTTATTGTTTTTGTTAACGTGGTACAGTCGAGTTCATTAATATATTGGCAGTGACAATGTTTCAAAATATCGTAAGCGTTAAAATGATCATAAAGTTCTATACTAACTTAGACATAATAAAATGTTATCATATAAACTGTTCATAACTATGTATGTTACGGTAGTGCAGTCAAAAATATCTACTACTCTTCGGAACATAAATGAGTCATTTTCAAAAAACTTGTACGGTTACACAAAAGAAACACAAGGGAATTCAAATATTCGTTACATAAAGGAGCATAATGTTACACAAAAGACATTGTAAAGAATAGTTCATACTGCCGTTTTCTACCTGTCTTGTCTTGGTATTGTTGAGAGGAAACTAAAAAAAAACTAGCAGAACACTTTGCACTTCACTTAACTTGACTTTTTTGAGCACTTTTACATATCATGGTTTTTAAATGCATGGATCAGCTGATATTTTTTCGCGATTTCAGTGTTGGTCCATAGTACCATAGAAAAAAAAGTTTTAGAACAAAAAAATAATCATCAAAATCGATTCATAATTTATTGCATCATATTACGTACGTTAAAAAACCAGTGGAAATGAGGGCACCTCTTTTTTAAAAGTCGGTTAAAAACACTGGACTCTAGCAATATGCACACAGCTTTATACCGTTTACTTTGTGTAACGTTACACAATGTTACACAAAATAACAACATAACGCGGCGAAAAAAAAAAATGTCGAACAAATTACAGCCAAATATCTCATTAGAATTATTTAATTTCAGTTGGATTCGCTCATTAGTATGCAAAGTCATGTGTATATATAAAGTTTTTTGTTATTTATTGGTACTTACCTATTAAATCCACGTTAGTCGGAGGAAAATATTTTGCGACAAAAATCGAGGATCACAGTCAAATCAAAATGTCAGAAAAACACGATGGCTGCGTTTTTATTTCGTTAGGTTGGTAATTGCGTATTGTGTTGCCACTGCTAAATGAACTAGAGATGCGTTTAAAGTAAATCAAATGAAGCATGATTTTGACGTTACACAGAGGTGTTACACAAAGTACTACAAAAGTGGACATATATTTAAATTCTATTCTATTTCATTTAGTTTAACGTTTTATGCAAATATTTTTTTTTTTCGGTAGATCAGTACCTTAATTATTATACCCCGTAATAAATTTAATAATATACCATTCAGCTAAGCGTCAGTTAATGTTTTTGTTGTCAAAAGCTTAAGTGAGACAAACATAATTTTTATTAAACAGAATAAGATTCTTCGTTTTTATTTTGCAATTTTTTTTATTAAAATAAAAAGTAGTGGGTATTTGGAGTTTAAATTGATGAGTTAAAATTATAAACAATGATTATAACAAAACGAATTCATAAAATCGGCAACAAGTCCATAATATTACGTGATTTTTCAACGAAGACAAAACATTATGAGAGAATGTACGGTTTTTTTTGAAAATGACTCAAATATCTAAATACTCTAGATTTGAATATATTTGGTGCAACCTAGGATTCGTAAATATCTATACAGCTTTGAATATTATATTCAACTAAATGGCCTTTACCATTAAATTTATTTTTGCTTGCCGGAGCAGAAGTACAATTAATAATGCAATGTTGCTGTTGAAGGATGTCATAACTGACAACTTCAAATTGAATTTGTTTCAAAGAAAAAGATTACATTAGGTTATACTTCTGTAAAGAGATTGTTCCAAGAATTTAAGACAACAATTCGACACATGTCAAAGTGTCAAGATATTTTTCATAGAAAAATTACATAGATATTTGTGAACCTAACTTTGCGCGGTAATTTCACAATTTTTTGAGTCTTTGTCTGTAGCAATATTGTTGATATAATGTAGTCACATATTTATGATATCACAGATTGTTTACAATTTATTGTAAGGCAAAGCTGTTTAGAGCTGTTATAAGAAACTTACCATTGCCTATATATTTTTGAACCGAACTTTGCGCTAACTTCACAATTTTATGAGTCTTTGTCTGTAGCAATATTGTTGATATAATGTAGTCACTTATTTATGATATCACAGATTGTTTACAATTTATTGTAAGGCAAAGCTGTTTAGAGTTATAAGAAACTTACCATTGCATTGGATAGCCAATGCAATGGTAAGTTTAAGTAAAGTAAGTAAAATATATAGATATTTTTGATTCATGAACATGATCAGATATCTCGACTGTACCTGAATTCGACTGTACCTAATCAACCAACGGTTTGATTAATAATTAAATTGGGTATTCCCGAATTTAACGAGCTGACGAACTGGAAAATGTAAATAACATAACGTAACATCACGCCTGTAAGCTCCGAAGCGTTAAGCAGAAGTGCACTTCTATATATCTTCTATAGTGTTGTATAATTTAGAAGCATTTTTAAATTTTGTAAATGTAAGAACCATGTTTTCGTTTACTATGATTTTTTTCATGTTGACTTGAAAGAGCATGGCGGTTGAGAACATGTCATGCTCACTTAAATGTCTCATCGATGGTGGCGCGTGTGTTGGATCATTCGGTTCCCTACAAAATGGTTGAGCTGGATGGTGCTGATCCACGCGTGATGTTCGTGAACGGGCGCCGTCGGTTGAGACTGGTCATTTCTTAACTGCCAAGGCTTATTTTTAATCTTATATTTTGAAATGTTTCTTCATTTGTTTTTTTTTTTTTTTACATTGTTCTCGCATATAGAAGCAACAATAATTATGTACCCACGATTTGTAATATCTTGATTTAAAAGAGTGTCCATGGAGTTTCTTGCCCGTTCTTCTCCATAGAGATCTACGTTTTGGAATGGGCATCTAGCTTCAACTTTCTGACTGACTGACGGACTATTTTAATTTTAATTTTGACAATTCAAAAGTGCCTGTACAAGGTTTAATTGAAATAAATGCTTTGAGTTTGAGTTTGAGTTTGAGTTTATAAGTAGTACAGACGCCAGCACATCAAGCTACCCGAAACTGTCAAATTTTCCCAATCAACTTTGAACCTTATGCTTTAGCGATAAAGTTGAAAATCTATTAAAGAAATTTGACAGATTGTGGTAGGTTGATGTGCTGGCGTCTGTACCTACACAGTTATGTTTAATTTCTATTTAATAGGGGGCGAGCCTATCACCATCAACTGGGCACAAATCCTGACTCTGGGCTGTTACTGGGAAATTGCAGAAGAAAAAGCCTAATAATACTTTGCTCGACCCGGGAATCAAACCCAGGACCTCATGCTCGGCAGTAGCGCTTACAGCCACTAAACCAACGAGGCAGTCTTAAACGGTTAAAGCAAAAATACACCACGATTTGTCCTAAAATTTAATTATTATACCTAAACAGCACACAACTGGTATTATTTTAGAGGACTACGGACCTAAACGCAAAAAACCGGGCAAGAGCGAGTCGGACTCGGGCACCGAGGGTTCCGTACCATCATATGTTTTTAAATTTTCATCGGCGAGGCCTATATTCGTTAGAGAATTTTAACAGTGCGCACTGCGGTGTAGTATATTGCAGTTTTAGGTCAGCGCCATCTCTTGACCGATAGTGAAACTAGTGTAACTTTTGTTGATGATTTCTGAAAAAGTGTGCTATTTAGGGACATCGTTATATTTTTTCTGTAATCTTTACATAAACTTCTATCACATAGATTAATTTCAGATTTTTCTCTTTGCGGAGAGGGGGGAACGGTATTTTTTTTTTACATTTTTCAGCAAAAGTCGAAAACTATGCGGCCTAAAAAAAATTGTTTGAGAATGTGTAAACTACGCTCTTTACAAAAACGCAACGCTCTACGCAAAAAGTATGCATATATTTTTATTTCTTTCTTATTTGCAAAATAGTTGGACAAACGTCATCTAAAAGTATTCCAAATTTCAAGTTTTAGTAGTTCTTCAGATATCCAGCTGTGACAGACAGACAGACAGACTGAGTCTCACCATAAGGATTCCGTTTTACCATTTTGGTACGGAACCCTAAAAACGCAAGTGTATGGGAATATCTGGATAAAAAGTAGCCTAAATGTAAATCCAGGGTGTCAGCTACCTCCATAATTTTTTTTATCAAAATTGATCCAGCGTGAAGAAGTAACAAAAATATATACACACACTCACTCACAAACTTTCGCCTTTATGATATTAGTGTGATTCTTCAGGGTATATGCTAGTTAGACAGTGTGTTGAAAACATAATACAACTAATTTGATTCGATAGAAAAAAATCATGAAGATACCTCTAAAAACTTTCTTTTACAATAAAAACCATACTAATATACATACAATCATTTTGATTTTTTGTCAGATTATTCTACAAGCAACATACTAAAACACTAGTATTTTAATTTTTTAGTCCAAACAATAGATTTTTGTAAATAGATAATTGCTTCATATTTCGCAATAAATTACCAGCGTTGTGTCATCGCGCTTCTCTGTTGTTTTCTATGCAGTCCGACAGTGACCGCGCTTTAGGTCATGTAAGCCCAATAAGAATGATAAACATAATAATAATATCGAGAAGTTAGTTAGGTAGGATTTTTTTTGTTATGTAGTTTCTGGTGTACAATTAAATATATATAATTAAATAACACTGTACCTAACAGAGTTTCACAATAACGGCGAGTAAGATAATTTAACCGATAGTAACGATCACGGGTGCAAGTTGACAAGTAAACATGTCGGGGTTATCTGTAGTCATTATATATTAAATTATGTACGCTTTCCAATTGCCATATACAGGCTAGCGTTTGACCAGTTCGCAAGAAGTACTCTCCCTCTCCACAAAAATCAAGTAAGTTCACGATAATTGTTGCATTTTATTTTGTATTTTGTCTTTTAATATGGAGTAACAGGTGCCGAAAAAAAAATGTTTTTACTATTGTTATCTGATAGTGTGGAGACAGCGTTAAAATACGTTCATTCAGCGTTAAAATTCCATTTTTGTTCTCCTCGTGTAATTATAGGATATGACGAGGAGAAAAACGAGTAAAACCGTAAATGTTTTCGATAAATACGATATATAAATCCACATAGCATCAATCGATGATCAAATATAAATCCCGGAATACCTATTCCCCCGTAATATTTCTTTGTTGATTCGCAACACGCTCGCAAGTTATTGTCGTTCAATACCAGTCTCGGAAAACTGAAGATTGTTTTCAGTTTTGCTAGAACCGTTTGGGGTTTACCCGACCCTCGGATGGATCAATTCTGATTTGGTTAGGTCCGGGGCTAATTGAAAACGAGGGCAAACTTAATTTGCATTATATTTAGGATTTTTACATAATTCAATTAGATTACCCGAAGTTTTTCGATAAACAAAAAACATTATCTGCGCGGACGGGCTAAGCGGACGGTAGGAAAATATGAATCTCTGGCAAAGGGGCCCGGGGGCCGCCCGTTCCGACGCCGGCGAGTGGGCGGACCGGACACTACCTGGTTACCACCGATAGGTTCCTGCTATGAATGTTGCATGCTTAGTGACCACAATTTTTAAACGAATACCAGTGGAATATTGCCCCATGTACGTAATCATACAAACAAATGCCATACGAAATTACGCCCATCAGATAAAAACGGAATACAAAACAGAGTAATATACGGAGTAGGATTATACTTTTAACTTCACTTTATGCAGTTCACGTGCAGTTCACTTTTATATTTTTAAAGCAAATGGAGTTACTTTAAAAATATTAAAAGTGAACGGCACAATTTCGTAAAAGTTTTTAGTTTATCCGAAATGGTGTTTCTCCGAGTGCTTTATTTGAGATTAGTCTAGACTAGAACTTTAAAAGGAATTTCTTCCTATTTTCTTTTCGGCTTAAGGTTGATTTTCTAGTGGTCTGTTCTCTGTCTAACTGCACCGATCGTAACCCAGATATTTCCAAAATCATCGTGCAACTTTCTACCAACAAACAAACCCTTATTAAAAATATTTTATTTTCCTATAATCATCCAAAGTACGTCATTTCCAGAATGAAGGCGACTCTGATCCTGTTGATACTGGCATGTGTCATGGCCGCGGTGTACGGTGACCTGGTCTGCGGCACCAACTACTGCAAGCAGCACCCCTGCGGCTCCCCCGTGGCTAGCAGCAGCTGCAGAAACCCCTCGGTATACCGCCCCAACCACGCCGGCAAGTGCGCGTGCTGCCCAGCCTGCGTTACCTTCCTTAGTAAGTAGACACAGCTGAACATTCATGTACAGCACCATCATGTTAAGGGTGCCTAGTAAGAGGTGCAGAAAAAAAAACATTTCAGCAGCGCGTCCTTTTTTTTTGTCGCTGAGAAATGCATTGCGCATTCCCGCTCGCGGGGACGAGACGGGGTATGTGGGACTCCTGTCGGAATGACACCGACAGTATACCCACTAAAACTCAGCGGTGTTCCCACATCGCCGTGATGGGAGGGCCATGGGAAACTGGCTCAGCCTTTACTTCCACAACCCTCCCGGCGCATGCCCGCCTAGCTGGCGGGCCCTGCATGCCCCCCAGGTTGGGGGGCTACGGGAATGGCCGGGAACACCTGGCCATTCCCGTCCGACATTGGTGGAGGCCTGTGCAATACAGGCAAGGGTGCCCCCGCACCCGTTGCCTGCTGGCCTCCACCTAGGAGGAGGCGGAGATGACTGTCAGACTGAGCTCTTCTTCGTCCCGTCCTCCGATTTCGGAGCAGCACCGCGTGAGGTGAGGATCATCCTCCCGCGCGCGCTCCGCCGCCTCTTTGTGGGACATGACGTGTACGCAGAAGGAGGCGACTACCGCCCAGGACCTCTCATCCCTCAGCATGGCGTTAACCAAACCGGGGAGTGAGAGGTCCGGTCCGATTACCGCAATGAGACCGCGGCGCGGCTCGGACCACGACGGGCCCACCTCGAGGGTGTGCTGCGCCGTGTCCTCCGCCGCGCCACAGTCGTGGCACGACGGCGTCTCCTCCCGTCCGATTCGGTGCAGGTACGATCCGAAACAACCGTGTCCGGACAGCACCTGCACCAGGCGGAAGGAGAGAAAACTATACAACCGCTTGAGCCAGTCTCGCAGGACTGGCCCAATCGCGTCGAGGGTTCGGCTGCCGAAGACTGCGGTGGCGAGTTCCCCCGTCCAATGGACGACGATGGCGTCCCTCGGTTCCCGTTCTTCCGGGGCTGGGCGTTCTCCTCTCGCCCTCCGCCCCGCCGTCCATTCATATACTTAGGCGAGCACCCACGCCCCGAGTTCCCAAGAAGGGGTGCCGGCCAGAGCACATGCTGCCGCGAAGCCCACGCAACCATGCAACCCGTGTAGGGAGAACAGATTTGGCTTAGGCGAAATTAGTTCATCCTAAAATCGGATTTGGCCGGTAACATATAAACAAAATAATCGGGTGAAACGGCTCTTTCAAATCAAAGTAGAGTCATATCCAAAATATGTTCGTCACCTTAAGGGCCATTTAAAAAAAGAATCTGTCACTTGAGATGCCACGAGCGACAAGACAATGTTCCAGAAAGCTGAACTTTTTTCTAAACTCGATGAGTCATAGTAACAGTGCGAGCACTATGAAACGGTATTTTTGCCAGTATACCTCTTTAGTTAACAGTACTGGGCTTAAACAATATAATTATAACATAACATCATCATACCACGCCTGTAATTCCCGAAGGGTTAGACAGAGGTAATACCTAATACTCAATTAAAGTACCGTCGACACGAAAAGTAGAAGAAAAGTTGACGGTACTTACATAAACTACATCTACTGGTACCCAAACATCCATATACTGTATACATACCCATTCATAGCCAAGACATCATTGTAGACTTTGAAAAGAAAAACTCGAAAGAAACTTCAAGGTTAATCTTTGAAAACGGAGCAGGTAAGTAAGAACCTGTGCATAAAGATTGTTGATTTAGGTCCGAAAAGATCATTTTTATGTATTTAGTACAGTCAAGGGTCTGTTCCAATCCCGTTTGTATACCTTTCTCAGACTGACGATGGTAGGTATGAGCGTATAAATTACATCTATACATCTATCTACACACACACACATACAAATAAATAAAAATTGAAGTGTATTTGTAATGTCAAAATAACAGCTTTTTTGAAAGTATAGGGGAAGTCCGGGCAAAACGAATATGTTAAGGGGTTAGTGTAAATAAAAGCACAATCAAAAGAACTCTTTGTACTTTTTAATTTGTACTATGTTTAATTATCTTTGGAAAATAATCATTAAAATTCAAAACTTAAACAATATCTATAATCATTTTGAGCATTAACAAAAGGTATCAATTATCCGTTTTGCCCGGTGGGTCGGGCAAAAAGGATAAGTAGAATTAGTTTAGATCAGTCTTCGCATTCATCACACAACTAGCTACCAACTACATGAGAAGTGCAGTCTGGTGGTTCAGTGTATTTGTCAGCGCACACTAAACCGTAAAAATCTGGTTTCGAATTTTTGTTTTGTTATTAATTGACTGAGAATATTTTAGTTTTAGTTTTACTGGGGCCTGCTAACTCAGAAATGGTACATGTAATGGTAGTGGTAACTAATTCTAATAATATGCTTGCTCTGAACAAAAAGGAATACCTATCCGTTTGCCCATATCCATTTTGCCCAACACTAATATTAGAAACAAGTCAAGACTTGAAATGTTTTTAGTAAGTAAACAAAAAGTAACGATCACAAAATAATACTTAAATAAACGTGCAATTGAATATACAAAACATATTTATAGGCAACTGATGACTAATACAAATACCTAATTTGTGTACAAAACAACAATAATCCTTTTTTTTCCCTTCCAAAACAGATGCACTCGCGTATTGTTTGGGTTGAACTTGAGAAAGTGTTAATAGCGCTATCTTTTATAAATATGTATTCATGGAAAAATCTGTTATTTTTACCCGTACTATGCTTCTTCCCCGGGCATCCTAGATATAGGTACGGGAGCTACCCGTATAACTAAAAAACAATGTTTAAAATTGTTGTCTGTCTGTTTGTTTCGGCTAATCTCCGAAACGGCTGAACCGATTTTGACGGGACTTTCACTGGCAGATAGCTGATGTTATACGGGGAACTTTAGAAAAGCTTTTTCTTTAGATAAAGAATTAGTAAAGAGAAACATTTTTTTTCGAAATCAACGCGAACGAAGTCGCGGGCTCGGCTAGTTCTGTAAATAAACTGAACATCTGTTTCACCTAAAGCCCACACAAGACAGCACGCGAGAGAGGATTCCCGGTATATATCATTAGTATATAGGTAAAAAGTGCCGCCTTCCTAATAACCCTGTTATTTCCTCCACGGCACTCGCGGGAAGTGATTACATTATTTGCCGAGACAACGCCACTGTATAGAAATAATGGAAATTGTCTTCTTGTATAAGCTACGACACATTTCCTTCTCGTATGGTGTAATAGCTATAAACGAGAGCCACGAGAGGCGTAACTAGCAATTGAAGGGTATTTGTTTATAGTATTTTAAGTGCAAATAGTGCTTATAGCAAGTACTTATTTGGTCTAACAAATAGTGATTGCAATTAGTTGGTCCCGGCTGTCATTCGTGGATCTTTGTCGCTAAGTCGCTAAGTCGCTAAGGGTTCGTCAGAAGACCGAAAGTCTGTTATCCAGTCTTACCAAGGTAGCGTGTTACCCAGTAACTGGGCGGTTGAGGCAATCACTCTGCATTCGTTTAGAATGGAAGCCGACCCCAAAAATTGTTGGGAAAAAGAAAAGAAAAAATGGACTGTTATAACTTATCTATTTTCAGATAAGCTCAGAAGTTATAATCCTGTAAGATACTGGGAAAACTGAAGACTTATTTACTAACTTTTCTAATCCCCTCATCAAATTCAGTATTTCCCCAAGACACAAATGACGTCACGATCTTATTTCTTAATCTGGTATATTTTGTTTTTCAGACGAAGGCGTTGCTTGCAAGACTTACAGCAAGGAGCTTGGAGAGACCCCCTCCGCCATTTGCCGTGAGCCCCTGAGGTGCCTACGAGGTGTATGTACCAAGATCACTCCTAGGCGTTAAGTTACTTTATTTACGTACATGTAATTTTTATAACGTGCATGACAAGAAAAATCAGCTAAAAAATATATTAAGTTAAAAGCTGGAAATAAGCTTTGTTATAATTTTACAACGTTAAGCAGTCGTCCCCGCCCCACTTCGTAGTTCCCAACCTTCTTCTCCTGCTCACCCCTTAGCCCCCACAGCACAATAGGTGAACTATTTCCCGAGGAGGCGAGTGCATTCAGCGAGTTAAAGAGCTATGTGGGGAACAGTCAGAAAGGCCATTTTTTTTTGACCACGAAGTTGAATGAAGTATGCATCGAGTTCGTATTCGGTATTTCATCGATTTTCTGTCATGTGGTATTATCGATAGCCTGTAGCCAGTATCTGTTCTTATTTAAAGCGAGAATACAGAACATGCTTGCAATACACGTCATCGTATTGTTTTCCAATTTGCAACGGATCAAGTTGCGGGAAACAGCTTGTCAGTAATAAATCTTTCTACTCTGGAAGCGTTCACCTAAGGTTTAAAAGTGGAGTATACTTGACTCAATATTCAGTGACTCAAAATCATATTTCAGGTTGCCACACTTGTTACAAGACAGGCTTATTCACTTATTGCGATAAATTACCATTGGGGAATTCTACAACATAAATACCTGTCCACCCTTCCTCTCAATTAATCTAATTTGTGAACAGAGTCTGTGTAAAAGACTTCAGTAATATTATTAATGAAAGAACGCGAATCCACTGGATGTTAAGCGCAAAATTATTGTTTGGTATTTCTCAGGAACTTCCCCGTTGGTTTCGTGGTGACGAGCGCGACTGCTGAGCCAGAGATCCTGGGTATTCCTAGGTTGGGCAAAGTTTTATTTGGATTTTCCATTGGGAATTTCTCAGAAATAGTCCGGAATTTGGAAGTATAATATGGAGTGTATAAGAATTTCTCTCAAGCCGAAGGCTAGTCACCGTTGAGATTGGCCGCCATGACCGAAATACGGTCTACAGGACTATTTGTATAATTTCTCAGGAAGCTCGCAGTAATTTGTTTCAATGTGGCAACGACAGCAAGCAGCCATCAACGATTCACGGTTGCTAAATGGTAATTTTGTTTACCTACTCAGGAACTAATTACCTATTTGATAATGCTATCAATAGATTAGGGAACAGCTGCAGTTCATGCGGCCGCACACCTGCTCTTCTTATCAATATCACAAGATAAGAGATCAATATTACCTAAATAAGAGATTGACGACAATATCTCAAGGTCGAATGACCTTTACATAGATACCTCTACCTATTACAAGGTTGGATAACGACTACATTTTCATTTCGATGCTGGACCCAACAATACAGGTAAAATAATGCAGTTAGGTACACGTAAAGTTTTTTCAGTTATAATTGTCGTGGTATTTCCCGTACAGAAAGCGAATGGGACCGAACGCGCGGTGCAGACAAACCAGTGGTGTTTCAGAACAAAAGTTATTCGCTTGACGTTGCGACACGGCCGCTGGAAATTGAGGTCCTAATTACCTTTGTACGATTTCTAGTCTTCGACTTTTTACAAATTAAATAGGACTTGCAGGGTAATTGCGTAACACAATTACTTACACTGGCACTGTCCTTTATTTTGACAGTTGAATAACATTATTTTATTATTTTAAAGTTTATTAACATTCATTGCGTTGTAAATTATGTTTCTGAGCAGACGAATTTTTTAAACTTATGTATCAATGGATTAGTACTTAATTTCCTCCAAAATTCATAGAATTGTGATTTAATGTATTTTACGCAATTATAGCACTGAGCTATGCTTTGGACAAAAATACAAGTCTGTAAACGTCTCACTAACGGTAAAAAAGATGCAAAAAAATTTATGTGTCAAGGTTTAGCTATACTGCACTATGACCTACTCCTGATGCTGAGGAAACAAAAAAAAATGCAGTAAGTAATAAAACATCACATTAGAAAACACGTAATGAAAAGAAAAACTGCAATCCCAACCCAGTCTGTCTGTGCAATTTATGTTCGAGCAGTTGTGAGCTATCAATTTGTACCTTCTTTTTTTATTAGGGGCAGCTTCAACCGCAGGCATGCAATAAATGTCAGTGTCACTCTCCCGCTGTTTCATACACTTATGTACAGTTTTGTTACGTCGTTTATAATAGTTATGCTCAGTTTCCCAGCTAGTCTGTAGGAACAGTTAACTTTAAATAAAACCTACAAAGTATCATACTACTTGTAAATTAACGTGTTTGGGCATGAATATGACAGAAAAGTTTCGTACCAAAACTAAGTAGGTTCTTGTAATTATTGAAGCCCGAAGGTAAGACCATTTAAAAAAAAAAACAAAAAAATAGGTAAGACCATAGTATGTTTATGTGATATGAATTAATAGACAGCCGCTTAGAGCACTCACTGCTAGTACAGCGCTGTTTAATTCAACACTTAGTAAAAGAGGGGACTGGTCATCTTTTTGATGTCATTTCAACTTATTTAATTTTTTTTATTATTATATTTATTATGGACGCTTTTAAAGTTATGCATCGTTGTCACAAGTATAATTCCAACATGAATGATGTAACCAAAATTTTGTGATTATGATTTAATAGTGTCAGTGGAGTTTCTTGCCCTTTCTTCTCCAACTGGGCAACTAGCTTCATCTTTCTGACAGTCTGGCCCCTTGACAATTCAAAAGTGCCTGTATGTACTCAAACTCAAAGCACTTATTTCAAATAAACCAATTGGTTTATTTGAAATAAATGCTTTGAGTTTGAGTTTAAATTCATATCACGCTCTTTGTAAATGCCTACGTTGGTTGGTTTAATTTCTTAACATTCCAATAAGAAAGTACTTACTTATTAGTTCAATTTCTTAACTTCCTTTCAAGTCTAACAACCAGATGAAAAGGCAAACTACCTTCAAGACTCTCTCCAGTATTTCAAGAGCTCTTTTCGTCTTTACCCGTTTTTCATCTGATATTCTGCTTAATAGCCTTAATCATGGTCTATAGACACTTCTAAAGTAATTGGAAATATACTAAGTACCAATTTGAACATGTACTAGGTGCTTGTTGTTATCGTGTTTACGTAGCTACGTAAGTTAGACAGCTGAAATTATGGAGTTTCGTAAATAGATAGCAGGGACCCTGCGATTAATGTTTATTGAAGACAAAATATTGGCCGTAATTTGTAACATATCCACGAGGAGAGACGCCAATAAAAACGAATATTTAAAATGGTGTGTGTGACAGGATGGTGCGTACAAAATGAAACATATTTTTTTCTATTTCTTTGAAATTGCTTCTGTTTGATCACGTAAATTGAATTTGTGACGGCTTGAAACATGTTTCATAAAGTGAAATATTATACACTTATCTACTGAAGCCGATGACAAAAGGTTTAGCGTGTGACGTTACGAGCCCGGGAGTGAACGATAAAGCAATTGTAAAACCGTCGGACCGACACGTAAACGACACGTGTCGCAACGATGTTTAGGCATTATGTAGATATGAGAAAAATTATTCATATTTCTTGTGAGATTCGATTTTATATAAGCAAGTGATGCTATGGTACCTACTTGTACACAAGTCACTATTTGTGTAAATATGCTAAAATAGTTTATGGCCTCGTGGTATTAAAGTGGCCGAGGGTAAGATCACATTCCTTTAAGGCTCCTTCAAACAGGCGCGACACGCGATAAAATCGCGCGCGACACAAAGGCACCGCAAGTCGCGCAACGTGCGGTGCTTTTGTGTCGCGCGCGATTCGCGTCGGGCGTCGCGCCTGTTTGTAAGAGCCTTTATTCATTCCTATTTCATTTTCTCGTTAGGTAGATCTTTTCAGCCATTCCCAAAGAAGAATCGATCGATTCTGTAAAAATTTCACCGTGGAAACTTAGGTGAAGTGAGTTTGTTTTTGCTAGCAATTACCTACGAGTAACACTATTGACAGCTCACTCCACGCTCATTTCACTTAAGTGTACACGGTGAGATGGTTACAGAATCGCATTGCTGATACTTAATTCGTCTGTTTAACTGCTAAAAGTCCTCGTCATATAAGAACCTCAAAAAACCTCTTAGTGTAAAACGTAATTCACAGTCTACATAGCAGATGTTATCTCAAGAATGTAGTACGCTAATTTCAGCTACGCTCCAAGTAATAACAAACAAAATGGTAAAACAAATCAAAGTAAATTTCTTTCTTCCTACAAATTACACAGACAACTTTAAAATGGATGCTATTACAGCTGAAGTATAAAGCAAGTTCGTGTTTGAAGGTGAGAAGGTGATTCAGTAACAATGAAAGCTCATAAAGTTTTTATAGATTTTCATTCTTTACGGCGCGCCGCGCGCCTTTTCGGTGGCTCGGCCTTATTACAATGTTAGTTGCAGAGTTACAGGTGCACACACAACCTTAACAATGAAGATTATGAAACTGGCTTGTGCCATATTAAAAGTTTTAACCCGAGCAGTAGGTCGGGAAGGAGTAGATTTTTATGTAAGTACATGGTATTTTTTTGGTCCTGTGTACTATATATATCTGAAGAAAATATCGTTTATTTATTTATAGGTTCTGCCCGTAACTTCGTCCGCGTGAAATTTCTTGTTCCCTCTACCCACCTCCCTCACCCCCACCCATCTCACTTTTTTTTGTTTTGCGCCTAAGGGTCATAGCGTGATGTTGTGTAGCCTAAAGCCTTCCTCAAATATTAGGCTATCAAAGCAGGTTACAAAGGTCTAAAAAGTTACTTAAGAACATTCTCGAAATGTCTTATTTAAAAAAAGATAACTGGAAATCTCTGTTTCTATGGAAAATTTAAAATCGGTCTCATTTGGCTGTATCACTATTTTTCGAAAATGTTCTTAGGTGACTTTTTAGACCTTTATTTATATCCTGCTTATGCGTATGAAGTTTCATTAAAATCGGTTCATTCATTTCGAAAAACAAGAACTTGAAAGTTTGTATGAAATGCCGTAGTACGTCGTAAACGCTCTTAAGTACAAAGGTACCTGCTGTTTATTTATCTTTGTTTTACATAAATAAATTCACACCTAAGAAACTAACCCATGCCATGAAGTGCCATATTCAGCAATTCCATTACATAACTGATAAAGATGAGGCAGTCGGCTGCTTATCCATTACGTCTCAACTTCTTAGACTTTCTATTCTTAAAAAATACCAAAAAGATTACTAAATATAAATAGTAACAAAAGCAATCATTGTTTGTCACGAAATCACAGCTGTTTAACGCAGACGGAATCGATTGTCACGTCTCAATTACAGAGGGTATCGCACCAAGTCACGGACTCTAACAGGAACAATTCCCATGTGTGTGACGTCACTTTACCTATAAATATCCAGTGCTGGGCATATAGGATAATATGTAATTCCATTCGGTCTATCTGACAAGGGTGGCGACAGAACTGAAATACCTACATATGTCTGATAATATACGGAGTAAATGGTCCGAAATACGTAAAACATATATTTATTTGAACCTAACCGAGCTTGAATTGTATATCTTGTGGTCATAGGTCTATTTCTGTAGAGGCGAATGGCCCTCCGCCGAGAGCGTAGACTATGACCCGTAGGGTAACGCTTAGATAATAAGTAAATGGTCTAGACTAGCTAGGATTATAAAATCCACAACCCTTATTTTTTGCACTGTATACACTAAAAATTAAAAACATGATAGAAATAGGTGGCTCAAGACAAAATGCGCTTAAAACAAAACACAATTGTTATCATTTTTAGGGGTATTTATTTTTAGGGTTCCGTACTAAAATGGTAAAACAGAACCCTTACGCTGAGACTCAGTCTGTTTGTGTCTGTTACAGCTGGATGTCTCAAGAACTACTAATGCTATTAACTTGAAATTTGGAATACTTTTGGATGACGTTTGCCTAACTATTTTGCGAATAAGAAAGAAATAAAAATATATGTATATTTTTGCAACAGGGACTGAAAGGGGGTCTGAAAAATTCGAAGTGAGGCACTATGGAATGTGTGGGGGGGTATCATATGAAAGAGCGTAGTTTGCACATTCTTAAACAATTTGTCTTTTTTTTGGCCGCATAGTTTTCGACTTTTGATGAAAAATGTAAAAAAATACCGTTCCCCCTCTCCGGAGTTACCAAAAGGAAAGTCTGAAATTATTCTATGTGATAGAAGTGTATGTAAAAATTACAGGAAAAATAAAACGAAGTCTCTAAATAACACACTTTTTCACAAATCATCAACAAAAGTTACATTAGTTCCACTATCGGTCAAGAGATGGCGCTGACATAAAACTGCAATATTCTATACCGCAGTGCACAGTGTTAAAATTCTCTGACGAATATAGGCCTCGTCGATGAAAAATTAAAAACATGATGGTACGGAATCCTCGGTGCGCGAATCTGACTCGCTCTTGACCGGATACCAATTCGGAAAACCTGAGCCTTTTTTCCTGTATTGTAAAATGGCAGAATTCTATCACTAACTCATCCCAAATATATTACTTGAACCCCATTTCTAGCCAAATCTAAGACGGTTTGCAAAAAAGACAGGGTTCACCAGAGTGTATACTGTGTAGTGTGTGTGTGTAGAGTTCTGTGTGTGTGTATCTTTCTGCAAAGACTTAGAGCAGATAGATATGTAGGCCTAGTTATTGACGTATTTATTTCACTAAGCCAAGTTAAGTAACCAACAAACAGACAAGTTGAATACAACAAACAAACAAAAGTGTATAAAAAGGCTTCTAGGGAGTTACTGTCACTTAAAGTAAACATGTACTAGGTAAATGGAAGCGCCCACGCTTCTTACCCTTCTCGTGCCCAAATCCTGATTTCCTACAATACTGCTACTTAACTTAATTGGTCTGGCTTATATATTGAAGGTAAAGCTAATAAAGATTGCTACGAAAAAGAGTCGGAAAGAAAGTTTAGGACTATATGTGCTGTGCTACGAGGTGCTACGAGGATGCTACGAGGATGCTACGAGCCTACGACTTCCTGCATTAAATAGAGATAGGTCTTAGAGTTAGTTCATGAATAGGTGAACGCTTTCTTTACACATCAAGACGCTTTAGTGCCTAAGAAAGTATGTATTTTATTTTTATTTCATTCATATAAAACCGGTTACGTATTTTATACACAATAACGGTTATAGCTTCTGCCCGAAAGCCTGACAGCAGAGGACACCTTAGCTAGGATAGTATCACGCAGTGGCAAGATAAACTAAGATTGGAGTAACTTAGTATTCAACCGCATTTTCATACACCGAATTATATTAGGGTCACAAAAGAAAACTACGCCAAACTTCCTTTGAAAAGAAACGTTTTTGCGATATTACCTACATACAGTACACACGCATGTGTATCCAATATAATAAGAGATTGATATTGCCGCCGTGTTCCCAGCAATACCTTCACATACAATCTGCTACTGTATTACACTCGAGAGCAATGAATTAGGGTTACATAAAGATACCTGAAAGTTTCGGAAAGTAAGTATGCTAGCTTAACGGAATAAATTGTGTTTAATAGACAATCAAATGTTCCTTAAATAAAAGTAACAAAATGTATGTGTCACTTTGTATTATATTCATAAAAAATACATAAACAAAAAAATCACCAATCTCATAACAAAAATAGAGATGCAAATTAATATTCTACCACTTTAAAATTTTCTTGAGTTTTAGTACTTTCTATTA
Source organism: Luperina nickerlii (assembly GCA_963855955.1). Lineage (NCBI taxonomy): Eukaryota > Metazoa > Arthropoda > Insecta > Lepidoptera > Noctuidae > Luperina > Luperina nickerlii. The sequence continues at coordinate 14,447,250 of OY979666.1, read as the reverse complement.
CCCCCACGTGCTGTCATCACTGCGGTTATGCGGTTCGGCATGCTGTACACCAAGCTTCTTATACGATGTTGGGGAATATTCTCCCATTCCTCTACGAGCGCAACTTTGAGCTCTTGAAACGTGATCGGGGAAGGGTTTCGGTGTCTCACAAATCGTCCGAGCTTGTCCCAAGCATGCTCGATTGGGTTAAGGTCCGGGCTGCATGCTGCCCACTCCATACGGTTAATGTTCACCTCTTGAAGGTAGTCATTCCCAATTTCACCAGTATGAAGCCGGGCATTGTCATGCATAAAGAAAGCATCTTCTCCTAAATTGACAATAAATGGACCCACGTATTCGTTTAGGATTTCTTCCACGTATCTTTCGGTAGGTATAGTGCCGCTTTCTATAACCACCAGCTCTATGCGACTCTCTGCAGAAATTCCGGCCTATACAAGTAAAGATCCACCACTATAGGCCTATATTCTCTTCGATGCATACTTGCGTCAATCGCTCCCCTGGTCTTCTACACACTCGTGTTCTTCCGTCGTTCTTATAGAGCATAACTCTTGATTCATCTGAGAACATAACTCTTGACCAATCTTGAATACTCCAATTTAAGTGGTTCCTGGCATATGTTAATCTCGAAATACGATGCCCACGCTCCAACTTAGGGCCGTTTGCAGGTCTTAGTGGTTTTAATTTTGCTTCAGCATGTCGTTGTCTTACAGTAATTGCACTTGGGTTACTTCCTCCGCGGTTGTCGGAACTGATATGTAAGTGCAATTCCTGTGAGAAAGCGGAAAAGAATAGAAACAAAAGAAAAAAAATACACATGCAGAAAATTCGTAGTTCCATTTACAAAAGTCCCATTTTTTTATTTTGTCTTTTTGATAGCATAACTTTACTGTAACTAAGAAGTTTTATTACTTTCATTTATGGAACATTTAACACAATTTATTTCACTAAGCTAGCATTCTTAGTTTCCGAGACTTTCAGGTATCTTTATGTCACCCTAATTCATTGCTCTCGAGTGTATTACAATATTCCGAGTTCTCTCTCTATTTGCTTACAACACATATTCTGTGAATAGTATTTTTTTTATTTGTATATATAAAATAATTGAGGGGCTCGTGGTTAAGTAACAACAGCCGCACGGGTCGATCGATCAGGTTATGCTACGCTTGCCTCGGTTGGTCAGTGGATGGGCGACCATATTTACATATCGAGAACACTCCGTGACTCGGAAAGTACGTTAAGCCGTTGGTCCCGGCTGTCATTCGTGGATCTGTGTCTGTTTACGGGTCGTCAGAAGCCCGAAAGTCAGACAACCAGTTTTAATATCAACAGGTATCATATTTGCTAGTAACTGTGCTATGGAGGTCAGATAGGCAGTCACTCCATGTAAAATACTGGTATTCAGCTGCCTCCGGTCTGGACTGGAAGCCGACCCCAACTTAGTTGGGAAAAGGCTGATGATGATGATGATTGAAGCTATTTGACAAACTTGTTTAGTCGGTGATTTGGTATCTTACTAGACCCATTGATGCCACAAGTACTAAAATGCTTGCTAGTTAAGGCGAAAGCGCCAGGGTAGCCCGTGAAATTCATTTTTATTTGGTTTTTTGCAATTTGCTAGTCAGTATTAAGTTGTACGTTGATTAATATATGATTCGCGGCCGTAACAAATATGTATTTATAACATATTTGCTCGTAAAGGGTCTCTTATTTCACCAATTTCAATATCGTAATGTATCTCATTACGCACTTGTGCGGTAATGTAAAGTAAATCGCACGGTTTATCAAGATGTTCCGTCAAAACGAACGGTACTTTTTTTAAATCTTAGCAAAGAGTTTTTATTTCAGAAAAGATGTCAACATTTTATGAATAAAATTAACTTTGGGAGATAAAATATAATAAATAAACATTTAATTCTTTAATTTAATTAATTTTGACAATAAATTACAACCATTAATATATGTAATAAAAACAAAAATATTAATTTACTTTATTAATAATACTGGCTGTTTTGTGCCTATGCCTGAAAAAAAAAGCGCGAACGCGCGCGCATCGCTTATCTGTTAAGAAGTAAAAATTATTCCGCGCGGTTTTTCTTTTCGCTGTACTGTTTTTTATTTGAAAATGTCGTCAAGTAATGATGAATTTACTAATTCCACACCGCCAGAAGTCTCAGAGGCAGCGAAAAAGGCTACTCTAAGCCTCGCCCGAAAAATCGACCGATAGATTACTTACAAGCGTATCAAAATTTCATCATATGGAAAACAAGCAAATATGCAAGTTCAGTCCGATTTTTATTTATTTCCTCGCAAATATGTTATAAAACGTCGTATGACATACGTGCGCTTTGAAAATTACAGCCTCTGCTTTCTTTTAGCCCTCGCCTACGGCTCGGGCAAGCAATATCGCCTCGGCTGTAATTTTCAACTTACCGCACTTATATCATAATGTACTATTACAGAATTATAATCATTAAAGTCATCACCACAACTCTCTAAGACCACGTAACTCCAAAGAATGTCGATTCCATGAAATGTCGATTTCTGTAGAGATGTGTTTGGTTTATATATAGCTAATGGAAATAAAAATAAAATAAGTACCTGTAAAATAAAATTACGCCAAGATTCTCCGTAGGATTAATGGGGCACGTGTACCTATTTAGTTCACCCACATTTTGCCAGCTATATTTAAGTCATGTAGGTAACAGGGGTAAGTCTGTTAAAGAACCCAATAACACTTCGGCTGATCCGGGAATCGAACCCAGGACCATGCTCAGCAATAGTGCTTGTTACCACAATACAACGAAGCAGCCGCATACATTTTAAATAAATAATTAAATTTATTTCGTTTTCAGAGTACAACAAAAACTTAATCTATGAAGTACAGACGCCAGCACATCAAGCTACTACAATCTGTCAAATTTATTTAATAGATTTTCAACTTTATCGCTAAAGCATAAGGTTCAAAGTTGATTGGGAAAATTTGACAGTTTCGGGTAGGTTGATGTGCTGGCGTCTGTACAATTTGTTAAGATGTTTGATGCTTGCAATACAGCAGCACTTAATAGATGATCTACTAACTCCCAAACTAAGTCAAGCTTGTATTTTAGGAGTTAGTGGTTCTTAAGATACAGTGAGATAATGAGGGTTTTCGTGAAAATTTACGACACCAGTTGGCACCACTGTGACAAGAGGTCTTCCAATATAAAATATATGATGACGTTCTTCATTCGATTCATTCATTCGTTCATCATTCAGTCATGACTAAAGAAAATATAGGCTCTTTGACAGATGCCTGGACCTGACGTGTCAGTGCTGCCACCTAGCGAACGTCATTTCAGAAAACCCTCATTGCGTCACACGCTATCAGTAGCAATGGGTTTCATTTTGACAGTTCAACAACATTCATTGCGTTATTTACGTTGTTGAGCAAAACACATTTTTCAAACATATGAAGCAATGGAATAGCAATATCCTTCAAAATTATTCAGATTGGGATTGATAGTCGGTTACGCAATTAGGGTGCAGAACTATAACATCATAAACTTGCATAAATACATTCACGCCTTTTTCCCCATGAGAGTAGACAAACTACAGGGGGCCAAAAAAGGCAACTTTGGCAGAATCATAAAAGGATAACATTATGAATCATAATATGGCGAAGACAGTCCGTGTTTTCCTTTTTAGGTCCCCAGAACGGCACCTGCTACGTACGACCCTTATATACTCCTTTTGCTCCATTACATCATATCACTTTAGTATTCGATAAATTCTTATCAATTGAGAAAAATATTTACACCGCGAAGTGTATGCGAGGCAATATTTGAACCATGTTTTTTTCTTAGTTTTCACAACTTTTCCGTCTTAACCACTTACATGGCACCCCCCCCCCCCCTCCCTATAACATCGTCTAAAAAGTCCCAGAACACTTTTTTCTATGCGCCATGGGTGGTCTCGCCGCTTAGGTATACACGACTCCTACACAAAAAATGTCTGCATTTTGATTGACGTCTGCGATTTGTGACTTCGTGTTCCGTATTCGGTTGGTAAGTCGAAGTCCATGGATACTAGGCTCCATCGCTCGCTGGCAAACCTTGAGCCTGGTCCTCAGCTGAACGGTCAAATATCAGGTTTGAGCGCCGTATATAAGGATAGGGAGAATTTACATGTCAATTAATTTGCGTTTATGGCAAATTGGAAGATCTCCTTTCATTACGACGACGAATAGCTTTTCCAGGGGTTTTCGGTGCGGCGAGTAACTATGGCGTGCAACATCGTTGAAAGAAGTAGCAATATTTAAAAGATGCGCTATGTTGTTTCCATTCATTTCATGTCTAGAAACGAATAAAACTTAATCAAGTTGTAAACCATCAACTTGGTATCCCTTTTACTACACCTAAAATATATTTTAAAGTTTTCTCAGATGAAATCGTTTAAGATTTGGCATAGTTGGAATATATCCTATAATCTCACAAAAGCTGAGGCAATTTCTTGGTAACGTTGCGAGTAAATCTTCGCGTTCATAATACATTCGAGGCATGTATGCATACATATGTAGCGTGGAACAGCGATAGATGACGTCATCGTGACGTAGAACGAGCATTACGGCGCAGCATCGATATGGGTCAAACTCCGGCACAGAGCGGCCGATTCCCAAAAAGCTGGCCAAAACTCGAAAAATCAAGTAATTGATTTAAAATTTCTTACTCGGGGGTTTTCGGGGTCGCTGATTACGAATTTGATATTAAAAATTTTAAAAGCCACCCCCTTCCTCCCCTATTGACTACCCCCTCGCGTGAAATAGCGTATATTATTCAACATAATCAAGATGCATGTCAATTCATATGTTTTCGTAGTCGCTGATTACGAATTTGATATTAAAAATTTTAAAAGCTACCCCCTTCCTCCCCTATTGACTACCCCCTCGCGTGAAATAGCGTATATTATTCAACATAATCAAGATGCATGTCAATTCATATGTTTTCGTAGTCGCTGATTACGAATTTGATATTAAAAATTTTAAAAGCCACCCCCTTCCTCCCCTATTGACTACCCTCTCGCGTGAAATAGCGTATATTATTCAACATAATCAAGATGCATGTCAATTCATATGTTTTCGTAGTCGCTGATTACGAATTTGATATTAAAAAATTTAAAAGCCACCCCCTTCCTCCTCTATTGACTACCCCCTCGCGTGAAATAGCGTATATTATTCAACATAATCTAGCTGAATGACAATTTATAGGTTTTCGTAGTCGCTGATTACGAATTTGATGATGATCTATAACTTATTATGATCTATAAATTGGTATATAGAGGTTTTTAGGGTCGTTTATCATGAATCTGTTATCAGAAATAGTGAATTCCAAATGGCCGTCTCACTTGCTCATTCTTGTAAATAAATGTACAAAAAACAGCATGTGTGCAATTCACACGTGGTAGAAATGAAACCTTCAAAAACACTGTATAATGCTTCCTATCTCATTTTCTCCCACGTTAAATCTTATGAATTTACATGTCTCTTTTTACTGTCGCTTTTTCGTTTCATAAACTTTCAAATCACAACGATGCTAAAGAACATCCATCCATCCATCCATCCATCCATCCATCCATCCATCCATCCATCCATCCATCCATCCATCCGTCCATCCATCCATCCACACCCACACCCACACCCACACCCACGCCCACGCCCACACATCCATTAAATGTGATGTCATTTGTACTAATAAAAAACAAAAACACTGTATAATGCTTCCTATCTCATTTTCTCCCACGTTACATCTTGTATGTCTCTTTTTACTGTTGCTTTTTCGTTTCATAAAATTTCGAATCACAACGATGCTAAAGAAGTTTTCACTTCAAAAACTCAACGGGCAGCTACGGGCAGCTAATTTTTCTTTTTTCTGGTACATAATAATATTATTAACAACTTTCAATAACTTAGAGAGCAGGATCTATCAAGATAAAAAAGTTTTCACTCGACTATATAGATAACAAAAAAAATAATATTAATAAAACACAGCCTGGGCATATCTCTTTTTAACAATATACTATTTAGTATTTTATAAGCAGAATTTTTTTTTAAGTATTGTACTTACCTTCAGATGTAGAATCCATTTTTTGTTTAAGGTTTTCTTGGCAGTAAAAACTTTCACACGTGTTCAATGCAAGCGTTTATTAATCGATTTTCCCTACGCGTGGCTACACGTGCCGTAACGGCCACATTCAGACTAAGATTATGGAAGGGATTCGAGGCAAGGGACCTCACTCCGAACATTTTTCGTCTCTTAGGGGACTCCTTAAGCCAACTTGATGACAAAAAAACCCTAACTAAAAACTTTAATTTTGGAGTTTTGGCCGCAGAAAGCGGCCTTCGGCCGCGTTGCGGTGGCGAATTTTAACTTAGGGCTTGAAATCAATTCCTTCTTTAAAGTTTTTTTATAAGCCTCTCTATACAGGGTGACCACTAGACCCCCTAAAGAAGAAATTTTTCGTAGATTATAATAAAGAAAATCAGCAGTTTCATAAAAAAGTGCAATACCTACACGGTCAAAATGTATGGAACAGCATTTTTTTTTTGATAACCGGCTTAAAATGTTTATGGCTTAGAGGGTCTAGAATCATGTGCTGAATTCATGGTTACTGTTTGCGCGTCGGCGTCCTTTTCACACTTTAGAGCTGACCCAGTTCGATTTTTAAAATTTATGATTTTTAAGTCCACATCGTAACAGAGCCTTTGATTTTGACCTAAATTCGCTCGTCTGAACGAACACCAAGAAGTATTAAGGCCCGGTTTGATTATTTTTATTTTTCACATATCGTTCTCCTCGACGTGCTTGAAGTGGAACTCCTAGAGAAAATTGGCTCCGTCCTTAATTGGCTTGTTGTAAACCCCCCAATGACAGAGCATCAAAGAGGCTCCATGCTTCACATGCTCGATCGACTATTGCTGCGTATGTGTGTGTTCACATCATTCAGGGATGATTTGATCGAAAATATAAATAATAGAAATAAACTAGGTCAGCCATTATATTCTAAAAAAAAGTCGAGACGTGGGATACCTGGTTGGGGCGTTCCTTTCTCTTTATATTAGGTAACAAACAACGTTTCAGAGTACCAATAAAAAGGAAAAATAAACAGCTGACGCGCTTCCCCCGCGTCTATACCTACAAAAATATACCTACCTGAAGATAGAAATACACTTGTAAACACACCCATACTATAGCAAAAGCGTCGTGACTGTCAAAATCATACACTTTTTTAGGTCTAGCACTCATTTGCCAAGTCTGCGATAAGGAACTTCGTTCAAAAACAGCGATATTTTAAGTTCTAAGATATTTTTTGTTCAATTCGAATTCAAATCTTATCTAAGCATTCAAGTTCAAAGTGCCTCCTAATCACGACTTCATGAAAAAATATCTCACCAGAAGATAGCTGACATTACAAAAGAAAATAAGGTTTAAATCGAGGCCTACATCAAAGGCAAGGAGGCAAAAGCGATATTAAAGCACTAATAACATGAGATCAGTGTTTCTTCGCTCTATTTTTAACAAAAAAAAGTGTTCATATAAGAAATCTCAGACTAAATTAATTTTAGATAGGTATGTAGTGTTTTTAGCCGAAACTTCTCTGTTTTTTCGCTAAACAAATTTAGGCGGACATTTAAAACGAGCTTACTTGTTACGAAACAATACAAAGGCGGGATAGCCTCCTAATTCTTGTTGTCCCACTTCCGTTCTCAGATATATAATTTACTGAAGTCCCTTTATTTTCGTCTTTTAATTGAAATTCGTGATTCACAACGTAAAAATTTTTGTGTTAATTTATCGTGGTCGGACTTGAAGTTTTAGGTAGAGATAGAATCTTTCGTAGATTAATGATATCAAATGTCACTACATTTATTTCTAATTATCTAATTAGCCTAGTAACCACGTGCCTATTATCAACTAACAGCGGGCAGTTATCGGCTTTAATAACAATAATTTCAAGTTTAATAAGTGTGAATATTTAGACAAAATAATAATTGTACCCTTAGCTACAATTACATAAGTAATTAAGCTATTTTATGTTATCTACTAATCCTGTGATTATAAAACGCAACCAGACAACATTTATTCCAAATAAGAATACATTCAAAATAAGAATACCGCGCCACAGTATAAATAAAGACATACAGTACGTCGTCTTCATACAAACGGACGAAACGCGAGCTATACCTACGCGCCTCGACCACGGCATGCACTCAGCATGCAGACAGTCGCGACTGTGCTGCAGTGACGAACGGACGGTGTGTTGTTTTTTTTTTACAATAACCGCGAGATTTTTTCACTAAAAATAAGTTCAAGTAGATATTTAATATGACGAGTAGGCTATATTGTGCTGTTTTTGGTTGCATGAATTCGACAATAACGCATCCAGAGATAACTTTTTTTAGATTACCTGGAAACTCTGAAAGGTAAGACAAAATAATTTTACTTACTTGTAGGTAGGTACATAATGTGTATTTGATTTTATCTCCCGAAAAAAAGATGTCTGGATTAATAAATGAAGTGAATAGAGTAAAGGAAAGTGATAAACACGAGTGAGGTAGGTAGTTATAGGCGGTTCATGAATCATTAAACGGTAGGTACGCTGGTGTTAAAACCTCGGGGCATGTGTGTTTTGTTAGTTTGTATAATTCCAAGTAAAGACGTGGTTTTTATTATTAATAATAGTTGTTTATTGTACTGTGTGTATGAATAATACTGGAAAAAAATTGGTTGTCTGTAAAGTCGATTTACGGACGATAGTTTAACGTGACAACATCATAACAAAACATTAATGAAATGATTGCATACTTTTATGAATAAAATTTAATTATTTTTATTGAATTATTAATATTTTGTATGAATGAAGGAGAAGGAGGAAAGAAGGAGGAAAGAAAGGAGGAAGGAGTGAAATGAAATCTACAATTTAATTGATAAATTTGCTTTTATTTGCACTCATTAATTTAAATATGTTTATTTCTTCAATGAACAGATTATTTTAATTATAATTTTTATATTATACATGTTTGCTATTTAACTTCTTCCAATCTGTGTTATTCTGTTAAGGATAGGACGATGATAGGAAAGATTAAAAAAACATTAATATACAAATTTTGAATTTTATTTGTAGTTCTTGAACGTTTGATTTAACTATAATAATAATAATAATTTAACATAATTTGTTTAAAAATACACATGAACAAGTTTTCATAGTAATAAACTGTAATCAGATTAATGTTAAATAAATGGTTAATTCGAAATGACGAATTATTTTATTATTTATGTACACACAGTAAAGTACAATAACAAAACTAAATGGAAACACAAAGTAGGCAAATGTAATTAAAATGCTGGAGGCGGGCAGCCCTATCGCATGTTTACGTACCGCGCGGCTGTAGGCATTTAATTCAAGGTTACGGCCGAGATACAATACTGTATGTCTTTATACTGTGACCGCGCTGAGGCCACTGCTGCAAGTACCCTCAAACGGCGAAAATATTCCAACTATAGTGGGAGTTATATGTTTGAGTCGTTTAGGGTTGAAACACTAGGGCCATGGAGTCCGAGTGCCCACTTGGTTTTTCGAGATATCTTCAAGCGTTTGGTCGACTCTCCAAGTGACCAGAGGGCTTGTCTATTTTTTAGCCAAGGAATCAGCATCGCCATACAACGGGGCAATACTGCCAGCCTTTTCCTATTGACAGCGATGCGGACGAATTTTTTGATGCCCTATGATTCTTTTCCTGTTTTTCTTGGTGGTTTACCTATGCATACATAAAATAAATACGTCATATTAGACCGAGCGATACTAGGCATGTCACGAAAATGTTAAGTTATGATACTTTTAAATAATAATTATCTGTAAAGTGTGTGTTTGTTCAAATGATTTTGGAATTAGTAGTCTGGATTTATGTCCAGCTCGCGAACAAAATGTGGTATTCTATATACCCCTTCAGAGAAATTAGTCGCGGTGTTAAACCTCCAAAAGAAATTGAAAGAACATACAATAAAAACAAAGCTACGTGCCTCGTAGCACTTATGTATTTAAAAAATATGATGGTGAAAAATTCGGATGAAGATTTTTTCAAATAACTTTTTTTAGTTCCCTCGCCCAGAATTTATTAAATATTATATGTAGTTATTAAAATAGATATTTTACTCATTTCGGCGGTCTAATCGTGGCCACACACCTAATAAGATTTTAAAAAAATAGGGATCTTGAGTATGTTTTATTTTGTTTAATTTATTTTTATTTTACTGATTTAAATCAAACACAGCGCATGTAAAATTTGCTGTGATAGGCATAAGGCAAATTCTGAACACTTCTGGTGGTTCTTAGGTCACATACCTACCTATCTACTTAAATTGTTTTTTGTCAGGGATTGTTGTAGAATTCACCTAAACATTGTAAACTGTACAATAAATAATCCCCGATAAAAACTTTGTTTATCAATTGATTTATTTATATTTCAGTCTGATTGAAGCGACAAGATAATTTCTTTTATCTTAGCTCAACAGTTTTAACTTATCCGAGGATGTTTGATAAAATATAAATAATTAACACATGAACAGTAGCAAGCAAGCCAATGAGATCGATAGGCGTGCGCGAGTAATAACAAACACTTTACATCTAATAAATAATGAATATTCTCCGGTACATCTTAGTCACATTCTTATATAAATTGTGACAGTGATCATCAGAACTAAGAATTTACACGTCGTCGTTAACAAATGATTTGATAATTTTAAATAGTTCCAAGTGCTTGAAATCTAATCAATTCCTAATTCTAATTGATCGATTCTGCGGTGATATTCAAATTTTATATTACTGATACAGCTGATGCAAAAGGTGTCACTATAAATGCGTTGTCAGTAATGAAATTTTAATTAGTGTTGTGGAACATTATCAAGTGTGAAAGGTTAGTTCGATAGGCAACAATGTAACAATGCTTGTGCAGAAAATAGGCTCGTCCAGAGCTCTGGCAATTGTCAGTGTAAAAATTGACATGTTTTAACGTGTTGTGTATTAAGAATGTTGTGTTAAATTGTATGCGAAAATGAGTTTTATAATAAACAAAAAGTTTTAAAATAAATAAATCGCCTTCCAAGAGCGAGGTCGATGTAAAGAGCTGGCCCATTTTGCAATAAAAAAAAATAACGGGCCCAACGGGTCTTACTTCGGAGGATATACTTAACCCAGAACAAATCATATTTCCTGTGTCTGCTGATCGGTAGAGAGTGTTCGTGTGTGTGTGTGTAGGCTTAGATAAAGATTATCTATCATAGTCTATGCGGATGTGATTAGGCGCACATGTGGCGACGCCGATGATAGAGGCTAATTGAAAATAAACGCCTGCGGTGTTTGACACCTGTGGTGTACCGTGTGGTTTGTTTCACTGTCGGACGCATGTGCAAGTGCCTTTGATCTAAACACCCGTTTGTTGTTCCAATTACATTAACTGACATGTGCAATTGTATTACCTGTCAACAATATATTAATATTGTATCATGTTAATATTTGTTTTGTGTCGGATTTCGACGTGGAAGAAAAGCAGTTACAACAGATGCTTATGTTTTCTTGCTGAAATCTACAAAAATAAATAAAATTGAAGCGTCTGTTTGTAATGTCAAAATAACAGCGTTTTTTACTAAATGCATAGTATGCAAATACTTATAACATATTTGTCTGTGTCTGTTTGTTCCGGCTAATCTCCGAAACGGTTAGACCGATTTTGACGGAACTTTCACTAACAGATAGCTGATGTTATAAGTAGTAAGTAGTAACTTACGCTACAGTTTAATTTTTTTGGATGTTATTTTAGAAAAACAATAAAATAAAAAACAACCAGTACCACGCAAAAAAATAAAAATACTACTGAATGAATTTCGATAAAATTAGGCAAGGAGACAAATGATATGGCATAGAATAGTAGACTATTTTCCAAGGGAGCAAACAACTATTTTGAAGGCGACAGTGTTTCTTTGAATCATGAGCGCAGCGAGGGATTAAAAGTACGTCAGTCGAGCTTAAAATAGTGTTGCTCCCGAGTTGGACACTCTTCTTTTTATCACCCTCTATGAAAAAAATAACTAAGTGCAACTTATGAATAAGAATAGTATGTTTATTTATTTACATAATATACAATATTACTTGAGGAAGACATACTCATTTTTCACAAACTTAAGTAAACTCCTAATTTGAGAAAACAATTACGAACGAAGGCAAAACACTTTTCGCGCGTTTTTCATTTTTTCGCTAACTTTTTTTTTTATTTGGCTCGCGCGCGTCTTTCCTTATCATACAGCCTCTTACTTGTTCATACATTCTTCGTGATTGATCTATTTGCTGATTGGAACGTTTACTAACAATATCCACATTCCAAATTCAAATAGATCCTAGGGATTAAAGAGCTATTTTAGTCCCCGTTTACGAAGAATACACTAGCTCTTTTTGAATAGATGTGATAAAAAAATAATTAATTGGGAATAGGCTACTTTTTGTCCCAGTAGGACTCCAGGGGGATAACTTCCGATATCACGCGGGTGAAGGTGGAAAATAGATCTAACGGGCAGTCGAAACAACAAGAAATCCCATTAGTAGAGACATATTTTTATTTTGTATTTATAAATATATGTTATTCTGCTTACTTATGTAGCTTTACTGTTGTATTGAGTACTTTTAAATAACTTTTATGTACCTACTTATAAGGTCAACGACATTTATCTTCTTCTCGCTGACAACAATATTTGTTTTAACAAAAAAATTATTAGGTTATAAAAAATAAACAACTCGTAATTTCAAGAACGTTCACAGTCTGACCTCAATCTCAATCTGTCAAAAATTACTTCTAATTTCCCTACATTTTGACAAGTTTTTGACATTTGTTCGTCGCCGAGATGAGACTGCGACTATAGTATATTTCATTACAAGTGCGGAAAGGTTGTCATTGCAAAGAGTTCCGACAAATGTCTACCCGAGCCGAGGCGCAGCCGAAGGCGAGGGTTGACAGTCGGAACAAGTTGCAATGACGGTTTCGCACGTGTACTGAACGACTTTTTTAATACAGTTGCGAAAAAATGAAGCAATTTAATAAAATAATAAAAACACAATAAACTCAACTAACCAATGGCGCCAACCGTAGAATATAAGCAGAGATTTTTATTTCTTCACCCATTCTGGTAGGCAAAGGGAACTATGCCCATACAGCCAAGTCTTCAGTAGATTTTTTTTATTGATATGAAATGAAAATGAAATTTAATGAGATAAAATGAAATGAAACCTAACCTAACTCATTCAATCAAATCATTAAATCTGATATTGAAACAAATTAGTAGCTTCTTTTTAGAAATATACGTATTTTCATGAATCATAAAAACTTCTATGAATTTTTTTAGTAAAAACTTCATGGTTGGTTTTTCTTTTTAATAGACATTATTTTGACAGTTGGGAAAGAGAACGCACGAGTTCGGGAAAGGTAAAAAAAAGCACGAGTATGTAATAGCCCACATCCTGAACGCTATACGTCCCTGCAATACGCCACTTTTTGAGCAACTGTATTAAAAAATTTTAAACGCTTTAAATTACGAGAATTGGCTTTGGTATCGGTAACCATACTTATACGTAAACCTCGATGGTAACCAATCGCAAGCTTGGCGTTCCGAAGTTACGAAACAAGCCAAACAAAACAAGGCTTGGTGCGTCTGTACTGAGTTTGTACTGGCTGTTATCTTATCAGTACCGGCCGTTAACGTCTATTGATGAACATTGAACATAGAGTTTGTATTAGGCGGCGTAATGAGTTGTCGCATGTCGTGAGACCTTATTTTTTATCATAACTCGCTTTGCTAACGATTATTGACCACAATTTATGTGTATTTCGCCATATACAGGGTGGGCAAAAATTCGTAGATCAAACGAAACAGGGCGATAGTTGGGGTTATTTGAAGTAAAAAATATCTTTGTGGCAGAGCCCTAACTTGATCTCCTTAAAAGTTATGACAATTTAAGGGTTTACAGTAGATAAGGTTCTAAAGTTACAAAATATTTTTCGTGAGACTTAAAAGATATTGAAAAAAGTGCCAATACTGATAAATCATGGTACTTACTTTCATAAAAGCACTGTTGTAGTGATGATACTTTTTTTTTTTTTACTTGAAATGACGTCAACTATCGCCCTGTTTCATTTGACCCACGAATTTTTGCCCACCCTGTATAAGGGATACCTATATTGGCCATCCTCCGTTGCCCTTGCGTTGTCTCTTGTCTACTGGCCTTTTAAAGAACCCGCGACGTTTGGGAAGGGTAGCCTGCTCCATACAAACCAGCAAGGAAGTGGCCCTCGCCACTTGAGTATTCCAACAAGATAATTGAAATAACCCCAATTGTACATTTCGTTTCAGAGTAAAAGACAAAAATGACAGAAAACCGCGTTCGTAACCGGCACAAGAGTGGGAAGCAGAATGGAGAAGCGACACACCAAGAGGAGAAGAAGGATGAAGAGTTCTCCACCAGAGAGTCCCCACTGACGAGGCTAATAGACACGTCTCTACACATTAGGGCTATCTACCACATATTCGTCGTCATTCTCCTAGTACTGTTATGTGATACCGTCATCTATGACCTCGTCGACAGTGGAAAGCAAGTAAACATTATACATACTTAAACATTATACATACTTTATACTTTAATCGTTCATTTTAATATAATTCTGATAGATTTGGAAAAGTTCTCTTTCCAATATTACCATTAAAAATAGTTTTAACCTTTTTGGTACACAATCCGCTTATCTGTTATGCAAGCTTATTAAGTTCGGTAATAATAAAAAAAAGCAATAGTCTCTCACTAAAATTGGAAATTGAAAATTAAAACTTTTCAATATTAATTTACCCAAGTTCTAAAAAATGACCCGTTTACGATACAGAAGTTATTTAACATTATAACAAGTTACATTATGGAAAAAGGAACTAAAACCTTTTTTATTTTCCACTGACATACTTTCAGTATACCTATTACTTTTTTTTTATTTAATTATAATAGTTCCCATAAAACATTCATAATTATGTTTCCGAAAGTTATTTAAAACAATTTTTAATGCTGTGGATGTTTTGTCACGCGATTTAGAGGCACTCCCTATAATTAACTAGCCATGAACGTTCCTCGTTTAAATTCCAGATGCCAGATCTACAGGCTTTTATCTCCCAGCTTGTCAGAGACTAAATACTGCAATTTTCACTCGCGTTGCCTTAATTACGAAAAATATTTTGTGCTACGAAAAAATGTTGAACAAACAGCGTAGGTAGCACTTTTTGTTACGTCGACGCCAAATTGTGTCATTTTTACTCCGTTAACATGCAGAAGTTTCGTTTGTACTTCATATTAATGTAAACTTGGGTATATTTTGTGTAATATTCTTGTTAAAAATTCACTTACTTAATTAGTTAATTTTTACAGGATAAATGTAGGGCTGTCAATAGTTGCAGCGGGATTTGGCGACATCAGACGTGGACTGAAGTTATGGCTGTATGACTTTTGCGTTGCAATGTCATTTTATCCTTTGCTCATGGTATATTCATGGATAGGAACAATCTCGAGAAAATATCCAGGTAAACCTTCACTTTCTGACCTTCACTTTCATATTTAAAACCAAACATTCATAGTAATCCATTTTTTAGAAAGAAAAAGCTACTACTTTCAACTGTAGTTACTGTGTGTGTGTGTGGTGCTGTGTGTGTTTATCGGACAAAAAATATAAAATAATTATTATATCTAATTTGTTCGATGTAAAACTACAACGGACATGATAATATTTACGGTCAAGTTCAAAGTAGAATTTGTATTTAATTTATATATTAATGGTACACAATCAGTTACCGTTAAATATCAGAATACATGAAGTGAGTTAATTTTTAAAACTAGAAGCCCGTGATATCAGTGATAGCATGCGAAAACTATAGTACCTACATACTAATTCAATTGCGAGTTTTTTTTTTATTCTGTCTTCCAGATAATTTTAAGAAAAACTCTGGTGCTCTTTAGGCACGGAACCCAATAATCCTTAACTTTTTGTCGTAATAGTCTCTCCGCAACCGGATATCTTTGTGCCGACATTAACTGACTTTATGGAGGTAGATGTAGCTATTCATATAAATTAACGTGGTGGGCGGAATAGCAGCAAGTGGCCACTGGCGTCCTCAGGTCGCGAGTGGAGTCTTTTGTTGCAAGCGGCGGTGCCCGGCCGGCCGCGCTCTCACGACGCCCTCCAATTAGTCACTTGGTTGGCCATAACCGTGCACCCGGAATGACTAGTTTTTATACTGTTGTGCGCTTTTCACACTGTCTTGTTTTCCTTATTTTTTGCGCTGTGTTGAATGGCGGAAACGCTTTTTTCTGTAGGGCTATTGAATTTTCATTCAATGCCCATTTCAGAGAAATAAGACTAGGGGAATGCTGTTTATTAGTCTTGCTTAATTGCAACTACTTTGCTTAGGTAATATTGTTTCTTCTATTGTTAGATTAAATTCGTTTCCGACTGTTATTCTCGGATTCCTTTGCGCAAAAAAACTAATTTGTTTGTAAGCAAAATAAGTAATGTCCACTTAACTTGCTTCTTCTTCTTCGTGTCGCTGCCACAACTGAATTTTATATCTGGTTAGCTCAAAACTTTGCCACTTCTACGACGTCGTCAGTGGAAGCGCAGAGGTTACTTTGACTGCATGTTTTAGCACACAGAGGGCAGGATAGGAGATGGAGCATGGTTTGCGACATAGCTCTACAATCACACCCTACTGCCGTTCCGTCAAGGCAGCCCCACTTTACCAGGAACACTTAGATTACTTTAAAGCCTTTATGCAGAGCTTAAAAGAATTTGGTTTAACAAGATTCATTTTTAGAGTTCCGTACCAAAATGGTAAAACGGAACCCTTATGGTGAGACTCAGTCTGTCTGTCTGCATGTCACAGCTTGATATCTCAAGAATTAGTAATGCTATCAACTTGAAATTTGGAATAGTTTTAAATGACGTTTGCCGACCTATTTTGCAAATAAGAAAGAAATAAAAATATATGTATATTTTTTGTAACAGGGACTGAAAACTTCGAAGTGGGGCTACTAGGGCATGTAGGGTATCATATGAAAGAACGCAGTTTGCACATTCTCAAACATTTTTTCTTTTTTTTAGGCCGCATAGTTTTCGACTTTTGGTGAAAAATGTAAAAAAATACCGTTCCCCCTTATCTCCGAAGTTTTCAAAGAGAAAAATCTGAAATTATTCTATGTGATAGAAGTTTATGTAAAGATTACAGGAAAAATAAAACGAAGTCTTTAAACAGCACACTTTTTCAGAGATCATCAACAAAACTTATATTACTTCCACTATCGGTCAAGAGATGGCGCTGACATAAAACTGCAATATTCTACACCGCAGTGCACAGTGTTAAAATTTTCTAACGAATATAGGCCTCGCCGATGAAAATTAAAAACATATGATGGTACAGAACCCTCGGTGCGTGAGTCCGACTCGCTCTTGCCCGGTTTTTTAATAGTCTCAATACAGTAGACATCAGATGGCCTATTACTAGTATTTCAGTGTAAAATCAGCATTTTAAAGGAAAGTTCATCGAAATCTTTTATTGAGAATCCAAATAAAAAAATCCAGCATGATTATACTCATTCAATGGCTGTATTATCAAAGAACCCTCATCTCAATAATAGCAAGCATCTGCGATAAAATCTTCCCAAAGGTCCCGGGAAAGTACCTCAGATATACAGATATTAAAAACGGTGAAGACTTTCAATTTCAAAAGCCGTTCGCTTTGAATGGGTCCTGTTCTCATTATACTGCATTTAACTATGAACATCTGATTCTGGGTTTATTAGTCACCATTGGGTACCAATAAACTCAATCAGATGTTGTTATAAATTACGTAGTTATTTCTAAGAAATAATCAGTTGAGACACGAGTTGGAATCCGAAACTCTCGTCCTATCATAACGATACTAATTACTAACCTAGATTTAACATAACATATGTACAGTCAACAAAAGAGATAAGTTTGCATGATCGTCGGATATAGTTGAAGTTTAGTAAGAAACTGATGGATGTTGTCGACTGAAAATTAATTTGATAAATGAAAAATAAAGCTTTTATTTTCTATTAATAAAATTAAATTTTATTCGAGTACATCCATCGGTTTCTCACTAAACTTCAACTATACCCGACGATTCTGCATACTTATCTCTTTTGTTGACTGTACATAACTGTTTATGTGGCAAACAATCCTATTTTGTTTTGTTACATTTACAGGTGGAGTTAATTTACCCAGTCCTTTGCTTCGTACCAGCGCTATGGCTCAATATAAATCGAATCTTTACGTTGCAATTTCTCTAGTGAATACTTGGCTTAACTCACTGTGCCTTCCAATTTGCCGCATCACAGATTCTTATACACCACCATATACCTAGCTGCGAGCAACCCTCGTGCCATCTCGTAGTATCGAACTATTTCACAATAAGTCCTTGTTATGAATAAACTTCCATTGTTCCCAAATATGTATGAAATAATGGGTGGAGCTGAAGACTAAACAATGCTTCGAAATACTGACTTGAGAAAGTTTAATAATATTTCACAAACTTTTAATTAGGTACCTTGTCCTTTGTTGGTTTTCGACCGGTGAGAAAACAATTTTAAAATGATTTCTAATTTAAACTTTTTATCGGGTTCCATCGGGGTTTAGTCGCGCGAATTATTATGACTGGTTGGCAACTGAAATCATATTTATTTATAACTTTTTAGACACTTAGGTACATTGATGTTTATGATACCATTCAGTTTTGTTTTTCGTGCATGTTTCGGGATTGGGACCACGTAAGGGTTCACTTTCCTACCTCAACGGGTGAATATGAAAGAGAAAATCCGTAATTTATCAATAAATCTCGTACCTAATATGTATGTATGATGATACCTTAGTATCACAATAATGGTAAGCCGAATGTAAATAAAAGTATATTTTGCAGTATTTCGTCCAACGGTGGTGATATTGGGCGTAGCTGGAATAGTGGCTTTAGAAGTGGCTGTGGCTGCAGTGCCAGTGTACGAGCTGGCCAGGAAACATTTAGAGCTAGGCTCCTCTGTCGCAGTCACCTGTGAAATGGTAAGTGTAAAATTGTATGAAATTAATATTGCTTAATAGTAGTAAGTACATGTTTATACCTTTCTTTTTTTATGCTTGGGAAATTATCAAATAACTTCTCCCGCTCTGGGCGGAGCGGGGCGTGTCAGACTTTTACTGACTAAAGACCATCCGTGTTCCTTGAGTTGCCTGTGTACATGTTTATACCTAAGAATGTTAAACTTTTCAAAAAGGTTGACACAATCAAAACTTTAACGTTCGTTATCATTAAGCTTGGATAAAGGTTTTAAAATTAAACAAATATAAATAATACTAATAATCAACTTAGTAATCAATCAATACTTGGAGCTTTTCACCAACTGCTGCAAAGTTTAAAATTACTTAATTGGTAGCGAACAAAATCGTTTGTTAAGGGGACTACATGATCTAAAGCGCGGTCACTGTCAGACTGCATAGAAAAGAAAGAGAAGCGTTATGACGAATGAAGAAGCAATTATCTATAGAAAAACTATTTAATAATAAATAATCCATCACTAAATGCAGTTTGGCATTAGAAATGTAATGGTATATTTTTAATTATAATTAAAATTGTAAATGAAGGGATAAACTGCTTTTAAAGACAATTAAGAGGTGTATAATTGCATATTATTATGAAGATTTTTTTGATGCATTGATGTATGTTTAAATATGATTTGAGTTCCATCACTGTATTAAAATAAGACTTGAAAATATCTTTTTTTTTTTGTCAAAATTTACGATTTAAGAGAGCATTAAAAAAAACAACTTTTAGACCGTTTTCAAGAAATCTCCGCCTTAATAAATAAATTTGAGCACAACACATTTATTTCTTGCAGTCTTAATAAGTTATTGATTTGATTTTGATTTCTCTCAGCGTTCAATCACAAAATGAAAATAACTGCTAAACTACCCTCAATGATGTAGAAAACATTGCTAATGGTGGTTTTACACGTACTGTCTAGCCAGAAGGAAGTGATTATATACAAACCAATTAAGACAAAAACCAATTATTGTTAATCAATAAAAACAATAATCATGAACTCAAATGAAATTACTTTAAAACTACTATTTAACAGCAAGCCAGAACTAACGACAGTTAACAAATACATGCACAAGCATAATTATAAAGTATTTACTTGGCAACAATTTTGACACAGTTTGCTAAACTAGGGCGTTATTCAATAAACGTTCCATTAACTGTATTTAAAACATAAACATATACACAAACACTTCGATAAATGTCGTCATCGTTTGAACTCGGCTATGAATTGACCTCGTGGGTCTCGTCAGAGGCTACGAAAGAATAAACAGGGATAGGTAGTAGGTATTTAAAGGACATACTACAATATGATTCCCAATCCTTCTGAAAATTGCAATATCCCTGAAGGTTCGTTTGAAGCGATCTTTGAATAGGACCTTTTTTAATGACGGATATTTTCAAAAGACTTCTAAAGAGTTGCGTCTTTAATAACGACGTCTCTCGTACCTGCAGATACGAGAAACGTCGCTGATATACCCTAATGTCCTATAAAACATTTTTCTTTGTGTGACAAAAATAACATGCTCTTTTCATTCTTATTTTATGAAAAGCCAAAGCAAAGGATATTATTGTTTCCTTGCATTATAGGACCAACAATTGTTTTTTAAATAACTAAGCAGATTATGTCATTGTTTTCCATATTTGTAAAATATCTTGGGCATCAAATCACTTGAAGGGAAGTAGGCTGAGAGAGCAATAAGGGTGGTAGCTGACAAAACAGAAAACAACGCGCCCTAGTTCTTTAAATGAGTTTCAAAAATTTTTTCTTCGCGGCATATTTATGTATTTTTTTATTGCGCCCGGGTATTTTTAATTAAATTAAATTATACAGGGATGACCAACATATCGTAATCGAGATACATTTCGCTCGAGTAGGTGTTGAAGTTTTGTATTGGACAGCTGATACTTTTTCTCGATCACGATGCTGGTCCCACGGGGAAACTTGTTCAGTTTGATGGTCACCACACCCTTTAATTTGACTAAATACACCTTTTTGATACATTCTGTATGTATGCAAGAAATGCACCAAAACAATTCAAAGTAGTTTTCAAATGATGACAACTCATGCACAACGGTGTTTTTACAAATCGACTATTATTCCAGAACGAATTGTAGGCAAGTCTATGTGAGTGCACAAATATAAACAAACAAGAAGAAAGGCACCGAAAAATACTTACAAAGGTGATACCTATTTTATTTCTAAAGAAATCTCTTCTAGTATACCTGCGACAGGAGGATAGGTAAAAGAGAAATGGGTAGACACAGAGTACCTATAAGAGGAGAATAGAAAATAAAATACATAAAACCAAAAAAACTATTCACTTCTTTAATTATGTTTTAACAGACTAACCAACCCGCAACTGACGAGGCAGTATACCTATATTGCTTCGTCAGATACGGACAAGATACAGTGTCTGAACTTTGACATGGTATTCAAATTAGAAGGAAAATCAATCTAGTCACAATAATTAACTGTTTGTTTGTGATATCGCGACGGGTGACAGATCGTTGTGCGCCACTGATTCATTTACATTACAAAAGGAAACTTCCAGGCGGACGCCAAACAAAGCCAACTCTGTAATACACAAATACCAACTTTCCCCTCTACTACACAATATATATGTATTATTATATTGTAGGTACGTATGCGTGTCGTAAATCCTTATTGGCGTAATTTGCAACAATAACTCGCTCGCGAACTTTTATTAGTTACGTATGAAGAAGTATGGAGTTTTGTACGTGTTGTAATTATTTGGACAGGTAGTTTTATGTGAGCAATTTGTGCTATATAGGGAACTATAGAACGTCTCCGCTTCGATGGTTTCCCAAAAAAGAAACTGATTTTTGGATTTATAAATTTAAAGATACACTATTAAGAGCGTTTACGCCATACGGCATTTCATACAAACTTTCAAGCCCTTGATTTTTGAAATGAATGAAACGATTTTAATGAAACTTCATACGCTTAGGATACAAAGGTCTAAAAAGTTACTTAGGACATTTTCGAAAAATAGTGTTACAGGCAAATTAGACCGATTTTAAATTTTATATAGAAAAGAGATTTCCAGTTATCTTTTTTTAAATAAGACATTTCGAAAATGTTCTTATGTAACTTTTTAGACCTTTGTATCCTGCTTATGTGAAGTTGTCATTAAAATCGGTTCAATAACTTCGAAAAACAAGGGCTTGAAAGTTTGTATGAAATGCCGTACGGCGTAAACGCTCTTAATGACTATAATATTTCCATAATATATAAGCTAATAGACTTAAAATAATATTAATAATATGTACATAAAAAAAGAGGGAAAAGAATCATAGGGCATCAACAAATTCGTCCGCATCACTGTCAACATGAAAAGTGCCCAAAAAGCTGGCAGCATTGCCACGTTGTATGGCAATGCTGATTCTTTGGCCAAAAAATAGGCAAGCCCTCTGGTCACATGAAGATTCGACCAACCGCTTGGCGCCTGTCTCGAAAAACCAAGTAGGCACTAGGACCCCAAGATAAATTAATTAAAGTTTAGTAGGTATCTCGTAGCAACACCCCGTCAACATTTTGGTTCCGAAACTTTATTTACAAAGTGTCTTAGTTAAGATAACTTAGGCCATTATTTTCTGAAAACATAAAATTATATGCCACAAAATAAGTTGTAACATTATAAAGACCGATGTAAGTTGAACGGGTACAACAGCGTCGAAAGTGAAACGTAACATAAATCACCTGAATTGGACCCTTGTCAGGCTGCGTGGCCAGCGCCAGTAAATAACAGGATCGCCGCATGCCACTGACGAGGCATTATGTAGCCCTGCGTAGCCGTACGTAGTCCTGCGTCCCCTACGACGCTACGAAACCCTTCGTAGCGCGTAGCCCGTAACCCGTAGCGCCACCCTCCGCCTCACGTTCGCACATCCGACACGATTTTCTTAATTAAAACACAAACATGATTATGAAAGTATATTAATACAACATTTTTGTATTATGATTTATTGTTGGAAACATCTCGTATTTTTGTGGGCGCCTTTTTAGAATGAATGGCTACTACGCCCAGTGGACATGGCACTGTTTTTCTCAGCTTCTTTAATCCTACAGTCACATTATCTGAACACAAAGGAATAATAGAGTTAATATTATGCCCATACTTGGTACATTAGACAAACAAGAACAAAAAATATGATTTTGCTGGCTTGACTGTGATACGCAGTGGTCCATTTTTTATATTGGCGTGATTCTTACTGGTATGATATATATTCATATCTATAAATAAAGTTCACTTAGAAAGGGTATAAGTATTAATAAGTACTAAAAGTAAAGTGCACTTTACTAATACTTATCTATTAATACTAATATTAATACTACCCTTTCAAAGTCAACTTTGTTTAAGAATCACAGCAATATCAAAAATGAACCACTGCGTATCACAGTCAAGCCAGCAAATTAAATAATTTCATTATTAAACTCTAAAACCCAGCTTTCTGTCTGTAACGTTGTCGAAAAAGCTCGCAATAAAAACTTCACAAGTTTAGATTAAACGTCGACTATGTGCTAAATGATTAAAATCGCCATCTTGCTCGATAGCAACTAGGTAGGTAGGATAAAGTAAGTATATGTATAGTAATTTGTATGTAGAGTTTGTACAAATATAACGTTTGACGATACTGTGTCTTGTTATACCTGGGAGCCTGCAGCTAACTAATATGATGATTTAGTACTTCTACGAACATATCAAACTAATTATATCTATATACCAAAGAAAATTGTTCGCCAACTAAAACAAGTTTCGTTACTAAGGCCGCTTTTACATTAGGACGTTAGCAGTGAGATATTAGCGCGGCAGAATCAGACGCCTTCACATTATAAGAACAGAAGCGGCTGCCGCACCGCAGTTTAGATCAGTGTCGCGCACTTTATTAAAAAAAATGGATTCCGATGGGGAAACATTGTTGCTCCTGCTTTTGATAGTACTCCAGCTCATCGTCGACTGAGCGCACGCAGCGGCCGCGCTTCTGATTATTATTATGAAATTCTGACTGGGCGACCGTCGCGCGTTTGTCGCGCTGCTAAATGTGAAAGCGGTCTAAGAGGGTTATCACACTGCATCGGACACCGCTCCTGTGTGCGATGCTACGGTTTTTAACTTTGACTGTAGACCGCACAGGGATGCGGTATCAGTGTGTACGGTTTTTGTATACAAAACAAGATTCTAAAGTCAAACTTATAAAACCGCAGCACCGCACAGCGGACCGCTGTCCGGTGCAATGTGATAACCGCCTAAAGCATAATTGTCCTCAAATTTTCGCATTCAATGTTTCTAAAATATGGTGTAAAATATTACACCAACTATTCAACATCAACAACAAAACTTAAGAGCCTCTAACTTTTGATTAATTACTTGGAAACACCTTACAATATGGGTTTAGTAAAAGAATTTAATTACGTTTCTAATTTACTTGGTCGTCTAATAATAATTATGAACGTACCTGTTCTAATTATTTATAAGTTCAAGTCACGATATATTATATATAACATGAAATGTAGGGTAACTGTATTTGCTCCTGTTCACAATGGCCAGTGAGGGCTGCTTGAAAAGAAGTATTAATGGATTACTAAGAATAAATTTGATGGACCACTTGTGAATTGAAGTGGTTGATATTAAACAGTATCTCTATCGAATCTCTGTTTAACGGATTTCCTTGATATTACTACTGGCCAGATCTGTTTTGCTACCATCACGGTGAGTAAGATTCTATTAAAGGGTTTGATAAAAAAACAAAGTTCCTAATGATTCATTTAATGATGAATCAAATCGTTCCATTTGGAAGTTATTCATGTTAAATTAAATAAAGTTAATTTCTTTGTTTAAAAAGGAGGTATGTATTTAATAAATTGTTAGCCTTTCCTGTTTAATGTATCTACTGTACAAGAAACATTCCACCTTCACCACACCTTCTTTGTTAAAATATGAAAATTGCAACATAAATTGAGCAAACTTTCATTTGTTGTTCGTGCTCGTGCATAAACGCGTCACATCTATGCACCAAAATATGTATTTTGGTAATTCCTTTCGAAATAAATGGAGCTCTTTAATACTTACTTTCGTAATACATATTAGGTAGGTACGATTGTTTTAAGTTTAAATATGAGTATATATTTCCTAAAAGGCTTTACCAATACAATAGGCTTTGCTTAATCAGATAACAGACAGAACTCCATTTCGTCCGCATTCTCAAGAACCTCCACAGAAGAGCTGACTAATAGTGAACTTCATCAAATAGCGGATATTGTCAAAAATACCATAATCAAATAAATAATGCAATCCCACACCAAAATAAATAAAGTGAATCAATTTAAAAAAAAAAAATTAACTTCTGTGAAAGCGAGTGTTCAGAATCCCAAAACCGCCTGCGAATTTTGGCCAGACGGAGCCCAGCTTACTCTCACCTACACACTAACTAAAATTTAACTAGGTCTGCAAATCACTGGAATTCAAAGACTTGTTAACCGCTCGACTAAAAAGTGTTCTAAAGAAAAGCCTTCTGGAAGTAACATACACTGAAACAGGAACATTTCTCTAACATTTGTCGACAAGACAAAGTGCCAGCAAACAAGATCCCTCTCTCACCCTTTCACCCTCACAGACACTCTCACAAATATACAACATAATAAACGCTTTATTAAACTAACCTTGTAAACCGACATAATATGTCTTTCTGGTCATTCTTGCAGACCGATCCCCGAGATACAAGCACTGCTTAGTTCGGGGGTCAACGGTCAAACCAAAAAATTGTGATGTACAAACTTAATTGCGTTTATGTAAGATTACTGTCTGTCATCCATCATCACCTTTTCTTTTTGCCAACAACACTTTTATTGCTCTCACCTGCATAACTACTACGTACCTCACGCTTTACAACAAAAATAACTTTGTGCTAATTCTACGTAACCTAATAGCAAAACTTTAAACGTTCGCACGTCCATGTCGTGTGCGGTGTGTCATGTATGAAGTAAGCGGTTCTTTTTCTTCACCAGTTTTAAACTTTTCTAATATCCTCCTCTTTTATTCCAGTTCCGTTTCATGATGAAACTCGTGGCCGTTGCATCAGCTTGTGGGCCTCGCTGCCTGAACGGGAAAACACCGCTGCCAACCTTCAAACATTACCTCTACTTCATGTTCGCTCCTACACTTCTCTACAGAGATCAATATCCCAGGTAAATTAACTGCACGTTACTTGCAGAAACGCTCCACGTCTCCGTAATATCTTGAGTTAGGCAAAGCCAGCGTATTTACCTGAATTCATTTATTGGTCCGGGAGCCACCAATCCTGAAAGCTCCGTGATCACGGATTCTAATATTTTTAATAAAAAATAAAAGTTAACGTTTAGACGAACAAGATTTGCTTGGTCGGCGTGGATTTGATTGGCCGGAAATATTTTAATTAAATTATTTATTATTAAATTTCCATAATTTTTTTTCCGTCATCACGGATTTTGCTCAATCTTATATAGAATTTTGTGTGAAATTATGTTCAACAAGAAAAAATCCGGCCGACCAATGATTTTTAGCCGGAAAGGTCACGCATACCTATTTGAATGGTGTGATAAGGGGTAAAATTTATCCATCATCACGGAAACCTTTTTTATTTTTTTTAATTCATGCGTTTTAATGTCACATTTATGATTATCTTGGTATGCGTGCTTACAAACTGCCGAAAGTATCGCGCATACCAAATTTTAACCCTTCGCTTTTTAACGATTTCTATATTTCTGTAAAGAGTGAGTGAGGCAGATTTTTGGTTCAAGTTGAAACCTTCCATGAGTTCGTCTCTTTCTATTCCTTACGAATTTAACATTTACCTGCCTCAAAGATACGTTATCCACTCAAACGTCCGAGTCTGACAGCTGCCACCGCGCGCGCGGACTTACGGGGCCTGCGGGCGGAGGGTAAAGGCTCCTGTAAACAGGCGCGACGTGTGACACGAATCGCACGCGACACAAAGGCACCGCTCGTTGCGCGACTTGCGGTGCCTTTGTGTCGCGTGTCGCGTCGCGCCTGTGTGTACGAGCCTTAATGGGTAACTCACCGTCCGATCAGGACCAGGCCCGTGCAGGACGGCGCGTACGTGTTCCACGCGCGCCTCAAAGTAATGTCAGCATCAAGGGAAGGGGCCTGTCAGGGCCGAGGCCTGCCGGGTCAGCGGAATTGTCCGAAAGGGTTACCGCTGGCCCGGAACATAAAGGGCTAAGGAAGGAACACGGGTGGGTTTTAGTCAGTAAGAGTCTGACACTCCCTTCCGCTCCACCCAGAGCGATTTCTCATTTGATGATTTTCCATCCTGAAAAAAAAAAGAAAAAAAATCTTGCTGTGACCCGACTTTCTGTTTTATCGACGCTTAGACCCGTTATTTAATATAGTGTCATCTAGTGGCACACTCATGAAGGTCGAAAAGTTTCACAGATAAAAACTCGTTTAAAGTGTACAAGACAGTGAGGCTGCCATAGTCGCCCTAACGCTCAACGCTAAAAATTTTTGGGTTAATAATTTAAAGCTCTCATAATAAAATCTCAGCGTTTCATCATAACAATTTCAATATGAAGTGTTTTATTTCTAATACATCAACTAAAGAGAAAATTAATCCGTTTTCTGGAAGGGAAGACGCTTTTAAAAAATGGTGATGGTACCACAATGGTACTCGAACCATTGTGGTACATTGGCCCATCGGCACTGTTAAAGGTTGAGGAAATATTAAGTTGCCAACAGAA
This sequence comes from Luperina nickerlii, assembly GCA_963855955.1. Taxonomy (NCBI): domain Eukaryota; kingdom Metazoa; phylum Arthropoda; class Insecta; order Lepidoptera; family Noctuidae; genus Luperina; species Luperina nickerlii. The sequence goes on along the minus strand of OY979666.1, from coordinate 14,419,281 downwards.
TGAGGAAGAAATCGAAGAATCAGAAGAAGAGAGAAATGATAATTTTGATGATAATGATGTAGATGATTATTGATTAATAAACTTGAATTGAACATATTTTTAATATCAACCTTCATTTATAATATAATCAACCCAAATAAAATTTTTCCTGTATTTCCTCTTTTCCATATTAATTAGTATAATAAATAGTTAAAAACTTAAGGAAGAGACCAGAGGTAGAAGAAAGACTCTAAAAGAAATGTCATCAAGTAAGTGAAATCTATAACAGTATAATCCTCACTCACACAATAAAATTTGGTATGCGCGATACTTTCGGCAGTTTGTAAGCACGCATACCAAGATAATCATAAATGTGACATTAAAACGCATGAATTAAAAAAAATAAAAAAGGCTTCCGTGATAATGGATAAATTTTACCCCTTATCACACCATTCAAATAGGTATGCGTGACCTTTCCGGCTAAAAATCATTGGTCGGCCGGATTTTTTCTTGTTGAACATAATTTCACACAAAATTCTATATAAGATTGATCAAAATCCGTGATGACGGAAAAAAAATTATGGAAATTTAATAATAAATAATTTAATTAAAATATTTCCGGCCAATCAAATCCACGCCGACCAAGCAAATCTTGTTCGTCTAAACGTTAACTTTTATTTTTTATTAAAAATATTAGAATCCGTGATCACGGAGCTTTCAGGATTGGTGGCTCCCCGCCTATATGTAGCTAAGCTACTGATGTAATGAGGAGTACAATGCGTGCCACGAAAGATGAGACTTGACCCCGCCTCCCCCTCTCATTCCGCCGCCCCTATGACGTCCGGTCCCGTCCCGCACTCAGACCTCATACCGCTAAAGATACCTAAAATCGTGTACTGCGCATGTCAAGCCACGTGGTGTGTCAAGTCTCATCTTTCGTGGCACGCATTGTATGTTGGATTAATGAAGTAATCTTCCCATATACCTAATTTAAAATTTCAATAAGTAGGTACCTGTTTTAAGTTGATGAGTATTTAATTACCTTTTTTACTTTCGAAAACAATACACGCAATGTATGGTACGGAAACTCTTTGTAACGTTTATACATTGTACTACTACCTTTGTAAGTAGATCGTTTAACTCACAACGACAAATTAACTCAAGTCATGACGTAACAGTTTACATCCTGAAATCCGTGATTGTGCCTAATGAAAGCCACAATATTCGGCACTGTGTGCGCAAATATCGTAACCGGCAGTGGAGCCGTCACGATACCTGTCGTAAACAGCCATGAGATGCTAATTCCACATAGTTCAGCCGGCGGTATTTGATTCGGTATTTGCGGTGGCAAATTGCTTGAATGACGGTTTCCTGCTTTACGGTTGGATACACACCTCGTTATCATTAAGCTCGTTCAATCAAAGATAACATTTTCCACGTTTCGTAAGACAAGTGCTTTAAAAGGGCTCTGCGTATCGTACAACAATGCTGCAGTTTTTTTTTATTCTGTTTTACAATGCAGAACCAGAAATGTTTTAAAGCATTTTGTACTTTACTGTACTAACTATAGGTACCTACCTACTTTGCAGAAGCTGTGTTTTATAAAAAAAGAACATAATTAGACCTTACATAATATGGCGTCAACACATGAAAAAAATTGGCCAAGTGCGAGTCGGACTCGCACACGAAGTGTTCCGTACCACAAGGCAAAAATGCCGAAAAAAACACGTTTGTTGTATGGGAGCCCCATTAAATATTTAAGTATTTCATTCTGTTTGTAGTATTTATTGTTTTAGCGGCAACAGAAACACAACATCTGTGAAAATTTCAACTGTCTCGCTATCACGGTTTATGAGATAGGTACAGCCTGGTGACAGACGGATAGACGGACAGTGAAGTCTTAGTAATAGGGTCCCGTTTTTACCCTTTGGGTACGGAACCCTAAAAATCAAATAGGACAATGGCTTACTGCTACCAGTGTTATCGCAATATATCGTTCATTAATTATTTCTCACTTATATACCGAGTAGCTATTATCACTTTTTTTTTTCTATTGAAACAGAACAAAGAACATCCGTTGGAGCTCAGTGGTGTTCAACCTGCTGGAGGTGGCGGCAATTATATTCTACAACTGCTTTCTTTGGGAACGATTCATTATGCCCTACTGGTCTGATTACGGGAAGGAGAAAACGGTAAGATAATCCCTCTTTTAATTACAGTACCGTTTCATGGGATGGTAGGTATACCCAGGTTCAGTGGCGTGCCTAGGGATCAAAATTAGGGCGAGCCCAAAGATTTTCAACGTATAAAAAAAACGGCCAACTGAGGGATTGGCTGATTTTCTTGTTGTTAATGGTTGTTAGTAGTACTAACATCATTATTATAATTTTGGTAAGAAAATCTTTAAAATACGAAGAGCAGGTACCACATATTTCAAACATCGGTACGTAACTGTTATAAGCGCCATCTATATTAATGAATACGCATAACCACAGCGCTTAGCCGGAACTTTTTGTCTTTAATTCATTTCGTTGTCACATGCAAAATTTTGTTCAATCAAAATGCACTAGATGGCCTCCAAATTATCGATTTATTGTTCTTTTCTCGTACGCATTATTTTAGGAATTACATTTTTAAGGCAATTGAAAATTTTAACATGAGCCGCTACCTATATGTCATACTCATACCTACTAATCAATTGAATGAGTAGTAAATATTTTAATCTGTCTTCTTGACTAACAAATACTTGTTATACTTACATAGGTACATGTACCTACCTACTTTAATTTATGTTTCCGTGTTGTTTCTGATGGGCCTGGCCAAAAGGATCCACTCTCTTCCTGTGGAATATGAATTAAGGAAGTGTGGAAAAAACGATTATTATGAAAGTACCTATAATAAAAAATAATTAGGAGTTATGCAAGCCTTCTTAGACGACAAAAGCAAGATAAGCAACTTTCATAGCTTTCTTACAATTGTTTGTCATTACTTATCCTAAATTCATATCATCTTGAAGTACGAAAATCTCTGCTACGAAATAAAGGTTGTCCAAATCAAATGTTACCTCATGAACGTGCAGTTGACTAATACTTATAGTTAATAGTAAACACCGGCCAAGTGCGTGTTGGACCACGCTCATAGGTGGGTTCCGTAGTTGAATGAATTTATCCCAAGAACAAACTTAACATTGTAGTTGAAAATCATGTTCAGTTGCAATGTATGGGAATGGGACATTGCAACTGCAAATGTAAGTTGGTCGACTATTACTCGTAAACTTGTAAAGCCTACTTAGCTGTGATAGTTTTCCTTTTAACTTCGTAATATATACCTACTACTACCGTGAATTTTTTCACATATCCAAGAACAACCATTTAGCTGGCAGGGGGGACCCTACAAAAATTAGAACTTTAGACTTTATTTTTCACAAACGGATCCCTGATACGAAAAATAGTTTCATCAAACCCACAGTATTATTGAAAGACCTATGCAACAATATTCTACACCATGGGGTAGACGAGAAAAAACAAAACATCCCCATTTTACGTGTAAAAGAGGTACTTACTTTATAAAAAAAATTTTTCATTATTTTATTTTACAAATGTGTCCAAATCCATGCCAAATCATAGCTTTCTAGTAGATACTAAGAGTCTCTAAGCTAAGCTGCAGACGGACGGACAGAGGGACATAGCGAAATTATAAGGGTTCCTTGTTGACTACGGAACTCTAAAAACAACATAGAGTGCTACAAGGACTTTTTGCGGCCCAAATGACGTTGACATGGGAGCGCCGTTGGGAAACATTTGTGTATTGAAAAAAACAAAGATACACGTAGTTATAAATGTTAATTATTTCATAATTTAATTCCGTAATAGGTGGAGGCAGGCACGGTTGTCCGCGGCATGTTCGCGTGCGTGCTGCCTGGGGTCATCTCCTTCCTGTGCGGCTTCTACTGCGTGCTACATGCCTGGCTCAATGCCTGGTCAGAGATGCTCAAGTTCGGAGACCGGCTGTTCTATGAGGTAAGGTCTTTTTACACCCAGTTATCGGCCTAGTCTTTGTCAATCAAAGTATGCAGCTGAGACCACCTTAGTGTCATACTCACGAATCGCCTAAGCTAAGACCTTTCTATGTTACGGAATTTTGATTCCTTATAACATAAGTATAACAACCTATACCGCAAGCAATGATTAAACAAATTTGGAAGCTTACCGCGTCAGAGTCACCTTGGTAACAGCTTGGTTGCAGCAAGGGGCTCTGTTGTTTCTATTTTGACACAAAATTCATTAAGGGGCTTACATGACCTAAAGCGCGGTCACTGTCGGACTGCATAGGAAAGAAAGAGAAGCGCGATGACACAACCCTGGTAATTTATTGCAAAATATGAAGCAATTTTTTAATTACAAAAAATCTATTGTTTGGACTAAAAAATTAAAACACTAGTATTTTAGTATGTTGCTTGTAGAATAATTAATCTGACAAAAAAACAGAATGATTGTATGTATATTAATTATTAATATGGTTTTTATTGTAAAAAAAAGTTTTTAGAGGTATCTTCATGATTTTTTTCTATCGCATCAAATTAGTTGTATTGTGTTTTCAACACACTATCTACCTAGCATATATCCTGAAGAATATCATATATTTTTCTGATTTTGTTTACTGTAGTCGATCATATACTTTTATTGTTTCTAAAACTTGCGATTTTTGTGTTTAGGTCCTGTAAGCCCCTCAATTCTATTATTCCCGAACCAACACTATCAGTTGTAAGGAGGCACTATATGAAATCAGCTGAGTGCCCGCTAAAAGTACCTACCTCCTGAGTACCTTCACTACAGAACGCTGCTGGCACTTAAGTTTGTCGGGTAATGTGTCTAATGTTAGGTACCCACATTAGAGTAGGTAGCTACATTAAGTAATAAACAGTGTATGGCGCACCATTTTCCTGTATCTTCATTTGTTTTCCTTCGTTTAACACATCCATTAGTAAAGCTGTATGTTTATGAAATAATAGGAAGTGGAATAAGAATGTATTTGTTTACGTAGGCAGGTAACCAACAGTCAAAATTTCGCCGTTGGTGAGAACAAGTTCATATAGATATTATTTTAGAATTCCTGTAACCGGAATATGTTATCATGCAACGCGATAGATTAAAGGTGGTTAGCAAATTCTACTGAGGTAGGTGCAGTCAGGTAATAAATTGTTAAGTAATTTTTTATTGCAAAATGGGCAGCTCTTGACCTCTATCTTGCCTGGTGGTAAGCGATGGATAAGGTCTATGATGGAACGAGCAACCACAGAAGATGCCTATTCACTCTTACTTTGATTAAGCCTTGTTATATCATAATTCATAGCCATTTCATAGAGCCATTTCAAAGAATGTCAGTTGTAATGAATATAGGTACGGACACTAAAAGTTACTAAACGATCAATTTCCCTGACTTAACATACATACTTAGGTACCTAGTAAGTAATGAGTTTCTAATACGAAGCACTTGTCGATACTCCCCGCAATGTAATCCCGCACAATGTGAGCTAAGTTATGAAAGTTAGGTAGGTACCGCTCCTAGGAAGGTAAGTACGGACAACAAGGAAAATCCGTTAACAATCTATATGTATACGATGTTGATGTTACTTTTACATAAAATCTAAATAGGCACAAAATATTTTGGGTTTTGTTGTTTTCAGTAGGTATTTCATGCAGTCAAAGGTAAGTACTATGTTATTTTTTTAAATTGAAGTATTAAGAAACTTTCGTCGCTGACCGTACCTACGTGTGTGTAGTTAAAATCAAAGCATTGCTATTTATTACAGGAATGGTGGACCACATCTCGTTTCTCGCTGTACTACCGCCGCTGGAACCGCGTGGTTCACTCCTGGCTGCGCGACCACATCTACCTTCCTCTGGCACCGTATGCTGGACGACCTCTGGCTACATTCACCGTATTCTTTGTAAGGGAAAACTGTACATAATAATACATACAATATTATTACCTGAATATAGCTAGGTAGATCTAAGATCCACCTTTAATAATGGGAGGTACACACGACGACACATCAAGCAATCGTCAACAGACACATCAATTTCTAGTTTTAGGTGACCTCGCAATCCTCGCATCGCCTCGCTTTTCGTACAAAGAGAAGTCAGCTTATAGGTACTGAAAACGTATAGCTTCATTATGTCGTCGTGCGTACCTAGGTACCTACCTATCAACATACACATGAAAGACCTTTAAATTGTATTCTACACTACCCGTATAGGTACCAGCCTATATTTATTTTATCTACCGGCGCGGCGGCGGCGTTGCTATGTAGCATTGATTTCTAACCCACAGAAGGTACCTATCTACCCACTATTCATATAATATGTGTGTCTGTAAATAACAGAGATCATTTATCAAAATAATTGATATAAGATCTTGATCCGGTGTTAGTAATTCATCTCTAATTGAACGTCGACCTACATGAACCGCTAATTAGATATTAACGAGGTCAACAGCCGGGCTCGCTTTGTACCTACTTAGACAATTGACAATAGCTATTGTTGACTGCACTGGGATAATAAGGGGCCAACAATGAACCTGAATCACTCTGCAAATACCATAGCAATGTTTTGCATATTTCAAAACGAAATAATCTGTTCTAATAACAAAAGATGAATTGAAATGCTTTTTCCTCGACGGTCAAAAGGTAAACAAAGATTCCTTATTCACGTCGGCCTCAAACGGGCGGCCGTGCATAATATGACAAGATAAGAGGCTATGCTGTAAGACCAGCTGAGCCTTCGTCGCATTTTATCTGACGTTTGTGAACAATGAACGTACCTACGATTACACGACGTAAACAGTTTTGTTATCTCGTAAATTAAGGAGAACGGGCACTGCGATGCACGAACAAATCGTTGCCATCAATCTTGCGAGTTTTTGCCTGCCTCTTGCTTACCTAATATATTTTTTCCCTCTTATAGGTATCATCGGTAGCCCACGAGATCATTCTGGCATTGTCATTCGGTTTCTTCTACCCAGTGCTGTTGGTCGAGTTTGGCGTGTTAGGCGTCATAATGGTACCAGTTACAGCGACCGCGGGACGGCGCTTCCCAAATGCCTTCAACTTAATCATGTGGCTGGGTTTCTTTATTGGCAACGGTAACTATAAAATAACAATTATACAATGAACTAGCTTCTGCCCGCGACTTCGTCCGCTTTAAAATTCACCCTCCCCGATTCACTCACTTAGGGATGGAATTTCGAAAAACCTGTAGCGGTATCTATAACGCCACATGCGAACGACGCGTCATACTCATGTCACGCAAAATCCTGCATCTCGCAAGCAGAGTTTACCGCGCAACTAGTATAGATACAACGGCCCGACATGAATCACGGGGCAGTTGCCCGCCAGACACAAAACCCGTCTGGTCGGAGAGTATGAGTGAACTTTACACCCTGTTCCTCACACCTCTATACTGGTGATCCCGCGCATGATCGTCAGCGCAACCTTCGTGCAAATACTTCAGCGTGACGTCATCATCATCACTCCCGCAAGCTTTAGAGCGGCGAGACACCCAGCCAGCCAGCACCCACGGCTTCATCGGCTATCCTGACCACCAGCATGCAGCGACCGCGCATACCTGGTCATCACCCTCAGATTCATCAGCAACCTCGGCACAGCACACTGCACTTTCGGCCGGTCTACAAGCAGAGCCCTTAATAAGCCTCTCTTGGTCGACGCCAGCAGTCAGCCTCAACCCGGCGCTGTACCACATCCGACACACTGGAGCATAATAATTATTATTATTTATTATATATTCAGATAACAGAGATCCATTGGGTTAGTAACAATGATCTTAACCTGTGTTAGTACTCAACTAATAACACCGACAATGTACAAGTGACAAGTGACCTCACCAACGGGCTGTCATGTCTCCCGGCTGTAGCGCGTAGAATGCTGCTGGCGCTGCCACGAAGTCTGTTTCGCAGCGAGCCGCTCTCTTACGCCGTACAGCATTGAAGCAGTCGATACGTGCCTCAGCGAACATAGATGACGCGTTACAGAACCGAGGCAGACGCACCAGCACTCCAAATGCGTTGTTATACTGGAACCCGACATGAATCACGGGGCAGTTGCCCGCCAGACACAACACCGGTCTTGTCGGAGGATCCTCCTTTTTCTATATAGAGTATGAGTGAACTTTACACCCTGTTCCTCACATCTCTATAAACCCTTTCTTAGTGAATACCTACTCTTCACAAAGAACACACCCTCCAAATTCAATGTCTCTAGGACCAGCGGTTTAGGCTATGCGTTGATGTATCAGTCAGTCAGGACTTTGAATTTTATATACAACGTGTAACATAATTAACGCAAGACCTCAACACCCCAATTAGAGTAGGTATTGAGTTAAAAGTATAATACAATGACCAAAACTTATTTTTTTTAAAGCTAAAAAATCGTGTTGACTCTAACATTACCTACTTTTTAGCATTAGTATAGCAAAATACATAATTTTTAAAGAAAATACCTATATTAAAAGTTACTGAAATCGATTCCTTGTATACATATAGATGTGTGACTGAATTAATGCACATTATGAAAGTAGTTTGTGCAGAATCGTTTACCGAATCGATTTCTGAAATTTTTTATAGGTACTTATAGGCAATTTTTGATCCCAAAAATAATAAAAACCACGAAAATTACTTTCATGCTTCTTCTTCTTCTTCTGTAGAGTCAAAACAAATCAAAATGGACGAAGTAAGTATCTACTACGCTAGATACCAATACGTGTGCACGACTGTTATATGCGTGCGTAGTTTTGTAATGACGTGACCACAATTTTCTCGCACAATCAGTATTGGTAGGCCCAGAGGGTTTTTGAGCAAGCATAGGTACCCATGCAGGGCGAAAACTTGACAGCTGAGTAGGTGCGGCATGATGAGAGAACACCGAAAATATATTTGAAGAGTTTCTGATAGGTGCCCCGTGGTCAAGAGTCCACTTTCAGATTTTCCAAAAGGGTTAAAATTAAAGTGATCTTCAGAGGCGTTGATTTTGGTATGTTCGGGTGCGACCTAACCCATAATGACTTAAATAGGCAAATCTGGTGAAGAAATTGTGGGCTTTCTCTAAATCTGACTACTTTGAAAACTCAGATTTGGACAATTTTTAAAAGGATATTCAGGGCGAATAAAAGCTACCAAAATATATAAAATTAAAAAAAAACATACCTACATGCACAGCATTTTCATCGATCATGAGTCTTGTTACTTGATAAATAAATATTATTATTATTATTATTATTTTACTATCATATACATGATAGTAAAATGCTGTGCATGTATGTATTTTATTTTATTTTTTTTATTTTATTTATTTTATTTTTTATTTTGAATGTATGGTTAGGTAAGTAGGTACCATAATATTTTAATTGGGGTCTTGGTGGTCTGCATTAATTACGGGGCATGTTGTACCTACCTATACGTAATGAAGCAAAATAAGGCAATAAATCATTGTGGAAGCAATAACAATTAACGTAATTATCTATCAACACTACAGTTTACAAGAAAGGAAATCATTGGTATTTAAACCACAACGCAATATTTTGAGGTTTTTCTTTTATTTATTTTTTTCCTTGTGCAAAAAATGCGTGTTAGCTAGTTAATTTTAGGCCTAGGTAAGTAGGTATACACTTTTCAACATTCTGCGTGATTATCAAACGCGGGTAAGTACGGTCTGCAAGAAAAATTGATTAACTCTTACATAGGCAGGTGCTGCTGGTGATTATGTATGGGTACTACCTACTGTTTTTCGGTATTTCACATTGTTGGAAGTAGTGGTTTTTTTTTGGTGTTTTTAATATCCTAATGATGTAAAATCCGTCATGATTTAAAAAACTTAAAACCGTACTTAAAATGTTTGCAAGGCACACGTGTTACCTACCTATCTACTATTTACCCAACAAATTGTTCAAATAACTTATTTGAACAATTTGTTACAGAAATAAGATAGCTTGGAACTGACGCTTCGTTTCCGTAAAAGGTGTATTTTGCTCATACACTGAAATCAAAGAGAATATAATAGTCTTTGACCGAAATGGAACTTGGATGTAAATATGGTGCTTTAAAAAAAGGCTACCTATTGAAAAACAGAGCTTCTTTGAGGCTTTTGTCCATTTTCACTAACACTAGGCGACACCTAAATTAACACGTGAACGAATAAAGGCGCGCTGTTGCATTTTCAACTTTCGGCGCTGAGACGAGCGTTGAAAATCCAAACGTGCTTTAAAAGTTCCCATGCTTGCAGCCCGGTCTTACAAAAAAATTATTTCAGGAATCCTGTGGAGTCTGTACCCGATGGAATTCTTCGCTCGGCGGAACTGCCCGCCTTCAGAAGACGATAGTTTCTTCATACCAAAGTCATGGACGTGTCCTGAGGTCATATTGAAACCCAACTGGACATTCCAGAATCCTCTACGCATTTTTTACGCTTAAAAATACTTATAATACTAACATAGGTTACGTTCGAACTGATAGAATGTTATTTTTATACTTTTTTAATTAAAATATTTTTAAATATTTATTTGTAGTATCTAATTATGTAAATACCTACCCCGAATAAAAAAAGCAATTGAATAAGAACCGGATACAAATACTAGGTGAGTACCTACGGAATTGTTAACACTGTTCTGGCTTCACCTCAATTTAGGAATGACATGGGTTCTGACTTCTAATTAACTATTGTTGAAGCCGCTGCTAATTGGCTTACAAAGGTAGATAAATATCAGGAATTAATGTTTAAAAATAGACCAAGACCGTAGACCGTCCGACCGACCGTTGGCCTCTTTAGGCTGCCTGTCCACCGGAGCGGAGCGAGAAGCTGCGGAGCGGAGAAACGGAGAAATGATTAACCAATAGGAAAATTGGACAGAAGAGGAGCGAAGATTATGTGCAATCCTAGTGGTTAATATTTCTCCGCTCCGCTGCCTCGCTCCACTCCGGCGGACAGGCAGCCTTAAAGGACGATTTCCAATTTATTGCCGCGCGGCACCCATACTAAAAAGCCAAGCATGTAACTTGTGGACAAGCTAACCTTTTTGACATCTATTATAATAGATGGCTTGGATGGCTACAGGCTTTTAATAATTATTAAAAGCCTGTGATGTCCCACTGCAGGGCAAAGGCGTCCCTACTCTTTCCAATTCTCTCTGTTTAAAGCTAAGGAACAGGCCTTGTTGAAGGAGTCCAGCTCATCCCGCAATCTCCGTCTGGGTCTGCCGCGATGTCGCATGCCATTTAGAGGGACACATTGGGTCGTAAGTTTGGCCCATTTGTCGTTTGACATGCGGCAGATGTGTCCAGCCCAATTCCATTTTAGCGTGGCAGCTTTTCAAGTGACATCAGTTATTTTTTATTTTTTTTGTAATGAATAATTTTATGATTTTTTATTATTAACATTTAAATAGGGCTATCATACAAGAGGCTTTCATTTAAAAATGCATTTATTTTCGAAATCATTTATTGAATATAAAAAATATTAAAATACAATAAAATTCGACGTCAAGTAGATTAAAAATTATCAAGTTTACTTGTTTAATGTAATTTGGAACCATTTGTGTAATTTGGCATTGGTGAATAATGGACCTATAAAAACAAAATTAACCTATGCATAATAAAATAAATTCTATGGCCGCATTATAACTTAAATTGTAACATTTAAACCAAAATCTATTGAATTTAATTCTTTACTTGCTAACATCGAGTATTTTTACAACTAATAAACACATAATATTTTACTAGGACTATAGAAGTGAGTGTAGTTGGGCAAAACAGGAATGTAGCCAGTTAAACCTATTGAAGCTTTATAATATCATAAATATATATCATCACATTTAAGGAGGGAATCTAAAACATACAGTATTCAACTGATCTAAAAAATTTGTTATTTATGTAAATATAGTAAAAATATTACGAACAATTACATTCAGCTTACCATCTTCACCTAATCATTCATATTTCCATAGATAAGCACCGTGTTAGCAGGCATCACACACGGCACACCTTTCTGTTAGTTGCACTTCAAACAAACCGCATTGGCATCTCTTCACAGCCCTTACTGACTATTATAAGCACTACAGTTATAACGATAGTACACTTAACAAAAAATAAATCTAATCATTGTGTAGTATAACACCTACATTTTACGAAATAATATGAAAATATTTAATTGCAACTATGTAGATTTAAAACTGTGCCAATTTGTGTGTATTTTAGTTATTTAAATAGAACTAAGATTTGTGACACAAAGAATTTTAATATTAGATGAAAGGTAACATTTTGAGCAAAGTCCGTGTCATGTGACATGTGAGTGTGTGTAATCAGACTTTTTGTAACATGTATGTATAAATTTTCAATGTTTTACTAAATGCACGCCATTTGGGGGACTTTGCTTATAACAACATATAAATCTTTGTTTAAACAGCAGGAGTGCGGTCCAGTTCCTTGAATAATGTTGATGACATTCTGTAAGAAATAGTATAAACAAATTAATTGTGCAAACAGGTTACTTTGAGAGTTATCAGCAAATTTGCATGTGGCAGACATTTCGATAAGCTATTTCCCATTAGTAATATTGTAACAACTGGGCTTTGTTATTACTCTGAGAACTCTGCCACTGTTTGGGAAAAATGGGTTTTATAACAATCTATCATACAATACAAGATATTAAAGGATAGGTTGTTATAAAACCCATTTTGCATTCTTCAGAATAGTATGTATGTAGCATTCTTCAGAATATAGATAAGTATGTAGCACTGCTATAATTAACAAACATAAAATATTGCTACACAATAACTCACTTGCTTATCATATGCTGATATATGTAGCTCGGAATGATTGTGATGTTTACAACAGATGGGCTGGCTTCAATAACTCTAGATATTTCCTTATCTTTCATGCCCACAACGTTTACTGTGTTTATTTCTAATATCTGGTGATCAGTCAATAAGCCATTACGTGCTGCCGAAGAATCCTTAACCAAGCCAACAATCCTGCCATCCTTGAACTGGAATCCAACATGGCCAAGAGAATCCTTGTGGAGGGTTATTGTCCTCTCAAATGGTCTGAAAACAAAAAGAAAATAGTATTTTTTTTATGTGCAACTAGTCTGCAATGGAAAGACAATGGATTTTCTCTAAAATTGGATGAAATTAATAAAATACATAGACTATGAATGATAAGAATTTTTTTTTAATTATTATTGTTCTTGGATAAATTACAATTTTTGAACATTCATACCTATCACGAACAGCCATAGAAATTCCATTAGCAGGAGACTTCTTCAATAGTCCATGGCATTGGTCCATTGTCATACCAGCCAGTGCAACATTGTTAATCTCCAGAATTTGGTCTCCAAATCTCAAGCCAGCAAGTGCGGCGGGGCTGTTGGCCGCCACATAGCACACAAACACTCCATTATTCACTGAATGCAGCCTCACGCCACACTTCCCATCTTTGTCCTTGCACAGTATAACAGGTCTTATGGCGCCAGTTACTGTAGCTTTTGCCAAAGTTGTTGATTGAGATGACAAAGGTGCTATCAGATTACTTACAGTTCCATGTGGCTGAACCTGTTGGTATTAAAAAGAACTGTATTTTATTATAATAATAACAGTGTTTTCAATAACAATTGCACAACAAAATGACAAATTAAAGAAATATGTAAAACTTTCCTAATATAAAATTATGGCTTATCATGCCCCTGCCCATGATGATAGCCCAGTGCATGAAAGTATTGCAGTCTTTAGGTCGTAATTATGTCGATGAGCGATTTTCACTATTTCTATTTTAGATAATGGCAGGTAGACAAAACTTACCGTTTGGAGTTGGTATTCTGGCATATTTAATGCAATAACATCACTAGACAGTTCTAGGCCCATGTAATCTCCTAACGCAGGATAAACATGAGCTGAAGGGGCGCTGGCTGGCATGGGAGCAGCTGGTGCATGGCTGTACAAGGGCGCGACCTGGTGATGAGCCATCTGAGCCCTCGCCATCGTATCCACCTTCATGTCCTCTAAGGATGGGTACAAGGACATCTTGGCTATCGTAAATTACACTTTTTAATCCGTAAAACAAGACCCGTCAATCGTTATGTCGAATTGTCGACGTTCACGTTAACACAATTTCTGCGACTAATTGGAAACACAATGAATCATAAACAAAAAACCCCAATTGATAAAATTAAAACGATTAGTGACGTGCCCGGGGAGCCACACAGAAAGTTGACACACATCATTAGTTATAGTTGAAATAGTAATGTCTTTCTATATCGATTTTTATTCAATTTCTAATATTCATCGGATAAATTCAATAATTTCAGTTATCAAATTCCAGTTTGCCTAAGAGGCTATATATTTGCAGTGAACAAGAACAGTCATTTTCGGAGTTACGTCCAATGATAACTTAATTAGAAATCAGACTCGATCATAGTATAAAGCTCTAAGATTAGTCGATATTCAATCACTTCACTTGTCTGTAGACTTCACTATTGAAAACAGAATGATGGCTAAAAGGTCCCAGCAACCAAGCCATTACAATAATTGAAAAAAAAAACAGAATGACAGTATGTCAACAAAGGCCGCATTCCGATTTAGATAAAATCGCTCACAGCACACATAATCTCACATACATTCCAATTTAGATATTACGATTATGACAGCTGAGAGCTGTCAACAATTCGGAACGCTCGTGAACGCGCTCACAGTGCATAATGAATGACAATACGATATTATTACAGTATTTCTTTGTATAAACACCACATTTCTTCTTCAGTTTTTCTTCTTTGGTTAGGTGACGAGTGTCAGCCAGAAGAACAATTTCGAAAATGCCACGTTATATTAATTTAAAGATATGATGCAATTCAAAACAAAACACACTGACACAACCTCACACACACTGTCATTTTTGATAGCGCTTTTGGTGATAATTATTATTGATAGGCATGGAGGGCGTTATCGCAAGATAGCGCATGTCATGACGTCATTTATGACGATTCATTGGACATCGTTATCGCGCTCACGCTAATATGGTACGGGTTTAAGCACGCTCAAATTATTTTATCGATTACATTCCCAACTCGGAACGCACCCATGGTTACTAATAATGTCATGTGACATGACATTACTATCCAATCATGGGTGCGTAGCGATGGGCGATGCCGAGATGTTTTAACAATCGAAAGAATCGGAGTCGTTGAAATTTGTTTCGAGTCAGCGGAATCGACCGGAATGGTTTTCGATTGGTCGAATCAGTCACTCTCACTTACCGAGTCTCGCTCGATCACCGGGGTCAGTCGATTGCATGCATCAAGCCGAGGTGCATGTTAGTTAGAGGCGAGAGCGTGCCAGACTCGAGTCGAGCGAGCCGCACGTAATTGGTAAACATTTACTTATTTTCTTAATTCCTTATAATTATCTAAGTATTCGCCGTAAGTTAAATACTCACATTTTATTCCCTCATGGTATTGATTATTTTCGATTGCTCTTGTTGAAAGAATAAGTATGAATTCGCAATCACAACGCAAGTCAAAAACTCGCGAAACTGTAAAACATCGACGAACAACTCGCGAATGAACGCGCCAGGCGCCAGTCGCAATCAAACAGACCGAGTCGGACTCGGGTCCAAGTCGAAACAATCGAAAACCATCGAGATGTTTGAACAATCGAATTAATCGAATAAAACCTCTCGCCATCGCGCATCGCTATGGGTGCGTCTCGTCCGAGTGCACAACTGCAGCAGTCTACACTGAGCTGACAGTGACATGAACAAAGACGTGGCTAAAAGGTGGTCTTAGCAACCAGGCCATAAAACTAAAAAAAAAAAAAAAAGACAGTGACATGACTTATGTCAGTCTCAGTGTTATGTGTTATTATAATATTATGGTGAATGTGCAGTTGCTCTGAGCATATCAGACCAACTAAAAAGTCAAGACATAGCGTTGTTCCAGCGTGCAGCGCGCTGGAAATAGTTATTAAACTCTGCGCTGGAAGCATGCAAAAACTACACCTCGCTCAGTGTCAGTGGTCGTGCATACACGCTCACACTCACACATTTTTAACCAAACTACACCACTACAACACCTCACCGACTTGACTAGTACGTCAAAGGAGCTTATCGTTATCACAATAAACATTGTTTAATCGCTAAAATGCCGAATTGTGTGGTGAAAGGGTGCAAAAACCATTCTTCAAAAACTAAAAGGCAAGATGGAATCACATTTCATACGTAAGTAAACGTAAAACCCATAATTTTATAATATCCAATTATGATAGCTTGGAACACAAAATCTTAACAAATGTTGCCACTAGTATGCGGCAGTGCGGCACCCGTTTATTGGGTAAGTAATTCATGTCACATGACATGTAACGTTACACTTTCATTTATTTATTTATTTATACTAGTGGTCGCCCATTGATCGAAAGGACATGTTAGGTTTTTGTATGGAGGCTGGGCTTTTATTCGAAGCTACCGTGAACAGGGAAGAGATCATATTTTTATGAAAGTACATAAATTAAGGAGACTTTGTATATTTTTTTAATTTTTTTTGAAAGCACCCTTTCCTTAATTATTATACATTTTAATAATCATTATTTAAAAAATAAATTGCAACCCACAGTAATTATTGATTTTGGCAACACTTTTCAGTTGGATGTCATTATTGTCATTGTGAACTGTAAACGTCAATCAAGTGTCAAATTCAATTCAATTTTGACCTGTGTACTGACAGCTGACAAGTATGACAACCTTACAGGCACAGATAATATTTTCAAAGATTCCATTAGAAGGCAAAGGAATTAATGCCATTCATAAAATCATGGAGCTGGTTTTATTTTAAACCATCTAATATTATTTTAGAATATTTTAAATAACAATAAGGTGTATAATTTGCTTTAAAAAATGATATTTAACCATTTTTTCTTTGTTTCAATGTGCAAAAATAATATTATGACACCAAAAATATCTGGATTTAAAACATGTATTTATTCAATAATGGTGCTTTTAATATTTTTTCTGTTTTTGTCAGGCCATCCTGAATAAGTTTCCCTATCAGAAAAACCATACATGACAGCTGTTCAAAAAAATTATTATTTTAAGCCCATTTCCTAACATGTCCTTTGCCCATATTCATTTTATAGTTTCAATATTTTTATTCATGTGACAGTGACAAACAGGATGACATAACAAGAGGCCACATAATTAGTGTGTGGATTTTTTTTTATTATTTAATTTATTGCTAATGCATATTAGATAAAAAAAATATTAGCTTTCAAATCTCAAATCTCAAATCGTTTATTTGCAATCCATAATGTAATTACAGGTGGTAGGTAAATAAAAAATCTAGAATCAATTACGGACCCTGTCGGGCACAGCAAATTTTTTAAGGAAGTAGAGAGAGGAAGAGCGCTTTATTAATTTTCCTTGCTAATTAGTTAGAATTATTTTATATCTTATTATTACCTATATTTTTATATTTCCATTCATTCACTTTTCTATTAGATTTTATATGCAGGTCTATCTATTAATTTGTTATTTATTTAACTTGTTCATTTTTATTAGTGTAATACCTATAGTTATTAAGTATTATGCTATAATTGATTTTTGTTGTTTTACTTAAAATATATCTGTTATTCATAATTATGTATTATTATTAAATATTGAATTTATCCATTAGAATTATTTTATATCCTACTATCTATGTATTTATATATCCATTCATTTACTTATTATTTAATATATTATATGCAGGACTGCAGGTCTATCTATTCATTTATTATTTATGCTATTTAATATTGCTTATTTCTTTACTTGCTTAAAAATTGTTCATTATTATTAATGTAATATGTATAAATATTAAGTATTATAGTATAATATGTTTTTTTTTTTTAATCTTTTATGTATTATTGTTATTGAATTTATCCGTTAGATATTCTTGTACTGTGTAATAACTTTTTTTAATTAAGAATTGCTTTAGTTTATTTAAAAATAAACTGGTTTTATTTTGTTGTTTTATGTCTTCTGGTAATTTATTATATATTTTTATTGACATTGAATATGGACTAGATGAATGTAGCTTAAGGCGGGAGGGGGGCAAATTTAGTCTATTTTGATGTCGCAACGAATAATTTGTTTGTAAGTCTCCCCGTGTGCTGTAAGAATCTGGATATTTACGGACTAGTTTACATAATTCTAAGATATAAATACCAACTAAGGTGAGAATCTTGTGTTTCTGAAAGTAAGGCTTGCAACTATCTGTTGGTTCTATATTTGTTATTATACGTATAAGCTTTTTTTGGAGGGTAAATAGGGAGGGAGCGTCTGTGCTATTTCCCCATAAGATGATGCCTCCTTCTCCATAAAACTTTAACTGTGCCACATTTTTCATTCCTCCATCCGCGTAAATTTCGTAAAAAGGGGTAGGTACAAAGTTTTTGCTTCACGTATTGATATAATTATTTGTTTTATTACTTTCAAAATTTTAATATTGATAATATTATATAAATATTTTTTACCACTTTTATGTTATCCTTCAAATACATTTTTAAGGTTCCCGGTTCGATATATTAATGTAAAAGAGAAGTGGATTGAAGTCATTCGAGTTAGCCGGAATGAGCCATCATGGACTCCAACAGCGCGCAGCGTAGTTTGTTCGACACATTTCGAGAACGGCGATTTATATTATACAAAAAAAGGACTTCGTCGTGTGCTACGAAACGGATATCCAAAGGTTAATTCCAATGTGTCTATTAATTATTACTTGATTTTAATATTTTTTGTTACCTAGATTATTCAATGTAGCATTGACAAATAGTGACTAATTAATTCTCTAAACATGTTAACGCCTCTAGGAGTATATATTGTGTTCTGTGCCTCTAACTCTACTAAAAATATCAACTATATTCACCATAATATAAAACCAACCTCCTAACGTTGTGAGTTTGTACATATTTATAATCCTTACTAATATTATACATTCGAAAGTAACTCTGTCTGTTTGTCTGTGTTACCTTTTCACGCCTAAACTACTGAACGGATTTCGATAGAATTTGGCAGAGATATAGATTACATCCCGGGGAAGGATATAAGATAGTTTTTATCCCGATATTCCCACGGGATCGACACTTATGCGGATGAAACCGCGGGGCGCTGCTAGTAATCTATGTTTTTAAATAAGCATGCATAACAAATTCATTATCGATTACATATTTTATTTCTAGCATCTACCTGCTGCACCAGATCAACCAGCGAATATTGATCTAAATGAACGTACTTCTGTATATTATGCTGTAAGTACCTACATTTTATACATTTTCCTAACACAAAAAATAACACATAGCTGTCGAAATATTACAGATTATAGCTAAAATTACGTCTTTTTGTTAGTAAATGTGCGTTAGTTAATACTGATCTGTTTTTCTCTTTAGTTTTACTTTTTAGTATCAACTTGGCGCAACTGATCAATCATATGATCTAGATATTATGATTATGTAGATTATGTTAATGTAGTTACTTACCCGTTTCTTCTTTCAGCACGTTCCTACTACACTACCCATCGAGTCAATTGATGTAGATCCGATACAGCCCCATACTTTACAAGCTGTAAGTGTAAATAAACGTTAAATGGTCAAAATTTTTACGTTAATCTAGTTACTTACCCGTTTCTTCTTTCAGCACGTTCCTACAACAGCCATCGAGTCAATTGATGTAGATCCGATACAGTCCCATACTTTACAAGCTGTAAGTGTAAATAAACGTTAAATGATCAACATTTTTATGATAATGTAGTTACTTACCCGTTTCTTCTTTCAGCACGTTCCTGCTACACCCATCGAAACAATTGATGTAGATCTGATACAGCCCCATACTTTACAAGCTGTAAGTGTAAATAAACGTTAAATGAACAACGTTTTTATGTTAATGTACCTAGTTACTTACCCGTTTCTTTTTTTAGCACGTCTCAAAGACACCGGTCTTGTCGACGACCTCTGCAATATGTTATATGGAAGAAGAACGTGAATCAATTCTTGATACACCCAGGAAACGCCAATTAAGACAGCGGATTTTTCTGCTAGAAAACCAACAGACACAAATGAAAAAAAAAATAAAAACCTTAAATCAAAAAGTGAGGCGACTAAAAAAAAGAAATAGGTCGTTAAGGGGAATATTAGATAATTTCAAAAAGCAAAATTATATAGACACTGAATTATACAACTCACTTAATGGAAATATTGCTGTTATTGATATATTCAATGCCTTAAACAGGAAAATCAGAACTGTTCATTCAAAAATCCAACGATATGTTTGACGTGTACAATTCCAGGACAATGTGGCAATTTGATTACAAGAAACCTTTTTCTGAATCAAATAAAAACTTTATTAAGTTAAAGGAATAAAAGGAATCTAAAACAAAAAATATGACCAAAGGAAAGTGACCCGAAATGGTCGTCCTTCTTATGTCATTACACGCTACTACCAGCCAGTTATAAAAACTAAATGCAAAGCAAGGATCTTGGGTGTATTGATTAATATTGAGAAACCCAGTTGTAGTAAATGGATTGAAATTGAACGGCGGTTAATCTACCTACCAGTACCAACTTACAGGTTGAGCCAAGATCACTTGGAAATATTATTTTCATCTATTAGGATGCAAGGAAGATTTAATGATAATCCTAATGTCAAACAGTTCAAAGGCAGTTACAGAAATTGCTGACATATCTTGAACTGAAATGTCTGACGACAGGAAATTGTGTTCCTCTAGAAAGCATAGCCATATTGAATTGCACTTCAGCAACGCAAATAATAAATACCGCGACAACTTCCTATCGACGCGAGGAAGAAGATTGCGTTGAAGGTTCTTCGTTGCAATTTCTGAGTGAAGTTCAAAACGAATGTGCTGATTTAGCCAGTCGTTTAAACATTGGCGAATTTGATGACTATAAAAAATACATTATCGGATATGTATCGTACAGCGTGTGTAAGTATTTTCTTCTTTTGATATTTTACCTTTTTAGGTATATCTTTTGTTTATGCTTTTTCTACCTTTTGATTTTTACTTTTGATTGACAGATTACTTATATAGTTTTGTTTTACTACCAAGAACCAGCGCATTGTTAATTCAGTAGTTAATACAGCGGATTACTTGTCAAAAAAATATAAAGTGTCAAAGGTGTCTGGCTCATTTACAAACGGATGTGAAATTTGACTTTCGTAACCTCATTTCTATAAAAGATGGTTGGTTTATGCTTTCCGTCAAAAGACCTTTTTGAAATTTGCGTAGTTTGTAAAACAATTGTGCTCAAATTATGCAATGAAAATATTGTGATAGTTGCCGACAGGCAACACAAATTAACTATCATCAATATTTTAAAACGCTTTATTGGCAACTAGCTGACCCGGCGAACTTCGTACCGCCCCGCCAGCCGCTCTGTCCCCGCTTTTTAAATATGTGATGTGTTCTAAGATATTCATTATAATGATATGCTGTAAAGGGCAAGTTTGATCTCCATGAAATGCACAACGTATCTAACGTATTTAATAAGATAAGGAATAATACTGTATTGTTTAAAATAGCTTGGTAATAACCCATAATTTTTATAACCCATAATTTTTATGTAATATGTAAAAGGTACAAATGGTTACTGTGGGTTATCCTTAGGTGATAAACATGTAACATCGCGGACTTTTTTATCGATATTTTTAAGATATACAATTTCGTAGTACATTAATTTGATCTATCTCGTAGGTTTAGCCAGCGTTTGCAATGTAAGCGCACAAAAATATGTTTGTTACGACATCACATTACAAATTTTGAATATCTCGGCTTTTCTCTCCTATTATGTGCATGTATTAAAATGCGTTGCGTAGGTAGTTTAAAAGATCCAAGTCCCTGTTAAGGGGGAAGCGCTAAGGTAGCCCGCGAAATTCAAATTTTCTTACGTTTTTGCAATTTGCGGGTCAGTATTAAGTTGTACGTCGATCAAAATATGATTCGCGGCCGTAACAAATATGTATTTACAGAATTATAATCATTAAAGTCATCAACACAACTCTCTAAGACCACGTAAGTCCAAAGAATAACTGTTTCATGAAATCTTCATTCTTTGGAGTTACGTGGTCTTAGAGAGTTGTGTTGATGACTTTAATGATTATAATTCTGTAAATACATATTTGTTACGGCCGCGAATCATATATTAATCAACGTACAACTTAATACTGACCAGCAAATTGCAAAATACCTAAAAAAAATTGAATTTTGCGGGCTACCCTGGCGCTTTCGCCTTAACTTAGATCTTTTAAACTACGCAACGGATTTTAATGTAGTTTTCAGCAGTAGATAGAGTGATTCAAGAAGAAGGTTTAGAGAAAAGTTATCATCTTTACATAAAGGTGATAACTTTTTCTCTAACTTGGAGACTGAGCACAATTTTGCTGGCCAAGAACATAAAATAAGTTTAATACGATGCATCATTGAAAAATACTCATTCATTCGCTTCCACCATTATTTCTAAATTAGAAACAATTTCCATAACTGTGAACAGAAAAAGACAATACAAAAAAAAATTGACCCAACAAAAAGGCCATTAAATAATAATAATACGGGCTCTTCATGACCCCGGTGTATAATGTTTTGGGTTAGTATGGCTAGTGACTTGATTTTGATTAAAAACCATTGCTTACTTTTTATTATTGTTTTATTTTTTACCCTATCTTGTCGGAATAAAGAGAGATACCTATACATAATAAAAAAAAACGCTAACCACCGCATTTACTCGTCCAGTCCAGCCAGTACATATACAAAATATTAGGGTAATGAGTTTTTACTACTCGGCAACACTCGCCAAGTGCACACATATGTTTACAATGAGGGTTTTCTGAAATGAAGTTCGCCAGGTGGCAGCACTGACACGTCAGGTCTAGACATCTGTCAAAGAGCCTATATTTTCTTTAGTCATGACTGAATGATGAACGAATGAATGAATCGAATGATGAACGTCATCATATATTTTATATTGGAAGACCTCTTGTCACAGTGGTGCCAACTGGTGTCGTAAATTTTCACGAAAACCCTCATTGCATCGCCTGCCTCACTGATCACTTCACGGGTGATAAGGCCGCTGTACACATTTGCTGGGCGAATGCATTGGGCCAACGTGTAGAAGGCTACATGGCGCATGTCCGGTAGTTGGCGCCAGCCCCTGGCCGGCCAACCGAATGAGGGTTTTCTGAAATGACGTTCGCTAGGTGGCAGCACTGACACGTCAGGTCCAGGCATCTGTCAAAGAGCCTATATTTTCTTTAGTCATGACGGAATGATGAACGAATGAATGAATCGAATGATGAACATCGTCATATATTTTGTATTGGGAGACCTCTTGTCACAGTGGTGCCAACTGGTGTCGTAAATTTTCACGAATACCCTCATTGTATCGGATTTTCGTGCACACATCAAAGGATTTTGGCGAGCTCCGCAGTGTTCACACATTGGCGTTTTATTCAGTTCCTCTCGTTAGAGAGTAGCAACGTTGTTATTGATACGGCAATCCACGATTTTTTTTTTTCAGACAATACGGCAACTGACTGTAGTTGAAACGAAACGTTTTTCACTAGCTTAAGGCGAAAGCGCCAGGGTAGCCCGCGAAATTCAATTTGTTTTAGGTTTTTTGGAATTTGCTGGTCAGTATTAAGTTGTACGTTGATTAATATATAAATCGCGGTCGTAAGAAATATGTGTTTACAGAATTATAATCATTAAAGTCATCAACACAACTCTCTAAGACTACGTAAGTCCAAAGAATAACTGTTTCATGAAATCGTCATTCTTTGGACTTACGTGGTCTTAGAGAGTTGTTGATTTTTTTTTTTTTTTATTCTATTTTTTTTGGACTTTTATACTACATGTATATGTCAGTCCGATTAATCTTATTTACTAGTTACATTATTAGTTTAACTTAAGATGATCATAGTGTAAACAAAAGACAAGCTCCTTCACTGTTAGGGTTTGAGAGTATAGAATTCATGATTCCAACCTGCAATTTGTCCAGATTCAATTTTTCCAATAATTCCTCTCTCTCTGCATGAAATTGAACACATTCCATCAACAAATGGTATACATCGTCTATTATTCCACAAGTATCACATTTAGGGGAAGAAACCTTTCCCATTAAAAAGGCAAAATTGTTTGATGGAATATGTCCAGTTCTGATTCTGTGCGCTATAACAATCAGTTTCCTACTTAACCGACTATATGTACACCAAGGTATACGAGGAGGCTGACATTGGATAGTTTTATACCATATGCCCTTTTCCAATGATCTTTGATTGAAATATTCCTTCCATAAATCATAACACTGTCCATTATATTTCGTTAATATTTCTGAATAATATGGTTTCACATAAATTTCTTGTCCTTCTATACTTCCAATTTTCGCTAATCTATCCGCCTCCTCATTACCACGTATCCCAATGTGCGAAGGAACCCACTGCAATCTCAGATCCACTCCTTTCTCCACTAATTCCTTTATTTTAGAGAGTATCTCGTATGCTATCGGTGTACCTCTTCGACCAGAGGCGCATCGAGCTATATGATATAAGGCACTCTTACTGTCTGAACATATAACAGCTTTATTATCATCAATTGTTTTGATATATGATAGTGCTTCTGAGATCGCAATAAGCTCCAACGACATGATACATACATTTCCAATTACTTTGAAACATCCACTAGCATTTTCTTGCGAGCGAACATAAAATGAAGCTCCCCTACCTTTCTTGCTCATAGATCCATCTGTGTAAATTACTAACCATTCAGCATATTGAATTGAAAATAAACAACCATGCCTTAGAATTAGTGGATAGTTATAAATATTTGGGGTTATGGCTTGACAGATCGCTACGATGGGGACGTCATATTAATGAGGTAGTCAGAAAGTCGCAGAAATACTTAAACATACTCAAAGTTTTGGCAGGTACTTCTTGGGGTATACACCCCAAACATTTACGCAGAATGTATATAGCGATAGTCAGAAGTCGTGTAGACTATAGTTGTTTTATTTACGACAATAGTGCGAATTCACATTTATATAAATTGCAGAAAATACAGAATCAAGCACTGAGAATTATAGGTGGTTTTATAAAGTCTACGCCGATTCACACCATGGAAAGTGAGCTATGTATTCCGCCATTGCATATAAGAAGAAAATTCCTAGCCTACAAATATGGTTTAAAATCCCTATCTTGGTCTAACAATGTAACGATTAAATTATTAAAAGAACTAAATACGTTTATTACCAACAATTATTGGACACGCAAAAAGATTCCATTACTTGCGACTGTTTTAAATGAAATTGAAGATGTTCAGGTTGCCTCGTCCTCTCCATTGGGGATGTATACCTTAACAACATGGGTCACTTACATTGATGCGAATAATTTAATTTCGGTTGGTTTAGATAGCATGCATAGAGCTAAAGAATTTTACGAATTAAATCTGTTGAAACATGCTGTAATGAATGAATTAAGAGAGTTGTGTTGATGACTTTCATGATTATAATTCTGTAAACACATATTTCTTACGGCCGCGATTCATATATTAATCAACGTGCAACTTAATACTGACCAGCAAATTGCAAAAAACTTAAGAAAATTTGAATTTTGCGGGCTACCTTAGCGCTTCCCCCTTAAGGAATGAAACGAAACATACACAGGTAATTTTATGAGCACAACCGGGAAAATCCCGATCACAACAAACATGAAGTTGTAATTGTAACGCCAAAGTGGCATCTCTTGCGCCTTGGTTAATAATGAATGAAAAGGTTGCAAATGACACCACGTACGTTAGTAAGTATACTAACGTACGTGGTGTCATTTGCAACCTTTAAGTTTTTCTAGAGTACTAGAAAAACATGAATCAGCACCCTAATTGCGTAACACACTATCAACCGGAATCGAATCATTTTGAAGCAAATTGCTAATCCATTGCTTCATAAGTTTGAAAAATTTGTCTGCACCACACGTAAATAACGCAATGAATGTTGTTGAACTGTCAAAATGAAACCGATTTCGATTGATAATGTGTTACGTTACGCTGGTAATACAAACAAATGAGGAATAATATCATAACCATAATGTAGCGGCACAGTACATATCCTTCTTATCCAGTTTATGAAATATCTTTTAAATTGGTTCAATATTGGTGAAGAAAATAGGCGAGAGCCAAACCTCGAAAATGTGACTTTTTACTTAGGCTATTCAGTCGGATCTGCAGTTGTCCTTATCGCACGCATTAGAGGGCGGGGGCTCGCAGAGCGACAGCGATAGTTTCTTCAAATACCTAATTTTCAAAAGTCGTTCCGCCCGTATTTCCTCTTAACGAATAGTTCACAGATTTACTTCAATAATAATTGATTGAACGTCAACCACACGTCAAATGAAACAAAATCAATCAAAATCAATCCTTAATCAATCAAAATCTCATCCCTAGTTTCACATGGCTTTTTACTTTTTTATTGTGACGTCACTGTTTGTTTTGATTCCAATTCCCGTGCTGTACATTATCAAGCCGGACACTCTTGGTCCGGGCCGAGAATGCGCGACATGACAATGTACGTCATTGGAATTCAAAACACGTTCATTCCAATGTCGTGCGTTCTCGT
This sequence comes from Luperina nickerlii, assembly GCA_963855955.1. NCBI lineage: Eukaryota > Metazoa > Arthropoda > Insecta > Lepidoptera > Noctuidae > Luperina > Luperina nickerlii. The sequence goes on along the minus strand of OY979666.1, from coordinate 14,392,609 downwards.
GCCGTGCATTGCTGTGTTGTGCATTGCTGGTTCCCGCTGTTTCCTTGCCGTGGCGAGCGGCCATAGATAATCAATAATTACCAGAGCCGAACAATCCCGCTCGGATACACATCCACGATGTTTTGAACCGTAATTCGGAAACAGTGTTGATAACTTTAATGATTATAATTCTGTAAACACATATTTTTTACGACCGCGATTCATATATTAATCAACGTACAACTTAATACTGACCAGCAAATTCCAAAAAACCTAAAAAAAATGAATTTCGCGGGCTACCCTAGCGCTTTCGCCTTAAGAGAAAGATATCAAATCAATTCCAGTTATTTTTATGCTTCATTTTTAAGTAATGGAATAATTGCTCTGCAAAGGTTAACTGAATATTCGTTAGGGCGCGGTCAGATCACAAGCTATAAACCAGTGGATAGTGTTCTAGTAAAGTTATAGCGCATGACAGTCAGATCAGTGAGCTTTAAATATGAGGATAGGCTTAAAACTTAGCCTAAAAACTACTATGGTTGAGCTAATATCTCCTGGCTCAACTACACTAGTTTTACAAGCAGCGCTGGGCTCACATTAGTTCGCAGTGTGTACTAAAAACTATTGAGATATTATGTTATCATTTCGCTCTAACCTAGTTAATATTTACAGAATTATAATAATTAAAGTTATCAACACAACTCTCTAAGACCAAGTAATCCCAAAGAATTACTACCTATAATCTTGACATTTTGGGATTATACTAACCCAGTGTTGCCACACGCCAGATCGAGAAATCTGGATAGAACGGTCGAAAAATATGTACAAAATCTGTATGAACACAAAACGCTAAAATCTATAGAAAATCTGTAAAACTGTAATAAAATCTGTACAAAATCTGTTCAAGAAAACAATAGTCACAACACAAAATCGACAAGAAAGTCAAGAAATCTTAGTGGAAATACGACTCGCGATACTCGACTAGAACTAGAAGTTGAAACTCCAACCAAACAAATCGTTTCATACTGCTCATTCAGGCTCATTCCTTTCATTAATTTGTCCCTGGCAACATTTATAGCGTACTGAAGGGATATGTTTCATTTTAAACCGGTGTTAAAAATTGTAATCGGTTCACATCACTAAACTAAACAAGGAACATACTACTGTCCAGTGTTGCTATCGTAAAAATCTGAGCTGCCGTATGTCACAGACTGGTTTGCCGTATTTTAAGGGAAAAAATACTAAATTGCCGTATTTAATAACAAAATATCTATTCCTCATTTGTTTGTATTACCAGCGTAACGTAACACATTATCAATCGAAATCGGTTTCATTTTGACAGTTCAACAACATTCATTGCGTTATTTACGTGTGGTGCAGACAAATTTTTCAAACTTATGAAGCAATGGATTAGCAATTTGCTTCAAAATGATTCGATTCCGGTTGATAGTGTGTTACGCAATTAGGGTGCTGATTCATGTTTTTCTAGTACTCTAGAAAAACTTAAAGGTTGCAAATGACACCACGTACGTTAGTATACTTACTAACGTACGTGGTGTCATTTGCAACCTTTTCATTCATTATTAACCAAGGCGCAAGAGATGCCACTTTGGCGTTACAATTACAACTTCATGTTTGTTGTGATCGGGATTTTCCCGGTTGTGCTCATAAAATTACCTGTGTATGTTTCGTTTCATTCCTTAGGGAGAAGCGCTAAGGTAGCCCGCAAAATTCAAATTTTCTTAAGTTTTTTGCAATTTGCTGGTCAGTATTAAGTTGCACGTTGATTAATATATGAATCGCGGCCGTAAGAAATATGTGTTTACAGAATTATAATCATGAAAGTCATCAACACAACTCTCTTAATTCATTCATTACAGCATGTTTCAACAGATTTAATTCGTAAAATTCTTTAGCTCTAAGCATGCTATCTAAACCAACCGAAATTAAATTATTCGCATCAATGTAAGTGACCCATGTTGTTAAGGTATACATCCCCAATGGAGAGGACGAGGCAACCTGAACATCTTCAATTTCATTTAAAACAGTCGCAAGTAATGGAATCTTTTTGCGTGTCCAATAATTGTTGGTAATAAACGTATTTAGTTCTTTTAATAATTTAATCGTTACATTGTTAGACCAAGATAGGGATTTTAAACCATATTTGTAGGCTAGGAATTTTCTTCTTATATGCAATGGCGGAATACATAGCTCACTTTCCATGGTGTGAATCGGCGTAGACTTTATAAAACCACCTATAATTCTCAGTGCTTGATTCTGTATTTTCTGCAATTTATATAAATGTGAATTCGCACTATTGTCGTAAATAAAACAACTATAGTCTACACGACTTCTGACTATCGCTATATACATTCTGCGTAAATGTTTGGGGTGTATACCCCAAGAAGTACCTGCCAAAACTTTGAGTATGTTTAAGTATTTCTGCGACTTTCTGACTACCTCATTAATATGACGTCCCCATCGTAGCGATCTGTCAAGCCATAACCCCAAATATTTATAACTATCCACTAATTCTAAGGCATGGTTGTTTATTTTCAATTCAATATGCTGAATGGTTAGTAATTTACACAGATGGATCTATGAGCAAGAAAGGTAGGGGAGCTTCATTTTATGTTCGCTCGCAAGAAAATGCTAGTGGATGTTTCAAAGTAATTGGAAATGTATGTATCATGTCGTTGGAGCTTATTGCGATCTCAGAAGCACTATCATATATCAAAACAATTGATGATAATAAAGCTGTTATATGTTCAGACAGTAAGAGTGCCTTATATCATATAGCTCGATGCGCCTCTGGTCGAAGAGGTACACCGATAGCATACGAGATACTCTCTAAAATAAAGGAATTAGTGGAGAAAGGAGTGGATCTGAGATTGCAGTGGGTTCCTTCGCACATTGGGATACGTGGTAATGAGGAGGCGGATAGATTAGCGAAAATTGGAAGTATAGAAGGACAAGAAATTTATGTGAAACCATATTATTCAGAAATATTAACGAAATATAATGGACAGTGTTATGATTTATGGAAGGAATATTTCAATCAAAGATCATTGGAAAAGGGCATATGGTATAAAACTATCCAATGTCAGCCTCCTCGTATACCTTGGTGTACATATAGTCGGTTAAGTAGGAAACTGATTGTTATAGCGCACAGAATCAGAACTGGACATATTCCATCAAACAATTTTGCCTTTTTAATGGGAAAGGTTTCTTCCCCTAAATGTGATACTTGTGGAATAATAGACGATGTATACCATTTGTTGATGGAATGTGTTCAATTTCATGCAGAGAGAGAGGAATTATTGGAAAAATTGAATCTGGACAAATTGCAGGTTGGAATCATGAATTCTATACTCTCAAACCCTAACAGTGAAGGAGCTTGTCTTTTGTTTACACTATGATCATCTTAAGTTAAACTAATAATGTAACTAGTAAATAAGATTAATCGGACTGACATATACATGTAGTATAAAAGTCCAAAAAAAATAGAATAAAAAAAAAAAAAAATCAACAACTCTCTAAGACCACGTAAGTCCAAAGAATGACGATTTCATGAAACAGTTATTCTTTGGACTTACGTAGTCTTAGAGAGTTGTGTTGATGACTTTAATGATTATAATTCTGTAAACACATATTTCTTACGACCGCGATTTATATATTAATCAACGTACAACTTAATACTGACCAGCAAATTACTCAGACTATTTTGAGTTGGATCGACTCTCGACCCTTACAGCAAGTGAACTAATCCTGATTTGTAAGAAGAATTTTGCTAGACATGGAATACCCCAGAAAGTCTGTACGGACAATGCTACTAATTTTGTAAATGAGCACTTCAAGTTATTTACAGATAAATGGAACTTTGAGCATGTTACCTCATCTCCTCACTATCCAGCTTCAAATGGGAAAGCTGAGGCAGCTGTGAAAATAGCTAAGAAATTGGTAATACAGAGCTTAGAAACTAAACAGGACCTATGGTTTTGTTTACTTCATCAACGGAATATTCCAATTCAGATGGATGATACAAGTCCTGTCCAGAAATTGTACTCTAGGCGGACCAGGACTGGGTTACCTTGCCTACTGAAGCATCTCAAGCCAGCCATTGTTGCTAATGTTTCAAAAAATATCAAAGAAAGAAAGGAGAAGATAAAGGAACATTTTGATAGAGGTACTGTGGAGAAGGCCGTATTATGTGTTGGTCAGAATGTGATGGTCCAGCTTCAGCCTGAGATTAGTAATAAATGGACTATTGGTGAGGTCACTAAATCCATAAATGATAGGTCATTTGTGGTCAAGGTTGGAGATAAATTATACAGAAGAAATAGAGTTCACATCAGGCCTTTTACTGGAATGTCTTCAGATGCTGAACACAGGCTGGAGGTGACTGCAATGTCTACAAATTCGACTGCGCCTCCGTTGGTGCATCATCAACCTCACTATAATGAGTCAGCAGGTTTCACAATTGAGCAATCCATAGCGTCAGCATCAAATGCAGCATCAGAATCATCAACAAGTATCAACTATGAAGACTTAAGAAGCTCTGTAGATATTAATCGGGGTCCACGACGTAGTGAACGGGTAAGGGCAACGCCCCGCTATTTACGGGACTATGTAGCTTGATTGAAAAGGGGATGTTTCCGAATTGCTTTATTACATCGTGGATGTGTATCCGAGCGGGATTGTTCGGCTCTGGTAATTATTGATTATCTATGGCCGCTCGCCACGGCAAGGAAACAGCGATGGGCAAAAAGATGTACAAGTTAGATTATTATATTGAATAAATGAGATTTAAATACTCTAACTAAGTGGTTTCCATACAAACACAACTCTCTAAGACCACGTAAGTCCAAAGAATAACTGTTTCATGAAATCATCATTCTTTGGACTTACGTGGTCTTAGAGAGTTGTATTGATGACTTTAATCATTATAATTCTATAAATACGTATTTCTTACGGCCGCGATTCATATATTAATCAACGTACAACTTAATGCTGACCAGCAAATTGCAAAAAACGTAAGAAAATTTGAATTTCGCGGGCTACCTTAGCGCTTCCCCTTAAGGCGAAAGCGCCAGGGCAGCCCGCGAAATTCAATTTTTTTTTAGGTTTTTTCGTTTTGCTGGTCAGTATTAAGTTGTACGTTAATTGTTTGTCATCGATAGTATGAAGTCCAGTGTATTTCCAACGTACTGAGGTTGGTGGCCAATGCGATCCGATTTTTTGGCTCAACTCCTTGGCCCGTATGCCGTATGTATTGTATGTACAGCGGGCTTTACAATTTTATATGCTCTGTGCTTCACTGTTGACAGCGCTGTCTTGTTGACTTTTTATTTGGTCTGAGCTGAGGTCACAGAGCATGTAATCTTTCTCTGAGATGTTATGTATTGAATTGAATTTTCTGTTATTATAATAATGTTATTAAATAAGGAATAAATTAGATAATTTCAATAGGAACTAGTTTTCAGAATTGTTTCTGAACTATGGAAGCAGTAAACAGTAAGCGTACTCCAAGGTAAAATTGGTACTTCTGCCTTACCAAAATTAAAAACATTGTATACTTTAGCAAAATAATTTGATTGAACATCATTTCATTTATTTATTATATTTTATTCATTTATTTCAGCCGTTGTCGGGAATGGGAACGTGCTAGACGTAATAAATTCAATGAGGCCATAAGTAAACTTGGTGAAATTGTCAAAGCAATACATAAGAGTAACTGTCCAGCAGAAGACAGTGAAGATGTGCAATATCCGAAGATCGAAATCGTTCAAAAAGCTATAATATACCTTAATAACTATGTTCAAGAGAAAACACTATTGAGTAAGTTGATGACGTGGTAAAAATGCTGAATTTCTTAGTGTTTTTCACAACTGTCTGAGAGTAGTACCTACCTAGTCTAGAAGCCTTAAAGTACCTTATAGTACCTGTGATTTAGGTACTAATGAATAGTATTAGTAGATCGTTGTTTGAATAGTAGATTGTTTATTATTATGATAAACAGTGATCGGAGTAGGTAAAGCTGTTTTTGCTACTTGCGACATGCGGACATAACATGGATATGCCAAATATTTCCGAAATCCCGGGAATTCTCGGAACATATAATAATATTTCCTTGTGCAGTAAAGTATATTTAGTATTGTTTCTAACAGTTTTACTTAATTAATTCATATTTCACGAAACTACCTCTAACAACATTCCAGGATCCCTGTGTGTGTATATAAGTAAGTATATACTGTTTGGGTGCTCACCTACTACCTGCTCATAACTGCCCACTTACCCATATTAACTCACTTAAATCAATCGACAATTTCAAAATCCCGGGATTTCAGAGGCATATATCCATGTTAACATCAATGTTTGCGGTCATTCATGGGGTCACCATTGATGATAAAACATTAACATTAAAAACTTTTTTAAAAACAAGCTTTTATTTAAATACGCTAAAAAGAATAAAATAAACTTTTCCTTTAAAACTTTTACTATCAACATATAACGTCATTACACAATTTATATGATATAAAAGCTTATTGTGAGATTTACCTGTGTAGATAAACAAGTAAATTAAATAACTTGATCTAGGTCAATCTAGTACGAGTACTTACATAAATCTCGAAGGTAGCAGTAAAATTTATGTAGTAGATAGCAACTAGTATGTCAAAAGTTTAGTTAAATTTGCTACCCTGGCATTGCTTCTATAATAATATTGTTTTGTTAAACCATAAAAAAGATATTTTATGTTGTCCTTAAAATTATTTTCTTTACTCAACAGTTATTTATTTCTGGCATTTTAATCTAAAATCATACATTGATTTTGAACCTATTAGCTCATCCTCTAGTGTTGATTAATCTTTAAGAAATAATGTATGTTGTAAACGCAGTTTGTATATGTACAAGACAATCACAACAAGCATTTAACTAGTCTTAAGATAATGCACTTGGAAAAAGTCTCTAGGTGAGACTTTCCTAGACACTGGTGTTTCTGTCAAATTCTTCTTTGTGTCACTAGCACAACTGTATTTCTTCATCATCATCATGCTGATCATGTTGGCCCAAATCTTTGCCACTTCCACGGCGTCAACTGTCTAATTGAAATCCTGCAACAACTATTTAAGATAAAACTAATATTCTTAAATATTTATTTACTGCAAATGGAAGTAATTTCGTAATCTTCACCATTCAATTACAGAAGCTGAAATATTAGCCTTACAAGTAGAACTAGACACTGAGAAGAACAAGAAAGGGAAGGGAAAAGATGTATCAACTCAAGTGTATATGAGCATGACTAAGAAGCGTAAAGGTGAGAGAGGAAAGTGGAATCTTTAGAAGTAAAAATAATAGCATTTTATACCAAAAAGTGCATAATATTGCTATAATTCTTAACTCGAATATTCATTCAGTAGGTACTTATTTAGATTTACATGATTATGTAAACATGAGACATTGAGAACAGTGGTAGTGGTAACGGCCGCGACTTACGTGTTGTAGGTTGTGGGTTCAAACACAAGCAGGCACTTTACTTTGTGTGAATTATTTCATCACAACTGCTCTCAAAACAGTGAAGGAAACCGGCATGTCCTGGAACCAAACAATCGAAGATGTGACATCTACTAACCCGCACTGGGCCTGCATGTTAGATTACAGCCTGCTCACCTCTCGAAGAGTGGAGGCCTGTGTCCTAGCAGTAGGAACATTATAGTCTGATTATAATATAAAAATGTCCCACAAACACCATCATATGGGAAATACTATAATTTCCCAAGTTTCCTCATATTCATTGACAATAAACATGCAGATACTAGCCAGTATCGATGTTCGTGATATATCGAATGATTTTCTTATCTTTTTCAGATGGGAAATATGCAAAACTGTTGATGTTGAAGAAAGGCAAAAATCAACAAGACAAGTCTGAAACGAAAAAGACCCCACAGACTCCAACCCAAAAGAAATTACCCTTGCTCCTTCCAAGATCACATTTCATAAATAAAAAAGGTAAGATCATAATAACTCATAGAGAGATATAGAGAAAATATACAAAAGTGATGTAGGAAGATTTTTTTAATACGTTGCGACGCGATGCGCCAATATAATTAAGTTCATAATGTTCTTATTTTAAAAGAGAGAATAAAAAAAACAAGATTTTTGGATATTGTTTCAGGTTCAGAAAATACAATAGTGGTACTGCCGGCATCACCATACATCTTTCCTCAGAGACCGCTACTGTTCCCGTCTGTACCACCTGCTATAGTTCTAATAGACCAAAATTTACAACCACTAAGTAAATCACCTGTTCCTATAGTCAATAGAAATAATGGAGATATCACCAAAACTACAATGGTTAATATTCTTCCAATATCTGCCTACTCCCGTCCACTATCAGCTACCAAAAATAGAAAAAATACTGTTAAGTTAAAGAATGATGTTAATAAAAAGTCAGCAAAAAAACTGAAAGCAGTTGTTAGCAATGTTAAAGAAACTGCAAACAGTATAGAGATAAAAGACAAGCCAGTGGTGGTGGAGGTGACTAAAGAAAGTAAAAGCATTGAAAGTCCTCATAGCGAAAATAACAAAAACGACAAAGAAGCCATAAGCAGTGATAAGAAGTCCGAGAGCGATAAAATTTTTACTAAAGACCAACCAGCTAAGATAGACCACGTCCAAAAAGAAGAGACCACAATAAATAAGATACCTGCAGATAATGCTAACGGTCCTGATAACATTAGTAACAAAACTAAAGACAGCAATGTTCCTGTAGTAGTTGATAAACGTAAATGTACGGAAGCAATCGTCAAAGACTTGCCGGCTCCTGTGGTAATTTCAACTACTACCATAACAAATACAGAAAATATCAAAACAACTAATGAAATCACTAAACCTAGTAAAATTTTGAATGGCAAAGAAACAATAGCAGAAAATAAAGAAAATAAATTGCCCAGCATTTTACCATTAGATACACCATTATGTGATAATGTCGTTGATGGAGGTAATGCACGTCTTGAACTAGCGGAAGAGTTTCTAGCTACTTCACCAACCGCCGCGTTTCTTATGTCTTTTCCACTGGTTAGCGGAAATAGGGCAGATAGCCCCGCCGAAGAACATAGCCATAACACAGCCCAACCCATCGCGAAGGATAATCAAAAGAGACCCGAAATAGTGCCTCCGCCTATACCATACTTTGAAAAATCAAACAATAACGATATCAAAATTAAACCAATAACAAACAAACTTCCCGAAACATGCAATCTTATAAATAAACCAAATGAGCAGCAAAAATGTTCTGTTAACGTCGTAACTAAAGAATCCAATATTATTACTGCAGTGACTAAAACTTCCAACACAGTGACGATGCCAAACGTTTCCAATGAAAATCCATTCTTGAACTTATCAGTGCCATCAATAATAACAACCAGCTGTTCATTAGGAGACACCACATTCGGATTAGATTTCGATTGCAATATAAGTAAATCCGTACCGAGTCAGTCTAGTGGTTATGCTGGCAGTAACAACTTCTTCTACAAAGGTGATCCATTTGCCAAGAGTGCTATTTATAGTACCAGCAGTATTACATCTAGCCATGAATTTAACGGACTTGGTCTATACCCCTGTGCAATGGAAAAATATACTTCGAAAAATAAGTCAGATTTTTCAAGCGTGGATGACAATCTTATGAAAATTGGATCGTCAAGATTAACGTACGATATAGATTTGGGCTGGTCGCACAAGGGCTTGGATTTCGTCAATTGCACAACAACTACAAACACTTTCAACAAGGAAACGATGTTAACGACCACATCCGCGCCATACACGACATCTTATAATCCATTCAACCCAGATTTTCATGTCCCGTTAGTCGCAAATTCTAACAAGAAAGATAACTCTACCAAACCGACCTCTTCGTTTGCTGAAACGATTACTAGTTTTTACTCACAACCTGCTAATTTATGGACTGAAGACGTACCGTTCTATAACAATAGCAACATGCCCAAAACATTGACAACCAAAAACCAAAATTATACAACATTTGATCCAGTGTATACTAACGTGAATTTAAAAGTAAGTACTAACAAACATTACGAACCGAAAGTGGCAGAAGTAAGCGTGGAAAGTGGAATAAAACCTGGCAATAATATCGTGACTCAACATATTCCTGAGAAGTATACAAAAAAATCTCCGAGCAAGATGCACATCAACTGGATGACATCTGAAACAAGATCTGTTCAAAATAACTGCAATCCGATACATCCACAAGTAAAAGACACACACAAAGCGACATACAATCAAACAGATCATTCAATTAAAAAACAAGACCACAATGAAAGTAATTATTTTCCCATATCGATGCATAATTTTCCATCACAAGCACCTCAAGACGAGTTTCAAGTGTGGCCCTCTACTAGACCTTTGGGAACCACAGAAATAAGTATAGATCCACCGCCTATCAACTTGCCGACCTTAGTTGGTGATCTAGCACTAGGCCCACATGATAAGAATAGAAAAATAGATGTATCGAATCGTGGGGTACCACAAGGCGACATACAAAATTGCGGTAATTTTCTGTCAGTCACGCAGCTTATGAACCGTTCCACTGATAATATGCCTTCTCGATATCAGGTTCCCAATATCGACACATCGAAGACAGTCCCTGGAAAGCAAAATATCAACCACTTTACCAATGAAAGTAACCGCAAAGCTATGTCGCATTTAGATAATCATATGTCACAACCTTGTTATGTTTTTAACGACCCTAAAATAGTAAACTCTTATGAAAGTATGGCACATAGTCAGTTTCCACCAACTAAAACAAAATCTAATAGTAAGACGGAAAAATCTTCTAAAACTCAAAAGAACAACAACTATTCTACTGAAGCATTACTAAGAGGTGCAAATGGTACGCAAAAAATTCAAGACGGCAACAGTACGAAGTTTATGATGCCTCCTCAGAAGTATTCAGACTTCAGTACCACGCAGGATAGTGCTGTAGCTCAAGTCTCACATTTCCCACCCATTTTGGATTACTCTGATAACAACTACGCTACTCAACAGTTTTCGGGAACAACTTTATACAACACCACCAGTAACACAATGTCAAATTCTTTTTACTCCAACTTCATGCCTGGCAGTAGTAATCTAATGCCAAGTAATTATGCCAGTGGACCATTTACTGGCGACTTTATTGATTACAATCAAACAGCTGAATGCAATTACGGGAACCACAAATACGAAGAGTTGAAAATGAGAAATAACTCAGCAGTGTTTCAATCTGAAAAGGTGCCGTCTACCTACAAGAGCTCAAGAAGAGAGTCGGCAACTAAACACAAACTGGAATGTACTAAAAAGGAATCTAGTAAAAAGTATCAAAGCAAAAAAGCTAAGATCAATAGCGAAGTTGAGGAATGGAATGATCCTCATTTGTTCTGGCAAAACAAGGCGTTAAATAAGAAGCATCCGAATTTGATGTCGGAAGAGTTGCCTTTTCCGAACTATGTGGGGAATCAAATGCCTTCGCAGTACCAGGCTGACTTCTTCAACAGCCACCTGATGCCTTCCAACGTGCAGGGTATGGGACACAATGTGGACAGATCATTGGCCAGTTTTCCGGTCACATCCCGTGCCAACTTTAACTTAAGCACTATATTTCCAGAAATTACTATGGTGAGTGTTCAGTATTTTATTCAACTATTTATTTACTGGCCTTACTGGCCTGCGGAGCTTCTGTCTTCTCAAGTCACGAGAGCTAGCTAGATATTTACGTAAATGTAACAAAAGTCTAGAATGATGGATTTTTCAGCACGTTGTAGAACTGTGCTGACATAGACTTTAACACCCGTAGTCCCTGCGTTGGACAGTCGAGTTCTTTAATATCTAAGCATGATCATGAATCAGAAATATATAGGCAATGGTGAGTTTCATAAAACACTAAACAGCTTGTATTGCATGTACACGCTTAAATTTGTCACAATTATGATTTTTTTTACTTTCATATATTTTTGAAGTCGGAAAGGGCCAATATATTAATGAACTCGACTGAACTTGGAATTGGAATCAGCGCAGAAATTTAACCTCTTAGGCACACCAACTAAGGACGGGGCGACAAAACAGAAACAACGACAGGGAATCGAACTCACGAACTCTTTACTCGCTAGTTCGTGCTTTAACCGTTGGGCCAAGGCCGCTTTAATCAATGGCCAATGCGATGATTTTGACGTTTACCAACTGAATTGAGACACGATTAATACTTTTGGAGCTTGGTTTATATTTTGTAAGGTAGTGAGCTCTTCATTCCATACTCAGCGACACAACAAATAATTATTGTAAAATATTTGTTTCAGAAAGTGCAATGATAGTCAAAGTGAACGCGCCGGATGTAGTGATGTTGCGACGTTTTTATATTAAGTAGGAAAATATTTTATAAGTTATTACATTTTATTTGTAAGTGACCTGTTATATTGTTATACTTATTATACAAATTTATTATAATGAAAACCTGTTTCTCTTACTTACCAGATTACAGAAGATTTACCAGACGTACAAAAACACTACAGTCCGGTCGTCGATAGATTGCGTTCTTGACTCCCGTCTGTTTCATATAAAAGAATTGTTTTGCGAATTTGATCTTAATACCATCATCTGCCTAGCCTTTTCCCAACAATGTTGGGGTCGGCTTCCAGTCTAACCGGATGTAGCTGAAGAATTTGATCTTAATTAGTTACTAGAATTGTCGCACTGACAGGTGTCTGGAACGCATTCTCTCGGCCGGACTGTAGTTAAAGAAGCAATATCAAAACAAAATCTAGTTAAGAATTGATTTGTTTCTTTGACTTATTTAACCATGATGTTGTTTTCACCGGAAATCTAACATGGTTCATAAAACTAAAAATAATGTCACCGCTTAATGTCGAGATACATGATCTAAATAAATAAAGTCCTCCAAAACGTATTTCGGCCACGGCGGCCCATCTCAACGGAGACTAGCCTTCGGCGCGGGAGGTATTATAGTGCACAAGTGTGCGTGCACCGCGCAGACACAGGTGTACTCCCTCTTCCTTCACACTCATAGTCCGATGGGACGGCAATCCGACACTACCGGGGAGAGATCAGGCGCCGACATGATCTACGAGCAGACAGAAGCATATAGGTATCTAATTTTGTTTCCATACGAATCAAAGGGGATTATGGTTGTCTTAAAATCAATCATAGTTGGAACTCGTGTGAATAAGTGTTCTCAGCCATAGTCACGGTTTTTATCGTCTACATGCGTCGTTTGCGTGCTGAAGTTCGAACATCTGTGAAATATTGTAACCGATTTGTATCAATGAATTATGATTATAATAAAATATCATAGGTTACATACAACAACAACATAATCACGCATAAATGGCTGAACGGATTTGGATGAAATTTGGTAGTGAGATAGTTTATAACCTGGATTAACACATAGGATAGGTATACTTAGCTTTTTATCGGGGTAAATATTTCACACAGACGAAGTCAGTGCAGAAGCTAGTAATTATATAACATTGGGAGTGTAGAGACGTAGGTACTTATCTACTTATTGATGACCAAAATTCAACCCTAAGTGGCTCATAAAATGTCATAAAAGTCAGCATTTTTAAATAGACAAATTTCTCTCATTGCCCTTTTTCTAGCCGTGGTTTAAAAGCTAACTAGAGTCGTGAGTAAGATCAGAGACATTGATACCATTATAATGAGATCGTCTGTCGTCTTTGTAGACAAAATACTAGCATGTTTTGTTTTTGCGAAAACATTTCAAACATTTTAATTGCAAGCTGAAATCTTTGCCTTCTTCATCGCATTGGGTATATTATGCGCCTGCCAGACTATGCTCCTTGCGCTGCTCATCGCTATGCTCCTCGCGCTGCCGTGATTTGCCGCGATGTTGCCCTCTCTGCCCACACACTGCTCTACTCGCGCAATTAATCGCGACGCTCCTCACTTGTCATTTGCCTTGGTGAGACAATGGACGTTGAAACGGTGGCAGCGTGCGCGCTATGCATTTTTAGATAACTAATAAATACAACTTTTCTTGTTAGATTAATTCTTCTTCTTCTTCTTCTTCTTTCTTGACATAGTGACTTATTATACCTACCGTACTACAAATCAATAAACATTAACACCTTTTCATTTGACCATTCCACGCTTGGCGACGACATAATTTCCAATTTTGCATACGCGTGCGTCTTGCGCGAGCGCTCCATGCAGACGGCGACTGCGCGATTATGTGGCCGGCCACTCGCACTCGTATTGCCGGTCCTTTGACTCGCGCGCAAAAACCGACAAAATAGGGAGCAGTGGGCAGGACGAGGAGCATGACGTGTGGCATGACGAGTAATGTTGCCACACTATGTCTCTGCCTCCTTTCCTCGTTACTTCCCATGCCACTCGTCGAGTGTGTGGCAGGCGCATTGTGTGCTATACTTGGATACATTAAATTTTAATAAGTTTTTCTCGTTTTTAAAGACTTCCATACAGTCTTCACTATTCTATTCTATTTATATATATATATATAAGTATACCTATTAACTACCTAGTTCCTGCCTGCAACTTCGCCCGCTTGAAATTTGTTCCCCGACACACCGCGTCGCATCGCATTGCCTGCCCGCGCTATTACTTTATTTTAGCTTAGCGTTCATTTTTACTTTTTTCTCGGCTCCTAAGAGTCCTAGCGCGATGTAATAGCCTATAGCCATCCTCAAGAATTGGGCTATCAAATGCAAAAAGAATCCGACTAGTAGTTCCAGAGATTAGCGCGTTCAAACAAACAAACAAACTCTTCACCTTTATTACTGGTATAGATAGAGATATAGATATCTCAAACTTCCAATGGTAGAATCAAAACATTGATATAAATCGGACCTAAGTAGGCGTTTCTTTTCAAAGATCCACAGATAATCCACAAGAGATATCGCCTGAACGAGACAGGCTACTACTTACATTTACTTTGAAAACATTTTAGACAGAACTATGTGGGAGTGTGTTGTACAGATGCAAGACAGCTGCTAGAGTTCCATTTATTACATGTCAGTAAACCACAAACATAGGTACAGTCACGGCTAGACACAAACTAAACGAAAAATATAAATAGGTACAACAGTACCTATTTAACATAAAAACACAAGACAAGTAAAAAAAAAACACAATTTAGCGAAATTGTGTTTTTTTTTTCAACGGTGAATAAAAATATTAGTTGCAAAGTACACGGAATCCCACTTCGCCAGTTGAAAGCTGTTGAAAGCTAGCGCTATCACCATCGAGTCACGCTGCGGTGACACGCGGCTTCACAAAGCACACAAACTCCTCCGTGGTTTAACGACTTAGATCGAATAGATTAAAACTTCCTCCTCTCCGCACATCTGTTGTTAGGAGTTGGACACAGTGCTTGTGACCTATCGGGCAAGAGTTACACTGATATCGTGAACTATGTTAGGAAGTTTTTAATTCGTTTTCAGTGTTCCTACTCCAATGCACGGTTTAGCGCTATTTTGCTGGATAAGGGCCTGATAATGCCAAGTTGCGCCACAAGGCCACAACACTGTTTCCTGCCTAAATGGGGTTATCATAGAGTTATAGACTCATAGGTACATTGATTGCAGAGGGACGGATACTTATTACTAGGTCAAAGCCTGACTTTTAATCTATCAACTCGCTCAATCATTTTTTAATAAACCCTCTCTCGTTATAGCTAAGTTAATGGTCAAAATAAAAACTTGACAGTCTCGTAGCGGCTTATAAATGGATTTAGGACACCATCTGAAAGCAATCGAGATAAAGACATGATTAATAGCTATAAGATCTTCCTCTTTGTCTTAAGTTTTTGGAATGAACCCAGCTGATAACGATTTTTTCATTAACCCGTCGCCCCGTATCCGCCCAACAGTGAATATGTCATTTGGCACTTTGGCAGTCGAACAAAATCGACTTTGAATAATTCCATTATCAGTTAGTGCTCAATTTCCTGCTACCTGACAGGCAACGAGTGTGAAGAAATGGTTTATATCTTTGGTATATTTTATGCAGACATTGTCAGTAGGTACCTACCTATTTCGTTAGACGTATGTCGAATTCTTAAAACATGAAGAGAACGTGTCTTGCATCACAACCATAGAAGTACCTACTAGTAAGTAGCTTATTATTTATGTGAAATGGGCAATTTGGTATAGCTTTACACTTGGATTTTACAACGGTGAGGATGTGTATGAATTATTATATAGTTATATCCAAATGCCCACAGTGGATCCATAAAACAAGGGGGAATTAACACGAGTTGTTAATAGGTGCCCAGGTAGGTAGATACTTACCTACATGTTCTGACAAAGAGGAAAAGCGCAGCATTTTAACTAAGTACTTCAGTTGAGAGACTTGCAGTGATGGACTCTGATCGAAATTAGACAGCTGGTTAGACCAAGGGTGGATCCAGGGGGTCATTGGGGTCATGACCCCCATCTGGGCTGGGTCTAGGTCGACCACTAATAATTTTTCTAATCTCATTGATAAATTTAATAAATAATTAAGAACTTTCTATGATGGCAAACACATACGTGAACGACACACATAATAGGTAGGTACGCCTATAATATGCTGTACCTATAAATTATACTTATTGCCTCATCTACACTCAGCTCACTTCCGCGGCAGAAGGCAGGGAAGTGAGCAGTACAGTAAGTAAACTCTTCACTTCTCATGCTCCTGCCGCTGCGCTGCCACTTGCGTTGCCCCGGCGGCGCTCCCCAAGTTAGCGGTTTTTTATGTTACATTCACATTCAGCCAAAGTAAGCAGGGAAGTGGGCAGGACGAGTGTGTAAACACGATACTTCTCATGCCACTGCCATTGCCACTCGCACTGCCCGGCGCTCCCGAAAAGAGTGGTTGTTTTTGTGCGGACGTCAAAGGATCGGCAGCGCGAGCGGCAGTAGGTACGTATTTACATTCTGCTCCGTCTCTCAGTTCTCGCCGAGCGCCTCAACGTCTGCCATTGCCGAAACTCGAGCGAAGTGAGTGGTAGGGCAGTATGTAAACACACACTTCTCTCGATCCTGCTGCAGCAGTATTTAGGGAATTATTGCAGGCAGCGCGAGGGGCGGCGGCAAGGACTGAATGTAAATGTAGTATTAGTCAAAGGACGGGCAGCGCGAGTAGCAGTGAGTACCTATTCACATTCAGCTGCGTCGCTCAGTTGTTGTCGACGCCCGACCGAAGTACATGTGCGTGCTTTCCTAATGTGTAAGCTGCCAAAATGCCGCTGGTCTAAAGCAACAAAGTTCATGACGCGTAGAGGAGAACAAGCGAAGGTAAGGGGAAGACTCCAATTGTCGAATTAAAGCAAAGAAAAGTCCCTAGTGGCCACGTTTAGGCCAATTTTAATGTGGCTTTAATGGACCGATATCATCTACCATCTTCTACGATGACGATTTCTTTTTTTTATATTATATGTTTGTAAACAACGTAATTTACACAGTTGTATAAACTAAGGAGATAAAGTGCTGACGCTGTAATTAGAGTATGTGAACACTTCATTGCACTGTCCTCAATCCTGCCAAAATTTCCAGCAGCCTGCTGGCAGAGCGAACTGCAGTGGCAGGGGCTGAATGTAAATAAGACTTATGATGAACCAGCTCGTTCATTGTGAATAAATATGGTTCTCACGATTCCAAGTTTGATTCTTGCGCACCGCGCCACCCATTCGTTCGCAGCCGCGCTTCCGTTCACCCGATGTGTTAGTGAAACCCATGGAAATAGCGTTATATTTAGACGATACAATGCAGTCGTTGTATCGTCTAAATAGAACGCTATGTCCGCCTGTTCCCTTTTATTGTTGTAGGAACTGTCCTACAACAATAAAAGGGAACAGGCGGATATATCCATACATAGCTTAGACACACATAGCTTTCATAGACAGCTTTCCGACAGCTTTATTTGAAGGAGCAAAGTAGTAGCTGGGCAACTAGACGTGAAAATGAAATGCCCCAGAATCACAGCCTCCAATACGAGTATAAGTCTGTGCCCAGAATAGTGTGAAGACAAACTGCCCCGGGCCCCCCCAGCAGCTTAATCAAATCCCAAACCTGGTCAAAATATATTCAGTAAGAAGCAGCTTGGAGTTGGCGGCCCCGTACCTATGTATGCAAAATAATTTAAATGAAGGGTGCAAACATTTTCAAAGCTCGCTTCGGTCGCTCTTGCAGCCTACATTCTCAAACTTTTCTGCATAAGTCGACTAACCAAATCCTATTTCCGTAAGAATGTTCAATAGACCCCTATAACCGAGAATTCCGTGACGGGGCGGGGTAAATGTCGAGCACGCCTCGCTCGCTCTTGCATCCTACACTCTTGCTTTTCGTAAATAGTAGGTACAGTACCCGGCGATAAATATTGCACCTTTGGAAAGAGACAATCGGCTAATTTCGGCTTCGTAGAGCATTATCTTTGTCGCACGAAATACAAACAGTACGGTATCTATTAGGAGCTGTTAAAACAATTATGATTTGCTTCTTTTGATAATTATTTTTATTCTTTGTATAAAATACACCAATTTCCAAAGGTCGATGTGCAATATTTATCGCCGGGTACTGTAGGTACATTGAGGAGATAGAATTGCACCTCTCTGGTTTTGCCGGCCCCGGCCCCCGACGGGCTTAGTCTGTTACTGATTGGAGCATATCCTGACTGGAAAGTGCCCTTGGGATATGGGATAGACATTAGAGGCACCAGTGCAAGAGAAGAGGTGCAATGTAGAAAGCCCATTCTGAACTTGTATAGTTATTGTTTTAAATGTGTTTTACGGCCGATTTTCAAGCTTAACATACATATATTTTATCTGAGGAATAAATATGGCGGTTTTACAAACTATGTCAGATATAAGCTATCTGATGATTAAAAATAAAACCGGCCAAGAGCGTGTCGGGCCACGCTCAGTGTAGGGTTCCGTAGTTTCCCGTCCGTCACAATAAGTGTTGCCACTTATAAGTTTAAAAGTGGGTATCCATTATGTTCGCGCTCCAGCAGCGCTCCGCGCTCCTGCAACTGCTCCCGGTAGTGGGTACATGCGCGAACACGGAGCGTGCATCATTGCACGCTCCGCGGCAGGCGCTCCGACTCGTGACGGTTTTTAGCGCGAACACAAAGGGATACGTTCAGGATAATAAAATATGTAAACGAAGTTAAAAAAAATGCTTGCATATACGATTATACTATAAACTTAGTCCAGAAATTATTTTGTACAACTTTTTGTCTTTTTTGTATAAAAACTGTTGTTTCCATCAAGTTCAAAATAATTTTCCTAGAAAGTCCTTATAAAGTTCTACTTTGCAGATTTTTTTCATATTTTTTAAACTTATGGTTCAAAAGTTAGAGGGGGGGGGACACATTGTTTTTTACTTTTGGAGCGATTATTTCCGAAATTATTGACATTATCAAAAAATGATTTTAGTAAACCCCTATTCATTTTTAAATACCTTTCCAACAATATATCACACGTTAGGGTTGAAATTTAAAAAAAAATCACTTCCCACTTTACATATAGGGGGGCTACCCTAATAAAACATTTTTTCCAATTTTTATTTTACCACTTTGTCGGCGTGATTGATATACATATTGGTACCAAATTTCAGCTTTCTATTGCTAACGGTCACAGAGATTAAGCGAGGACGGACAGACGGACAGACAGACATGGCGAAACTATAAGGGTTCCTAGTTTACTACGGAACCCTAAAAACGACCCTAAAACTATTTAGGGTTATTAACCTTTGCCTAGGTACTAACCTAGGCAAAGGTTTCGGTAGTTCTGTTTAAAGCCAAATAAACAAATATCCAAGAATGACCTCTAGCTTTGACAGGCTACAGATTAATGGCTTGTGTGACCTCCGTAATTACCCAACTATTGGCTGTTTAAATTTCGGTACCTAACTATCAGAATGTGAGCCCTGTTGTCAGAGTCATACGTACCTACTTCTACTTAGATATTTACAGATTAACCAAGGAGGGACAGCAAAAAATGTTAGTGCTTGTAGATAATGCAGGTATACCTACGTAGGTAGGTAGACTGTACATCACATCAACCTACAAGGTAACTTAATACTTAGATATTGACATATTAACCAGGGAGGGACAGCAAAAAAATGACAGTCCTTGTAGATAATGTAAGAAGGTACCTACACTCTACATCATACCTACCCACAAGGTACCTTAATTTGCAGTTATTGAGGAGTTCGTATACATACTATACCTATCTACATATATATTAGCATATGTTACAGGTAGGTACTTAATGTACTTATACATGTAGTGCAACAAGCATGCTCGCCTTGACCGCACTCCGGTTATGTATAATGTGTTCCATTCATAATGCCATGCTGATGATAAAGTAGGTATTCGTAATCTTTGGACGATTTCACAAATTCACTCTGAAAACGGAAGTCCAATGAATTTTTATGAGTATGTAAATAAATTCGGAATTTCTGATAAAGAATTTTGGTTTTGATTGTACCTTCAGCGTAGTTAATTTTGTAAAGCAATTGCGTGTAGGTATTCAAAATAATTCATTTTTATTAATATAAACTAAGTTCTAAACATCAATAGTTTTAATCAAATTTTAATTAAAGCATTTAGCAATTTGTGAAAACTTTGAAACTAAAGCTCTTACTTTCGAAGCTAAGTGCTTGTAAAGGGTGGATTGTGCTAAAAAGGATCAGTGATTCGAGAAATGAGTCACGAGCAGAACAATTGACGACCACAGATCAACGTCATCACAATTTCACCTTAGCTTACCAGTCAGTCAACTCGAAAACTCGGTGTAGTCTGTAGGTATTCTGTAACCCGCCAGTCTATTACTGTCATCCACGGACGACAGACGCGCGCCCATTTCTCTGACTCGCGAATCGCGTGTCAAACTTTACGTAATGGCGGGAAAATAATTCTATACTCTGAAATATGAATAAATGTAATTGTACCTTGTGAGTAATGGTTGAATAAATTCTAAACTATATAGTGAAATAGTTACGAACTTGGACATTATGAAGTTTTTAACTTGGATCATGGTAAGCAAGCATTGAATTTTTTTTGTTTTTATTTTGGAGTTTTTAATATGTAAGTATTTATAATTAAAAACGTATTATAAATAACAATAAAGACACCTACCATTATACAATTCAGTAATTTAATTTCAGTCTTTACATATATTTTTGAAAGCTCACACTCTCCTACTAAAACTTTAAAAGAACTGAGAGTAGTGAGAGTAAAACCAACACGTCGCTTAGTTTAGTAACTAGGTAATTTAGACACAAAAAATAAAAACATAATTTATGCGCTCTTTCACATAGGTACTTATCGAACTACAAGCATCGTTGTTGAAACTGTTTTGTATTATGATAGCAGGTAACTTAAATTAGTAGACTTCAAATAAATGTACTTGCTACTTGTTTAATTTGGACAAAATTAACTAAGGAGAGATCTAGGATATTCGAGAGGTAGGTAATAGGTATATCTACTTTAGAGGTTTTAGCCTGTATGGCTTTCCCATGCAACCTCTACGAATCTCCCAAAAGAAAGAGCTCCGCGCTCTTACAGTACTAACCATGACCATCAATAAAAGGCTTATTTTTATTAATCTACTTATTTTAAATCATGACATCAGCTCTCAGCTCTCTAAACAGACTCTCAGCTCTTTTTTCTATCTTCTAAATATGAAGCATTGACCTGTACTTGTTTAATAGAAGTTAGTGATATGAAGTGTTTATTTCTTAATACTATGCTATTATCTTACTTATAACGTACGCGGAGGTCGCTTACGAAAGCCGTGTCGGTTAAAGTCTCTACACACGCTGACCTACGCACCTTCCATAACTTCTAAACTCCTAAAATCTCATTATTCGTGTCAGACTCACGACAGATGATGAATGGAAGCTGTAAGAACTTCTTGAAAAATAATTGCTTATTTCCCAGTGACTGGGAGAAAACTGGGAAGAAAACAAAGAAGAAGCAAGCTATTGAAAGCTAGAGTGCTTATTAATTGTTTTCGAATATCATGCTAGCGCTATCACATTTCCATCAATTTTCTTTTTTTGGAAGTTTTTTAAATTCAGCTTTTAACACCACGAAGAAAAGCTTAATATATGTACTTATTTACTTCCGTCTTAATCTAAAGCTCCAAAGTCTAAATTGTAAGTCAGACGCAACACTTAAACCATAGGACAAAGATAAAAGATAAAGCAGCGATGTGCCCTAGAAAAGGATGCTGCTCACTCACCTTACTTGATATAATTTTCTACCGGTCGTATATGATCGTTAATATTGATATTTACTAGCTAGCGATGCCATCTAACACATTTTCGGCAACCTGATCAAGATAAATATTGGAGTAACTTAAAATAACTGTAAAACATTCACCTTCAAAATAGATCAAAAGATGATATTTTCTAACTAGAGGCCTTACACGTGCTCGCAAATCTGGTTATGATCATTATTGGAGTCATCGTCATCATCTTCCTACCCTTGTTCCATATAACTTTGTCACTTTGTCCCATATAACTTTATCACTTTGTCACCTTGTCCCATATAACTTTATCACTTTGGCACCTTGTCCCATATAACTTTGGGTGGCGCAACACGTTTTCTTCTTATCCATTCTCCCCTGTCAACCGTCAGGCTATCATCTACTCCCTTTTTTTTCATACCATTCCTCACACGATCCATACATCTTTTCTTTGACCTTCCTCTCGCTCTCCATCTATCTACATTTATATTATTTTAACTGGATAACGTAAAATAACGATAAAACATTTTTATAGCCGTCAAAAAAATGAATAAAAAACAACCCCCAATGAAATATTTCTTTGAGTGAAACCATTCACTGCTTTGTCGACTAAATACGTTAAATAAACAACTTACAATCCCCACACACTGAAAATCCACCTCTGTAAATGGATACAGAATTCAATTTACTATTCTCCGGAAACCATTGGAATGAATGTTATTATTACCTACTGTCTAACTAGAATGCTCCATTTCCTGTGATAACAATCGCACTTAACTTATGTTCTTGGAAATATGGACGATCAGTAGCTACTATAGGAAAACCCATCAAGTTTGCAGCTGAAAACAGTGAAACCCTTTTTAATAGCGCTCGCGTAGCGATTTTTAAGATGCTTCGTAAATTATTTTTCTTTGTTATTAATTTATTATACATATATAGTTTCATAATAAAAACTAAACAAGAATTTACCTAAACGCCTTTCCCTTATGTTTTTAGCTTAGACATTAACACAATTCAGATGAGTTTGAATAGTTTGGAATTGGACGGTCTACGACTACCTACTTACTTTATGAAGAATCAAGAAATATAACCAACCCGTATTGAACAAAAACACTAGTTTTTTTATTATACGGTAATAACATTATAGGTTTATTTGTTGTTATATTTATATATAACTAGCAGCGCCCCGCGGTTTCACCCGCGTAAGTTTCGATCCCGTGGGAATATCGTGATAAAAAGTATAATGAGTGTTAATCCAGGAAATGGTCTATCTATGTGCCAATTTTCATCCAAATCTGTTTAACGGTTTACGCGTGATTGAGTAACAAACATCCAAACATCTTCACAAACTTTTACATTTATAATATTAGTAGGATTAGGTGATATGTTATATTTAGAGTTTTAATAGGTTTTTGCTATATTATATTTAAAAATGTTATTCCTAAATTTTTCACAATAGCACAGACCTACCATTGTTTGTCTCTGCTGTCTGCATCACCCAAAGGTTGACTGGCAGAAAATGCCTATGGCTAAGTCCACCTCTGTACATTTGTGTGCTTAAAGTATTAAATAATAACAGGAAAAAACGTCGCATGAAATTAGTACCCTGCCTTAAATATTCAAGAATTTTCAATCACCAGTTTAATTTATAAAGGGATTCTTTAGGTATGTGGTTAACCTACTTACTTCTTGTACCTACAACACTTTCAGGGAGACAAGATTACAAAATTACTTTCACGTTCAACTTTAACGTTATAGGTCGTAAAGTAAAAAATGGCAATCGTAATAAAAATCTTGTTATTTTATTTTTGTTTGTTTAAAAATTGAGCGTAAAAAATACGTGTCATAAACTCATAACCTAATCAGAAAGCCTATATCCCGATTATTCGATAAATAATTAGATTTCTGCTAGTAGGTAGGTCTCAACGTCTATCTGCGGCTAGGTAGGATAGGTTTTTCCCGCAAAACATGGGAAATAATTCCTCGTCATATCTCATAATCTGCTTAGACGAATACACGAAAAATTATAAGCTTTTCGTTAATAAAGGACCAGTAAACATAGATATTTTAACACTCTACTTGAACACAACCCCGTCCCTACACGACGTGATTTTCCTAACAAAGCACCCGAGCACAGTTAACTCGTTTTTCTACCGGGAAATGAAATAACGACGACACCACTAATGAGGCTATGAAAAAATAAGAAAAGACACGGATTACGGAATTGTTTGTGTTTTACTGCTCACGTCTCTACTCTCCACATAACGCACTTTAAATTTCGTTCAGAACTTCAAAGGTAATAAGAATACCGGGAAACATGCGAATTTAAATTTTTCTCCTTCATTGCGCAAAACCTTTACAAATACTTTAGTGACGTGATGTAAGAGAATGACTGACCCTTTGTTCTCATGGATATCAAGTTTATAAAAAAAACTTTCAAATTGGGTGTAATTTTCCGTTGTTGTGAGCCAATGTAGGGTAATGATTACATTAATCTAATTTGTCTAAACATGCGGGCTAAGAAATATATACCTACTTCATACGTTAACATTGTCCTATTTTCGAAACCGGCACTATCGTAAATCGAAGACCGCATAAATTTATAGTAATTAACGGTTATCATATTCGTGCGTGACCTCATCCAATTCGTAGAACAAAATTAAGAAATTTCTATACCTATGGACAAACAGTTTGGTATACAGGATAATAACTACATGAATGGCATGACATGATACAACAATGTAAAACATGGCATTAATATGTATCAGGTGAAGTAATAAGCCCGCGCGCCCGGGATCAGACATTGTTTTTCGATGATGCGGGCACAATCGATGGTTCCGCAATGTACGGGCCCACCCCGACATGCATACAAATGTTTACTTTTCACTTACACCAAACTTATTGATAGTGGGCCTTTCAAATAATACTGAGCCAAAAATCATTTAATTCAAAGATAAAGGCTCCTGCAAACAGGCGCGTTGCGCGATTTATCGCGTGTCGTGCCTGTTTGTAGGAGCCTTAACACACTTGGCTGACTGGTAGAGAATGCCTAAGGCATTAAGTCCGCATTTGTACCTACATTTTTGTGCGAAAAGTTTAAATAAATAACTAATAAAAAATATACGGTTTTGGTGGTCGTCGATAGGTCGCTCTTTGAATGAAGATATTTTAAAATTGTTCACGTAATCTTACAAAAAGTTTACCGCATTTTACACCAGCATGTTAACAGCAAGAAATAAACTACATAATAAATAGTTACTCGTATTTGTTAAGACTTTTAAAAGGAACCTATCTACGTAAGTTATTGGCGTTCTCGCTACACTGGAATTTAATTAAACTAACTAGGAGCTTTCCCTTAGCTGTTCACGGAGTCCGGTGTCCGATACTGATGTAATTAAATACTTACCTATCAGGGGGTTAGATTTCCCTTTGATATCACTATAGAGTAAAAGCTTTGCAAAGGAGCTCGTCTGAAGAATGGTGGTTGAAGCAACCATACCACATACATATTTCTCTTGAATGAGCCCCACTCCTGATTAATTAACTAAGTATTTCGGACGGGCGAAAAGATTCGGGAGTAAGGAAAACTGCTGTCAAATCGTGTTGTCATTTATTTATAGTTCGAGCATCGAACTAATCTTATGTCCGAAGGTAATACGGAGTAGTAAACGCCCGAAACTACGGATTTCGTTCTTAGAGAAAAAAAAAGGGTAGACCCAGGGCCGTCTTTACCCGGGGGTGCAAGGGGTGCGTAGCACCCAGGCGCAGGGCCTTATGGGGCGCAAGCCGATCGGGTCATCATTGATTACTCATTATAACCGCAACGCTCCAGCGCTGTAACCCACGTAACCGCCTCAAAAAAAAAAATCCCTTAGAAAAAATTGATGGAAATCATCCTTTAAAAATGGAACACAAAAATTAAGTTTAATTTATTTTTGTTGGCAAGGGGGGCGCAAGCCAATTTTGGCACCCCGGCATCTGATATGGTTAAGACGGCCCTGGGTAGTCCCCCAGGTTTGATACCTGGCGCGGCGACGGCCGCGGCTGCGGCGTAGTTATTGACACGTGAGACATTTCAACTTTGTCTCGGGGTTAGCATTTTGGCAACACATCTGCGTTGCCTCTGGTGTAGCCGATTATCATAGCTGATATTGGGATAGTGGGTTTTTGGTATCCAATATTCTTTGCCTACCTTGTTTTACAGTGCTAAGGACAGGTTTATCATTTCCATCCAATAGCAAAAACAAACACATTTTAGTAACAAGATATGTATTTTGAAAAATATTGGCAAGTTAGCGTGCGCCTGAGTCGCGTTCCGCGGGCCGTTGACGCCATGACGCGATGACGTGGTGACGCAGCAACTATGTCAATGCCGCGCCCGCGTGGCGGCTGCACTATCGCATAATTCTCATCGACCTCTTCGATACATTGGAAAACAACATTGCTACTAGACACAGATCCGCTCGTAGTTTCTCATTATTCGAATTTTAAGCGCTAAAACTGATTAACAAATCGTTGGGGATATCAAAACAATAAGGGGTAAATTACAAAAAAAATGTGGAACCAACAAACTCAAATTAATTAATTTCACAAGAAACGAATTCGCGCCTATTTTAGCAGTCATAAAAATTAACAGCTATCCGTTTTATGTCTTGTAATAAAAATAAAAAGGCTAGGTAGGTACTTTCTTTCTAACTGCACTAAAAGAAATGGCTATTCTATGCTTACATACAAACATTCTGAAAGGCTCATATTAAGGCCATTTGGCTAAAGTGGAAAACTCGGAGATGGCGTTAATTGAACGTAACCGTCCATTCTTCCATATCCTGATAGCCGGACCACTAAAGCGAGGAAGGACTCCACCAATAAATCTCCGATAGTTATTGCACGTTCCTTTTATTCTGATAGAAAAGAGTTAGATCCTTGTCTGCATCTACTCGATGTGTCTCACCGCAATTTGTCTAATGTTTTCCTTTGTCTAACGTACGTCTCGTAACGTAATCTACGTCTGAAAATATAGGAACTAGTTCATGCTTTAAAAAAGGTACGAGTTTCTCTCAATAAAAGAGAATAGATCCTCGCAAAGAACTTGTACACAAAATATAAGTATTTTTCTACTACAGTATAATAACCATTCAAAGCAAACTGTCACCAAAGAACTTTAAGAGATCCGGGACACCTCTATTCTAATGAGTCCTCTTACCTATAGGCCAGCCAAGAATAATGGCCAAAACAATCAAACATACACTAGAGCTTATCACACTAGTGATTGTGCCCCTAAGGCTTTTCGGTTATTTATGAATAAGTAACCAATTAATCTACTGGGCTTTGTAACAAGTTTCAAAATACACTGATTAATTGTGGTTAAAGAGTGTACGCGATCCGTAAAGACAATAACACGCAATGAACCTGTTCCAAGACAACGTTAATTTAGACGTGTAGGTAAATGTGGTCATTTATTTTAAACTACGTTGACAGGATTTCGATATTGAACTAATATGGATATCGCAATTTACATAATAAGTGTGGTTTCAGTGCACATGCTGATACTTTAGTTAGAGTATTAAAGCTTGTCCTCTTTAAACTCTATCTATACCTACTTACTAATAATAAAATTGAAGCTAAACTCTTCAGGCATAGGCCTAGAGTTCGGAGCGCGCAAGCCCCACCACGACATCAACTTAGAGATACGGCGATGGGGTTATTATTATTATTTAAAAAAAACTGAAAAGTGAAAACCAGCTTTGGACACTAAATTAACAAAGAGCAATCTACATAATGTTTTAGTTTCAGCACTTTCAGTATTGTGAAAAGAAAGCTGCCCAAGCCCTTGTGGCCACTTATTAAAAAACAGCCTTTACAATACTTTTAAAGAAATAAAATCGATTATAAGTTTAATACCGATTGGCAGATGACCGATGCTGGCCCTACTTTATGGCGGTCTCATCGCGAATAATAATGAACAACGCTTACCCACTTTATTACTGCATGCAATTTGTAGTTAAAACTTTTTTGGTCAAATATTCTTCTATCGTAGGGTTCAAAATATATTCTACTATCGTAGGTCAAACTTATTTTCTTACGAAGGTCCTGAGCAAAAAATGTCGCGGTATCCAATCCAATATTTCGCCGAAATCGGTGTGTAAAACACCGTTGTGAAACAAACATAAAGTGGAATCAACTCCAAGCTTGTGCGAAATTTTCAATCATCCTTCTTCTTACTTTGAGCAGCCGTTAAATAAATGTTAGAAGATGGTTCCGAAGTTCCATAACGCCTCCATGAGTAATTACTTACCTATTAGTTTCGCCGCCTGTTACCAACTTGTTATTTTGTTCTGAACCCATAATAACTTTGAACTATCCCATAAAATATCGTAACATAGCGTACCTATCCATTAAGTAGATATATGACTGTGGTCTACTGGAGTTTTTCTAATGATATAATATGTGTTGTGTTTTCATTGACAACATTGTCTTGATTGTGTGAAATGAAGGACTATCCGAGTTCCAAAGTGTATCTTCGCAGAAATATTAGGTAATAGAGACAACAGGAAAATAATTGAACCTAAAACTCTGAAGTGGTATATTGCGCATAAAAAACGATAATTGACACATTCAGGACAAGATCATTGCCGATCGAGACGATTTTAATCAAAGATACACTTTTAAGACAATACGATAGGAGATTCTGTTTACTGCAAATGCAATGGAGCGGGCAAGGGACTGTTTTATGACACTCGCTCACTTAACCCGGTCATAGTTACATAAATATCTCCCACGGGAGCTATTTTTAACGACATTGTACACAAAACGAGAGCCACCTAGTGTCGGCCGCATGTGTGTTGAACTGCCGACACGCTGTCATGCTGCTCGTCTACATAAGTTTTTAATACCTACTTCCAATGGCTATTAGTCTACTTTCTGAACGCTATCAGGTAATAGAGATGTTTCGTCAAAAGGTTTCAAAACAAGTGCTGCGAAATTTTTACACTCATAACATAAATTCGTTACAACTCGACTTTAAGGCCTTGATAGTTTATTTTGACATTTGTTTATAATATATAAACGGGAGGGTCTATAATTAGATTATATCTCATTCCAGAATCCAGCACCCGTTTCTCTGCATAAAGGAATTAATATTTAAATCGAAAAGAACTATTACAACGTTACCTTACAAAAACATTTTACTTACAAATCAGATGCCTAAAGGCAATTTGCGGATGGTAGCTTTCACAAAGTGAGGCAAATTGTATGTATTCACATACGATCGTGTTGCCATTCAGATGGACCTGTCGCCTGACCAGACAAGTTTTGTGACCACACTCATTCGAGCCGTTACGTAAACACTTGAAGGAATACTTGATTATTATGCGGCCGAATGGTCATTCTAACAATAATAGAGGCAAACCTACGTCGAATATTAAGTAGGGAACGACTTGCTAAACAGATACTTGTGGAGTACCCAGTAAATTCACGAGCCAATGACTTTGAACGTTATGCCTCGTGAACTTATTTTAACAAAAAAGAAAATTATAACTTAAAAGTTTTTGTATTCTAATTAGGCAAGGGAGAATAAACTGAAAGATGAACGAAACTGGCCCTGAAGCATACTTTAATAAACGAAAATCTTTTGAATTTACGGTGCGTTTGCTCGAAGCTCGCATTGGCCTAAAATGCGAGTTTCGAAAACGAAGTAGGTGGGAGATATACGAGTACTTGTTCCAACATAGGTTTTAGAATATGTATACTTCGCCGAAGTATAACCTATCAGCAATATCAGAACCAAAATCAGGAATATGTATCTGAAATTCTAAAGTGAGATTACAAATAAACTCGTTTATGTGACGAACCGTTTTGAAGGTTAATCAAAGTTTCAGACACAATTTCCATAAGACAATGATAAGCAACAGTGTGGCTTGGCTATTGTTCAGAATCCGTCAGTACTTACAATAAACTTTCCCTAATTCCCCTATTATATGGAAATTCGGCACTTCGCATTTCAAGGATATGACGTTGACATCGCCGTTAAACACAGTAATAGAACGTCGTTATTAAATCTGGCGCTGCTATGTCGCAAATGTCTATAATTTGGGACAGTAAACATTAGTGTGGTTCAAAGGCTGCAGCGTGTGTTTAAAGTCCGTGCCATCCACCAGCCCCGCCATTTTACGAGCTGGCAATATTGGAAAAATGTTGGCGGCAAGTGCACTCCAAACGATTTGCTGCCATGAGGTTTTTTTTAATTGTTACTTAGCTCCACTTCACTTCCGCGTCCCATTTTCCCGGATGAAATATTATTCTTTCCGTAATGGGGAAGCTTTAGGTTTAATCATATTTTACTCCTTAAAGGTTTTTCTTTCAAGAAGATAATTGTAAAAACTAACGCTTATAAAAAAGCAGTGAAAAGTTCTGTAAAACGCAATGGCGGGGATAATAAAATGTACCTAACATCATGTAAAAACCAATTATCATGCACAACGTTTTGAACTTTAAAACCTACCTGACTTGACTGATTAGGTGTAGGTAGAAAGTGTAGATTAAGAAAACATCGTCGTGAGGAAACCGGCATGTCCTAGAACCAAAAATTTTAAGACTTGTGAAATCTACCAATCCGCACAGGGTGTGCGTGGTGGATTACGGCCCACTCCCTCTCAAAAAGAGGAGGCCTATATCTCAGCAGTGGGAACATTATAGGCTGATTAGTATGCATGTAGGTAGTGTAGGTCCTACACTGCGGTCGACCCTAGAACTGCACATTAGCACATTGCAAGCAGCTTTATTTTGGAGTTGATTTATTACAAAACAGTTACAGTTCCGTTATTTCAGTTTACAGTTATTACAGTTCCGTTTTTGCCTTTTGAGGTACGGAACCCTAAAAACCGGTCAAGTGCGAGTCGGGCTCGCGCACCGAGGGTTCCGTACTTTGTAGGTATGTTTATCACGGGATTTTTTTTATGTAGTAAATTTGTAGGTAACATTTTCCGGTTTTCGGATTTTCTCCTTTACTTGTGCTACATGATCTTGCATCTTGCCAAATTTCATGATTCTAGGTCAACGGGAAGTACCCTATAAATTTGGATTCCCTTGAGAGTGTCGACATATATACGTTTTTTGCGCCATAAACGGCCGTATCTTTTTTTACGTTAACTTAGGTGTTTGATTTTTTCACAACTTCAAGGGACGGTAGACCTGAGTATACGGTTTAAATTTCAACTCGATACCTCGACGCGTTCTCAAGGTAAAGGGTCTTGATAGACAGACGGATGGACGGACGGACGGACAACAAAGTGATCCTATAAGGGTTCCGTTTCGTCGTTCTTTTCGCGGTACGGGTTCCTAAAAATAAGAAACTGATGTTTGATTTAATTTTGTTCACAGTGGCATTGGTGTTGGGGCTTACTGGTGATATCATTGAAATATTCATACGGAGAGAAATTCACACTTGGCTATCTGACCGGCTCGGAACGACGGCCGGGGGACTACAGCTACCAGAGACCCGGGAGAGTCATTTCAGGTATTACCACAAGCTAATTATATAAAGGAATAAAGACAAAACAAATGAGACTTTATAATAAGTACGCAGATAAAACTCCAACACGTAAGTTTGCATGCCAACTATAAGTACTTAATTCCATCAAAATCTAAAGTAAACTATCCCACCAAAATGTCTCGCCCGTTCTGAGCAACTTTATATTAAGAGCTTTACCATGTTGATAAATTTTCCATTAACGTCAACACTATCTTTAGACACTCAAGTTTTTAGTAAAATAGTACTTTAGAGAGTAATAAGAACATAGCAGCTAC
Organism: Luperina nickerlii; assembly: GCA_963855955.1. NCBI lineage: Eukaryota > Metazoa > Arthropoda > Insecta > Lepidoptera > Noctuidae > Luperina > Luperina nickerlii. The sequence goes on along the minus strand of OY979666.1, from coordinate 14,360,547 downwards.
TTCTTATTATGCTAGTTACAGCAACGAGATCGTATTTATACTATACTAAAGCTATCAAACGTGCAATTGTATATTCTGACTGACAAATCGAATTACCTCAACAAGATTAATGGCGGCAACACTTGGTGCTGAATCCACTTTATGAAATAATTTGCTAATGCAAATAAGCAATTACCCCTTTACTAATAAACGTATAACAAATGAATTGTTACATACCGATTTCTCTCTTTCAGTCGTCAGTAATTTGACTTTCGAAAGAAGAAGGCAAAGCGTTGTATAACTATACAGACGCTATACAACGTTTATTAGTAAGGGGGTTATTGTGTAAGGGTCAACTCACACCGAAAGAGCGGCGAAGTGGCAAGCAGTTTCAGTGTCATATAATTTTAAACCTTATCTTCATTACTATAATACATAGTATCGCTTGAGAAACTTGAAAGGTCGCGCGGCCGCCCGCGGCGCCGCCGCGAACACTCCGACAACTCAAACTGCTCGCCGCTTCGCCGCTCTTTCGGTGTGAGTTGACCCTAACGCAAATATTCTGTTATAATTTTATTTGTATTGTTTAAAACAGGTGCTATTTCGATGGCGATTGATGAGGTGAACGAAAAGCTCCTTGGTCCAATGGGCCACTCTCTAGACTTCGTCATTGCAGAAACATTCGGACAAGAAGAGGTCTCCATTCGGCAGGTGGGTTCCCTTCCAATAAATTACTTTTTATTGCCCTCATGGACGGTAACTTGAAATCTGGAGAAGAAAATCTTGTGAAAGTATTCCAATTTAGTCCGTAGATACTTTTTTCCAATCGGTTGCAAAATTACTTGGGAGTTCATTGGGAGTGCCCACTCATTCGACAACCATTATTCTTTCACAGGTTGTGAACACAGATTACTCTCGGGAAATGTTATATTATTGGCGATATCTTAGGGAGCTACTTTATTCTCCTACTCTAGACGCAATATTATTTTTTATCACGAAAAGCTACGAAATTCCCAACAATGTTCGATAGCTAGCAAAAACTATTCTAAATCATATTTATTTGTGCATAGTTGTTAAAAAAAATTCCCGAATATTCAGAGCTCGTATTTTATTCTTCGTAAAAACTTCGCGTCGTGAACAAAAGCCTGTCACTATAATTCACACCAAACTTTATTACATTGAATTATGGGTAACAATCGATATAGGTATGATAACATTTACCGTCATTTACGATATGGCATGCAAGCAAGATAGGCCGTAAGCATAAAAACTAAATAGTTAGTGCTAAAACATGTAAGTAACATAGATCATCTTGCGTGATTTTATGACAATTCGTTATAAGTACTTATTGAACACACAAAACAGGAACATTGAAGCAACTAACCAGTGAGTTAGAGCCCGATAAATAAGACAGTCACGGAACGCGCAATAATCATGAGTTTTATGGGCAATAGACCGAAGTTTAGCAATCGCCATAACTTCATAGCACCGAATGTTCGCTTGATCCGATGTCATTAAAATTAAATCTGCAGTTTCTCGAAGAAACAAATCCCATTGAAATGAATTACTTTAGTTCAGATTTAGAGCTTCTCGTTTCTACTGCCTCGTGATCCTCACGAAGGAGGTAATTGTTCATCTGTCGTATTTTCTTATCTAGTAAAAGGGCTACTTAGCCGTTATTGCATGTTTAATTCTCTATAATCCACTCAAGCTTCAATCTCATTAAACTAAGCAGCAGCAGCAGCATAGAATAAACCTTGATTTAAATCTGTACTGTACTTTGTTGCAGAGGCCACAGATAAACGCGGTTTATCTATCTGTGAAGCTTCAAGCACATGATATATAACGGCTGCATCAACCAGAAATAATTCCATGGTTATTTGTGCAAAAAGCAATGACCCAGTAATGGTGGCCATCGAAATGAAAAACACGTGCACGTCATTGAAGCATCTTATTAGTTTAATTCAAGCCAGTTTTTGTATCAAACCACTTTGGCGCTCGTGTGTGCGTATGTTACCCACTTACCTGCAAATAGACATTACCAGTAAGAAATAACAACGAAGTACAAGAACGTATAGGTATCCAGATGCAGATAACAAATGTTACATGAACAAGCTAAGATAAAGCTAATTGTAGGTTAAGTAATAGAATCAGGATGTAAAACACTTTTCGCACCACATAAATTACTGTGACTTTTCAGGGATGAGGATAAAAAGAGATATTTAGGGAATAGAAGATTTTTCTGGTGTTATTTTAAGTTTTGAACGTCTAGTATTGAACAAGTAATTTGCTCTTTTAAACACGCAACCGCAACGGCAGGGCCTTGATATCCGCCAAAAAACGATCTGGATCCTAGTCCAATATGGAGCATAAAATAAAATACGGCCACAAAATGTTTTTACTGTATATTGTAAAAGAGAGCAAGTAAAGAAGATTGGGTTAATGCCAGCCACCCTCAGTTCGAAGCTTGACATATCAGACCAGCTAACGCATAAAATGGTAATCGCGGATTCCTTTCCGAGCCGTGTTTCCGACTCACTGACACTCTTGTAAGTAAAACGTATTTGCTTCGGAAAACTTTTATAAGTGCTAGATGTTTTCAAATACTTTTTTCCAAGTCGATAAACGAAAAGTTCTGAGAAGAGACTGTTATAAAAGTATCTGTGTAATATATCAACTGACAAGATATTTTAATAATTTGTAATAGCAAAAAGTAGCGTTCTTGTAGAGATAGAGATGAAAGAAAAATCGCTAATTCTTTCTTTTGATCTCGATGTGTTTATACAGATGTATATCGTTCCAACTCTGTTGAAGTAGCTGCATGTAGGACAGGAAACATCGAACATAAATTTCGCTGTTACAGGAAACGCTATCTTTACAAACTTTTATCTATTAGGGGTATTTGTCTGCGAAATTGATGTTGTCGCGTAAAGTTGACAGTCGCGGGACTCGCGGGGTCATAAAAAAACGAGATCATCAGTCGCTGTCTCTCGCATGCTTTGTCATGTCATTACTGTACCAAAAATCCTCATAGGATGCCGACAGAGAGTCGCAGGAACCATGACCATACACGCTGTAACTACATGTTATCGGTGTGCGTGTCTATGCAACACCATAAGTCATAAGTTCATAACACAAGATTGGAAAGTGGCTTTGTTCGCAATTCAATACACCACGCAGGAATTAGAGTACCTCTACCCACTCAATGTCATTACGTTACAGATAATACTATAATAGCTGTTTACGTCTAGGTACAAGTAGGATAGTTAGACGACTAATTGCTGCAACTCATTATCGGTGTCCGTGTGCCCTCAATCGTAAATAATAAAATATTCTGTTCCTCTAGCCGTCAACTCATTTCTTGGCTAATAGCTACTATTAGCTGTTAGCGGGTTATTTCCCTCTACATTAAATATTCTATTTCGTTTGTTACAAACTTTTAACGGTTAATAATGTTTCATTCTACGAACAGCTTGGCGTTCAGAAATGCGTAATAAATTAAGATACTTGAGCCCTCTGATGTTCATTGTGAGATATTTATTGATAAAGGATCAGGCCAGTAAACTGAGAACAGAATACTGGCATTAGGCAAATGTGGCCATAAAACGCTTGATGGATAAAATAAACATGAATGAACAAGGCTATTCGGCCATCTGTTATACAGAACTCACGACAGCTTTTTCCTGAAATTTGTTTGGAATTCTCCTCGCACCAGTGCAAGTTTGGAGAGAGGGTAAAACCACCCCGAAAAGCAATATTAAGCATTAATCTTTTTAAAATACTGTACAGTACACTGATCACGAAAGTAATGCTTAACTGTGTGCAGATAGGTAATGCAAGCAAATGCATATCGACAGTGTTTGTAATAAATTTGTACAGAAATAAACATTTTGCAAGGAAGTAAAGCCTATGTCAAATGGTAACTTGCTACTTGTTAACTTGCTAAAGCACTACATGGTTTTTCCTAGCGCACCTAAAATGCACAATCTATCTTCATTGTTTAGCTCTCAGCAACTTAAGACAGGGTTAAAACCACTTTCGGCTTTTAGTCACACACAACATAAGACACTTTAGCAGATAGATAGGTACTTGACCGGGTTAAGTTGAAAAGTGAATAACCTCCTTGGTGTAAAGTCGGTTAATTAACACAGCCTTTAAAATGAAATTGTGGCGACGATGTCGGACATTTTAAAGTTGCATCGTTAAGTTTTTACAACTGCAACAGACGGCTTATGAAAAAATTTATTTTTATGACTCGCAAAAAGTTTCGGACGGACGTCTTGCGGCTCGTAAAACAGACCAAAAAAATTAATAGGTATACCTACCTACTTATCTGTACCTACACAGTATAAAACAAAGTTGCTTTTCGTGTCTGTGTGTGGCCACTTATATAATCAGCCTAATTATCATGTTCCCACTCCTGGGACACAGGCCTCCTCTTTGTGAGAAGGAGTGGGCCGTATCCACCACGCGGGCCCAGTGCGGGTTGGTAGATGTAATGTTTCAATATGGCTTCGAATTTTCGATTCTAGGACATGTCGGTTTCTTCACAATGTTTTCCTTGACCGCTTAGATCTTCTATCCTGCACATTGGATTTTGTTGCGATTTGCACCATAATTTACAACATTTATTCCGGAAGGTTTATGTGTGTTTTCAGTTTTGACATGTTGCCACTGCACCCGTGCGAAGCAGGGGCGGGTCACGATAGTATTCTTGTTCCTCCTAATGTCTACAGCATTTATTACGTATTCTGTGGTGTAACCAAGTGATTGCGTCCTACAGGTGGCAGCTTTGTGGGCAGCCAACGTGTCGGCGTTCATCGGACCGCAAGAGACGTGTGTCCACGAAGGGCGCATGGCCGCAGCTTTCAATCTGCCCATGGTTAGCTACGTAAGTACCCTTCGCTTCCATCCACTAACTAGCTGCATTTAACTCGCTGCGTTTACACGGTGCCCCTTTAATATAAGAGTAGGCAGTATAAGTGTTATGTGAATTTAGCAAACACATCGTGTAAGCTGATCCCAACTCTAACATTCTGTGGATTTCTGCGACAGACATTGACATGACATGAATGGAGTTCTATTTTCAAACGCTAATGTTGTTAAACATCCATTACGATGTCTCATGCTCATGCTCCATCAGTGTTTGCCCAACTTGATCGATCAACTGTCAAAATGTAATTTAGCTTTTATCGATTCATATATTCACACACTTTACCTGAATCACGACAAGGTTATCGTGTTTAAAAGGTTTTGACATTAAGTGGTTCTATAAATATGAATGAATGTTCCCAATACGTGCTTAAGCAAACAAACAGCTGATAAGCGAAACAGCTGAAATGGCTTAAAACAGATAGTGCAATGAATCCCATAATACAAAACTCAACGGTGAAAAATCCACTTCAAATAACATAAATATCAAGGAGACGCCATATAGGAACGATATTCAACTGCGGTTAACAATAAAACTTGACATCTTCAATAGGCAGACTGCCAAGAGTTTGCAAGTTAATTGGAAAAAGAACAATATACGTTATTGATGTCGAGTTGAAGGCAACGAAACTGCAGATGCAGTCAATGTCTTATGATAATGTAATCACATTAGCAATCGAGGGACTTACAACCTTCACGAAGTAGAAAGATTGTGTACGGTAGACTGCATTTGGTATTTGGCTGGAGCTAAAAAGCCGGTTGTCACATGAAGATTAGCGCTGGTTTTAAGGCTCCTTCAAACATGCGCGATTTTATCGCATGTCGCGCCTGTTTGTAGGAGCCTTTAATCGGGTGTAATCAAACTCACTGTGTATAATTTGAATTGCTTTATACTTGCTTACAAGAGTCATTTGTCATAAGTCTGACAAATTTGCTAAAGGTTTTTTTGCGCCGCTTTTAATCCTTTCGACAAAAACCTGTGTTATTGAAGTTATTTTTTTTTTGAGTCTTTTATAATCCTGATGAATTGTAGATCGTAGTTAATCCTTTTTGACCTTTTTCCCGTCACGCGGGTTTGCGCCCGCGTACGTGAGTAAGCGTGCTGCGTGTATCTACAAACTCCCCGCCTCCCGCGTACGTTTGGCATGCATATGTATCGGAAAAGTATATGTACGAAACGAGCGGGCGGCGCGCATACGGGCCAGACACGCACGCGGACACAAATCCACATGATAGGAAAAAGGCCCTTAGTAAAATTAGTTTTTCTCTGTTATTTATCCTACAGTACTGCCGCGATGTTGCCAGTTCCAACAAGCGCGTGTACTCTACGTTCGCGCGCACCAGGCCCTCGGACATCGACATCTCCCGCTCCGTGGTCGCCGTGCTCACGCATTTCAATTTCATGCATGTAAACATTATAACAATACATTTCACTTAGCTCATTATTTACGTAAATCAATACTTTATATTTTATACTATATATATTTAATTTACTATCTTCAAAGCTCCGTATATTTTATATTTAATCCTAACCCCACAAATCCCTAGATGATCTTTTTTGATAAACGATCCTAGTGGATCGTTTATCCAATTCGATGATCGACTCAATTTTACGCTTAGTCGAATCTCGTAATAAAGACTTGACTAAGCGTAAAATTGAATCGTTCCTTTATGTTATTTTGCATTAGCGAGTCTTTACGAAGCGTTAATACAAAATGGCAGGATAAATCTACTCTAGAATAGTCTGCAAACTCAAACTAATCTATCTCTCATTCCGCAGGTAGCTTTCGTGTACCTAAAGGCTCCAAACCACGACTTTTCACGTTTAGCGCTTGCAATAATAGCGGCGGCGAGGGAAAAACAAATATCAGTCCGCACTGTGCAAGTGTACAGACAGCCTTATTACTACGAAAACAGACGGGAGAACTTCACTCGTAACCCGTTCCTGGACATCGTTCGCGAAACGTACAAAGATACCAGAAGTACATGTCAACTTGTAATTATTTACATTGAAAATGAGCTCGCTGAAACATTTTCCAACTAAAATATTGTGTTTTGTTGCAGTATACGTCTCCGTTGGATATTATCACGATCACATCGGATTAATGTTGGCTTTGGACGCTATGCAGCTTCTGGATTCGGGTAAGTGAAATTTATACACGGTGCTGTTTCAGATAGCTGGGTATTTTCAAGGATTAATAGGTGATTATTAAGTTATGAAAAGAGCAGACCAAACTTAGGGTATGGAACATAATTATAGCCACATTAAACAAAACGTCTGCTGCCAAGCGGCTCTATGATGAATATTCACGTTAGTGCTATCATAAAAACGGTTTTAACTTATACATATTATAGGAATATACATATTTCTAAAGCATCTAGTTACCATGTTTTCCTGTCTCTCATCCTACATATATTTTTTTCTATTAGCATTAATCTTGCTCTCCCTTTTCCGAAGTGAATAAAACATTTTCATCACAAAGAACACGAGATTCATACCATTCTATTTATCGGCAACGGCATCAAAAGGAAACTTCCCTGATTACTGAAATAATATGAAAATATTTACCGAAGCTACGGCAATACCCATATGGCATAACCTTATTCTGAAGTGAAACTGAAGGAAACTTTCAATATTAGGTTTTATAGGCCCTTTTGGGGCAAGGAAAATTTTGTGAAAAAAGAAAATTTTGGGAAGGCACGTGAACATTTCCGTAAGAAGTTGAGAGAAACATCCCAGCGCTGATTCGTCACACTGACTCTACCGATCGTTATTTCTCCTGACAAAGTGTTATTAAATATATACTGGGTTTATTTTCAAAGACCAGCCAAATTTAAGGGTGTGGTACAGACAATCAAACTGAACAACTTTCTCCATGGGACCAATATCATAATCGCGTAAAATTTATCAACTGTCCCATAGAAAACTTTAATTTTAACCTACTCGACCTAAACGTATGGGACGGCTGAATTTTTTTTTCGCGATTACGATTGAAAACTAACCCTGTACCTATATACATATGACGGAGAAGGTATAGCGTGTCTCGTTATTATCAGCCATATTTAACTATTGTGGGCGTACAGTGGGTATGTGTTGGTTATTGCGCAATAGAAAAACCGTTTGCAGTTCAAATAAGATTATAATTTCACGAACAATTTAGTCACACTAGCAAATTACACACTGTAGGTACACGACACAACCAGATACGGAACGCTGGACAGTTTCTAAGCACATGTTGTCCGTACGATGTCCAATGTCCAAGTCCAAGTCCAAAGTGCTCCACATCGTTCTGTCGAGCTGTTTTCTAACCCCCACGAACTCAGGCTAGACTCTGTCGAGCGCCACCAGATGGCGCTAGCGTTCCGACTAGTCAAATGCATGACCGGATGCGACACATATATGTATGTATATGTCTATATATTTTTTTAAATATAATGATTTTCGTAGTATCTATCCCTTATGTTACACCTGCCATGTTCTCTCTCGGCATCACCCTAAGGTTGACTGTTAGAAAATGCCTCAGGCATTAAGTCCGCATTTGTACGGTATTTTTTACTTGTGCATATATTTATAAATAAATAAATAAAATTTTGAAGAATCAAATTCTAGTCTATACCTACCAAACAACTCAGATCATCTCTACTAGATCTTAGGTCCCGCTGTAACGTTAATAAAACCCAATACTAAGTAGAACCTTGAACCCTATGCATCAACGGCCATTCATCTTTTAAACTCATGCTGAAGTCAGAAAATAAAAAAAGAATAGCATATTTTTCTTCCTAAAGACCTGTAGTTGCATAAATCTATGTCTACATTATACAAAGCACCCTATTAGCGTTGTACAGCGATATATCAAAAGCGAGTCTGCAAGTGAAAAGCTTAACTACGTGCGTGATTTCCATAAGCTCGCGTGGGATATATTTGTCTAGATCTTGTCTTTGTTAGCCTGACACCAAAGTCCCATTTTTCGATGAGAAAAGCCTTTAGCCGCGTTATTCATCCTCAGTTTTCATGGTACATTGGGAATAAATATGAATAGGTATATGGCTTGATCTACCCAAAGCTTTTATGTAGAAAGCGTCTATGAAACAAAGCTCGCAATCACGTCTATCTATGTTTCTTCGAATATTGAAAAAAGCTTGTAGAGCGTTTACGCCGTACGGCATTTCATACAAACTTTCAAGTACTTATTTTTCGAAATGAATGAACCGATTTTAATGAAACTTCATACGCATAAGCAGGATACAAAGGTCTAAAAAGTTAGTTAAGAACATTTTCGAAATGTCTTATTTAAAAAAGATGACTAGAAATCTCTGTTTCTATGGAAAATTTAAAATCGGTCTAATTTGGCTGTAATACTATTTTTCAAAAATGTTTTCTACGCACTTGTTAGACCTTTGTATCCTGCTTATACGTATGAAGTTTCATTAAAATAGGTTCAATCATTTCGAAAAATAAGGGCTTGATAGTTCATATGAAATGCCGTACGGCGTTGCAGCCTGGAATCGAAGCAAAATGTTTTTCATTTCTCATACTCGGAAAGTAGTGTTTGTTTGATCCAAATAGCGGGTGGAAGACGCTGCTTCCCACCTTTGGGCGGGAAACGCTCATAGTAATTACTTCCCTCTCTAGGGCTTTAATGAATTTAAAAAAACCGGGCAAGAGCGAGTCGGACTCGCGCACCGAGGGTTCCGTACCATCATATGTTTTTTTTTTTACATTTGTCGTCAACAGTCGAAAACTATGCGACCTTAAAAAAAATGCTTAAGAATGTGCAAACTGCGCTCTTTCATATGATACCCCACATGCCCTAGTAGCCTCACTTCGAATTTTTCAGACGCCCTTTCAGTCCCTGTTTCAAAAAATATGCATATATTTCTATTTCTTTCGTATTTGCAAAATAGTTGGGCCAATGTTATCTAAGACTATTCCAAATTTCAAGTTGATAGCATTAGTAGTTCTTGAGATGTCCAGCTGTAACAGACAGACAGATTGAGTCTCACCATAAGGGTTCCGTTTTACCATTTTGGTACGGAACCCTAATAGAACTAAAATTGGTTAGGTAGTCAGCTACATCATTTTTTACATATTTAAGAGAAATGCTGCGGTCTTGTGAGTGTATAAAGGCTCCTACAAACAGACGCGACACGCGATATAATCGCGCTCGACACAAAGGCAACGCTCGTTGCGCGACTTGCGGTGCCTTTGTGTCGCGTGTCGTGTCGCGCCTGTTTGAAGGAGCCTTAAACAGGCAGTGTGAATTAAATAAAATACCTATTGAGCGGGACGGACCGCGGTGGCACTGGTGACGCGGTGCGTTCCATATTTAAAATTTCAAACACGACTATAGCGGGATATGAAATCTGTAAGCTGTCGGAAATTCGAAAACCGGGTTTTATAGACTAACTAGTTGCGCCCCGCGGTTTCTCCCGCATAAGTGTTGATCCCGTGGGAATATCGGGACAAAAAGTAGCCTATCGACGGGGAAGTGCCAATACCTCCTAACTGATTTTTTTTTAGCAATTCTCTTTTTTTTCATTTTGACTTTTTAGGGGGTTTTTCGCATGTTTTAGTGAAATCGCCTAAGTGTATTTTTAGTTGCAACATCATTAAATTAAAATGTGGTAATATCTACCTCCCAACTAAAACAACGTGTCTATTTTTGAACGTTTTTTTCCAGTATGTGTAAATTTTTGACTTTGTCAGTTAGGAGTTATTGGCACTTCGCCGTCGCTATATGTTAATCCAGGGTGTCAGCTACCTCCATACAAAATTTTATCAAAATTGATCCAGCCGTTGAGCGTGAAGAAGTAACAACACACACACACACACACTCACAAACTTTCGCCTTTATAATATTAAGTGTGATATTTGATTAAAAATGAGTTCAAGCGATTCTGAAATGTTGACCGCAGATTCGGTTAAAGACGAGGCAAATATAATCGAAAATCTTTTGCCAGAAATTGCAAAAGAATGATACTTAAATACAAACAATGATTTTATGAAGTGGCGAGCAGACAAGAAAATATAAGTACCTAAATATTTTATAAAAACTAGGTAAGTACTATTTTGTACTTTCCTTATATTCGAAATGAAAAGTACCTAGAGTGTTTACCACGGGTGAAAGTCATCAATTCCTTTCGACCCTTGTATAAAAATCTACTATTCCACCATTTATTTGGTAGGTGTCCTGGAATTTTGTATCAAATGAACAGAACCGCGGAACCTATGCAAATGTTCACTCAAAATCACACATCAGGTCCAGTTGAAAACCAGCGTCAGGCACCAGTTGTCTGGCATTTTTGCTGAACTGGGCCTTTTTGGCGCAGCCGTGAGGCACACTTTCCTCCTAATTTCTTACATCGGACTTTTCACTTTTTATTTTTATCTTATTTTTTATTCTGATGTACGACTAATATCTAACTACCGGGTGTATTGTGTGTCTCTTAGTCTGTGCTAAATAAATGTATTTTCTTTCTTTCTTTCTTTCAAAATATCAACACATGCCTAAAAAAATATTCCCGACACTGTATCAGAGCTATTTTAAGGTTTTCCTCAAACATATAACACGAAAATAAAAAGAGGAGCAGTCATGTTTGTGACAGGTAACTAATAAACCTATTTATTTATTAGAACACATTTAATGACATGTTTTTCTATGCGTCTGAATGATTGACGATTGTGTGAAAAATAGAGACACTGATGAACGACGATGGAAAAGAGATTTTCTTTTTAGATGATAAAAGGATTATATCAGATTATAGGAATATAATAAGCTTAAATATCTTATTGAACTATAGAATAGATTATTCGAGGAAGCATTGCGGGTCGCCGAAGCGAGCACTATTTGCCTCGCGAGAGCACATCCATTAAGTGACGAGCAAATATTGTAGCTCCACAGAAGCGCTACTATTCAATTTACACTAGGGTTGCCAACCGTCCTGTTTTCCCAGGACATGTCCTAGTTTTTGTAGTGTCCTGGGACGTCCTGAATAGTTTTTAAGCAGCGTCCTGGGTTTTTAAATTTTAAAATTCGCGCGCCTCTTCTCAAATTTTTACGTTACGAGCGGCCTCATATTATATTAGAATGTATTAGATACTATAACTAACCTAAGTTTAAAAAATTTGTTACAAACTAAAGTGTTTGTTTTATATTTTAATAACTAGTTTTCAACTTTTATAATTTTATTCAAATATTTTTATTAAAAAATGTGATTATTTTAATTACTTGAATTTCATTTCACCTGTTTTCACTAGATATTTATTTAACTATTGCACTCTATTAATGCGTCCTGTTTTTAAACTGAATTGTCCTGGTTTTTCCAACTTCAAATCCTGGTTTTTTAAATTTGAGGTTGGCAACCCTAATTTACACCCGCTTTTCACTATTATGTGAGGATAATATATTATGGATGTATCAATAACAGTAACAAATCCAGTAACGCTATATTTTTAAAACTCATCTTGTTACACTGTTTTATGGATCATGGCGTCCTAATCATTATTCAGTAACACGTTTAATAAGCCTTGGGAAGATAAACAATGGTTACAGCTCTTATCAGGGACCGCCAGATAAGTATTTAATCCATAAAACGAACTATTGACAGCAGGATATTTAACAATCTCGACTAAGTAAAGGCCTATTTTCGCGAAAATATAAAAGTTTTATAGTGTCATATTTTGTTTCGCGCGCAGTTTGCACCACAGACATTAGTACCCAAATATGGCGCATTTTCATGTGGAAGCACAAACTCTGGCAAATTATATTTGCACAAACAGTTTTCGCGCGCATAGCGGCCATTACAAAAATGAATGCTAAATGGATTATTAAATTTTAAACAGAAGCGTGTTGGATTTTATGAAACCTCGGTTTAAACACGAAATAAAGGAATAAGTACCTACGTCTTTTGTCTTTATCTTTTACGTAAATCCAGATGACGTTACAACAACAATAGCAGCACGAGATGGATGATTAAATTAGATATTAACCTTTCGAATGTCTTATGTTACACAGTGCGACATAAGAACAATTAAATTCTATTGTGTCTGCTAATTAGACACTCAATGGGTTAAACGTGTCTGGGACTGTTAAATCCCGACGTTGATGCTAAACAAAAGAATATGATTTTAGATTTTAATACTAAAGTTAACACGCTGTATTTGTTTATAGAAACTAAAATTGGGGCTTACTTTTGTTTATTTATTTAATACTTCAAGCACATAAATGTACAGAGGCGGACTTAATGCCATAGGTAGGCATTTTTGAGCTATTCAGGCCCCCTTTTTTTCTCTAAATATGAATGGTTTGTCTCACATTTAGCCTGTATTAGCCGAAGAGTTAAACAGAAGGACATTATTATCTTTTAAATTATGTTTGCTATACCTGGGAAACATCCATTGCACTATGACTCTGCCAAAGATAGTTTTCTTTATCCTCTTCTATAAAAAATAACATAATTCTATTCCAACCTTTAATAGGTGAATACGCAGCCATCGGCGTCGACGTGGACAAGTACGAATCGGAGGAGGCAGTCCGGTACCTTTCCGGTCCTCTACGAAAGGAGCCAGGTCACAGAACTCCACAAGCCTTTCGATCTTATATGGCAGTAGCACCGTCACCCTCTCCATCGTACCCAATCTTCGCCCGAGAAGTCAACAGAAGGCTACAGATGCCACCGTTCAATTTCACCAATCCATTACTTGCTTTTGGTGGAGGCAAAGTGGTGAGTACCTTGTTTTTACAAGTTTAACGCGGCTTTATAAGGAACATTTCAGAGTTCCTAGAATTTAAACTAATAATAAAGCTGAAGAGTCTGTTTGTTTGAATGCGCTTATATCTGGAACTACCTGTCGGATTTAAAAAATTCATTAGCACTTGATAGCCCAATTCTTAAAGGCTATATTTATATATAGGCCCTTAGTGTCTAAACACACTATGCCGAAAAGGTACGCGACCGAATTTCGGCATGATTACGCCTGCAATGCTATTTGAATTACTGACGACACATGCCGAAATTACCTACGTTGCGTTATAGCGTACAACCCAACATGCCCGCGCCCCGCGTGTGCGTAACTGAATTTCATCTTCTCTCTCTTTCTTTCACTTATGGTGTGTCATATCAGCCGAATACGTCGGAACGTAAAATCAGCCGCGAAACTTCGGTCGCGTACCTTCGGCATAGTGTGTTTGGACACTTAGAAAGAAGAAAATCAGAAAGAATACTAAGCCAAAACGAAGTACGCGGGCTGACAATGCAATGCGATGTAGCTCGGGGAACAAGTTTCACACACACGTCGCGGGCAGAAGCTAGTGTAAAAGAAAATTAAACAATCAACTTGTTTTCGCTAAATGATGATGTGAGGAGATGTAGGTATTTATAGTTGGAAATGTGGACCTGTTTTTCCTGTAATAAGGTGCTGTAAACACCAAGCCAGTGTTTTTTTGTTTAACCGTATCCAGAATCAACGGCTAATAAAAACTTAATGTAGGTACCTAACAAAATATTTGAAGAAGAAAAGTCGTTATGGCGTTCTTCATTGTGTAATTTAGAGATGTAACTAACTGTTTCTTGGCAAGGGAAACACACTGCTGTTCCTGACGTCGTTAACACGACTATAGCATTAACATAATACATTGTCCAACTAATTATACAGGATCCGTTAATTAAACTTGCATCTGACACATTGGCACAGTACATAAATACAGGGTGCTATGTACTCACACGAACATGGAAATGACTACATTTAGAACAAATTATGCATCGTGTCCATTTTGCCCTTTCGTAATTAAATCGGCATCCTCAAAGTAATTAATCCAAAGGCAAAGAATGAGCTCGTCCCCGCAGGAGGGACGTTTTAATCTAATGAATCCACGTAAAGTCCGACTTATACACTGTGGCGTGAAGTTCTTTCATTTACATTTCCGCATTAAGGTTCCTACATACAGGCGCGACACGCGATATAATCGCGCGCGACTCAAAAGCACCGCTCGTTGCGCGACTTGCGGTGCCTTTGAGTCGCGCGCGATTTTATCGCGTGTCGCGCCTGTTTGAAGGAACCTTTATACTTTTATTTGTCTTGTAAGTTAAGGACAAATAACAATGGCGAACAGCAGTCCTTTTACCACAAGTGATAGAAACTAAAAATCTTCCTCCGCATCAAAAATCCATCAGAAGTCTGATTGGAATTGTCTATGTTCAGGAAAATTATGGGCTAGGGGCTAGGATTATCTTATAATAAAACATAGGTAGATATAAATATGAGTTAGACAAACGATGAAGTTTGTAAATAAGGATGTAAATTGGTAGATTAACACCCAGCTTAATGCACGTTTGGATAAAGGGACCCGGAACTTTAACAAGCCTACACATAAAATAGAAGGTGGGCACTTTACCTGAACACCAGACCCCGCCCGGTTATCTGACCCTCTAAATGAGTTTTCGTTATTTCACTGGCTTTTGGACCGGCTATTCGACCCCTAAATGAATTCTCCTAAAGTTGACACGGAGCTTAACAGCTTCCCGGGCTTACCGCATGTGAAACAAGGTCGCTTTCGGTTCATTAATTTTGATTTAAAATGAAGAAATTTAAACTTAATTACAAGGTATTACTGATTCTAATGATTGTTATTATGTAAATACATATTTGTTACGGTTGCGAATCATATTTTAATCAACGTCCAACTTAATAGCCTACTGACCAGAAAATTGCAAAAAACGTAAGAAAATTTTAATGTCGCGGGCTAACTTAGCGCTTCCTGAAACTTGAAAGAAAAAACATTAAACAGGCTAGATTTAATGTTACTGTTACAAGCGGTCAGATCATTATTAAAAATCCTTTCATAACAATAGATCCCAGTGGACGCAGCATGGCTACACGACTCGGTGTGGGTATATGCCCGTGCGCTGGCAGAAGCACTCACCAGCGGCGAAGGACCGCGGGACGGCAGGGCCATAGCAGCAAGGATGAGGAACACCACCTACCACAGCGTTATGGGGTAAGCAGATAATTAATTTCTGCATTGATAGTCCTTATAAAAACTATTCGATTTTGCTTGGATACCATAAACTATTAACAAATGACAAACACGACGTGTTTGTAATTTAATTTTCAGTAAAACTGTTTTTTTTTACATACCTAATTAGACTTAGATCAAAACGCTAAAATTTTCGCGCATGATTGTTGAAAATTAACGTAATTTTCAGCTCCATTCAGAGATAAAAGCGGTCGCTGAAAATCCGTCCAATTTTTTCTTTCACGAAGTCGGGTAACAAACTGGCTTACTCTCTGGTAACCGACGTGCTTCTTTTGTGAGACTCATTTTTCCGTTTGTGGCCTAAGTAACAGAATTAGGAGCGACGAGCGCTATTGCCGATCGCTTAGATTGCCGAAGGATCGGAAAAGCGATTCTGTTCCTAACGGTAGAGAATCAATAATAATAACGAACCTACACAATAAACAAATCAGTAACCGTTGAAAATATTTTAAAACTAAAAGTACAACCTCTTGAACCTCTATCCTACATAAAGCAATAGTTTATAATGACCGAAAACGAACCCCGCTAAACATGTCTGACAAAACAACACAAATAAATGAGAAACAGACTGATAGACAGACTAAAATATCGGAATGCACCCAGAACTCACTCCATGGAAGACATCGCCATGACCTTTGTCAACCTAACGTCGACAAGTTAGCGTCGAACGAATGGCTCAGGCGCGGATTTATTCCCTGAGACTGAAGGGTTCATGACAGCAATTCAAGACCAAATTATTGACACCCGTAACTACCAAAAGTACATCATGCGAATCCCTATTTCAACAGACATAATTATCTAGGCGATATCATAGTTCTTCTGAAACTATTCAACACATTACTGGAGCATGCAAAGCAGACTGACTATAAACACAGCCGTGATCAAATAGCCAACATAAATCATCAAATCCTTGCCATTAAATATAAATTAATTACAACACCTCCATTACCTTACTACAAATATACTCCAGAAACGGTTCTTGAAAACACAACACACAAGCTATACTTTAATCCAGCCATCCTCACAGACAGAACAACACATTTTAATAGACCAGACATAACTTTACTAGATAATTAAATTAATAAAACTGCACAAATTATTGATATTGCAGTACCAAACACACATAATTTACAAGACACTATTCCAAAAAAGCTGTCAAAATATACAGACTTAAAAATAGAAATAAGTCAAATGTGGCGATTAGGTAGCGTTGCTATTATTCCTATAGTACACTTTAAACCACGGGTGTCATTCCCAAACAACTACATCAATCTTTAAAAACGCTGGACGTAGCTCCCTCCACCTACCGAACCCTACAGAAAGCTGCTATTCACAATTGTCCGGAAATTCCTGCAGAACGACACTAATACACAAATAGCACACCCACAAACATCATTCACCACCGCAACACATCGTCAAAACATTATATCACCACGCCATATATCATCAACTATCACTTAGGTTAGTACTCTCAGGGGCAGCACTTGGCTTTGGCCCGTGTTACCCTAAAAACCGGCAGATCAGTGCCGAGATACAAAATTAATAATAAAACATTTATTTTCAAGCAACACGGACTCATAACGTTAGTAACAATTCACTTACAAGCTATGCTAGTAATATTTACATAAACATTATAACTAATTAACAACTACGTTCTGATTAGCAGGCACATGCAACTGGCTCAAACAGTGAAGGATAGGGCAATCCAGTAACAGAACTAATTTACTTTAATGACACATTTATATTGATAAACATAACATCATCACGCCTCTATTCCCCGAAGAGTTAGGTAGTATAGGTGTACCTATAGTACCTACACCAAGTTTTGCCTGTTATGTTTAACTGCCACGTAATAGGGGCGAGCCTATTGCCATTTAACTGGCTTAAATCCAGACTCTGGGCTGCTATTGAGAAATTCCAGATTGAAAAACCCAATAACACTTCGCCTGTCCCGAGAATCGAACCCAGGACCTTATGCTCAGCAGCCCTTTCCACCAACGAGGCAGACATTTATGTACATTGATTAAGTAATTGAAAAGGACAAAAATTGTTGCAAAAGTCGTGACGCCCATTTGTCCCCTCTAGTCAGTTTTCAAAGGCGTCGGCACAAATTGTCACCCCGGTGACAACTGGGAAGACAATTCCCAGCTGTCACCCCGGAAGACAGGGCTAGAGGGGACTATTGGGAATAATTCTTTCTCGTGCCCTATTTAACTGCAGAACTTCAAAATTTCGTGCCACACAACATTTCACCTGCTGCGTGTTTTCGTGCAACGATAAAAGAGTTTCACACCATTTTCTCTTACATTACTTTGTTATTAAACGGTCAAAGTTCGGCCTATATTTTATTCGTAATCTTTGTTATAAGCGGAAATGCGGGTGGTCGTTTCTCCATAGAAACGCTCTCGCCTGACCATAAAGCAATGATTTTTTACAGGATAATAAATATTAACTACTTGTACCTATGTCCCTATGTTTTACGTTTTGATGATACATTGTTTTTATAAGCACTGGAATCCTCAAAAAGTACTCAAAATTGCCGATCTGAACAAATTTGACAACTATTAATGAAAAAAGAAAAACATAGGGACACAGTATATCCTTCTTATTCAGTATATGAAATATCTTTTAAATTGGTCCAATATTGGAGGAGGAAATAGGCGAGAGCCAAACCTCGAATTAAGAGCGTTATTACAAAACCGAAGTGCTCAGTTTTAGGTAAATTCGACGGCGCGCGGCAGCAGATGCGCACGTGTGCGTCTAGGGAAGAACGCTATGCACACATACAAACCGCTATGCGTCGGACGCCAGGATCAAACCAACAAGAGCCTTCGTTTTCAAAATAAATTAAATTACTGTTATTATAGTTCATGAAATGTTATTTGTACCGATGAGTGTTACCTACAACGGTTTGAGTTACAATAGGGTCATACAAATTTACTTCACTTTTAATTTTTATTTTATACCACTAAAGTGACAAACTAGCATACGGCCCGCTTGATGGTGTGTAGTTACCGCAGCCTAAAGCAGTGTTGCCAGTGACAGATAGTCAAATGTAACATGAGAGAGCTCAAAAAGTAACATTTTCACGAGAAAAGTAACATTACCTTATTTTTTGTGGAAAACGACTAATAATAACATGGCACTTTATTACATAAAAAAAAGCTGTCCCCTTAGTAGGCTTCGAAAGAATCGTAATAACAAACTGAACTGAACCAACACGGATGCCACTACTAGGCTGTCGCTCACTCGCCTAAGTAAGCGGGATGGGTCATTTAGAAATTCACGCGAGTGAGTGAATATGCGATACGACAAACGAAGTGAAAAATTTTCGCGCTGTCGTCGCGTCAGAATTTGGTCACAAAATCAAGACCAGTGTTGCCAGTGACAGATAGTCAAATGTAACATGAGAGAGCTCAAAAAGTAACATTTTCACGAGAAAAGTAACATTACCTTATTTTTTGTGGAAAACGACTAATAATAACATGGCACTTTATTACATAAAAAAAAGCTGTCCCCTTAGTAGGCTTCGAAAGAATCGTAATAACAAACTGAACTGAACCAACACGGATGCCACTACTAGGCTGTCGCTCACTCGCCTAAGTAAGCGGGATGGGTCATTTAGAAATTCACGCGAGTGAGTGAATATGCGATACGACAAACGAAGTGAAAAATTTTCGCGCTGTCGTCGCGTCAGAATTTGGTCACAAAATCAAGACAATCAAGTGCGCCAACATGACGAACGAAACCTTTCTTGTATGCGTTCCGTTTCATGTTTATTTTTTGTTTTCTGTGAAATATTTTTTATTAAGTCTTAAAAGTAACATTTTGAGGCGTGTAACATGGAGGTAACATGAGAGGGTCAAAAGTAACGTAAAATGTTACAAAAGTAACATACTGGCAACGCTGGCCTAAAGACGCTTGCATTGCCAGAAGCTGCATTACTTGCGCGTTGCCAGCCTCTAACATTACTTACAAATACTTTTGTGCTACTTTTATAAATACTTTTTGTACCTACTTTTTTTACGAAGTTTAATATATTATGTAATTTATTTAGCAGGTAGGAAGACATTTTAGTACTTATTTATAGAAATAAATGCAATGTGATGTTGTTTCTACAGTTTGGATAAAAATCGGTTGTCTGTAAAGTCGGTTTACGGACGATAGTTTAACGTGACAACGTCATAACAAAACATTAATGAAATTGCCGAACGCGGAGGCCGATTCGGCAGCGTTCGACATCATCTGTCTCTCATCGCTCGTTCCGCGCTCTCGCTTGCACTTCAAGCCGCCATGGCGTACAACGCTACAGCAGAGCAAGGCCGCGAGGTAACGCTACATGAGTCATGTTTTTTTCGTGTGTGCAGCCAGCTTCATCGATTTATTAGACGTTGTCACGTCAAAAAAGTCAAAAGAAAATAAAAAAGACAAATCAAAAGTCGTTTTATTAAAATTAAAAATTACAACTGTGAACTTGTAACGGTTCATGAGACACTAGCAGACAGACGGACGGTCGGACATCGGAGCCTTAGTAATAGGGTCCCGTTGGCACCCTTAAGGTACGGAACCATAAAAAACCAGTATAATAATTGTAAAATAATTAAAATAATATTCTCCGAAGCGGCATAGACCGTGCTTTCCTCGAATCTATGATTTCAGGAAGCACGCACTCCTCATAAAATTCTTACCGCTGAGCTTCTCTTGCGCGTTTCAAATTATCGGCCAAAACCTTTTTTTTTATTTTGACAGCACCAAAAGTTCTATTTTGCCCATTATTGTGAACTATTGTCTGAAAATAATTAATTAAATTAATGTTGGAGATAAATAAAAAAGTCAGAAAAATTAAAAACAACAACTATATTTACGTATGTTTTTTTTCTATAATTATATTCGCGTTGGAACATCATAGGAAAATAATTATATTATATACATTACAATCAGAACATAACTAATTAAAAAAAAACTCACTTGTATCAAGAAGTGTTGGTCGCTTTTTATTCGTGGCGAATTGTCGAACGAGATCACGTGACGGCAGCAGCGAGTGAGCGCTACGTCCTCCCTCTGAAAGCGCTCGGCGCGGACTAAAGCTAAGACCGTGCATCCCGAGATTTATATTGATAAAAAAGCATTGCATAAAACAATTCCTTAAAAATATTATTTTACTTTAAAATAGAGTTTTTTTTTTTTCAAGCAAGGTGACAAAGTAACCTTAGTTATTAAACACTTTTTGTTTGAATTTCTATTAAATAAACAGAGATAAAAAATATCATTTCGGCTGAAAAAATATCATTAACTCTCTGTTTTACGGAATTATTTTTGGTTTATTACTGTATTAAACATAATAAATTGATGTATGCATTCCAAAGTAGAAGATACAGTTGTACCGTGGACATTTTTATAAATTATTAAACTATTATATCTTCGATGTAACAGAGCATCGCGAGATGCCCGAAATTAAATTTTTATGAAACAGCCTTTGCAGGAACAAGTTTTTTACTGATTTATGTAAACAAACTGAAATATTTATTGAATGCGCTCCCAAAAGAAGGAATTAAACTTTCTCGGGCATGTATTTTTTTTACTATTGTGACTTTAGTTAAACCATAATCACAAATCAAAACTCGAGTCAAACGCTCTAAACAAGAAAAACTTGTGATAGCGCTCTGCGCGACGCGCGACACAAAGGCACCGCTCGTTGCGCGACTTGCTTTTTCAAAAGTCTCTCCGACCGCATTTCCTCTTAATTAGCTGACCTATTCAGGTTTCTAATCGTTAAAAGACACTTTTATTGTTGCCGCAATAAAACTTAGGAATTTTTTATTTTGGTCGACCATTTTTCTATTTGCTCTTTGCATAGTTTGTCCATCTATCGTGAAATGATAAACCAATAGCTTTAGAGCGTTTGTAGACGGCATACAAACGGTGGCCGAGTTTTCGTAGGAGCTAAATGAAACAGTAAAGATCAGATGTATCAACCCACACGTCCTACAAAACGTAGGTAGGTAGATCTACATAACATAGGGAGAGATAATAGGACCGTTTGTAGGCTCTATAGAAATAATTCCGTGTGCGAACTCGCTTTACTATACAAAGACCTGTCATGAGTTCATTGCCTACGTGAATGGTTGGAGAATAAATGAATGACACAACATTGTTCAGACATCTTTCAAATACCTATAAGGAAGTTATTAAAGTGACGATTTTCCCATAATATGTTCAGGTATTGGGTGCACATGGACGAGCATGGCGACGCTGAGGGTAACTACACGCTGCTATCCATCGACCCTGCAAGACCACCAGGTCTTTATCCGCTTGCGGTCCTACACAAGTCCGCACCGGTAATGTATACTATACTTACACAACCTTCTCTACCTTCTTACACTTGTCACCGAACATGAAATCTAAAAGTTTGACGAGTTTCATGTCGTTCACCTTTGCTCTATCTCTCCTGTGATCTACCATTGTTTATTTGCCAGAAAAAGTAAATTTTATCTTCTAAAAAAAGTTTTTACAAAAAAAAAACAACCGACTTCCAAAAAAGATACCATAAAGTGAAAAATAACTTTAATTTCGGAAGTCGGTGTCGTTAGATTCGCATTTTTGTTATTTGCCACTGACTTCCGAATTTAAAGTTATATTTCACTTTGTAGTGTCTTTTTTGGAAATCGGTAGTTGTTTTAATTTTTTGCAATTTTTTTTTATTTTTCTCCTTAAGTTGTACTTACCCCATACAAAAACATATAACACTACTTACTATGTAAATAAAAGTGACAGGAAGTCAAGTAAGTGGCAAAAATACGTATTATTGAAGCTAACTCAAAAACCACCCAAACAAAGTTAATAAAATTTATATTGGACTACCCCTGAGGCATACCCTATCCATTAAAAAAATATTTTTTGTAATCGATTTAAATTGCCGGAGATACAAAAAAACATACGGTCGTATTGAGAACATCCTCCTTTTTGAAGTCGGTTAAAAATAGGAAAGATGACCAGTGACACAAGAATCGGTATTTCTGTAAGTATATGTTCACAGAAACTTTATATGACACTGTAGACATATTTTGTACTTATACGTTACGTACCTATGACATAATGATTCATTACGGCCATAACATTAGCAGACAGGTGATAAGTTGCAGTTACACATTTGTCACAGTACGAATTAATTTAAGTCGGCCAATGGTAGAAATACTAAAGATATTCCCCTATGCGATTGGCGTTTCTGAAATCCTCAGCTTAATTTTTAAGATGTAGGCAATCGAATACTTCAGTGGATATTTCTGTTAACGCCAGATTGTAACTAACTGCTGTGCAACAAGGCCAATTTTATAAATGTTCGCATAAAAACACTTACATCTACATGTAAATAGATTCGTTATCAAATATCCGAAACACGTACGCACTACGATACTCGACGTGCCCCGAATAAACGGAATCTTTTAACCGTTTACGTCACATTTTGGCTTGGGAGATGCACTTTGGTGCCAACCGACGTATGGATTCAAATCTGAAGACGCTAAGGTCCTTTAAACTGGAACAATCTGTAATCCTATAAGCGCTTGAAATATTTACACACATTTACGTAATTTATATTCGCAACCTATTTCTACAGCAAGCCGTTTGATCTACGAGAATTTCACGGCAATTTGTTTAACACAGAGAAAAATGTTAGTTCGAGGAAATCCTACAAATATTTATTTCGCGCAGGAAGTGCGATTTCTACGGGAGATGGAGTGGCCAGGCGGCCAGGTGCCACTCTCCGAGCCGCCTTGTGGGTTCAGAGGAGAAAAATGCGTCAGTAAGTAATTTTAGTCAAGCTTTTTTAACAAAATATTCCTTTACAGGACACCCGTTGTCGTGAAGAGTGTATTCACTTTCCCCTAATGCGCAACGTATGTTGGAAGCTAATAGAATCAGCAAGTGGGCTGGAGCACTCCATTACCAACGGTCGGTGGAACGGACGCGACCATTTTGTTTACTGGCGATCTAAAAAACTAATATGTACCTACTGTTAGAGCTCGGGTCGGCATTAAGCGCAAGGTTTGTAAGCGACAGTAAGTGGGGTGGGTCGTAAAAGCGTCGTTATGAGTCGTAGTGACAAGCAATGCCGAGCAGCGGCCATCGGGCGCACGCGACGCCCGCTGCGCCGACATCACCGCCTAATGCTTACTACAGAAGTACAGCTTCACACTTGGTACTTACATTTTGCTCGACCTACATACATAGTTGCTACACGAAAATACTTTAAGGCACTACATATAGAGCCTTCCAAGTAGGTCTTAAACAAGGCTTTCAGTTCAGGTCCTTTAAATTTGGGTCAACCAAGTCAATTTATTTGTCAAAATGGTAGATACACCGTATTTTATAATTTTACAATTCGTATTTGTGTTCATTGAATCATTTATGACGAAAATCACACTTTTGTTAAAATACTAGCTGTTGTCAGCGACTTCGTCTGCGGTACAGTATGAAAAGCATATTGCATAGGTATGTCACCCAATTTAGCGTGAAAGCGTATAATAAACCAACCCACTTTCGCATAAATTATAACATTAGTTAAGATAGAGTTTAAAGGTTATGTTCGACATTTTAGTAAGTAACAAAAATATTCCTTGTGTTTTCTAAATTCTGAGTAAATCGCGAATGAAACCATGTTTACTAATTTAATAACAAATTTACAATCTAATTTAATTTTTTTACGCTGTTCATACTCCACTCTAATTCAGGAACTTTGTTTGAAAGCTTTATAGTTGGATAGTTTAGTTGCGATTTAAACCACTCTACCAAACTTTTCATTATGGTAATTATTTAATAATATTTGTGCACAACAATGGTAGAAAGGCAGGCTTAAAGCCTTAGGCATTCTCTACCAGTCAATCAACAATTCAATGTAGGTACTCATCATATTACTGTGTGGTCATTCGATTGATAATAGGATTTCCATCCATAAATCGAGAATAATAAACTCTGTTTTTCTGCAAAGAACTTTGTGTCCATTTCAATTTGCAGAGCTTTATTGACACAGAGCCTGTTCTTGAAAAGAAAATTGCACGAAGGAAACGAGCCTTCATTCTATTAAGCGATAGTGGCCAGGCCTGGGGCCTGGGGCGTGGGTAATAGTGGCCGCAGTCCCTTAATTTCTTTGTGCCTTTATGTCCCTTGAGAATGCAAACCGAAGGCTTTCAAACGATATGAGAGAAATAAGTGAATTCTTTCATTTAATTAAAATCCAAACATTTTTATGGTATCTTGGGAATTTAATTTATTATTGCTATTGTTTGGGTAGTAGCACAGGGTAGTAGGTACAAATGAAAATAGGTATTTCTATGTAGGTAGTAGGTAGTAATTACTACATTGCTACCAAGTAGTGATCGTTTGAAGCAAATGAGAAATACTTCCTTTCCTCGGAGTCTTTCAAACCTACTTCGTAATATTATGGTCCAACGCGCTGCAAGGAATCCAGCTCTTTTCCTCGAAACTAGCGATAAATTGAATAAAACTTTTATAAAAAGCAATTAAAATTCTACAAAGCAAACTGTTTCCATCGTTAAATTGAATTCTGAACTTCATTATGACATCAAATTCCGTTTTCGTTTCGCTAATTCACTAGACAAATAATGAACACGAGTTAGGATTAAATGTTTCTAGCAAAGATTAAAGTCGTGTCATTCACCTCGGCGTTGTTTTGAAGTGTACTGTATCTTTCAGTCAATCTGGTGATCTACGGAATACTTTCGAGTAGTTTGGTAGAACCTGACTGCAGGCTTTAACGACATCATACACTGAACCCTGCCATCAAGTACACTAACTAACTTGTCTCATAATGTGATCAAAATATCTTGGAGAAAAGCAATTAATACCTAAAGCTAACGTGGTTACATATACATATAGGATTATAGGTACCTGCTTAAAATTTTATTCTTTGATGATCTAATTAAATTAGAATTATTGATTTCTAAATCATTGAACTGGGATTTTTAGTTTGTATAGAAAGTAGGTACATTGTATCGAAAGACTGATCAGCGGCGCGAAAATCGAAATAGTAGAACTTATTTCGATTTTCGCGCCGAGTATTTCGGTAGAGACATAGGTCAACTCAGTCCAGAGTTAGTACCCTTTTATGTTATGTAGGTACGTGGGTAGTGTGGCAACGATGCTGACTTGACAAAATCATAGGAATATTGATTAGATACTATATAGGTACACTTCGAATGTCCGGATCGTCCATCTTCGGATGGAGTGTCCTAAATCAGAGTATCAGACCACAGACATAATAATATTACCATATAGAAAATTCACGACATAACCATATAAGTTACTTTTTCCCACTCAGGTCACTTCGGAGCATGGGCACTAGGAGCATCAGGTGGTACCCTAGCACTCCTGGCCCTGGCTGCCCTCGCCCTGTACCGAGGCTGGCGCTACGAACAAGAGTTGGACTCACTGCTTTGGAAAATTGACTTCCGCGAACTACACCTACCTGACGAAGAACAGCGAGCGAACAAACTGAGTAGGTAAACCGAACTTGTACATGTTGTTTGCCTGCGCTTACGCTAATATTTGTTTAGAATAGGTACTCTCGGAAAATTGTGTGTAGGGCTGCAAATTCTGATGCATGGACAATACGCAGTCTCATTGCGGATGGGTTCTTACTGTTGTGTGTTTCATATTGTAAGTATGCTGCCCATTGTTGTATTTATTGTAACTTAACATCACGCCTTGGTTCCCCGAAAGGTTATGTAGAGGTGTAAAATGACCCCTATATTCGAAATTAATTTATTTACGTTACAAAGTCTGTGTTTGGGTCACAGAGATTCATATGTGAACCAAATTTCAATTTAATCGGTATATTAGATTCGGAGCAAATTGGCTGTGACAGACGGACGGACAGATATACGAGTGATCCTTTAAGGGTTCCGTTTTTCCTTTCAAGGTACGGAACCCTAAAAACCGGTCAAGTGCACCCCCCACCGCGCACCGAGGGCTTCTTACGTAGGTGTGTAAATATGTAGTTTATCACGGGATTTTTTTTATTTACTTTTGTAAGTATTGTAACTACAACGGTTTTCGCATTTTTACCTTTACTTGTGCTGCATGACATTGCTTCTTGCCATATTTCATGATTCTAGGTCAACGGGAAGTGCCCCATATAGGTTTTGATTCCGGAACATAAACGACCGTATCTTTTGATTTCGTTGACATAGAAGTTTGATTTTTCACTGCTGCTGCTGCTGCTGCTGGATTGTAGTCATGAGTTTTTGAAATTAATTTCAACTTGATAACTCCACGCGTTCCTGAGAAAAAGGATCTTGACCGACGGACAGACAGACGGACAACGAAGTGATCTTATAAGGGTTCCGTTTTTCCTTTTGAGGTACGGAACCCTAAGAAGGGGGCGAACCTGTTGCCATCGATCTGGCACAAATCCAAGCTCCAGGCGGATACTGAGAAATTCCACATTTCCAGTTTTTTCTTTATGCGGTTTATTTATTACTCTATTGTAATGATTGTATTGTATTCGATATTAATTGTTCTTCTCCAATTTCCTCGATTTTATGAGATGATATCAAGCAGGTGTAGTTGGCTGCCTACTTACTTATCACTTTTGCCCATTGTACAGACGCCAGCACATCAAGCTACCCGAAACTGACAAATTTTCCCAATCAACTTTGAACCTTGTGCTTCAGCGATATAGGTAGTTGAAAATCTAATAAAGAAATTTGACAGATTGTAGTAGCTTGATGTGCTGGCGTCTGTACACTTGTACAGTCCAAATAAAGCGAAATAGCTCACGTCTCCGGGTCTCACGCTGTGTTCAATTGTTGATATAAAATATTTCAAACGAATGCTTCAGCGAACGGTTTCATACAGAAGCCAATAGAAATAGATTTTATGAACAGATTTTTAACTTTTCCATTTAGGAGTTCAAACTACTGGCGTAAGAAATAGAGTTCAACATAGAAAAATCTGTGTCACTGCAATTTCCTTCGAGAATAAATCACATCTGGAAATTAATAGAAGAAACCAGAACTTTGTATCGCGTTGTGTTGACGCCCGTTTCGATATAAATATTTTTGTTAGTTGATATCTTAGAAGCATAGAGGCATGCTGTCCCTATTTTTTATATTACCAATGTTTCCGGACGGCATCATTACTAACTGATCTACTGGAAATAAAATATGATGGGGGAAAGAAAAATATTGGGCGGAGATCGAAAACTTGACAAAAGTATAATGGAGCATGAGGCGGCAAATTTTATTGGAAGACCGCTGTCATGTTGATTTTTGGGTTCGTTCTTGTTTCATCAATACCATTTTCTTTCAGTACGAGAGACGAAAAATAAGACAGTTTTAATTTTTTTCTCGCTTCCTTCGTCTGATTCACCACCTCCACTATCTGTCACTGCTTTTAGTCGTAAACAAAATTTCATTACGAGTTGATCAGAGCTGAATTTTTCCAGCAAGATAGCAATGCGGGCGGGAACGTCACCTCATCTACCAATGCTGTGGGGGGCGAGAAAAATGGCGGAGGCAGCACGGGCGGGGTCCGGTCCAGTCAGGTGTCTCTCAGCTCCAATCCGGACCTGGACTTTCGCTACTCCGCCATCTTCACGGAGGTAGCGTTCTACCGCGGACGCCTGCTCTCCGTCAAACGTGTTCGGAGTCACCACATCGATATCAGCAGGGAAATCAAGAAGGAGCTTAAGATTGTGAGTCCATTTAAATTGAATAATTAACAGCCCGTGCCAAATCAATCGTAAAACTGCAATAAATTATCCTTGAAAGTAAAAATGGAATTTAACCACTTAGTTTATTGGCTTTCGTAGACTATTAAACTCGGTAAAACTCAAAGAAAAAGATTTACCCAAGTTATAATAGAGTCTTTGTAATTTACTTTGATATATCCTTACGGCATTACGTGAGGATAGCTCAAAGCCTTCTCTCGGGCCGCAAAACAAACAACACATTTCTCTTCCAAGCCTTGTATGATGGAGGCACCGACTGAGACAAATCGCTTTAATACATTCGGATTTACTGAACTGACGCAGGTACTCACATCATACCTAGTAGAATAGAAATAAATAGGTGGGTATATCCCGCGATGTATGTTTCGTAATAATCATGTTTATGAACACCTTTCATCATAGAGAATTCGGTTTAGTAACATTGCTCTTATTATTAGCATTTTGTTTACTGCTGATTTTCACTGGTACATCGCACAAATATATCGATTCTTACCTAATATTTCGTTGATCAAATTATGAAAGTAAATCATTGTAAAAATTACTGGAAGAAAATACTTTTCTAACACCTCAGAATAACTTAAAATAAAGCTTTCACTGTACCTATATAACGTGAAGCACCAATAAAGGGCGTTTGTTCAGGTGTGGATAAATACCTTCGTGGTTCGCACTAACTCCCACCTGTTTGTTCAGTTTCAGTTAAGAACCGAGTTTATTTGAACGTCCAATTGCAAAAACTGTAATAAAAATATTGGAACTGCTGAACTTTCCTTGTAAAAAGTCCATACGACGACTTTAACCTTTAACCATGTTTTAGTTCAATATGTGACGAAATATGTTATTCTCTGAATTTTGGCGCGCGTGGGCCCCGCGGCTCTAAACAACCTTATTAGCATTCCTAACAACATGAGAAATATATCTATTATATAGGTATTTGTACAATATGTACCTATATAAAAGCCTGTAGTGTCTAACAAAACCCTTTATTTTGTACCTACTTGCTCGTTTTTTGTTGTGGAATGGAAGGAGTAGCGGGACTCTTAACTGATCGTTAATTTATTATTTTGACCACGCTCCAAAATCACGTAAATTGTACAGTTTTTTATTGTTGGGTAAGAACAATCCGTGTTGAGGTGTAAACCTGATGCTAGTGTAAGGCAATATCACTCCTTTAGATCTAAAAACCTACTAGTCACTTCTGGTAGCCTTGCATCAAGTTGACAACCCTACGTGAGCAGGAGTCAGGACAGATTTAACTCTATTTGGAATCGTGCCCGCTAAAATCAGATAATCAACATTAGTGTAATAAACACCAATGTTCATTATCTGATTTGTGGTTTAATAAATTACCTAGGTACGTCTACTACATTACGAAAGCTTTCAAAATCAGTTTACCAGATAACCTACACACTCAGTTAGGGGCCGTCTCCACGAGCGAGAGAATCGCGGCGATATTATCGTCATGGCACGTATTTCTATACACTCTTAGAACGTGTCTCCACACGGCGATATCATCGCGGCAAAAATTTGATGGCACGGCGAGATTATCGCCGCGATTCTCTCGCTCGTGGAGACGGCCCGGCCCCTTACAGGTGATTTATTCCAATCTCAATAATTGAGTCTTTCTTTTGTTTTACACAAAGCCCGCCTTTATAGTAGGTATCCTAGCTAAAGATAAACATTTCGTAGGA
This sequence comes from Luperina nickerlii, assembly GCA_963855955.1. NCBI lineage: Eukaryota > Metazoa > Arthropoda > Insecta > Lepidoptera > Noctuidae > Luperina > Luperina nickerlii. The sequence goes on along the minus strand of OY979666.1, from coordinate 14,330,164 downwards.
GCCTAGAGTAGGTATTCGGTAGCGGCACCCATCCCTCCAAATAAATAAAACAGCAGGAGTCTCCGCTTCATTTATATTCTGAATGTTCACAATACTCGTAACATGCAGCGGTATCTACGAGCTATTGTTTCTGCAGCGTGTAATAAAATGTGTGTATCGGCAGATGCGGGATTTGCAACACGATAACGTGAACGGGTTCGTTGGCGCGTGTATCGAGCCGCCGAACGTTTGCGCCCTATCCGAATACTGCACTAGAGGCAGCCTCAAGGTAAAACACTGCAATAAATAATCAGCAAAGATTTGAATCTTTGGCATCAAACCGTTCTTGCTATTGAATACTTGGCGTTCCACAGGATATTCTCGAAAATGAAGACATCAAACTGGATAACATGTTCATCGCGTCTCTAGTTGGAGATATAATTAGAGTGAGTTTACACATCTATTTTACCTTTACGCTTATTTTGCGCTCCAAACAGGTAAGATCGAAATCTAAGACAATTCTAAACAACAGAGGCTACACAATTATATGCCCGTTAACATAGGTACCTAAGCAGGGACAAATACAAGTGCGTGCTTTCAATTATAGGCATATGATGATTTTTCCGACCCTTAACAAATTCCCAGCAGGAAATTCTATCACATTAATTATTAGAGCTGCCAATCCAATTGGCCTCAGGTAGTCTTTGGTTAACTACCCGATCAACGGAGTGCCTAGAGGCCACAAGGAATTAAGGAAGAAGCCCGTTAGGGCCGAAGCCTGCCGAGTCAGTGGGTTTTCTGCGTTTTTGCCGGGTTACCGCTGGCCCAGAACATAAAGGGCTAAGGAAGGAACACGGGTGGGTTTTAGTCAGTAAGAGTCTGACACTCCCGCTCCACCCAGAGTGGGAGGGGTCATTTGATGACATCCCATCCTAAAAAAAGGGTGTTATGAAGTAGGTAAGTATTACTTACATAAACACTAGACTATCTCCATATTGTCCTCCACTCTATTCAAACTCAATCTCAAACTCAAAGCATTTATTTCAATTAAACCTTGTACAGGCACTTTTCTAGTTGCCCATTCCAAAACATAATAATATTATAGATCTCTATGAAGAAGAACGGGCAAGGAACTCCATGGACACTCTTTTAAATCAAGATATTACAAAATCCTGGGTACATTATTCTTGTTGCTTCTATATGTGAGAACAATGTAAAAAAAGACACAAATGAAGAAACAATTCAAAATATAAGATTAAAAATAAGCCTTGGCAGTTAAGAGATGACCAGTCTCAACCGACGGCGCCCGTTCATGAACATGACGCGTGGATCAGCACCATCCAGCTCAACCAATTTTTAGGGAACCGAATTATCCAACACAAGCGCCACCTCTCTGATACTCTACTCTCTTTATCATTATGTCTTTGTCCTTCCTTAGGGCATGATCTTCATCCACGAGTCACCACTGCAGTACCACGGCGCACTGCGACCGTCAAACTGCTTGGTGGATGCTCGCTGGGTGGTCAAGCTGGCAGACTTCGGACTGAAGGAGTTCCGGAAGGGTGAAATGCCTCCATCAGAGTCAAATGCATTGAGATCTCATATTGAAAGTAAGCAAGGATATTTTATTTCCACGCCTTCAAAATATATGTGGCAGTGAATATTACAAAGTACATATTAGGGAAAATGGTCTGACCCCAGAATGTTTGGGGACCTATTCGAAATTCTAAGCTGGATACTTACATATTATAACTTCACATAAGAGCAATCAAATAAATAATCTACCACCAAGACCTACACAACCTTATAATACCTACACTCCATGAAATCACAAAAATAATTGAATCTACTAATACGCAAAGTAATAAGCTAGGTAGAGTAGGTAGGTACATTGAAATTTCGTGCCACAATGCAAAGTGACAAGCGGGCGCACGTCGCCGTCGGAAAACCGCGCCGCCCGTTCCGCGCGCCGCCGCTTCAAACGATGCGTTTTTTTTATTTAGAACTCGAAAGTGGAAAGCATTTTGTGGGTAATTATAAGGATATTCTCCAAATTGACGAATCTTTTAGGAGCAGAATGTTTAATAATGAAAAACGCGCTAAAGAAAAGGATCGGTCGCCCGCACTTGGGTATGGGGCCCGCTAGGCAGGCATGGCGAGCTGATACCAGTCGGGGGACCCGGGGGTGCGGCGAATGTACAGACGCCAGCACATCAACCTACCCGAAACTGTCAAATTTACCCAATCTACTTTGAACCTTATGCTTTTGGCGATAAAGTTGAAAATCTATTGATGAAGAAATTTGACAGATTGTAGTAGCTTGATGTGCTGGCGTCTGTACAAGTATCTCCCGGGCCCCCGACTTATGGTAGTAGGTACAGTGGGGTTTTAGTAGGTAGGAGTCCGACATAACCCTCCGTTCTTCCCAGACAGAGAGTATCCATGAGGATTTCCCAAAGAAGAAAAAAAAAACAAAGGTTAGGGGCCAGGTCCCCCCATGGAAAAAAGCCCTATACGCCAATAGTTCTTAGTTTAGCCTTCCACATTGCCATTATTAGGTAGGTCTCATGTTTGTTTTTCTTTTAAAGACCTAGCGTATTTATCACCGGAGTTACTTCGCTCAGCGGGATGGGGTAAGGAGACAACCAATATGACAGTGGAGTTACACGACGGGTCTCCACAGTCTGACGTGTACGCCTTCGCACTGGTGCTGTATGAGTTACATACAAGACGAGGTCCCTTCGGAGGTGATGCCCTCCCAGTACCCACTTTGCTGCACAGGATAGCATCGCCAGACCCTGCGACATACAGGTAGGTATGTGTCTGAGCAGGCAATGTCACTTTACTAACCAAGACAAATAAGGCCTGCTCAAGTGGACCCTTACTGCTCGCTAGACGCCAAATTAGACACTTAACAAAAAGTACCTAAACATTCGTTATTTTTTTATAGCCTACCTACCTAATTATCCAATTGTTTTTGCCATTGAGTCTATAATATTAAAAACATTGATCAAAAATGTATTATTTCTAGGCCTCCATTGGACGCACTGACTGGTAGTTTTGACTGTGTACGAGAATGTTGCACCGAGTGTTGGACAGAAGAACCAACAGCTCGACCAGACTTCAAAGCTATCCGCACTCGGTTACGACCTCTGCGGAAGGGCATGTGAGTATCTTTACCAAATTGTTACAGATGTAGTGAACTGACAATCAACTGCAACCTTCCCGTGTTTTCATTTCAGGAAACCGAACATTTTTGACAACATGATAGCAATGATGGAGAAATACGCAAACAATCTGGAGGCATTGGTGGATGAAAGGACAGATCAATTACAGGAGGAGAAAAAAAAGACTGGTAATATCTTTAAATCCTGACAATATTTTTTAAACACAAACACGGATTATTCTGATATACCAGTTTTTTTTTTTTCAGAGGCTTTATTAGAAGAAATGCTACCAGCACCCGTGGCCGAGCAATTGAAGCGAGGTCGAAAGGTTATGCCAGAGAGCTATGATTCCGTGACCATTTACTTTAGTGATATTGTTGGCTTCACAGCCATGTCAGCAGAGAGCACACCATTACAGGTATGAGGCTCTCAGTCCATAGTTCCATGCTATGTTTCAGTTTACTCAAAACAACTTCAGTGCGTTCAAGCGCTCCGTAAAAGATAAACGATATCAGACGATGTGTTCTTTTTTACAGGTGGTCGATTTTTTGAACGATCTTTACACATGCTTCGATTCAATATTAGAAAATTTCGACGTGTATAAAGTGGAAACTATAGGAGATGCCTACATGGTGGTAAGTATTATTTAACACAACTTTCTTCATCTTTGGATTATAAATTATAATTAATGCTATTCTCAGGTATCAGGTTTGCCGATTCGCAACGGTATACTTCACGCAGGCGAAGTGGCATCAATGGCTCTGGCGCTATTGACTGCTACACGGGCCTTCCGCTTGCGACACCGGCCTGAACATCGACTTATGCTACGTGTCGGTTTACATTCAGGTACATAATAAACTGTTTTTCATCAATATCAGGAAACTAGTTTCAAAATGAGGATGATGTGCTTGGTAGCCGCCATGTTGAGGTAAGAAACTAGCAACTCATCGTCATCTTTACATTTCCAGGTCCAGTTTGTGCAGGAGTAGTAGGACTAAAGATGCCTAGGTATTGCCTGTTCGGAGACACGGTCAACACAGCCAGCCGCTTCGAATCGACTGGGGCGCGTAAGTATTACATACGTAGTTTTCATTTGGTTCAAATGTTACTCAAAAGTAACGTTTTTGTATCTCTGCCTTCACCTATTAGCTCCATACTGCCTACCAGACCGAACGATACCTATTTAACTGTCGTTGTATAATTTCAGCTCTAAAAATCCACTGTAGTCAAGCGTGCAAGACGCTACTAGACCAATTAGGAGGTTACATTCTTGAAGAGCGGGGTATAGTCTCGATGAAAGGCAAGCGTGACCAGGTGACATATTGGTTGCGGGGAGAGGAACCAACTGCTGCCGCAGCCAGAGCTCGGCGACGCGCTGCGAGAGACAATGTGCAGCCGCCTGGCAGCACGGACAAGCGAGGACAACGCAGCTCGCTTAAGACTAGGAGCTGGAAGAATCAAGTCGGTGGACTACATAGGTAATGTTGGACTTTATTTTTGACGCAGAGCCTACAATTGCTCTACAAAATTTAAAAAAGTTTAGTGATTGAGGTCAATTTGACTAAACTTAGACTGTCATTTTATCCCCTTAATTTTTGTACAGATGTTGCAGTTTAGAATCTCCCAAAAAGTTGCGTTTCGCTTCCGGAAATCATTTGGAATCTCACACAGACGGTGTTCTACATCACCGGAGCGATGAGTATCTCATGGAAGTAAGTAGATATCCCCTAGCACCTTGAAAGTCTTGATGATCGGGTATGAAGTAATAAGAAATCTGTACTTTAATGTTTTCAGGTGGTTGGCGAAGGACGACTTGCTCCAACGCAACGCTGTGACTTATTAGAAGCACCCAGTCTCCGGCAAGAGTACACGAGCGTGTCGTGTCCTATCATAGAGCACACGGAATGTATCCAAAACCCACCAACCCCCACCCCCGACACGCCACTCCTGGTGCAGGACACGTCGCCGTGTGATACCAAGCAGTGCGACATCAAACTGGTGATCAACGGCTGCTCGTACAACGAGCGCGACGGCGCCGGCATTCCGCTGCTCGCGGACGCGTAATACTTGCATTTGTACTTACGATATAATCCTAGTCAATGGCAGCGACATGCATCTCTAGCTACTGCGACATCAAGCATAGCTCGATCCGAGTCGCGGTATACGTGCGAGAATGGTGTGGTCTCGTGAGCGACAGCGGAGTTCTACCTAAAGGTTGGAGGTGAACACTCTTATTCAATCCGCCAGGACCTCACGATACCAGAACCGCATTTCTCGTTTTAATGACACTTAATGTAATTGTGATCTACGTCAGTATTATTAAGAGACCTTGTTCAATAGAAATTATTTAATAACATTAAACTTATTTCACAATTGACGGTAACATCGTTTTACTTACACATATTATTTACAACATCTCATATAATATACATATAATGTAACATAGTGCGTGGGCACAGCTGCTCAGACGGCGGACTCGGTGTCGAGCAGCGGCGGCGCGCGCAGCTCGGGCTCGCGCGCGCTGAAGAAGCCGAGCAGCCACGACGGGATGGCGAAGCGCGGCGCCTTGCGCGCGCCCGCCTTGCCGTCGGCCACGTTCTCCAGCGAGCGCCAGCGCTTGTAGAACTCGATGTAGCTGGCCTCGGGCGCCTTCCGCCGCGCGCGCTCCTGCTTGGACGACAGGCTGGTCTTGCGCAGCAGCGGACTGTCCTCGTCGCGCGGCGCCTCGTCCGTCACGATGCCGATGATGGTGCCGTTGAACACTGGGTCGCCGCACACCGTGGCCACGCCCACCTCGTGCTCGAGCGAGCGCGCCGTGTGCTGGCGACGCATGCGCACGTCGCGCGCGGGCAGCAGGTCCAGCGATTGCGCGCGCAGGCCCCAGCGCGCCGCCGGCTCGTCCGGCGAGCCCGAACACGCCGTGGACGACGCGATCGAGCTGAGCGCGTTCCTGCCCACAAGATCGCACATTACTGACTGCTGCGCCGCAGGTCTGCGCCGGCCAGCAGCGCTACGCGCGGGTTGCACGGGTAGGGCGCGTACCTGGGGCGCGGCGCGGCCGGCTCGCGCGCGCGGCGCTGCGCGGGCGGCGACGCGCACAGCGGCGCGGGCAGCGAGCAGCGCGAGCCGCGCATGGCGTCGGCGTCGCGCGCGCCGCTCGACATGCGCTGCCGGATAGTACTGCCGCCGCCGCCGCCTGCATATACGGAATCTAAGTTATTGAAAATTAAATTAGTTCAGAAAGTATATATATAATTTCACATTTTTGCAGTGTGGTAGACGAAAAGAGCGTGATTGGGCCAATAGTAAATAACGATAGAAAGTATCAATTGAGGTAACTACACCACAAAAATGTGGATTCGACACACGACACACAACAACCGAGAAAATACCTGAAAGTGATGGATGTCTGGAGTCCGCCAATCTGGGGCTTCGTCTGGGTCGACGGAACAGTGGACGCTCCTCGCCTTCGACGGCCCTCTTTTGTATTGCCTTCTCTGTTGCACTGACCAACCAGTACGTCTGGAGCTGTAACACAGAAACAAGAGTTACTAACTTAGTACTACTCTACCAAAAATCTAGACAGCTATCAATCGTGAAAAATATCATAATTACGGTTTTACCCAGCAATGCTCATAGCCTTGCTGGTTTTAGGTGGAAAAAAAATATTTACAAATTTATGAAATAAGCGTATTAAGGCGCCTTCGCCTTACTATACTTACTGCACTATTTGTAACATTACCCAGCTGAATGACTATTTCGTAAAATCATGACATTTTGGCCAATTTTAACATAGAGAGTTGTATTGATGTTTATAATTCTGTAAATACGTATTTATACATACGATCGCGAATCATATTTTGATAAACATACAACATTTAGTTAGCGCAGCCTTCCCTGGCTAATTAAATTCGTCATTTCACAAACCTGCCCTTTCCCCTTGATAGGAATAGTGCCTCTTGGCTCGACGATATATCCGCCAATCTTGTCGAGTGCTTGCTTGCAGCTCGGCGATATGTGAATCTTGAGCGGCTCGCCGTTGGATTCCATGCGGGAGGCCGTGTTCACTGTGTCGCCGAACAGGCAGTAGCGTGGCATTGTGAGACCGACCACGCCTGCTACTACTGCGCCTGAAATCCAATTATTTTCGCATTAACTATACGATTTTTCAAAAGACTTTACACAAAAGATGCGATGAGAAGTAGGCTGCAGTCGTATCTAAAATAATTATTTAAGGTTTTGACCGCGGGTTCATTTCATTTAATTTCTAAAAGTTAAAACGGAATCTTTATAAAATCAGTTTTTTTTTTGTAGCAACCTAACACTTTATACAACATGACTTCAAAACTTGAGCACTAATAAATTTAAAATATTCAAACGAATCAGAATTTCTATGAAATTATCTGTAGGAGGACTTAACCTTATAACTGAATTATTTATTTATCTAGAACTAGCTGCGTCCCACGGTTTCACCCGCGTAAGTTTCGATCCCGTGGGAATATCAGGATAAAAAGTATCCTATGTGTTAATCCAGGAAATGGTCCATCGGTGTGCCACTTTTCATCTAAATCTGTTGAACGGTTTACGATTGATTAAGTAACAAACATCCAAACATCTTTACAAACTTTCACATTTATAATATTAGTAGGATAGGCACACCAACATTACTGGAGCTTATCTGGAGGTATACAGAATCCCTTCTGTCATCGACGAGCAAAAATTTCTATGCTAGAGGGTCTAGAATCATATGCTGATTTATTGGTTACAGTTTGCGCGTCGATGTATGCCACAGGGTGGCATAACAAGCATAAAACTTACCAGTATGAATTCCTATCCTAAGCTTGAGTGTTTCATTTGGTCTATGAGATATTTTGTGACTTTTGACAGCATTCAACAATTCCAGCGCCATGGATGCGATCTCACCCACGTGTCTGTCGCTGTTCCTTATAGGAAGACCAGATACCTGGAAGATACACGATATGATCATTTTAATATCTATTTTGTTATTAATTGGAAATATTAAAAAAAAAAACGAAATCGGAAAAAGCACTTCATGCCCTAAAATATAACTTACCACCATGTAAGCGTCCCCAATAGTCTCCACTTTATAAACATCGTAGCCTCTAATTATTCTATCAAACACAGTGTACAGATCGTTAAGGAAGTTCACGACCTGGAGTGGAGTACTCTCGGCTGACATGGCAGTGAACCCGACGATGTCACTGAAGTAGATGGTGACCGAGTCGAAGGACTCCGGCTCGACGCCCTCGCCCGTCGTCAGGCGCCGCGCCACCGACCTGCAACAATTATCCACATATACACCTCCCTTAACACAAAGGCCTAACCATCCATACTTATACGACATTCTGACTAAAAACACAATATCACTCCAACTTACCAACTATTTCAAATCATGCTGCTACTTTATACTGTAAGCTACGGATAAAACATAACACTAAAAACCTTACAGGTATGTACATTTCAATCACAGGCACTAAAGTAATAAAATCTTAATTTAAAAATAATATTAGATAATATACTACAATATAAGTTTGTACTTAGACATAAAAAGTACTGAAATTATACATATTTATAAATTGAGAAATATGTAATTAAAATACTAGAAGTAGGTTCTATTAAAGTTAAGCATGCTGATCTATAAATAAAAATTATCAAAAGTGCAGTGTAACTTGAAAAAGAGTCCACTCTTGCCCCAATACTGAAGTTCACCATAGAAACGCTACAAAATCACTTGCAAAAAGCTATAAAACCAGTTAACTACTTGAAGAAAACTTCCATCACCGACAACGACGTTACGTTAAACCGCCACAGAACCCCAAGCAAGCTCTATAACTACACAAACTCTGTTAATGAAAGGTGAGCCACGTGTATCACAATATCGGTACATTTCAGTGAAGATTGTGACGTGAGCCTGCCACCTGTGTGAGGCAAACCATATTAAACTACAATCACCAATAGGGAGTTAATTACCTCAAGACATTTTCACGACATTTCTATAATGGATTCAACCTCCACATCTGGAAAAGAACACAAGTACAACAAAGTGAATACATTAAATTTTTAGAGACGTACCACTGTTTTACATCAAGTCCATGTCGATGTTTCATGTTTTTGATGAATGAACTATATTATATGTATTAGTTTATTTATAGTACCATTATCAATCTGAGCTAATACTATTTAAAGCGTCAATAATGCTCATGATTCAATATACACTACATAACCTACAGTGTGGTTACTTCTATACATAAATCACGCCAATGTTTGTAAAATAATACACTCCCGTTTTATTTTACAACACACTCTTTACGTAACAAAATATAGTGACGTAAATCGAAACCATTATTCCTGCAATAAAAATAGCACATTATTACTGGTCGACTCGACTGTTAACAATTTCAAGTACCTACTTGTATTGAGATTCATAAAACGTCTAAGTTAGTTATCACATAGTGGCGATGAGACTTGGACTAAATGTAAACCAGTACGCACACTACTGCGACATCCAGGTATGTGATACAGCTTGTTGTATTTGCGTCTTCCTCAACTGTGCTCACATGTATGTATATTATTATTAATTACACCGATTACATAAAAAACCTTCAAATTAGTAATAATATAACGATTAGATGACGCTAACATAGAACACCAATGTACACAGAATATTAATGACATGTACATGCACATTTCACGATGGTCACCAGTCGCGACTGGGCCGTGAATAAGCATAGTAAAGCTTGTTTCTTTTAATGCATTCTGAGACACAAAACTTTATACTAACGTTCAAAGATGCGAAAATAGTTATTGACATTAACTGATGCGGAAACAGTTTTTATATACAAAACTTATAACTTGAATACAAATTGTATTTGGTACAACAGTATAGTGTATAAAAGCTAACTTACTTTGGTAGCATCCTATGTAATAAGTCTTCGGTTTTCTGTTTCTCTTCGATCAATAGCCTCGTTCTCTCGTTGACTAGTTCTTCTAAATTATTGGCATATTTCTCCATCATGTCCATCATTTGGTCCATTATGTTTCTTGATCTAGAACATTCAACCAAAGCGTTAACTTAGCATAGACAGCAACATATCTATAAGGTTCAAAATCGTCTACATGATGTGAAAAAATTATAAGGAAAGTTCACTCACTTTCCAGACTTCATTTTCTTGAGGCGGCTTCTAATGATGGGGAAGTCAGGTCTCAAGTTGGGGTCTTCAGCCCAGCAGTCTTTCATGCACGCGACCACGTAGTCCTCAGGAGCGGGGTCCAAGCAGTCTGTGTCAGGTCGAAACACCTCCTCGCCGTCCAACTTAGGTCTCTTCAGACGCTCGACTATATCTGAAAGAATAACCAAAATTTCAATAACTCATAGATCTTTTACAGAAATCATCATCTGCTTAGCCTTTTCCCAACATGTTGGGGACGGCTTCCAGTCTCACCGGATTCGGCTGAATAGCAGTATTTTACTGCTTATCTAACCTCCACAACCCAGTTACTTGTTAATACGATACCCCTCGGAAAGACTGGTTGTCAGACTTTCGGGCTTCTGACGGCCCATAACGACTGCCAAAGATCCACGAATGACACCCGGGACCAACGGTTTAACTTGCTTTGCGAGGCACGGAGGGGTCGTCTTGATATGTAAAGATGGTCACCCATCCACGGACCAACCACGGCAAGCATAGCTTAACCTAATCGATCGACCCGTGCCTCTGTTAATATTTACCACCAGCCCCTCAGATCTTCTACAAAAATAAGACTTATAAAACGGGGGAAACTGATCATAAACGAAGATTAGCAGATAAGCCCTCTAAGCACCTAGCTAGCATAGGTGATCATCGACCGCATACGCTGCGCTATCGTAAGGTTAAAACCGCGTTAAGGCAACGTTAGTTTCAATACAATCACTTCTACATCAATCATCAGATACAAGGTGCAGACAATATTCACTTACCCTTAGGTTCCGTCCCCGTCAAACCAAAAGGCCCTCTTCTAGCTATTATTTCATAGAGAATGATTCCAAATGCATAGACATCGCCTTTCTGCGTACCACCAACCGTGCCGTTGGGGTTATCCATCTCCCTTAGCAACTCCGGAGCCTTCCATAATAAGCCTGAAACAACAAAACGCGTTCTTCAGATTTATATGTAAAATGATTCAGAAGTATATGTAAAATGATTCAGAAGTATATGCAAAATCATTCAGAAGCATTATATAAAATCATTCAGAAGCACAAAATATTCAGATTTTACAAAACAAGTAATGTTCATCATACCTCTATAATATTGGTGCTCCCCTATAAATTCGTTTTCCGCACAAGCTCTAAGCTCGTGGAGTCCAAAATCACCAACCTACAATAGAAATTAATGTTTATTTGTATGCTGTTTCATCGCTTAGGCATCGACAGTAGTATAATTTCTGCGGTGCAAATTAAAACGTAAAATAAATAAACTGACCTGAAGCATCCACCTAGACGTAACAACACAATTCGAGGATTTGAGATTTCCGTGAAAAATTAATGGCGAAGTATGAATGAACATCATACCCTGTAACAAAATAACACCATGTCAAGCATACAATATTGCAAAATAAAATGTGTTAAAACATCAAATTAAACGTACCTTTATGAGATCATGAATTAGCGAAGATATGAACATTTTGTCCAACTTTATATCTTCATTTTCGATTATATCCTGGAAACAACATGATATTTATTAAATTTAATATTATCACTTCACTTTGATGGTATCGTCAAAGTCGCGGGAAACACCTGGATGAGAGACGCACGGAACCGGGAACCATTGCAGAAGAAAGGGGAGACCGATTCCCAGCAGTACCCGCTGCCGGGCTGAAATGACGAATGATGATGATTTCACGTTGTACCGCTGTGAATCTACTAAATAATTCGAACGTGTATTCTCGATCATCATCATCATCATTTCAGCCGAAAGACGTCCAATGCTGGATATAGGTTCTGTGCTTCTCGCATCCAACGGGTTCCTGCGGCCTTCACAAGGCCGTCGGTCCGCCTTGTGGGAGGCCTTCCAACGCTGCGTCTTCCGGTACGCGGTCGCCACTCCAGAAGCTTTCGGCCCCGTCGGCAATCTGTTCTGCCCACTGCCACTTAAGTTTGTCAATTATTCGGGCTATGTCGGTTACCTTGGTTCTCCTGCGGATCTCTTCATTTCCGATTCGATAACGCAGGGAAACTCCAAGCATCTCAGCTCTCCATTGCCCTTTGGGTGACTTTTAGCCTTCTAATAAGGCCCATTGTAAGCGACCACAACGTGTATTCTAATCGTTAGTAATCCTGTGCAATACTTACATACAAGCTCCCTTTGGCACAGTAGTCAGTGAGTATAAGAACGCGCAGTGGCTCCACCACAGCACCAATGAATGAGTTCAGGTTGTCGTGACGCAACTCTCGCAGTAGGCGCATCTCCTTCATTATCTCACGTGGAATGTCCTAGCAAACATATGCTATTTCAACATACTGCACATAATATAATACTTAGAAACTATGTGGGTAATAAACTAATGATAAAGTAGTGTCAATTTTAAATGTTTCAAGAGAAATTATCAACTCTGGTTGAAAGGCATGAGACGTTCCGGTATAGTATGTTTATCTCATCATGAATCGATGCGCGCTTTACTTGTGGTAATCAAGTATACAAATACGCTGTGAGTGTGTGCGTGAAGACGAGTAGCGTAAGCACATACAGGGTCGTCTTAACGTGCGAAGTGCGAAAATCAGCCTGCTCCCCCTTTACAACAAAAAAAATCGGTTAGGTGCCCAAGTTGTCACCTATTTAGTTCATTAACTTCGAACTGACTAACAACTGGCAAAAGTTGTTTTAGCGGCAAAGGTTCTACTTGAAAAGCTCTTTTTCTTGTAGTAATAAGAGGCTTGCACATCGCAAGTCGCAAAGCGAATATACCTAAAGCTGCATTAGGCGTAAATAAACAATATTAAACAATATTGTTGCTTCATTTTTAAAGGTGAAATGAATATTTTAAAACTGATTATGATTACGCATGGTATGGATAGGTATAAGGCGATTGGCTTGCGCCCCTAAAACCCTGCGCCCGGGTGCCACGCACTCCTTGCACCCCCGGGTACCGACGGCCCTACACATAACACGCACGCACACTTCCAACTTCGCCATCGTGTCGGACGGTACCGAGACCTCCTGCGATTACACACTTCGTGAGATAAAAATACTAAAACAGAAAATGGTCGATTCACTTACTTTCTTTTTGGAGAACTTGAGCTCTTTGATCCTGACAACATTCCCCTTAAACTGCGCTGTTGTCGTGAATATCTGCGTGCAGCATTTGCTCTCGCACGATATCCCGCTCGCTAAACTCAGCTGCAACATAAACAATTTATTCGAGGAACGCCAATTTTCGACCATCTAACAACCACATAATAGCACACAAAGTCTGCACTGTTTACACAAAAGCTAGCGCTTGCCTGCGCGTTTATTTCTGGTAAGGGGTTACCTTACTAGGCGACCACACGAGCCCACTGCCCAAATATCCGGCTATTTCTTGCGGGTCTATCTTCCAGAGGAGACCCTCGATCTCTTGCTCGATCTTCCACTTGCGGTATATGCTGATGGTGACGACCAGCGCGCAGAACAGAGTCACGGCCAGCGTGCCTGCGACCACCAGCGACGTTATTTGAGAATCGTCTTTGGGACACTTCTCGTTGAGAAACCCACAAGACGGTTCGTCTTCGGGTTTCACACTGTCGGGCCAGTCGATTGGTAGACGAGGGTTTAGTTTATATTCCTGAAAAAATATTTCATCTTGTTTTATCAGTGTCAAAAAAGGTTTCATTTTTTACAAATGTTGCATTACACGAAGGTGCGTCAATCATTCCAATTTATACCTTATTACAATGGCATCTATCTCTATCTCGTCAAAGAATGGAAGGTGTACTCACAGGAAACTCTCGTTTATTCTGATGCTGGAAGTGCCCAACGGGTATCATGCTGTATGTACAGTTGACGTCGCCATCGCGGTACTTTGTCGGCTTGAACGCTAACACGGAGAAATTGCCCTCGGAGTCCGCTCGCTCGTCCAGACGAATGGACATGCCCGATATACCTGCAGGAAGTTCCATATTCTAACAACGTAATAATTGGTGACATTAATTAATATTTCGATGATATGGGCCGTTTCCAAAAATAATTCTCGTATCTTTGGAATATTTAAAAAGGTTAAAAACTGTTCTGAGAGAAAAAAACAACAAAAAGTTACATAGTTTGAGTCAAAATGGGAATCTGCACTCAAGGATCTAAGTCCTGCTTATTTTTATAAAAAAAATTGTGGTCAGCCACACACTTACTTTTGTATGGTGAGCTTTGAATCATCTTGGCAACGATACGCGTTCCGTTCGTAGCGATAGCATTTAGTTTAAACATCGTCAACATTTCACTGCGAGTCTCTTCCTTTATGATCTCATCCAAAGCTTTCGCATAAAGTTTCACCGAATCGTATAAGTAAGCAGCGTAAATAGAAACAAACTGTAAACAGAACATTATGTTGAGATACACGTTATTGACTTATTAGTGTTTGTTATGTTTAGCTAAAAGCTGCCATTTTGAAAAAAAAAAACAAAATGGCGAACAGGTACGTATGGCCAGGCTCCATATAAAAATATTCAATCCCCTTTGAAAACGTACCATATCCCCAATATGCAGGGAAATTGCGTAACCTTTTTGTTCTCCCACTTTACTTATTCTTTAAGCACACTCACACAACACATATTTCATGCAAATTGGGTCCTGAGCTCCCAAAATTAAAGCAACTGTACCTTATTAAACTTATTCCCGAATATGGAGTCTTTGAACTTGAAGGGCTTCATCGTGTTGTACTTGCGCACTTTGTTGGTGAACTCCTCGTAACTACTGGACGGCTCGGACGAGACCACCACCAGTAACGACTGCGCTCGCTTCTTGAACTCTAGCGTGTTCGGACATGTTAGCTTCGTTCGGTCCTCCGTTTCTGTAAAAAATGTTTAATTTAAATATAATCACAGGATTTCTGTGTTCTATGGCCGTACAAAGAAGTGTCAAAGTGCGAAAAGAGAATGGCGCTAGCACTAAAAGTTCTGTATAACTACATCTCTTTTTGTCACTGGAACTCCCCTTGATGATAGACCCTGGGCTTTACGACAGTACAAAACCGCAAACCAGATCATATTTATACACATTTATAGATAATTTTAATACTTTATTGTTCCGTACGGATACTAAACGGACAAGGCGCGCGATCTAGAATTGATAACTTATTTCTCTATCATCGTAAAAGGAGAAGTATAATTATTACTTTCCGCAGTACTGAATAAGCACATTATAAGCTATGAATACGACACAAGTGACGGAAGAATGCAGCAAAAGTGAATGAACATTACATGTAACACCCTCGTGTCCAAAACACATAAATCAGAATAAATATAGCCATAAACATAATTTCTGTTTCAATTAGATTTGCAAATGTGATATTTACGCCTGGCGAACAATGTGACGACGGTTTAGCTAAAACAATAAGGAAAACGGAACTATTTAACATTACTGACAAATACGCAGAAATTA
Source organism: Luperina nickerlii (assembly GCA_963855955.1). Taxonomy (NCBI): domain Eukaryota; kingdom Metazoa; phylum Arthropoda; class Insecta; order Lepidoptera; family Noctuidae; genus Luperina; species Luperina nickerlii. The sequence continues at coordinate 14,314,392 of OY979666.1, read as the reverse complement.
TAGTAGTGTTACGTTACCTTTTTTTCTGTTAAGCGTAAATGTCATATTACAAGCATTTTATTTACTCACTTATAAGATATTTCAAGGCTTCTTTAGGCGAATATGTCATCATATCCACGAAAATGACCATGTATTCGCCCTTGGAGAACAACTGGAGTGATTCCATAGCAGTCATCATTTCTATGAGACCAGACGTAGAGCCCAAGAACACGTATACTGAAAATAAAAGGGGTTTTGTTACTTATATGACATGTAGTCTATGGACACATATATTAACTGTCAATCATCATAAGATAAAAACAGCAACAAAAAAAAACAGCAAGAGTAAAAGTCCGCAGATTATGCTCTGCCTTTTTTCTGAGAGTGCCAAGGAAAGGCAAAGAACGAGAACAAAAATAGAGCTCTGCTGATCCCACCTAGTGCTTTAGAAGTATGGACTCGTTACTATAGCAACAGAAAGCCAATAAAAGAAAAACATCTAATTTACTCACTTCTGGTCTTATTCTTGGTATCCTGTATGAACTGGTACCAGAAGCCAGGCGCGCAGCAGGTCATCTTCTCCTCGCAGCACTTGAAGGAGTCTATCACCGGCCGCTGATGGTTCACCGTCATATTGTTCTTCTTCGCGTGGTTCTCCAGCGTCAGCGCCACCGTCACCCACGACTCCTCGTACAGAATGGAGAACTTGTTCCATCTGTAGTACCGTAGGAGCGATATTACGGATTTTGTTGCCTGTAATTAAATAAAAGGTCATTAGATTAGGTTATGCTCTTCATTCTGGAAAAGAATCATCGTCATTATTTCAGCCGAAAGACTTCCATTGCTAGACATACACCTTTACCAAACGTCGCCATATCAACCGGCCTTGTGCTTCTGACATCCAGCGGGTTCCTACGGTTTTCACAATGCCCACCTTGTGGTATATGGTAATGGGATCTATGATCTCTGTAGAGTATAAAAGTGTTTTATGTATGCACCCATTGAATAAAAAAGTCATAGTGACCTAACCACCAAAATTAAATGTGTATTTCGGAATAACTGAATGCAGTTTTAGGAATCATAATGGATAACTTTCTCAACGAATTGTAAATCAATGTCGCACCAGCTATTATCCATTCAAAAGTAGGAGGTAATAAGCAACATAAATTATACTATATCTACACAAGCCGTGCGCCCGATAGGGTTCCCCAACGGTAAAAACGAAGAACAATTTGACCCCTTTAGACCTTTGACCCCATTTGTGAATTTAAAAAAGTCTTCTTTAGTGCTCACCTTCGTTATGAATAGATAAAACTCAAGCATCCAGACCCAGTGGTTCAGGCTGTGCGTTGTCAGTCAGTGAATTTAATATTTTTATTAAGTAGATTTTATCGATGGGTATTATTTAACTAAAAATAGATCTCGCGTAGATTAAAATAAGTTTTGCTTACCTGAGCACCAGGCGGCTCCAACCTCGCAAAGTTCGACAATGTCGAAGTTTGGTAATCGGAACATCTCTGAAACAAACAAACAAACAATAATAACATCAATATTTTGACAGCTTCCAGTACCTTACCGAAGGTTTTATTAGCACTAATAAACACTTGTATCAAATATATTTGAGACATCGAGATTAAAGACACGTTGACGGAATTGCATACATATATTGCAAAGAAAACACATTGATTGATTGATGAGGAATTTTTTGAAACCCTATAATTTTTGCCCCCTATTTGACACCTTATAATTTTATTTTTACTAGATTGTTACTTTTCAACTTGTAAATTATGTGTACCTAGTATGTTGGTATTTAAAAAAATTTAAAATTACATTGATAAGAAAGAAGTTATAATTTAATCTCTTGTAGTTACAACATGTTATAAGAACGACCATATTTATCATCTACATCTAGTAATAGATGATTATTGAAACCTTTATTTTAATGGCGAATATTAATTTTAACCGTTAAGAATTACCATTTGGCGCCCTTCTAGTGATCACTTTGACTTTAGAAAGCCAATTACCACTTTTCTGCCTCACATATACCTTAGATTATCCTGTATCAGTTAAGACGTAATTAGTAGAGATAAAACGACTATCCGGCCAATTTTGCTACCCGGCCGGATACAGGATGGTAGCTCATTATTCGGACGGATACTGCATTTTCAATTAATTACGACGTTTTTTTAATATGGTCTTTATTTATTTCATATTTTCGTGCCTCACCTCCGCGAGACCACACTCAAAACAGGCATTTTCGGCCGAAAACTCATTATGCTTACATAAGAGATCATGGGCAAGTTCCTGGACTGTGCGATGATCGCCTCAGTGTGGCAGCGGCCCTCAGGCCCGAAGAAGGCGACGACGCCCGAGCAGCTCATGTCAGTGAGCAGGCGTGTCGCCGTCACTGTGTCGAACTTGGTGTCATGCCATTCTAGAAACAACTCCACGTCGGGCAGTAACTCTGTGTTGTTGTTCAGCTGGAAAAAAAATGAGGCTTATTTAAACGTACTCAAATATTATCGAACGTTAAATTGATTATTATTAGTATTACAGAAATAACTGGGATTAATGGCCTGGTTCCCCCTCCCGATAAGCAAGATAAGTAAACCTTCCGGTTTAAACTTCTGCTGGTACTTTCATAACCAGCGCTTGCGAAAACAAGGATAAGGGCCTGTGGGATAACTGTAACCACATAGATAGGACATTTATTTATGTAAGGAATTCTAAAGTTAAATCAACTTGTTTGCCCTCGAGCTAAAAATAGCTACGGAAGTGTAGATATGATTTTGCGCTGATCAAACAAAGTTTTATCGTTGTACGACTCCAACCGAATTTATAGTGACATTGTATACTTCTAAAAGTAGTGAATGTAATTACATCGCTTGGAATTTAAACATAAATGAATCACTCGAAACCGCATTGGAATCAGTTTAGCATTACAGGCCGGTACATGTGATTTAATGTGATACTAAAAATATTACACGGTATGCGAGATGTGGCTAATGGAAAGATTCACACACAGCGTCCTTGGTTAGATTTATTTTAATGAGTATTTCCTATCGGGTATTATATGAATTATGGTAATGGGTAGTTATGCGAGCAGACCTCCTCGAGGGCAATGGAGAGTGCCCCGGAGATAGTAAGGCCCTGTCGGTCGCGCAGTTCGCCGGTGATGCAGGGCAGGTAGCCGATGGTAAGGTTGAACTTCTTGTTGGCGGCCAGCGAAGGCTCGGCCAATAGGCTCAGCGCCGCGAGTACCAGCACCCGCGCGCCGCGCCACATGCCGTCGCCTTCACCACGATACGCTCACCTAGGGTACACAAGCAAACACATAAATTAAACAAGATCCTAGGATTCAGTAAGAGGTAGTTCTGTGAGAGGTGACATGGGAATCATGGGATATACGATGTGTTTACCTAGACCAAAACCTAGAGGAGAAGAAAGGCTAGAAATGTGACTATCGAATGTAGGGATAATAGGTAATACGGGCTGGTGACCGCAACTCCACGTCAATGCGCGTATTTTGCGTACGGGAATGTAGGGATATCTGATAACAAAACTACAAATCCAATATAATCGTCTGATGTGTATATTCTAGGAAAACAAGGGAATTAACCCAAAAAAAGACCAAGGAGAACTGATTAATTAGATGTCATCTAATTAGAATAACTAGGGTTATTTTATACGGTGTACTTGGTTGCAGAAAGCATTTTTCCTATGGCGACATCGTATCAAGATAAAACCAGGGGTTTCATAAAACTTCAGAGTCATTGTCCTATTACGATAAGAGGATGATTGGTTGATAACAGACGTTCTGAAACAGTGTACGCTTTGATCTCGCACAGCAAACGTAATTATTGTGATGGCAATTAAAACTTATCATGATAAACATAGTTATGTATTTGTCGTGAACTTAAAGAAATGAATAATTACAATCTAATAATAAACACTTTTTAATTGTTCGTTTGCTGCGAAAATTTCTATAATCTACGCGTCGCTGTCGCGTCGCGCCTGTGTGTACGAGCCTTAATAAATAGGTAATAATATTATAAATGCGAAAGTACCTCTATCTATGTGTTACTTGTTCAGGCCTAAACTACTGAACCGATCGTTATGAAATTTGATGGATAGGTAACCTGGGACCTGGAGAAGATCATAGACCGCTTTCCAATCTGGATCGCAGACCAAAGTCGCGGACAATAGCAAGTAGGTAATAATTTTACAATTTATCGAAAGATTACATGATGGCGAGAATGAGCGTGTCTATTTCTGTAACTCAATAAAGGGAAGTCTTCCTGCAGCGCGTTTTCCGCCCTCAAATGTAGGAATTGCTTCCATGCTGTCAAGTAAGTAATTGGCTCGCAGCCGGCGACCGATTAGACCAATTGACGTGCCGCTGTTTTGACAACATGCACCTTGTCTTCTAAAAACTTGTCTTCAAGGCATGCCATGTAGGTAAACCAACATTTTGAGGATTTGCTTGCCAATTACATTTTATTTACTTCTTCATTTCATATAGGTAGTTAACTAGTGATGTCTTATGTCAGATAAGTATTCCAGGTGGTATGTAGCAGTATAAATTTCACGTCTGTCGTATACATAAACGCTATCTACCCCCAGAGTCAATCAATAACCGCACGTAGCCCGCGTTGCGAGATGCCGCGGAGTCAGCATGTTGGTTGGCACCTAGCAGGCTAGGCTGCCAGCGCGCACACCGCACAATGTCAGGCTAGCGGCTAGCCGCTAGCCGCAGCCCATTGGAGGCGTACTCACTGCCCGCACCACACACACGACCGCCAGAGCGCCTATGAACCACGATCTCGCCATGAGATAACGCCCGCGATAACGTTCTCCACAGCTATTTTTAGAACTTAATAAAAAGGTAATGTGATTATGATTACATTTCACGCAATGGCATACGCTTCCCGCATAACGTTAAGTTGGAAGTCAAACATTTTACATTTAAATTTATACGACCAAAACGTTGTTATGGCTGAATAAGCCCTGCCAACTGTAGTCAGTTGAGTTTCATTAGCTAACTACTTGCTTTATTTCCTGGAGCTGTTATCCTTTTTATGCTTAAGTCTGCCGTGCCAACTGTCGTTCTTTTTTTAGCAACGTAGCTAAAATCTATTTATATGAAGTTATTAAATATATAAACCATAAAGTAAGAAGAGTTCTTACTTTAAGGTTTTATAAAATAACCGACAGTTTTCTCTTAAGTTCCGGTCAAGTAGTCTTCATTTGCAAGTGACCCATCTATACTTAGACTCTCTTGGATCATACATCGTCAAACATTCCTTGGGTAGTAGTTAGCACGTGCATAAAAATATTCAAGATGCTAAATAATAAACACGAAGGGCTGCAGAGCAGCGAGCGGAGCAATAACACAAACGAAAAGAGCAGTTAACGAATGAAAAGTGTAGCTGTAGGTAGATACCCACACTACCCATTGAGGTCGCAACACCACAGGTATCAATTACATTAAATTAAAACCGCTAATCGTACAACGCAGTTCTAACCCGAAATTAAGCTTCTTCTAAATGAATCGAAGAAAATTTGCTTAAGAAGAAAAACTTTGCTATTGTACAAACACCAAGCCAAATGTGGTAAGTGGACAGATATAATTTAGTTTATTCAATGAAGACGTAATGTGACCAGCACTTACAAACATAATGTCTGATGCAGTATATCGATCTCGCACGGCTTTTGACTTAATTGGTGAGTTTGTCCACAATGATACCTTATATATAAGTGGGTCACTCGTGTAGTTAAATGTCACGTCAATATTGTGTCAAGATCATAATGAGCCCTTCCAGCTGTGCCAGCCACGTTTTTTCCGAGAAATTCTATGTTGTTGACAAGTAAGTAATTATTAATTTTACTAAAAGACCTAGGTACCGACCGAGATTTTACTAAAGGCCTAGGTAACGTCACTGTTAATTCAATAAGGTATGGGTATGGCTATTACATTTGAGAAGACTCATGCCCTTCAAACTAGGAAAATCCTGTATCTCCAAGGACAGTGTACTTTTAAGGGATTGAAACGTTTCACATAATATTCATAACTGCGTAATAACTCTGATGCTAACATACATATTTATTAAAGGGGCTTAAAAGCTAATTGTGGGGAGTGTTTGTGTGTATGTGTTGCTGTGGAGTTAGACTGGTCCGTTGAGGGGTGTGTGGGTGTGATGAATAGAGTAAATATATGTGAAGGAAATGAAAAGTTAGGTATTTTAGCTGTAAATTTGTAGAATAAATAAGTTCCTCTGTATCGCAATAATTGAAATTTAGGAGGAAATTTAAGAGTTTTCTTTTTAATTCGAAAGGGTTTAAAATATTTATTGTTAATTTGTTTTGAAGCTTGTTGTATAATCTAGAGCTTAGGATTAAATATTGGTGGGTAGCAAATGTGGTCCTGTAACGCTCGACCTGACATACTCGAGCAGACCTACGTCGTGTATGGAGTATTTGTCTTGATGGGACGGAAGCATGTTTGCGTAGAGTGGATCGGAAAACAAAGAGTTGTCTGATAATGAGCAACTTGGAGTCCTGATAGAATTTGTTCAGTCGGGCACCTAAACGGTTTGCGCAACATCACCTTCAGAACAGCTCTTTGAGCCCTCTCCAGCTGTAGAAGGGCTGTTTTTGTAGCCCTAGGCAGTCACACAGCTTACAGATATAAATTATTTTGCGAACTCTAGATGTAAGTGATGTAATATGCTTGCGCCAATTTAGATGCTCATCTATACATAAATAAATGAATAAATTAAGTGGCAGCTGTGGCAGTGCTAATATCAAAATCCTGTAGAGGCTGACTCTTCTTACTTATAGAAAAAGGAATGAATTTGGTTTTTTCGATATTAAGAGTAAGAAGATTAGTAGCGAGTTAGTTTGATACTGTGCTGAGACAGTTCTCAGCGTGACGTTTCATTCCAATCTGAGCCGTGCACGAAAAGCGCTGTGTCATCTACGTAACTAAAAACATTACAATTTGTAAGTGTTAGTGTACTAACTGGTTAAGGATACTTCCCTGTGGTACTCCGTAATTACCTAAAGGGAGCTCATTGCTTGTGTAATTATTTATAATCACACTTTGCATTCTCTCAGTGAGATAGCTTCGAAATAAATTTAGTGGAGCTCCTCGAACACCGATATTCTCAAGTTTAAGTAGAAGTTTAGGGATTGAGGCTGTTTCGAATGCTTTAGAAAGGTCCAAAAATATACCAAGGCATTTCTTACCCTGATCTAAATTGCGCGATAGGAGATCACTTAAACCCGTCACGGCATCCTCTGTAGATCTACCCGATACGAACCCGAACTGATGCATCTTGTTATTTCATTACCTTATTGTTTTGGGATTTTCTCTAATATCTTAGACATCGCAGAAAGCACAGAAATAGGTCTGTAATTGTTAATACAGTCTTTGTCGCCTTTTTTTTCAGGATGGGAAATCATCAAGTGACCCCTCCCGCTCTGGGTGGAGCGAAAGGGAGTGTCAGACTCTTACTGACTAAAACCCACCCGTGTTCCTTCCTTAGCCCTTTATGTTCCGGGCCAGCGGTAACCCTTTCGGACAATCCCGCTGACCCGGCAGGCTTTGGCCCTGACAGGCCCCTTCGGATGATGCTGACATCTCTTTGAGGCGCGCGTGGAACACGTACGCGCTGTCCGGCACGGGCCTGGTCCTGATCGGACAGTCGAGCTACCCGGTGGCCGGGAGTCGCGCAGCTCCCGACGCCCGGAGCATCTCCCGCGGCGGCTGGGACGGGAGGCTCTCTCACTTAGCCGTCCCGCCGCCTCCTTCGCTAGCATGACTGCTTCGCAGAAGGAGGCGACTGCCCCCCACTCCCTCTCGCCCCGGACCATGGCTTGAACCAGGGCCGGACGCGAGTGGTCGCCGCCGCTGCCGATCGCCTCTACGAGGACACGGCGGTGCTCCGCCCAAGCGGGGCAGATCTCCACCGTATGCTCCACCGTGTCCTCTGGGCGATCCTGGCAATGGTGACACCCGGGCGTTTCCTCCCGCCTGATGATGTGCAGGAACCTTCCGAAACTTCCGTGTCCGGTGAGGACCTGCGTCAGGCGGTAGGTGAGGGCGCCGTGACGCCTCTCTAGCCACTCCTCAAAGAGGGGTCTTATCGCCGCTGTCGTGGCGTGCCCTGCGCTGGGTTGCGACAGTCGCTCTTTCCATGCCGCCATGAGATCGCGCCGGAGGTCCGTCCGCTCCGCCGCAATTTGCCGCGGAAGCGAAGTTTCCCCCTGGCGTAGTGCCTCCGCGCGCCACTCATACAGGCGCGCGAGGTCTATCGCCTCCAGATCCCATGGCGGCAGTCCGGCAAGGAGGCTTCCCGGCTCGCCCGAGATCGTGCGGTAGCCCCGGATCAGCCTTACGGCTACCACCTTCTGGGGTGCGTTCAAATAATGGGCGGCTCGCCGCCGCAGTGAACGCGCCCTCACCGGGGCCCCGGTCTTTGTCGCTTGACTTGTAAATCGGGTGAATAAGCGCTTTTTTGAAAGCTTTGGGAAAGACACCGGTAGTAATCGAAAGGTTACAAATATGTTGTATTACTGGGATTAGAAACTTACGCGAGGCTTTAATCGTCTGAGTAGAGATATTGTCCCACCCAACGGCGGTGTCAGTGCGGAGAGTCAGGATGACTTTCTCTACGTCCGTCTCGTCCACCTCTTAGAGAACGAAAGAATTACATTAAGAACCAGGACAATACGGAGCCTCTGGGATTTGGGGTTGTTCCGAAAGTATTTTTTCCGCCAATGTGGGTAGCCAAACTATCTGCCTTTAGGTACTATACATTATTTTGTCTGCAATAGTTCTGAAGGATACTTTTTTCTACCCAGTTTTGTGCAAAAAGTTCTTTTGATGGTCTACTTCCTGAAACAGTTCAGTGTACGAACAAACAAAATATTTACCGGAAGCGAGACACACGAATGCTGCGAATGACACATCATAGCATCGAGTTAATTTTCTTGACTGTGCTGGAATTAAGTGCTTCCGATTTTTGTATCTAACCCTAAAGTTTTTTAGTGATTCAACTAGTGTTGGTTATTGTTTGGTTATCATTAACCAACACTAGTTGAATCACTAAATTAGGAAGTAACTAGAACTGCTATACATGACTTGGGTTTTTCTAATTGTAACTTGTAAAAACTGTAGCTTACTGACGCTTCATGACATTATCTATTCTTGTTGTATGGTTGAGGATATTGAGTGGTGCATAATCATAATAGTAATATAAAGTTTTATGGACCGAAAACTGAACCCTGTGGAACACCACTGAGTATGATTTGTTTGAGACATAGACATAATCTTTAGTTTACGTACACTGACAGAAATTTGAGACCGAAAGTCAAAGATCTATGATAAAATACACCTCTGTATACATACTCAAGAATTTTCAATAGGATTAAACTAAGAACTGGCAATAAAGCGGTCAAATGCCTTTTCATATTCTAAATATATATTTCTTGGGACCGCCCTCTTCTCTTTTTTATCAGTGTAAGTTAAACGTTTATCAATTCTTGGTAGTAAATATCGAAATATACCGAAGATCTTTTTTCAGGCTGATCACTTTTCAATATTTAAGATGAATTTTCAAAAATCCTACTCTCGTGCAAATTTTCAAACTTCTAGTCCAGGCGGTTTCGTCTATGCGGTCTCTGTCAGTGAATTTAAGATATTAAATTAAATAGATTTTCACATTTATGTCGCTTTACGGAGAAACCTTTGACCAATCACGCGACGTATTACTAACATATTTATACCGCGCATATGGCAGATTAGCAGATACCTAATTATTATATCCCTATAGTCTAGTTGATCATCTCTGTTGATATTACTTTTATCAAGATATGATCAATATACATATGAGCAAAGAAATCATGCCAGCAGTTTTCACAACTGTTTTGTATAAAAAAACTGCGGATAACAAACAACAACTGTCAACAAGAAAAACAGAACATAATCAAACATAGAACACACATGGTAAGTATAAACTAAAACACCAGGCACTAACTAGAAACATAATGAATAATAACCATTTCTTTCTGACTAATGAAAAGACACGACATAAATCGTTCTATTATTCCTGGTAAGTACGCCTTATGGTCCATTACGTCACACATTTATTCAAGTTAATATTTGTAACCTCGACTTTGGTTACATATTTACGAAGTTATTAATAGGACGCCAAATACATATATAAGCTTAGAGGCTGAATCAGCCGACGGATAACTCAGGTCCAGTATTTACTATCAGTATAAACTTGGCAAGTAGACATTTGACACTAAGGCCGAGTTAGACATAATTAAGTATCCGTCTTTATCCATCACTTTTAGTTTGACAGTTTTGCGACAGTGACAGGAATCAACATTTATAGATCTCAGATTCTTAGCTAAAGTATGTACAGACGCCAGCACATCAAGCTACACCTGTCAGATTTTCCCAATCAACTTTGAACCTTAAGCTTTAGCGATAAAGTTGAAAATCTATTAAAGAAGTCTGACAGATTGTGGTAGGTTGATGTGCTGGCGTCCGTACCAAGTGTTTATTCATTAAGAAGATCAATGCAAGTAAATAGCGAAATAAGAGTATTTGTAGTAGGTACTATTACTAGAAGCAAAAGAATTAGGTATCAGTTATCATTTTGTGACGCGATAAAGTCAGGTAGTCATGTTCGATGAATTTTTCAACTGTAACTGCTATAACTGAATAAGAATCCCTAACTACTTGAGAACACCAAATAGAACATTTACCTAAACTCAAGAATAACAATTATACTACCTACAATTAATCCTAAACTGTATAGGATGTAAAAACGGACTTGTGAACGATTTATATAAGGAAACGAATATACTCACATTATTATTTACTAAAATAGTAGTTAGCTAAACTAATGGGATGTTCCTTGTATTCTGCGGTGTGTATCTCTGGGCGTAAGATGGTTGGCATCCGTTAGCCATTAAATAAATTACAGTACATACTGGAGATTAGCAAAATAGCAACACTAAAAGACGCGGTAATCTCAATATGTAGTCAGGCTAGGTCAGCTATTTCCCCGAATATAACACCATAACTACCTATCTATCCACGTTCATTACTAAACCTTATCGTTTCACTTTTTGGGAGATTTCTCTTGATCTCCTAGTCATTACTCACACATTGCCATCTATCTCATATCAACTTTCTATGAATTATCATCATCTTCCCGCAAAACAATCAAAACAAAAATTCAACTAACACTGACAACAAACAGTTAAATGGCTTGAATCTAATAAAAACTGAAGAGGAGAGGGCAAAGAATGGCACGACACGGTAATTCGCAACACCAGACATATTTTTATGAAACATTAAATATAACTCTAATGCCTCAAATAGAATGTTATAGTAATATATTGACGAAGGAGCTATAATTCTAGACGCTATTTTATTGCTCGCTAAGCACTTTCGTAGCAGTCATAACATTTCACTGCTTCCGTTGAATGTAAATTTTGAGCACCCAAACGTAGCAGTTCTAAGCGATACCTACTTCAAATTGATGAGTTAAATATTTTGGTACCTTTTAAAATCTGCAATTCCCAATATTTAGAAGTGGCTAAATATAGACATACCATAATATTATCTGTGTAATATCACCTATATTTCAAAGAAAAATATGCATCGACCAAAATGTTGACACACAATACGCAAACAGCTGGTATCTATCTGCTGATAGTGTCAATTCTGACGATTTAGACAGAGCAACAAGTTTTACAAGAATATGTAAGCAGATTTGGAATAAATAATAGAAATTTGTCAATAGTGCAAGTATTTGAATATGATCAGTAGTACAGCACAACAGCAGGATAATTTTTTGGACAATTTCACCATCCACATGATGACGAATAAAACTTCTAACCAAGAGTCTTTTGGCAAAGGTTGTAAACTCGAAGAATAACAAAATATTAGCAAAATGCGCTTGACTACAATAAAAACATGGTGGGATTTGGAATGTGTCGCAAGCGGAATAGTCCGTAACGATATCGACCTGGACACAGGCGATGTTTGGTCTGCCACTCCCGACCGCACCTACCCTAAGTTAATAAAAAAATCGACCACCCCTCGTCTCCGACGACACACTGACACTATATTGTTTTACTTATAAGGTTGCGATCTGCTTCTACATATTTCATATTGCCGACATCTACACCTATAACACTACCTTACACTCCTAGAAATTGGAAAACAGTTTTTCCTTCATACTGCATGACGAAATATTGAAGTTAGGACAAAAGAAACGGAGTCACAGGAACGACCATTGTTCAACTTTCTGAACTTTTAACAGAAAAAAAACACCCGACATTTTCCTTAAAATTAAATTATTTGATACATTTGGCATACTAAATTCGTTGAGATAAACCGGTATTTTTTTAATATTTTATTGAATCTTGATACCCAGATTCAGAGCTACAAAACTTGTCCTACCACTAGCAATGAAAGTATCAAATAGAAATCGTAAAATCTTAGACAGAGCCCAATGCCTAAGAAGCTGCGACTTCGTACACCATTGAAGAGAATAGAACTTTCGAATTAAATATAGTCGGCCATGCCATTATGTTTAACAAAACAGAAGAAGAAACAAGATCGGATGATCCACAGCCCCTGAGTAAGGAAAAAGCCTTTTTTTAATAAAAAAAAATTCAAGTCAGCTTAAAACTTATTTTGTCCGATTCACTCCACTGAACACACCATCAAACGATACGTCATCAGTTATTTGATCATACGATGATTTCTGACAAATCTTTTGACAAACCCGTCGTCCATAAACAGAACTACAGGAAAAGTAATAATAAAATTGAAATTCTAAGTCCAAGATCGATTTTGCGACGTATCCAGACATTGATGACTTTACCACACGTTGCTGTTGATGCGATTGTAGAGGATTAGCATCGAGTGGTGCAAATAGAGCTTGACGCTAGCTGTGACGTGACCACGTGACGAATGCTTGTTAAACACACACGACGGACAAACAATCCTAAAGGAGTAACAAGCCCATCTAGCCGTTCTATGAATCCCTGTCCTTTTTTCGGGACTCGTTCGAGACAAAGATGTTTGACAAGGTTTAATGTTGAAGGTCAAGTTAATTTTTGGTTCACCTGTTGGAAGACTAATTTTTGCTAGATACAGCAGTGATTAAACGATTTTTCCTTACGTAAGTTACCAACATATCTATTTTTGTTGGTTGTATCTATTACATATTCATTTCAGTTTTCCTTGAACACGTGTTTATTTATAGATGTATTAAAATAGGGACAATTTAACTCATTAAGTAGCATAGTAAAATATTAATTTATAATATAAATGGCTTAACTTCATAAAATCACACCATAATTAAATTGTATATTATTAGGTGTACTTATCATTCCATTAGTTTGTTACAAATCCGTGTCATTATTTTCCTATCAGTGTTTATAAATAGATGACTAAAATAGAACAGTACAACAATGACTCCTTAAGGTGCCACTAGTCGATATTTTTTCCATACAAATTTCGGGAGAGTATTACTCCACTGTTTTGACATTGTGCATCCAAAGTTAAACATGATATCGTTCTGACTTATTAATTTTGTTTGTACGGAAACAGAATAGTAAAATAAAAAGCCATTAAGTAGTTATGTGACAACAAATCTTAACCCCCGACAAAAACAGAGGGGTGTTATAAGTTTGACGTATGTATCTGTGTGTTTGTGTATCTGTCTGTGCTATCGTAGCTGCCAAACGGGTGAACCGATTTAAATTTTTATTTTTTTTGTTTGAAATGTGGCTTTGTCGAGAGAGTAGCTATGATTCAAGAAGGTCGGTGCAGCCGTTTGAAGAATATCAGCCATTTTAATTAAATAAATAAATAAAAATTTTATTCAAAAAAGTAAAATAAAAATAGGATTTACATTAATTACAATCGAGGAAAAATTAAATTCTAACTGTAATGTAGACCTGCCTGATCTAGGTTTATAGAAAAACTGTGTTTCAGGCCATCAATTTACATCAAACATTTAAAAAGAAGAATAAAATAAATGTAATATAAGCTAAAATGAAAGTATATTTTCAATGTCTTAAAGAGTTACTATTTGGGTATATATTGATGAATTGATGTGAGCATCTTTCACAGGTCTGATTGAATCGAAATTTGGCATTTCGTTACTTTAATGATAGTAGAAGAACATAGTAACCTTGAACTGCTCCTGTAGCATCACCTGGAATTTGCAGGGTCCCCAACTACCTTAACTTACAGCAGAGGTATCGTGTTTGGGTTCCTTGGAATGGTCTCAATGAATAGGTTATAGATATAAGATGTTGATCAGGGGCTGATAATGGATTAGGAAAGAGAAATAATGGAGGACCGGACAAAATGGTCCCCACGGCCAATAACATCTAAACATAATATGTCATTAGATAGGCATTTTAATAAAGAGCAATAACTTCTATAACGGTTCTTATCAAATCGTTGTGTGAAAAAAGTTATGGCGATGTTCCGTAGGACAGACCTGGAGGGTAGATAACGGAATACCTGTATAGTAATACATTTGCGAATATTCACGGGAAGGCTAATGAAAACGCCAAACAATTTTCATGAGCCGTCCACCGACGCGAGGACGCTTGGATCAAAATATTTCCTACAACTTATATTAAACTTAATATCCAATATATATATTATTATTTTAGTTTTTAAAGATTTTTGTTCGTATCGGGGGTTTTTTACCCGACAGCGCCAGTTTTAGGTATATTCGACGGCGCGCGGCAGCGGATGCGCACGTGTGCGTCTAATGAGGTACACTACGCACACATGCAAACCGCTATGCGTCGGATGCCAGGAACAAACCAACAAGAGCCTTTGCTACTTTGTTTTCGAAATTAATTAAATTACTTACTGTTCTTATTATAATTATATAGTTCACGAAATATTATTTGTACCAATGAATGTTACCTAGAACAGCAGTTTATCTATAGAGTTACTATAGTGTCATAAAAATTTACTTGATTTTTTTTATACCAGTAATGTGGCAAACTAGCATGCGGCCCACTTGATGTTGATTGTATAATACTACATAATATGATTAACACAGCGCTCAGTTGGTCTAACCAAAGATATCCAAGCAAAAAAAAAGCACTGATTAAAGTGATTTTATTTTGGCCTAAAATATAAATTTTAATGTATTTTCGTTAGCTGATTAATTATTTTTCTTGTAGGTAAGTATCTATGCGTTTTTCTTATATATTTTTTTACCATCGTTCTTATTTTGGTGATCTGAATGATTTCTAAAAGTTTGTCCATAAATTTTAATGGGACCTTATATTTACGTATGTTTTTTTTTCTACAATACAGTGTGCGGAATTCGTGACCGTGGTGGGCAAGTGATACACTGAAGTAAGTTGTAAATAATTATTTCATTTACATTCTTAAAACTATGCAAGGGATGGGTACGTGAGACACAGTCCCCACAACAGGATATATATATTCGCGTTGGAATATCAGAGGAAAATACTTATGCATTACAATCAGATCATAACAAATATAAAAAAAAACACTTGTATCAAGAAGTGTTGGTCGCGCTTTATTCTTGGCGAATTGGCGAGCGAGATCACGTGACGGCAATGGCGCGTCCCGAAATTTATATTGATAAATAACATTGCATACAACAATTATTTAAAAATATTATTTTACTTTAAACTAGAGTATTTTTTTTTTCAAGCAATCTGACTATGTAACCTTAGTTATTAAATACTTTTTGTTTGAATTTCTGTTAAATTTTCATAGATGAAAAATATAGTTTCAGGCGAAAAATTATCATTAACTCTCTTTTTTACGGAATTATTTTTGGTGTATTACTGTATGAAATATAATAAATTGTCTTATGCATAATAAAGTAGAAGATACAGTTGTACCATGGACATTTTTATAAATTATTAAACTATTATATCTTCGATGTAACAGGGCATCGCAAGATGCCCGAAACTAAAATTTTATGAAACAGCCTTTGCAGAAACAAGTTTTTTACTGATTTATGTAAACAAACTGGAATATTTATTTAATGCGCTCCCAAAAGAAGGAATCAAACTTTCTTGGGCAATAATTTTGTGTACTATTGTGGCTTTAGTTAAACCACAATCACTGATTAATCACACATCAAAACTCGAGTCAAACACTCTTAACAAGAAAATTTTGTGATAGCCCTCTTAAAGTAAGTTTGGGTGAAAATAAGTAATAAAAGAACTGTAAAATCTTCAAAACAAAGTCGGTACCGACAAAGCTCAGATATCGAAGAGTTCAATAAACTTTATTTGTAATTGATTTATGCAGTGGTGTTTTAATGAACCTCGATTTTCCAAAGCACTTTTCGAATTTTTTTACGCGCCTTTCAGTTCGGAACGGCGTTTCTTTGCGTGAGAACTAGACATTGTACGTGTAGACTAGCGTCTAACTGCTAGTCACTGATACTATCACTGTCGGACACGAAGCCAGGTGAGACAGCGTGCTTTTTGGATGGCCACCAGTGAGTTCGAGCTCGCGACTAGTTCCATCTTAAGTTATTGGTTTAAAAAGGAATAATGTATGATAAATTGCTAAGTTATGGTCAAACTGTCTTTAAAATATGCTTTGTCTTAAATACTTTGTGCAAATGAACAAAATTATTTTAGGATTAAATGACAATCAAACTTGGTTCAGACAGAGGAAGGGATATTTATTAGGGTTAACATACCTTGCATATAACGGTAAGTCCGTCGTCACCACCGTGTGCCCGTGTCCAGTAATTGATAAAAATGGGCAAAACTCGATTTAAAATAATAATTTAGGAATGGATATCCGGCTATTTTTACTATCCTCATGTCCTGTCCAGTCTTACTTCACTAGCCGGCCGTATACCTGATAGTAATGTCAATATCCTACGACTACAGGATATTCAACACATTACGTTTTCTTTACTTCATGTATGAATGTTATTTTTTTGTCAGAATTTAGGTACATTATGATATGGTAATAATAACAGAATGGTTGTACTATACTTATTCGACATGAAAATAAGTCATGCATAATATATTTAAGGCACATGAATAATCCACCCTATCCTCGACGATCATGAATCAATCCACCTCTAAAGGCACGCTCAGATCTACAGATATGGTATATAGCTACGTTCGGCCGAATATCGGCTATCCGGCTCATCGGTTGGCTGGTTATAACCACCATGTTTCATCTGAAATATTTTTTAACTGACTTAAGAAATTAACTAGGGTAAAGCTGACTTTTTTAACCGCCTTAAAAAAATAGGAGATTATATATTTGGCGAGTTTATTTTTAGGGTTCCGTACCCAAAGGGTACAAACGGGACCCTATTACTAAGACTCCACTGTCCGTCTGTTTGTCTGCCACCAGGCTGTATCTCATGAAAAATAGCTATACAGTTGAAATTTTCACAAATAGTGTATTTCTGCTGCCGCTATAACAACAAATACTAAAAACAGAATAAAATAAATATTTAAGGGGGCTCCCATACAACAAACTTTTTTTTTTCGGCGTTTTTGCCTTGTGGTACGGAACCCTTCGTGTGCGAGTCCGACTCGCACTTGGCCAGTTTTTTATTTTGGTCCTTTGTCTTTGTTTTTTTTTTTCATTTGGTAAAGGACGCGGGTCGTTGCTCGTTGGTCCCCATATAGGTACATTTTATTAATTTTGCTTGAATACTTTTTGAGTAGTATCAATAATAAGTTTTTAATCCATTTTGTCTATGTTGATGATGTTGTTATCATCACAGTAAGTAGTGGAACATTAATTTGTGTGAGGTACTACAACTAAGAAGTAAAAAATATAAGCTGGCTTTGATTTTGTTTGTTTTTTGTGTATTGCCAAATTTCCACTGACTGCTGCAACAAAAAATATTTTTTACTTTATAGTCACTTTATTTTAGGTTTTTTTTAATCAGCTTTTAAATATTGTACATATACTTAAATGGTTTTATCATGCTTGTTATGTCAAAATATTCAAAATTTAATCAGGGAGTGCAAGTCAAAGTCACTCATAGCAGACACACTTTATTATTTGTTAATGGTTTTTGGTAGATTGAAATTAAGTTTATGCCAAAGTTAAAAAAAATCTACATATCAACGCCTTAGAGTGAAAATCTCGTAAGTGTAAAAGAAGTAATTTTTCTGGAGGAAGAAAGAACTGCATGCTGTAAAATTTTTGTACAGCGTCTTTTATGTGTTTTTACCGACTTCAAAAAAGGAGGTTCTGTATGCTTATTAATTAATATGGAAATTTAACCCGCTTTTACATCCAGAACTGCAGTAACTAGTATCTGTGCCTATATGCCTTTTCTCAGTGGTTCCATCAGATGCAGCGATGTATTGATGTAAATGGACACTATTTTGAAAAGATCGTCACCCTCGTAATAATCAGAAAATAGCAACAGTGGAGTGAGAAAAAAAGTGATAATAGATTCATCAATTTTATGAAAACCTTAAGAGAAAACTTAACTTAAGTTTCTATGGCAAACTGTCTGTCCAAGTCTTACACTTGCCATACAAATTATCTTAAGAAATATAATAAAATACGAAAACAAAATTGTTACATAGGATATTTATGTTGCCGACTTTTCCATGAGTTGTAACATAGAAGACAAATCAGTTTTGATCAAACAAATTTTTTAGTATACAAGGAATCATCAACATAAATGTATTAAACCAAAGTCCAAGTAATGAATCACAGTAAAGAACAACTACTAAGTTACCAGACTTTACTGGATTAAAAAAAATCTAGGGAATTAACAATGCTATGCCATATTTTCAACATAAATTATTATTGTTTACAAGATTAAACACATGTTTTGTCCCAAAATTAAAAGAGTTTTAAAAAAACATAGGGGCAAACATGAAGGAATTACTCACCATGAATGTCAAATTCTCCTGTTTGAATTGTCCTGATGTATCCTTCATAGGATCATATTTAATCACAGTCTTCTAAGAGTCATTCAATATATAAAACCACTGTATATCTATATTTCATTTCACATGTACACAAACTGAATATAAACTTCAAAAATGTTTACAAAGGAATCAAGCTTGAATAGCATAGTAGGTTGGATTCTAAAAATACATCAACATGATAAAACCGTATGAATGTGTTAACTTAGAGCAACACAATGATGACAATATGTAAAATGGATTGTGAATCCGGATTAACCGCTTCACGTGCGTGATAGGGTAGTAATAGTGATAGGTAGTGATAATACCAAAATAGATACCTAAGCACAATGGAAAAAAAATAGAATAAAAGTGAAAATTTGTTATTTATATTTCATTACATCAAATACTAATCATTATTAGCTCTGTATTCTCAGGTAATCTAAGGTACAAACCAATTAAACAAAATAATAACACTGATGCTAGAATCGAGTATAATTTAACACTAAACTTTAGAAAGTCGTAGGTACTCATGAATTGACCTGTATACTCAGTTAATAAGTTATGAAAATACTCCAACGATGTACAAAAGAATCCAAAACCTTTTAGTCAATAAAATCACTGTATTGCAACGAGAAACGCAAAAACTTGTCGTTTAGCAAAGTATACAAATAAAATATCTTCCCATCCACCATCACATAACCACCACTACTTGACAAGCACAGCACCATACACAAAAGTATCGGTAAATAACGAGACAACACTACTTAGCCAATAACCGAAACTTAGTTGTACCGATTAGTCGATTTTGAAAAATACCGCTAATATTTACCGATAATAATATCATTACTCTCTTGCTCTTATCCCAATTTATTTGGGGTCGACTTTGATACGTTGAGAATACTAAAGCCTTGATTTCTAGAAATATTGTTGTATTTTTTAATTTGTCATTATAAAGAGCCAAATCAGGGGTCGTATTCTCTATGACACAATGAAATCGCGCGAAACGAACGCGAGGTTAGCGTGATTAGCTATGGAATTTTCCAAATAAGAAATCATTGAGTGGCACTGACCTCTATCATACAAGAACCTGCTTGCATACAAGTATAATTATAATAGTTTTAGAAAAAATGGCGGCGGCAACGCAAACTTTTTAAATCCGTGTAGGATCTTTAGCGATATTAGCGCACTACACTTCACTGTAAGCGTTTTTTCTTGTCGCGGGTCACCAATGAGGGAGGAGGGTGACGGTGTAAATAAAACGTCCGTATCACCTTTAGCTCTATATTTCTTGAATTTCTCGTTACAGTACGAAGTATACCACCGGCGTGCAGTCCCGTCAGGTTGCGAATTCTGTGAACTTCTGACACTTCTGTGCACTAGTGATGTGATAAATAGGCAGACACACGCAGCGACTTTTGTAGCTGACATTTGGAAAACCTCGCCACACACAGAATTTTTGTCTTTTATTTTAGTTTATCCAATTAAAACTAGTTATCTAATTAAAACAATGGATATAAGTATTACATACATTACAAAGCATTCAATTTCGATCCTTCTTTTTTTCTCATCCTTACCTTTTTTTTTGTCAGAAGTTGAAACTTGTCAGTTGGAGACATCATTACATACACCCATGTAATGATGTCTCCAACTGACAAGTTACAGATTTTATAGCCAAGTTTCGCGAAATAAATTGGACCCAATATAGTTCATACTGATTCCATACGTTAGATAAAAAAATGGTACCCCACGGCTGCCGTCCGGTAGCCGTGCCGTGCCTTCTATAATCTATGATTACTTTGAACTATGTTGCAAGTTTAGGAGATTATTTCTTGACTGCTACGGAAAATAAAAAAAAACATAACATCACGTCTGTATTCCCCGAAAGGATAGGCAGAGGTGTACTACCCACATTTGGCTACACGTACACCCACATTTGGCTAGTTATGTTTTAGTCTCACATGTAATATGATGTATATGTCGCAGGCAAATTGTATGTGTAGCGGTATCTACAACGCCACATGCAAACAACGCATCATACTGACGTAACGCAAATCCTGCATCGCGCAAGCGGAGTTTACCGCGCAACTAGCATAGATACAACGGCCCGACATGAATCAACGGGCAGTTGCCCGCCAGACACAACACCCGTCTGGTCGGAGGATCCTCCCTTTTCTATAGAGCATGAGTGAACTTTACACCCTGTTCCTCATACCTCTATATTATAAATGATTCTGCGTTTTACAAACGGCGTCGTCCGTTTACAAACTCTCGGTTTTACCTAACCAAACCGAACCTCGAGGTGCCTGTCGCTCGCTTTTTTTATTTTAACCTGGAGAAATGCTCATGCATTCTGCACTACCACGGGGAGATAGTGCAGTTATGTGGGACTCTAATCCACTAAAACTCCACGGTGTCCTCCTCTGCCGCTTACGGCGGGAACATGGGCACGCGTTATAACTCATCCGTGAACCCGCCGCGGCTGTCCGTCACCGGACCCTCCTCTGGGGAGTACTCCCCATCACCGGCGCACCAGAACACATAGCACGCCGTGACCACCCCAGGGACCAAACCAGCACATGGGCGCCAGACGACCCCGTGTCTGGGCACCCTTGGTCCCCCTGCTACGGGTCACATCATTGGCCCCGTCACCTGCCAATTTTCGGCGGCAGAGGATAGGGAGAGCGGCCAACGTCATACCAACGCTCCTCCCCTGCAGCCCCACCGCGTCCGCCATCAGACGGTGGCGACCTCGTCAAGGCCGCGGAAGGTAGGGAGATCGGCGCACCGCAATACCGGCACTACTTTCCCACCGCGGCCTCCGACCTTCAGCCGCGATGCCTCCCATATGACATCGCGGCCCGCCTCAGTTGCGATGTCACCAAAGTGGCACCGGAACCTACTCGTTAGCCGCTACGTCGTCGGCTTATCGGCAAAAGCCCTGACGAGCGGCCCCTCTTCACTTCACCATGGGTGACCAAGCCGCTGCTACTGAGCCCCCCCGCCTTGACAATGCGAGAACCCACCGGGGGGGGGGGATAGGACTCCCTTTTCCGCACTTAGACTCCCATTCGGTCCGTTGTGCGTGGCCGGGGGGGGGGGGTTCGGGATATTTGAAAACAGCGAGCGTTTTTAAACGGACGACACCGCTAGTAAAACGCGTAATCATACAAATTGCCTGCGATATAATTATACAAAATGTGTATAACAGTGTAGTTTCAAAACTTATAGTGGAAATACCTTCTAGTTTATGTACTGAATACGACTGAAGGACATATATCCATGGTCATGAATAAATGTAAAAAAAAAAAGTACTGAATAAATTAAAAAATTATATATATGTACCCCCTTTATGGTATAATGGTATATATGTTCTGTGGTCTGTTGTACGGTTGTATTGTACCGTGTACGTACTACGTACGAGCCGAGGGTTGCTAAGGGAACGTCAGAGAGGTCGGTTGTTGAATCGTGGCTGGCTAAGGGAACGTCAGAGAGATCGGTTGTTTTGTCACCTTTCGAAAATTTGGAAAATATCTTTTTATATTTAAATACGTTCATTTTTCATGTAGATTATCTAGTTCGTAGAAAGAGATACTAATATTTATTAGTTTATAAAAAGATCGTATAAAGCGGTAAGTTTTTAAGGTCATACAAGGCGGTAAGTTAAAAAAAAAAATTTTTGTGTTAGGTTCATTTTTTGTTTAGATGGACGTAGATAGTGGGGCTGGTTGGCCCCCTGAAAATAGTCAACCGTCTTACTCAGATGATAGGTCTTATTCTATCCCGTCACCCGTTGAATTTGTCTCTATTGCATCTGATTCCTCCTTAGATGTGGTAGAGCAGAGGGGACACCAGAGGGGCAATGGCTCTCTTGAAACAGTTAAACGTAAAAAACATTCCAAAAAATTGATTAAGAAGTGCAAGGATTTAAATGAATCCCAGGACTCAGTTATTCCTCTGGGCCAGACCTGTGCAACAAATGATCCTGTCTCGCAGATAACTGATTCTTTTGCCTCCCCATCAGCTACTGCTTCTCAAACCCCTACTACTCCTTCCTATATCCCATCTGGTAGACAGGTATATCGATCCTCAGATAAGGGTCCATTCACAGTCCATGTTCAAAAGATTGAATCTTCATCCTCTACTATGAGCTCCTACTTGCACCCTGTAAATTTCGGTCGTTTTTTGAGGAGAAACAATTTCAATAACATTGTTGATGGCAGTGTTCAAAGAATCGGTCGGAATAGAGTGTCACTATCCTTCTATGATGCTAAATCTGCCAATGATTTTGTTGTCAATGATGTACTTAAGAACAATGACTTCAAGGCTTTCATCCCAACCTTCAGTACAACTCGTCTGGGTTTAGTAAAAGGTATTCCACTTGAATGGTCCGAGGAGGAAATTTTAGAAAATATTCATGTTTCTGTTGAGGGTAGCCCTGTAACCAAAGTCCGACGTCTAAATTACAAAGTTTTTATTGATGGTGCTCCTGTATATAAACCATCTCAGTCATGTGTTCTATCTTTTGATGGCCAAGTTCTTCCACCACGTGTATTCTTATGCTTCAATTCTCTTATTGTTGAGCGTTATTACTACCCAACTATTCAATGTTATCAGTGTTGTCGATTCGGTCACACAAAGAACAGCTGTAGGTCTAAGCCACGTTGTTTTAAGTGTGGAGAAGCACACACTGGCGATACGTGCAATGTTGAAGAAGGCACCTCTCACTGTCTGTTTTGTTCAGGTTTTCATTTTGCCACTAATAAATGTTGTCCTGAATATAACAGACAAAAACTGATTAAGATTTCTATGGCAGAAAAAAATGTCTCATATGCAGAAGCTTCTAAATTTCACTCCCCCATAAGAGGCAAAAGTTATAGTGACGTAGCTAAAAATCATCATGTCAATCTGACTCCTGTTCCTTCTTCCTCTTCAAATAAATCTTCCAACAATTCTTATAAAAAAACAGTTTTTCTAAAACCTAGGCTTCCTCCCCCTCAAAGACATGGCTATGACCACTCTGCTCATCAAGCCTTAATTAATATACCGTCAATTCCCAACCATAATGGTGTAGCTCTTACTAATATTGACCCCCCTTCGCCTTCTAGTATATTAGAGCTTATTCAAGCTCTCACTAGGCTCCTTAACTCTCCTATTTCCGTACCGTCCAACGTTGCCCAACAATCGCCCTCTCCCGTTTTACACTCGTCTCATAATGGCTCCCTGTCTAGGGTTGCAGTGGAACTGCCAAAGCATCCGTAGCAAAAAAGCAGATCTTTTGTATATCATAAACAAATATGATCCCATTGTTATTGCCATCGCTGAAACTTGGCTTAAGCCTGGTTCCTTTTTTAAAGTTTCCGGCTACCTTTGTTTCAGAGATGACCAAACTGACGGGTATGGCGGTTCAGCTATTCTCGTCAAAAACACTGTAAATACTCATCTTGTTCCATTACCTTCATCCGTTTTATCTAAAAACTTTTCAATTATTGCAGTTAAGATGAAAAAAATATCTTTTATTTCATTGTACATTGCCAGACCAACTTTTGATATTTTAAATAAAATTCTTAGTGCTTTATCTCACGTCAAAGGTCCATTTATTATAATGGGTGATTTTAATATCCATCACCCAGTTTGGGGATGTGAGAATTTGGATTCTCTTGCTAACTATCTGTTTGATATCATGGATAATAAAGGGCTTTGCTTACTAAATACTGGTTCCCCGACACGTCGTACAAAACCATCTGAAAGAGTTAGTGCTGTTGACCTGACTTTAGTCTCGGCTAGTTTGGCTCCTTCAATGTCTTGGATGGTTTTACCTTCTAGTTTTGGCAGTGATCATTTTCCAGTTCTATTCGACCTCCCTTTTTCTAAAATTGAACCTCCTCCATTCAAACCCTTGTTACAATATAATCTTAACAGTAAAACCCAGTCTGATCTATGGTCTAAATTCTCTTCATTTCTTGAAGAATCTGTCTCTGAACTTCCTATCATTCTTCACCATTCTTTAAATGACTGTCTTAGGTCATTAATAAATTGCATTCATTCTGCAGCTAAACAATCATTTCCTATTAAAGAACCAATCCTAAGACATCGATCTCCCCCATGGTGGGATCAAGAATGTACGCTTGCTGTAACACAAAGAAAGAATGCTGAGCGGATGTACTGCGAAAAAATGACAGATGCAAATTATGACAATCTAGTTAAAGTAATGTCTGATACAAAACATATCCTTCATTCCAAAAAGTCAGAGGGCTGGAAAAAGTTCTGCTCGACGATTTCCCCTAATGTTCATTCGTCTTTTGTTTGGAAATCAATTCGACTATATCGTGGTTCTTTTAAGGAAACTTCTCCCCCATACCCTAGCAGTGAAAGCTGGTATGAACAATTTATGGATAGATTGGCCCCCTCCTTTGTCCCTAATTTTGTTAAAACTGTTTCTTCAGTCCATGATGAAAGCTTTCCTCCTTTTTCTATGCAAGAATTACGCATTATACTCTCTTCTCTTAAGGATTCGTCCCCTGGTCCAGATGGGATCCCATACTCTTTTTTGGTTAATGCTGGAGAAAATATTTTAAGATATTATCTTGAAATGATAAATTTGATGCTGGATTTAGGATATGTCCCATCCGCATTGAAAACCCAAATTATTATTCCAGTATTAAAGCCTGGAAAAGATCCAGAACAGCCCGTTAGTTACCGCCCAATAGCTATGTCTTCAGTCTTAATAAAGATTGTAGAACATCTTATTAAAATTCGTCTTGAATGGTTTATTGAAAGTAAGAATCTCTTACCTAATTCTCAATATGGATTTCGAAAAAGTAGAGGAACTTTGGATAGCTTATCTATCCTTGTCACTGATATTAGACTTTCATTTTCTAGAAATGAGTCTATCGTAGCAGCATTCTTAGATATTTGCTCGGCTTATGATAATGTCATCCTCCCAGTCCTTAGAAACAAGATGGAAAACCTGTCGATACCAAGCAAGGTTATTAACTTCATTCTTAACTTATTTCAAGACCGGATTGCTCAACTGAGGCTTGATGGTGAAATTAAATCTACCAGAAGTTTGAATAAGGGTCTGCCTCAAGGCTCTGTATTAAGTCCTCTTCTTTTTAATCTTTACACCTATGACTTAAATAGATTTATTTCACCCTACTGTAGAATCCTACAATACGCTGATGATCTAGTTCTGTATACTGCAGATGGTAGAATAGAAAATTCTGCGCAGAAAATATCTCAAGCTCTTCTTTCATTAAAAATCTGGCTGGATGAAAATGGTTTAGATATAGCTCCCCAAAAAAGTTCTGTTGTTATCTTTACTAGAAAACGTTTGAAGCCGAGACTTGATATATTGTTTAATAACATCAGGATTCCAATTGAAAATGAAAAAAAATTCTTAGGTCTCATCTTGGACAGTAAACTGAACTTTTCATCCCATATAAAGTATGTTTCAGTAAAATGTGAAAAAAACCTCAACATTCTAAGATGTCTGGCTGGTGTTTGGTGGGGTGCTCACCCCTTTTATTTAAAGCTTCTCTATAATGCTATTATCCGTAGTGTTATAGACTATGCTTCATTTTTATATGAGCCAGCTTGCAGAAAATCGCTCAATACGCTGGACTTAATTCAAGCTAGAGCCCTACGTATTATATTGGGAGCAATGAAGTCAACTCCTAAGAATGCCATGCAAGTTGAATGTGTTGACCCTCCTCTAGATTTAAGACGGCAATATTTATCAGACATGTTTTTGTTTCGCTTGTTTCAGTTTTCTTCACATCCTCTTTTTCCGAAACTACAACTTTTACATAATTACATTTCTCTGCCTTATTGGAATCTCAAAAAGTCTCCTTGTTTGGTTGTAAGCTATTCAAAACTTATGAGTCTAAAATACCCAACCCATAGAAATCCTAAAATCCCATTATTTGAATCTGACTATCAGTCTATATTATATGTACCCACTTTACATCTGAACTTAGATATAATAAAAGGGGACCCTTTTGCCAGTAAACATTTCTCTAGGATTAAAGATAACCTTTGGCATGGCTGGCATTACATTTTCACAGATGCGTCAAAAAAAAGTCAAGATGGGTGTGTTGGTGTTGGTTTATTTCATCAGAATTATAACATTGTCCAAAAGATAAAATGCCCACCTGAAACTTCAGTTTTCGTTGGTGAATGTAGAGGAATTATGGAGGCCGTTAACTACATATTATTATTCAAATTACAAAACTCTGTTATTTTCTCTGATTCCTTGAGTGCACTCCAAGCTTTTCAAAGTAATCCTTTTAAAATTGGTTACAAAAACTGGATAATTTTTCAGTGTAAAAAATTATTGTTAAGGTGTTCTTCTTTAGGTTTTACTGTCCATTTGGCTAGAATTCCAAGTCATAGCAATATTCCTGGTAATGAAAAAGCCGATAAGATTGCGAAAGAGTCAATTATTTGTGGTGATAAGGTCCCCTTTAAAAATTATCCACAAGATCTCTTGCTTCTCCCTATTCGCGATCTAAAGTCTAGATGGTTGAAAAGATGGACGGTCAGTAGTAAACGAACAGGTTCTAATTTTGTTAAATATCAGCCTGAAATTCAAACTAAACCTTGGTTCTTTAAATTTAAATGTGATAGGAAAATTAGTAGTATTATATGTAGATTAAGGTTTGGCCATTGCTGTTCTGCTGTTCACCTAAAGAAACTCAGAATTAAAGATTCGTCTGTTTGTGAGTGTGGTATGGAAGAAGGTGACTTGAATCACATATTCTTTAAATGTCCTAAATTTAACCATGATCCATTGTATGCATCCCTAATGAAGTACAAATTTCAACTTCCTATACATATAGACGATATTTTATATAATATAAATCCATCTTCAATTGATATTATATCATCTTTCATATCATTAAATAATATCAAACTTTAGCAACTTATAAATCATTTTTTATATATTCACATTTGACACTCTCCTTTATGTAGTTCTCTCATTAATTTTATCATTATATTAATATTTTTTACATTATATTCAAATTGGTATCTGTAATTAGTGTAAGATAATTTCCCTTTCTTTCAGATCTACCAAATTCAAAATTTCGGCCTCTTTGTAGTAATATATCTTCTGACGTGACGCTGGCAAAAATGTTCTTATAACGTATGCCATAAAAAAAAAAAAAAAAAAAAAAAAAAAAAAAAAAAAAAAAAAGATCGGTTGTTTTGTCACCTTTCGAAAATTTGGAAAATATCTTTTTATATTTAAATACGTTCATTTTTCATGTAGATTATCTAGTTCGTAGAAAGAGATACTAATATTTATTAGTTTATAAAAAGATCGTATAAAGCGGTAAGTTTTTAAGGTCATACAAGGCGGTAAGTTAAAAAAAAAAAAAAAATTGTGTTAGGTTCATTTTTTGTTTAGATGGACGTAGATAGTGGGGCTGGTTGGCCCCCTGAAAATAGTCAACCGTCTTACTCAGATGATAGGTCTTATTCTATCCCGTCACCCGTTGAATTTGTCTCTATTGCATCTGATTCCTCCTTAGATGTGGTAGAGCAGAGGGGACACCAGAGGGGCAATGGCTCTCTTGAAACAGTTAAACGCAAAAAACATTCCAAAAAATTGATTAAGAAGTGCAAGGATTTAAATGAATCCCAGGACTCAGTTATTCCTCTGGGCCAGACCTGTGCAACAAATGATCCTGTCTCGCAGATAACTGATTCTTTTGCCTCCCCATCAGCTACTGCTTCTCAAACCCCTACTACTCCTTCCTATATCCCATCTGGTAGACAGGTATATCGATCCTCAGATAAGGGTCCATTCACAGTCCATGTTCAAAAGATTGAATCTTCATCCTCTACTATGAGCTCCTACTTGCACCCTGTAAATTTCGGTCGTTTTTTGAGGAGAAACAATTTCAATAACATTGTTGATGGCAGTGTTCAAAGAATCGGTCGGAATAGAGTGTCACTATCCTTCTATGATGCTAAATCTGCCAATGATTTTGTTGTCAATGATGTACTTAAGAACAATGACTTCAAGGCTTTCATCCCAACCTTCAGTACAACTCGTCTGGGTTTAGTAAAAGGTATTCCACTTGAATGGTCGGAGGAGGAAATTTTAGAAAATATTCATGTTTCTGTTGAGGGTAGCCCTGTAACCAAAGTCCGACGTCTAAATTACAAAGTTTTTATTGATGGTGCTCCTGTATATAAACCATCTCAGTCATGTGTTCTATCTTTTGATGGCCAAGTTCTTCCACCACGTGTATTCTTATGCTTCAATTCTCTTATTGTTGAGCGTTATTACTACCCAACTATTCAATGTTATCAGTGTTGTCGATTCGGTCACACAAAGAACAGCTGTAGGTCTAAGCCACGTTGTTTTAAGTGTGGAGAAGCACACACTGGCGATACGTGCAATGTTGAAGAAGGCACCTCTCACTGTCTGTTTTGTTCAGGTTTTCATTTTGCCACTAATAAATGTTGCCCTGAATATAACAGACAAAAACTGATTAAGATTTCTATGGCAGAAAAAAATGTCTCATATGCAGAAGCTTCTAAATTTCACTCCCCCATAAGAGGCAAAAGTTATAGTGACGTAGCTAAAAATCATCATGTCAATCTGACTCCTGTTCCTTCTTCCTCTTCAAATAAATCTTCCAACAATTCTTATAAAAAAACAGTTTTTCTAAAACCTAGGCTTCCTCCCCCTCAAAGACATGGCTATGACCACTCTGCTCATCAAGCCTTAATTAATATACCGTCAATTCCCAACCATAATGGTGTAGCTCTTACTAATATTGACCCCCCTTCGCCTTCTAGTATATTAGAGCTTATTCAAGCTCTCACTAGGCTCCTTAACTCTCCTATTTCCGTACCGTCCAACGTTGCCCAACAATCGCCCTCTCCCGTTTTACACTCGTCTCATAATGGCTCCCTGTCTAGGGTTGCAGTGGAACTGCCAAAGCATCCGTAGCAAAAAAGCAGATCTTTTGTATATCATAAACAAATATGATCCCATTGTTATTGCCATCGCTGAAACTTGGCTTAAGCCTGGTTCCTTTTTTAAAGTTTCCGGCTACCTTTGTTTCAGAGATGACCAAACTGACGGGTATGGCGGTTCAGCTATTCTCGTCAAAAACACTGTAAATACTCATCTTGTTCCATTACCTTCATCCGTTTTATCTAAAAACTTTTCAATTATTGCAGTTAAGATGAAAAAAATATCTTTTATTTCATTGTACATTGCCAGACCAACTTTTGATATTTTAAATAAAATTCTTAGTGCTTTATCTCACGTCAAAGGTCCATTTATTATAATGGGTGATTTTAATATCCATCACCCAGTTTGGGGATGTGAGAATTTGGATTCTCTTGCTAACTATCTGTTTGATATCATGGATAATAAAGGGCTTTGCTTACTAAATACTGGTTCCCCGACACGTCGTACAAAACCATCTGAAAGAGTTAGTGCTGTTGACCTGACTTTAGTCTCGGCTAGTTTGGCTCCTTCAATGTCTTGGATGGTTTTACCTTCTAGTTTTGGCAGTGATCATTTTCCAGTTCTATTCGACCTCCCTTTTTCTAAAATTGAACCTCCTCCATTCAAACCCTTGTTACAATATAATCTTAACAGTAAAACCCAGTCTGATCTATGGTCTAAATTCTCTTCATTTCTTGAAGAATCTGTCTCTGAACTTCCTATCATTCTTCACCATTCTTTAAATGACTGTCTTAGGTCATTAATAAATTGCATTCATTCTGCAGCTAAACAATCATTTCCTATTAAAGAACCAATCCTAAGACATCGATCTCCCCCATGGTGGGATCAAGAATGTACGCTTGCTGTAACACAAAGAAAGAATGCTGAGCGGATGTACTGCGAAAAAATGACAGATGCAAATTATGACAATCTAGTTAAAGTAATGTCTGATACAAAACATATCCTTCATTCCAAAAAGTCAGAGGGGTGGAAAAAGTTCTGCTCGACGATTTCCCCTAATGTTCATTCGTCTTTTGTTTGGAAATCAATTCGACTATATCGTGGTTCTTTTAAGGAAACTTCTCCCCCATACCCTAGCAGTGAAAGCTGGTATGAACAATTTATGGATAGATTGGCCCCCTCCTTTGTCCCTAATTTTGTTAAAACTGTTTCTTCAGTCCATGATGAAAGCTTTCCTCCTTTTTCTATGCAAGAATTACGCATTATACTCTCTTCTCTTAAGGATTCGTCCCCTGGTCCAGATGGGATCCCATACTCTTTTTTGGTTAATGCTGGAGAAAATATTTTAAGATATTATCTTGAAATGATAAATTTGATGCTGGATTTAGGATATGTCCCATCCGCATTGAAAACCCAAATTATTATTCCAGTATTAAAGCCTGGAAAAGATCCAGAACAGCCCGTTAGTTACCGCCCAATAGCTATGTCTTCAGTCTTAATAAAGATTGTAGAACATCTTATTAAAATTCGTCTTGAATGGTTTATTGAAAGTAAGAATCTCTTACCTAATTCTCAATATGGATTTCGAAAAAGTAGAGGAACTTTGGATAGCTATCCTTGTCACTGATATTAGACTTTCATTTTCTAGAAATGAGTCTATCGTAGCAGCATTCTTAGATATTTGCTCGGCTTATGATAATGTCATCCTCCCAGTCCTTAGAAACAAGATGGAAAACCTGTCGATACCAAGCAAGGTTATTAACTTCATTCTTAACTTATTTCAAGACCGGATTGCTCAACTGAGGCTTGATGGTGAAATTAAATCTACCAGAAGTTTGAATAAGGGTCTGCCTCAAGGCTCTGTATTAAGTCCTCTTCTTTTTAATCTTTACACCTATGACTTAAATAGATTTATTTCACCCTACTGTAGAATCCTACAATACGCTGATGATCTAGTTCTGTATACTGCAGATGGTAGAATAGAAAATTCTGCGCAGAAAATATCTCAAGCTCTTCTTTCATTAAAAATCTGGCTGGATGAAAATGGTTTAGATATAGCTCCCCAAAAAAGTTCTGTTGTTATCTTTACTAGAAAACGTTTGAAGCCGAGACTTGATATATTGTTTAATAACATCAGGATTCCAATTGAAAATGAAAAAAAATTCTTAGGTCTCATCTTGGACAGTAAACTGAACTTTTCATCCCATATAAAGTATGTTTCAGTAAAATGTGAAAAAAACCTCAACATTCTAAGATGTCTGGCTGGTGTTTGGTGGGGTGCTCACCCCTTTTATTTAAAGCTTCTCTATAATGCTATTATCCGTAGTGTTATAGACTATGCTTCATTTTTATATGAGCCAGCTTGCAGAAAATCGCTCAATACGCTGGACTTAATTCAAGCTAGAGCCCTACGTATTATATTGGGAGCAATGAAGTCAACTCCTAAGAATGCCATGCAAGTTGAATGTGTTGACCCTCCTCTAGATTTAAGACGGCAATATTTATCAGACATGTTTTTGTTTCGCTTGTTTCAGTTTTCTTCACATCCTCTTTTTCCGAAACTACAACTTTTACATAATTACATTTCTCTGCCTTATTGGAATCTCAAAAAGTCTCCTTGTTTGGTTGTAAGCTATTCAAAACTTATGAGTCTAAAATACCCAACCCATAGAAATCCTAAAATCCCATTATTTGAATCTGACTATCAGTCTATATTATATGTACCCACTTTACATCTGAACTTAGATATAATAAAAGGGGACCCTTTTGCCAGTAAACATTTCTCTAGGATTAAAGATAACCTTTGGCATGGCTGGCATTACATTTTCACAGATGCGTCAAAAAAAAGTCAAGATGGGTGTGTTGGTGTTGGTTTATTTCATCAGAATTATAACATTGTCCAAAAGATAAAATGCCCACCTGAAACTTCAGTTTTCGTTGGTGAATGTAGAGGAATTATGGAGGCCGTTAACTACATATTATTATTCAAATTACAAAACTCTGTTATTTTCTCTGATTCCTTGAGTGCACTCCAAGCTTTTCAAAGTAATCCTTTTAAAATTGGTTACAAAAACTGGATAATTTTTCAGTGTAAAAAATTATTGTTAAGGTGTTCTTCTTTAGGTTTTACTGTCCATTTGGCTAGAATTCCAAGTCATAGCAATATTCCTGGTAATGAAAAAGCCGATAAGATTGCGAAAGAGTCAATTATTTGTGGTGATAAGGTCCCCTTTAAAAATTATCCACAAGATCTCTTGCTTCTCCCTATTCGCGATCTAAAGTCTAGATGGTTGAAAAGATGGACGGTCAGTAGTAAACGAACAGGTTCTAATTTTGTTAAATATCAGCCTGAAATTCAAACTAAACCTTGGTTCTTTAAATTTAAATGTGATAGGAAAATTAGTAGTATTATATGTAGATTAAGGTTTGGCCATTGCTGTTCTGCTGTTCACCTAAAGAAACTCAGAATTAAAGATTCGTCTGTTTGTGAGTGTGGTATGGAAGAAGGTGACTTGAATCACATATTCTTTAAATGTCCTAAATTTAACCATGATCCATTGTATGCATCCCTAATGAAGTACAAATTTCAACTTCCTATACATATAGACGATATTTTATATAATATAAATCCATCTTCAATTGATATTATATCATCTTTCATATCATTAAATAATATCAAACTTTAGCAACTTATAAATCATTTTTTATATATTCACATTTGACACTCTCCTTTATGTAGTTCTCTCATTAATTTTATCATTATATTAATATTTTTTACATTATATTCAAATTGGTATCTGTAATTAGTGTAAGATAATTTCCCTTTCTTTCAGATCTACCAAATTCAAAATTTCGGCCTCTTTGTAGTAATATATCTTCTGACGTGACGCTGGCAAAAATGTTCTTATAACGTATGCCATAAAAAAAAAAAAAAAAAAAAAAAAAAAAAAAAAAAAAAAAAAGATCGGTTGTTTTGTCACCTTTCGAAAATTTGGAAAATATCTTTTTATATTTAAATACGTTCATTTTTCATGTAGATTATCTAGTTCGTAGAAAGAGATACTAATATTTATTAGTTTATAAAAAGATCGTATAAAGCGGTAAGTTTTTAAGGTCATACAAGGCGGTAAGTTAAAAAAAAAAAAAAAATTGTGTTAGGTTCATTTTTTGTTTAGATGGACGTAGATAGTGGGGCTGGTTGGCCCCCTGAAAATAGTCAACCGTCTTACTCAGATGATAGGTCTTATTCTATCCCGTCACCCGTTGAATTTGTCTCTATTGCATCTGATTCCTCCTTAGATGTGGTAGAGCAGAGGGGACACCAGAGGGGCAATGGCTCTCTTGAAACAGTTAAACGCAAAAAACATTCCAAAAAATTGATTAAGAAGTGCAAGGATTTAAATGAATCCCAGGACTCAGTTATTCCTCTGGGCCAGACCTGTGCAACAAATGATCCTGTCTCGCAGATAACTGATTCTTTTGCCTCCCCATCAGCTACTGCTTCTCAAACCCCTACTACTCCTTCCTATATCCCATCTGGTAGACAGGTATATCGATCCTCAGATAAGGGTCCATTCACAGTCCATGTTCAAAAGATTGAATCTTCATCCTCTACTATGAGCTCCTACTTGCACCCTGTAAATTTCGGTCGTTTTTTGAGGAGAAACAATTTCAATAACATTGTTGATGGCAGTGTTCAAAGAATCGGTCGGAATAGAGTGTCACTATCCTTCTATGATGCTAAATCTGCCAATGATTTTGTTGTCAATGATGTACTTAAGAACAATGACTTCAAGGCTTTCATCCCAACCTTCAGTACAACTCGTCTGGGTTTAGTAAAAGGTATTCCACTTGAATGGTCGGAGGAGGAAATTTTAGAAAATATTCATGTTTCTGTTGAGGGTAGCCCTGTAACCAAAGTCCGACGTCTAAATTACAAAGTTTTTATTGATGGTGCTCCTGTATATAAACCATCTCAGTCATGTGTTCTATCTTTTGATGGCCAAGTTCTTCCACCACGTGTATTCTTATGCTTCAATTCTCTTATTGTTGAGCGTTATTACTACCCAACTATTCAATGTTATCAGTGTTGTCGATTCGGTCACACAAAGAACAGCTGTAGGTCTAAGCCACGTTGTTTTAAGTGTGGAGAAGCACACACTGGCGATACGTGCAATGTTGAAGAAGGCACCTCTCACTGTCTGTTTTGTTCAGGTTTTCATTTTGCCACTAATAAATGTTGCCCTGAATATAACAGACAAAAACTGATTAAGATTTCTATGGCAGAAAAAAATGTCTCATATGCAGAAGCTTCTAAATTTCACTCCCCCATAAGAGGCAAAAGTTATAGTGACGTAGCTAAAAATCATCATGTCAATCTGACTCCTGTTCCTTCTTCCTCTTCAAATAAATCTTCCAACAATTCTTATAAAAAAACAGTTTTTCTAAAACCTAGGCTTCCTCCCCCTCAAAGACATGGCTATGACCACTCTGCTCATCAAGCCTTAATTAATATACCGTCAACTCCCAACCATAATGGTGTAGCTCTTTTAGGGATTATATAACACGGATGAGTGTCCACGGTAATCCCTACTTGAGTACCGCTCCTTCTGGATCGGGGTTCTGGAGTCAATGAAAATCGGGTTATGTTGACCGAGTATATTTCGCGTGATCCCAGAGAGAGAACCGTTCGCCCGAACCAGTGCGCAGTAACTGGTCGTTCCATGCATACATCACGCGCACATACAATTTGCTAACCTTGCACTCTGCCTTACATACATACAATGTGTCCCTACACTACTTCCCCCCAAAATTTTGCAAAAATTTTCTTACATCTATTACACTTATCATAAACATTGCGCCTTGTCACATACAAAGTAAACCTTACGCTACAAATGGCTACTTATTGCGATAAGCACTGGTCACTATGAATAATAACAATGCACGGTGGCCGGATCACATTACGCGTAGCTGGCTTGTGGCGGTTGCTGTGGGACGCTGCGTGTCTCCACGCGCCCGGGCAGCACAGTCACAACACCGGATGCGTTATTGATTTCTTTATGTACCAATTTCTTGACGCGATGACGAAAATGACGACACAACACGAGCACTGCGATGAGCGCGACCGCGGTTGCCATGACTGCGAAACCGATCTCGTACTTCGTCACTTTTGACTCTATCGCGTTATTTTGGGCGATGACGACTTCTTCTTTACTGTACGTCTTGCCCATGTTGAACAATTTTCACGTAAGTATCGCTCCTCGGAATGATTATGAATGCTATTTACTCAGTGCTTCTTGCAGTAAGTATTACTGATTGATAAGTAAAAGTACATGTGTAAGCTAAATCAAAGTTCATTAGCTTCAAGGCTAAAGGAAGTAGTATTAAAGTTTGCACACGCCGATATTTAAAACAATGTTCAATCTTGTTTACATGAAATTGCCCTAGCATAGTCGGCATTATTTCTATACTAGTTATGTTACAGGGTGCGGTCATCCATTTTTCAGGAGCCGGCTTGATGGTATTCCTTTTGGCAATACGAAGACTTAGAACTAAGTTTTAAGGGTAGTTGCCGTAACTTCCACTCTGCAATAACATAATGACACCCTGAGGGCCGGCAGCTTCCGTTACGACAACGCCAAACAAAACAATAAAAAAAACTATAAAGTAAAACAAAACACACACAATACTGTTGACATGTTGGTACATTAATATTTGCAGTACTCATTGAATCTTACGGGTGGTCTAATAGTGCGACCACTGCGACTTGTCTTTGACTGAGGCTTATTTACGGTGGGAATCGGTGACAGTGGTACTGGGTTCCATTCTGAGTTTGAGTTTTTCTGAGAGTTATCTACAGAAGTGCCTGATTGTTTGTCATTACGTTCTTCATTTAATAAGTATGCTGGCTTCAGCCTATCAATGGACACACTGGCTTTCCTGTTTGGTAGCTGAATTACAAATACTTTGCCTTTTCTTTCTATAACTTGGTAGGGGCCTTCGTAGGTAGGTGTTAATGGTTTGCGTACCGCATCGTTGCGAATAAATACATGGTCGCATTTATATAGGTCACTATGGACAAACAATGTTCGTGAGTCTCGCAATTGCCGCGATACCGGTTTTAGATTTTTTATCGTATTTTTTAAGTGCCTTATGAACTCATGGTCGTCCCCGCTTTGTTTATGGGAGGCGCTGTAGAAGTCTCCCGGTAAACGAAGCGTTTGGCCGTACACATACTCTGCGGGACTAACGCCATTGTCACTCCTACCTACAGTTCGTAACCCTAGCAACACTGTAGGCAGTTCATCGAGCCAGGACGAGTTGTCAATGAGGCGAGCTGTCAACGCTGACTTCATGGAGCGGTGCCAACGTTCCACAAGGCCATTGCTTTGAGGATGGTATGGTGTGGTACGCGTTTTCGTTATACCCATGTACTTCATTAATTGCGTGAATAACGTGCTCTCGAATTGCCGCCCTTGGTCGCTTGTCAGTTTATTAGGACACCCGAATCTACTAACCCATGACTCATAAAATGCTTTTGCTACGACTTCTGCCGTGATTTCTTTCACTGGTATGGCCTCCGGCCAACGCGTACATCGGTCGATCATGGTGATTAGGTACTTGTGCCCTTCTCGCGACGTAGGGAGGGGACCTACTATGTCGATATGTACTTGCTCAAAGCGGTCACATGCTGGGAATTGTTGCAGGTCCGATACCGTGTGTCTATTGACTTTTGATTTTTGACACTGTAAGCATGTCTTTGCCCATCTTCCGACGTCGCGATTCATCCCTGGCCAAAAGAAGCGTTGTGCGACCAATTTACGCGTTGCCCTTATGCCCGGATGGCTGACGTCATGTACTGTATTGAATGCAAGTTTTCTAATGTTGTCTGTTAAATAAGGCCTACAAGAGTTGGTCGAGGTTTCGCAATAAATTTGTGCGTCACTGTTTGGAATGTGATATTTCTTTAAACAAAAGTTGTTGTTTCCTGTATTCAATAATTGTGCGAGTTCAGCGTCGCCGTCTTGCGCTGTTGCTAATTCTGTGAAGTCGAGTACAGTTGGGCAGTGTATTGTTTCAACGCGCGATAATGCGTCGGCTACGGCATTATTTTCGCCTTGTATGTACCTAATGTCCGTTGTGAATTCGCTGATGAATAATAACTGCCTCGTTCGTTTTGGCGTTTCACAATTGCTATGTAGTTTTGAGAATGCATAGATTAAGGGCTTATGATCTGTAAAGATGGTTAACTGATTGCCCTCGAATAGATACCGAAAATGCTTAATTGCCATGTAAATGGCTAACAGTTCTCTGTCGTACGTAGAATACTTTTGTTGAGCTTTTGTTAGCTTCTTAGAAAAGTATCCTAATGGCTGCCATGTTCTACCTATTTTTTGCTGCAGCACGGCTCCCACGCAGGTGTCTGAGGCGTCAGTCATCAGTGCTAAGGGTACATTTGCTTTTGGGTGTGACAACATTACTGCATTCTTTAAACCTTGTTTACACTTTTCGAACGCTTCAATTGAATTACTGTCCCATTGTATAACAGTTTTATCTTTCTTTTTGGCGCCTTTCATAAATTCATTGAGGCTTGCCTGATGACTGGCGGCGTTTGGAATGCCTGCTCTATAGAAGTTGATCATACCTAAAAATCTTCTCAATTGTTCTACGGTTTGCGGTCGCGGAAAATCTAAGATCGCCTTAATTTTATGGTCTAGTGGTCGAATACCGTTTGTCGAGACCTCATATCCTAAAAATTCGATGTTAGATTTTCCGAACTCGCACTTTGATAGATTAATGGTGATGCCAAACTGCCTAAATCTTTCAAAAACCTGTTTAAGGTGCATTTTGTTCTCTTCTATTGAGTTGCTGGCTATTATGACGTCATCGACAAAGCTAAATAGAAAGTCTAACCCTTGCAGTACTGTATGGTTCATGAAACGTTGGAATGTCTGACTCGCGTTACGTAAACCGAAGGTCATGCGCGGAAATTCGAATAGACCGAAGGGGGTTATGATTGCCGTTTTCTCGATGTCTTCCTTCGCGACTTTCACGCAATGGTACGATTTGTTAATGTCCAATTTTGTGAAAAAATTTTTACCTGACAGTACGTAAGTGAAGTCGTGCAGCCGTGGTACTGGGTATCGGTCCGGTTTCGTGATGGCGTTCAGGCGCCTATAGTCGCCACACGGCCGGATATCCCCGTTCTTCTTCGCCACCACATGTAGCGGGCTGGCCCACGCGCTGTTGGAGGGTCTGCAGATTCCCATTTCCTGCATTAACCTGAATTCTTCCTTCACCTTGTGATACCTGTTTGGGGGAAGGGGTCTAGCACGCGCATGTACGGGTGGTCCCGTCGTTTCGATATGATGCAGTATTTTGTTATCATCGTAATCAGTGTCGTCGTCCCTATAAGGCGTGGGTTTGGTGATATCTGCGAACTCTGATAATAGTTCGTGAAATGGATGGCTGCTGTCTACAATGCTGACTGAGGGTTCCGAACATTTGACCATGCTCCCACTGGTTAAAGATTTGTAATTCTTGTCTACCAATTTTTGCGCGTTTAAATCTACTAATAATTTATAATGACGTAAAAAATCCGCTCCTAAAATTGGCTGTTTAACATTTGCTACTATGAAGGTCCATTGATAAGGTTGATTGAGATTAAGATTTAATTTTAAGTTTCTTGTGCCATATGTCTGTATTTCTGAGCCATTTGCTGCATATAATTTGTAATTAGTACTATCACTTATATTATATGGTTTTTTGGTAACTGGTAAGACAGAAACATTCGCACCTGTATCTATTAAAAAACGCATACCCGTATTTGTATCCTTCACACATAGCCGGTGGTTTGACAAGTCGATGCAGTGGTCCACCGTTGACTGCATCGTGGCTAGTTTCCCGTCTCCTGTTGTCCTGACGGTGCCGCACCTTTCTTCCAGCTGCACGGTTGTTCGCACTTGCTAGCTTTCTTCCCAAACCGGAAATGGTAGAAACATACCCAGTCCGCCGATCTCCTTCTGTCCCGCCGTTGCGACGAGTTGTTCCAACGCCTCCTTGGTGACGGTGATCGAGATCGTGGTCTGTATGGTTTTCTTTCCCTCTGACTGCTTCTGTGCATTTCCTGGATACTTTTGCTTAGTTTCGATACCTCTGCGATCAATAAATCTGCGCTTGACGGGGAAGAGTTGGCA
Source organism: Luperina nickerlii (assembly GCA_963855955.1). Classification (NCBI taxonomy): domain Eukaryota; kingdom Metazoa; phylum Arthropoda; class Insecta; order Lepidoptera; family Noctuidae; genus Luperina; species Luperina nickerlii. Next base: position 14,274,324 of record OY979666.1, on the reverse strand, counting down.
GCGACTTCGGAAATTGCATCCCTCGGCTCTGCTGTTTCCATGATCTTATCTGCCTGTTCTGCCAGCTTGTTCAGGTCCGTTATATCGCTCACCGCCAACACCGTTCGTGCCGTCGCTGGTAGGTGTCCGATCCATAGCATGCGCAGGGTGTCTTCTGGAAATTTACCCCTAGCCAGGTCTTTCATGTTTCGCAGTAGTTGTGATGGTTTCTGTTCTCCTAGGTCTGTTTCTTTCAGCAATTTCCGAATTCTTTGTGTATCCGATTCTTCGTATACGCTCAGTAGTCGCTCTTTCAGCACTGTGTAAGGTTTGTCTGCAGGTGGTTCCAGCACTAGATCTGACACTTGTCGTACATTTTCCTTGTTTAGCTTTGCGATCACCAAGTTGAATTTCGCCTTTTCGCCTTTTTTCTGGTCTGCGACTATGACCTCGAACTGACCAAACCATAGCCGTGGCTCGTCTGCCCAAAACTCAGGAATCTGTGTCTTGATGGTGATTTGTGATAAATCACCGTCCTCGGATTTTACTGGCGTGGTTGGCTGTGTTGATGCCATCGCTTGCGGTGGTAACACTGGTTGCATCATTTTTAATTAGTTCGTAACTACGTGGCAAGAACTATAAACGCGCACTATTATATTGTAAGACGTGTATAGTTTTATCGGGGTCACCACTTTAGGGATTATATAACACGGATGAGTGTCCACGGTAATCCCTACTTGAGTACCGCTCCTTCTGGATCGGGGTTCTGGAGTCAATGAAAATCGGGTTATGTTGACCGAGTATATTTCGCGTGATCCCAGAGAGAGAACCGTTCGCCCGAACCAGTGCGCAGTAACTGGTCGTTCCATGCATACATCACGCGCACATACAATTTGCTAACCTTGCACTCTGCCTTACATACATACAATGTGTCCCTACACTCTTACTAATATTGACCCCCCTTCGCCTTCTAGTATATTAGAGCTTATTCAAGCTCTCACTAGGCTCCTTAACTCTCCTATTTCCGTACCGTCCAACGTTGCCCAACAATCGCCCTCTCCCGTTTTACGCTCGTCTCATAATGGCTCCCTGTCTAGGGTTGCAGTGGAACTGCCAAAGCATCCGTAGCAAAAAAGCAGATCTTTTGTATATCATAAACAAATATGATCCCATTGTTATTGCCATCGCTGAAACTTGGCTTAAGCCTGGTTCCTTTTTTAAAGTTTCCGGCTACCTTTGTTTCAGAGATGACCAAACTGACGGGTATGGCGGTTCAGCTATTCTCGTCAAAAACACTGTAAATACTCATCTTGTTCCATTACCTTCATCCGTTTTATCTAAAAACTTTTCAATTATTGCAGTTAAGATGAAAAAAATATCTTTTATTTCATTGTACATTGCCAGACCAACTTTTGATATTTTAAATAAAATTCTTAGTGCTTTATCTCACGTCAAAGGTCCATTTATTATAATGGGTGATTTTAATATCCATCACCCAGTTTGGGGATGTGAGAATTTGGATTCTCTTGCTAACTATCTGTTTGATATCATGGATAATAAAGGGCTTTGCTTACTAAATACTGGTTCCCCGACACGTCGTACAAAACCATCTGAAAGAGTTAGTGCTGTTGACCTGACTTTAGTCTCGGCTAGTTTGGCTCCTTCAATGTCCTGGATGGTTTTACCTTCTAGTTTTGGCAGTGATCATTTTCCAGTTCTATTCGACCTCCCTTTTTCTAAAATTGAACCTCCTCCATTCAAACCCTTGTTACAATATAATCTTAACAGTAAAACCCAGTCTGATCTATGGTCTAAATTCTCTTCATTTCTTGAAGAATCTGTCTCTGAACTTCCTATCATTCTTCACCATTCTTTAAATGACTGTCTTAGGTCATTAATAAATTGCATTCATTCTGCAGCTAAACAATCATTTCCTATTAAAGAACCAATCCTAAGACATCGATCTCCCCCATGGTGGGATCAAGAATGTACGCTTGCTGTAACACAAAGAAAGAATGCTGAGCGGATATACTGCGAAAAAATGACAGATGCAAATTATGACAATCTAGTTAAAGTAATGTCTGATACAAAACATATCCTTCATTCCAAAAAGTCAGAGGGGTGGAAAAAGTTCTGCTCGACGATTTCCCCTAATGTTCATTCGTCTTTTGTTTGGAAATCAATTCGAATATATCGTGGTTCTTTTAAGGAAACTTCTCCCCCATACCCTAGCAGTGAAAGCTGGTATGAACAATTTATGGATAGTTTGGCCCCCTCCTTTGTCCCTAATTTTGTTAAAACTGTTTCTTCAGTCCATGATGAAAGCTTTCCTCCTTTTTCTATGCAAGAATTACGCATTATACTCTCTTCTCTTAAGGATTCGTCCCCTGGTCCAGATGGGATCCCATACTCTTTTTTGGTTAATGCTGGAGAAAATATTTTAAGATATTATCTTGAAATGATAAATTTGATGCTGGATTTAGGATATGTCCCATCCGCATTGAAAACCCAAATTATTATTCCAGTATTAAAGCCTGGAAAAGATCCAGAACAGCCCGTTAGTTACCGCCCAATAGCTATGTCTTCAGTCTTAATAAAGATTGTAGAACATCTTATTAAAATTCGTCTTGAATGGTTTATCGAAAGTAAGAATCTCTTACCTAATTCTCAATATGGATTTCGAAAAAGTAGAGGAACTTTGGATAGCTTATCTATCCTTGTCACTGATATTAGACTTTCATTTTCTAGAAATGAGTCTATCGTAGCAGCATTCTTAGATATTTGCTCGGCTTATGATAATGTCATCCTCCCAGTCCTTAGAAACAAGATGGAAAACCTATCGATACCAAGCAAGGTTATTAACTTCATTCTTAACTTATTTCAAGACCGGATTGCTCAACTGAGGCTTGATGGTGAAATTAAATCTACCAGAAGTTTGAATAAGGGTCTGCCTCAAGGCTCTGTATTAAGTCCTCTTCTTTTTAATCTTTACACCTATGACTTAAATAGATTTATTTCACCCTACTGTAGAATCCTTCAATACGCTGATGATCTAGTTCTGTATACTGCAGATGGTAGAATAGAAAATTCTGCGCAGAAAATATCTCAAGCTCTTCTTTCATTAAAAATCTGGCTGGATGAAAATGGTTTAGATATAGCTCCCCAAAAAAGTTCTGTTGTTATCTTTACTAGAAAACGTTTGAAGCCGAGACTTGATATATTGTTTAATAACATCAGGATTCCAATTGAAAATGAAAAAAAATTCTTAGGTCTCATCTTGGACAGTAAACTGAACTTTTCATCCCATATAAAGTATGTTTCAGTAAAATGTGAAAAAAACCTCAACATTCTAAGATGTCTGGCTGGTGTTTGGTGGGGTGCTCACCCCTTTTATTTAAAGCTTCTCTATAATGCTATTATCCGTAGTGTTATAGACTATGCTTCATTTTTATATGAGCCAGCTTGCAGAAAATCGCTCAATACGCTGGACTTAATTCAAGCTAGAGCCCTACGTATTATATTGGGAGCAATGAAGTCAACTCCTAAGAATGCCATGCAAGTTGAATGTGTTGACCCTCCTCTAGATTTAAGACGGCAATATTTATCAGACATGTTTTTGTTTCGCTTGTTTCAGTTTTCTTCACATCCTCTTTTTCCGAAACTACAACTTTTACATAATTACATTTCTCTGCCCTATTGGAATCTCAAAAAGTCTCCTTGTTTGGTTGTAAGCTATTCAAAACTTATGAGTCTAAAATACCCAACCCATAGAAATCCTAAAATCCCATTATTTGAATCTGACTATCAGTCTATATTATATGTGCCCACTTTACATCTGAACTTAGATATAATAAAAGGGGACCCTTTTGCCAGTAAACATTTCTCTAGGATTAAAGATAACCTTTGGCATGGCTGGCATTACATTTTCACAGATGCGTCAAAAAAAAGTCAAGATGGGTGTGTTGGTGTTGGTTTATTTCATCAGAATTATAACATTGTCCAAAAGATAAAATGCCCACCTGAAACTTCAGTTTTCGTTGGTGAATGTAGAGGAATTATGGAGGCCGTTAACTACATATTATTATTCAAATTACAAAACTCTGTTATTTTCTCTGATTCCTTGAGTGCACTCCAAGCTTTTCAAAGTAATCCTTTTAAAATTGGTTACAAAAACTGGATAATTTTTCAGTGTAAAAAATTATTGTTAAGGTGTTCTTCTTTAGGTTTTACTGTCCATTTGGCTAGAATTCCAAGTCATAGCAATATTCCTGGTAATGAAAAAGCCGATAAGATTGCGAAAGAGTCAATTATTTGTGGTGATAAGGTCCCCTTTAAAAATTATCCACAAGATCTCTTGCTTCTCCCTATTCGCGATCTAAAGTCTAGATGGTTGAAAAGATGGACGGTCAGTAGTAAACGAACAGGTTCTAATTTTGTTAAATATCAGCCTGAAATTCAAACTAAACCTTGGTTCTTTAAAGGACATGTCCAGAAATGGTTTTTTATTATTTAATAATTCCAACCCGAGTAAGTTAAATATATTTGGATAGACATCCCTAAAACTAGTCGTTCTAGTTATATCATACATTTTTAAAGACCTCCAATTTTGAGAAAAATCGTATTTTGTTTTCGTGAGAATTTACACCTAAAACGAACAAACCTTTCTAATTCTCTAGAATAATAAAATGAACACACCTAAAAAAAAAGTAAACTTGTCAAAATTGACACAGGAGAACTGTCATTACTGGCAGTGAGCGTCAACGTCAATCAATTTTTGAATTTTTGATGTAGGAGCATGACGTCGGACGAATGACGCATGGAGCCGGTAGGGATGGCGATCTGACCTCAATTAATTGTTTTATCGGGCGAAAACAATCGATTTTTTTAATCAATTTTTAGCATAGAAAATCAACATTTGTGTTTTCTATTGAGACTATAAGATATATTATTTATTTTCTAAACTTTTTAATGTAAAATCATTAAGAAAATAAATGTCTTGTTTTATACCGAATACTCTTTATATGGTAATTTGTTATTAACGAATTCCCTGAACTAAAAAAATCCCTGATTTTACTGATGAGAAATCGTTTATTAAGGTATCTTTGTTGATTTTCATAAAATGGACTATACATATTTACATCTAATCTTCTAAGGATCTTTTTCGGCAAGAACCGATAACACTTTGAGCTGGTGACGCCAGCTATGTATGGCTAACTCGATTATTCGAGTTGCGCTCAGATTGAGATGCCGCGATCGAGTTGAATTAGATTGCCACGGTAAATGAAGAAGCGAGTACGTGATTGACGTCTCTGGTTTGGCATGTATTTGAACCTTATTTTATATTTAAATTCTACTGAAATTGTATTTTAAATAATTAAAATAGTCTCAATATACGTTTCCTTGCGAATCTATAAAAAAAAATCGTCGCGAAACAGAGGTGAAAAAACAATAATTCGTTCAATTTCAACCATTTACCAGAGTTCCGTAACTCGAGTTCAACTCGAGTCACATGAATTTCAATCCGAGTAACCTTAAGGCGTGTCTTATCCTGAGTTGGCACATCTCTAACGCCAGTGCCAGCTGAAAAATCATCTGTCAAATATGACATTGTCACAGAGTGACGGAGTATTTATTAGGGTTGCCAACTACAAATAACATCAATTATTATTTTATGATTTTTCGCTTAAATGGAGGGGTTTAAAAATATTATTTCAGTAGTTCTGAGTTCCATATTTTTGTCGTATTTATTTGAACCGAGTTTGATGCTGGTTAGATTTTTCTTGGAATAAAAAACCAACGTCCATACAAAAAGCGGACATCTCCTTTAAATGTGATAGGAAAATTAGTAGTATTATATGTAGATTAAGGTTTGGCCATTGCTGTTCTGCTGTTCACCTAAAGAAACTCAGAATTAAAGATTCGTCTGTTTGTGAGTGTGGTATGGAAGAAGGTGACTTGAATCACATATTCTTTAAATGTCCTAAATTTAACCATGATCCATTGTATGCATCCCTAATGAAGTACAAATTTCAACTTCCTATACATATAGACGATATTTTATATAATATAAATCCATCTTCAATTGATATTATATCATCTTTCATATCATTAAATAATATCAAACTTTAGCAACTTATAAATCATTTTTTATATATTCACATTTGACACTCTCCTTTATGTAGTTCTCTCATTAATTTTATCATTATATTAATATTTTTTACATTATATTCAAATTGGTATCTGTAATTAGTGTAAGATAATTTCCCTTTCTTTCAGATCTACCAAATTCAAAATTTCGGCCTCTTTGTAGTAATATATCTTCTGACGTGACGCTGGCAAAAATGTTCTTATAACGTATGCCATAAAAAAAAAAAAAAAAAAAAAAAAATACGTACGAGCCTGGCGTATCACAGTGGCGTATTCTTGTGAGATATATTCATTTACTTCAGTCTTTACAATTTAAATAAACAAAATGGGTAAAGGATTCAATAATTACATGTGTAAGAAGTTCTTCCATCCTGCTTCAAGAGATAATTTGAAAAGGGTAAGTAATGCTGCTGTGACATAATTTTTTCATTGTGTTTACAACAGCCTGTGATCAGCTGTATTTTATTTAGCTTCATGATAGTAAAACATCATTTATGTTAAACGGCAGGTATGGATGGCAGAACAGAAAACAGAGGCTTACAAAAAGAAACAAGAGGAATTACGAGTGCAATATGAAAAGGAACAAGAACTTCATGAAAACAAGTACTTAAAATAACATTCGTGTTAATAACCATCTTAGAATTTTAGTCTTGAAATAATTAAAAACATACTTTTATTTCAAGGGCATTGCTGAGCAAAGACAGTAAGGATAAATTAAGTTTAAACTTTATGTATGAGCCACCCCCTGGTGTTAAAAAGGAAAGAGAACGTGAAGATAATGAACCTGAATATAAATTCGAGTGGCAACGCAAGTACAACGCGCCCAGAGAGAGCTACTGCAAGGGGGACAATGAAATCAGAGATCAGCCTTTTGGAATACTTGTCCGAAATGTCAGATGTATCAAATGCCACAAATGGGGTCACATAAATACAGGTGAGTTCATTAGTTTTAAATATATGCAGGTTTTTTGCTTCTGGCAAGGTTTAGAAATGTAATAAAACTAAGTTCAAGAGCAATGGTTATATTAAAAACTTTTTTCTGTGTCATAGCAAGAATGTAGTGACCAGAGTGATATATTTTTGTAACTGATTCATTTCGGACTTAGCCTAAAATATTATTAAACTGGTTGCATCCTTTTTACAGACAAAGAATGTTCAATGTACTCTTTATCTATGAGTGAGGCTCGTGCCCTGCAAGCTTCCACATCGGCTCCTGAAGAAGAAGAGGAGAAACCAGATGTTCCAACACTGATGCAACAAATGAGAGATACTGGTCTTGTGATGAAAGCTGGAGCTCTGCCTCTGTCTGCCACTAAGATTGAAGAAAATGACTCGTCTAATCTCACTGAAATGGATCTAATCAGTCAATTAACTAAAAAACAGAAAAAGAAGTTGTTGAAGTAAGTAAAGCAGTGTTCATAATCTCAGATAATTACATTCCATCGCCTCTTAATCAGTGTTGTACTTTAGTGCAATGTACTCATGTTGATTTTTACAGACTTAAAAAAAGAGGTTATCTATTCGCCGGGTATGTATATAATATCATTGGAATTGCATTATATTCACATATGACAATCAATTAGGGCTTCCAAACAAATATACAAAATTTTATAGACGTATTATGTATGTATGTTTGTCCACGCAACTATTAATTGGATCATGACCATTTTTTTTATTGGCTTACCTTTACTTCAACTTAGGGAACAGTGCAAGTTTCATCAAAATCGATTCAGTAATTTTCAAGATATAGACTAATATGTGTAAGTGTGACGGTCTGGCTTATTGATACAGTCATGATGTAGTGTCAAACGGAAAACATCTCAAACCTTGGTCAAATTCTAGTGCAATATTTACAACAAAACTATTACCTACTTATTACAAACAAATATTCCAGAATACTAAAAATTACCAAATAAAAACGTAATTTAAAAACATTAAACTGACTTCAAAAAGAAATGAACTCAAAATTATGAAATAACTTTAATTTCGGAAGTCGGTGGCAAAAAACTGAAACTAAAATAGAGATCCCAAGACACCGACTTCCGAAATTACAGTTAGTTCATAATTTTGAGTTCATGTTTTTTTATTTAAATTTATTAAAATAACTTTTTTTGAATGACCATTTTGTAGCAAAAAGTCCTAAAAAGTTTTGGTTGCAATGGAATTTGAACTTTGTCAATTTGTTGTATCACAACTTGAAAATGATCTCAAATTCCTGGCCCTAATATAGTTACAAATAAATAAAATCATAACATGCCTAAGAAATCAGTATGTACAAAAATTATACTATTTTTTTTTCTATTTACAGGAAGTTGGAGAAAATGGAAAAGAAGAAGGAGAAGAAACATAAGAAATTGAAGCATTAAGAACTCTTGCGCGTATTATATGATCAGTTTGTTTGGGGCCGTCCATTAATCACGTGATGTTTTTTTTGGTATTTTTAACCCCCCCTCCCCCTTGGTGATATATGGTGAGGTTTAAGACTTACCCCCCCCCCCCCCTCATATCACGTGTATCTTTAGTACCTACAAAGAATCGGACCTTTTTTTTATGTTTATAAAATACAGGTATAATCATCTAATTTTATTAGAAAGTTTGCAGGATGTTTTTAAAAAAAGAAATTCACGTGATATATTACTACACCCCCCCTCCCCCTTGTGATATTTCGTGATTTTTTATGGACCCCCTCCCCCCCCTTTCGAGCCTCACGTGATTAATGGACAGCCCCTTTTTGGTCAGCAATTGAGTCACACTGGTATGGCTATAACTTCCTGCAGCCAGGCATTGCTGCCAGTCAAAGGCTATTCAGAGTACTCAGACCCCAGCAGCCTGGGTGATCTAATGCACGCGTGCTTACAATGTTATGTCAATAATAATAGACAATGACCAAGAGGTGTTGGTACTTTGTATAATTAGTTATTGATTGTTTGATACGTAAATCAAACTTTCCGTACAATGTGTTTTGATGATTTAACTCAAATTTAGATTAGGGTGATACACTTATTGTTTTCATGTAAATCAAGTTTTCCTCGTGTCAATGTTTTTTGATTTTAAATCTGAGCAATGTTCACCATTTATAAATCTTTCTATAACAGGTTTAAAGTAGCGCACATTTATTAGATTTGCTCTAGAGAATTGTACCTAAGTGTTATTTTCTTCTGTGTATAACAAGTACATATAAACTTTAATTACCTTTGATCTTCAAGCATGTTTTTGTCTTTACTAATTATTTTATTTGAGAATGGTTGTGAGACATTCTCCTTGACCTACAGTTTTCTTATTGAAAAATAAACAGAATACATAAATAAAAGTAACATAATTATTTTATTTTTACATACACTTGCTTATGATAGCGTTCAAGTCATCTTCACAATCTTATCACAGTAACTTGATCAATAACTAAATAACAACAGTTTCTTATTGATAAGGCACAGCACATCAAGCTACTACAATCTGTCAAACTACCGCTAAGGGGCCGTCTCCACGAGCGAGAGAACATATAGGCGGCTATAGTCTCGCCGTGCCATCAAATTTTCGCCGCGATGATATCGCCGTGTGGAGACACGTTCTAAGAGTATATAGAAATACGTGTCACGACGATAATATCGCCGCGATGCTCTCGCTCGTGGAGACGGTCCCTAAAGCATTAGGATTATTGATTGGGAAAATTTTACAGTTTCAGGTAGCTTGATGTGCTGGCGTCTGTACATAAATTCCAATTGTCTGATTTTACTTACTAGTCATTCATGTATCTGCCAACAGTAGGCTGGATAAAAACAAAAGAAAAAGTTATTAAACCAACCATACAAATAAAAATATTATTTACAATCTAATCAATAAAAGATCACATTATTTCTTAAAGTATTTTTAAATTAGGTACATACCTAAACCTAATGATTACACATTGCAAAACTTAACCAAATTACAAAATTATATCTTAACATAAGTTTTCTCATCAATTTCTATAATATCCTGTCTGTCGTTTCTCTCCTTCCAATGCAAATACAAGACGCATCCAGTAATAATAACTATGATAGCAGTCAATACAAACACACTCTTAAGAATAACTTTGCTCGGTGTCACAAACAACTGAGCCTTCCATTGAGAAGGTTCGCTGGGCGGAGCTGGAACAACTACGATTTGAGAATTTGGTATTATTTGAGTCCAACTTTTAGAATATCCTGAGAGGCCAACATTCAAAGTATCAACAAAATTTGGTGTGCGATCCAAACCAAATATGGAGTAAGGCAACTGTAGAGCAAAGTATGCAGACTGTGGCAGTTGAGCACAAACGCCTGTCCTGTAAGTACCTTCTTGAGACCATGTATTGTAACCTATTTTAGGTCCAGGGAGATTGGTTCCTGCAAAAAGAAAACATATAAATACTTGTGGAACTAAGCAATCCAAAGAAACTAATAGGTGTACAAATAAGTTTCCGCCATTTTTTACAAAAAAATAGAGGTTTATTCTGAAAGTACAATACATTATGTTTTATTCAAAGGTACTTATTTTATTATTTTTTATTACTTGTAATGTAGGTGCGAGTTCTTCTTGCGTTTAGCGCGAATCTTCCATTTTTCATTCCTTTGTCTTCAACATCAAAATCACACGTTTTTAAACTTTTGAAACCACTCACGACAACTTCTCTCGCTCAAAGCAGCTTCACCATAAGCCTCTACAAGTAATCGATGGGCCTCGGCTACAGTTTTCTTCAAATTAAAAAAGTAATACCAGTTCCCGCAAATGACGCTTATTTGGTACAAAACTTGACATTTTTGCACAAAAAGAAATATGTAATATGGATAAAGAGTCACTAATACTCTAAGTGTATGTTGTTACTAGATGTCCAAACTCACAATATCACATGTTACATCTGACGATTTTTACGTAACCTCTTAGTGAGGACATCTTTCGTTAAACGGCGGAAACTTATTTGTACACCTAATAATTCAAATATAATTAACTGCTTACCAAATGTAACTTTTCTATTATACAAAGTTCTATTATTGACTGGTATTCTTTCATTGGTTAAACCAGTAACAACAATGACTTTAATGAAGTTTGTGTCATATTCCAATTCATTTCTGAACGCATTCATTGTATGTTGTAGTGTTGTTACATTTTTCTTGACATATATTATGTCAAGGACACCATCCATGTAGAAATCATAGAAAGTGGCCATTATAACATCATTACCAAAGGAGTCGAACCTATCCCACTGCACTTCAAATGTTCTGTAGAACTTGCACCCTGGCAAGCTGCATTGCTTATTGTGAAGCAGAAAAGCCCTGGTTTCATTACTATTGGTAGGACTAAAAGTCATCAAGATGTCTGGATAACCATCCATGTTATAATCTCCACTTCTCATAGTGATAGTATCTAAATAAATTTCATTTCTTGGTGGCACAAATCGCCACAACGTTCCCTTGCCATCATTGAAATCCACTTGAAGGTCATGCCACTTCTGGTTGTCATATATCAATATAGTGCTATTAAAACACTGTATATCATAGCACACAGGTATTACTAAAAAGAATTGTCCAGAGAGAGCTACATCAAGAAACAGAGCTTGACCATAGATTGTTGGATGACCCACTAGTAGTTCAATACTGTTGTTATATCTAAATCCTTCTATTTCATCATTCAACCACACTTCAACATTAGAAGTAGTTGTTACTAGAAGATCTGCAGCATCATCGTCATTAACATCTAAAAATGAGTGTGAATGTGGCAGCTTTATCATCTTAGTCATATCATCACCCATCAGTTTTTCTATAGGAGTTGTTCTGGATTTGTCGAATACCCAGAACACCCTTTGATTTTGTGTATTCATGCCAAAAAGGTCAAGAATCATATCTCGATTATAGTCCATTACTAATGGTTGACCTAATGAAATGGCCTTTATAAACAACGCATCAGAACAGTTCAAAGCGGACTCGCCACCCCATAATATTCTAACAGTATGCAAATTAGAAGTATCGTTTAAACTTTGGGTGGTCAGCATTATGTCCATGTATGCGTCTCCATCGAAATCACCTGGTACAACACTCGTTATTAAAATGTTACTGAAATTACAAGCATATATCGACGGCCTCATAAAAGGTTCTTTGTCGTAAGCAAGATAAACTTCCACACTTGAGTAATTTTTAATGACAAACGCATCAGTTAATTCATCTGAATTGAAATCTCCAAATGCAGCAATAACACCCTCTTTATGTTTTCCGAATGAACTCTCGGTCATATCACTTAATGCATAACTATTAGTGGTCAATAAAACACTTAAAAATATTCTCGTTACTAGTTTGAGGGACATTTTGCTTCGATATCTTTATTTATTTTAGAAACAAAACATTTTCTCAAGATGATCTGACACTAATGAAGTAATCAAGTAATGACGATTGATGTCATTGTCAATTGACATGACAAATATGACAATTCAATCAATTTTCATTATTTTGTAGACAATTTTTTTTTTAAATAAAACGATCCATTTAGTCGATTTTCTGGTTAAAGACATTTATTTCTCATAAAGAAATTTACATTTCACTTACATGAGAACAAATTTAAACAAAGTAAAAACTAGTCATTGTCCTTCGACACTCGGACTTACAATTTACCTGACGTATTTGACTATATTATATTACGAGTACATTAGTAGGTATTACGAATTATTTAGGTTCGTGGGTACCTACTCCCAAAAATCCAACACTGCGCCACTATGCACAACTACCCTGCCCCGAGACATGCAGAAATGCAGAAAAATCAGTCAGTAGTACATACAACTTTTGTTTACAGCTTTTACAAGGAAAAACCCTCAAACAGGGAAGAAAACTGTACAATTTTGCCACGGTGTCGCTAGAATCGCTTGACTCGTGGAAAATGTCAATAAAAGACAAATAATAATGCCGCGTTGAGTTGTAATCGGTTGATATACAACGCAAGATTGTTTTGGCTGACTAAAATCAGAAATAACGCTGCCAGCTTGTTTTGTAAATACAATTTCTGTGACAATTTCACAAATTTTTATCAATAACGCCCTTCTGTCAATGTCATTCAGACGCGAAAAGATTCTTGCAGCACTATAACTATACACTTTTACAATTTCGTTTTGCGTCGGTTTCCTTTATTGGTAAAAAGTTTGTAATTTTTTACTTTTTAGTTCCTTTTTAAACAGGGACTTCCTTCGACAGGCTTCCATATCCATCATCAGATCCTCGACGATAGTCATACCCCAGTTAGTTCTAAAATTCGCTATTAATAAAATTAATAAGCCCAAGCATGATGTAACTGCTGTAAATTTTACTGTTGGAGAGCTCTATCGACTGTCTTCCGTCTCCATCATTAGATCAACTCCGGTCTCTTATCTCTATTATGTTGCAGTGTCATCAGAACTACCAATGTGTGTCAAAAGAATTGTATCACAAGTAAATATTCAGTTGGTGAAAAATCAATCAACCCCTATTTTTAAAAGACTTCAAAAAAAATTTATACGTGACGTCCTCCTTGGAGGTTATCAATTCGTAGCCATGGACCTATGTAGCGTATACATTTTATTTATTGTACTCTCGGTAGTGGATATTATTTTTCAATTAAACTCTGTAAACGTTGTAGTAGGTGGAAAGTCCATCTTTGTATCATTAGTTTAATGTTGCTGAGAAAGAAAAATGCTGAGTTGAAAATTTTTAGACGGTCAATCAATTCAATCAGATGTAATTGATCCGAATCAAAAATTTTAATATTTGGCGTTAATCTAGCATTACCTATTCAATCTAAAACGCGATTATGGATTGGGGTTTTGTGATGGACTAATGCCAAGCCAGATTGATCTCTAAATTAACACCTAATACAAGGTACACACGCAGTGACTTTATTTACTTGACTTTCACTGGCGATTTCACAATCTCATTTGTCCACATCACTTACCTCTGTCATACACTTTTTCATACAAGTCAGTGATCCACATACAGATTTTGACAGCCGATTTGTCACTATCGACGTCAAAACCTGTGTACGGACGAAATCGTCAACAAGTTGCTGCGTGTGTACTTAGCTTAAGGCCGTGATGGAAGGAGGTTGACTGGGTTGACTTGCTTGCTAGCCGCTAAGGTCATAGGGCGCTCTAAGCGTACATTTATGCGTTGTTCAAACAGAAGCGGTGGGTAAACTGTCCGCCACAATTGGAATTTATCCGTAAACTATAGAAAGCAATATGAGTAAATGAGCTCAACACTGCGAATCCATTGCCTAAATTACTAAACCCAATGATTTCAAGATTTTCAAGTTTCAAGTACCTAATAAATGTCAATGACTAAACCAAATAAAGACGGCTAAAGTCCCAGTAACCAGGCTATTAAAAAAAATTAAATTGCCTGGTGTCCGTGTCCGTCTCCGTAGACACTTCTCTGTCTACCGCTGGTGTCAAAAAATTTGACAACTAAAAAACGTAATGGCGATATCGAATAGGCGTCAACTAGCAATTTTATAAAACAAAGTTTCTTTCTACGTTAATATAATAATCGTTATCCTAAAGCCACATTTAACCTGCTGGCATATTTTTTTAATTTGTAATCACCCAACCAACGTCCCATTCGAAATGGCCGTCGAAGCTGTTCAAATATTGAGACGAAACCGACCCGGTTCGAAAGCAAAGGTATGAGAGTGTTTTATTGAAAACCTTTAGTTTTCCAACAATTTCCAACACCTATTTATTATCATGCAATTATAATACTTTGTTGTAGGATTTTTGTCGTTGGCCAGACGAACCCTTTGAAGAAATGGACAGCACCCTCGCTGTCCAACAATTCATACAACAAACCATACGACGAGACCCCTCCAATCTTGAAGCTATTTTAAAAATGCCTGAAGCTCAAGATGAGGGTGTTTGGAAATATGAGCATTTGAGGTATGTTGAAAAATGTACGAAACGCAATTTTTTTATGAAACGCTAAGACAGTAACACTTGTTTACTTTCAGACAGTTTTGCATGGAGCTAAATGGCCTGGCAGTCAAATTACAAGCTGAATGTAAGCCAGAAACATGTACACAAATGACTGCTACTGAACAGTGGATTTTCCTATGTGCAGCTCATAAAACTCCTAAAGAATGTCCTGCTATTGACTACACCAGACACACACTTGATGGGGCTGCTTGCTTGCTTAACAGCAACAAATACTTTCCTAGCAGGTATAGTTGTTTTCCCACAACATCACAATAATTGATTTATACAGGGTGGCTTGTAACCATGAATTCCTGAAACCTGCCACCCTGTATAGAATCTGTTAACTGTATATTCATAATAGCACTTGTTACAGGGTCAGCATCAAGGAATCCTCAGTAGCTAAACTGGGTTCAGTTTGCAGACGAGTTTACCGAATATTTTCGCATGCATACTTCCACCACAGGGCAATATTTGATGCTTTTGAGAAGGAAACGCATCTGTGCAAAAGATTTACTTATTTTGTTACAAAATACTCGATTATTTCAAAGGAAATTCTGATCCTGCCTAAACTAGATGATGAAACACCAGTGGGTGAATCAGAAGCATGAGGGTTAAAGAAATAATTTGGTTCTACATTATGAACCAAATTATAAGACATTACTGACTGTTGTGTTCACAGCGATTTGTGATGATAACTGAAGTAGTAATAATGTTTACTCTTGGCATACCCAGTAATAAGGTAGCATCATTAAAAATTCCTTACTTTGAAGTGTCTTCTGTTTTAGTTGTATGTCATGAATAATATTATCTACAACCTGTAAGAGTTAACTTTAGACTTTGCTTGGATGTCATAAACATGTAGTACTGAGGCATAGTTGGTGCGAGCTGTAACAGCGCGGGAGTCGGGAGGGGCCGCTCAGCTCTCAACTCTTGTGGGTTGTAGGTAAATAATTACAATCCCAGATAACCAAGCTAATTTTTTAAATCTAGGATATCTAAGTATATTGTTACTTAAATAGTATGGAGATAATGAGATGTATGTAACATTGCATTTACTGCTTAAATTATAGATGTCTAAAAGAATAAATCCCTATTTAAAATGAATAGTAGCTAGTATTTAAATTATGTATGTGACTAAATCATGTTTATTATAAACATGCAAATATGCTCTCAAATATTAAGATGTGTAATATTTCATGTGTCAAGTATTTAACTATGTGTTTATTTATAATAGTCTTAAGAAAAATTGTGAGTTCATTTGTAATCTCCAACTATCTTATTTACTATGCACAATAAAACGAGTTAATTAAAAACGTATTTTTTTATGTTTTCTTTTGTTTAAAAGGTTTCTTAGATTTATATGATTGGTGTTGTTTAGAATTGCTGTTCTGTTCTTTTTGCCAAAACTTCTTTCCTTTCAGAGTTTGATACCTGTGAAATAGAAAAACATATCAGGATTACAAATGTTATAACCCTACAGGTTTCCCTAAATAACTGAGGTTTTTTTATAAAGCTTTGATAGAATTTGACTGGTTGAGTCGTTAATAAAACACTTACCCAATTTGGTTGAGATCTGGGATAACATCCACTGATAATAATATGTGTATGATAGGTATTTGTCTTTTTACTACTAATGTTTCAAGACCATCCAATTTCGGCTCCCAAAATTCCTCCACCCTGAAAGGAGTAAAATATTCATTTTCAATCTGATATGACATTTATTTGTAAGTGATGATCAGATATCAATTTGGTTCTTACATTTTATAGGATAGTTTAGTTACTTGATGTTCAATAGCAAACTGCCTTTTCAGTATTTCAGCACATGATATAGCTTTAGAGATAGCAGCACCTGCCCCACTCCACACAACTGCAGTGGCTGCTTTGTCTTCAAAGATACCTGATGCATGGGATAGCAAGTTTGCCATCTTGCTTCCACCTTTCACCTTAAAAATAAACATTCCTATTTAAAGGTATTTGCATACACAAATAAACATTACTAAGATTGTGCAATACTAGTGAATACAATCGTAAGATTGTATTCACTAGTACCTATGGTGCACAAAGTTGGTCACTTACTGAACAACAGAAGTCCAAACTCAAGATTTGCCAACAGGCAATAAAGCGCAGCATTTTAGGTGTTAAGGCGAAAGCGCCAGGGTAACCAGCGAAATTCAATTTTATTTATGTTTTTTGCAATTTACTGGTCAGTATTAAGTTGTATGTTAATTAAAATATGATTTGAGGCCGTAACAAATATGTATTTACAGATTTATTGTCATTATAGATAGCTCTTTCTAGAGCTCATACCTTTTTATAGCTGTTTCTAGAGCTCATAGCTCTTTACAGAGTGTAGCATAGTGTTTCTAACTAGATCTGTACGCTTAAGGCGAAAGCGCTAGGGTAGCCCGCGAAATTCATTTTTTAAAACACCACGCTGCGCTCTTTATAGAGCGCAGCGTGGTGTTTCTAACTTGATCTGCTCAAGTCGCGGATGTTGGAGAAAAAACAGCCAGGCTGAAGAGGGAGTGGGCCAGACACGTCACACGAATGCTCCCGGAGACATGGGCAAAGATCGTCATTCACTGGACGCCTGAGGCAGGACATCACCGTTGAGGTAGACCAAGGCGAAGGTGGAGTGACAATCTAATATCATTTGCAGGGCCAACATGGCCAGAGATCGCACAAGACAGGGAGGTTTGGAAGAAAAAAGGGGAGGCGTTTGCCCAGAAGAGGGACACAAAATAGGCTAACAAAAAAAAATATATATAATCAAGAACTCACTTGCATCCAAAGGAAATTCTCTGGCAGGTCCTTTATAGGTATTTTGTCACGTTCTAGTTCCTCTTCTACATTTTTGCCTTTGCTATAATTCTCCATTTTTTATACAGTATTACATTTAAAGGCACGTATTTCAATTCCAATCTGGAAAATTATAGGAAACAATTTCCTAACCTTTGCAGTTTGCTCTTGACATTAACTTGGCAGTTGACTTTTTTTTTTTTATATATTAGTTTTATGACCTGGTTGCTAAGACCTTTTAGCCATTTCTTTGTTTCATCATTTTTCTTGAGTCTAACATGACATTAGAATATGGGTGTACTAGGAGTATTTGGCAGCAAATGTATCGAATCAAGTTTCCCGGTAAACTTCGCTGAGGTAGCCAAAACTACAATAAAATTCTCAGCTCCATTTTACCGGGATCGCGTCTGTTTCAATGATTACACACATTGTCCAGTTGCGCAGCACTTGAGATACAAAACTGATAAAACTATTTTATCAATATAAAATAATACTCATGGAAATGACATGTGAAAAATATAATAGATTGTTATAAGCGGTTTCTAGGCAACATCTGACATAAGTTTTTAAAAGGGCTATGCGCGCTATGCATTTTTAGATAACTAATAAATACAACTTTTCTTGTTAGACTAATTCTTGACATAGTGACTTATTATACCTGTTGCAAATAACTAGGATAATAATTTAACAGTGCCATAGTACCATTGCCAAATAATGAGTAATTAGATTTTATCTGTGGTCACTTACTCTATGATAAAAAGTGTGTGTGTCTGTGACACCCAAAAATAAAATTACCACGTAAAAACTTGTAACAGAAATAAAAACAAATTAAGATAAAAACAGTGGTTTAATATTCTCAACAGTAACAAAGTCTAACATGGTAGCAGAGCGTGGTTGTCGTATACACAGAAAATAATACATTCCGTAAAAATGTCGTCGAACAACTCATACCATAACCTACAACAAATCGAGCGTCTAATTGACGAAAAAACGTTCCCCATATGGAAGTTTCAAGTGAATATACTGTTCAAAAGTGAAGGCTTACACGATATAATTGTCAATGGAATCTCGGATGACGAGAAAAGCGATTCAAAACTTCAACAACAAGATGCACAAGCACAACGTATCATTACATGCACCATTGATAAAAAACTACTCTCAACGTTGTTGTCTTGTCCTGATGCCAAAAGTATGTACACTAAGCTAAGTTCTATATTTGAAAGGCAATCAGAACAGAAGAAATGTCAACTGTTACAACAATTTTTTCAATACAAATTTGATAATAATAAAGACATTACATGCAACATAAGTGTGTTAGAGAACCTTGCACACCAGCTAAACAGCTTAGGAGAGAAGATAAATGACAAAATGCTTATATCAAAAATACTCTCTATGTTGCCAGACAACTTCAGAAATTTCTTAACGGCTTGGGAATCAACGCCTACCTCAGAACAAACTTTAACAAATCTTACAGCTCGATTATTGATTGAGAATCAAAGAAATAATACACAACAAGAAACAGAAGATACAGTGGCATTTAAAGCATCACACAAAAAATTCAATAAGAAGAAATACTGCTCAGTATGTAAAAGGAATAACCACGAAGAAAAGGATTGTTATTTTAAAGGAAAGCAACAGTGTCCAATATGTAAAAAGTACAATCATAAAGAAAAAGACTGTTTTTGGAATAAAAATAAAAACAAAAAGGATGGGAAGGCAGTATCTTTTTTCACACAAACAGAAAATTTCATTGTTGACTCTGGGTGCTCATCCCATATGACTAAAAATGAAGATATCCTAAAACAACAGAAAAACTGCTCTGTAAGTATTCAAACAGCAAAAAAGGATCATACTCTCGACTCAAATAAAATGGGCTCAATACAAACTGAGTATGTGAACTTTGAAAACGTACTATTTGTACCAAACCTAAAGAAAAACCTCCTGTCTGTGAAAGCCATTACAGAAAAAGATGGAGAAGTTATTTTCACCAAAAAAGAAGTGTTAATAAAGAAAAACGATGATATAATACTAAAAGGAACAAAAGATGAAACTGGACTCTACAGTGTGAACCTAAATACAAACATTGAAGATGCTTTGATCTCGTCTAAAGTTGAAACAGCTGAAAATTGGCACATAAAATATGGTCACCCTGGAAAAGAAACATTAAAAAATATAATAAAATCTGTTGATGGCATTAATATATCAAAAGAAGAAATTGACTCACTTACCTCCACTTGTGATGTCTGCATGAAAGCCAAACAAACCAGGTTGCCGTTCTACACACGCCATAGAGCTGAAAGAAAACTACATACTATACACACTGATGTTTGTGGTCCAGTCACACCATCGACATGGAATGGAAAAAGGTATGTATTAACATTCATTGATGACTTCACCGACTATACCCAGACATACCTTATTGCAAATAAAAGTGAAGTATTTACCTGCTTAATAGAATATATACAAGAGGCTGAACGTCACACTAACCAGAAGGTCAGCATAGTCCGCTGTGATAATGGAGGCGAATATACGAGTACACAAGTCAAAGACTGGTGCAGAAGCCGTGGAATTTGGTTGAACTACACTGTCGCTTATACACCTCAACAAAATGGCAAGGCTGAACGCTTTAACCGCACTTTAATGGAGAAGGTTCGAGCCATGTTGTTTCAGTCAAACCTAGAAAAAGAAATGTGGGGTGAAGCAGTGTTATCAGCTACATATCTGCTGAATAGAACACCTAAACAAGGACAAACTAAAACACCAATGGAAGTAAATTTTAAAACCAACTCACAAGAAGAAAAGAAAGCAGAAAAAGAAGATCTATACCGAGAAATGATAGGAAGTTTACTTTATCTGACAATGATATCAAGGCCAGATTTAACATACTCAGTATCGTATTTAAGTAGATACCTTGACAAAGTAAATGAATCTACATGGAAGGCTGGAAAGAGAATACTAAGATACTTAAAAGGTACAAAAGACAAAGGACTGATATTTAGAAAATCCGAAGATAACAATATACATATATGCCTATTCAGATGCCGACTGGGCAAGTAATGATACTGATAGAAAAAGTGTTAGTGGAACAATGATTTTTCATGGCAAGAACCCCATAGCATGGTTATCTAAAAAACAACCATGTGTGGCCCTATCAACAGCTGAGGCAGAATATGTTGCTGCTGCAATTACTGCACAAGAACTATTAAACATTAAAGGAGTTGCTAAACACTTGGGCTGCCTAGGACAAAGAAATACTCTACTGGTTGATAACAGAAGTGCCATTGCCATGTCAAAAAGTTTTGAAAACTCGAAGAGAACAAAACATATTGATATAAAATTTCATTTTCTTAAAGATTTGATTGACAAAAAGATTATCTCTATTGAACATGTTAGCACTAACGATAATAAAGCAGATGTAATGACGAAAAGCCTATGTTCAGAAAAATTCTATAAATTTTTGAATGTTGTCTTATATTAAAACTTGAAATGTATACTTGTTAGGGTGCTTCTTATTTTTTGTTTTTTGAAAAATAACCGCGTCAACCCGTCATTCGCTTCTATGATGAAATAAAGTAGACACGTGTTTTTTTATTTTGTTTTTGAATGAAATTTAAAGGTCGCTACCGCTTGGCAAACTTTTAGAAAAATAGGAATATTTTACTTGAATGATTAATATTTACTTAACGTTTAAAATTCTAACTAACACTTTAAAAAGTGTGTTGCATCAAGTGCTGAGTCTGTATCCCCCCCCCTACTCCTCCGCAGCACTGTGAACTAGCGTACTAGCGATCCAATTTAGTAACCCGCGCGCTTTTGGAGAGGGTGCACGCACGTTTTTTTGTTCTGCGCATCGCGTGTTCTTGGCGTTATGGCGTCTTCTAGTAGTTCTGTTTTAAAGACGAGAAATAAAACATGTGTGTGGTTAGTAGGACAAACATCAGAAAACTTGATTCAAAGCAAGTTAGCATCGATAAAAGAAGTACTGAGTTTGTTTTTTCACTACAAACTTGAGAAGAAGCAAACCAATCATAGTTCGGCAAATTCTGCTGCATGTGACGTCATTGCAGTGTGGGAAAGAGCGGGCATCCCGACAAAATTAAAAAAAGATGTCATAAAGAAGATAGAAAAGTACTTCACAGAGTGGCAAAGACTCAAAAAAAAAATAAAGAAAACAAAACTAAACGGTCCCAGGGGCTACAAAAAAAAGAAAATGAGTGGCAAAATAAATTGGATGATCTTTTCGATATAGCTCATGCATCGGCCTTAAACATGATTACCGTCGAGGAAGATAGACAGTTTTTAGTTGCTCAGCGACAGAAAGGACGC
This sequence comes from Luperina nickerlii, assembly GCA_963855955.1. NCBI lineage: Eukaryota > Metazoa > Arthropoda > Insecta > Lepidoptera > Noctuidae > Luperina > Luperina nickerlii. Next base: position 14,252,135 of record OY979666.1, on the reverse strand, counting down.
CCTGGTTTTATTAGTGGCATTGACAATGCTAGTTTGAAAAAAGAAGCCAGAAAACATGAGAAGCAGTCTCGTGTTAAAAGGCTTTTAGACCGAGAAAGAAGTTACATCAAATCCGTAACAGAAAAGTGCACACTTTCTTCAACGACAAGCAGTGACTGTAGTGACGATGCAGTAAAAAGTACAACTTCAGATAAATCAGTGGTAGAAAAACCCTCGACGATAGATCCACCCCCACCTAAACGTAAACGCGGCACAAAAAATCTTATTGACGAACGCTTAGCCGTAAGCTTAGATTTTGCTAAACTGAGTGACAGAAAGGCTACTGTTGTTTTGACATCAGCACTCAAAAGTGCGGGATCTGATCCTTTTGATTTCAATATAAATTCGTCGTCCGTTCGTCGACAGCGCATAAAGCAAAGGCAAAAGGTAGCAGAGTCTTTGAAAAGCGATTTCAAACCAGACATGCCTCTTACGATTCACTGGGATGGCAAATTAATAGAAGATATTACAGGACATGAAACGGTGGATCGTTTACCTATATTGGTGTCAGGACAGGGTATTGATCAACTTTTGTCAGTTCCTAAACTTAGTCATGGAACAGGGGATGCATGTGCTACAGCTGTCCATGAAACTATTATATCCTGGAACTTAAGCAACCAAATCAAATGCATGTGTTTTGATACCACTTCAGTCAATACCGGAATAAGAAATGGGGCTTGCCTCCTGTTAGAGCAGAAAATGGAAAAGGATTTGCTTTGGTTAGCCTGTCGCCATCATATAATGGAAATTATGCTAGAAGCAGTTGTAATGCAAGCACTTGGTCCATCAACTGGACCAGACATATTAATTTTCAAACGTTTTAGAACTGCTTGGCCTAATATTGACCAAAGCAATTTTAGTACAGTCTCTTCAGATCTCAACGCTTTAAGATGCGTTGAAAATATAGTAAACTCTACAATTTCGTTTGCTGAGCGACAACTGAACAATTTTCAACCACGCGATGACTACAAGGAGCTACTAAATCTCACAATTATATTTTTAGGAGGAGTTCCTAACAAAGGCATATCGTTCAGGACACCAGCTGGTCTTAGTCGTGCACGATGGATGGCTAAGGCAATTTACTGCCTTAAACTCTTTATGTTTCAAGAACAGTTTAAACTGACAAAACGAGAAACTAAAGCCGTGACGGAAATATGCATTTTCGTCGTCCTAATCTATGCCAAATGCTGGATTGAAGCTCCTGCGGCGTGTTCGGCACCTAGGAACGATTTGCAGCTTCTAAAAGAGCTTAAAAGCTTTGAAAGCAAAAACAAAGCTATGGCAAAAGCAGCTTTAAAAAAGATCCTAGGCCATTTATGGTACTTATCTGAAGAGCTTGTCGCACTTGCTTTTTTCGACGAAGAAGTTTCCTTAGAAACTAAACAGAAAATGGTGATCGCGCTGAATGAAGAAGGTTTAGACTATAGCCCAAAACGCCTTAGCTTGGATGCAAATCATATCATTGAAAAAAATATTGAGAACTTTGTATCCAGCAATACTTTGAGATTCTTTACCATTCTTGGTATTTCATCAGCGTTTTTGACAAAAGAACCTTTTCTGTGGAAAGAAGACGAAGACTACATAATTGCCAGGGACATAGTTGGTTCTATGCGAGTCGTTAACGATATTGCTGAGCGAGGAGTGGCGTTAATTGAAGAGTATAACAAGTTAATTACCACAAATGAAGAACAAAAGCAATACCTACTTTTAGTCGTAAAACAGCATAGACAAAAGTACCCTAACACTAAAAAATCTACGTTGTTAGCATAGATTATTATCTTATTTTTACTCTGAATTGTTTGATTTACCGAGCGTTCTTAATTTTAATACTGTAATTGCTTTTTCTTTAATGAATAAAAATTATTGTAAATAATAAAAAAATAATAGTTTCATTTTGTGGTAGCGACCCCTAAATATAAAGATAAAAATCCCAAAAAAAAAATGTAATTGTTTTTTATGTCATAGAATCAAATAAAAGTGTGACACAAGAAAATTTCAAAAAAAATAAATTTTGAGTCAAATAAGAAGCACCCTAATACTTGTCTGCATAAAATTATAATGTTAAGTTTCAAAATTTGATTTTAAATACATAAATTAAAATGTATTATCGTAAAAGTACAATGGTTGTTAAATTAAGGGGGTGTGTTGCAAATAACTAGGATAATAATTTAACAGTGCCATAGTACCATTGCCAAATAATGAGTAATTAGATTTTATCTGTGGTCACTTACTCTATGATAAAAAGTGTGTGTGTCTGTGACACCCAAAAATAAAATTACCACGTAAAAACTTGTAACAGAAATAAAAACAAATTAAGATAAAAACAGTGGTTTAATATTCTCAACAGTAACAAAGTCTAACAATACCTACCGTACTACAAATCAATAAACATTAACACCTTTTCATTTGACCATTCCACGCTTGGCGACGACATAATTTCCAATTTTGCATACGCGTGCGTCTTGCGCGAGCGCTCCATTGGCTCCATGCAGACTGCGACCGCGCGATTATGTGGCCGGCCACTCGCACTCGTATTGCCGGTCCTTTGACTCGCGCGCAAAAACCGACAAAATAGGGAGCAGTGGGTAGGACGAGGAGCATGACGTGTGGCATGACGAGTAATGTTGCCACACTATGTCTCTGCCTCCTTTCCTCGTTACTTCCCATGCCACTCGTCGAGTGTGTGGCAGGCGAATAAGATACCAACATCTCATCTCATGAGGTCTGTAGGTACTCATGGTTTTAGCTGACCTCGCATTGTTAAGGTTTTTCGTACAATCGGAAGTCAGTTTATACTGGTTATGCATAACGTGTAGCCGTGCGTACAAGAGGCTCTTTGTAAGAAGATTCCCATCTCGATTCCAATCGTAATCCCATGTAACTTGGACCCTGAGTCCCTGACCCTCATTCCAATAAATACCTATTTATATTTAAAAGGCTTTTATTATTTTGTACAATAGGTAGTTTTTTGTACGTGTCTCGGAAAGCACGTTGGTCCCGGCTGTCATTCGTGGATCTTTGTGACAGTCGTTACGGGGAGTCCCGAGTCAGAAGCCCGAAAGTCTGACAACCAGTCTTACCAAAGTGTTACATGCTCTGTGGTCGTACCAAGGGTTATCGTATTACCCAATAACTGGATTGTGAAGGTCAGATAGGCAGTCACTCCATTTAAAATACTGGTATTCAGCTGCATTCGCTTAGACTGGAAACCGACCCCAACATAGTTGGGAAAAGGCTAGGCAGATGATGAGGTAGTTTTTTGTGTAGTTGGATGGCAAACTTACAGGCAAACAAGCAGTCAAACGGCCCACCATGATAGGTGAATAGTCGTTGAATAAACGAATTGAGAGGTAATGCAATAAATCCATACTAATATTATAAACTAGCTTCTGCCCGCGATTTCGTCCGCGTGAAATTTCTTGTTACTCCGACCCACCCCGTAGCATAGCATCGCCTGCCCGCGCTATTACTTCGTTTTTGCTTGGCGTTCTTTCTGACTTTCTTTCCTTTTGCTCGGCTCCTTAAGGTCATAGCGTGATGTTATATAGCCTATAGCCTTCCTCAAGAATTGGGCTATCAAATGCAAAAAGATTTTTTCAAATCCGACTGGTAGTTCCAAAGATTAGCGCGTTCAACCAAACAAACAAACAAACAAACTCTTCAGCTTTATAATATTAGTATAGATTCGAAAGTAACGCTGTCTGTCTGTCTGTATGAACCACTGAACGGATTTCGATAAAATTTGGCAGAGAGGTAGATTGCATCCCGGGGAAGGACAGTTTAAGGATATTCCCACGGGATCGACACATGTGCAGGTGATACCGCGGGGCGCTGCTAGTGTATAATATTCCAATGTTAATCGCTAGCAGATTGCCAGTTCAATAAGTTAACTTTTACAGCTGTGATTTTCAACTGGAGTAACAGACATTAACCTTAAGCCCGTCTTCAGACGTTCGTTACGCTGGGTCACAAAATTATTTCTAATGTTTATTGGAGAAATTTTATCGTCACCATTGACTGTATCGACTAGTGAAATAAAATAGCGTGTGTTTATTTATTTTTTAATTTTTAGCTGGTTCGAATCTCGGTTTAGGTAAGCTAGTCGAGAAATTGAGCTGTTTTTAGTGCCCTTTTTTGTGTAATAACGCTTTTAAGTGGTAAGAAATCAAAGCCTAGTATTGTTGGACAGCACAAACGTGATCGAATTAATGTAATTCTTGCATTTTTAAAGATTAACTGAGTTCGGTTGTATAGCTAACAGCTCTTTAATCAAGTATAAGAGAGTTATTGTAATGCGTAAAGCTGTATATACATTCAATTGTCTTCCATTAATAATTCAGCTTTGGCAAGCTGATATGTTCGAATATTGTTCCTTTTTTAAATGTAGTCTAATAATCTCCATTCTTTTTTATTGGGCTTGGATCGGTCATCTTTAATTACTTTGTACTGTGTCTTTTTAGGCGGCCACCACCAGTTACCATTTTCCTCTCGCAAAGATGGTTTATCGTCGTTTGTACGGACGCCAGCACATCAACCTACCACAATCTGTCAGATTTCTTTAATAGATTTTCAACTTTATTGCTAAAGCTTAAGGTTCAAAGTTGATTGGGAAAATCTGACAGTTAGGTGTAGCTTGATGTGCTGGCGTCTGTACGGCAGTGTATTGGAAAAGAATGGGGTAGTATCCTCCTGGTGTTACGAGGACTAAAACACGGTGAACTCGATTATAGTGGACTGTATTACATTTATTATACTCGTAAGTTAACAAGAATGAAACGGTAAAGAATACGACTCGAACGCGAACGTTAAGAAAAGGTAGGTGCAAGCGCTCGGTAGCGTGGACGATGACGCAGTGCTGTGCCGGCCGGTGCGCGCCCGCACGTCGAGCCCCTCTCCGCGACCGCTGCTCCCCGTGGTCGCCCGGCGCGGCGTGATATTCTCGACATGCTCCCGGCGTTGAAGAGTTGTCTTCAATGATTATACTGGAAGAGGGCAGATGGTGTTGTAAGCGCGTCGGACTATTCCCCTTTTTGTTTTTACGTCTGCGACTCGGCTTATGCCGTCCCTCCCAGGTATGAGACGTACGATACGACCCAGTGGCCACATCAGTGGCGGTGTCTGTTGCTCCTTGAGTAGTACCATTGCTCCCTCCTCAAGCATCCCATCGGTGTCCATCCACTTGGTTCTCTGTTGGAGGTAAAAGATATACTCGTTAGAGAATCTGTTCCAGAACTGTTGCTTCAGGTGTTCAATGCGCTGGAACCGTTTTAGGCTGGAGATGTTCTGGTTGATGACTTGCGGATGCGGCAGGGATGTGAGAGATCGTCCAATAAGGAAATGGGCAGGAGTTAAGGGGTATAGGTCTGATGGATCAGTGGAAAGAGGAGTGAGAGGACGAGAGTTTAGTATTGCCTCAACCTGAATCAGACACGTAGACATCTCTTCGTAAGTGAGATGTGCGAAGCCTAGTATACGTCTTAGGTGATGTTTTATGGATTTTACGGCAGACTCCCATAAGCCACCGAAGTGTGGGGTGTATGCCGGAATGAAATTAAAATTGATACCTGTATCTGCCATTTCCGAAGAATAGTCCTGTTTTAATATGCCAGCTATTTCGTTACAGGTGCCAATAAAGGTTGTACCATTGTCGGAGTAAATGGTCTTTGGTTTACCACGACGAGCAATGAACCTGTTCAGTGCTGCAATAAAGGCATGTTTGGTTAGATCTGAGACAAGCTCTAGATGAACTGCTCTGGTGGCTAGACAAACAAAAACACATATGTAAGATTTGACTAATCTACATCCTCTACCTTTGCGGTCGGCTAGGAGGATGGGTCCGGCATAGTCTGTACCAGTCTCTAAGAAAGGAAACTCTAACTGAACTCGTTCCTTAGGCAAGTTACCCATGATAGGTTGAACTGTTCTACCGTTGAATCGTTGACACTTTACGCACTTATGTACAGTTGATTTAGCAAGGTTTCTACCACCCAACGGCCAATACTCATGTCTTATTGTGGCTAAGAGTAACTGTGGACCAGCATGGAATAAGCGCAAGTGGTAGGTATTAAAAAGAAGTTTAGAGAAGCTATGCTTGCTGCAGATAATAATAGGGTGCCTGACATTATAATCATAGCAAGAATTATCAAATCTGCCTCCGACTCGTATAATGCCAGACTCGATAAAGGGTGATAGTTTCTTAAGGCGATTTTTATTTGGTAATGGTTTACCGGATGAAAGTAGCTCGTGTTCTTCAGGAAACATTTCCCTCTGAACTGTTTTAATTATAAAATCAGCGCTGTAGGACAACTCTGAGTTAGTAAGAGTAAGACTGTGACTATGTATCCTTTTAGAACGATTAATGAATCTAAATACATATGCTAGTAGACGTTGTAAATGTAAATAGTTAGATGAATTATTAATTAAGGTTTGAAATGAATTATTGTGTATATCTGTATTTGGATTAGTGATAGGTAATGATTGGTTGATAGAATGTGACTTTAATAGTTCGGGTAGGGTTGTGTTCACATCGGTATAAGGCGTTGAAGGCCAAAGAGCTGGGTCTGTAAGTAGGAATGAAGGTCCTGACCACCACATGGAAGATTGACCTATGAGGTCAGCGCTCAGACCACGGGAGACAAGATCTGCAGGGTTGTCCTTGGACGGCACATAACGCCAGGTATAAGCACCAAACCCTTCCCGTATCTCCGAGACTCGATTTCTGACAAACGGCTTAAGTGTGTTAGGTGAAGCAGACAGCCAACCTAAGACGATCATCGAATCACACCAAAATATGCATTTGTCAGGTTTAAGTGTTAACGACTCCAGTACTTTTGTACACAACCTGGTCCCTAATAAGGCACCACAAAGCTCTAGCCTTGGGATTGTGGTAGACTTGATTGGTGCGACCTTACTTTTGGAGGTGAGCAGATGTGTGTGGACGGTGCCGCTACTAGCTACAGAGCGAATATAATGCAAGCACCGTATGCCTTTTCTGAAGCATCTGTAAAGATATGTACTTCCACGGATAAAGGGCTGTCACATATCACCCAGCGTGGTATGTTGAGATGATTCAGCTGTGGTAAAGTCTGTGTGAACTTCAGCCATAACTTTTTAATGTCCACATTAACCTCGTCGTCCCATGCACACTTGTCTACCCATAATCTTTGCAATATTATCTTGACCTCGATAATACACGGACAGACAAGACCAAGAGGATCGAATACTTGCGCTATTGTGGAAAGTATGTGTCGTTTTGTGATTGTAGTGCCTGTATGTTTTGGTATCTGGATGGAGAACGTAAGACAGTCTGTATGACAACGCCAGTTGAAACCGAGGGTTTTACTTGGTTCGTCAATACTCAGGTTAACTGTGTCAGGTGTGTCTGTATGTGTTGTTGTGGATGAATCAAGTGTGTTTGTAGCGATTGCCTTAAGTATTTGAGCATTGTTAGACTGCCACTTGCGAAGATTGAGTTGTGCGGTCTTTAGTATGCTGGTAACATCTGTACACAGCGATATAGTGCTCTCTATAGAGTCACTACCCGACAGATAATCGTCGACGTAAAAATCATGCTGTATAGAGTGTTGTGTACGTGTGTGTGTTGCTTCCTTTGCCAACTGAGACAAACATCTTGTACTTATGAACGGAGCAGATGCTGTTCCGTAAGTGACGGTATTTAATGCGTACGTTTTAAGTGGTAATGATGGATCGGTGCGCCACAATATCTGTTGTAGAGATCGCTGCGATTCGTCGACTAATATTTGCCGATAGAATTTTTCGATATCTGACGATATGACGTATTTATGCTGCCGAAACCTCAGCAATATGGATATTAAGTCATCCTGGACTACAGGCCCTATGCTTTGAATGTCGTTAAACGACTTACCCGAAGTTGTGACGGCTGATGCGTCGAAGACAACTCGAAGCTTGGTCGTTGTACTGGACTCTCTGAAAACACCATGATGTGGAAGGAAATATGCCTGAGATGAAGAAGGCTGAGATACTTCGCTCATGTGACCTAATGCTTCATACTCCTGCAAGAACTCTGCGTAGCGATGCTTAAGTATTGGGTCTCTATCTAGTCTACGCTCTAACGACAGAAAGCGACGTTTAGCCATCTCAAAGGAGTTACCCAATGTTTCAGGGGATTCCTTTAAAGGGATGGTGACTATGAAACGTCCATCAGCGTTACGCTTAGTTGTGCTTATGTAGTTCTGTTCACATGCTCGCTCTTCGGATGTGAAATTGAACTTAGGTGAGATGGAGTCAAGTTCCCAGAATCTTGAGAGATCCATGGGTGCTTGTACGTGTGTGTTGTGCTTGTTATGCGTGAACATACACACTGATGAGTTCGTTAAGTTAGGTTGAGGTATGGTACCTGATATGAGCCATCCAAGCTTTGTCTCGAAAAGCGTCGGCATATGCCTACCTAACTGTATACGATTGCGACCGATCACACTCCAAAAGATGTCGGCTCCAACAAGTATGTCGATGGAGGAGGGGACATTGAAAGATGGATCCGCCAGACTTATGCCTGCTGGTAGCTGCAAGTCACTTAAGTCTATGTATGTATGAGGTATATTAGTAGTTATATTTGGCAAGACAAAACAATCAATGTCAATGTTATAAGACCCATCACACGATTGTAAATGTAAAGCACAAGATTGCGTAATGGTAGACACTTGACTGTTTATGCCTGCAACGTGTGAGCTTACACTACGAATAGGTAAGTGTAGCTTACCACAAAGGTCCTTGGTCACAAAGTTTGCCGTGCTTCCATTGTCAAGTAGGACTCTGGCGCTGTGCGGCATCCCAGAATGGTCCGTGACCCTTACCGATGCTGTGGAGAGCAATATATGACGAGATGAAAAATCATGATTAGTGCCAGCTAAAGTTATATGCTCTCTGTTAGAGCTAGGATCATCATCATGAGAATGCAACATTGTATTATGCCTTTTCTTGCAATACTTGCAGTGACCAAGTGGACAAGTTGCTTCTAAATGACCTGGACGTAAACAATTCAAACAAAGTTTGAATTCTTTCGCTTTAGATTCGCGTGCTGCGACTGTAAGCGCCTTAAATTGATCGCAACTAAATATGTAGTGACTTTGTTTACACAGGGGACATGAATTGTTAAATTTCCCCTTACTCGACGAGACAGAGAAGCTTTTTGGCTTACTGTGCGACGACTCTGACTTCGGTTTTAAATTCTTAGCCTCCTCGAGCGTTTCTAAAAGATTGCATCGGTTAGAAATGAACTTGGTAAAACTGTCCAAGGATGGATACTCAGTCAGAGTGTTCCTATACTCTTCCCACTGTCTGCCAGTAACCGGGTCCAACTTTGATGCCATTAAATGTATAATAATTTCACCCCAATGCTGTACGAACAGCCCCAGCGTTGCCAGTGATCTCAAGTTCTTGCTGGTTACATCAACAATTTGGCGTAAACCCTGGCTACCCTCTTTTTGAAGTGGTTCTACATTAAATAAGGCTTGAATATGATTATTTATTAATAATTGCTTGTTGTCGTACCTCTCACATAACAACTGCCATGCATTGTCGTAGTTGTCCCCTCTGAAATCTAAACTTTTAATAACAAGTGCTGCGCTGCCATTGAGTGACGAGCGTAGGTAGTGAAATTTATTGATATTATCTATACTTTTCTCCTCATGGATCAATGAAATATAAATATCCTTAAACTCCAACCAATCCTTATAGCCGCCGCTAAAGTGGGGTAGATTTATTTTTGGAAGTCTAACATTATTATGTCTAGTAACCACTGAAAGCTGCTCATCGGAGCTTACCTTAGACACCAGTTGAGCGCGATGCTGTGACAGAAGCGCGCGAGCAGATGCCAGCTGCCTGTAGTAATTGCTCTCGAATTGCTCACGTTCAAAAAATTGCTCGTCGGGCTGGTCAGACAGGTACTCCAATTGACTCTGAAATTGATCATAGGTGGCATATAAGGTGACTATTTTCTCAATTCTTATCTCTAATTCGACAAGTTGTACCTCACTAAGCTGTTCGCAAGATTTAGCTGTAGTTACGAAGGTTGTGAATTGAGTAAGCTGCGATTTTACTGAGGCGCGCTTTTTTGTAAGCTCCTTAATCTTCATTTCTTCAGCCATGGCTAAATAGGAAGGCAAGCCCTAAGGTAAAGCAAGTTGGCAAGAAAAAGATTGATTGAAGAACAAATGCTAAAAGCACTGAAATATACTGTTATAGTGCGCCTGTATAATAGTAAAGAGAAAAACAGCTGATCGTTGAAGCGTTGCTATTCAAAACCGGTAGGCGGTTAGAAAAAAGATTTGAATTTAAAGTGTCAAACTGTGAGGTGAAAAAAAAAATAAAAATAATGTAGGTAGTTACTTATGGCAGTATGTTACTAATGTTATAACTAAATTAATAAGCACTTATTTCTAATTATTAATGGATGGGATTCTACTTTAATGGGACTATTCTACTTGTATGGGTTGTAAGTTGTCACTGGTTAAAATTGAAAATGAAAATGACAACTCGGAGTGTAAATGTATGTTTGATTCTACGGGATAAACAAGTTAGTAGGCAATGTTATGCGGTATGACGAATAAGGATCTACTAATGTATGATTCACTGGTCTAATGCACTATCTACTACTCTTGTGGAATGAAAGTTAGTATATGAATTATGTATATGTTAGTAAGGCTATGGAAAGATCTCACGAAATCCGTTGACTGCTCGTCCAAACCGAACGTCTTCTTGCTTCCAATGGATTGCGATGTTCTCGGGCTCCGCTTGGGCTGCTACGCTGCGATGACCCAGCTACGATGACCACTGTAGAACTGCTTGCTCCAACAAAAGCGCCCCTTCACAAAAGTGCCGATAATGATGACCGAAGACGGAACCAGGTTCACACGAAGGGCGATTAGCCGTCTTGATCTTCGAAGTCTTTTTCTAACGGCCGTTTTCAAATTTTGAAAAAAAAAACCGCTTGACATTCCCAGTAACTGGTCAATTACACGTCAAAGGACCATAGAAAAGAATGGGGTAGTATCCTCCTGGTGTTACGAGGACTAAAACACGGTGAACTCGATTATAGTGGACTGTATTACATTTATTATACTCGTAAGTTAACAAGAATGAAACGGTAAAGAATACGACTCGAACGCGAACGTTAAGAAAAGGTAGGTGCAAGCGCTCGGTAGCGTGGACGATGACGCAGTGCTGTGCCGGCCGGTGCGCGCCCGCACGTCGAGCCCCTCTCCGCGACCGCTGCTCCCCGTGGTCGCCCGGCGCGGCGTGATATTCTCGACAGTATGGTTGGTACTAAAATTACTGAAAACAAGAAAACAACTATCGTGATTGTTTTACTCAAGGATCCCCATAGCATTATTTCAATCTACATCAAGTCGACTGGTATACCGGTGAACCCTTAAAGAACTACTTTATAGATAATGGCACTACACTGTTCATCAAAAGTCTTCTCTTAGTCCTCTGGCTTAATAATTGTTCACGTGTGAGTATTTATACTGCTGGCGGCATTAATTAGCCTTTTTAAAAGCCCACCGGGCTACTATATAATAGACCGACACCATTTTGTAAATATCTTATAATCAAAACATGTTATCATTCGGACCTATTTACAAAAACAATAGACCTATATAATAATTATATAACTTAATTTAATACTACCCAACCAATAATAATAAGTTAATTATGCAATATTCGTTCTATACAGGAATACACAATTGTTTTGGTTATTTCACACAATATCTTTATATAGGTAACATTTTATATCAAAACCACAAAATATCGAAGGCGCGTGAAACCTCAATGAAACTTATTTACAGTAAACTACGTTGCGCAGTAATATTTGAAGGCATGAAATAAAAAAGGAGTCAAAATTTAAGCCAGTATTATAAATTTTGTTTTGATGCAAACAAATATGGTGTCACTCAGTTTTGACCTCGTCCATATAATATGTTGCGATACAAAGTAGTTAAATTACAACGGTAATTGTAAGTATTATAACATTTGTAACACGTTACACTTAAATAGCTCCAATCATTCTTTTACTACATTCTAATGCTAGTCTAATGCTTTGGTAATGCAATTAGCATCTTCATTATAAATAATATTGCTAGTAGGTATAATGCTTCTGTAATGCGATTGGCAACTGCATTGACCGTAATAATTCTTCTTTAATGCGATTGGTATCTTCTTTGATCATAATTATCTGTTTAAAGATATTTATTCTCATAAAGAACACAAATAGTTCACTTAAAATATGAGATTATAAATAGATCATACACATATACTAGTACCTACATCATAACTCCGTGAGTCGACTATATACATATAAACTGAGAGCGATAACAAAATACATATATTGAAATAGGGTTCTAGAGAAATTGAGTACACATGGTTAGTTACTAAATTTTAGATACATGAGTTATTAACATTTTTTAAAGATATTTGTACTTACTTTTTACATTAATCATATCATCTGGCAGTTTATTATATAGCACTGCTCAAACTCAAACTCAAAACATTTATTTCAATTAAACCTTGTACAAGCACTTTTGAATTGTCAAAATCTGCTCCTTTAATTGCGGGCCGCCTCGTCGGGCACCTGGTGAGGACGGGGCCAGATCCTGCGGACTGCCAGTTTGGCTTCCACAAGGGGCGCTCGACGGTGGATGCCATCATGCGCGTGAGAGCCCTCACGACGGGGGACGCGGTGTCCCGGGGTGGGGTCGTCGTGGCGGTGTCACTCGACATCACCAACGTGTTTAACACCCTGCCCTGGGGCTGCATTGGGGAGGCACTCCGGTATCATCGGGTGCCGACCTACCTCCGTCGAGTAGTCGGGGCGTATTTGACGGACAGAGCCGTCATCTACCCCGGTCGCGATGGGGAGTGGAACCGGCGAGAGATGTCGTGCGGTGTCCCACAGGGATCGGTTCTGGCGCCGCTCCTGTAGGATATCGGTTACGACTGGGTGCTGCGGGCCGACCTCCCTGATGGCGTCAGCGTGGTTTGCTACGCTGACGACACGCTCGTCCTGGCGCAAGGGAGGTTGCATCAGGCGGCGGGCGACGCGATGACACGCGGGGTTGCGATAGTCGTGGAGAGGATCCGGCAGTTGGGTCTTGAGGTGGCATTGCACAAGTCCGAGGCCATGTCGTTTCCGCGCGCCACTCATACAGGCGCGCGGAGGTACTACGCCGGGGGGAAACTCCGCTTCCGTGGCAAATCGCGGGGGAGCGGACGGACCTCCGGCGCGATCTCATGGCGGCATGGAAAGAGCGACTGTCGCAACCCAGTGCAGGGCACGCCACGATAGCGGCGGTAAGACCTCTCTTTGGTGGCTAGAGAGGCGTCATGGCGCCCTCACCTAACGCCTGACGCAGGTCCTCACCGGACACGGAAGTTTCGGGAGGTTCCTGCACATCATCAGGCGGGAGGAAACGCCCGGGTGTCACCATTGCCAGGATCGCCCAGAAAACACGGTGGAGCATACGGTAGAGATCTGCCCCGCTTGGGCAGAGCACTGCCGTGTCCTCGTAGAGGCAATCGGCAGCGGCGGCGAGCTCTCGCGTCCGGGCCTGGTTCAAGCCATGGTCCGGGGCGAGAGGGAGTAGGGCGCAGTCGCCTCCTTCTGCGAAGCAATTATGCTAGCGAAGGAGGCGGCGGGACGGCTGAGGGAGAGAGCCTCCCATCCCAGCCGCCGCGGGAGACGCTCCGGGCGGCGGGGCCGCTCGACGACTCTTGGCCACAGTAGGCGCGGGCCTGCGGGCGGAGAGTAATGGGTAGCTCACCGTCCGATCAGGACCAGGCCCGTGCCGGACGGCGCGTACGTGTTCCACGCGCGCTTCAAAGAGATGTCAGCATCAAAAGAAGGGGCCCGTCAGGGCTGAGGCCTGCCGGGACAGCGGGATTGTCCGAAAGGGTTACCGCTGGCCCGGAACATAAAGGGCTAAGGAAGGAACACGGGTGGGTTTTAGTCAGTAAGAGTCTAACACTCCCTTCCGCTCCACCCAGAGCGGGAGGGGGTCCATTTGATGATTTTCCATCCTGAAAAAAAAAATCTGCTCCTTCATATAAAATGTTTTTCCTCCCGTAATTGGTTCTGCGTGGCCTAAGTTCTAACTTGTTGCGATTTCGGGTGTGGTATCCGTGATCTCCTTTTTTGAAAGTAAGTTGAGAGTGGGTTTATTATCTATTTTTTATTTTTATAATTTTTCTTATTATAATGCATGTTTTGAATATGTATAGTTGTTGTATGTTGAATATCTTAGTGTCGTTGTATATTTGTTTAGTTGTTGTCAGGTAGTGGTAATTGTACAGAGTTTTAATAAGTTTGTTTTGTATTACTTGAATGTCATTTATGTAGGTTTTAGCAGCACATCCCCAGGTGAGGTTACTCCCCACAGCTCCAGGTGACGATTCACGAGTGCATTGTATATCATGGGTTTCATTCTGTGTGGGATACAACCAGAAAGTCTACGTAATGCCCTAGTGAGAGAAGAGATTTTGTTACGCATGTTTTCAATGTGGTTACACCATGATAGTCTAGGGTCCAGAGTTAAGCCTAAATACTTTTCGTTTGTTCACTTTTGTAGGGATTGATTATCTATGGATAGTTTACTATTGCTAGGTATTTTTTTATTTTTTGCTGCAAAAACCATTTACGACCGTTTTTCGGGCTGATGTTCAGCAAATTGTACTTGAACCATTCATTAAGTGATGATAGGTCAGCTTGCGCTTTCCTGACAACCTCTTGAACATCATGTTCAAAATAGAAGAGACAAGTGTCGTCAGCGTAAAGAGTGATGTCGCCAGTAACATTAACGTTTTTTATGTTATCTACGTACACAAGGAAAATAGGGGTCCTAAAATTGATCCCTGTGGTATTTCGCAATTTAATGTAGCTGGTGTACTCTCATAATTGTTAATTTTGACTATTTTAAACCTGTTTGTAAGGTATGATTCCATGACTCTGTATGCCGATCCCGTTATTCCCACGTTACTGAGTTTTTTAAGCAAAAGAGAACGACAAACTGTATCGAATGCCTTCTTCAAATCAATGAAGATCCCAGACCTATAACTTTCTTGTCAATTTATGTTTTAATTTTAGTTATTAAGTCTATTGTGGCTGATAGGGTGTTCGATTTAGGACGGAACCCGTATTGCTGGCTATAAAGGAAATCAATATTATTTAAGTGGTTTATGAGGTGTCTGAAAATTATTTTTTCAAAATTTATTTATTGTATGTATAAGTAGCAGTAGAACAGATATAGATCGGTAATTGCTAGGGTCAGATTTGCTTCCAGACTTGTATATTGGCGTTACTTTTGTAACTTTTAGACTATCCGGGAACCTTCCCATTTCAAAGCATTTATGAATGCAATTACTATTTAATAATGCTAATACAATGCGCCTGTAATGCTATTAAATAACTATTGTGAACCTATTTAGGATCTAAAGCCGTATAATTTGTGCCCAAACAAGCATTACAGTAGCCGTATAAACGTTTGTAATGCTACTATAGAACTAACTCAAAATGCAAAAACGATCCAGAAATGCTGTAAGTCGGCCGTTATACTGCTTTGATGTGCTACTTGCTGCAGGGCCCATTGATTTTTTCCACCCTGTATACGTACAAGTGGCAGCACAAATATTGTGACATCGAAGGAACACCAAAAGTATCTAGTGAGACAAGAGACGGATATAGGATGCTGTATAGGCTTCAAAAATATTTGTCAATATATCAACGGACATGTCTTGCGTCATAAATACTACTGCGTCATATTGCCTATAGGTACTGAATTAAATCCATTCATACCTATTTCGCTGTGATCGAAAATATCTGACAACGATTTGACAAATTATGACATATATTTGCCGTCATATATATTAGTGGATGAATAATGAAATCGGATATTATTGCCGAGGGTCATAGTAGGCGATATATTTATATTTTTTATGCTCGTGACTGTAGTACATACAATCAACAACTCGTCAGCGGTATTACTTGTGCTACAAAAACCCTGTCACGACGTGACGACGTAAAGGTGCTGACAATGTCAAATTGTTACCACTGATATTGGGTTAACTGCTCGAAAGCTATCTATCACACTAACTACCTAATCCGTAGACCCTCGCGCAGCCGACACCGACCCGGGTACCCGGCAGCCTGAGCGTGTGAAAAGGGACTTGAAATGAACTGGAATGGACCAGTACACTCGGAAGTTGAAGCTTCCGCTTGAGTTTTCGCATGATAAGAAAGGGTTTAAGGATTAATATAATTATTACAATATTATCTTTAAAGTTTCTTGTTCCGTACAAGACTTTCATCTTTAGAATTTTAGAAATAAAAAAAAGTTGCTTTTAAAGCAAAATTCTCGAAAACTAGGCAGCGGTGAGCGGTGAGCCTATAAAGGTTCACCGCTGCTTTCTATGGTCAGCTTGCGCGCTGACCTATCATCAGTTAATGAATGGTTCAAGTACAATTTGCTGACCATCAACCCGAAAAAAAGGCCGTAATGGTCTTTGCAGCAAAAAATAAAAAATTACGTAGCAATAGTAAACTATCCATAGATAATAAATCCCTACAAAAGTCAACAAACGAAAAGTATTTAGGCTTAACTCTGGAACTTTTTTTTTTTGTTCCGGTGTGGAAAATTGTCATGGATGCCCTGTGGCGGGCGGCGGGGTCTGTCTGCTTATGCCTCCCACCTACTACTATATTGTTAGTACCATTTCAGTAACCTATCTACTATTGTATTGTATTTTACTGAGTAGGTACATTCACCTACTCACCGTTTACACCGAGGTAGGTACAGTGGCAGATTTACACATTTGCCGCCAGTAGGCTATTAAAATTTTGCCGCTCCTACCGACCTCTCGTTCCTAGATTATTTTTACAATCCAACAATTTGGTTGAATAGCACAAGAAATAGCTTTTGGGTATATTACTGAGCTAATCAAAGCAAAATCATGTACTAATAATAAGGCGGCAAAGCAACCTCCCGGTCTTCTGAGTTTATCCAGGGTGACTTGTCGTTTGACGTACCTATTCCTTTTAGATCGTGATAATGCAGGCGCGGTCACAGCCCAATATTTGGGGGGGGGGGGGGGGTCACCATGGGTGCCGAAGAATATTTTTAGGGTGGTCCTCGTTGGTCTAACGGCGTTATTGCTGAGCATAAGATCCTGGGTTCAATCTCCAGGTTCGGGTAAAGTCTTATTAAGTTTTTTCATCAGGAATTTCTCAGAAGCAGCCTGGAGTCTGGATTAGTGCCCGGTTGGTGGAATTAGGTTTGCCCCCTATGACATTGGACTTAAACATAACTGGTAAAATGTGGGTGTAAGTAGGTACTATAATATGTAAGGTGGGTGTACCATGGAAGGCCACTCTAACAAATAAACAGTTATTATTCGTTTATTTACTGGATAAATAAAACTAACAAATATTTAAGTAATACTTTTTTTTATTACGTAACATATAAACCACTTTTTTGAATTGCAGATTTAATCAATATTGATTAAACTTAAGTTTCATTGAACTCTTCCAAATGGCCTTGCTAAAAACAAGGCGCCTTAGAAGGCCATTATAATAAATCAGTCATTTAACACTAAAAGTTACTGAATAGCGATTAAATCTACAATAAAAACAAGTGGTTTATATGTTACGTAATAAAACAAAGTATTACTTAAATATTTGTTAGTTTTATTTATCCAGTAAATAAACGAATAATAACTGTTTATTTGTTAGAGTGGCCTTCCATGGCACACCCACCTTATTTTAACGTCGTCGATTCTCGATATGGAAGAAGCGAGGGACCGTACTGCCAAAATATTAGCGCGCGCGATTCGCCGCCGCGTCTGTGATTTCCAGTTCGATGGGTGTTTGTGTAAATAGAAGGAATTTGTCCTCACATGGGAATAACTACGAAATTTTAATAATTGGCCTTCGAAGGAGCATGGCCTTCCATGGTCCACCCACCTTAGGTACACCTCTACCTAAGCCTTCGGGGATTAAAGGCGTGATGTTATGTGAATGTTGATGTACGGACGCCAGCACATCAAGCTACTACAATCTGTCAAATTTCTGTAATAGATTTTCAACTTTATCGCTAAAGCATAAAGTTCAAAGTTGATTGGGAAAATTTGACAGTTTCGGGTAGCTTGATGTGCTGGCGTCTGTACCTACATCTCCAGCTCCACATTACTTATGCTATTCAGGGACGCAGCTTTTACATGGGGGGTACTTAATAATACTGTTAAATTGGTCACAGCATTTTTTTATAAATAGTATGTAGTGTGAGAAGAGCAAGCGAAGCGAGCTCGAAATTTTTTAACAATCCGGCTCGTTTAGATTAGGTGTTTTTTATATTTTCAAACAGAAATAGGAGTTACATTGACGACTTATGCAGGCAAGTCTAAGCAACTATGAGAAGGTAGAATGCACAAGCGAGCGAAGCGATCTCGAAAATTTTAAACAAACTTGGATAAGTTAGATTTAGGTACTTCTCATAATTCCAAAATCACTAGGCATTACTTGCTTTGTCGACTTATGAAGAAAAGCTCATAGATAAAGAGAATGTATAATGCAAGAGAGAGCGAAGCTAGCCTGGAAATTTTAGCACCCTAACTTGACTAGGTTCTGTTTTACTGCAGTTAAAGTCTTGAAATCTGGCCTTTACCTTTGGACCTTACGTATGAGCGGGGTGCCCAAATTGAGTGGTTAGTAGGTATTACTGACTTGTCGCTTAGTTCAAGACATCTTTCCGACGACTTTTCCCAAAAAGTCATCGGAAAGATGTCTTGTGGACTGCTTGCTGCAAGACATCGGAAAACTGTTTGATTTCTGTAAGAAGGTAAACAAAAAGAATCGGTCGCCAAATTTGCCGCCCCTAAATTCTGCCGCCCTAGGCTCAAGCCTACTCAACCTGCTGGCAAATCCGCCACTGGGTAGGAAAGGTTGTAGTTTGGTCTGGTAGATGGATTTTCATAATGATGTCACATAACTTATGTGTAAGTACCTCCTATACTTTGCAAATGAGAGATGTTTGTTGTAAGTATAAAAAAAACAAAGGCGATAAATCTCGATCGTCTCGTCTCAATTCGCCATCTTGTTATTAAAACGACGCCTCCTACCTTTCACATTTATTTTATAGAGGATATTCATTAATTTCTTTAATTAACGCCGTACTTACATAGTCAATGCCGGAAAAAATTTCGTCACTGAATTAGCTTGAAAAAAAAAAATTTTTGACCATTTCAATGATTTTATTTCAGGCCCCGCTTTGTGAAGTCCGTGCCTCGGGTATCTGCTTTATGAATGAATCTGTATTCTATGGAGTTTTAAAAATTATATTTTCGCTCGAGTCCCCGAGTAGCCGACCAACCTACTCGCTATTTCTAATTTCAATACATTAGTGTTGTTTTTATATAAGTATCTAAGGTTTTCGCTGTATAAAAGGCTCAATGGTATAGGTACCTATAACTAATTGAGTTTGGGAAACTAACAAGGGAATATAATTTTTATTTAATAATAATGGTAATAGGAACGCTAAAACATTTCTGAATTATTCAATTTCTATAGTTCCCACGTGTTATAAAACACGGAAAACACCTAATTATTGATTAGTGTAGGCACGGTAATAATAGTCTTTATACTGTGGTGTAGGTAAGTAGGTCCTACTTGAGAAGTTGGTACTTAGGCAAATGAAAGACGTGAGTCGATAGCGTATACTAAACTACTGACGTTCATACAAGATGTCCTCTTATATACTACTCGATAATAAATAGAACAAATGTGGGTAACCGAATATATTAAAACTCTTCACCCTTTTTTACGATGATAAATCATCAAATGGCTCCCTCTCTGGGTGGAGCGGAAGGGAGTGTCAGACTCTTACTGGCTAAAACCCATCCATGTTCCATCCTTAGCCCTTCATGTTCCGGGTCAGCGGTAACTCTTTCAATCCCGCTGAAACTCTTCATCCTAAATAATACACATATCCTTAAAACAAGAATCATTACACCCTAAATAGATATAACTAAAACAATGCCAAACTAGCCTACCGTACAATTATTAAGACTAACATACAATTCAACAAATGTAATACTTTAACTAATAAATAATACATAAATAACCTTCCTTACGATTTAGAAAATTACAATCTTATTGATACTAAAATATATATCAACCAACTTGATTTTGGTGGTCGTTTAAACCGATACTCCCGTATAGGACGGGTTCGAGGTACTTCCGGAACAAGATTCTCGGAATTAGGAACACTTATACAGGGATCAGGATTAGGAGGGAACATTAGATACAGAACCCAGCTGTCCGCGGATGTAGAGTAATGTGGACGGCAACACATCGGCCGTCGCGGTTCGGTCCGGACTACACTCCCCTACGCTCCTTGGGGCCCGCGACTCAAGATGTGGTACCTCTGTGCTGACAGGGGCTGGTGTCACGTATGGCACCTTGGAACCCTCCGCTTCGAGAAGACTCCGTTCTGTCGTACTAGTTGGACAATTCAAAGAACTACGCGATCTGATCCATCCACAACCCTATAATCAGTAGTACCCATTCTTTTTACTATTTGCCCGGGCAGCCATTTTTCATTAAGTACCCCTATACTGCCTTATCCATATTTCCTCCCCTAACTGTAAAGAACGTTCCGTACCTACCCTTTGTTGCCGTTCCTGAACCTTTTTCACTTTCTCGTCTCTGTTGGGCCTCCAATTTTGTACTTACGTAAATTCTCATCTAAAATTAGCGTTGCTGGACTTTCCCCGGTAGAACAGTGTTCTGTATCTCGATAATGTAATAAAAAGGTACTCAAAAATAAATTAATATTTCGCTTTCATAATTGTTCTTTTCATAGTACGTACTGCATTTTCCGCTGCCCCATTTGATGCTTGGTGGTATGGAGCAGAAAAGATATGTTCTACGCCACGATTTGTTAAAAAGTCTGATAATTCTTCACTCGTAAACGGGGGACCATTATCTGAAACTATTTGCCTAGGTAAACCCCATCTAGAAAAAATTTCGGTGAGTTTTTCAATAGTAAAAGTAGCCGCTGTACTAGGTACGGGAAATATTTCTAACCATTTCGTCCTTGCATCAACCACTAGCAAAATAGGACCTAGGAAATCTAGATGTACCCTCGCCCATTGTGCCCATGGTCTAGCGGGCCAGGAGCACGGCGCGGCGTGGGCTACGTGCCGCTGCGGCGCGTCCACCTACCCCGCGCACACCGCGCACTCCCGGCACTTCGCCTCCACCGCCTCGAAGATGCCCGGCTACCAAACATAGCTCCTAGCTGAGGCTTTCGTCTTTACAATACCCATATGGAGTTCATGTAACTCTCGTAATACTCGACAGCTTCCCGGAATCACTATCCTGTGTCCCACATGACGCAACCTAACTCTTGTTACAGTTCCTCACCACGGTTAAAGTACGGTTGTGATTCCCGTATTTCATTATCCGTTGGCCTCATATCTCAAATGTAACTTATAACTCTGCTTAGCATCGGGTCTCTCATAGTCTGTTGCTTTATTATATTATAATCTAGTAACAATGCATTTTGTGCGAAACGTAAATAAGTTTGCTCGGGGAGGGCATGTAATGACTCATCACTACTGCACAGGTACCGGTAATCTCGATAACCCGTCCGCACCGTTTTGTTTTGTGTTGACGTATTCTATGTCATACGTATATGCAGAAATGATCGCCCAACGCTGTAATCTACTCGCCGCCATGGCCGGAACGCCGTGCTTTGGAACAAATGTGCTCACTATAGTCTTTTCGCCCTATGATAAGTTCCCTGACAGTTCTTGTCTGACAATTGTAGTGACGTGACCTAACGAAATATAATCGATTTTTTTATAATATCGATTCAGTTGGCAAAGAAAATGGAATCGGATTTGTATTATATATATATTTTTATAATATAGCTTATGATCAGTTTGCAAAGTAAAACGTCGGCCATAAACAAACTGATGCATTTATAGCTGACGCTTCATCTATCGGAGAATAATGTTTCTCGGCGTTATATCAATGCGCGTGACATAATACCACCGACCGGTCGCGACCAACGGTGCTTGGCTGTGTGAGTACCCCACCTAATACCACGTGCACTGGCGTCACACGTCAACACTTAGTGCTTATCTGGGTCATAATGAGATGAGCCAACACTTCCGCGCCGGTTAATATTTTTTTAACTTTTACCAACTTTGCGACTTACATTTTTTTTTAAAGTTCATAGAATGGTGACAATATACTAGGTACTCAAATTCTTAACAACTTAGCATAAAAATTTACTAACCCTAGAAAGAACGCAACTCAGTAACATCCTTCCGCCTAGGAATTTTTACTATTGCCGTCTACGCCGTATCCGTATTTACTTTAATACCATCTTTAGATACCCTAAATATTTGACCTCATCAACCATGAATAGATACCTAATTTACTTCTTTTAAGCTTCATTCCATGATCTTGTATCCTTTGAAACACTGTTTCTAAAGTTTCTAAATGATTTTTTTGTGTCCCTGATGTACTTATGATACGTCATCAAGAAATACTTCTAGTGTCGCTAAAAAGGTTCGACATAATCCGCTGGAAGATGCCCGGGCTCGAAGACAAACCGAACACAAACAAACCTCTATGTGGGTGAATATCCCAGCAGCAAATTTTACGCGTCCACGTTGAGAATCGAGGTGTTAAATGATAGGATGTTTCTTATTTTTTTTTATAGTAAGCTACGTAACTTGTTTCAATTAGGGCCACATTTTTTTTTATAACTGTGTATTTAAATAAATAGGGAAAAAATAAATCGCCTTAAAATTCAAGTTAGGTGGCTTGTCCCAGCTCCATTTTTTGATATAATTGCATTCACCAAAGCAACAATTTGCTGTACAATAAAAAATAAATAAATTCGTTAGTATATGCTTAAGACACATTATCTAAAAACAATTAAACCATATTAGAAAATCTAATTTAAAAGCACAGGGTAGTCGATCAAAGTTTGTCCAAGTAAAAATCAAAATTTTGGTGGCACTTTTTCAACATACTATAAAATGAAGCTTCGTGTTCGTGCGTGTGCGATCAATCACATTTTATTATTTCACATCTCTCAGTTGTGCACTTGCGCGTAACAGGTGTGTGATTAGTGCTATGATTTTCCGCCAAAAACGTAAGTATCATCTTGGGTGGCACGGGGGACAAAAATTGTTCAATTTTTGGTGGATCGATTTGCTGTTAATTTTAAAGTGTTTTAATAGTAAGCTACACATTATAGATAGTGATTTGGGTTACGCATAAATCAGTGATATTAATTTAATTGTAACTAAAAACCCCTATTTTTAGAGATTTTTTTTATATCTGGTTTCAATTTTGGTGGCTCAATTTTGGTGGTTTTGGTGGCGCCACCGGTCCTTATTTTTCACGTAAACTGAAGAAAAAATTTCGCGACCAAAATTGAAAAAATATTCAGTTTGTTGATATTGACCCTTAACATTGTGTAAGACATCTGAAATCATTAAATGTTCAATACAAATATTGTTTGTTATTTTTGTATTAAGATACAAATTTCGCCACCAAAATTGAAAAAATATTCAGTTTGTTGATATTGACCCATGTGTATTAATTATTACTGTTAAATCCCTAGAATCATCCAATTTTATCTGATTATAAGCCTGGGACAAATAAATTTTCGAAAAGAACGTAGCCCCATTGACGTCTCTGCCCAGACCTCTAGCGCGCTGGTTCAACAGGCCCCGAGTGGTCCGCGGTGGGCGCTGAAGCAGCTGGACCGGGAGCTCCTCCTGGAAGCCTTAATCGTGCTGGCCTGGGTGTCATCACCGGACAGGCCTGCCGATATTGACGATGAGGCAGAGTGGTTCCGGGATGTGCGACGTGGCAATGCCCCGTGTCCGGCTAGGACGCGCCCGACGTCAAGTGTACACCAGGCGGAGCTGTACGAGTGTACAGAGCGGCGAGGACCGCCCTCCAAGAGGCTGTCCAGCAAGCCAAGGATATGGCCCGAGAGGAGATGGTGGAGACTCTGAACAGAGATCCATGGGGGCGCCCTTACAAAATGGTGCAGAATAAACACCGCACCTGGGCCCCCCCGCTGACGCAGTCTCCGCCCCCAACTGGTGGAGGAGGTGGTGAGCGCTCTGTTCCCTTCACGGGGGGAGTATACTCCCCCGCCCATAGCTCCGCCACTTCTGGTACCCGAAGCGGACCACGCGGTCGACGACGACGACATCCCTGAAGTGACCGGGGTATATCTGAGAGTGGCGATAGGTAGGGTGAAGGCCAAAAATACCGCCCCAGGACCCGACGGCTCACCAGGTAAAGCCTGGGTCCTGGCCTCGAGGGCTCTTGGGCCTCGACTGGAGGTGCTATTAAGTGCATGTATGGAGAGAGGCCAGTTTCCACTCCGTTGGAAGACGGGGAAGCTGGTCCTCATTCAGAAGCCAGGGCGAACTCTCCGTCCGCATACCGGCCCATCGTGCTACTCGACGAGGTCGGCAAGCTCTTTGAGAGAGTGACTGCAGGCCGCCTCGTCGGGCAGCTGGTGAGGACGGGGCCGGATCTTGCGGATAGCCAGTTTGGCTTCCGCAAGGGGCGTTCGACGTTGGACGCCATCATGCGCGTGAGAGCCCTAACGACGGGGGACGTGGTATCCCGTGGTGGGGTCGTCGTGGTGGTGTCACTCGACATCGCCAATGCGTTCAACACCCTGCCCTGCAGCTGCATTGGGAAGGCACTCCGGTATCACCGGGTGCCGACCTACCTCCGTCGAGTAGTCGGGGCGTATTTGACGGACAGAGCCGTCATCTACCCTGATCGCGACGGGGAGTGGAATCGGCGAGAGATGTCGTGCGGTGTCTCACAGGGATCGGTTCTGGGGCCGCTCCTGTGGGACATCGGTTAAGACTGGGTGCTGCGGGCCGACCATGGCGTCAGCGTGGTTTGCTACGCTGACGACACGCTGGTCCTGGCGCAGGGGAGGTCGCAACAGGCGGCGGCCAACGCGATGACACGCGGGGTTGCGATAGTCGTGGAGAGGATCCGGCAGTTGCGTCTCGAGGTGGCATTGCACAAGTCCGAGGCCATGTCTTTTCATGGGCCCCGAAACAACAACATTGGGATCCCAACTAACGGTAGGAGGGGTTCACATCGGCGTCGAGACAGCGATGAAATACCTCGTCCTCGACAGCCGGTGGAACTTCGTCGAGCACTTCTGACGTTTGGCCCCCAAACTGGAACGGGCCGGGGCCGCTTTCAAGCGGCTCTTGCCCAACCTAAGGGGGCCCAAACGTCTCCTACCGGAGGCTTTAGGCGGGGGTCGTGCGATCCATGGCCCTATACGAGGCCCCGGTGTGGGCGCGTTCACTGCGGCGGCGAGCCGCCCACTATCTGAACGCGCCCCAAAAGTTGGTAGTAAGGCTGATCCGGGGATACGGCACGATCTCGGGCGAGGTGGCATAAGCCTCCTTGCCGGACTGCCGCCATGGGATCTGGAGGCGATAGTCCTCGCGCGCCTGTATGAGTGGCGCGCGAAGGCACTACGCCTGGGGGAAACTCCGCTCCCGCGGCAAATCGCGGAGCGGAAGGATCTTCGGCGCGATCGCATTGCGGCATGGAAACAAATACTGTCGCAACCCAGCGCAGGGCCCGCCACGATAGTGGCGATAAGACCCCTCAATGTTTCACCTTCAAACATCATAGAACCGTAACATCAAACTTAGAAATGTGTGTTTCGATAAACGGGAGCATTATTAAATCACAACGAAAGGTTATCTCTTGCGATATAAATGCGTATTACAAGTCATGGCTAAGCAGATATCTTGAGCTCGACATACGTATCCCAGTAGGTACGCCAAGACAACTAGCCAGTAGAGACTGTACCGTTATATTTATCACACGAGAGTCAGTATTAATAATAACAATGTCTTACATCTCGATCATTTATTTGCTTTGTTTTTCTTTCGTAGTAGTAAGCGCTCGAAATGCGTTTATTATAGACGATCGCTTTGTGTGCACTGTCAAAAAGTCGTGCTTCGAGTGTTTGAAGTTATCTCAATGTTCATGGTGCCCGACGGAAAACAAATGCTACTCAAAGAACCTGCCGAAGTTTGGGGAGTTCTGCTCCAACGACACCATTGTTCACGTAGATTACGGTTGTAAGTTTGGAAAGATACAATCATTTGATTATTAATATTCTTGTTAAATAAATTGAAGGCATCAATTTTTGTACGATAGCTAGGTAGGTATTTGATGAAAATTACTACTTAAATAATCTAGCAATAGCATCAAAACCGCTTTTACAATAACAATATTAAAACTGCCTCAGGTGTCAAATCCAATTTTCCCAAAATTGTTTCTTTTTCTCCTGTTATATGTAATACCTATGTTCTTAACAAGGTATATTTGTTTAAGTTTTATATTTGTTTTAAGTATCTAAGTATAGTTCATGCTTTCACAAGAGTAGCAGAGGTTCCATGAAACAATCTTTGCATGAAATCTAAATTATTGTCTTCTTATCATTTCAGTGACTTTCGAAGAGAATGCAGAGTGTTCGTGCGGAAAGGGCGATGTAGGACGGAGCTGCTACCCGCCAGGTGTTACCGAGGGCCTGGAGTGCTCCGGCCGAGGCACCTGCGAATGTGGCCATTGCGTCTGCAACCCGAACCCTGATCCTAAATTCCCGACCAAGGTAATGACTGGGAAGACTATTCCTCGATTCAAGCACGAATGTTGTAATTAAAAAAAGCTATAGTTTCTCGTAGACTTAAGCCTTTTTCTCCCTTTTTCACAAATCTAGGTATTCATGATCTCAAGACTTCAGCCAAATAACTTATCTGGCAAATAGTCTGTTCCGTTTTCTATTATATCTAGTAGAAAATAAAAGCCTTAAACCTCAGCCTTACCAAAACTATCTTCTTCCAGATGGTGATGGGCGAATACTGCGAGTATGACAACTTCTCTTGTGACGATCCGAAATGCAACGAAGGACCATATTCTCTGAGCAATCCAATAGTCGTGGAGAGCCTCTCTAAACCTATCGACGACGACATCACAGAGTACTTTGACGACATTGACAGCCCAATGTCATAACCATAAAAATAAAGTAATTAATTTAATTTTAAACTGTAATTTAACATAAAATATGCTTTATATATTATAAGAACTTAATTAGATCTGTTACATTAAAGAAGTAGGTATATGTTCTGTTCATTACGTCCGTGGATAAATTTATAAGATTTCGTAATCATAATGGTGTTTGTTATTCAGTCACAAAGTATCGATTGCGAAAGGACTGCGTATGTATATATTAAAGTACCTAATATGTGTGGATAACAAATTATGAGATTACAAACAAAGCTATAAATAACGCATAAACCGCGCGAGTAGGTACTATCCTAACCATCCCCAATTGTAAAAGTAAAGAATCTATCTCATCTACGTAGGTAGGTACGTCGGGATTTCTGTGTGGAGTGAAAAGTTATCTGAATTTCTTTATAGCCAGCTATGCTAAGTTATGTTATGAAGAACGCTCGGGTGGATGGCTGTGAACCGCGCGGAGGCAATGAGGTTTTCAGCAAAAGCGTTGGAGCGAAGAAGCCGCGGCTCAATTAAGAAATTGATATGAGCCGGGCGTCTGTCGCGGATGGCTCATCGGTCTCAAGTACTGCCCGTTATGGTTACGCGAAATTAGATTTCAACGAGTCTATTTTCTCGCCCACAACGAGTTCACCTTTTATTTCCTCGATATTTATTGAACGCCTGCCTCAGATGGCGGGCTTGGAGAATCCCTCGCGGTAGTTTTTATAGGCACAGCGTTTTTAATTGAAACGTGGCAATAACTAATAGGTGGTTTTAATTGGGTAGGTACCTACTGATTGCAAACAATAGATTTTGTAAAACAAACATGTTATCAATGGTAATAACCGTGTTCGTTACACTGATACTAGTTGCTATATACCTATGTTTCCTAAGTTGATTTTGTTAGTTCTATTCCTGGACATCTCCATCTTTCAACGAATACACATACTAGCTAACTACTGACTTATATACCTACTTTAGGCATATAGTCGCTTTCATCTTGGAGTTTAGATACATATAATATAGTTGATTTAGACTCTTTAGAGGCAATGAACATGAATTTACGCTGCACCTAAGTATACCTACATAAATATTCGAAACACCGGGTTACCCGTTCCCTCTGACAGACTATGATTCCGATCTAATCTGAATCTTTCATCTGGTACAATTTAGGTCATTCGCTACACAGCGGCACAATAATAGTTTTTTCTTCTCGACTTGCATTTGCGGCTGAGCACTGTCTAGACGGATTCCACACTAAGTTCAATAAGTTGTCGGAAATCGAACACTTTGGTTTCCGGATAAACATGTAACTTTGCGAACAAAACGGGCGTTCCTGAATGTAAGTTTCGTGGTCATAGCCTCACTGACGGCGATACTGGCAAATTTCGCTTCCGACAAGGGAAGCATTTATTTATTAAAAGAATTGGCAATCTTTTATGGGAAAGTCGAATTTCCTTTTAATAAAAACTTTTTGGGTAAACGGCAAAAGATACTCAATACCTTAAATACCTCCATAATAAAATAAAACTGTCACCACCGTAACCGAATTTGTGTTCAATAATTGTGGCGGAATGCGGCCCTCGAGGAGCTCGGAGGAGATTCGATTATGGAAGGAGCGCTTAAATTGTTTTAGTGTCGTTCAGCATCATATACAAGACGCTGGGTCGGTAGTCGATACCACGTACCTACTTCCCGTAAATTACACTAGGCCCTTAAGGAATTATTTGAAATTAAAATATGCACGCTTCACTGAATTCTATAAGCGGTATCATGCAATATTCTCTATATTGCATTGCATGATATCGCTTAATGAATTCAGTAGTGGCACAAAACAAAAAGTAGACGAATTAATAATTCAAACTGAAAACATTTTGTATTGTAGGTACTGGCTTTAAATTCGGTCGAAAACATCAGATAACTTTTTAATTTTTCATTAATGAAATCGTTATGTTATGCCTACACCACAAAAAAAAAAAACACTGGCACTCCGGTAGTGCCGACAGAAGTGAAAACTTGAACAATTACGAGTGTATTTTGTGAATCGTCTTATAAACAAAACACAAAAAAAAAAGCTAAAATCTATTTGCGAATTGAATTTTATAAAATAAATTTCGTAAAATAGATTTTAAACATAAATACCTATTTTAAACCTAAAAGCAAACATGCAATGCTCATCTCAAGTACAAATCGATCAATTGATACCAAAAAATCTTAAATGTCTACGGCGTAACATAATATTATGTCGTAGCAACGTACCTACTTCAGAATTCTAAGTATAATAAATAAATATTAACAAGATTTGTAGCTTTGGTCTAAAAAAAAGTGAGCCGTCACGGGACGCCTGGCAGATGTGAAACATCGACATTATTTTGTAAAAGTAATATGATTGAAAAGAACAGATTGCGATATAAACTAAATAATTAAATATGGCATAATGATAAAATAAAATATTACGATTTTTTCCAGAAAATGATGACTGTTTATTTAATAAACATTTATTTTCATTAAATATAAAAACTGTGTGGCGAGAGAGAGATAGCTTAACGCCGGATCGAGTGGGAAGAGAATCGCAGTCGATTGCGCATGGCGACGCGTCGCCACACAGTACACAAGACTGTGACTGTATATATACACCATCATATAGCGTGGCGACGCGTCGCCACGGCATGCGTCGCCACGCTAGAAATTTTTTTTACGTGCGGCTATAGATGTTTCACATCAAAAATGCATTGCTTCAAAAATAAAGTTAGAAAGTAACTTACGAAAACTAAAATGTATTACGGGTCTACGGCGTAGCTCGTAGCATGACGTAGCAGAGTAGTCCAATACTTCAGGAACAACTTGAATTTTCTGAATTCCTGGAATGCATCCATGACCACTAGAGCAAATAAAATACTTAAGTTAGACATCTAACAGACTGAATAGGTTAAATATCTGAAAACGAATTTTACTATTGAATAATTCGCGCGGAAACGTGATCGGACTTTCGAGCACGGAATAAGATGTCAATGGAGGCGGGCGGTATATATTGCACAATAGGAGCCGAGATCACACATAATAATATGGCATTGGTATTCTGGAGTGGGGAAGAATGCGCGTTCCGCCGGCGAGGCGGCGACTTCTCGGCGTGCCGCGTGCCCCGGCGTCAGCGACGGCCGCGGCCCGCGACCCCGCATCCCGCCACCCTTCACTTCCTAATTATTTCCCACGAATCTACCTTAAGGAGCTTATGAACTGGGCGCCATTGATATTAGTTTGCTTTATTACTTACATATTTGTAAGGAAATAATAGAACCATCATAAAATAACTACTTATTTTCATTCAGCGTTGTCTCGATGTAATGTAAAAATACGCTGACTTTGACAGATGATTGGGTCGGTAACGTGTTTATTTGAAATACAAAGGCAAAGCCACGAAATTGAAAAACGATAGTTTAATTTTGTAATTATTAATTGATGAATAATTTATCACAAATAGAGTTCATTAAAGGCAAAGGCCTTTGCCCTGGAGTGGGACAGTACAGGCTAATTAGAGTTCATTAAGCATGTTACAAACGTGAACTTTATGGGAACCGACTTATTAACTTAAATCATATTATGCAGAATAATTACTTTCAGAAACCCTATTCCCCTTGTGAGTCATTAAACGGAGAGGCAAATTTAAAATCCTTTTATGAAAATCTAAAGAAACAATTGAAGCTGCTTTACTGAGTCATCTTTGCTCGTTCCCCGCTCATAATCATATTAAAGTGTCACCTCAGAAGATAGAAGTAGAAACAAGTGTCAATCTCGGAGGCACAGTCCTGAGGAATATTTAGAACGGAGGGATGAACCTTGAATATTCATGTGGCCGCACTCGTTGACTCTTGAGCGACATCGAGTTCTCTTTCACCTATTTTGCACGATTTTAATAATTTATAAGAAACCGTGTGCGGCCCGGCCGCACGGCTTTTCCCCTGTAATTTGGTAAGCGTTTAAATACGAAGCAGCCAACATGCGAGGCACGTAGGGAAATATCCTTTATACTGCTGAACATTCTATTAATACAATATGATGAATAATTTTGTTTTAATAAAAGCAACGATAGCAGCCTCTGTCTCTTTTGGATTTTGTTTTTGAATTCATAATTTAAATCTCTTGTTAAGATAAGATAAACAGAATATATATTGTAGGTAATGTTTTTATCAACAAAATTTCTCTATAAACATGGTTTAGCAGAAATATTTAAGAACTCCTTGAGCTTGAAGATTTTCTAAAATTTTAGTACATACCCAATGTGTGTCAAAGATGAGTCACAAAGCGACGTCCTCTTATCTGAGATTTTAGTGTTTGGTGCTTGAAACACTTCTAATCCGTACAGGGAGCAGTGACAGTAAATTGCAAACTTTTGCTATCTATACCTACTCGTTCCTTTCATTTACCTTTTTTTTTTTCAGGATGGGAAATCATCAAATGACCCCTCCTGCTCTTTACGTTACGAAAGATTACTATATAGTTCTAATTAATCTAATTAACTCACAGAGCTGTTTTTTTGCATGAATAGGAATTCTTATTCGTTATCTTGTAAGTCCTTGGTAGCTCTGGACAGAGAAAGGTGGACAGAGACTAGGGAGGCCTTTTTGTCCAGCATTGAAAATATCCGTAGGTACCTACACTGCATAGGACTGCTGGCTAAAGAAAACATATCACATCTAATTTTATTTCAGCCTTAACCTTTACTTGTGTAGTGACATCGACAACCCATTATGACGTCACAAGGAAGGTGTTTAAGTGGTACTTAGTTTAACAAGAAACCTTATAGTACTTAAAGCGCCTTTGTTCGCGCCATCGATCGGCTGCACCAGCTAGAGTGCATCGCCGGTGCAGGTTCGATTCCATTACTCTTGTCTTGTCACACGTGCTCAATCAATTTACAAAATGAATAGATCATTGCAAACTGACAACTACTCATGTACCGTAGTAACTTATCCATATTAATAATAAAGCTGAAGAGTTTGTTTGTTTGAACGCGCTTATCTCTGGAACTGCGGGTCGGATTTGAAAAGTTCTTTTTGCGTTTGATAGCCCGATTCATCCTCACATCCGATAACCCGCACACGGCTCGCGTGGTGGATTTTGGCCCACGCCCTCTCACCGAGAGGGGGACCTGTGTCCCATTAGTGGGAGCATTAAAAGGCTGAATATTATTATATATGATATCACAAGAATAGGTACATATGTATATGAAAAGAAGTCGGTAAGAACGGTAAGCGGAAACGAAGTGATAGCACGAGTAGGCGATGCGATACAACAGGGTGGGTCGGGGGAACAAGAAATTTCACGCGGACGAAGTCGCGGGCAGAAGCTAGTTTATTATAATCGACCGAACCGAATAGTGGTGTCATTAATTAAAGTTATAATAAGTAATAACGAGTGGTACCAAAAAGAGGGAAGCTTTCTGTCCTATCTCATTTTACCAGATTTAGTCGTGATAAATGATATTATTTTTGTAAGTAGGTTTGCACAAACACTTCTACACGTCAATCATATCGTTTTTAAACTAGATGAGGTCGGCGTTTCCTATCTGACTACTCTGAGAAGAAAGGCCGAAACAAACTCAGAGGTCATAGTCTCTTTTAAAGTCCAGACATAATCTTGGTCAGGTTATATGAAGACCATGTCGATGTCTGAGATGATCTTTTGAGGAAAGAACCACACAGATTGAGAGGACCTGTCTAGTCAGTGCACGCATTTGTCAGAAATCGTGCAGCTCAACTCAGGACTTAAGGAGCTCAACGATTCGACGAACAATACCAAAGAAAGGATATTTGGGTAGGCCACATAAATTACTCAAACTGCCAGACCATGGAGAGAATAATAAAAAATATAAAATGAATAAAATAAATGACCCACATCGTCTTCACATTCACAATAATTAAAATAATGTAATGCTTTACAAAGTAAGCAAATGTCATTGTTTCGTTTCGTGGTCAAATCATACCACACAAAGTACCTACAACTTAACAAAACAAAGTTTCGACGACTAAACTTAAGTTTGTTAACTTTTTTCTAACTTTAAAAGACTGAACCCGACATGAATTTAATGAAGAACTATGTTAAGTATGTATTCTATGGGATAGTTGAAGTCGGTCGCTACTTAGACTTGGAAAGAGCGTGATCGTTCAGCTGACACAATGAAGTGGCGTGAAGGGTGGAACGGCGCGACTCGCGACGTATCATTGGTCGCGGCGGACGTAGGACGCGGTCTAAACGTACGGCGGATGGCGGTATAAAAAATTGCATAAGTATTACAGCCGCATCACAGCTCATTGCTTTCCAAAGTCAATCATTTATTTCAGTTAGAGCTGATTTTATCAAAGTCAGATACCTATTTCTATCCTTGGAATAAAATTAACGTCTGACAGTTCTAGTAAGTATGGAAAAACTGTCAAAAATGAAATAATTTATTCTGGGGATAAGACTTATTCAAGGTGAAAAAATTTGGTGAAATTCGCCCTTAGCCACATAAAAGGCATTAATGAACATCAAAATTTACAAGAAAAACGAATTATTTCTAGTTTTCCCGTCCATAAGACTGATACTCTATATTGAGAAGACTACGAACTACAAAGTGAAAAATAACTTTAACTTCGGAAGTCGGTGCTTTGGATCTGTATTTTAGTTTTGTGCCACCGACTTTCGAAATTAAAGTTATTTTTCTCTTTGAATTTTAAGTGTTTTTTAGAAACCGGTTGTCTTTTTTTTTTGTAAAACGTTTTTTATTTTTCACTTTTTAGTTGCCCCTACCTATCCCACACAAATTCATATTTTACTACTTGCTAAAAAGTTATTAGTAGGTCCGTTTGTAATTTATCTAAGTTAACTGCTCAATGCCAACTGCTCATCACCTTTTACAACATATCGCTTTCCCCGATGCAGGGACGTTAATTGTTGAGGAGTTCTTCTAGTAAGAACAACTAAAACTAAATTGCTTAGCAACCACATTAAAGTACTTACCTAACCCTATCGCAATCCGTGAAATACTTATTATTCTGCATTATCAGTTCCACTTCACCAAATGGAGAGAAAATGCACGAGTTACTATAAAAATACCCATATCGTTATAGGTGTCTATAAAATTTGTGGGTTTCCCTCGATTTCCATGGGATTCCCTCATCAGATTCCGACTTGGTGACAATGGGACTATCTCGAAAGCATACCCTTTCAAACAAAAAAATATTTTTTTAAATAGGTCCACAATTGACGGAGAAATCGGTGAAAATACATAAAAAAGAACATACATAAAGTCGAACATATACAGAGTTGATATGACAGAGGGGCATTAAATTACACTACGTATACTATACGTGTATAGTATTAATTCGATACAGTACAAAAATAGAAAGCGCCAAAAATGAGATTTTTTTTTTTTCAAACAAACTAAATAGCTTAAAGTCAGAGTGAAACGCAACCACCCTTTATAAATAAATTTGACTGACCTTAGATGCCTAGTAACAAAGTCGCGCAGGAGCGCGTGTGTGTGTTATCTCTCTTGGCGGGGGGCGGGGGGGGGGGAGCGGGCGGTTTAGACCGCTCGCTCGCGCGGCTTTTATGTTAGGTAAGTTGTAAAGTACGCGCACACACAAAAACACAAAATTTTTAAGTTCTCGATGTGTCCTCGATTCATATTAATGCACAAATTATACCGACGGAGAATATTGTTATTTATTTTTCTAATTAAATCACTGTCCGTCGCTAAGCACTTTAATTCCCGTAATCTTTGTACTGCCAATTGTATGGTGCCGGCGTTCCTAGGGCTATTGCGCCGGTCACCATACCTTTCTCGGTATGTTCGCAGAGCTAAATCTGTGTTTCCACGGCATTCACCGTAAATTAAAATCATGTAAGTGTATTCTGACGCCGTGTAAGTTACACGAGGCATTGCTGAACACTTTAATTTTACACACACATACAACCAACGTTTAATTACGTATCCTATCACAATAAAAACAGTCAATCACAAAAAAAAAAACACTAACACTAAATAATAATATTCCCAAGTTACGTATCCTGTCACAATAAAAAAAATACTGGATTAAACTTATTTAGTGTCTATCACAATAACAAAACAAAATCACAATTATTGTCAGCGAGTTCGACAAAACATAACGGCGCGGCGGCGGCGCCGGGGCTCCCGTGTTACGTAACGTACGTCCCGAATGGATGACGTTTGCGCACTGTCCACTGAAAGAACAAGTTTTTTTAGCAAATTCGCAAGTATCTAGGATACAATAGCAACACACTGACCTATTTCTATTCCTTTTACGCGCGGGAAAAAGGCGCGGGGGTTTTGCTATGTTTGTCACTCTCATAGTGAAAGTGCAAGTGTGTGTGTATTTATTGCTTCGTGAAATATTTGGTTGTACTTTGCGACAACAATGTATCTTATACTCAGATTATCGTTTTAAGGTGCATGACCTATGCGTATGAGATAATCAGCTGTTAGGAAATATACATCGTGTTCAAACGTAGCAAAAACTTCAAAAATCATTTGTGACTAAACTACTGCTCCTATTTAATTGATTTTTGGTACAGAGCTTGAAAATGGTATCTAGTATAGGCAGTTTAAAGGAAAGCCCCTCTGTCGTATCAACTTTGTATAACCTCCTACTTTTTGGAAGTCGGTTAAAAAGGCAACAAACTTTATAGTTACGCGATGAAAATGTTTTATAATATTGTGCATCATTAATTATAATACTTACGACGACGACGTACCTACCTATCTATAATGAAATGACTATACCTACTTACTAATATTGAAGAACATGTACCTGCCTACCTATTGAGATAAAAATAATTAAAAAATTAGAGTTAAATAAATACTTAGATGGTACCCGCATTTTTATAAACATTGTAAAAGTAGACGAATTTCCTAAAATTTTGACAAGTATAAATAATAAGTATAATAATAGTAATCAGTATGTGAGTTTTAAAGTTTTCACAGAATGTAAAATTAATGTCAGAAAAATAATAAATTAAGTTATAAGATTAATTTAGACTATTTTAATCAGGAAATTCCCAGAAGCAGGACTTGTGAACGTTTAATTGCATAATGCCTCTATATGAAAGGGCAAAATTAATCATAACCTGTGAAAATTAAGTGGGTGCATTCATCTCTGCGTACCCCTATTGGAAATTCACCTTTCCACCTTCACATTTTTACATTTCTGGTAATAGGCAACTACTTACAGTACCCGGCGATAAATATTGCACATCGACCTTTGGAAAGAGACAATCGGCTAGTTTCGGCTTCGTAGAGCGTTATCTCTGTCGCACGAAATACAAATAGTCCGGTATCTATTAGGAGCTGTTAAAACAATTATGATTTGTTTCTTTTGATAATTATTTTTATTCTTTGTATAAAATACAAAAAAAGGTAAAGGTCGATGTGCAATATTTATCGCCGGGTAATGTATTTATTTATTTATAAGTTTATTTATTACAGTTTTGAACTATATAAATGTATGTCTATTATTTTCACTCTCTATTAAAAATACAAAGTCCATAATTAAATCCCGAACGTGTAGGTAATAATCAAAACGCTAATCGCTTATATCAGAGACAAGTTCGGCATGACTACGAGCGAAAGCCTTCACGCTCGCATCCGCACCCCCCGCCCTCGCAGTCCTCTCAACCGCAAGAGTGCTGGCTGTGGGCGTCGAGTCAGCCGGAGGCCGCCGCGCCGCTGACATCGCACCGTCCCATGCAACACCACTCGTTGCTCTCAAAACCGAAGTTCTGCTAAGTGCACACTACAAGCTGCAACCATGGACGTGGAGGAGTTCCGTATTCGTGGCAAGGAGATGGTGGACTACATCTGCACGTATATGAACACGCTGCAGACCCGCCGTGTGATACCATCCGTGGAGCCGGGCTACCTGAGGGCTGCGTTACCGTCTGAGGCTCCTCACCTCCCGGAGGCATGGGACGACGTGATGAGCGACGTGGAGAACAAGATCATGCCAGGGGTCACGCACTGGCAGCACCCTCGCTTCCACGCGTACTTCCCGTCCGGCAACGGCTACCCCTCCATCCTGGGTGACATGCTGTCTGCAGGCATCGGCTGCATCGGATTCTCTTGGGTAAACTTTTATATTATGTCTTAATTCCTAGATTTAAACCTCAAAAATCCGAATAACCAAACTAGTTTTAATTAAATCATCTTATTATCATAACAATTATAAAACCCGGTAGCAACTTATAGTTGAAGTAATCTTTCGAAACTGATTAACAACCAAAAACAAACAGCAAAGTGGTACTCTAAGTCTTACTTGTACTTACCTACTTGATATCATTAGTAAAATAACATAGATCTAACTCAAATCTACTTAAATTATGAAAGGAAAAATGAAAATTATGGCCACAATTTTTCAAATATTGAAATACTTCCAAACAATTTTAAAATGTGATTAATTTAATACTAAATTGAAAATAAATCCGTTGTGAAAAGTCATAAGTAATTTTGTATTTTTGTTCTTTGATTAACACAAAAGATTGTCAGATTGAGATTGAGATGTGAACAATGGCAATCTCAAGTTTGCCATTGTTCACAAATAATCTCATTATTATTGCTATTAAAAGTTTCTACTTAATCTTTTCAAAATTACACGAAAAATGCTTAAAAATAACTGTACCAAGGCGAAAACGATCTTAGTACTAGAACACATTAAAGAAATCGACAGATTTGATTGGCGTGCAGTGAGAATGATGGATCGAATAATAAACAAGAGACGGCTATTAACTGGTGTCTATCATTAGGTCCATCTAATTTACTTCATTACTCTTATTCTAATCAGCTGATTACTTATGTACTTAGATAGGGGGTCCAGCAAAAGTTCTTGCAGGACGAGGAGGAAAAAATTTTGCTCTCAAATCAGCCTTTTATTACCTAGTCGTACCTACCAGACCGGGTAGACCCTATTATTACTCACTGATGGGCAAAAGGCTCTTCTCATATTATAGAGCAGACACGATCGAGCAATGATCACCACGCTTGCTCAAGTCTTATATTAACTACTAGCTTCTGCCCGCGACTTCGTACGCGTGAAATTTCTTGTTACTCCGACCCACCCCGTCGCATCGCATCGCCTGCCCGCGCTATTGCTTCGTTTTTGCTTAGCGTTCTTTCTGACTTTTTTTCTTTTTGCTCGGCTCCTAAAGTTCATAGCGTAATGTTAAAGCCTTCCTCAAGAATTGGGCTATCAAATGCAAAATGAAATTTTTCAAATCCGACTGGTAGTTCCAGAGATTAGCGCGTTCAACCAAACAAACAAACAAACAAACTCTTCAGCTTTATAATATTATATATAGTATAGATTAGTATAGATAAGTCCAGCACCCTAATTGCGTAACACATGATCCATCAGAGACTGAATAATTTTGAAGGATATTGCTAATTCAATGCTTCATATGTTCAAAAAAAATTCTGTTCAACAACATAAATAACGCAATGTATGTTGTTAAACTGTCAAAATAAAACCTATTGCTACTGATAGTGTGTTACGTAATTACCCCTCAGGATTTCTCACGATGTTTCCCTTGACCGATCACCGATGTCAGTAACTCCGAAAATACGTGCTCTCACATAAATGACCAATATGTATTTGAAAACACAAAATATTTAGTAGATTAAGTCCATTTTCGTGGAACCCATCGCCATGACAAGTTAAACGTGGTAGGTAAAGATTTAGAACACCAATGCCTTGACATTTTAAAAGTTTAGTGGATCGGTTGTCAAGCTATCACTCACTGTAGTTACAGGAAAATGTATTTAATAAGATTTGTTTTGAACTATTTTCAGCTTGATTAGTTGAGTAAAAGTTAAGTACAACACGATATTAGAAGTAATAGTAAATTATTATTTTGCTAGTACCTACGTATATGATATAACTGTCATATGTACAACTGTTATAATATACCTACATATAACAAACCTAGAACGGACAGAGTCAAAGACACCGATTGCACGGTAAACAGTATTGATTATCCTGTAATTGGTGTTTTAAATAACTTATGGTAGTGCTTCCCTTTTAAACCTAAATAAAACCTCTGGCTTCGTTTTAAACGCGTATACATGACATGTAATTTTCTATTACCCACGTCGATTAGGGGTGCATTCCGAGTTGGGAAAATAATCGATGTAATCGGTTTGAGCGTGCTTAAGCCCGTACCGAATTAGAGTGAGCGCGATAACGATGTCCCGTGAATCGTCATAGATGACGTCATGACATGCGCCATCTTGCGATAACGCCGACCATGCCTTATAATAATATCACCGTGAGCTCTATCAAAAATGATAGAGTGTGTGAGGATGTGTCAATGTGTGTTTTGTTTTGAGTTGTATCATATCTTTAAATTACACTAACGTGGCATTTTCGAAATCGTGCTTCTGGCTGACAGTCGCCACCTAACCAAAGAAGCATTGAGTAAGCACTGTGAGCGCGTGCACGAGCGTTCTGAATTGTTGACACCTCTCAGCTGTCATAATCGTAATATCTAAATCAGAACGCATGTGAGATGATGTGAGTGCTGTAAGTGATTATAGCTAATTCGGAATGCGGCCTAGATTTCACTTTTGTTAAAAACTATGGAAACCACGCGGTAATCTTTTTTGTTCATGGTTTCAAATTAATTGAGTATTGCTTATTAAGATAAAATAGACGGAAAATGACGCAAATATAGGTATTTAGATTTACGTAATTTTACGTCTTTTACCCATTATAGTAGAGAGTAACGGGCAAGAGACGTATTGTAGATTTTCGTCCAATATGATAAGGTTCACCTAAATTATAATGACCCAATTTTCTAAACTAAAACGAATAAAAAAATAAAGGGCCTGATTTAGTTGTTACGATTCACTACATAAATTAAAAAAGAGTATTAGAATTTGTATGAAGTAATCTGTAAGATAAGCAAATGTGTTGGAAATGATCATAAATGCGGTTCATCGAGATATTATTAGTTATTACCCATTGTAATTTGCATTATAGGTATTCTGCAAAATTACCTACATATATTATATTTTATTGTTTTCATGTATTGACGAAGAGTTAAAGCAAATACATATTTGCGGTGGGGTAGACATAATAATTCAAGATGCGAAGGTTAGCCATGACAAGACTAGTAACTTAGTATCGATAACTTATAGAAGGCCGCTGAAACTAAACGTTGAACGATGATAATTACAACTTTTAATTAATTGCCTAATGGCTTAAATCACCAAATAAAACCTCCACGCTAGCATTATATTATCTGTGACGCGAGTGTCTGATTGAATCAACCAATTTTTTCCTAACACTATTATGTAACTGTCTTACTATTGATTAGGTTTTCTTGCTAATTAACTATACCTTATTGTGTCTGTTAAGGCAAAGACAGACAAAAAAAGACTCGTAAAGTACAAGTCGTATGCCCAACTCAGCCATCAAAATCAAAAGTCATTTATTCAAATTAGGCTGAGAGTCTGCACTTTTCGAACGTCAAAATTACAAAAGACAGCCGGTCGATTCTGTAAAAATCTCTCCGTAAAAACTTAGGTGAAGTGAGTTTGTTTTTGCTAGGAATTGACACTATTGACAGCTAACTCCACGCTCACTTCACCTAAGTTTTCACGGTGAGATTTTTACAGAATAACACCGCAGTCCCCCAAAACGCCCGCCCTTCACCGCCTTCTAGTGCTTTCGCTGGGAAGAAGAAATGGCGCAACAAACTCCCCAGCAGCACAGCTGTCTGTTCAGTTAGAAAATACTTGATTGATCTGATACAATACTAAGTATCTCACGAAAAAAAAAATCGTTTCTAAGTCAGCAGTTTATGTTCTTAGAGAAACAATGCATTTTTGCACTATAGTACAACAATCATGAATTTCGAAAAAATAATGTTTTTAGGAGTTGCATTTTCTTTTTAACTATGGTCCACAGTCAGAATCTCACAAGTAGTAAAGGCATACACCCAAAATTCTCGTAGCTGTCTCGTAGCAAACGTTTCTGTGCTACGGCGTAGCGGGTTCGATTCCCGTAGCCCGCAGGCCTAACGTTCGGGCACCGTAGACCGTGCCTTTCGTTCGATACCTAGTGGAAATGTTTCAATTGCTCGATGCAGGGGAAACAACGATATAGGAACTAGTAAAGAAGAGATATAGAAGGAAGAATAAAGAGTTTATCTTTTAGACGTATTCTCATCTAATGGTATGAAAATGCCTAAAAGTTATTAAATTTGATGTTATATTTTGCAGGCAGCAAGTCCAGCTTGTACAGAACTAGAGATCATTATGCTGGATTGGATGGGTACGTACACTGATTTGAAGAAAAATTAATATTACCGATTATTGAGCTATATTACACAGTATAGTCTGAGACAATTAATTTAAAGTAACCAATCAATAGTCTCATAATCTCATTATCATATAGGTAATTTGAAGAAAATAATCAGCAATTTGTATTTATCCAGTTTTAGCTTTTTATTTTTACTCCTAGCTACAAAGGCCCGTTTACGTTCGCATTATTAAATTAACTAATGAAATTCCAGGTAAAGCAATTGGTTTACCACCAAACTTCTTAGCGCTCGAAGAAGGAAGCAAGGGTGGCGGCGTTATAGAGGTAAAACCTGGTAAAATAGAATGTTATAGCCACTTCTTAATTTGCAAAAGATCTATTGTCTAATCATTAATACCATCTGCAGGGATCTGCTAGCGAGTGTGTGCTAGTGTCAATGCTTGCTGCTCGAGCCAATGGCATCAAAAGACTCAAGCATCAGTTTCCTAACGTAGACGAGGGGCTATTACTCTCCAAACTAATCGCCTACTGCTCCAAGGAGGCGCATTCCTGCGTCGAAAAAGCTGCGATGATCTGCTTTGTAAAGCTGCGCATCTTACAACCGGATGATAGCGGGTCTCTTCGAGGGGACACTTTAAAAGAAGTAAGTTATGTAGATTATTGAGATAATATTGATATCTTGATATCATAAACGAATACCTATCTTTCAATTATTTGGTTAAGTTTTCGTTTTTAACTATTTCGTTATGCTGATGCTCCGTAACTTAACTCAAAAAATTACAAATAATTCGAAATA
Organism: Luperina nickerlii; assembly: GCA_963855955.1. Lineage (NCBI taxonomy): Eukaryota > Metazoa > Arthropoda > Insecta > Lepidoptera > Noctuidae > Luperina > Luperina nickerlii. The sequence continues at coordinate 14,209,867 of OY979666.1, read as the reverse complement.
TATCCTAAGCACTAACGAATATTAGAATAGGAGAAATAAAAAAAAAATTAATCAAACAAGTTACATTCCAATGAGCAGTACATGCTTTTATTTGACTTCTCTTATTGTTTTGAAATGGAATTAGGCCATGCTATGGAGTGCAGGCTATGCAGGAGTGGCGCAGATAGGCGAGCGGTAATTGAAGAAACAAGACGGCACCGCCGCGCCGTGCGCACGGCGGCGAGGCGACGACGGCGTCCCGCGTTTAATGACTCGCCTGTGGATGCCGGAAATACGTAGCGAGCCGAGCGGTAATGGAGCCGCATTGTGTGCCACTTTCTATGCTGCAAATATTGAAATTTCACGATACTACCCTCTTATGAGAGGTCTCTTTAATTGCGAGCTTCAGAATACGTTTAAGATTTTGAAGAATGCTCTTCAATTTTGATTCGATTTACAGGACATCTATTTTATAAGTTTATTGATTTGTTTTCTATGCAGTGATTTTGACAGTGATTTGATAAATGATTTTTTTCTTATAGGCTATGGAGGAGGATGAAGAAGCCGGCCGTGTTCCATTCTTCGTTTCGATTACTTTGGGAACCACATCGTGCTGTTCCTTTGACAATCTCCCAGAGATCGGGCCCGTAGCCCGGAAATTTCCAAGCGTCTGGATTCACGTGGACGCTGCTTATGCTGGCAGCTCTTTCCTATGCCCGGAACATAAATACCATCTCGCTGGGATAGAGTACGCCGACTCTTTTAACACTAATCCCAACAAACTTATGCTCACCAGCTTCGACTGTTCTCTGCTGTGGGTTACTAACCGATATCTATTGACATCGGCTCTCGTCGTCGACCCACTTTACTTACAACATTGCTATGACCACACGGCCATCGATTATAGGCACTGGGGTGTGCCATTGAGCCGGCGCTTCCGTTCACTCAAGCTGTGGTTTATGTTACGAAGCTACGGAATCAGCGGCCTGCAAAAATACGTACGCCGTCATTGCGAACTTGCTAAATATTTTGAAAAACTTGTGAAAAAGGACGATAGATTCGAAGTCTGCAATCAAGTTAAGGTAAGACGTTCATCAATCTTTAGGGCTTGATATTATTATAAATGAATGCCGCGTGCGCGGACACAGCAAAGATAAGACAAGCTGACAAGGTGAGTTCAAGCAGAGCGATGCACGATTCTACACCTTCTTACTTAGTAGATAGGTCTTATTCGATTTTTTACAATAAAATCTTCTAATATACACATAGCACAGATAATTTTAAACCGATTCTTTGTCTTCGTATTTCTTGTAACCTAAGTCGTCTTAACTAAACATTTCTGATTTTCAGTTGGGACTGGTTTGCTTCCGTCTTGTGGGAAGCCCCGAGGACCCGGGAGAACAAATAGACGAGCTCAACAAGAAGTTGTTGACCAACATAAACGCGTCCGGCAAGCTGCACATGGTGCCGGCTTCGGTCGGCGATCGATTCGTTATCCGCTTCTGTGTTGTGCAGCAACACGCCACACGTGAAGACATCGGTAAGCGTGGCTACTTTTAGATTTGTAAATATTTGATTTGCTACTTATCCACCTACATGGAAAAGATTAGCAACTGTGAACCTACATTTTTCCCATGCCTGTGACTTTATGCTTCATTTGAGTACCATCCGACAACGGTCATCGTCAACGATTGCAACCACTAGCCAATGAGGCATTGCAAGTTATTTATTATTGCGGAAAAATTATAGATTAGGTTAAAAGGTACGTCCTGTTTCTGAAAGACATTTTAATTATTTCAGAAATAGCATGGGATATTATAAACGACTTCGCTACGGAGCTTCTGGAAGGACCTGACAAGGAACGGGTATGGCATGATAGATTATTCTCTATTGACTTAGTTAAGTCGTGAACCTGGGGTTTTGAGGATACTGAATGCGGGTAATAAAGTGAATGGTGCTATATATGCGATTGTGACCAACCGGTCGATGTCCAAAATGGCTCAACTGGCTGTTCACAATGGTGTGCTGGTGCCTACGCTTATGTATGGAAGTGAATGTTGGATGTGGCAAAAGAGGCACATAAAAGTAGGATAAATGCTGTGGAAATACGTTCCTTGCCAAGTATGTGTGATTCAACTATAAATTAAAACTAGGTAAATTGAGGAATGATGTAATAAGACAACGTTTCGGTTTAAAAGAAGATGTACAACAATACATCAAAATCCGGACAAGGACGAGCTGTAGGACTCGCGCCCTGTGAATTTCGTCTCAAAGCAGTGCTCGGCTGCCTACGGCTTTACTAAAAAAGGGGAATTATAAATAAATTTAACAAATATCTAATCGCCGCAAGTGAAAAGAATAAGCGCCGCTTGTGTATTGCCACAAACTGCGATAAACCCCTTACTAGACCAAAAGTAGCCGGTGCTCCACTTGCGTGGCTAGCGTCTCGCGGTACGATCTGCGTCCTCCAATCTGTCAAAAACGCCAACACTCGCAGCGCGCTACTTATTCAGTTATTTATTATTTTATTTACTTACTAGCTGAGACTGGGACTCTGTGACCGCGGCTACGCACAAGTGCCTAGGAGGGAAGTAGGAACTTTTATATCTAGAAACCAATCAATATACGACTGAGATGAACGACGTATGGATTAGATGCTGACAACTTTTGCGGAAATACTTAACACAGCGATTCAAAAAATTAACGTCTATCGAGTACACTGGTAAATTCAAACTCTCTGCTCTGCATTACCTACGGTAGTATTTTCAAATAAACTTTTTAATTCAAACTGGGTTTTATGATTATCACAAAAATATCGAATAAGTAATATGCTTTTCATGGGTGAACCTATTTATTTGTATATAAATATCCACGTCAATGTAAGCCACTGCTTAGTGAATGTAAGCAGGAAGCAGGTGGCGGTGGTTCTTATGTACCACCTTACTTACAATTACTAAGTCACCATAAGAACTTACATACCAGGGTAAGTACGTACTTTTACCAAACCGCACTTCGGGGAACAAATGGCTTCAAGACACTGGCTTCTTGACTAGTTTTGAAGTCAAACGTTCATTCATAAATTCTCTCTGCTGTACAACTAAATCCGGGGTAAGTAATAGATGATATAACAACAAAATCTCTAATATTTACAATATATAACAACGGAACCTATAATTTTATTTAATATAGCGATTAGTTAATATAATGAACGATTGATATAATTTTAAAATAACTAATTTTCATAAGCATAACATACATTAAATATAAAATCGTTTGACATACCACTCAAAAGATATAAAACTTATTTGGTCTAATAAAACAATAACTTTGTATTTTGTTTAAGAAATATTTAAAAGTATTTTTTCTTTGTTTTATTACTTGTAAGTTCTATCGTAGTTATAGGTAATAGTCACCTAAGGATATTAAACATAACTAGTAACTAATTACCACCTGCGCTAAGATAGGTCGACGGAGCCCCGCTTCGCGGGGCTCCTATTTCTGGGTGGTTTAAAAAAAAATAACCACGAAGGCTAAGGCGGGAGCTCCGCTCCGCTTCGCTCCCGCCTTAGCCTTCTAACCTAACCTATCCGAGTCGGAGTACTCTGAGTCGGGGTGTTTACCATAATGACGTTTTTATATACATTTATTAAACGTTAGACCTAATGATTTTCGATTAAATAAACAATATACATATTAAACGTTAGACCAAATGATTTTCGATTACATAAACGTTATATCAAACGACGTTATACTAATTAAGTTTTAGAATAAATAAATGTTATATGTAAAGAAGTTATATCAACAGTTGGTATATCTCACGTTGATTATATCTTATGAACGATAATAAAATGAAATTAGACCAAATGAGTTTATACGTTATGAGACGCACCCCTAAATCCGGTCACTAAATTGTATTGTTTGGTTTTTGTGTACAAATAAACATTTAATTATTAGATATTTAAACAAGGCTAACGACCATCTAACGACAAGGTAAGTCGGTTTGAAGGCCCATCTGCTGACTTTGTTGGTGATGTTCTTCAGAAAGGTCAGGCATAGTACCTACCTACTCGCAAAAGTCAAGGCCGTCTCTTGCATAGGCAAAAGCCCAGGGCCTCGCGATCCATCGGGCTCCTCTATTTCCTGCCAGAGCTGTAGCTAGAGGATATCAAAAGAAAACCTAACTCATCCCGGGCTATACATTTCTGAGGGCCAATAGCACAGCAGTCTGCTGTAATATTGATGGGACCACTATTCACAATTTAAGCGATGCTGATGCTATGATATTGTCGAGTCCTTCAATTTGGCAATTACAGTTTACGGAAGCATGTTAGGAAATGTGAGGAGTAGGTACGCCGTGGCCCATGGGCTCAGGTACAATCCGCAACCAAGTGAGTTGCTGATATTTCAACCGCAGAATTTTAAAGTCGACACCGTCCTATCTGTTACACTAAATAGTCTACCGCTTAAAAGAGCGATGCGACGCAGGTTTAGTAGGTACTTGGGTCTATGGGTCACGGAGGACCTCGATGATGACATGTCTGCTCGCAGTCGCAGGTTGAAACGGTGCCCGAATATGGTGAAGTTCAAGGCATACTGCCAATCGTTTCATTCGTGCACCGTGGGTCAGCTGTAAGTACTCAATGCCCTACGCGTACAATATGATAAAGCTTTTAGTATGTTTTTGGAGTTGCCGAGATACTGTAGTGCGGCTCGGATTGATGGCTTTCACGCCTTCATGAGAATGAGAGCGGCCTCCTTATTGCACCGTATCCGAGCAAGCTCCAACAGTATTCTGAAAGTAATAGCGGTCAGGTTTGATCATTTGATGGACTCTTTCTCAGGCACTGGATTCTCCTCCTCCTTCTGGAGACTCCACGTGTCAAATTGATGTCGTTTGATTTTTGTATTTTTTTTTGTATTAACGTAGTTTTTAAGTACCTACTTACTAACACAAATATGGATGTGTCTGTAATGGATATGGTCTGAAATAATGTTATTACCTATATTTATATATTTTCTGCCTATCTCCATGGGAAAAAACATGAGCTTATGTATATATTATCAGGATTTGAACGAGGAGCGCGCTCGGCGCCACAAGGCTGCGCTGGCCCACAAGCGTTCGTTCTTCGTGCGCATGGTCAGTGACCCTAAGATCTACAACCCGGCGATCAACAAGACGCCTCCGCCGGCGCCCACCACCCCCTGCTCCCCGCCACCTTCTGCTGCTGCGCCTGCCACGCCTGATACGCCCATTGATTTGGAGAAACTTCAGCCATCTACTCCGTGAGTCATCTATATTTATCATGATATTTTTATCCGATCGGAAATGAGAAATTAGGTAGTAGTCTTATTTGTCCTAGCATGTAGGAGGCACCTAGTGTGAACAGTGACTACCGTAGCTTTTGCTTTTAATGGATTGCTAGTGACGAGATATGTTTGGTTAGCCAGCCAGCCCCAACTGCCCGGTACGGCGACTGCCAGCAAGCCTGGCTCTGTGGTCGAAAAACTGCGTGCAAAGCGTGGTGACTGGTGAGTGCTATATGACCAGTAGTCGACTGCGTAGAAATTGGGTAGATAGATCTTCATCTAATAGTCTATAGACAAAACTAATATTTTCTTTCAAATATTTAATCATTGCCTATTGTTTCTTGCAGGAAGCAATCGTCGTGGATCAGCTGGCCACTTGGTTTCTTCTTCCAGAGTGTGGATAATGATGCTAATGATCTGCCATTGAGGTAAGCACCAACATTCAGCAATGTAAAATTTTTCCAATAGGATCTTTTTCCAAATGACTCAGGCACGACCACCAGGGACCAAAAAGCCACGTGGCTGATTTGTCGCTCACAAATATTATAATTATTTGTTGTTTCAATAGAACATCCGTACCGCTCTAAAGTTATCGTTACTCGCCTTGTCCGCACTGGCCTAGCAATAATTTCTTTTTTGAATCCGCATAGAGTGCTACAAGGATATTTTGGCGCCTGAATGACATTAACAAGGCGGCAAGTTGGTGTTTGTAGTCAGTCTCCGTCCCACGAAAGAATTCCCGCCGCAATAAGTGTAACTAATTATTATTATATAGCTAGCAACATTCCTAGAACAACCCTCCTACTTCAGACACCTTTCTCTATAAGATTGTGCATTTTACCAGAAATATGAAGTTGAGATAACTAAATAAGTAAAGATTTATGATTTCGCTCCATGCCTGTAGCGCCACGTTTGCGAGACTTCTTTCGTGAGATGGACTTTAAAACACAGAAATTGTATTGACAAAACAAGATGGCGGCCTTAGTTCAGTTTTAGCCGCGCGCTTATATAACCCTGTAGCGTTGTAGGCACATAATATGCTACAGCAAGACAGGCTGTTCTACATTACATTGATCTTGTCTAAATGGTCTGCTCCTCAGGTTCCGTCACTTGGACACGATGGTGCGCCTCAAGAGTCCAGGCACGACCAGCCGGCGTGGCTCCTCCCCGTGCGCCTCGCCTGAACATCGCGCGCCCTCCCCCCACCATTGACCGATCCCATGTAACCCTCACCCACATCACAATCACTTATCGCAGAAATAAATTATTATGTGAGCATTGAAAATTGTGTAAATTATTTTCCTATGGTTTTCTTAGAAAGTTGTAGTAGGCCTTGAAATTGACGTACGGCATTTTATACAAACTTTCAAGCCCTTGTTTTTCGAAATGAATGAACCGATTTTAATTAAACTTCATTCGTATAAGCAGGATACAGAGTCTAAAAAGTTACTTTAGAACATTTTCGAAATATCTTAAGTATTTAAAAAAGATAACTGGAAATCTCTATTTCTAAATCTATCTCTATATCTAAATTTTAAATCGGTCTAATTTGGCTGTAACACTATTTTTCGATAAAGGTTCTTAAGTAACTTTTTAGACCTTTGTATCCTGCTTATGCGTATGAAGTTTCATTAAAATCGGTTCATTCATTTCAAAAAACAAGGGCTTGAAAGTTTGTATGAAATGCCGTACGGCGTAAACGCTCTTGGGTTGGGAAATGCAGTAGGCCTTATTTTTACCCGACTGCAAAGAAGGGTGTCTGAGTGAGTTTTTTACCGAATACTTGCTATAAATCTTTAATATTATTACTCCTACTTGTTTGCTTGCATTGATTGATTGATAAACAGGGTGACAGGGACATAGACGCGCAAACTATACTGTACTGAATCCATGGCAACAGGCGGTGCGTCGATGTATAACGTTGGGGCTTGTTATAAGATTTGTTTAGATGAATAACCATCTCAAGCATCAGCTAAATGACCGAAGTAAAATGGATTCCAAGAAAAACTAAGCGGATATTTAGAAATAGAATTATATTCTCAAATGCTTTTAACCCGAAGATACCGTGTGTGATTTAAGTTCACCATTCCATCCGACAGTGTGGAGCAATGTCTTATCTTCTATGTCCCAAGCTGCTCCTCTGACATAGTTGCTGTGCATATGTCTATCATGGTAAATAACTTTCGGTTCAGAGTTCTCCACTACTTCACAAACTGTGACAATTTTATTGTCACAGCATACTGCCACTTGGTCACCACTACAACAAAGGAGTAAACAACAAATATGAATAAGGGATCATGAATTATTTATTGGTGTGCAGAAGAAGTAGCAATGAGAGAAATAGGAAAAAGTGGGTGTGACACGCGATGATTTAGTCACGTGGACAGGCGTTAGGCAGAGAGTATTAATTATAGTGCAAGTTTATGTAAATATTGGAAAAGAGCCCCAGAAAGAAATTTACAACATTACTAATAGTATTACAGTTAGGTTGAATGTATAAAAATAGAGGAACCAGTTGCCAAATTGACCATCTAACCAATTCGCAAAGTATGATTCTCTATCTAACTGGGATTATACGAGTCTAAACTATTATAAGAAATAGGTACTTACTCTGGATGCACAGCCAACTTATGTACAGCAGCAGGAAACTCTGTTATTTTTATATCAGTTTCCGAATTTCTTATATCTAACAAATGCAACACTCCTGCTTCATCTCCAACTATTAGGCGGTTCTCGTCCATCCATGACAAACAACGAATGCAGCAATCGTTTTTCAATAAATCTGTAAAAAATAACATTTTTTATTGAAACAGCCTTTTTTTCCATCAGCTTTTCTCTTTTCTTCGTCACCTCAAGATAAGTCCTGTTTCGCTTATCTGGCAGATTTATTCAAAATCAAAGACTTAATCAAAAGGTATTTATTCAAACTAGGCAGAGAATCAACACTTTTTGAAATTCAAAATTACATAAGTGTCCCTCAAAAATGCTCGCCCTTTAGGTATACATTGTTTTATCTAGTAGAAGGTGGCTGTCCAAACACTGTGGACCACAAATCCCTAGACATAAAAGTGTGCCTAAACCTTCCTCCTATTTGAACTTGCCAGTAATAATCTATATTCATATTTGGGCACAGTTTGTTTCTTTTCCCTAAGATTTTGGATACATCTGGCTCAGACCAAATAAAAACCAAGATAGAGGCTGTCAACAGTAAAGTGAAGCCAGTTTCGTAAACATGTGTGCACATAGTGAGGTGTGGTTTGATTGTAAATGGTTGAAAATGTGTGCGTGTGAGAGTGTATGCACAAAGCGGAGGTGTAGTTTTTGCATACCTCACTGTATTGTTTGCAGTGCTATGTCTTCACTTTTTATTTGGTCTGAGACATCTGGTAATTCATAATAATTTTTGTACTTATGTTTAATATCGAAGTGTTGCATTTCTTACCAAGAACAGGCTTATCCGTATTGTCATCCCATAATGTGACATACTGGTCCATGGAGCCTGTTGCAAAGCTGGTGGTAGACTTTGGTCTCACTGACAATGCATTTATCATCATACTATGTGCTGCACGGTAGTTTCTGATACAGATCATGTCAGTTATATCCCACACCTATAAAATATTGTTTTATTATTAAACAGAGAGAGAGAGATATCAAATGTTTTGAGAGTAGTGGTTATGAAATTATTTACTATTTACACCCACGACCTACATCTCGTAAGTTGGGGCCGTTTTCACTAGGCCACCGTTAAGTCACGTTGTAAGTATGTACTTACTTATTTATAATGTTCAAAATTAAAAATGCAAAAAACCTTCAGTCAGGGTCACAGAATCATGAGACGAGTATAAATATACAGTTAGTATTTCATCATTTAATTTTTTTTTTAAAAGCAAGATTGTATAGTAAAAAACCTTCAATACGGCCCTTTGTACACTAACATTTTGCTTGTCATGAAAAACTATGGTTTAATTGCTGTATGTAGGCATGGTTTTCAGTGATGTATGGATAACGTGACCATTCGTCCTGCTTTCAGGCTGTCTGTCCCGTTGTCTCTAACCAGAGTAAAAATGTCCCGCTTTTACAAAGAGACCAAACGATATTCAATTTATTCATGAACAATTTACTTTGTATCTGAATATTAAATATAAGAAATCAAAAAACATAAGTAGTCGATAAATTTTAATTATAAAGGCTAACATCGACAAATCATGTGATAAGCTCCATTCCTACTTAAAAACTAGACCCAACATTTTAAAACTAATTTGCTTCACCGACAAATACAAAACAAATGCGTCTTCAACCGCAATGTAATGTTAAAATTACATAATTATACTTAGCTAATATTTATTATTTTTCATGTCCTTTTCTCTTTAAACAAATACCTAGTATAAAGTTATTTTTTGTTTTATTCCGCAAGCGTCACACTCTGACATAAAAAATGGTCATGTTATGTATGAATCACTATGGATCTTGTACATGGATACATTTTTTCTATGGCACAGTTTACACACCATTCCGTAATGAAACTGTGCCTTGTACAAAGGGCCTTACACTTTCTGAAGACCATAATAAATCTTTTACTGATGTTTTATTTCCTTGACTCTATTTAACTCACATTATTTTAAATTTTTTAAATAATGTTTAAAAAAAGCATTAAAAATATAGTAGAAAAAATATTATTATCATTTTTATCCTGTATTGTCCCACTGCAAGGTTAGGTTTCATCACTGACTTCTGTTGGTGGGTCTGTTTGAGGTTTAATTAAGATCAAAAACTATTTCAGAGACAAACCTTAACATTGCCATCAGCACCAGCAGTGACATACTGCTTTTCAGCTTCAAGGCAATCAACTGCCAGGGCTGCATTATCATGTTCTGCCACGGATATCTCTTCTTTCCACTGGTTCCATGCATCATTGTTGTTAGACCACACACTTACTGCTCCACTGTCTTCACATGTTAGTACCTGTATTAATTAAATACATTTTTATTAGTGCCCATCCACATGTTGTTGTTGTGGTGTGGATGTGGTACATGTGGTTGGGCCTTAAGCTAGGCACCATCTAGATGAATGCCTAAACAAAAGCACCCCATTGAAGTACTAACTGTAAAGTGTAATACATTCTGTTTTTTATCCATTTACTGTTTTGCCATTACCCTTTAGGTACATGGTTTTGTTTGATTATGAGATTATCGCATTCAATATGGTTTGAAGAACTATTCTACAATTTCATTGCACTATTGTAATGTGCACAACTTCACTGAAATCAAATCACACTAATATTACAAAGGCGAAAGTTTGTGAGTGTGTTTGTATGTTTGTTACTTCTTCACGCACAAACTACTTAACGGATTTAGATGAAATTTCGCAAACAGACAGTTTATACCCAGGATTAACATATAGAATGCTTTTACCTAATATTCCCTCAGGAACAAAATTTATGCAGATGAAACCGCGAGACACTGCTAGAATTTATTATATCTTATATGAAATAGTGAGAACTATCAAAGCATAACGCCTTTATTTCTAAACCAGGTAGGCAGATGTTTATAGAACACTTGCATTTCAGCAATTATGTTTAACAGCTGTGTATTAGTAATTTAACCTGTGTACATTGATACATTTGATAAAATATATTTATCAACTGTAATTAATAGGCAAGACTTATTGCATCATACCTTATGAGAAGTTCCAATAAAACACCCATCAGCAGTTCCACTGCACAGAGGAATGCTCCTCTTTTCCTCATTTCGGATACAATGAGCATTGGCTATACATTTGTACACACTCACTCCACCGTTCCAGTATCGACCAGTGAGCTCGGAAGACCCCAGTAACACACTTCCGTCTGTAACAGACATTTGAGAACCCTATAGCAGGTTTTCTAAAGGATGCAAAAACAGAATCCCAGTAGCAAAAACTATTTTTCCCACTTTAATTTAAAAAACTCTGGGTTTAAACAAGAAACACATACCGGAATGAATGTGGATATAGTCTAAATACGAAAGAGTGCTGGTGCCGGTGGTATCAGTTCTGTAAATTTCAGCGTTGAGGTGAGGTGGGACGATTTTATTACTATTATCCATGGCTTAAACTTATGTTTTGGTAATTAATTTAAATCCTATTATAATTAAGATGTAAAGCAGCAATCACAAAATAGAAAACATGTATAAACAAATCAAATACACATTGTTTTTGGTACCTATTTTATTTTCCTAACCTACAAAAAACAGAACTTTTGGTTTGGCAGTTAAGCAGTGCTGCCAAGTGCCAATATAAATTTTTAACCGACGAAAAAAAACGGAGGAGGTTCTCAAGTCGACTCCTTTATATATGTATAATTATAATATTGTATTTTTAATGTATGACATCGCATAACTTTTTACAGAGAAGTCCAATTTTGATCATTATTTTTTTAATGGAAAGGGTATACTCCGAAGTTGGTCCCATATAATTTTTTTAAGGTCCCATAACTCCCATATTCCCTTATCCCCACTGTCCCCACTTAGTTCTCTGTTTTGTCTAGACGTGAGCTAGACAAAATAAAAAACTAATATTATTATATTAACGTATAATCTTGTGGAGCACAACTTAACGTGCTTATTTTCTGCATTAATTTGCATTCTAAAATAAAAGAAATAACCAAACAACGATGAGAGCGAGTCCATTAAGATTTATAATGTTATCCTTTTATGATTCTGCAAAAGTGACCTTTTTAGGCCCAGACCTACTAAAAGATGAAGACAGGTTTTTTTACGTACTTTCGAAAGTCCTCAGTTATCCTCTTTTGGCCACTTACATAAAAGTTTGAAAAACCATTTGCAACGTATGTACATACGTGCGCATCCTCTCTCCGTGGTTGTAATACCGACTAACCGGTAGGCGGCGATCGAACGCACAGTGGTGGACCCTCACAGAGTACTTTTATATCTATGGAATATGCAAGGAACTTATGTTGGATATGTTCCTTGGGAATATGGGTACCCTGCGGGTTGCCAGGCAAACGACGCCGGTATGTGTGAAAGCTAACGTACACATGTCATGGCTATGCACTTTGCCGCCGCTGGCTATACACTTCGCCTATACACTTCGTAGCCGGTGCCGGGATGTGTGAAAAGGCATTAAGTGCGCTCCGAAAAAATAATCTTCTGTCAAAATTTTATTTTTATTTAATTAAAATGGTTTTTTGGAACCCTTAAACACCGAATTCCAAATGTCTTTCTCTCTGTGCCACTTTTCTGTCAAACCATAGGCGGCTTATTTTGATTTAATTATAATGGTTTTTGGAACCCCGTGCCACACTTTTCTGTCAAACCATAGGCGGCCATTAGTCGATCAATCTGGCTGACAGCATTTGATTGATCTTTGGTTATGGGCTGAAGCAAGGCTTAAAGCGATGCCTAGACGATTAGTTACGAACATGGGTATTAAAGTTAAAGTAAGCGTTGCGTGTATCCTTGCAATATCTTTAAATAAAAGTGATCAAAGAAAACGCTGGGTTAAATCGTGGTTGTAAAAAAGGGATCCATTGAAGAAGACATCCATTAAGTTATATGAAATTGAGAGAGAGTAGTGGTGGCCTAGTGGTAAGAGCCACGACTTATGAGTTGTGGGTCAAAAGTTTGAACCCTGATAGGCTCTTCACTTTGTGTAACTTATTTCATCACCACTGCTCTCAAAACGGTGAAGGAAAACATCGTGAGGAAACCGGCATGTCCTAGAACCAAACATTCGAAGGCATGATTGTGACATCTACCAACTCGCACTGGGCTCGCATGGTAGATTACGGACCACTCTCACCGAGAGGAGACCTGTTTACCAGAAGCGGGAATATTATAGGCTGATTATGACATGAAATTGAAACAAACGAAAATGTTGGCTATCAAAATAATCTAACGGCATTGCTGCTGGTGGCGCCGCCGGCCAGCGCCGAGCACGCGCGCTTCTATCGTTGTTCAAATAACGACTGACTGGCGCGTGACTGATGCGTGAGCGACAGCAAGTCATAACACGCTCAGTCATGAATGACTTAGTAACTGCATGATTGAAGGCAAAAATCAAAATATTGACGTCAGTCAGTATTGATCACTTGTGATAACATACTTAGATGCTCGGTCAAGGGTCCGTCAGACGACAGTCAGTCAGTCATACTTGTGGTCATACATTCCTCAGATAAGCGGTTATTGGCCGCGTTGGAGTATAGGGGTGTGTTCCGAGTTGCACTGTAATCGAATTGAGCGGGCAATTATACCCGTTCCGAATTAGCGTGAGCGCGATAACGATGTCTCCTGAATCGTCATATATGACGTCATGACATGCACCATCTTGCCGACCATGCCCTAAAATAAAATCACCGTGAGCGCTGTCAAAAATGACAGTTGTGCTGATTTGTTTTGAGTCGCATCATAACTTTAAAATAACGTGGCATTTTCGAAATTGTGCTTCTGGCTACAGTCGCCACCTAACCAAAGAAGAAGAAGAAAGTGGTGTAAACACAAAGAAATACTATAATGTGATGGAGGGGCTTGTGGCTAAGTAAGCGATCATTCATCATGGCATAATTCGGGATGTAGCTTAGAAAATTAAAAGTGTCAAACACATGTGCACTGCGTTCCAAGTTTGGAAATAATCGATCTGAGCGTGCATAAGCCGGTACCGAATTAGCGTGAGCGCGATAACGATGTCCCGTGAATCGTCATAGATGACGTCATGAAATACGTAAACTGACCATACGTCCCGTTTTGAACGGGACTGTCCCTTTCCGCAGTCATAATTATGTCCCTTTGTCCCCAAACAAAACTTTGGGACGCAAAATAGTCCCGTTTTAAAAATATATGTCAGTGGAGATTTGATTTAATAAGAATGGTAAACTGATGATAGATTTTTATTTTTCACAATTTGTTCGAATTTATTTAAAAGATTTCTAATTGTAATGAAACATTAACTGTTCATTTTCAATGTTTACGCTGAATGGCTGTTTGTTAGAATAAAAATAATTATAATTAACCTGAATTATAGTTTAGTGAAGATCACTAATTGTATTAAGTTACACTTTTTCTAAATAAAGGTTCCTTCAAACAGGCGCGACACGTGACAAAATCGCGCGCGACACAAAGGCACCGCAAGTCGCGCAACGAGTGGTGTATTTGTGTCGCGCGCGATTATATCGCGTGTCGCGCCTGTTTGTATAAGCCTTAAAGAAAATTTTAATGTTGTGTTTATTTTCATATAACCTGCTAACTGTCGTTTATAAACCCATGTCCCGTTTTGAGTTAAAAAATAAATGGTCAGTTAAGACATGCGCCATCTTGCGATAACGCCGACCATGTCTTAGAAATTTAGAATAATATAACCGTGAGCGCTGTCAAAAATGACAGTGTGTGTGTGAGGATGAGTCAGTGTGTGTTTTGTTTTGAGTTGCATCGTTGCATCATCTTTAAATTAAACTAACGTGGCATTTTCGAAATTGTGCTTCTGGCTGACAGTCGCCACCTAACCAAAGAAGAAGAACTGAAGAAGAAATGTGGTGTTTATACAAGGAAATACTGTAATAATATCGTTTTTACATTGAGTAAGCACTGTGAGCGGGTTCACGAGCGTTCCGAATGACGAAATTCCGTTCACATGACGTTGACGTGATATCTAAATCGCAACGCAAATTATTGCTATGAGCGCTGTGAGCGATAATGTCTTAATTCGGAATGCGGCCGTGATTGTGATCTAAAACGTTGACCTAAAGGTCCAGTTACCAGGTCATAGAATTCCAAAAAAAAAAAGGTCTAAAACGTCACTGTTGGTTATTTAAACGAAGAGAAGAAGAAGAAGAAGAAGTTTACGATTAGTGGTTTGAAAACTAATTTCAAGGAAAGATATTACGTATAATCAACACATTTTAATTGCTATTCTAAAAGAATTAAGGTAAGTGAATGTGTGGCTTTAGTAAAATGTATTTTTTTTTATCTCGTAGAAGCCTGTAATAACCCCCAAATCTAAGTGCCCAACAGTTGTTTTTGGGTTTATTAATCCATTACCTTCCATATCGTACAACTGTAAAATGAATTTCAATCTTTGATGCAGAGTTATACAGTTTAAATAAGTGGTTGACTTATGCGATTCAATTGTAAAGTGATAAATAATTTTTATTTGAAGAAATGCCCAATTTGGAATTGATACAAACACTGTCTGGCCATAAAGGCATTGTCTGGAATGTGTCTTGGCATCCTCAAGGGAAAATATTTGCATCTTGTGGAGAAGATAAAACTATCAAGCTATGGAGCAAAGAAGGCCAGCAGTGGACAATAAAGACTGTACTTGTGGATGGACACCAGCGGACCATCAGAGAAGTGGCATGGTCCCCGTGTGGCAACTACCTGGCTTCAGCTAGCTTTGATGCAACAACAGCTATTTGGGACAAGAAAAGTGGTGTGTAGTTCTTTTCCCTATGTTGATAGCATGAAATATTGTTAAACAATATTCTAAAATACCAAATACTGTGTTCATAGGTCAATTTGAATGCAATGCAACTTTGGAAGGCCATGAGAATGAAGTAAAGAGTGTAGCATGGTCTCCATCTGGTCAACTGTTGGCAACTTGCGGCCGAGATAAGTCTGTCTGGGTGTGGGAGGTCGCTGGAGATGATGAATATGAATGTGAATCTGTACTTAATGCTCACAACCAAGATGTCAAGAAAGTTTGTAAAGATACCTGTATTCAATATTTTAATTTATTAATAAATGCCACATGTTTATTCATAAATTATTCTTTTTATAGGTAGTTTGGCATCCTTCACTAGACATCTTGGCCTCTGCATCATATGACAACTCTGTCAAGTTGTATAAAGAGGATCCAGCTGACAATGACTGGAGTTGCATTGCAACCCTGCAGTCCCATGAGTCCACTGTATGGAGTTTAACCTTTGACAAGACTGGGGAGAGACTTGCCACATGCAGTGATGACAGAACAGTCAAAATATGGATGGAATACAAGCCTGATAACCAGGAGGGTGTCATAGTAACTGATAGAGAGTCTGTTTGGAAATGTGTCTGCACATTATCTGGATTCCACACTAGATGCATTTATGATATTGCTTGGTGTCACCACACTGGCTTCCTAGTAACAGCATCTGGCGATGACATCATAAGAATATTCAAAGAAAGTGAAGACTCTGATCCTAATTCACCAACATTTGACCTTGTTTGCACTAAGTTAAATGCACATTCCCAAGATGTGAACAGTGTGAGATGGAATCCAACAGGAAACAAAGAACTGCTCTCTTGTAGCGATGATGGTGAAATCAAAATATGGAGTTTTTCTTCTGACTAGATCACATTAGTTTATAAGAACAACTGTTATTTGTTGATCAAGTTGCATCAAATTATTGATATATTATGTATTTAGTTGTGTAGGGTTTAAAAATATTGGGGTTTCATAATAAATGAAAATTATATTTTCTCAAGTGGTTTTCTTTACCTCAGGTTGGGAACTTGGGGTTAAAGTTAGGGTTTACAAATGGCAAAGGGGCCTGTTTCCATATTTACATTGATACTATCTGGTAATGGGCTTTTACAATTCTTTTCCATGCATGGATTTCCATTTCAGTTCACATCTGATGATTTTAACAGTAGGAAAACACATCTTCTCACAGAAAAGTCTCAGAAGTCTTTATTCAACATCAGCTACCATCAAAATGTCTACGGGAGAGAAAATTGGAGTCCCTCTGAAGAAAGTTACATCAGTTTTAGAAAACTTTGCTTCAAAACAATTATCTGAAAGTTGGGATAATACTGGTTTATTGGTGGAGCCTTATACTTCTAGGTAAATTATCTTTTCGTTTTTTTTTTAAATAATTTATTTGGTATAAATGGAATAGTATGAGTTCTTTCAAATATAATTTATCTTTGCTGTCCAGTTCATATTGAACCAAAAGCTCATCATCAGAACCCATAGGAATGTTTTATTTTCTTTTCAGAAATATAACAAAAGTTCTACTAACAAATGACCTTACAGAAGATGTAGCACTTGAGGCTAATGATCATGGATGTGAAATGATTATCTCCTATCACCCTCCTATATTTGCTCCAATGAAATCTGTGGTTCAAAGGTATGTCCTACTTACTATTTTAATCTCAATAGTACCAGTGCACTGTTTGAGTAAAATATTGTTAATACTGGCATTTCACATATTCATATTATTTTTCCAGTACAAAATAGACTCTATGTTTATGGAAATAATAACGTTATTTCCATAATAGTTAGTAGCGAAATGTTACGAATATTTGTACAGACGCCAGCACATCAAGCTACCCGAAACTGTCAAATTTATCCAATCAACTTTGTACCTTATGCTTTAGCGATAAAGTTGAAAGTCAATCAAAGAATTTTGACAGATTGTAGTAACTTGATGTGCTGGCGTCTGTACAACTTGGTCAAATGCAAAGCCCACATAAAACTGTGTACGGAAATTATAGTATTATTTCATTATTTTTGACTAAATGAAATAAAATATTGATTTGGTTTCAGTGCTTGGAAAGAACGTATTATCTCATTCCTTTTGGAGAAACGGATAAGTTTGTATTCGCCACACACTAGTTGGGACTGCGTCCGCGGTGGCGTCAACGACTGGTTGGCTAGTGCATTTATTGTCGAAGAATCAAAGCCGTTGATCCCTGGTGCGCTTAACCCGCAAGTTGGTGCTGGAAGGTAAGTTCATCTAAACTATCCTAATATTATAAATGCGAAAGTAAGTTTGTTACCTTTTCACGCCTAAACCACTGAACAGTTGTCAGGTCTACAGAAACGGACATAGGGTACCTTTCATCACGAAAAAGTGCTGTTAACGTTATTATGATAACAGATGGCGCCACGTGTCTTTCGAATCAAAAACAGGACGTCTGTCGGGTCAGCTAGTAATATTATAAAGAGAAAGGACTTGATTTTTTGTATGTTTGTTTGTTACGCTTTCACGCTAAAACGGCTGAACGGATTTGGCATATGGGTAGACCTTGACCTGGATTAGAACATAGGATACTCGTAATCCCGATATTCCCACGGGAACGAAACTTATGCGGGTGAAACCGCAGGGCGCAGTTGTTTACAATATTGCTCTAAATATATTATTATTTTTCCCAATTCAGGATTCAATTCAATGTAGGTATCATGTTCTTCTTATTAGCGTGTCGATAGCAATCTCAATGGACTCGGCCTAGAATTCGGCTACTTGTTTGGCGCCATCACCAGCGTCCACCAGTTCCTGTAACGTGCAGCTGACAGGACACACAGGACATGATATTAAGTGTCCCATCGTTTGTGGAACAGCACCACTTTCACACTTCATACCATACCATCATGGTATCATGCTTTGCTTTAGAGGAGTTGCACAGTTGCATAGGTGTGTGTGCATAGGTACGTCAGGCGACTGATGAGTGCTTGCGAGTTATATTGCGCAAGTTTGACTGTTTTTGATGTAAAACTTCGCAATAATTTGATGGCAAGTCAAATTATTGCGAGCTTTTCCATCATATTACACCATAGGAGAGGACATTATTCTGCGCAGTAAAACTTGCTAGTACACATCATTGTGTACTAGCAAGTTTTATTGCGCAAAGCATGAGCTTTACTAACGTAATTCTTCTGTGCTTCTCTTTACGTCGAACAGTTGCTTACAAGCATTGGTGTAAAAAAAGCCCTAGGCTTTTTTTTTTCGTGCGGAAATCTTCACGGATACCCTCCGTCTGGGAAGAACGGAGGGTTATGTCGGACAGCCCCCACCGACTAAAACCCCACTGTTCCTTCTACTACCATAAGCCGGCGGCCCGGGAGATACTTTTACATTTGCCGCACCCCCGACTGGTATCAGCCCATCATGCCTAGCGGGCCCCATCCCCAAATGCGGGCGATCCCACGACCGATACTTTTCTTTAGCACGTTTTTCATTATTAAACATTCTGCTCCTAAAAGAGTTTCGTCAATTTGGAGAATACTCACAAAATGCTTTCCACTTTCGAAATCTAAATTAAAAAACGCATCGATCGAAGCGGCGCGGCTTGGCGCGGCGCGCGGAACGTCGCACTGCGCGGTGTTCCGACGTGCGCCCGCTTGTCACTCTGCATTGTGGCGCGAAATATAAATGTACCTACTCTAGCTTATTACGTTGCGTATTAGTAGATTCAAATATTTTTGTGATTTCAAAAGTAACTAAATATAATGTATTTTGTAGGTAATAATAAGTTTGTGTATGTCTTGGTGGTAGATTATTTATTTGATTGCTTTTGTGTGAAGTTATATTAGTAAGTATCCAGCTTAGAATTTCGAATAGGTCCCCAAACATCCTGGGGTGGGCATCAGACCATTTTGGGGTGGGCACGGCCCACCCGGCCCTCCCTTATATACGCCTATGCTTACAAGGGAGACCACAATACCTACATGTATATGTGTGTATGAATAATCGACTTAAATTGCGTCAGTACAATGACGGTCAACTTACCTATTTGACCCAGTCTAGTTCGAATAAATGATGAGATATTCCGCAACAATGGATTACAAAATGTGTTTTACAAATTGTTCAAGGTTGCTGCAACTGAAATCGAGTATAACTTTGTCGGATGCGGTTTCAAAAGTGAAGGAATTGACTGGATTACCGCATGTGCGCTTCGCTATAGGAAAGGGGAAAGAAATGTCGAGTGAAATAAACTCTGTGGCGCTGTGCGCTGGCTCCGGCACCTCAGTGCTGAAGGGAGCTGCTGCTGGTTTATACCTGACAGGTAAACAAGTATATTTTTATATAGGCATAAGCATAAAAACCCGCGTATACAGTGCATTGAACTTTTTACCGCGTTGAAAATTTGGTGAAGGAGAATTATGAAAAAAAAAAATCATAAGAACAACATAATATTTTGAATACCATACTTAGATAGAGACTTGCTAATTACAAGATTCCCAAACTATAACGGTCTCAAAATATAATCTTGGGGTACTCCTGATGGGATATATTTCTATACGGACGTGTGAGACTGAAGGAATACCTTGTGACTTTATCCGTCGCTTTCCATCAGGCGGAATCGAGTTCAAAAATTAAGACCCAATATTAATACAAAAAGTAACTCGATTTAATTTTAGCAAAAAATAATACTTAGGTAGGTACACTACTTTTGATATCTAACAATAATAAAATTTCAGGAGAAATGCTTCATCACGACATACTCGATGCTGCACAAAAAGGAATTAGTGTCATCTTAACTAATCACTCGGATTCTGAAAGAGGATTCCTAAGAGGGTTTTCTACTAATCTTCAGAATTTATTAGACAATGAGGTACAAGTACTTGTTAGTAAAGTCGACAGAGATCCTCTTGTTACAGTGTAAGTGGCTTAAGTTTAATATAAATTGCATTTGTTTATAAAATAAAACAACCGAAGAAGTTCATTAATTATTGTACATTTTATTATTATCCGCAAACTGTTATTTCAAATATTAGATCAACGGAAATACATTTAGGTATTAAAAGGTTTCAGTATTTAAATTACTGTTACATGTGAGATCATCGTTATCTTATTCTATCTATTCCTGAACACAAAATTACATAGCGCAAATAGGATTCAAAATATTTCGTTAATTTCTATGGTTCTTACGACTAGTAAAACTAGTATCTACAATACTTGGCAAGACCTTTGTAAATGTACTTTCGTCTTCCATTTCCTATCTGCATAACTCAGTCCGTTTCGATCCTCTCGATGATCTTGTTGCTGCACTGAAAGATTTCCATTGTTTAAAGATGTAATCAGTTTATATTTGTTAGAATTTTCGTTAGAGCATGCACACGACTTACTTACGCGGGGCGAGTTTGTTTACCGCTTTATTTTTAAACGCTTTATCGTTTTGACTATCTTTAAATATTTCTTTCGACGATTTCTTCCGTTTTGGTGTTCCAAGGTTTGGGGCTACTTTTATTTTAGAGCATACAGAAGAAACTGTTCCGTTTTTATCATCATAATTAATAACGTATTCTTTACGCATATTTGTTTTATAACCGTTCGGCTTTGTGGCATAATCTTTACCATTGCTCTTCGAGTTTATTGGAGGTATTAGCACTGTGTAACTTGAATCTTGTTTTTGTGATGGTTTAATAGTTTCTTTTGTAGACTTATCTCTAGACGAGTTTCTCTTACGATTACTGTTTACACCGTGGTTATCGTCGGGATTGTCTTTAACTTGATGGCCTGCTTTCTTGACAATCATGCGACTTAAGTCCTCGGATGTTTCTTCGGGTACATCTTTTGTTGTAGGTCTTTGCAATGACCTACTTCTATGATCTTTCTTTTCAATGGTCGATTTTTTCTCGATTGAAGATTTACCTTCTCGAGGTTTGCTGGTTTGACTGGATGTGTTCAGCTCCTCAGTTACCTTTCCTCGGATGTCACTAGCGGGACGGTGTTTATCACTCTTCTCAGCTCGTCTTGAAAGAGTATCTTTGTAGGCAGAGCGTGAGACAGTGTCTTTATTTAGCGAGTGTTTTGTTCGGAGACTGCTATCGGTCCCGGAATCTGATCGGCGTTTCTTTGTGCGATCACTGTTACTTAAATCAGAAGCATGCATATCTGCTGTACGTTCGGTTTTATGTTTACTTAATTCTGTTTTATCCGATTTTCTTTGACGTGAGTTGAGTGAGTTTGTTTTTATTTTATGGGTGTCTCGGTTCTCCAACGTGTTGGACTTTTCCTTGTTATCGTTTAGATTGGCATATATTGGATTTTCATCTTCGGATAATTTATTTTCGGTGATATAACTCATCTTTCCCACGTCGTTTCTGGGGTTTCCTTTTATTGATCGGCTCGAACTAAAAGTAATCAAAATAGTTTGTATTTAATAATGATGACTAAAAACATCTCATAATTAGTACATATTTGTTAGATAGTATTATTATTTTCTCAGAAAATATTTTTAATTACATACCGTGTCGATTGATCTTCCCGTGGATGAGACTTTCCCATTATTTCACGTTCACGTCTATAAGCCTTTGGTGGTGCGGAAATACTCCTACTTGTTGTAACCTCGTTATGTCTACGAGACTTAGTTCGTCGCGTACTAATAACAACATCATTTGTTTCTTGGCTTTCTTTTTCAATAATCGGTTTGAAGACCTCAATTTCGTGTATTTCATTAGGTTTGTCTTCATACTTTGAACGTAGTCTCGGTGTCGGGACCGGAGCATAGTTGATATTTAAAGGTATATTTTGATACTCAGGCGTCTCATCAGAATCATGTTCACTATTACATACGCTGTTTGAGACTTGCTGTATTAACTTGACGGACTGAAATATATTCTCGACGTCATTATCATTGCGTTCCAATGCACTTTTCACATGGTTTCGGCTTTTGTATGAATCTGTTCTACCGTGATCAACACCGAAGTATGTTAGTTCACTGTCCCTTAGTTGTCTGGTTTTGGGCTTCCTTTGCGCTGGCGACACTTGTAGACCATCGAACTTAGTTTTAACATCGTCGATAGGATCTTCTGTGGCCTTATTGATTTTGATATGTGTAACAACTTGCTTCTCTCGTTTTAAACTGTCTTGTTTAGTAGGACCTACAACATATTAATAATTTAATATTTCAGCATATTTATTTACAAAGCCTTTTATTAATAAAATGTTAATTTTCAAGTTGTTATTTTAAGTCTACGATAAACTAGCATGCGATATTACATAATGTGCATAGGTACCTGCTTTAATTGGCCGTAAAACGTTGGGTTTCATTACAGATTCAACTGTTGCTGCTCTCGGGAATACAGATTTTACTTCAGCGTTGTAGTGTTTCTCTGTTTTCAACTGCTTATTTACTAAAGAAAATGCCGACAGTACATCATTAGAAGAATCTTTGTTTAAAAGATCTTCTGACATCCCAAATGCCATGTTCTCTCCTAAAAGATATGGTTTGGGTTTCGGAATTTTGTTTTTGAGAATACTCTTTGTAGCTGCTGTATTCTCATCGGATTCACCATACTCACTAAGAATCATATTAATAGCAGTGCCAACTCCATTGGTCGCTGGGAAATCGTTCTTTTCACCAAACAATGTTATAGGTTTGTCAATCATTTCTTGCATGGGCACAAAAGCACTTCGTCGTTTTCTAAAATCATTTGAGGGTGGAGGTTTCTCATCTGTTGCAATTATATTAACTTTACCCGAATCTGGGGTGAAGTGTACTTCAGTTTTGCAGAATTCCACCCTTTTTACTCTTCTGTCACCTTCTTCAATCGTTTGGTGCTTTCTGTGATACTCGTCTCCATCTGCTTCAATAGTAACAGGCAAGGTTATTGACACTTTTCCAGATGATTGCAGAGTTATATTGTTTTCTAATGGGTCCTCCATTACAATATCATGTTCTCGATATGTCTTGAACTTAGTTCCTCTGTAGTGTGAATTCAGTCGGTTTTTGGAAAGCCAATCTCTAAATGATTCTTCATTATTATTTGTCTTTCTTTCGTCTCTAGTTAAATATTTATTATGAGAGTTGTCATCCAGTTGATCATTTACAATTTCCGTTGATTTACAAATGCCGCTATCAGTGGAAGATTCCATCGCTAATATGTCATTACTGTGTGTAATAGTTTCGTCTAGTGGGGATGTGTCTTCAAAACTATAACTTTTTCTTCTTGTGTTCCATTCATTACTGCTGTTTAAAAGTGATTTGTATTTAAGAGTGCTTAAGGTTACAGGGGTGTCCAATAGTGGTGAGTTTCGGCTATTATTTCTACTACCAAATTGAATATCACTGTTTTCTGAATCGTAGGAGTATTTTCTGTGAGGGTTTCTACCAAGTCTTGAATCGAGATCGATAATACTGGCATTGTCAGTGGAAGATGACTCTTCACTCGGCATCCGAATCGAGCTTCCTTTGGTAGAACCTCTCCATTTCGAGGGTTCCGAGATCTCGAAATCATCTGGTTCGGTTACTTTATAATTTTCTGATTCTGCGATAGGTTCAGGCGATGATTCAAACGGGATGGATGATATCTCCAACGGTTTCATAGGGGATGTTGGTGACTCCAACATGTTAAAACCGGACGATATTACCTGCAAAACAAAGATTAAACAGTGAAGGTAACTAAATATGCTCAGTCGTTTTTAACGCCTTGTATGAATCGATAAGGCGATATAATTACTGTTTGTTTTACTTTTTACGATTACTGTGCAAATGTTGGCAGTTGGTGACATTGACTCAATAATCTAGAAACAATTACAACTCCCTAAGCACTCCTGACTTAGTCATAAGATTAGCTTTATCTTAGATTGTATTAGGAAGTAGGTAAGTACTGCCACCTTCCCTATTTCCACCGGTTTGAAGGATAACGGTGCCGGTGCGGCGTAATTACAGGTGCATGAGTTATTGTAGCTTTGTGTCTAGAATGGCACCGCATAGACGATGCCTGTGGTTTGCCCATAGGTAACGGTAACCATTTAACATCAGATGGGTGGCTCTAAATTGACTTGCCATCAAATAACACAAAGAAAGAAACAAGTATAGCTTACCCTTCGTGAAGAGTGCAGCATGAAGGAGGCAGCGGGTGCCCCCGGGGCTGCGGACGAGTGGTAGGCGGCTCGCATGACCCGCACTCGCGCGCCCGGCCCGCTCGTGTGCAGCACCTCCATTGCACGCGCAATGCGACGTGTCACGCCTCCTTCTGTCACCTGAAATAAACGACAACATCCTTTAATCGAGCTGACTGTTATAACCATAATCTGCCTATAATGTTCCCACTGTTAAGACATAGGCCTCCTTTCAGTGAGAGGGAGTAGGCCGTAAACCACCACGCGGGCCCAGTGCGGGTTAGAGATTTCACATATTGTCTTCGATTTTTTGGTGCTAGGACTTGTCGGTTTCCTCACGATGTTTTCCTTCACCGTGTTGAGAGCAGTGGTGATAAAATTATTATTATTAATTTACACAAAGTAAAGCGCCCGACTGGGTTCGAACCAAAGAGAATAATTATTTATAACCACTAGAGAGCGTATAGGCCGATTTCTTCAAAGCACACTACTCACTACCGCGGGCCGGGGGACTGGGAAGAACGCGCGACTGCAATTGGTCAGTTCCTGTAGGTATGCTATCGTTAGGGCTGCTCTACTTCATTAAGGGAAAATAGTCGATATCGATAAAATGGATTTAAACGTTATGAAAAATCATAGAAATAATTTTTAATCAAAATCAACCAATTAAAAAAAAACTGTATTCTGTTATTATTGACTTTTAAAATGAATTTGGTATATTATTATGTTTTACGAATTAAAGTTTTAGGGTCCTGATTGTTCTTTGTAGTAAATGATAAACGAGCGCCTGCATATTTTTCAATTATGCATCTTGCTAATTCAATTAAATGATTTGTTGATTCTGTTTCAAATTGATGAAAATTAATATCCGGGAAAAAATTATACCCATTCAAAGCTTTTAAAACAGATCTTATAAAATAATCGGTATTATATTTCAAAACACAAAAACATGTAAGTATGTCAAACAAACAGATGAAAAAACTTTTTTACATCAAAGTCCACCGCCCTCAAAAACTACAGTGAAAAATATTTACTCCACAAAACAACAAATAGAACATTATCAAATTCACTATGATGTATGATTTTATGACCGTCTTCCACGAAATTGTAGCGAATCCAAGTGAAAATTGTACTAATTTGTTGTTATCTGTGGCTTCGTATTAATTGGGTGTAAAATCGCCCGACCGCACTGGGACCGTCCGGTCCCAGCGGTGCCTGGCGACATAAAAATTATCCTGGACTGATCGGTTCCGGTCGGGGAGAGAGACAACAAAAAAATCCCGGAACAAACGTAAAAAAATACCGACGAACTGTGAACCTCCTCCTTTTTTTTTAATCGTTAAAAGTAGATAGGTATTTTATTACAGTAAGTGAATTGAATAAAAATTATATTAATTTTATTATTTTCAATATCAACTTTCAGCTATTAAAGGTAACACCACTATTTTTTACGATAAACATACAAAGGGAAAGACAGGGATAGAAACATTAGAATTGTCTAATACAAGAACGAGACTTTTCCAAAAGACATCAACGCGCGACTGAGAAATGTGCTCGTTTACCCAGCGACCATTTTAGATAGACCCCTGCGGTGGCTCATAATCTGAGGGGCAATTCTACTAATTTTAACAACGTTCACAGTCTGATCTCAGTCTCAATCTGCCAAAAAATACTTCTAATTTCCCTACATTTTGACAAGTTTTTGACATTTGTTTGTCGCCGAGATGAGACTGCGATTAGATTTTGAACGTTTTAAATTACGAGAATCGGCCTTCTGATTAAATTAAATCAAAATTATTTTCCGTACTGTTTACTTACCGTTGAAAAGTTATGCCATTGTTTTTGTAACTAGATGTCTTGGAATGTTTTCCACACCACTTCACTGCGCATGAAGGCATTTTGATGCGTAATAATTGCATAAAAAGTTATAAAAAATTGTATTAATTTAGCGTGCACACACACACAGGTCTAACATTTGGACACAACTAAAATGGTTTCTAGTACCGTAGCCTACACATAGGCGAACAAATGCCAATAGTTTTCAAGTGTCGGGGCACTGTATGCGCAGTCAAGTGGTTATACAGGGTTATTGGTAAAACATTAACAACCTCTTAAGAGGCCATTGTACTCATCGTTATGAACAACTTTTACTATGGGACCAAACCTGAAATCGCGAAAAAATATCAGCTGTTCCATACGTTTATGTTCGTTTAACTCGTCAAAATGTAGGGAACAGCTGATTTTTTTTCGCGATTCCAAGTTTTGTCCCATAGTAAAAGTTGTTCATAATGATGAGTACAATGACCTCTTAAGAGTTTGTTAATGTTTTACCAATAACCCTGTATAGTCTTTGGTTCTAACCAACGGCCAACAACTCGGTAAGTCGTGGCCGTTATCACTAGGCCACCACTGCTCTCACCATAATCTATCCATACAATATTATAAATTCGAAAGTAACTCTGTCTGTATGTTACCTTTTCAAGCCTAAACCACTGTACGGATTTCGATAAAATTTGGCAGAGAGATAGATTGCATCCCGCCGGCGAAGCCGCGGGCGGAAGCTAGGACTTAATATTATAAATGCGAAAGTGTGTCGTATCTGTTACCTCTTCACGCTTAAACCGCTGAACCGATTTAGATGAAATTTGGTAGGTATAGAGATAGTTTGAGTCCCGGGAAAGGACATAGGATAGTTTTTATCCCGATATTCCTACGGGATCGACACTTATGCGGGTGAAACCGGGTGCGCTGCTAGTGTAATAATATAACCTTGTTGTAAAATTTAAATTAGCACTCATAGCAAAAGTGTTCGGACATTAGAGAGAAGAATAAGCTGGCAGGATTAGAATCTGCTACAGACAGGGTTACCACTGATTTGCGGTTGATCACATTATTGTGGTCAACCGGTAACAATTTGACGAAGACTGATTTAAAATCTACTAACATCATAAAAACAAAAAAAAAAACTTGTGATTTAAGATCAGTCCGTTTATAAGGCGTGGACACCTTGGTAGCCACTTGTACTTGTATTGATGACTAATCTACGAGTTCCTAAAGTAACCGTGTTTGTGAATGTTCTACAAAATGGAAATATACTTCAAATCTTGTTGAGTTAATCTTACCGTCGCTTAGCAGTTGAACTTTCAAAGTAGTGTATGAAATAGTCATGACCAAGCATGTGATGACCTCAACTGTTATTATAACTGTTCGGCCAGTGGCTAGTTCTTCGTAGACTTTGTTTGACTGTAGTCAGTGTAAATCATTGTCAAAATGCAATGTGTGCGTGCCCGAGAACTTCTTGCTTAGTTGTCGTGACGAATGTTGTTCGACTACTTTCGTGTCCTGTGGAACTTCGGGTTTTTATTTTAGTACGATAAGTAGATATAACTATAATTTAGGAGTTAGGTTTTTGAATGTAATGTCTTAAACCCAACTTAGAAACCTTTCAGAACAAAGCACGATTGTCATAGAGGCTTACTGAGCAACGGGTCGCAGGCGGGTTCGATCTTTGCACGAAAATATTTGTCTGGCCTACTGTGCGCCGCCTACAGATAATATTGTCGCAGTACAAAGATACCATAAGGCTAATATTTAATTTTGTTCCGGGTCTCGGTGTCTGCATGTCAGATTTTTGTTTATGAACGCACCCAAGACATAGAAGGCATGAGGTAGCGGTTTTTTACAGACAATTTATAAAATTAATATTACGTTTATTGGTAAGCATATAATAAATGCTTACCAATAAGCATTTATTATATAAATACAAAGCCATTTACAAGTTAGTGTGTTACGCACAGTTGTTGTAGCCTTCACAGGCATTAAAGTATGTATTTATTGTTACTAGTGACGTGATCCTTCTTGCGGGGGCGAAATGAAATTGCGGTGTTGTGATTGCGATCTTTTAGGGTTCCGTACCAAAATGTTAAAAGGAACCCTTGTGGTGCGACTCAGTCTGTTTGTCCGTCCGTTACAGCTGGATATCTCAAGAACTAGTAATGCTATTAACTTGAAATCCATACTAATATTATAAATTCGAAAGTAACTCTGTCTGTCCGTCTGTCTGACTGTATGTTACATTTTCACGCCTAAACCACTTCGCAGGCGAAGCTGCGCACGGAAACTAGTTTAGAATAGTTTTAGATGACGTTTGCCCAACTATTTGGCAAATAAAAAGTTTTCTTTTTTTTGCAACTGACTGACAAGTCTGACAACTAAAAAATTCGAAGTGGGACTACTAGGGCATGTTATGAAAGAGCACATTTTGCACATTCTCAAATACTTTCTTTTTTTTAGGCCGTTTAGTTTTCGACTTTTGAAGAAAAATGTAAAAAAAAATACCGTTCTTATCTCCGAAGTTTGCATAGAGAAAAATCTGAAATTATTCTATATGATAGAAGTTTATGTAAAGATTACAGGAAAAATAATACAATGTCTCTAAATAGCACACTTTTTCAGAAATCATCAACAAAAGTTACATTAGTTCCACTGTCGATCAAGAGATGGCGGATGTGTGTTAAAATTCTCTGACGAATATAGGCCTCGCCGATGAAAATTTAAAAACATGATGGTACGGAACCCTCGGTGCGCGAGTCCGACTCGCTCTTGCCCGGTTTTCAATGATCAACTCACTTTTGAATACTTAAGTGGGTGTCAAAGACATTTAAATATTTGCATTGTAGCCACAGAACGACTTAATACACTTAAGTTAAAATACTTTAACGCTAACACGTGTATTTATTAAGGATAGCCGTGCATATTGTCGGAAATATTGCGTGCATGCCCTTGACTTTGAAAAACAATAAAAAAGTATCTCTGGCTGGATTCTTTTGAAATCAAGTTTTGGGAGGTTCGAGGTCGAGAGATTTGCCTTTAGTTTTGAACCTCTGTAACTTAATTCTGGCTAGGTAAGTATATTTAATAGCATAAAATCGTCAAGTGTAGGTCAGCCTATAACTAAGTAATATTAAATGACCTAGTCATCAATAATATTTGGACATATGCTGCAATAAGGATATTTCCAGTCAAATAAATATGTGTTTACCAACCTATGTTGATGTGTAAAGACAAACAAAGCAAAAAAAAAAACTAAATATCAGGTAAATTTGTTTATTTTATGTAAGTAGGCAATTTATCTGATGTTTTTGCTCTAATATTTCGTTCCATTTAGAGAAAAAGACAAAGCCTTATTGGCAGGGAGCATTGTCAGTTTGGAACCACACAGCCTTTTACTATGAGTCCGATCAAGGCGATTTATTTCAGAAGATAAAGTGACGTCATTTATATAATTGAACGCCAACTAAAACCAGAAGGTCGCATGCGACCCACTATGAGCGCTCTATTATAGGTACGTACCTACTATAGATATATCTGTAAGTATACTTGTTTATATAAATCGATACAAAGTGCGCAAATAAATCATACCTAGTGTTTTGATTTATGAAATAACTGTAGATACTTAATTACAAGTTACCAAAAGAGTATCAGTGCCTGTCAATTATTTTACAACCGGTTCCGTTGCCGCCACGGCCTAGTTTAATTAATTCATGAAGGTAATAGCGCAGTAGAGGTTGTCCGTTATGGCTTAAAACCTGAAAATTGATAATTTATTTAGTTATAGTGTGTTCCTAGTAGAAACAAATTCTAATTTAATAGTTCTGTACACAGAATAACGATCTATTGACTCCCAGACGATTAACGACCGCACGTGATTTTTTCACAGTTAACGGTAAACTTGAGAGACTTATTAGTAATATTAATCAGAACGCGCGAATTTGTAACAAATGCATGTTTTGAATTGTGAGAATCTTTCCAAATGGAAGACGGAAGGCTTAATTTGGCAAGAGGAGGGCGAGGGGGAGGGGTGAGAGGGGTCCGTGACGTTAGCGGTCGTCGACTCCTGCGCGGGCGTGCGGGCATCGCGCAATATCGATGTTTTACGAGAAATGATGCAGGAAAATCTGCCAATCTGAACATCTCATTTTCCAATGATTCATCTATCTTCTCATTAATATGGATTATTTATTAAAAGAAATAAAACAAGTAGAGGACAGGGGCGCGTCATAAATAATTCTTGTATCGATCTAATCGATCACGTATGAACCTAATAGGTAGGTAAACCGCAATATTCTAAATAATCGCGTCATGGATTTTCCTACAAATCTTAATGAAGGCTGTAGAAAGTTTAACAAGTGTGGTCTCTTTTTGTTCTCGATGTCTTTTCCTATTACGTAGTCGAGGTTTTTCCGAAAAATTAAAATTAGTAGATTCTTATAAGATTTGATAGTTTAGATGGGGGGCTAAGGGACCGAAATAGTATAACTTGCTAGTTACCTAAATTAGAAGGAACATAATGACAACAATAAAAGCGTTTTTGCGAATATACCGACTCTACCGTGTGCCCTTTACGTGAATAACATAATAGTTGCGTAGCGAAGCTCATCATTATGTGACATTCACGCAAATGATTATAAGTTGGCGTACACAAATAATACGAGACAAACAACGGATAGCGCGGTGCAGCACAGCCTCGCGGGCCACGGCCTTTGCGCAGGATTTCCGGCAGTCTGCACACGAACCCGAATAACCATGTTGAGCTAACAACGCTTCGTTAACTTACTTACGGTTTAATGTAGTTAAGTGAGAGCGCTGTATTGTACCAAAGAACTCTGGTATTTAGGTACTGGATAAAGCAAGCATATTCATTTCCATGTTTATATTCGTCACTATTCAATGACTCATATTATAAAGGCTTTATTAAAGTTCACATGTAGAACCAGATTGTCGTTTTATAGTTTCCTGCTTGATGATATAGGAAATGCGTTAAGCAAAACGATCAGTAGCTTCCTCACGTCTATTTCTTCACTTTCACTGTTCGACAATCAAGCGTTGGGATCAAGATTACTATATGTTCACATCGCTTTCCTGTTGTAATTTATAGCTTTTGTGATTGCGTTTTAGGTTGCAATTATTATCTTCTAAGTAGATGTTGCAGACTCTCTTATTCAATTAGTTGCTTTTCTTCTCAATCCCAGAACAGATTCATAATTTTAATGTTTTTATTTTGTTGCTACATTTAAATACACTTGGTTTGCACGGAATCCAAGTTGGAATTCGGTCTGTCCAATGGTATGTACCGGTTTTTCGTAATATGTAGATGCACGGCCTTTTTTATGCGCGCTTTTGTTTCGACTGTCCAGATTCCAAGACTGTGGATACAGAAAAACAGTGCCTTGCCGGCTGGCCCAGGTAAATGGCATTACCCATAAACTTTTCTAATAGGTATCTCTATCTATACCTTAAACTCCTTAGTTTCCCATTGTATGAGATGGATGCTAAGACGATGCTTGTTAAATATTTTTTCTATGTTATGTGCAGCTAAATATTAAATAAAAGCTCGTAAGATGTAACTTTCGCTTGAATATGTTTGTTGCACACCGTGCACACGTCGTCAAAGAACTCGCACAGAATAGTGAAAAGCAAGTTGTTACGGAAACGCACAGGAACAATTTACGACAGTGACATAACTGTTACATACGATTCTGCAAGACTTGCATTTTAGATTAGGTATCTCTTCCACACGAATTAAAGGAACACTACAAAAAACTTACTGAACTAGCTCTCAGACTGGTTTGTATGAACATTTCCTCTCAACATTAAACCTTATGCAGTGATACACAAGTCTCATTCTTTAAAATTGAATAAATATCCATAATAGAGCTCGAACGTCTCGTCGTCCTGAGTTTTAACACCGTAAAAGGAAATGACCACTTTAGCCTTTTGGCAATGACCTCCTGTTAATCGAAATGCCACAATCTTATTTATAATTATTCGATAGCGAGGTTCACTTTGTATGTTATCTTCACATCTTTCTTATAGAATATAACAAATATGCAAATTAGAAAGCTTGCATCACGCGATACTGTCTAATTTATGCTGCTTTGTTTGAACTTTTCTTTAATTGAATGACATTAAAATATTTATGAGTTGTTGACAAAACTCAGTCTGAAATTAAAATATTTTACATTGGCAAAGCTCAAGCACACTGCTTAGGGGTTGTTTGACCTCACCTTTCCATATTCGGCGGTTCCAGCCCACTCTCGCCGCCATTGATCTGCCACTTCCATGTCAATGAGTTGGTGTGTGTCGTTTTTCGATAATGCAGCTACACTCGAGAGCTCGGGCTCGCTCGCTCGATAGAAGCGCACACGCACGTTGTTGCTGCGCGCCGGCACGAAGCCTACTGCCAGTCACCTCCACTGCCTTCGGCGCGCGAGACGCGGTACAGCCTCAGCCCACAAAATAAATTTAAATATCGCCAATTCGTCATTGCCTTCCGTTGACAAAAACCGTACCTACTTAATGTCAACGCCCACCGTCAGTATAAGGTACCTCTCACGTAGGAAGCGACCCACGCTTTTACGAGAAATAGATACTGCATTATGGAAACAAGTGTATAAACATATAAATTTGTTAACTTTACCTAGGTACCTACCTACCGTATAAAATATACATAAGTACTTACCTAGATTCTAAGTCAGAAAGCTTTTTAGTGATCATAAATCAATCCTAATTCGTTCAACGTCCATATTTTTTGTGGCGGGTTTCTATCTAACTTTATCCTTAATCGGACCAGCTTCGAATATAAACCCATATTTTCAGGTACCGACCGGTTTTTAGTCACAGACGCTTGATAATATTCAGGGTTTACAAGAATACTCCTAAATTCAACGGTCTACCGACCTTTCAACTTCGTCTGGACTTTGGACCCTTTCAGAGACTGCATAATGTACCTACCCTACATAACTGTCGAAACTTTCCATCAAAAGTGTCGAAAGTGGGATCAGTTTTAATTAAGTAAATCCATATCTGCACGAGTGTGCTGTGTGATAAACTGATAACTGTGCGGTAATAGTTATAGGGGATATCTGCAATTAATTTACCCAAGTCAATAATGTTAATAGGTAGGGACCCAACGCCATTTGGGTAGGTTGGTGTGTGCTGTTACTGTCATGTGGAAGTCATTGCCCTTGATTTGAAGCGTTATAATTTTATCTTCCGCCACACATTTGACCGAGCTTTTAGGCGAAGCAAAAAACAGAGTGGATTAGAGAGAGAAAACGAATGGAAGAATGAAGCTAAGGAACAGAGAGAGAGAGCCTATTGTAAATTAATTAATAATAGCCATTTAAACTTTACTTTAAAAGTTTTTTATTAAACAAATACAATGAATTCATATTAAGGGGGAAGCGCTAAGATAGCCCGCAAAATTTAAATTTTCTTAACTTTTTTTGCAATTTGCTGGTCAGTATTAAGTTATACGTTGATTAAAATATGATTCGCGACCGTAACAAAACTGTATTTACAGAATTAGAATCAGTAATACAACTTGTTACGTTAGTATAATCCTAAAATGTCATGATTTCATGTAATAGTCATTCAATAGGATTACTTGGTCTTAGAGTGTTGTATTGATGACTTTAATGATTATAATTCTGTAAATAAATATTTGTTACGGTCGCGAATCATATTTTAATCAACATACAACTTAATACTGACCAGCAAATTGCAATAAACCTAAAAAAAATTGAATTTCGCGGACTACCCTGGCGCTTTCGCCTTAAGGGGGAAGCGCTAAGGTAGCCCGCGAAATTCAAATTTTCTTACGTTTTTTGCAATTTGCTGGTCACCTTTCACTTCACACGCTAACAAACACAACTCACATACGCATTTTTATTTTTATTTTTTGGGTTATTAGTACCTTTTCTTGTCATTATTGTTGTCTTTTTTTCTACAACAGTCCTACATGTCTTACATGCTACAATTAATTGTGAAAATTCCAACCTCGGCGAGGGGGGCCAGGAGTCCATAGCACAGGGTATCCTAGTTTGGATTCCTGACTCCCACAAACCCTAGTACCTACAATATTTTTGTAACACCTCTATTATACTGTAATTGTACTTTGTGGGATAAATAAATTTTATTATTAACTTAATACTGACCAGCAAATAGCAAAAAACCTAAAAAAAAAAATTTCGCGGGCTACCCTGGCGCTTTCGCCTTAAGTACTTACATAATACACACATTTTATTTTATTTTGTAAAATTGTAGATTGCCATTTGCCGGCTGCTTAGTTAAGTACCTACATTTTGTTATAAATAATATATTATAACTAAGTAATTATGTATGTACCTATGGAGTAAGTTCATTTTTTAGGACTTGGGTGTAAAAAAGTTACTTGTTTAATAAATAATACTAATGTACAGACGCCAGCACATCAAGCTACCCGAAACTGTCAAATTTTTCCAATCAACCTTGAACTTTACGCTTTAGCGATAAAGTTAAAGAAATTAAAGAAATTTGACAGATTGTAGTAACTTGATGTGCTGGCGTCTGTACATTAATTTTCTAAATTACATATTTTTCTATACCTACAAACAAAAATATTTTTTACAAAAGGTGCAACAAACTGTTACTCACTTATTCATTTCATTAAAAAAATACCATTGGGAACAAAGTCTTGATGTATTAAATTAAACTGAAAGAATTGATGAGAGAAGGGATGTAACTAAAAGAGTGATATATTATAAACATGATGGAATGTGTGATATTAAACGAAAAGGAATTACTGATAGACCACATAAATTGTACAGTCAGCGATAAAGATCGATTAACACTTCAGTATTCTAAATTTTAATAATTGCACAGTTAAAATAAGAACAGAAGTAAAGTTTAAACAATGATAACTCTTAGGTATTATTAGAAATGCTAAAAAGGAGATTATCAAATCACTTTGTATCAATTTACATGATGAGTAAAATTTGTTGCTGATCATACCATTTAGGTTTTATGATTATTTAGAATTATTTACAAGAAAATTATATCGAAATAACTGAGGTCATTAAACGGTAGTTTCTATTATGATTAGTTCTTCTAACTTCCAGGGGGTTTTATTTCAGAATTACTTCTAAGTTGACTAACATACAAATCTAACAAATTATTATCACATTTTCTTAATTCTAAAATGTCTAGAAAGGCATCACTTTTGAACTTGTTTCTCATGTTCACACATCTTCGGTATTTGGCAACCAAAACATCGTGCTTTTGGCTTGTCATACAGAAGTTATAAAAAATTTTTTGCTCCGTACTATAACTTTTGTTGATACCATTTTTGAAATATCTATAGAAAATTTGTTCTTCATAGTTGCACATGTTTTCAACTTCTGTCCATTGTGTGGTTGACAACCCAAACAGCAGACCTATTTGAGGACCTTTGACTGCACATGTTACTTGCCCCGATCTATCGCTTATTCTTATAGTAGCACATGATGTTACTCTTCCTTTATAGTTACAGATCTTGACCGACTCCAGGTAATATTCTGTCAGCAATCCCCATCCCTTTGTGTTAAGTTTAAGGCCTCGTGTCTCAGTGAGTTTCAAAGAAACAACAGAGTGGTAAAAATTATTGCCTCCTTTCTGATTCATGGGAATCTTGCTGTTTATTTATTGGAACAAGTGAGTAGCCAATTGTAGATACTTACTGAATTCACTTGCAGAGTGATGCAATACTTTGTGTTGCCGCTTTAGCTACTTATAATGTTAAACTATCTGATTGAACAACGCATCTCAATCAAAGTATCGACAAAGAATCTTGAATTCAAAATGCATTTCAAAACTTTCAAATTCGAACGAGTATAAGTTGTGAACTTGTGACATTACGCGGTCGGTGTCTTTTCACTGTCATTATGTCATGCATGTCATTGACCACATTGACGTCTGATTGATTCAGTGCTGCCAGTGCACCCTTTCAGCATTTGCGCCTTTAATAAATCTATTAGTTATTTTATATGAATTAGTTTGTATTTAGGCACTAAAACCCATTTTTTAGGAATAATTATTACCGAGGCTAGATGAACAGTTTAAATTTGTTTTTATAGTATTTATTAAAACCACATCGTCAGTTTCAGCAGTGGAAAAACTTAAGAGAAGCCTTTGCGTACATAGTGGTAAGATGATTCAATTTTATTGTTTATGGCTTGACTTCTCTCAAGTTGTTATACCGCTGAACAAACTAAAATTTTCATACAAACAACGTCAGGTTGCTTGTATTTTGCTTTCCATCCATGATGCTAATTTACCACTTCACCTCACATTATCACTTATATGATATTAAAAAATTATTGCACACACGTGATGACACTTCGTAGGCAGTGATTGATTTAACAATGATACTGTTCAAGCACAGGCGGCCTGTGGTGGCGGACAGTTGTAATGAACAGACGCCAGCATATCAAACTACCCGAAACTAAAATTTTTCCAATCAACCTTGAACCTGATGACAGCCCCGGATCTACGATTTTTTCGAACCGGGGCAAAACCTTGATAGTGGCGCCCCCTCCCTTCAGTGTTTGAGAAAAACTTGCAAATTGTTGATTTCCACTACGATAATATGTGATTTCACTAATAAATTACTTATTTTATTAACGCTGATTACTCGCAAACGCAATCAACCACATAAACAAACAGTGTTGTCACTTGACGTTCAATTGTTTGAATTCGTTCGGCTCGGCTCGTATAGATATGTGACGGGGATTCCCCTTGGCAGAAAGATCAAGGACATTACGCACGCGTTCAAAAATTTACTTGATCTGTTATGATGCGTTCATAAATCACTTAGTATGTGTTCAAAAACTGGGCGTATGGAAATAGAAAAGTTTGTTTTTCAAACATATTATATTAAGATTCGATTATTTGTTAAAAACCTATGAGATTGTAGGAAAAGAGGCTTCATTTGTTCGATATTTCGAATTCTTGTCTCAAGGATTTGGCGCCCCCCCCATTAAACTGCCGCCCGGGGCAAGTGCCCCGGTTTGCCCTCCCTTAGATCCGGGGCTGCCTGATGATGATGTTGTTGCCTTAGCGATAAAGTTGAAAATTTAAAGAGATTTGACAGATTGTAGTAGCTTGATGTGCTGGCGTCTGTACTATCTGATATGGATCTATTTTAAAAACCAGAGGCAGCGCCAACGCGCCCGTGCCATAGCGCCCGCCACTGCCACCGCCTCTGTCTGAATAATGCATAACAGGTTTGCAGTTAATATAGTCTGTGGACTGCGCAGAGTGACGTTATTGGCAGCACTGAATCAATCAATCAGATGTAACTGACATGACAGTCAAAGGGTACATTCCTAATTATGCCATAAAATCTCACAGCGCTTACATCAATAATTCTATTCAATGTTTTTTTTTTTTGCTTTCCGATTTAGTTATCACGATTATGACAGCTGACAGCTGTCATCAATTCGGAATGCTCGTGAACGCGCTCACAGAGCTTGCTCAACGTCAAAACTATATTCTCTTGAATACTATACTCCACAAATTTCTTCTTCTTTAGTCAATTGGCGACTGTGAAAAGCACAATTTAAAATGCCACGTTAGTTTATAGATATGATGCGACTCAAAACAAAACAGTATAATTGCCATTTTTGACAGCGCTCACAGAGATATTAATTTAGGGCATGGTCGGCGTTATCGCAAGATGGCGCATTTCATCGCGCTCACGCTCTTTCGCAACGGGTGTAAGCACGCTCTAATGGATTACAGCAGCGCAATTCGGAACGTACCGTAAGTGACATTTCTGTTTTGACATTTAGAGGTTATTTTGGAAATTTGGACGTATTGTGATCGAATTGTGCTTATTTCTAGCTTATATAATCTTATAAGCTCAGTATCATTCAATTTTACTAGATTTCACTCAATCGATTTCAATGAGAATAGGCTGGATTCAAAAATTAGTAAACAAATGGCCCGGAAAGAACACCCTTGGGATGTATAGGTTTCTTCCCATGTTTTTTGTACTTGGAGCCGCTTTAGAATTTTCTATGATCAACTGGAAAGTCGGAGAAGTAAACTTTTACAGCAGTTTTAAGAGGAGGCAAGCTCACGATATAGTTGAAGAAAAGATAAAGAAATACGCAGCAGCTTAAGATGCCAGCCGGAGTGACTTGGGGTCAATATATTGCATTTTCATCGGCAGCTATGCTGTCTATGTTTGCAGGATCCCAAATTGTGCATCAGTACTATAAACCTTTACGAGATTTAAATGTCTACATTAACAGAGAACTCAAGAGTCTACCAGATAATGTTCAAGTTAAAATTAGGCAAGAATTGCAAGATGAAGGCGTGTTAAACAAAAGTTAAAATTAATAATTGTAGTGTGTTAACCTTTGATGTATGGATATGATCAGTGTGTAAATAAAGTTGTTATATACAAATAAATATATCTTTGTTTGCCCATAATTCCCTGACATTATAATATTATAGGTAGATAAGTATCTACCATGTTAAATATAATAAGTATTATATTTCAAATTAACATACGGAAACTGTATTTCTAGGAATTACTTCAGATACAAAATTACAATGGGGCGCTTGTTTATTAAAGCTAAAAGAATTTACACACTAACTCTATAATAGAAATAAAAATATTTACAAGTATCAAAAAGAGTTACAGGGCGTCGAAAAATTCGTCCACATCGCTGTCAACAGGAATAGTGCCCAGAAGGCTGGCAGCATTGCCACGTTGGATAGCAATGCTGATTCTTTGGCCAAAAAATAGGCCCGCCCTCTGGTCACGTGAAGAGTCGACCAACCGTTTGGCGATTTCCGGAAATACTAGGTGGGCACTCGGGCCCCATGGTCCTAGAGTTTCAACCCCAAACGGTTCAAATACATAATCGCCAATTAAATTATTGTATTTGCGCCGTTTGAGGTTTTCAGCACCTGCAGCAGCCGCCCCAGCGCAGCACACTGTACTAGGAAGATGGGAAGGTGCAAGGGTGTCGACGCAAGTTGCGTCCCACACCAAAGGCCTACCCAACTTCCATGCCATGGAAGTTAAATTATGGTCATACCATCTGAGGGGCAATTCTACTAATTTTAACAACGTTCACAGTCTAATCTCAGTCTCAATCTGTCAAAAAATACTTCAAATTTCCCTACATTTTGACAAGTTTTTGACATTTCTTTGTCGCTGAGATGAGACTGCGACTAGATTTTGAACGTTTTAAATTACGAGAATTGGCCTTCTGGTCTCTTGCCATCGACGCGTGCCAAGCCAGTGGGTTCCAATACAGCTGGCACCCCGGCGGTGGCAAGAGCACGACGGATGAGATCATTAATGCTAGCGTGCCGCGCTATCCGACCTGCACTCTTACTACAAGAAAGGCCATGGTGTCCGAGGCAGTCGATTGCTTCACCACATTGACATCGATGTGGAGCAGCACAAGGAGCGCCCAAACGCAGACATGTAGCGAGCCGGAAGGTCGTATCACCTAACATAGTTCCTATATTAGGTGACGGTAGAGCCTGAAGCCAAAGGCCCGACTCCCACTCACCCACAGCAAGCAGGCGGGCACGCTCAGCAGAATTGGTAGACGTATTAATAAGTTTATTCCGTACCAACCTGCAGAGCGGCTCATCCCACTGTCTCTGGGAAAACGGATTCTCGGGCCGATCCGTGTCCGGGCAAGCCACTTTCCAGGCGTCCTCTGCATCGGACAAGCACGGCACTTCCGAGCTAACCAGGGAGAGAGTTAAAATTTTCCTGGTTAGTTTTTCAGTGCTGTGGACAGAAGACAGGAACGCCGGTAAGCTAACACTAGAAATTTTGCGGATGCCAAGGCCACCAAAACGAATTGGTAGGGTGGCTTGCAGCCACGCTCGGTCGTCCAGGGCCACATTAAGAATGGATGTTAAAGAGATGCGAATAATTTGGTCAATTTTGTCCAAAAGTTGTGGTTTCTTCCAAAGAGGAGAACAACGGAGAAAATACATATAATTTGGACCAAAACAGCAATATCTGATAATGGTGAATGCCGAATGTAAATTAATTTTGGAGAGTCTATCCGAAATATCATTGAAATTTTTTTTTTTTTTTTATGGCATACGTTATAAGAACATTTTTGCCAGCGTCACGTCAGAAGATATATTACTACAAAGAGGCCGAAATTTTGAATTTGATAGATCTGAAAGAAAGGGAAATTATCTTACACTAATTACAGATATCAATTTGAATATAATGTAACAAATATTAATATAATGATAAAATTAATGAGAATTTTGTCGTCGATGAAAGATGAAAAACTTTCTTCAAAAATAGGGGAACCAAGGAGGTGTAGGGAACTTTTTTCTAAAATTTTGATTTGTGGGGCTATTGCATTAAATTTATTTATAGTCGATTGTCTGTCGGTAATGTCAGAGAGGTAAATTTCGCATGGAAAATTAACATGGAAAGTAATCCTTTTGCTATTAACTCTGCTAGCTCCAATTTATGACTACAATCCTTAAGAGTTCAACTGTCACTAATGAAGCACAATTACTTTTTCTTATTATTTTCACGGGTCTGTTAGGCAAGTTTATTAAGTTTCGAAATAAAGTATTTAGTAAATAGTATTTAGAAATAAAGTTTGTGCTTTAATTGAGTTCAGGGTAGAGTTACAAATGTCTTTTCAGGTCCTTGCAACAAGTCTCCATGTCTAAGGTGTGTAGGTATTATGTTACTGGAAACTGGTTGTCCCATCTCACACAAAACTGTTTTAAACATTAATATTTAGGCACATTATTAAAATTGACTTCTGGATGCAAATGAAACAATTGTAATTAATTGTAAAATGTATTATTATAGCTAGCTATAAATTTTGGCTCCACTCTTATAATAATATTTACAATAGGTAGGTACATTCCTTTTAACAATAAACTTTATATTCAATAAATTATCTTAAAATGTTATTACTACAATAAAATAGGCACTTACAAAAGTCATTTTTTATAGAAATTATATTAACAACTTAGTTTTCTTACAAACAAAATATTATACATAAAGTTACTAACAACTTACACTTTGTTACAAACAAAATATTACACCTAGATATTAATAATAACAAAATCGTCTTGGTCTCCGTTTATTGAGTATTGTTAATAAATGATGCACTATTTTTTATCACATAACAAATTAGTTGATGTAGTAGTACATCATGTAGGTTGACTACAGTATTCTTGATTTCATCCCATACCCAACAATATTAAACTTTTAACTCTGAATCTTAAAATTAGATAAAACACATTTCTGTTAATCTCTTTTTACAGTTAGTTCTGTATGGCGTATCTATAAAGAAACTATACACCCAAAGCATCAAATGCAGTCTTTTAAAACGTAAAATATTGTATAACATTAGGTCATCTTGCAGAATTTGATATAGTTCGTCGAATCCAATCGACATGCGAGCTAATGGAGTCGTATATGCGAGGTCTCCCCAATCCTATTTTTGTACAAGCAATGCGCCAACCACTGACTCCTTCTAAAGACCATTGCTTTGTTTTATCGTTGAAGCACATCATTGAACTACCTGCATATTCCTCCTCCTGCGAAAAATAAAGAGGTCTTATTATAGGAGCCTTTATTGCTTACATTAGTTACATGCACTCTATTTTATTTTCTAGATACTTACATCACAGTCATCCTGGTCATACAAAGGTTCGGCGCATATTCCATTCACAGTGGCAATGCTCACATTCTCGCACGTGTTCATGGGACTGGACACCACGTGAACTCTTTGCAGTTGGTCTTTATTTCTGGTCCATCCGAGGGTGTTGCAAACGTTTCGAGTTGCTTGTTCTGCGCCGTTTTCAGGTAGACATATAGGTCTCACGAAGTCAGTCATCTCTACTGGTTCCTCCAGTCGTACTAGTGCGAGCATACTGCCCTCTACCGGAGAACGGACCATTCCAACTATTCGCCTTTCCTGTTGCCAAGGTGTCGTGCTTTGTATACGCACTGTACCAAATCTAGCAGTCCATTCAGCTTTTGGTTGTCCCTGTAACCACGTGGTAATAGTAATAGTTTAGATTTGACCTTTCCGGTTACCCAAGAACTGTAGTAGAAATATAGTTCTTTATTCGTATAATCAGGGAACATAGCTTACTTGGAAGCAAGAGGCAGTAGTGATGAGCCAGGAGGGGTGTATGAGCGCGGCGTCGCAGGCGTGCACGTGCGTTCGCAGCAGCGAGGCGTGCCACGGCCAGTCGCCCGGGCGTGCCGAGCGGGGCAGGCCTTCTACGCCCGCCACCGCACTGCCGCCGCGAGCCGATGTCACTCCACATTCTGGATCATTACAAATATTACAAGCAGGTAGGTAAGATAAATGTGCTTTACACATTACCCAAGTATTCGACATTTGTGAGCATAATATAGTGGTGGGAAACCATGCGGCGGACCTATAGGTACGGTCAGCATCAAAATTCGATTAACACTTCAGTTTTTTTTTAAATCTTAGTTATTGAGCAAAATATTTATTCAAAATTGCAGCAGAAGTACGATGCAATTTTCAACAAATATTTTGCTCAATAACTGAGATTAAAAAAACTGAAGTGTTAATATTTTGCTCAATAACTAAGATTAAAAAAACTGAAGTGTTAATCGACTTTTGATGCTGACCGTACAATAATTGAAAACTCACCTAAATGGTCACAAATGACTCGTATCACTTTTCGTTCAGGACATTCACTTTTAAGGAATGATATTTCTGCGGCAAATGGGTCCACTATTTCGACATAATGTGGTTTTTCTTTTTCATTCTTTTGATCAGTGTTTTCGTCCTGGTCCACGTCTTCTGCATCGGGAACTACTTCTGCGCTAAATGAAGCCCTGTAAAAAACGTAATTTGTCGATTGCTATTATAGTTTACACACGTACGCAAAATATGCGCATTGACGTGGAGTTGCGGACACCAGCCCGTATTACCTATTTATTAAGTACCTATAGTATACTTACATGTATTATACATATAGGTAGGTAGCTACTTATATAGTTTTACTAAAGTAATTAAATGTAAGTATTTATAAGTAGGTACTTGTTTTATCTTAATTTAATATCAAGGTCTTCTGAGCTATACACACCTACGCTTAGATCTTTACGACTCTGTAAAGAAATAACAATACAGTGATTGTGTTATTACTACTTCTATTCATAATGCTTTGTAGGTATGAATATAGACAAATACTAATTACTTAGGTACCTCCTGGTACCTATAACGTGTCGTTTGTTAGATTTTTTATGCGAGAGACTGAAACGGATGAATCGGAACTTGGGATGGTAGGGTCGGTAAGTAGTTAACGATTTAAACCCACTTAAAACTATTATTATAAGTCTCTCGAATTTTGTTTATTTAATAGGTAAGTAAACCAACATGCAAGATGTCATAATTGACTAGGTACAGTCAACAAAAGAGATAAGTATGCAGGATCGTCGGATATAGTTGAAGTTTAGGAAGAA
Organism: Luperina nickerlii; assembly: GCA_963855955.1. Lineage (NCBI taxonomy): Eukaryota > Metazoa > Arthropoda > Insecta > Lepidoptera > Noctuidae > Luperina > Luperina nickerlii. Next base: position 14,165,714 of record OY979666.1, on the reverse strand, counting down.
ACCGATGGATGTACTGGAATAAAATTTTATGTTAGGTATTATTATAAAACAAACAGCTCCTTTATCAAATTAAATTTCAGTCGACAACATCCATCGGTTTCTTACTAAACTTTTGACTGTACATATAAAATAAAGGTGAGTACTCACTTGAAGGTGAGCGCTTTACAGAGCGAGGCGGCGACACTGGTGAGCGCACTTTTGTCGTGCTCATAGGGCGCCGCACAGATCTTGCCGTCGCGTCCCCCCTCAGCCCATACCGCGTATCCGCTGCGGCTACGAATGGCCCCCAGGGTTGACTCACTGTTCTCTCTTCGCCAGGATGACAGGGAGCGAGCAATCCAAACTGTGATTGAAAACAAATGCGTTTCATTTACCTATCATACGTTTAGTTCCAAATCAATACTAAGATTAGTCGTGGCGAATGACCTAAGGTATCAAAAACCGGTCAAGTGCGAGGCGGACTTGCGCACCGAGGGTTCCGTCTAAATTTGTAGGTATGTATGTCAATAGTTTATCACGGGTTTTTTTTTGTAATGTAACTCCAAATTTACGGTTTTCGGATTTTTTCCTTTAGTTGTGCTAAATGACATTGCTTTTTGCCAAATTTCATGATTCTAGGTCAACGGGAAGTACTCTATAGGTTTTGATTCCGGAACATAAACGCCCGTATCTATCTTTTGATGACGTTGACTTAGAAGTTTGATTTTTTCACTGCTTCAAGGGATTGCAGCCTTTGCAGCCCTGAGTATTTGATATTAAATTTCAACTTGATAACTCCACGCGCTCATGAGAAAAAGGGTCTTGACCGACGGATAGACGGACAACGAAGTGATCTCATAAGGGTTCCGATTTTCCTTTTGAGGTACGGAACCCTAAAAAATAAACAATGCCTGTATTTATTTATTTTATTTAATACTTCAAGCACATAAATGTACAGAGGCGGACTTAATGCCATAGGCATTTTCTACCAGTCAACCTTTATTAATATAGGCCCAACGATAGTGCCTTGTGATACTCCTTTAATTTCAGAAAAAACATTAATTTCTTCTTGACATGGTCATCGTAATAAATGTGTTAGGTACAATATAGGCCCAACGACATTGCCTTGTGGTAGTCCTCCAATTTCATTGCAAACATTATTCAATTTCTAACATGGTTTTCGTATTACCTACATACCTAGTAGCACTCCTGCAGATTTATAACAAGTATTTGTTCCGTTAATAATTTGATATTTTGGAACCATTGTACGCAAAATACGCGCATTGACGTGGAGTGGCGGACACCAGCCCGTATTACCAATTTGGACTCATTTTCGATGTTATTTTGTTCGAAAACACGTGGTAGGGACACATGAACAAAGAACTTGGTAATCATTTTGGAACAACTTACGGCATCCAGCTTCATCGCTACCATCAGGACAGTCGGGTGTGCCGTCACAACGCAGATGAGCGGGCAAACAGCGTGTGTGCAATGCGCAGCGTAAACCTCCCGCGCCCGCTGCAGAGCAGTGCGCGCAACTGCGCTCGTCTTCTGCTCCCGCGCAGTCGGGGATTCCATCGCACTCTCGGCGAGATAGGGCAAGTTTTTGCAAGTTGTTAGAACATCCTGTAGAAACAAAAAGAAAGTAATGAATGATAAATGCAGTAGCGTAGGTACACCAACTACACTCCTCGGTAGTTGGGATGGGACTGATACTATAGATAGACTTTCATTTGCCAAGCCATTTTGGTACGATCTTAATTTCTCTAGTGCCTTTTTCCTCATCCATGAAATTCATGAAATTATAAATAAACTCCAAAGCATACCTGGTTCAGGAGCACAGGACCCCGAGCCGAAGTAGTCCGGGAATCGTGCGCAATCAAAGTGTGGGCGTAGTCGGTCGGGCAGACGCGCCCCGCAGCCCGCGTGGAAGGCTCGACAGTAAGCCCGGCACGGACGGACCAGACGATCCTCCGAACATCGCGGTTGGAGCATTTGGCACACGAAATCCTGGAATATGAGAAGACAGTGGACTACTTTTCTACCAAACCTCAAAATTACATCATGGCTGTTATCTATACTAATATTATAAAGCTGAAGAGTTTGTTTGTTTCGTTGAACGCGCTAATCTCTGGAACTACCAGTCGGATTTGAAAAAATCTTTTTGCATTTGATAGCCCAATTCTTGAGGAAGGCTATAGGCTATTTAACATCACGCTATGACTTTAGGAGCCAAGCAAAAAGAAAAAAAGTCAGAAAGAACGCTAAGCAAAAACGAAGTAATAGCGCGGGCAGGCGATGCGATGCGACGGGGTGGGTCTGAATAACAAGAAATTTCACGTGGACGAAGTTGCGGGCAGAAGCTATCCATAATAAATGATGTTCGATGTAAAATCGATGTAGGCAATAAAGAGCGTGTTATGAGACTATAAAACCTATTTTTTCGAAGTCGCACCTCAAGGTTGCGGTTTGGCATATAACCTACATATGAGGTTTCAAAAATCTTCTAAGTAAGTATCATAGATTCAGATAGCAAAATTTAATGAGGCTTTTTAATGCAATTGTAATCAATAGGTTTCAGTTATTTCCAGCCATTCGTCTTATTTCATGTACTGTTGCGATAACAAATCTGAGTTTTATAGCCATAGCGACGAACTAAGTATCTTAATGTGTTGGTTTGGAATTCATGTTCCCAACAATATTGTCTTTTTGAAATCGGCAAAAATCTATACCTACTATAATATTATAAAGTTGAAGAGTTTGTTTGTTTGGTTGAACGCGCTAATCTCTGGAACTACCAGTCGGATTTGAAAAATTCTTTTTGCATATTTAACATCACGCTATGACCATTAGGGGCCGAGCAAAAAGAAAAAAGTCAGAAAGAACGCTAAGCAAAAACGAAGTAATAGCGCGGGCAGGCGATGCGATGCGACGGGTTGGGTCGGAGTAACAAGAAATTTCACGCGGACGAAGTCGCGGGCAGAAGCTAGTTTAGGATAGAGGTATGCCTGATTTCCTTAGTTACCTGTGCAAGATGAGAACATTCAGCATCAAGGAGTTCTCGGAAAGCCACGAGGTCTCTCATCAGCGCGTCTTTCGACGTGTGTCCCACCAGGTTAGGGTAAGAAGTGCTGTTGTACGGCAAGCTGGAGCATAACGACAATGTCACCGCGGAGCACTCCCTGACCTCTTCCACCGCGTCAGGGGTAACTGCTTCGGTGGTTGGAGTCTCTATGGGTGTCGTATCTGTTTCCTTCAGCTGTAATGACGATATTACTGAGTTCTCCTGTAATAAATTAAAACAACAGTTAAAGCTAGTAGTTTACCTTTAGACGTATGTGTTTGCTTAAATTATTATTACCTAGCTCGTACCTAATAAGTAATTTACACTGACATATGTATATCGCCTTTTAGCTTCGGGAAGTCTTGGACGAATAACCATGACCTAGACCACTTCCAACCTATAATAAATGTTACTTTGTCAAAATCATTCAGTCGTCAATTCCTGTCTTACAGATATGGGACATCCTTATGAGTCATCCGCTCTAGCTTCTCGGTAGCTCCTTGCCTTCCTGTATATCCTCCACAGTTTGATGGATTTCGAAAAAGTGAAAAACCTAGTTGTTAAATAAAATGAACTCATTACGTAACAATCCTTTCAGATTGCAGGTCTGTGCTCTCAAAACCTTGACGGTTGAAAACAGTTGGTAGCTATACCTACTAGCTACGTTTTTTTCCATTCTATTCGTTTACCATAAATACCATATTATACTTATTATCACGATAATAAGTATTGACTATATTTGTGATATTAATTTAATATTTATGTGAGGCGAATCATTTTACTTAATGTTTTGCCTTGTGTGTATGGCTTTTATGCACAACGGTCATCGTAAACCGCTACTCATTAACGATGTTAATACCTATACCTAACTAGCAGATCGGGATTGAGAAGCTGAGGCGAAGATGAAATGAAATGTAGGTATCTGTCTGTAATAATTTAATTGCCGCTCGATTGATCGATCTGCGAGGTCACACTGCGCTTATCGAGGCCAGTCCGCGGCTAGGTGACATTTCTATAATATACATCGAAACAGCTCTGTAGTCTGTACTTAGGTGAGGTACCTACAACAAATATTTTTAACTGTAGGTTTGCTTTGTGTCACGGCAGTTAACTATCTATATACCTAGATATGTGTCGTCGAAATACAAATTCCAGCTACCGCATACCTACCTAATCAAGACTTTCAATCTTACGAAAATATATTAAAGTTCATTGTTCTTGCAAACAATATACAAACGAATCAGATAATTATGTTAATTCGATGGGGTGACTGCCCCACTGCAATGCATTTCAAGAGCAGAAAAAAACGAATTAACTTCAGTTAACATGCGCATGAAACTATAGTAGGCAAATCTACTTAAAATGAAACTTAAATCTAATAAAACTGTGTAGCCGTGCAATTAGCATCATGTCCAAATAAAAATATTCCAGAACAGGATTTAGGCAACAATATAATTACCTAATTGCAACTATAGAGGTATGAGGTAAAGTTCACTCATACTCTATACAACTAAAGAAAAAGGAGAATATGTTGCGCTGAAATCTAACGCTAATCTGAGGAATTTGAGATGCTCACATTATTATTTTATTGATAATGATTAATGAAATGCTATATGAACGAAAAGCAAGGTACATCGCCTGTGTTGTTTGATTATAAGACCTTGGATAGGGGTTTGTTGGAGTTGACGGTTACGTGTTGAGAGGGATTTAACCAACAGGGTGGAAAGACTAACCCGTGTAAAAGTAAAACAAAAAGATGATGAATTGGTGTCAATTTACCGGATAGTCAATATTTGTTTTCGTACGGTACCTTGCTACGTAACAAAGTTAAATCGTTTGGAACCAGAGCAAAAAAAAAGCGTAAAGATAAACTGGTGTTATAACTATAAGGTGCTAATTGAACCGCTTACCTCAATATGTAGTGTCTCCGGCAACGTGGTTATATTGCTCAGGAGAGCTGTGGGCACGGTCAGCTCGCGCGCCAGCACAGCTGTCACCTCTGCGGTGCTCACCGCGGTGAAGATCGGCTCGAACGACACCTCGAAGTGGACGCGAATGCCTTCCGCAGAACTGGAATTAATATTTTGATTTATTATTTAGCCTAGTTAGCTAATGGGTAGACAGAGAGTTAGGTACCGGTGCGTTGCACATAGCGGTCGCGGGTCGGCTTCTCGCGTTTTTCCGTCAGATTGACACTGAGTAATCCTATCTGGATTAAAGCCTATTTCCAATAAAAAGACTGCCCTGCTCATTAAAATGGCTTTACTAAATATACTTAGACAAAGCGTTTCATATACCTAATGTCGCCATCATTAGCTTCAGTTTTTTCTCCCGTTAACTTGTCCGCTTTGCTTTTCTGTTTTGATTGTCTCAAGAGTTGATGAGATAATGTCTTTAGAGAGTTGTTTGAAACTATTCACATCGTGTCATGTTTGCCGAACTTCTGAATTAAATTTATGTCAAAGTTTCCAAGAACTTCAAGGATCGCGATCTAACTTCGAGTTTGCTTCAGGGATCTATCTATATTTATATTCTAGGTACCTATAATTTTGTCTATATCATTAGGTTAATTACCTCATTAAAATAATTAAGCATAGATATTTTAATAAGATACAGTGGGTAGGTATTTTTCCCTATTTCTGGCTTCACAAGGTTTTTGTTTACGGTTGTTATCTATGTTAATGCTAACGCTTATGTATTCATTGCGTAACAGTTACGGTCAGTAAACAACAATTATATGCTAGAAAAGTACTAACAAGAGCAACAGAAGTGGAAGTCACGTAAGATTTATAACTATAATAAAAATTAAAAATCTGGGACAACTATTGGCACAGCAAATCTGTTTTAGTACTTCCGCCAGCAAATCATAGTGGGAATGAGAATTTCTTATATGTTTGAATAACATTTCAACAGCTCAAGTTCTCAGGGATGTGCCTATCGAAGCTGTGTGTAAGTTTGTGCAATCGTTATTACAATTATAAACTTAATCAAGTCATTAGTTCATTACTTCACATTTTAAGATTCATTTTTATGACTGGAGCCATGTACACAGTGTCTAATGTAAAAGGAAATTCAAATAACTAGGTCATCAGCGTCAATCTGATCCGGGTAGGTAGATAAGTGGCCAGGATTTCCACTTTCCAGCAGTGAAAAGATGCACGGCGACCATTGTAACATTACAATTTCCGATTTGAATTCAGCTCACAAAAAGAAAGGGCCGGAACAAAAAACATCGGGAACAACCTTCAATGTGGATTACCTACATAGAACAGACAACGTGCGCCGCATAGAAAGTACTAACGAAGCTCTGAAACAAAGCACGTAGGTACCTACCTATAGAACTTTCTTGTATCAAATACATGTAGCGATATGATATCGTATGACACTTTATTTATAAGGATCGATGACGTTTTATAGTACATAAAAAGTAAAAGTTGTTTTATATAAAAATGGTCTCGATTTCTACTACAGCTAATACCTATGTATATACTCGTACCTACCTCGCGATACTACTTCGTATGACTAATGTATAAAAACTAAATTCCTATGTGTCTCTACGCCAATGCTACCGGCAAAATATGAAATGGGCACAAAAACCAAGAAGGTCAGATCAAATAATTAATTGAACACTACACTACTACCTACTACTACTATAACCAAGAATTTTCAATTGACTTCAGGTATAATGGTTAGGTATTTATCAAAGTCTTAAAGTAGCCGTCTGTTCATCAAATTAACTGATTGTATAAACATTATCATCATATGGCACAACTTGAAATTGTAGCGTTTTACTAAAACATGGCATGCGCAGGCGCACGCTCGATTACAGACCTCGGAGATTTCGAGAAAGTATACTTACTTTCTCCATCCATCGGTAAAAACATTACCAGTCAGCACCCATTAACATAATATTAATTTACATGTTAATAAAATCTTTGAAATTATTTTAGCCTGGTTCACGAAGTAAGTAGGTAGTTTCAAGCCTGATAGGATTTTGTGTTTGACCGTGATTCAAGTTGGCACTGAACAGGTTTTAAATGTTGTGTTTTTGTAAAGTAGGTAAAGACGTCAGTTCGTCACCGCAAGTGTTTACAACCATAATTAATTATTCAGGTCGGTATTATGTGGTTTGTTTCAGCAAGTTTTTCTCGTTCTACGAGAAGAAGTCTCGGATCCAAGATAAAACATAGTTAGCAAATGTTGAGTTCCAACACTTCCAACGGAGCGAGGCTGCAATTAAAAGCTAACTAATTGTGATGCGTGTATCGTTTCTCAATAATCATTAAATTGCATTGTTATTTCTGACCATTTAGTTTTTATAACCTTTTCGTTTTGTTACGACTCTTTTATGATTATGTTATGTTTTGCTAGACTTCTGGCTTCCGGACCTGTTAGGTAGATTTATATCTTCTAAGAGGTATCTACATATTACCAACGTACTGTAGGTAGGTATGGAGTAATGGGCCATTTTCTTTCCGCTGTATTAATTTCCTCAATACATAAATTCAACATTTTAGTTACATAAGCCTAATAAATTGCTTTTATAAATGCTTATATATTATTTTTCTTAAACATTCCAGTCATTGGTCATTTGATGCCGGAACAAGCAGTAAGACGTGCGTGACTTATAAACGGCACACAATAGTAATCTTACCTGTCCAAAGCTAGTATGTCTGCAGAAACAAAACAGGATTTCAATTCAGAGTTTAAATATAAATTGAATAGCGCCTGTTGCAGTTCATTTTCACGTGTCTGGTTGGCTCTGGAATCCAGGTCGTTGTCCTTCTCGCCCCCTCGGTCGCCGGCTCCCCACGAGGTAACGACGAACGAGCCCCGGAACGTTTGCCGGTTAAGGGGATCTCCGAACAGGTACATGTCTGTAAATATAACACATTATTAGGTACTGAGATCCGATTTAAGGGGCGTATTTTTACCCGCCGCGTCGACGCGCTGCAAACGCAATTAGTACTGCTTTTTCACGGCAGAAAACGCAGGCGACGCGCTTGTGTATATACCTATACCCATAAAAAACGCCGCATGCATAGGCTTTAAAAAGGGGTCGTTCAATGGTGTGAGTAGGTACCTACTGTTTGGCAGTGTTTCGTTGGATCGATTTACGGTATCTACACAAGATGTATAGGCAAGTGTTTGAATAGCAGCCATGTGTGTTCTCGTTTTTTCGTGCCAAATACTTGGGTTTTCTCCAATTTGTATTTTCTGTTGACTGTAGTGATTCATTCGAGCATTTGGCAGTATATTCGAACTTAATAAAGTCAGAGATGGCCAGTCAAGAACTTCTGTTCTTTACAATAAAGTAAACAAGTGGTTGGTCAACATTTTATGAAACTGTCAACGTGTCAAAGGGGAGCTGAAAGAAGTAGGTATGTTGACGCTAAAAGAGCAGAAAATATTAGATCTACAACAAAGGGGGAAGACATACTAAAGAAAATAAGTCAGCTGAAATGGTGATGGACAGGACATGACAAGGGACAGCAGGATAAAATGGACGAAAATCATAACAGAATGGTAACCACATGGCAAAAGAAAAAGAGGCAGACAAGCTACAAAATGGAAAGATTATTGGAGGGGCAATCTCAGTCTCAGGTCAAGAAAAGCTAAAAATATAGAAGAATGGAAACTGCTGGAAGAGGCCTACTTATGTGTCACAGGACACGCTGACCACCGGAACCGGGAAATCCGATGTGCTAGATCATGTATAAAATTTATAATGTTTAGTATCAGCAATAAAAGCTTAATAATACCTATATATAAAAAAAACAAGTGGTTGGAAGTAACCTAAAATCACTTGGAACACGTAGATAGGCTGTGTCAAATCTTTAGCGCATTTTTAGCCGAGTGTGCTAGATTCAAAATTACTTGGAAAGTTGCGCTCCAAAACACAAACGATGAACAGTTTAAGTATCGGAAATCCAAAGGCAAAAAACGACTGAGTAAACCAGCAGTGGACCCAAAAAATGAAGGTCAAGCCACCTTCAACAAAAAACAGAGGGGAGCCCACAGGCTGATGGAAGAAACTCTCCACGTCTGGTAAAGAATATTCAGAGGGTTGGATTTTCCATAGAATTGTGAACAATAAATATCTATCTATATAATTACTAGCTGACCCAGCAAACGTTGTTTTGCCATATAGATTATTTCTAGGAATTTTTTTTTAGTTCGATAAAAAAATAGATAGTAGCCGATTCTCAGACCTACCCAATATGCACACAAAATTTCATAAGAATCGGTCAAGCCGTTTCGGAGGAGTATGGTAACTAACATTGTGACACGAGAATTTTATATATAAGATATATACCTACTAATAATAAAGTTGAAAAGATTTGTTTGATTTTTTTTTTGTATATTTAAACGCGCTAATCTCTCTAACAATCAACAAAGTCGGATTTAAAACATTATTTTTAACTTTGATAGTCCAATTCTTGAGGAAGGTTATATTATATGCTATTTAACGACAACGCTACGACCCTTAGGAGCCGAGCAAAAATAGTCAGAAAGAACACTAAGCGAAAACGTAATAATAGCGCGGGCGAGCGATGCGATGCGACGGGGTGATGGTAAATGATAGTGCATGTCACGGGTAATAATAGAGCTAAAGAGTTTTTTTGTTTGGTTATTAATAGCCCAATTCTTGAGAAAGGCTATTTAACATAACGCTACGACCCTTAGGAGCCGAGCAAAAATAGTCAGAAAGAACACTAAGCGAAAACGTAATAATAGCGCGGGCGGGCGATGCGATGCGACGGGGTGATGGTAAAAGATAGTGCATGTCACGGGTAATAATAGAGCTAAAGAGTTTTTTTTTGTTTGGTTATTAATAGCCCAATTCTTGAAAAAGGCTATTTAACATAACGCTACGACCCTTAGGAGCCGAGCAAAAATAATCAGAAAGAACACTAAGCGAAAACGAAATAATAGCGCGGGCGGGCGATACGATGCGACGGGGTGATGGTAAAAGATAATACATGTCACGGGTATAGCCCAATTCTTGATAAAGGTAATAGGCTATTTAACATTACGCTACGACCCTTAGGTGCCGAGCAAAAAGAAAAATAGTCACAAAGAACGCTAGGCAACAACGAAGTACAATACTCGTGATAGCGCAAGCGGGTGATGGTATGCGGTGGTTCGGGGGTCGAAATTTCACGCGAACGAAGTCGCAGACAGAAGCTACTATTTAATAAGTGTCTGACCAGTGTGGCAACCCCATCTGATATTATCTATAACCCATGTCATTAGAACAACAGCTGTAACGAGACTCACGACACCACTGTCATGGCTTGACGTAGGCTAAGGAAGTAGGTTGCCTATTAGTTCCGAGAGGCACACAACCATGAAAGATTAACGATAACGTGATACAGACACATGATTACATAAATACAATTACACCTCTTGATACCTAAATAACAAAGTTTTGGAGTAACATTCACAAGTCACGGCACTCGCGGAAGTACAATCTCTTTTCTTTATTGATCACTCTCGGATTTAGTTGAGGTGATCAAGTTTTATTTTCGTGACTTCAGTCAATCTATAGATTGCCATAAAATATTTATAACCCATGTACTTCACTCAACTTTTATGTACAGCAGCCACATCAACAAAAGCCTATATGTATAGGTATAATATTGACCTATATAGTCTTTTGTTGATGTGGCTGCTGTACATAAAAGTTTTCCTATAAACTTTCAAATCGCTTGATCAATTCTTTGTTATGCAAACGGCACGTACCTAATTAGAAGCAAATTAGATATTCGCCTTCAAGATAATGATCATTTAATATGCCAGCATATTTAATAACATTATAATAAGCCTGTTATAAGGAGTGCACTTGTCTCCGCAGCGGGCTGCGTATGCGCAAGGCCACACAGCTTACTGGCCTTTGCTCGGGCGGTGACGGGCAAATGTCGCTCAGTTTACGCCTCTACGCCTCTTATCCATGAATACCCACTGTTTACTAACAAAAGAATCTAAATCAGATGCTAGTTACACTAGTTAAAATCGGAATAGAATTACGACACTGCTAGTTACTTGCGGCGAATCGATTACTGATTGATATCGTTTAGATACAACAAACTAAATAAATATTTTCGCTCCATTTTCAAATTGTATTATGAAACCTCGTTTCCGCATGTTTTCTTTATACCAAAACTAAAGTTATCTGCTAGCATGAATGGTAGATAGGTACACCATTGGCTCTAGGCTACACTTCATCTAAGTTGTTTTGCAACACGGTCCTTCAGAAGTTGAGTAATGTTACCATTTATGGTTGTAACGTGTAGACCTAAAATTACTCGGAATGTTCAAATTCATCCATGGCTAATTTCAGTTATTTTGAATTTTATAACTGCACAAATGCAGCAGGTGTTTTATGTTGCGTGGTGAATGTGTGTAGGAATGAACGTGTGTAGGAATCCCATCTTATCGCCCACGTTTTTATACTCAATGGTATGTAAAGTGTGCATTACAAACGCACCTTTAGAAATCAAGTTGGCAAAAACTTGAGCTTACCAACATAAATATTTACCTAGATTGCAACAGCGAGCACTTGCCGCAGAGAATGTCTTGATCGATAGAGTAATTTTATATTTAGTCTAATAGATAATTTAAGTATGTCATAAGTAGAACGGTGGAAAGCTGTTTCTAAGTTTCACTAAGGACCTTAGAGTCCGAGGTTTAAGTGCACGACCAGCTCAACTAAACGCGAACCACGTGAACCTGTATGTACTGCGTAACGTGAACTCTATAATTATACGTACGACCGAGGTACACTGCCACTGCCGCAAGCAACAGCAACACCAGGAGCGACGCGAGCGCAGCGCAGCAGCCGCGGCAGGGCCGGCTCAGCTTGCGCCTCGTGAACCTGATATCACTGCTCACAGACATCGTCGACTCCGGCGCACGGTGCCGCACACATCGCTGATTGCCGTTCCGAGTCCACCCGTATTCCAGCTGATGAACAAACAAACAAACAAAACAATTAATCAATTACAAACAAAAGGGCAAAAGTTTCATCTATTCTGCCTACAAGTCTATAGAGGGATGGCAAATTCTGGGAAATACTGCTTCATGTGAAAGCGTGATATAACGACACATCAAGATAACTACAACGACCACTATAGTAAGACATAATGTGTATAATTAACCCTACCGGCGTAATGTCTCACTACCTATATACCGCGTAGAAACACAAAAGAAAAATTTAAAGCGTTAGGTAATTTGTCACTTGGGTTACGATCTACTTAGCACACAAAGGTATACCTAATTATGGGCATTCCTATTGCGAATATATGTATACAGCGGGGTAATTGCGTAATACACTATCAGTCGCAATGGGTTTGATTTTGACAGTTCAACAACATTCATTGCGTTGTTGACATTGTTGAGAAGACAAATTTTTAGAACTTATGAAGCAGTGGATTAGCAATATCCTTCAAAATAATTCAGATTGAGACTGATAGTGTGTTACGCAATGTGGCAGGGACATCAACGCGCAACCTGATAACATGGATACAGTACATCATTCTGAACATTTAAATTTTTCGTCTGTTATTAAAAAAAAAACTGGCCAAGTGCGAGTCGGACTCGCACACGAAGGGTTCCGTACCACAAGGCAAAACCGCCGAAAAAAACACGTCTGTTGTATGGGAGCCCCCCTTAAATATTTATTTTATTCTGTTTTTAGTATTTGTTGTTATAGCAGCAACAGAAATACATCATCTGTGAAAATTTCAACTGTCTAGCTATCACGGTTCATGAGATACAGCCTGAGACAGACGGACAGTAGAGTCTTAGTAATAGGGTCCCGTATTTACCATTTGGGTATGGAACCCTAAAAATTGCGGTACCATACAATTTGACCGCTTAAGTATTGAACTTTTCTATGAAACTAGATTTTTTTAACCGACGAAAATTAATGATTACCGTTTACGCGTCGATGGTCCTGCCACCCTGTATAAATTCCTTATTTCATTGCAATGACCATACCAAATTAGCAAGATTTGAGCCAATTCTTTACCGGAGATTTCAAGCAATATCGTTGAGTAAATTCAGCGTTCAGCTTGGCATTCATTCGGTACAATACATTTCAAGTTGATGATTGAATGATACGCTCCATCACCTTTTGTGATCTACATAATGTAAAAGCACGTAAGTACTGAAGTAATTCTTTGTTAAACAAATTACGTAAATAATCTTGTACAACACTGCTAGAAAAACACGAAACACAAAATAAAGGAAGGTAGGTATGCTGGAAGAGATTTCTTCAGAAATAAACATCACCTGCGACCCCAGTATTCTGTGTGTTTGTGTGTGTTGTATTTCTGTATTTTTGTGTTTTTGTTTTTGTCCCCAATGTTCTTCCTAGTATTTTTCTGTTCCTTTCTTCTAGTCCGTTTATGTGTGTTCTTAAATAAATAAAGACTGCCTCGTTGGCCTGGTGGTGGCAAGCGCTACTGCTGACCTCATGAGCTCGTGGGTTCGATTCCCTGGTCGAGAAAAGTTTAGAAATGTCTCAGTGCAGCCCGGAGTCTGGATTTGTGCCCGGTTGATGGCAATAGTCTCGCCCCTATTACATAGGATTTATACATAAGTGGCGAAATGTGGGTGTTACTATAGGTAAGTACAAATCTGCCTTACTTCTTGGGGATTACAGGCGTGCTGAGATCTTTATGCTAAGTTATACAGTAAGGAAACTACATGCAATAAATTATACCACATACTTGTTATCGCCTTTTTTGACGAAGTTCAAAAAAAGAACGAAATCGGTCGCGAAAAAAAATCAGCTGTTCCCTACATTTTGACGAGTTATACGAACATAAATGTAGGAAACGGCTGATTTCCATATTGGTAATAAAAGTTAAATCCAACAGTCTCAAAGATTTATTGCGGATGCAGTTTTTCAGCAAGAAAGTTTATAACGTCATACAGTGACAGACTGACACACAGATGACTGCTCAAGCTTAACATAATGGCTTCCCATTTCCTGATAATTACATTACAAGACTCATTATTTTGCGGAGTTTGCGGCAGCCATATTGATTTGTCACACTTATCTCATAATTACTGCGTTACGTGATGAGATATAAGATATAATGCTGAAGTGTCTGTTGTAACACAATAGATGAGTCGGTTCTACACGGGACTTCCTAGATCGTTAACCCCTGCTAGTAAAAAAATACATACCTACTAACTCGCACAATAAAAAAAAAACAAATTACGTAGGGTAGAGCTTTTAAATTAAAATAATACATTATTAAAAAACAAAAACGAAAACAGGGTTAAACATTGATCATTATCATTCGATATCCGTGGATATAAGTTATTATCATGGCAATTGCAAGTTATTTTCTGACCTACAATTACACATCGGTGTAGCTGCCCAATTTTTGCTACGAGTGCTACGACCTGCGTAGCGATGACGGCCAACATTTCACTACGTTAAAACTTTTAATTTATAATTAATTTGCCGATTAATTTATAAATTGATCAACAGGCCCTGATAAAACTACTTATTACTTTTTAATTGTAGCGCAACTTGGGGGAGGCGTACGTCCAGCTGTTTATTTTTATGTTAATTAGACCGTAGCCCCCTAGGCGTTCCTTCGTTCGACTAGTCTAGACCGCGATACTATCGAAGTTACGTGTCATGAACTTACCCAAATGTATGTCTAATCTATATTAAACTAATTGGCTCTCTAACACAAGGGCCCGTGGCTAAATAATAACAGCCGCACAGGTCGATCGATCAGGTTAAGCTACGTTTGCCGCGGTTGGTCTGTGGATGGGTGACCATCTTTACATACCGTGATCCCTCCGTGACTCGGAAAGCACGTTAAGCCATTGGTCCCGGCTGTCATTCGTGGATCTTTTACAGTCGTTACGGGTAGTCAGAAGCTCGAGTCTGTCGACGACTGGTCGACAGACTCGAGCTTCTGACTACCCGTTACCAAGGGGTATCGTATTAAGTACCCAGTAACTGGTTGTGGAGGTCAGATAGGCAGTCGCTCCATGTAAAATACTGGTATTCAGCTGTATCCGGTTAGACTGGAAGCCGACCCCAACGTAGTTGGGAAAAGGCTAGGCAGATGATGATGGCTCTCTAACACAAGGCCTACTAATATAAACCGTTTTTAATAAAGAGACGTAGTCACACCTTAGGTACACACGCCAGCACATTAAGCTACCCGAAACTGTCAAATTTTCCCAATCAACTTTGAACCTTATGCTTCAGCAATAAAGTTAAAAATCTATTAAAGAAATTTGACAGATTGTAGTAGCTTCATGTGCTGGCGTCTGTACAATAAGAAGGTAGGAAATTAAAATAACAGTTATGGCATTTATTCGTTTGTAATAGGCATGTAACTGTCTTTATGTGATTATGGTCAAATAGTGTGTTACACGCGCATTTATCTACGCGTGTTTATTGAACATACTTAGGTACTTATCGCCATGACGAAATAGGTATGTATGTAGATAGGAAATAAACCTACCTACCTAAGTTATTCCACCATGTACTGCCTTAATAAGTAGGTAACCGCATAGGTAACTTAATTCAAATAGGTAGCACGATATTGTCTTCATGGAATAATTTGGTTAGTAAACACTTCCGGCATAGACTTCAAATTAAATCAATTTTCAAAATTGGAATAGATAATGACAATAATGATTTCTAAATCGTGATCGTCAACTTTTTGTAGATAATTTATACTCTTAACAACAACTTTATAACAATTATATTTGTAGCGAATCCTTACAAGGATGCGATGAGACTCGCACGAGAACAACCTTGGTTCCTACGCATGATACGTTCACTAAATTCACTATTCATACAAAACTTAAAACATTAGTAGAAAATACCTGGTAAATCTTAATTTACATGGATGTGTTGATTGTATTTACATTATAATTAATTGTTACATTAGGAAAATTACCGGCGCGCGGTGTTGTTTCGTGTAATGTCGTAAGGTGCATTACTATTTCTCCGTAGACTGGAGCTCTAGATTACAAACAGCGAGAAAATAGTTCGGTTGCGTCAACATGACTGCAGGTTAACATTCGAACTTTAAAATGCCATTTCGGATTCAATTACTTACCCCATTGTGTTTATGTTAGCTGTAAAGGTTAGTTTAGACAACGTCTGTTTACAATTAACATTCAAGTTATTAGTTCAAGTTATCATAGGCGTGGTTTTAACTTGACTATAGGTCGTGTAGAAACTTAGGTATTTAGTAACTTATTTGAAAAAGTAAACTTGCTTACAAGTTATTGTATCGATACTTATTAGTTTAATCGTCTTGCCTGATCGCCCCTACAATTTGATTTGACCTTAAAGCAATACTGTGAGTCTGTGACTGACTCTATTATGAGCGTATAGCCAAAAACATGGAAACTGTCGTATTCAATTAAACGTAGCAAAATAACAATATTTTATCCCTGAAAACTCCGAATATTGAAAATTTCAATTGTACATGACGATTGAATCTACAATACTTGAGGTTGAGGGAAAGTTTAACGTTGATCTTGCAAGACATTTCCAAACATGTTTCTATGAAAATTATCACAAGATTTTAGGGTAAGTAAGGCTTAGTTATGCGAGCTTGCCGTTTAGCGACCACAAAAGCGTGACAAGCCTGACATACAAATGGCATTTGGACACAAACGTGCAGAACAAAGAGTATATTTGGTAGCATTTCGAGCGAACAGTTCCTTCTCTCAGGCAGTAGGTACCTACAAGCAAGGCCAGGCTATTTGTGTGCGGATGAGGAAAGCTTTACATAATGACGAAACTTTAAATAACCTATAATGGCAGTTATTGACATATCAACTAAATTTTATTACTAATTAGCAGCTTTTTAATACAAAATAAGCGCTTTATTGCCTTCTTTGTGTAAATTTTTGTCACTAATTGAAGTCGGTTTGATGCATGTTTTTCCATGGGAGACAACAAGAATATAAAAACAACTAGGTAAATATTATTTTGTATTGTAGTTATTTACTAACATGACTGCCCCGTTGGTCTCATGATCGCAAGCGTGACTGCTGAGCGTGGTGTCCTGGCTTTGATTTCCAGGGCAGGCAAAGTGTTATTGGATTTTTAAATTAGAAATTTCTTAGTAACAGTCTGGAGTTTGAAAGTTGGCGGTAGGATATCCCCGTCCCTTGGTCCTGCGCCCGATCTCTCTCCGGTCCTGTCGGATCACGTGCCGTCCTATCGGACTATTGGGGTAAGGGAAGAGAGAGTGTACCTGTACACTAATGGCCGATTCCTATAATATACGGACTGTTAAAGGTTAAAATTAAGACTCTTTTATTTTTATCAATAATGAAGCAAAGACCTCAGAGCTTTGCATAGTAGACCCATAACTATGGAAGCAGCTATCACAGGTACAATTAGCTTACGGATCTATTTATATTCCCAGTTTGGCAACAAGAAAATGCTACTATTGGTAAGCAAAACCATTGTTTTTGTTTATAGGAACCGAGCATAAGTATAATATACGTATCTCCAGCGCCGAAAGCTAGTCTCCATCGAGATTGGCCGCCATGGCCCACGGACCATGGTCTGAAGGACTATTTTACTTTATTATTTACTAACATGACTCGTTTCACTCGTTTACGTTTATTTTATTTAAGTACCAAAACCCAATTAACCCTTTGAACCTATCTTTAATATTTATTTGCAATTTTTCTTAGAACGGTGTTAAGTTTAATATAATTTACTCCATTATATTAGACAGAGTTGCTTTGCAGATTCAATTGACTGAAAGCTGGCTAAAAATACCTATAGGTACATAGTTTTTCATGAAACACTTTGAACATTTTTGCACGTTGTTCCGCTCGTGCGGCTTTCATTAAAAGCTGCAAGTAATATTCGTACCCCTTGGGGTTTATATATATTGAAACGCCGACGAAACCAATGTTCATACCTTAGGTACTTACTTTTTCTGTAAAATATTATACTTGGCACAAGCAATTGTATCTACAGTCGAGAAATAAGTGGGTACCTACTTGGTGATTAGGTAAGACTTCAGAACAGAATGTAAGGAGTACTCCAATATCTTAGAAAGAAAATGCCTTTATTGACCTGCTTCTATCTTCGAGGTATTTTCCCACTAGGTACTCTTTGGCGACCCGACGGAGGCGACGGCGCGGGTAAATATAGTATATATTCATAAATATAGTATATATATATAGTCCATACTAATTTTATGTTACCTAGATTGGCTACATTTAAGTTCGGCAAGTAGCTGTATGTGTATTTTTTACACACATCTTAAGCTTTATCAACGCCTAAACACTTTCAGGTACTAGCATCGAGAGGCTGAGAGGGCCAGTTTAACACATCGATGATTTCACGGTCATCATCTTTATGAAAGTTTTTTTAAGTTTCTCAGTAAAGAACGGTTTCTTGATGATGCTTCTATGTTTGAGATCGGCTTTCACTAAGCGACTGCTGATATTTTGTATCTTGAGACATATTAGGACCCTTTTTTCATCAATAGTTCCTGGCCATAGCGGATAGATAGCCCTACTCAATTTACCGCGGTTTGGGCGGTTATTTTAGGTCCTCTTGAATGCTCAAGAAGACTGCTCGTGGCGTGTGCGTGACTCTCATGGTGGGACAAATGTTTTTTTTTTAAAACCTACTTTGCGCCCATGGACCCTTGTCACGATGCATAATTATTTTTTAATATTTTAGTCGGAAATCTGCCAAGACGAGCCAAAAAAAAAAGCAGGGGCACTAACACTACAAGGCCTACCAAAATCCTTGCATCAAACCTTACATCTTGGTTAAAACGTATGGCTTGGCCGTTCCATTGAACTATTGCATGACACGACATTAAAGACGAGTGCCTTAACTTTTTACCTTTGGAGAATTTGTGCGACGGCTGTGAAACGGTCAAGCCGTACATTTTGACTAAGATGTAAGGTTTGTTTTGTAAAGTTAGGCCTTGGGGAGTTAGGGGCTTGGCTCTACATTGGATCTGATAACTTTTTAACAGTGAAAGCGTTGCCGGTCTGAATGTTTTGTGGAAATGTTTTGCCGGTCACGCACTTGTCGTACCTACACACTGTACAACATACCATGACATGACATCCACTGAATTAGTCATACTACTTTTAAACCTCTCTTATTCTGGGATTGAAAAGGAAAGAACCCAGCGGATAGACGTAGGTACCACTAAATTATGTTGTGTTTTATTCCTCGCAGCCGGAGGAGACTGTCTAGCTACAGAATACCTGCCTGCCTGAATACTGCGTACAATGCGCGTGCAGCGAGCAGTGCACTTGTCGCGACCTACATCCCGCCTCAGCCTCACGTTTTTGCTCGGCGCTGCAACAACAAAGCCGCCTCGAGCTGAGCTCCGCGCACGCCGCAGCCTTTTCGCTGGTTTCTATTAAGATCTCTAACTTTAACAATGCGGACGCCCTCACTTTCGTTCGGTACGTGCTCATTTGCAGATAATGGCGCTTGCGTCGACCGAACGCTAATTTGAACATGATCAGTATCGCCCACGGCGACAGGTGACACTTTGTTGACAGAAAACGGCAAATGTTGGAAGATTAACGGAAACCTAACCCACCTCTCGGTTGTTTTATAAATCTGGGGCAAGACTTACTAGACGGACAGCTGGTGTTAACGCTTCATTCGTAAATTGTGAATACAAAGTAATACGTCGAAATAAATTGACACTACCGGTAAAGAAAGCAGTACCTAATTAAAACAGAATGGTGTCTCTGTGAAAGTTGAATAAGTGTTTACAATTTTGTCAACAAATACCAAATACCGACCGGTGAATGTTACGTGACTGTTTACGCTAGAGATTAATTAATTAATCATCAATTTGCATTACAATGGAAGTTAGTTTAATCAATTTTACAGATATTTCAAGCTTATTTAATTAGAGTCAATCCTCTGAACAGGTTTATACCTAATTAGAATTTAACGATTCTCTCTCTCTCTCTCCCTATTTACGAAAAAATCTGCTTCTCCCCTGTCAAAACTTTTATTTCTTCTATTTTAATAACATAAACATAACATCACACCTGTATCCCCGCAGGGTTATGCAGAAGTGTAAGTACCTATAATATAATTATACTATAGGTAAGTATTATTGGCAAAGCGTTTGTGCGACGTCCAGCCTCTACGCTGCGTCTACGCGATTTTCAGTGTTAACATGTCCTTTACGGCGGTGTAGCGTAGGGGATGCGTACGCGTAGTACCTATAGAGTGCGTAGAGTACCTACCTAAGTTACCCGTACCCAGAAATGATAACCTAAAATACCTATGTAAGGAGAGTAAGAGTACTCCAAATATAAAATGGCTAAAGCCATTTATTATTATTATAAGTATCACGTAAAGAGACTGTTTTGAAATCTTCTCTAAAGAGAAGATTTCAGAACAGTATCTTTACGTAATGACTGAAATGGGCTCAGGTGCGTTTACGTCCGGGAACTTTGACATTGCCATCTCTACAAGTCTGCACGTCGCTGTAGTCGGACCATAAAATATCTGCATGGCCTTTATAACTAGGTAGATAAGCGAACCTTTTGTTATAAACTTAAGTATAACCCTGGTCAAACCAGTCTAAGTATTTATACCTAATTTGGGTCACTCGTAGACTTTTTTGAGAGCAACGGTGGCCCAGTAGTAACGACCCCGACTTAAGAGTTGTACGTCGTGGGTTCAAACCCAGTCAGGCGCGTTACTTTGTGTAATTTATTTCATCAGCACTGCTCTCAAAACGGGGAAGCAAAAAAATATCGTCATAAATTCGAAAACTTGTAACATCTACCAACCCGCATTGGGCTTGGGCCCGCATAGTGGATTACGGCCCCCTACATCTCTGAAAAGAGAAGAGTAGAAGTAACATTATAGGCTGATTATGTTGTAGACCATTTCAAAAATTTTCATAAATACCAATTCAAAATCATACCAAATCTATGCATGTTATACAAATTGAATATGAGTAATGTAAAATAATGATGTAAGTAGGCGTCCGAGCATCACTCAACTAAGCGTCTTCTATCTACGTCTATGTTTGCGTGGTGAGTTGTAGTACCTATGTATGTAACCGGACCGCTGACCGACCGTTTTGAAATACTACCTGCGAGCAACCTGTATATGGATCTGTTTTAAACAAAGTGGTACGCATATACATAATATGTATATGCGTACCACTTTGTTTAAAACAGACATATTATGTCTATTCAAAGCTCACCTAGTTCTCAGTAAGTAATACTCAGTAAATAGTGTCTATCTATGTACATTTAGCATTTCGTAAAAGTGACAGAATTATCGTTGCGTATAAATACTTGAAAGAGCTATTATTTGCTAGATGTTGAGATGAACTTCGTGACAAACGAAACTACAGAAGGTCGTGAACTTTTAAAATTTGTTCACCTTGCTTATTACTAGTTTTTATTGTAGGTATTTGAATGTCGTAAACTTATGTATTTTTGTTGGATGTGTAATTTAAAAGATGAATTTCAGAAATGGTGATCTAATGCCAAGATAATAATAATTCCTCGTACGTTTAAGCTATAGTTCTATAAGCTATTATAAGTATGTACATAATGTACCTGGTTTTAAATATATAAGTAATGTGTTTTCAATTAATAATTAGCATACAAATTTCCACTCTGTGAAGGAAGAGAACGAACGATAAGTTTTATAACTTTTGAAAGTTCATTATTGGCTCATCATATATTATTAAAATATTTTTTTTTAATTGACATCTATACTTCCCAATGTCACTGGATACTGATTGACTAATTCTAATTTGTAATGTAGACTGGCCGCTGCGCTGCCGTGTGCGGTCAGCCAACACTGGCCGGCGGCGGCGACCCGGATCACGGATGACATCGCTGCGCCCGCGCCGTTAATACCAACACTGACACACTTCCCTCTCACTCAATTCACATCATTCGCCAAAAAGTTAGAAAAAGCTTTAAGTTTAGAGGCAAATTCTTTATCCGATTCACTTTCGCAATGTATCTCGATTTCTAAATCTACTTAACAATGTTGCTTTTATTGTGTGAAGTATATATTTTCTAATACCTTTTTAATTTTGTTTATTCTAAAGAGTATCAGCATTCGACGGGATAACACCATTCTACGCTCGCGCTAGTTAGAGAAACTTTGAAACAGTGAAATAAGATTAACTTTTTAGTCTTTTTATTTACAGCTGTACCCCAGCTGTAAATAAAAAGACTAAAAAGTAATCGTAAAGACTAAAAACTAATAATTATTAAAGCACTATGCTTATGCATAGTTACGAGTATACTCGGTATTGGCATGAAAAAGGACGAAAATTCAATTAAAATAATGTTTATTTTTCAAAGTAATCCCTCATTACCCCAATGCATTTATTACATCTCGAAATTAACTTTTCAATACCCTGTAAAAATAACTTTCCTCTTTCTCTGAAAAATACGCATTAATTGCCGCCTTTAGCTCTTCATCGTTGGAAAATCGTTTCCCGCAAAGGTTTTTTAGTTTCAAATTAGGGGACAAATAATAATCACTCTGGGCTAGGTCCAGGCTATAGGGTGGATGGTAAATTTCTTCGAAACCACAATCTCGCACAGCAGCCTTGGATACACGCGCCGTGTGGACTGGACCGTTGTCGTGAAGAAGCAACATACCGGTGGTCAGTTTACCCCGTCTTTTTTCTTTAATTGCTTCCCGTAAACTTCGTACAGTGGATGCGTAGGTTGCTGCGTTTAAGGTTTCACCTTTTTTTGTGTACTCAATCAGAAAAATTTCCTTCGAGTCCCAAAACACTGTGGCCATAATTTTGCCGGCAGACGGAACGACTTTGAATTTCTTAGGGGGCGCACTTACCTTCTTGTGCCACTGCATGGACTCTTGCTTACTTTCAGGATCATAATGATGAACCCACGTTTCATCACCAGTAACAATTCGATCGAAAATACTTGATGAAACTTCACCACAGAGCTCTAAAAACTCTACAGCACTCGATTCGGACTGGCTTTTGAGGCGCCGCGAGCATTCGCGGCACCCATCTTGCGCTGACTTTTGAAAGGTAAAGAAGGTCATGAAGATTAGTGTGCACGGAACCAACAGAGAGGTGGGTCATCTCTGATATCATTTTGATCTTCATTTGGTCATCTCCAGTATCTTCGTAAATAGTTTTTGACTTTTTCCTTGTTTTTTTTACTTTTTCCTTGTTTGGTAAGGAATTTAATAACAGCGCGGTGCTCGATTTCCTTCAACATTGTCACGATAGCTATTCCAGTCGTCGTTGACTAAGGATAACTAGCAAACTAATGATCAAAACTAAGTATATGAAATTTTACCTTTATAGCCTTAGATAATGTCATTAATTAATTAACTAAATTATCCACATAATTAGTAAATCACCCTGATACCGAGAATAAATTGAACGCTTCTCGTATACAGGGTAGTCCAAATATTGACGTCAGTAACAAAAATTTAGATTCCTCGTAGGCGTATCCGAAAATACCCCATGTATGTTCCGCGATGTTTGATGGTTTAGGAGATATGAATATTTTTTTTCAATTTTTGGGGAAATTCTTCGGGGACATCTTTACAAATTTTTAGTTTTTTTTCGACAAGCTCTTTTTATGATTTTTTTTTCGATGGGACTATCATGAAATACCTACCATTTCATGTATAAAAAAATATCTTCTTAACATTAGTGCAAGATACCATTTTTTTATCGATAATGAGAAACTTACATTCTTACGATTAAAAGTTGATTTTATTTTTCAATTTTAAAAGTGTTAACAAATGTTTCAGGTTCAACTATTCAACTCAAACTTATAATCGATCTATATCCGATTAAAATCAACTTTTAACTTTATAATCTTAGTAGATCATTCATAGCATTATTATTTTTGGTTTCTAACTTTATGTTACGATACGTACAAAACATAGAATATTTTATACCCAATTATATTACTGCAATAGCTAGTAGCAACAGCACACAGAGTATATCTCGGATAGTCGACGCTCGATCACTTTTCCTACCAAGGCTACTAAGGAATGGTCGAGCTTGTTACCTTACCGTCTCGTCTCTAAAACTTGTTTTACCAAGCCATCAAAGATGTTTATAAGTATTTGCACGTTTCGAGAGAAAAATTACCCATTTACTATGAAAGAAGCCTTTTTCACTATAGACTATACATAGAGCATAATGTTTTTTTGAACACAGTAAAGATTTGGTTTCTTAGAAAAGCAGTTCCGTCATATTATAACGGCCGTCATAAAATTCTGTGATTTACACCAGCCGCTGCCCAAAGATTTTTTTTAAACATTGCCCCACCTTAGGAATTTCTCCTGTGTTGTGGGTGCGTTTATGCGAATATGATAGAAGTCGAAATTAATTTAGTATAGGCTCTACTACAGCTAGATCTACAATAAAGAAACAATCATTAAGAAAACCACTCTCATAGAGCAGCTTCCTTGTGTAAAAACAATAAGATAAATTTGCCTGAGCGCCGCATAAATATATACTTAAATGTCTTTTCTAGATTAATCTATGACTTACCTACCTAGCTCTCTATTGCTGTAATTAATGTAGCTACATAGATATTGTCGTAGGTAAATATAGCAAAAGCTGTCCTGTTTTACAAGATCTAAGTAGTAATTTAGTGAAAGACGATAAATATAATGCTAGGGAGGAAGTGAAAATACTGAGACGACAGCTGATCCATGCATAGAAAATAACGACATGCAACACCGATTTCAAATGCCGCGGACAATTCTGAGAGCAAAAGTTGTCCCTAAAGCATTGCTTATTTGATGTTGCTGCCTGAACGAAAGCGTGATGATAACCATGCTTACAAATGTTCATTCCAATTCGCATTACCTCGGACCGCTATGAAAACGAACCATACTGGAGGAACTCAACAAGTCAAAATCATCAAGCGGCTACTTATCAACAATATGCCAGGAGCGTGCCTTCAGCATTTTCGGACATATTAGGCGTTAACCTAAGCATAGTCTGGAAAGGCTATGTTATGATATGGACTGCGTGAAAAGAAAACGCGCTCAAGGCAGAGCACCGGCAAGATGGTCAGACGCGATCAAGAAGGCTGTTGGAGCCAGCATTTACCGAGCGGTCCACACTGCAAAATACTGCATAACTTGAAGACGCGTCGTATGTGGTCGCAACTATCAAATGGAAAATGTAAGTGCGCTTACTAACTTACTTAGGTACTCCTGTGCCTACGCCTTCGGGGAATATGTGTTAAGTGTGTGTTATGTGTTAAGTTAATAATATTTTTAAGCTGTTTGCAATATTTGGGTTCACCTATTGATGAACGTATCACTCACATGTAACTCGATTACTCATAGCGTTTTAATTTAGTTATTAATTAACATACAATACTGTATTGAAATGTCTCTTGGGAACAGTTTGATGAATAATGATAATAATTTTATTAGTGTTATTACGGTCGCTTCCGGCTATTCAGAGAATTTAAAAGATTCGTTTGTAGGGCAGTAGTTTCAGGCCAGAACAAACACATGCAAAAATATGCTCATTTTCACAAGCAGATTCACTGGGTGTAGCTATACTTACTTAGGTACCTAGGTACCTACAACTAAACAATTATTGTTCACTAAAGGACCGTGTCTGAAATAAGTCTATTTTTATTATTTTTTTGTTACTGGCGACCCAGCCTGCTTCGCACGGTTTTCACGACTCAAAAAAAAAAGATTTCTTTAATAAATGTAATTTTAATATTAATATAATACAAATTACGAATTCTCTAAATGATGGTGAAACCACATCAAAATCCGTTGCGAAGTTTAGAAGAATAACGCTGTCACACAAACAAAACATAAAAAGCGACGTTCATTGATATGATATGATTGTATAATTATCTATAACTAGCTTCTGCCCGCGACTTCGTCCGCGTGAAATTTCATGTTACTCCGACCCACCCCGTCGCATCGCATCGCCTGCCCGCACTATTACTTCGTTTTTTGCTTAGCGTTCTTTCTGACTTTTTTCTTTTTGCTCGGTCCCTAATGGTCATAGCGTGATGTTAAATAGCCTATAGCCTTCCTCAAGAATTGGGCTATAAAATGCAAAAAGGATTTTTCAAATCCGACTGGTAGTTCCAGAGATTAGCGCGTTCAACCAAACAAACAAACTCTTCAGCTTTATAATATTATATAGTATAGATTCTATACATACCTATTTAATATTTTACTTATAATAGGTATGTATATAATTTTAGATATCATATTGTTTAATCTACATAGATCAAATTGATAATGCGTTAAGTATGTAAAACAGTAGCTTTACTTTAATCTTACCGGCAACTTTATCACCTAAATTGTAAGTGCACTATCTAAGCAATCTAGCAGATAACATTCGTTTTCAAATTTTGTATGGGAGTCGTGTACCTAATCAAGAAAAGTTTCTAAAAAACTTTTGAAACTTCGAACTTCGAGTGTAGTTCGATTTCTGATTTTAGGAACTGAATAGAGCTGAATTCTAAGAATTCTTTTAAGTCTTTCTTGTGCAGTTCAGTGTTTTTGCAACTCAAATGTAGCGTCCAAGCCCCACAAGTATTTAAATTTAGATACATGCATCATTGAATGCATTCTGTTTTAAAAGTGAGACTATTTGCATTTTCCGTTGCAAAAGACAATGAACTTAAAAGCTTCGCACATTAAGCTCCTAAAGATCTCTGTGATAAATATGAATAAAGAGAAAGTGGTGATTAAATACAGATAACTGTCACACGAATAATTAAGTGAGATGAAATCTATGATACCATAACAATACCATTGATCCCACGCGTGTCAATAAAATTAACCGCTGCGACACATGCATGAGAAATTAGAAATCATGGTGGGGTACACTCACCTCTGACTCCCAACCATCTTTCACGGATCGCGGTTTACTCTCCTTCATGTTTCCAGAGAACGTCATAGCAGTGATCCTTTGTTTCGGCTGTTGCACTTTCACACTGTGACCCCTGCACTGGACTCATTAGCTGTCACAACACACACTGTATTCACGGTTTTCTGGATAAGCTTTGTTATTGAACACTGTCACTTTCTGTTATGTTTTTGCGGGCTCGTCGGTTGCAAGGTAAACATGGCTCGGCGCGTGCGCAGCGCTGCGGTACTGAGGTGCAGTCGCGAGGCGGGCCGGCGCGGACTGAGCGCGGCGTCTCGCGGTAACGGGCACGCACTACAGTTAACTTTCTCTCAACCCAGTCGCACGACCATAACTTAGCGCCATCGAAAGTCGACACCGGCACAGCCTCACGGGTCAAAGCCTTCATTAATATTTCATTAAACCTCCCCAAAACAATAGTTCGTTTTGCTTGGATACACGCAACTTTTGTTTCCATGTTTTAGTTATAAATATAAGTGTTTATTGTTTTGTGTAGTTAGTAGTAGTACAAAAATAATAATGGAATTTAATCCAGGATTGGGGTAGAAACAAAAACAATATTGTATAAAACTTAATGTATAATTATGATATTTACAGACTTACTTTATATAAAACAAGTAATTTTATAGCTATCAATATATACTCATTACAACAAGTCATTAATAATTTACATGATGTTTAAAATAAAAGCAACAGTATACAGATTACTGAAGATTAGCAATTATAAAATCGTAATAGCACAAAAATTTATGAACGATATTATTGGAAATGAGAGATTCCATAATTTACATTATAATAAAATTATATACAGACATAATTTTAAATTAATGTTTATCGATATAATTGCTTTAAAATCACTACCGCAATACATGGAGTATGTCGTACTTGATTAGATCTTCATCATTTTACGGAGCTTACACATTTGCTCTACTTCTGTCGACGGATACAAGCAGGTATATTATATCGTGACCTTGGCTTTTTTCAGAGATTGACAGATTGTTAATCGATCGGGCAGAACAGACCAAATATGTTTGACAACTTGTATCATTTTCAACCAGCCTTTGTGTTTATCCAGCGTCACATAAATATAATAGGGTATATTAAACACTAGCACATTATACGTACACCGTAAGTGTAAACATGGAAAAATATTTTTAAGTCAACATTTCAACTTTGCCTGCGCTTGTTATCAAAATACTTTATGACAATATTTTAAATTATGAATTACACGAAGAGCCTACGTTTCGACGCCTCCTATACGAAACATTGCAGTGTCTGTGATGCTATTTGCATTGTGAAAAAGAAAATCAGATATTGATTTATGGTGAACCAACAGAAGTGTTTGCGCTTGCAAGTCTAGCTAATATTTTCTGGCAGGAAATTATTGAATAACATAGTGTATGTAAAAAATGTGTAATAATATTTAACACTAGAAATAAAAATAATTATATCACATTTGATTATATAAAAAATAATATCGTAATTATACACTTGTGGGGTGTATCGCCTGAGGAAGGCTTCTTTTCGTCGAAAACTTGATTTTCACACACATACACAGTGGATGTGATAATATGTGTAAGCTAGTTAAAAGAATTTAGTTGAGCCTTCGATCTTTGGAAAATCTGAATGTCTTATTAAGTAATATTATATATCGATAAACATCTACATTTTACCTTATTAGTTTTAGTTGCAAATCTAACAAAATCGTTTAGAAAAATAAGTCGTCATTTTGGCTTCCACTTTATTCTATAATGGAATGGTCTCAAGAATAACCATTATATCAACATTTTTGTAGCTTGCTATAATAATTTTGTATAATGTACTGTAATTACGCATTGACTTAACAGAATAATCGCTATCTAAAAACACGTGTAATGAAAACATTCTTCAGACTGATGCAGAGCTCGTGTCACCAAATTGACTTCAGTACTGCCAACACTGACATCGTCGCCAGTACTCACTTACACGGCCTCGCGTCCCTCGCAATCAGACCCGGATGACTTATTCATGAAAACACCTCACACGAAATGGCACCGCTACTGAACAATACATCGCTTTTAAAAAATATTTATAACTGATTCCTATGTATTAGTTACACTAAGAAGAATTAATCTATACAGTAATATAAAAGTTTTCAACGCTAGTTCAAATAATGTCACTCGTTTGCCAAACAAGCCGATTAGCAGTATTATTGCTCTCTATGTGGCGTCGAGCCGACCGGGAAATAGTCTCGACGTGAAACAAAATCGACACGTCATCAAATAATCAGTTTAATCTCAGAAGGCGTATAATTATGTATTTAACAGCTACAGCTTTATAATAGCTTATCGAATCAATAATTAGTGATTTAGTTCGTTCGACGTTTGAGTAACTTACGCTAGAGCTAGGCTAGAGCAACGCGATGCTAACAAGTTGTTCCCGTCGAGGTTGCGTCGTGCGTCACGCACACGATGGACATCATAAAGCCTAATTATTTAACACGCTTTACATTGAGCTCAATATTCAGTGTTTCTTTATAAACAACAGTGTTCTATTAGTGCGTTATAATCACTGAGTTCTTCCCTGTACTTAGGAATCTCATAACTGGACCAGTAGTCTTATCGAATAATCACAAATTAATTGCCTCTGTTCAGATGGTTAACGTTTATTTTCCTATTGTTTCATTTATAAGTAATTATGGAATTATTTACCTATTCAGTAAATTATATTTACTACAATTCATACATATTTGTGGCAAACTAGGTCTTGATTAATTTAATGATACCAAGTAAACTTTACAGGAATTAATATTAAAATGTAACTTCGGGAGATAATAGGTGGTATATTAGTGACAGTAGCACAATTTTGCGGTTGGCTACGATTGAGCAAACAAACACGGCACGTGGAACGGATAACCATAACGAATTGCACTAATATCGGTGCGACTTTCTTCGCAATCGAAATGTATTTATTCACATATTTGGAAGCACTTTAACAACATCAAATGAACATTCCAAAGTTGTACATACATCGCTCACATGCGCTTTTAGCAAAACGTTTCTAACCAATATAACACCTATAATCACATCTTAACAAAATATTACAAAATCTAATAGAAAACCCAGTCAGTGTGATGAGAATACAAATTATACGTTTTCAAGTTAACAAAGAATGTAAAAACAAATTATTGAAAAACTGTGGTAGTATCTCCAAAGCCCAAACTCTACCTTCAATGAAATGCCGCAACTTGTATACTTAATTGATTAAGAACGATTCAACATTTTATTCGGGAAGTATAAAATATCTGTACTTATTATAAAACATTGCATTTAGCGCCGCTTTCGGCGATAAATTGTGTTGTGATTGAGTCTACCTTATAAAATACGACACACAAAGAAAAAAATACAATTTGTGACCGTAACATAATACAGTATAATTTTTTCGCCAAATAAATAGTTTAAAGTTGAAATCTAGCTTAACGACTACCGAGCTAAGAGCTAGCAATATAAGAAAATCACAAGTTTACAAAAAATACAGTGTTGGATACGTCTCACATATCAAAATAATTCACTTGTAAACGTTACATACAATTCACATAGTTTGAAAGCGCATAATCTTCACCACAATAAACAGTATCACTAACCTTTCTCGAAGGTCAATTCAAAGAATGTATAGTTATGCTTAGAATACGTCAACTTAATTATAATAAACGATACCATAATGACAATAATTGTACTCGGCAATAACTACGATACATAGTAGGTAAATTAAAAAACGAAATTGCACTCTCGGTACCCATGTACAAAACGTAACGTCAGACGGCAGTACAACGCAACTTTAGAATATTCAACACTTTACCGATGCGTTCTGGTAAGTTATTGCATACAAATCTTCCAGAAAACGGAAGAAGTCAATATAAATAACATTAAAAATCACAGATGCGGCCGCGGCCGGTGTTCGGCAAGAGTCGCCCGTGTGAGTAGCTCGCGGCGTGCCGGGCCGCAGGTGGCGCCACTGTAGCCGGGTGGCCCAGTGCTCAGCCGCATCGCTCCGCTCCGGCTCTAAGGCACAGCCGTCATGGTCTGTGGAATCTGCGGACACCGACGGCACGGGTCAACGTTCACATAGCACTAACGTGTTACTAGATAAACAACCATAGATCCGGCAATCTAATTTGGACGTGCTTTGCTTTTAAATACTTCTTATGATTTGAAATCTGATTTCAATGTTATAAATATAAATTAAAGTAAGATGAAAAAGTTGTATGGGGAATGAATTATTCGGTTCTAGGTGAGAATATTGATACAAAATAAACGGGCATACCTAGTAAGGTGCTTGCTTTCCTCGTGTACGGCCATCTCCGAACTCTTAAATTCGTTGAGCTCGCGTCTGATGGCGGCCTTGTCCCGCGGAGTCAGGCGAGTCCACGGCTTGTCCGCGCGTCGGTCGTAGTCATGCGCCTAAACAAATGTTATACTCATTATTATTAGAGAAACAATGAACTATTACCCCTACTATTAGACAAGTCAGATAAGAGGTCTACATGTCTCATGGTCTATATGTCTGTAGCCAAAAATAGGGGAAAGTAGTACCCTCGGGCTATGAAGTTTTTTTACAAGACATTTCTACGTTACTAAGAAACAAACAAAGTTATGACGACGAACAACTACCGGGAATATTATGTTGAAGGTCGACTCGATTGACATCTTTCCCAGATGTCACCGTCCCTTTTGTAGGTATGCATAATAATTTCTTTTATAAAGTTGCTAATAAAATTGTAATTTAAATATTGGTTCTAAAATTATTGGTTAATAATTATATTATTTATTGAATGTTGATATCGGTATCGAACTAACTGTTTACAAATACAGCAAGCGTCAACCAGACCCAGTAAAACGGTCGCAGAACAATTTTATGTAACAAGCCTTGTACCCGATGGGATTTTGATCGGTAAATATGATAAACTTCCATACAACCTCATTAGGCCCGGCGCACATTTGCGGCACGACACGGCACTGGCGGTAACCATGCCGTGGCTCCTTAAGTATGCCGCGACGTCCTTAAGCATATCGAAGCGTCTTTAGGCATGCCGAGGCGTCCTTAGACACCGTGCTCACGCCTAGCATTTTTTAAATTATTCGTATCTCTTCTTCACAGCGGTCTTAACGCGCGGTTTATGCGCGTTCAACAACGACACGTTTTGGCATGAACGACGCTAAGCTAATGAAGTTACGCACGGGGCCGTGCGGTTCGGTTTGTATTTACGACCGTTAACATTGAAATTTCAACTTTATTTCCATACTATTAAGTCATATTTTTATTCGTCGCCTAAAAATACTTTGCCATGCCGTGCCGCCAATGGGCCGGCGGGCCTTAGGGGATGCATTTTCTAAAATCCTTCCTAATGGCTCACTTTCGATATATGTTTAAGGAACTCTTGCTCATGTTTCTAGACCCAGCAATTAGGGCTGTCCGTTGTAGAGTTTAAGATTTTTATTGAGTAGATGATTCTCTATGACTATGATTATTACCTGCGTGACTTCGATGTAATCACTGAAGCGGATGATCTTCTTCTCCTTGAGCTCGTCGACAGTGGGTCGGAAGCTGAGCTTACGCAACAGATAGCGCTTCTTCTCTTCCTTCTGTTTCTTCTCCTCGGCGGGTGACTGGCCTGTAACGTAATATTATTTAATAAAATGTGTGAGATAGTTTGTATCTGGTATTATAAAGAACCTACCACAAAGTAGTCCGGCACAACTTTCATTTTTATAAGAAAGAAGTCCCATAAACAAGAGGGTTTTAAGATGCAAAAGGTTCAATTCAATAGACAATGTAAAGTACAACAAAAAATCTAAACTGAAAAACTACACAATACAAGAAAGCAAGATTTTTTATAAGAGATTTCGTATCCAATCATATTATTGACTTCTAAATAAGAATACATAGTAAAGTTACACATGCAGTGTTTTATGTAACTGTCGAAAAATCAATGCATGTTCGCATTTAAAATCGTGTCTGCAATGCATAATTGTGTACCCTTCAGACTTAATAGACCAGAAGGCCAATTCTCATAATATAAAGCGTTGAAAATCTAGTCTCGCTCTCATCTTGGCGACAAACAAATGTCAAAGACTTTTAGCCCTGGATCACAAAATCTGGAAGTCATGGAGAGACAACAGACCAAACAACTGTGCCGTCCAGTTCGCTAAATCTCCTGACATGAAAAGAAGAAGTAATAGTATGTAGTGTGTGCTTACTTTTGAGTATGTTCCTCTCGACGAGCTCCTCGGCGGTGGGCCGCATGGACAGGCGGCGGATGAGGCGCGCGCCGATGGCCTCCCACGACTCCTGCCGCTCGTGCTCACTCTGCACCACCAGGATGTTCCTGCGCACACATCACACATACATACACCACGACTCTATTGAATATCACCCGCCCGCACTGAGCTAACTTTCTCCGAAAACTAACACCATTTATTATCTGTAGCCCGTGTAACAAACGACCGATAACATAAAAGCTTACGTGAGTCCGAAAATGTTTTCATAATATCAGATTTACATACACGCTTGGCTAATTTCCAAGACCCGAAATTTAGCTCACAGGTTTATTAATTAATTAGGGTTGTTCTAGAAATTTACAGCTGACTAATATTACGATGTAGATTTTCTATAGTAAAATCAGTTTCTACGATAAATGAGCTAAAGTAAACGTAGTAAATGATAATTCAATAGCTATTAGTCACAATTACAACAATGCCAATGCCAAGAGCGAGCTTTTAGAAACAGGAAGAAATAAAACAAGTGATAACAATGACTTTGACGGTGCTGACTAAAATAACGCTCCCAGGCGTGCATTGTTGCCAGACGGTGTGGAGTGGACTATTATTACTATGCCCAACTGTGCATTGCGTAACACTACACGTGCATGTGTTGATGCTCCGCCCGTGTGAATGTTAATTCACACAATAGCGCATCTCTATTCAGATATAGCCAGTATTATTAAAATATTTTGGATATAATAATCAATACACAGATTTTCTTTATACCCTATGTATGTATACTCACTGAACCATAATTATTCTAGCGTCACAAACTCTTTTATATTATACTTTAAAAAGTAAAAGCTATATGCACTTGCTTGCTATCTAACTGTGCAAATGAACAAGTGTAATCAATAATGTTAAATGGTTCAGTAATTTTTCCTTATTATTTACTAAATCGCAAATAAAATGTGCGGCTTAGCAGCAGCGAGTGCTTTGTTTTCCTTGTGATTATTTATTTAACGATAATAATAATGTATAATGATGTATGTAGGTACAATGCGTGCCACGAAAGATGAGACTTGACCCCGCCTCCCCCGCTCTTTCCGCCGCCCCTATGACGTCCGGTCCCGTCCCGCATTCAGACCTCATACCGCTAAAGATACCTAAAATCGTGTACTGCGCATGTCAAACCACGTGGTGTGTCAAGTCTCATCTTTCGTGGCACGCATTGTACATTATACAATATAGAGACAACAATAAATGAAAATAATGGCAAAACTAGTGCCTAGGAATATTTTGAATTTCCTAAATAAATCTTAAGGGCCTAGTCTTCTATTGCACAATTTAAGAATCGCGTGCGGCGAGTCCACGCGCCGTGCGTCTGCACCCGGGCTCCCTGCAGTCCCCGCATTCATCCTACCTAGCGATATTTGACACGGTCGGAAAGTTGCTCTACTAAGTAATAATCAATATTTATTTATATTTGAATGGTACCTTGGCGGGGGTTGCTCTTCCTTCGCGCTTCCGGTTTTTATATAAATTCGTTCATGCTAGACAGTAATACCAAAAAACAAGTTACGACCGATGAAGATTTTCAGATGACAAAAAAATAACTCCTTAAATAAACGGAACCTTCTGACCAAAAAAGAGATGAACTACAGAAACAGACGATAGACCAAAGTTTCTATCACATATTATGGTAGAGATAATGGACAAAAAGCATTATCTCTGCAGGAAAACGTCACAAGTCACAATTGCCAGCTGCGGTCTTTATATTAAACAAACAGTCCAATATTTAGGAGCCAGTCCCGATGATATTTATAAACACAAAGATGGAAAAACAGGACTGGTAGAAGTAAAATGCCCACTTTCTGCAAAAAATATGCAATCTGAAGAAACGATAAAAGAAAAAAAAAATGGAAATGTAACATTAGGAGAAATACGTTTGCGATTGACAAAAACCACCTCAGAGCCAATTAAACATTACGGAGATGGATATGTGCTTATATGCCGTATGGGCTGGAGTGGACTACTCAATGAAAGTCGAATAATATAAAAAGAGACCCTACGTTCTGGCACTACAAAATGGTAGGCCCATTGACAAAATTTTATTTGCATTGTCTGCTCCCTGAGCTAATTGATTCCCGCCTTAAAAGACCCGCCATAAATATAATTCAACCTATTGAGAAAAAAGAAATAAGAACCACGTCTTTTACCGCAGACTTTGTGAAATGACAACACCCACAAGACCACGAGAATTATTAGAAATCTACCCCAATATAACCGTCGAGAGATGGTTGTATTCAAAATTGAAAAATTCCCTCAACGGAAGAAAAAAAAAATGCGCTAGTCCCAAAGAACGCCATGAAATCGCTCACACAGACACTACACATCACATCAGACACAACACGACACAGACACCAACACATGCTCATCGCAGACTTATATTTTATCGCCTTCAAAGTATGCTCCTTCAGAAACGATACACTTACGCCAACGAATAATCCAATCATCAAAACATTTTTTTTTTAATTTGGAATTGGTTTGCTTTTGACTCTAGTCTAGCTCAGAGGTGACAGAGATAAAGTCGACGATGGAGTGAGCTTACCCAGAAGAAGCCTATTCACTCTCTCTTTGAAGAGATTCAGGTTGTATGCGCTCGGTAACACATTTTTAAACGCTTTTTCCGGAATTGAGTTTAGTTCTCGCCGCGAATATTCCTTTGTCTTACCGAATGAAAACGGTGCCACGAAGTGGTAATTTGAGGTTAGGAAAAAGAAAGAAGTCGGCTGGAGCCATATCTGGTGAATAAGGTGGTTGCTCGATAATCACGAATCATGTATTTGTTGAGCTTTTGGTCAAAAATTTGTTTACAAAGATGGCCTTGTGCGAAGGCGCATTATTGTGGTGCAAAATCCAACAATTTTCTTTCCACAAATCTGGCCTTTTTCTTCGAATTTGCTCTCTTAAATGCCGCATAACGCTCAAATAATATACTTTATTTTTTTCGATATACTTTATTTATTTCGAGCTTCTGACAAGTTGGTAACATCTGAAAAAGGTTGCCGAGAGCCAGCAGTGGACCTGTGAAAATAAAAAAGTCATAAATTATTAACAGAGTTTTCAGAAGTACCTATTAGTAAAAAATCATCGTACTAAAAGATATCCGACTTTGGTCTAAATAGCCCTAAAGTATAGTAGTAGACTAGCGATCTAATACATACATAAACACCAAAAACACAACCCACCCCAAACATTCCCCTCACACACTCACCCCCCATACACACACCCCCACACACTCACTCCCCATACCTCATACAGAAACATCTATCAACACATAATCACGCCCTCCCCACATACACTCACGCCCCCCACACACGTGTAGATATCGATACCCAACACTTTTGCGGAGTTTCGCTATCTAATTTAATTTGACCCTGTATACGATATTATCTAAACACGACGAAATACAAAAAATAAAGATTTGATGATTTTTTTGGGGCCAATGACCGCTGGTAGTATTGTTACTTGAAGTGTGAGTTGATAAAATCTGTTTCATCGTGTTGAGATATCAATATCCATCACGTTTGTGGAGTCTCGCTAGCTAATTTAATTTGACCTTGTAGTTAGGCCCTAAACATGAATACTGTAAACAGTTCTACTTACCTTTGGATTCTATTTCTCTTCATCAATTCTACGTTTGAGGCCAATTTTCTTTTTCTTGTACAGGCATATTTTTTTTTTACGTTTACGATCCATTTTGAAGTCAAATATTTACAAAACTATTACTGATACACAAATATTTACAAAACTATTACTGATATACAAATATTTACAAAAAACTCGAAAAATTATATACAAAAAATAATAAAGTAGAGCAACTTTAGATACACAACAATGCGCATCCTATGTTAGAGCAGGAGCAAAGTTAGAGCGAGAGGGAACAGTTAAAATTCGTCGTGGACCACACGTCTGAACGCTCCGACCGTGCAGTGGCCACTAAGAAATTTCTCTCTCAATTCTTGTTTATAAACCCCTTTTTTGTAGGTCTTTTGAAAATATTACTATTGTTAGGGTAAGGTGATTTAGGTGCTATTTTTTTTTTGTATTTGCTTATTGAACTCTTGGCATTAAAATAATCTAATTAATACATACATACGATGCATAGTTATTATGAAAAAAACCGTTTATTAAGAGATAAAAACAGAGAATTTTGATGAAATTGTGGCGTCTAAATTAAGAAAATGGAATATAATTAGAAAAAACTAATCAGCACATATTGAAGACGAGAATGTTGAGATAAATATGTGCTGAACAGATTTCCAAATTAATTCTTCATTGCCCTAAACTAAGCGCCCAAACAGAACTCGAAATGATGTTGGGCGCGAAAGAGCTGTATTTAACGCTTCATTTACCTAACTTATCCCATCTAAATGAACTTAAAAAAAATAACTAGCTATTACTTATATTGTGGTTATTTATGTGCAATAATAAAATTTCATGTTATATCATTGCTTTGTTTAAAAAAAAAATACAAAGTTGCGCAAATAATTTGCCGCGAGTGAATTTTGCAAGACTGCAGCCTTAACATCGAATTTAAAAAACGATTTTTTTTTTCAAACAGACTAAATAATCTGCATACGCGATTTATTTGCCAAAAATGTAAACAAATATGAGTTTATGGAAAAATAGCTTTAAATCCTGCACAATAAAGTTCAGTTTACGCTACAACTTCAAACATTTTTATATCTTTTTCAATAATGCTAGTCATAAAATCCACTTAATTATCATTGAAATAAAGTTTTCAAAAAAGTTGATATAGGGTAGGGGTGTGCAGGACTGCGCACTTTTACTTTAGTAGTGATGGACAGACTGAGTTTTGCCGATCTTAGACTAGCTATAGTGACTAAACTATTGGATATATTTGATTGAATTTCCGTATGCAGACTGGGAACGTCATTACATATACAGTTTAATTTACTATCGTATTGACGTCTCCGCCTTGTATAGTCATAAGTACATTTCGTAGTAAATACTAAATGGATACGTAATACCTACTGCCAAGCCTCATTAGCTACCACGTAGGTAGTGACAATGTTGTGACCATGATTATCATACAAAGGAATTTGTGTAATTTTTACGTAATTCCTTACAAACAGTTATGAGTGCTACTATTTGGCAAACGCACCTGAAGTTTTGAATGATTCTGTTAGTTATGCAGGTTGACTTCCGTAACCAACTTTTACTGTGGGTGTGGACACATTCACAGCAACTTGACATGCCGAGATCAACTCAACACCTTTAATTTTTTTTCTTTAGCTTACACTATCTGGCTTTACGGAAAACATAACTAATCAGTTGCTTTTCTAACCAGCCTCTTCTAATGAGCACCATAATGATGATTCCGGGAATATATTAGACAAACTAACATCTGTCATTAGTCTTACATTGTCAGTGTAGTGCCAAAACATACATGTTACGCCATCAGCAGGAAGTAATTTCCAATACAATAGAAACGCAGTTTGTGTTACGAAGGTCAAATGCTAGATAGCTAGCAATCGGTCAGACTGGAAGCCGGCTTAGTTCTGACAAGGCTAAGTTGGGTGATAGCTGTTAAGAATAGACTATCAGGATCGCAAACGTGATTAAGTTAATTATGGATTTAGAATAAATGATGTAATTAATGACGCTGTTTTATCACTCAATGGCACCGCTGATATGTCTATCTGATAATCCATCTCTGTTTTCAGCCATACTGTACCTCTGTAACAAGTTCTATCACCCAACTTGCGCCCCGACATAGTCTTTATTTTTGTCGGACAGTTGATAACACATTCAGAGGGTCATTCATCACCATTATACTAATATGAATTCAAAACTTCATGTGCACACAAATATCGGTGTAAGCAGTGTTTCGGTGAATAAAGTAAGGGACTTTTCAAAACTCTGGACCGCGTGTTATGACTGCGGCTGCTACTAACGTACTTATACAAAACAGATAATGTGTTTGTTTTTCCGGAAGTTGAAAGAAATCTCCGAATCTCGAGAACATCAGTTTCACTCACAAAAATAAGCAGCATCTTCACAGACACAAAGATCCGTGGAGAGTATTGTACAAACAGCCGGGTGGCTGTTGATATGGCTGTAAGGCGCACACACACATTTTTTGGAAAGTATGGATTTGTAGAGATGCATGTGTGACAGTCTGCGTCAATAACTCCATAGTTATTGACGCAGTCTGTCACACATGCATAAGCCTTACATGGGTAAGGCACATCGACCGCAGCGTGCTCCAGTACGTCGTACAACATACCTGTTGATAAGCTCCTGGCGGTCAGGGCGCAGCGCGAGCTTGATATTGAGGCTCTCCTTGCGCGCCAGCTTGGCCGCCACACGATCCGACTCGTTGGACGTCTCGTACTCTTCCCACGGCCGCGCGTTCTCCTTGTTCTCCATCCCGTTGCCCACGCGCACCGGCCGCGTGCTAAACGTAACAAACGCGTTAGAGAACGAAGGGTTGGTTGGCTGATAATACTTATGCTACCATGTGCTTTTGCATGTGTAAGCTAATAATGCATAAAATATAAGTAATAAGGGGTCTATGACAGGCATTTAAGTTTTCTTACAATTGAGATCTTTTTGTTTTTATTCATATTTCTCTCGGTTTCAAAATTACTCTGGATCATCAAGGTTTTTTTTTTCTTAGAGTTGGTATCAGTGTGGAATAGTGGTGAGTGTCACTAAGTATGTAAATAAAATATTACTATATTAGCACATTTTTGTGATTGACGATTGAACCAGCACCGTTACCATGAATGTGCAATTTTTTTTTAAATTAGTACCAAACGTTGATGAGTCTTAATTATTCGACAAGTCACAGACCTAGTATGCACTTTCAAGGAAGGCTGTAAACCTCCTATCATTCATTACACAACTATACGAAGAAAAATATGTAACTGACACATTTATAACTACTAAAATAAATCAAATTAAACCCAATTTTAAAACAATGAACTAATACTAATTGGATTAATATAATGTCCTTCATAATATGTAAACTAAGAAACAACAAAACATTTTTCAAAATAATCAAAAATCTATGATCGTCAAACTATAATGACAGTACACGTACATGCAACATAGAATAACGACGTTTAGAGCAAGAGTACAAGAGAAACAGCCATAACTTTAACAACACACACGTCACATGTAGGATGTCATTCAGGATTTCTGTTTTAAAATTTCGGCTCTTTGTACTTTTTGTGATTTATACTATCTTTCTTTTGATTTCAAAGCATCACAATCGTATGTCATTATCATATGCATCTATAATGGCGTTAGTGTGTAGACAGTTAGAGATATCGACAGTTAAAATAAGAGAGAGATGAGATTCGGAAGCGTGCACAGCACGATGCATGGACTAAAGGCGAAGCGGACCGTCGGGAGGTCGGTGGCGATGCGTGGTCAACAACACTGGCATAACGTATGGGAGTGTTACCAGATGCGGATCCTCGGCTTAGGCGGCGGCCGCCTGCTCGCCGACGCATGGTGGAAATAAACGGTAACTTTCACTTTCACGCCCAACATTTTATATGAACATCAATGAACTGCAGCTGTACTATCTCCTCGCTCACAATTACGTCAAAATGATAAGACGAAGTAAAAACAAAAGGTCAAAAACTTCAAATTAAACGTCGTGGAATTGCGGGGCCAGCGATTTGGGATCACAGCGGGTGTTAAAGCTGAATAACTATAATAATCATTTTGACAATATCGTGATTAAAGAGTACATAATACGTGGAATTTTATAACTGCATAAGGATGGTTAAAGTTAAGCAAGGAATTCTTTAATAATGGTGCTCATTCTCTTGTTGATTAACTAAACTAAAATTGGAGAATTGCTATCTCTTACATTGTACAGACAGCGTGAGAAAAGGACGTTGGTAGATTCAAACCTTGAAGTTCGCCGTGTTTTTAATCGACACGTTTTGACC
This sequence comes from Luperina nickerlii, assembly GCA_963855955.1. Taxonomy (NCBI): domain Eukaryota; kingdom Metazoa; phylum Arthropoda; class Insecta; order Lepidoptera; family Noctuidae; genus Luperina; species Luperina nickerlii. Next base: position 14,124,511 of record OY979666.1, on the reverse strand, counting down.
TTTTTTAATAAATATTATGTTAATTTAAGTTAATCTCAAATTGACAGCTATTATTTTATGTCCTTCTTGTTTTATTACAGAGAAAAACATTGCAAAATTCTAAAGTAAGTTCAGTTTGCACAACAGAATCGGCAACAATGACTAACGTCCATTTGCACCACAAATTACTAAATGCATATAACGCTAAACTTATTTAAAACATAATTCTCTCTCTGTAGCCTTCAAACGATTGACAGAAACAGAACGATATTTTTAATTTGTTCAGCGTTAAACGCATTTAGTGATTTTTGGTGCAAGGTGAAGTGAAGTGTCGACATGGAAGTGTACAAGTACTTTGATTCCTTAGTAGCAGTGTTATACTGACTTGAAGCTGGTGTGGTGATGGTCCTGCCTCGGCGCCAGCGGCGTTGCCAGCGGGGTAGCGGCGGGTGAAGCTGACGGCGCGGGTCTCTTCTTGAGCGCAGACTTGAGCGGGACCGCGTTGAAGATGGGCTCTTTCGGCGGGATCTCCTCCACACGGGTCGTGTCCGCGCCGTGATTCAGTGGCTCTATGTCGTCGTCCTCCTGTTCGTCCTCCTCTTCGGCTGGAGAGTTAAAAGGATAACAATGCATTTACTATCGATAAATCGTGTCGTAATTAAAACTGAAAGTATTTGACTGTTTAAATAATGTTATCATCATCAACGGCCTCTTGTGGTGCAGTACCTGACTTAAGACATGTCCAAGAATGTGCTACTAAACATAATTATAAATCGCACTGCGTTAACATGGGCCTGTTCGAAGGGCGATATTGAAGATAAACACCGTAATTAAGTAACCGCAGAACCTCTCACGCATATTCGATGCTACTAAAGTTAAGTATGTGATCATTGCGCAAAACCCGTAACTATTATAAATCTTTGCAGATAACAGTCTGTAAATAGAATCTGAAAATCATCTATACTCACAGTCAGAGAGAGGATGTTGCGCGAGGGGGTGCTGGTTGTGCGCGTGCGCATGTTGGTGCTGGTGCTGGTGTTGGTGTTGGTGGTGGTGGCGCGTGGGGCTGGGCGAGCTGAACATGGGTGGCGGCGGGATGGGCCCGATCTCCGACAGCGCGATGGGCGGCTCGGGCAGCTCGGACAGCATGAGCTGCTCCTCCGCGTCGCCGTGGCCGTGGCCGTGGCCGCCGCCGTCGGCCGTCGACCCGTAACCACCCACTGGAACATTTATGTGAATACAGTATTTTACGTATTTTATATTTGCAGTTTTATTTTTGGACAAGCTCATTGGCAAAAATGACAAACTTCCATCCCCCATTTAACCCATTTATAGAAGGAATTTTCAAAAATCCTTCCGTTGTGCTCACTTTCGGTATAGAAATCTTATGCAAACTTTCATGTTACTAAACCCAGCCAGGCTGTGCGTTGTCTTGTCTATGTGTGTTGTCTGTGAATTTTAGGTTTTTATTAAGAATAGAATAGAATACTCTTTATTATGTACACCATACGAACAAAGATAAAGGTAAATATAACATTTTTACGTAGGGTGATAAAATAAGCAGTCGCTAAAAACGATCTTGCAAAAACAACCTTTGCAGGGATTTAAAGGGAAAAAGGAAAAAGGGGAGACAATACTACAAGTAGTCTGTGACTATTCCATTAAATAGATTTGTTTAGTAATTCTGTCCATCCTAAGATTGAATGGCAAAAATCGCTGGTTGCTATAAGACCACCCATTGTATCGCAATTTTTATTAAACCTCAACATCTCAGTTTTAGTGCAGGGCAAGTCAGCGACAGTTAATAGTAGCACCGCACGTGATTCAAAATCGTCTGACGCTTCGCTTTTTGTCAAAAATTGATTCGATATAAGATTGCATAACATTAAAGAGTATTCTATCTATCTATTTACAGGCATGTCTAGATACGACAATTTCAATTCATTTGGTTCTCATTTACTAATTAGCTAATCCGCCTGTAATCCCCAAACGGCTCACATTTAGACGTTATTAATTAACAATGTGTAAAGGCCAAGCCTATGGACTTTTATGGGCCAATCCATTTACACGCTTGCCCGAAGGGTCGAAGTAAATACTGCATCAGCTGTATCTGGCCATTTGGAATTACGTTTGGGGCTTTAAGTGTCATATAGACGATGTCTGTGCTCATGATTTTGACCATGACCTTTATTTAGTCATATGGTATGATTAATTGTTTATGACAATACATACCGACATCTCCTTGGTAGCATATTCGTCGTGGTATCTTGCCGGTCAAGGAGTTGGGTCGCTCGGGCCTCATTAGCTCACCACCATTTTCCAATTTGTCCTTCTTTGGTTCTGGAATGAAAGACAAATATTCTATAAATAAGAGAAAAAATATTTTAATTAATTTAATCTGAACTAGATTTTTCTTCCTAATGGTTTTATTGCTATATCCAAGCTTGTTAGTCTAAGTTGTCAAAATTATAAGCCATAGTATTTAAGTAGTTCAATGTTATCTCAAAACAAGAATGTACAGAGCAGATAGAATAACAAAACACCTTCAAGCTTCAAGAAGCGTGAAATTGTGAAGCGCCAGCTGCGACATACCGCTCGAATCTAATTATGTAAAAATTGTATCCAAAAATAAATATTCTGAATTTAAGCGAGTATTTTGTACCATGTCCGTACATTAATTACTGCTTTCAATAACAATCATCGATCTTAGCATTTTACAAATGAAAGCATATTCAAATGTGGCAACAAGAATTTGACAGTAAGTCAAATGTGGCAACAAGAATTTGACAGTAAGCCAAGAGCTCAAATGCTCGAAGTAAGGCATAAACATTTCAGAACGCGTGTAATATTTTGTCTATATGTAGTGCACGTCATTGTATAGGTAGTATTGTTTGCATAGCACAAATGAACAATTCCGTTGCGAACTTGCGAGTACGAGAGTGAGTGGCGATGAGCAATATAGAATTTCTAGGTACACGATGGCTATGGACTAATAATAGTCGATAAACGAGTGACGGCGTGGCACGCGCCTCCATTCACCGCGCGACGGCGTCGGCGTCGGCCTTGGCCTCGCCATGGAACTGTGTTATTGACGCATCTCCGCCGTTATCATTCCCTAGATAAAAGTATGCATAACTTATATTGTTAAATCACGCACGAAAACGCGGTTGCAGGGAAACACCATATCTAATTGTATATCTATATCTGAATAAATTATTACAATTTGCCAATCTTGCTTTATTATTTGATAACAAGTACAAGTTGGCTGGACGAGCTGGACAAAATAAACGAGCAGTGGTCCGCTTTAGACCTGGATCGCAAGGACTGGAAGTCATGGGGAGAGGCCTGTGCCCAGCAGTGGCATGATACAGGTTAACCATAACAATAACAAGTACGAGGTGGTCAAAGAAATTTCACTTAAACAAGCGGGTCGGTTGACAGGGGAGAATGGAAGAGAAAACGTGTCATCCCGACCTTAATTTTAGTAACCTGGGACAGGGTACTAAACAAGAGCAGGAAGATGATGAATAAAACAGAAGTTATAAATGCTAAACCGGCCGAGCTTAGCTCATAAGTGAAAGAAGATTAAAAGAAATAAAACTGAATTTTAGATAAAAACACTTGAAACATTTCCTTCAGCGACCATATTTTTTTTTGCATATTTAGCGGGCCGTTACCGATCATACAATTAGACCGGGAGATGATGACACATTTTGGTAAGTCATTTCTTACAGTATGGCGCTTTCAGGGGGGTTCATATACGTAATAAGTGAGAGGAAAATGATGTTCTTACCGGTGGTGCGCGGGACGCAATTGCAGAATAATTTTAATTGAAATTGCTCGAAAATCCGGAGGTGTCAAACAATTTCTTTCACAAAATTTCTTCAATTTATCGGTATTTCAACAAAAAAAACCCGGCGGTCGCTATGTGCCATACTTCTCCGGTGGGTGTTTAGACCCGCCATACTTTTTTGAAAATGTTTTTTTTTAAATTTTTTTTTATTTATTTCTTACAGGCTGATTTTTTTTTTAACAATTGTTTTTTATTAATCTTGTACGAAAATCACCATGCCATACCATTCCGACGGTCCAAAATACCCGCCATACCCCCTCAAACATGTCATTTTTTTAAATTCGAGAAACCATTTCTTTCACCTTAAAATTTGGTCTAGTAGTTGTTTTTATGATTAGAAACGTAATTGTTATAATGCCATACCTGTAGAGTGGGTGATATACGTATAATGTTATTAAATAATTGTAAAATTTTATGCAACATTTGAACAATTTCTTACAGTATGGCACCATTTTTTTTTGAAAGTTGGTTATGTGAGGAACGTAAATACGAAATTTGAAAGTTGTATGTAGGGACAATCTTGTTTAATTAAATAATGTGTTATGTCGTATAATATTCTACGCTCGAACGTCTTCGAACTATCTTCCTCAATACAAATTCTAATGCTGGTATACAGCAGCTGTGCTGGTCAGGCGTCACTAATCATTAAAGTCATGAACACAACTCTCTAAGACCACGTAACCCCAAAGAATGACGATTTCATGAAACAGTTATTCTTTGGGGTTACGTGGTCTTAGAGAGTCGTGTTGATGAATTTAATTATTATAATTCTGTAAATACATATTTGTTACGGCCGCGAATCATATATTAATCAACGTACAACTTAATATCGACCAGCAAATTGCAAAAAACCTAAAAAAAAAATTAATTTCGCGGGCTACCCTGGCGCTTTCGCCTTAACATGCTAACTAAATAAACAAGGTAATTCTAACGTATTTCAGATATACAGGTGGCTTTACGGAAATTGAAAAAAAAATCGATTTCTTTGCCCGTCACAGTGGCGTTCCCCCTTAGCGATATTAAAAACGATTTTTTTAAACAAATCAATTCAAGATGCCACAGTATGAGCGATTTACTAAAAAAGCATGGCTTTCAATATATATATATATATATAACTTGGACGTACTGTAGCTGAAATACGTCGCTGAAAATCGGTTTTCCGGGTATGGCATTACTTTTGGACTTCATGATGAGTATGGGATAATTTTCCTGAATCATACTTTTTTAAACTTTCCAAAAATTAAAATGCCATACTGTAAGAAATCCTTTCATTTTTTTAATTTTTTTTACACCGCAGCGTGCGTATGACGGTCTTTCGTACCATGGTCACAGTATGGCATATTTTTTTCAACTCATAATAGTATGGGAACAATCTGATTTCATTTATGCCATACTGTAAAAAATAATTTCACGGCTTCTATAGGCGTGTTTTAAAAATGGTTAAAAAATACAATTTTTCAAGTATGGCACCACTTTCATACTGCACTAGAAGTATGGCGAATATAATTTTGTCTCACTGTACCATAAACTGACCACGACTTAAGTGCCATACTGAAAGAAATGGTTTCTCGAATTTAAAAAAATGACATGTTTGAGGGGGTATGGCGGGTATTTTGGACCGTCGGAATGGTATGGCATGGTGATTTTCGTACAAGATTAATAAAAAACAATTGTTAAAAAAAAAATCAGCCTGTAAGAAATAAATAAAAAAAAATTAAAAAAAAAACATTTTCAAAAAAGTATGGCGGGTCTAAACACCCACCGGAGAAGTATGGCACATAGCGACCGCCGGGTTTTTTTTGTTGAAATACCGATAAATTGAAGAAATTTTGTGAAAGAAATTGTTTGACACCTCCGGATTTTCGAGCAATTTCAATTAATTATTCTGCAATTGCGTCCCGCGCACCACCGGTAAGAACATCATTTTCCTCTCACTTATTACGTATATGAACCCCCCTGAAAGCGCCATACTGTAAGAAATGACTTACCAAAATGTGTCATCATCTCCCGGTCTAAATTTTTGCACATTAGCTTGCCCTGTCGGTATGTGCATGTGTGTATTTTAAGTAGTACCTACACTATACATACACAATGAGCAGAGCTATTAGGCCCTAACCCATGTGAGGCAACATTTAACATAGCGCACCAGGCACCGCCAGCCTCGCAATTTTCGTGACCGAATGCGGCTTGGTTAGCTATTGCGACATAGATCAACTATGCAAAAACTTCGTTTCGATAGATTCTATGCTTTGTATAAATCTCTTAAAGGTCTTATTGTTGAATGAGCCCCGAAATCTGAAAATAATGTTGCGCTAATGTTATTTTATAACGCTTTGTGTAAAGATGTACTAAAATATCTTCGTGATCAGGTCGCCAGAAAATCTGTAGCAATAAATCAGAAAGATGACCATGACATCTATGAATGTGTTGAAATATTAGCATTTAATACCTAAATAAAGTAGTACTTTTGGGTGCTATTTTTAGGATATGAGTAAATAACGTAATGACTAAATAAACAAAATCTTAAAAATATCCTATGTCCCGTATAAATGATGAGTCACGGTTCCGCACCGTGAATATATCGCAGTTACTACAAACAGTTAATAAACAAACGTTTACTACCGTTTCTGATTGATTAATGAATGTCTCACGCCAAAAGTTGTTGTGCTAGGTACACTATTTATATTTTCAATGACGAAATCTACAGCTCAATTTGAATGACTATACACTATACAGAGTGATTCTGGCCTTACGAAAACTTGACTTAATTAGTTAATTGTACCCTTAATTAACTACGTTCCGTTCTGTATCAAAACAAACCAAAGAAGTTAATTTTATCAACAGGTGTCTTTAAGAGTTCATCGTTCATCAATTCATCATCCTACAACCACAAAACCTAGAGATGACACCCTGAGACTGAAATTTCTTATCCTCGATATAAGTGCTACATTGTCGGCCAAGGTTAACCTGATCGATTGTCGCAAGTAGTCGCAACCTTCTTTCATTTATTTAATCTGTCAATCGGACATGACCATGAAATCCAAAATTTTAAGCTTAAACATCAGGTAAGTAGTATGTTTCATTGTTGATGTCAAAATACTCGCTGATTTATATTTGATTTCATTGCTGATCGGAAGCGCGCTCTATAAAATAATGTTTACGGTTCCAATACTACCATTATTAAAAGCATAAATTAAGATATCTAAAGCAATAAATACTTATTTAAATCAACAGGCTTTAAAGGAGCGAGAGGTTGCGCTAGCGCTGAGAGGCGCGGGACGCGGTTGGTTCGGGACTGGGCGGATCGATGCCGCCCGCCCTTGGCCGCCCGCCTTCGCACCGACACTCCGAGGACGTCGTTCGCTGCAGCGTTATGTAACCTACATCGTCCTTCACTCCTACGGACACAAAGCTCTGAAGGTTAACCGCCATCTGAGGCACGTGTATTGCAGGTAACTCTTGACCAAGTACTAGTACTCGTCTTTTCGATCAAACCATTTTAGAGAAATCCATCATTTTGATTTACCCCTGTCTGCATTGTTTACAGAATCATAGCGAGATGTTGGGGTGGGTCATCCTAGTAACTCTGGTGACATCAACAAACAACATAATAAATAACTACCGAGCACATACAAGGTTTGTAAACAAACATTTTGCCTGCACATTAAAGATGCCATGTATCGTCTTGCTCACAATTTTCCTGCCAAATGGAGGCCATGAAGTACATTCTTGATGCTGGCGACGTGCAACATCAAACGAACGGGATAGGGCGATGACATCGCTTCAAACACTCACAGACGTGATTGGAATTTTCCCAATTTCGATTTAGGACAAATAAAGTTATTCATTTATTCGATACTATTAAATCTTTCGGTATAAATCCGGCAAAATCTAGAGCCCGTCAAAGCCAAAGTAAATTATGTGCACAACCTAGTAATGTCACAAGACTTGCTCGTTATCAGCTGCTACCGTTTCTACACAGAAAAACAAAATCTGTTTAATTGCTCTACTTTCAATGTTTTATTACTCGGTTCGCTTGAACATAATGTAAATAATCATCCAAATTAACCTCTATTTACAGACTCTGTGCACGTATAATCTTGTTGTAAAATATATAGAGCGTTAGCGGGTTGTCAATCAACGCAGCCAAAAGGATTGACAGACACCAACTTGTATCACAACAGTGGACAATGTCAAGAGTACGCGAGGTGGCTACTCGCGAGCTGGCCACATGCTCAACTTGCTTGTCATGTCGCGTAAAACGACGAGAGACCACACTCGTTAAAAATACATTTAAGACGATAAAAACAGAAAACACTCATCGACACATCAGGTAGGTATTTGGCCTGTTTACGCTAAACATTATGTTAAACGAATACATTATTACACGTTACAGCGTTTTCCAACGCTTCAAGCGCCCACATGTATAAAAATTTCTCAGGCAATTAATACAATCTTCGATTAAATTAACTATTTGAGAACTTCATTAAATCTTCCATGAAACAGTACACTCTGCAATGATTCTGATGAAAATGTAAAGTAGCCAAACCTGTCCAACCAGCAATACCACTAAACAAAAGCATAGTTGTGTTTTCGAGAAAAGCATGCGATTGTTAGGGGTATCATTATCTAAGACAATTGCACAGAAATCGAGATATATGGACAAATTATGTTAAGCAAGAGCAACAAACTGGGTCGCACGCGATAGGTACGCGCAAGAGGAATTTGTGCGACGAACATAAGAAAGCATTTGCGACATTGATGTACGTGGGCGGGCGGTGACGGGTGAAATAACATCTCTTTCAGCGATTCTTCAACAGTTAATTGTAAAATAAAAAAAAGTTAAGGCAGCGTAAACATCAATTGCAGTCTCTTGAGTTTAGTCTATGTCCCATTGTCAAAGTCTTAAAAACAAAGTTTGGTAATAGTTAGATACGCTAAGATTGTAGATATTTATATCAGCCTATTTGTGCGTAAAATACTCTTACTCCACATGGTTGTTTACACGAGTACGTTTTTATTGAGCGAAGAATCGTAAAAATATTGAACATAGTAATCATGGGTGTATCAAAGCCACTTTGAGCATTTAAGCTTGGTTACGTCATAGTAACTTTCTGCGCTACTCGGGCTTCGATTATAGTCACACTTGCTGGCACAATTAATCTCATCTGAGTCATTTTAGACGAATAGAATCGCGTGCATAGTAGGTACCTACTAAAGATATCTCAAATGCTCTCATTCGTCACCCACCAATGCCCTACAAAAATGCCGAGCATGAAATGAAACATTATGCTGTGCTCAATTCGAATATAAAATGTAAGAGCAAATAATGGTGCAACACCTAGTCGATCCAATCAACTGGGTTTATATTTTAAGCGCGCGCACATGTAATTGAGTTTATCCGCCGAAGAAGCGGAAATCGTAAGCCTATGTTCAGGTGGAACAGAAAATAACCTACTCTCTCAGAAACTCGAATAAAATGAGTGAGCATTTCGAATAAAATGGTAACGTGGGAATGCTTATTACAAAACTTAATATTGATTTAAGAACGACCTCAGGAAAATGAAAAAGAGTAGAATTTCATAAAGAGAAAAAATCTGTACTTAATGGAAAACAAACAAACATTTTAACATTTTGACATCGGGTTGGAGACGCAGTGCAGCGATGAATGTTCAGTCAGAATCAGCAGCAACGGTAGGTCAAGGGCAGACCGCGGCAGCGGACGCTCGCATTTCAGGAAGCTGCTTTTACCGAATTCTGCGAATTATTTCTCTCCCCTTTGATGCAATTTTTCTACCATCCAGAGACGGATAAAAGGTATCCTTAAGGGGACTACAGGACCTAAACGCAAGTTTTATAATGCTTAAAAGTATATGATCGAATACAGTAAACAAAATCAGAAGAATATGAAAAAAAAAAATAGATAAATATGATCCTGAAGAATAATAATATTCTTCAGGATATTATGTTAGTTAGATAGTGTTGAAAACATAATACAACTAATTGGATACGATAGAAATATATCAAGAAGATACCTCTAAAAACTTTATTTTCCCAATAAAAATCATACTAATATACATTTATAATCATTCTGATTTTTTGTCAGATAATTCTACAAGCAATATACTAAAGAACTAGTGTTTTAATGTTTTAGTCCAAACAATAGATTTTTGTAAATAGATAACTGCTTCATATTTTGCAATAAATTACCAGCGTTGTATCATCACGCTTCTCTTTCTTTTCTATGCAGTCCGACAGTGACCGCGCTTTAGGTCATGTAGTCCCCTTAAGTATACCTTTTATTCATCTCTTGATGGTTCATGGCGTCTTTTTATGGGTAAATAGGAAATACTACACTAATCATTAATTAAATAAAAATAAGCTTTTCCGTATTTCTAGCGAGAGGCTGACAGGTTTTGAAACAACAGCGAGAGGATATTTTCTTGGTGAAATAGGAAGTAAGTGTGACATTGCTCTCTAAATATAAGTTTAGCGTGACTGACGAGGTTATCTATATTAAACGGACGTCATTATTGGAGGAATGTGGTGATTGACATTCGACGGTAGGGCAATTAAAATGGCGTATGTAGGTATGTAGCTTGCATCGCCGACGGCTCCGCTTACAAGCACACCGCTGCCGCAAATAGTTACGCAAGGCCACAAGACGCCTTCTCCGTTATTTATCGACGTCGACGTCGGCGGCGCCTAACTAACCACGTTACATTCTTACAAACATCCGCTCTCCTTCGACACCGACACTTTATTTAATACAATCGCCGTTTCCCACAACTTCCATAAGCCTTGTCAGTAAAACCGAGTGGGTTTCAAATCAATATTTTCAGAGCTGAATTATATGTCCGTTGCCCGATCCATTGACTGAAATAATATTTGCATCAATTTCATTACAATTGCCTCTTTGCCGTTTCATATAAATAAATACTTTTAAAACATGAATGTAAAACGAATGACGTATTCGTAATTGTACGAACTTTTGGCCATAATATCGTGATACGATAAACATGGATACCTAAATCTAAATACCTCAAAATGATCGATTGCCATAAAGCATGAATACCACAACAGAAATAATCTTGTGCAATGAAAATGCAATGCGAAAACAAATAATAGGTATTACAAGATATATAAGCGCGATTTATACATACCGTGAAGAATATAGCACTGCTGGTAATTGAAGGTTGTACGATATAAGATAGCAAGATTCTTTCTTTTACTTGACAGTGCATAAAGTAAGATAATTAAGCTAGTAAAGTGCGGAAAAATATCAATTATTGTGACTTGGTTCATTTAAATATCTACTGAAAGAATTCAGATAATTCATTGATTGCAAATAAGTAAGCTGTTCACTCAACAGCTACGAAATCGTTTGCAAAAGGTGACTTTAAACTGTTGGTACACTGAAATCAACTATAACCTTGTCTGTTGCTTCATGACTTTCACTCCTCACTGAATAAATAAGTAAGTCTAGCATGTTTCACTATGTACGGGCACTTTGAACTTGTATATTTTCATGAATTATATTCAGATAAAGCTGTTTTCGAAATAGTAACTTTTGGTAAGGCTTTGATGGGTTTACTTCGATTTATCTAAATAACGCTATTTAACCTTTTGACCGCCACACGTCAAAAAATCAAAAACGTGCCCTCGGCGTCAAAGTCTGTCATGTAGTCGAACCGTGGCGTGCTGGGCACATTTTGGTTTGTCAGGTATACATGACTGTGGCGGTCAAAAGGTTAAAGATCTCATTAAGAACGGTCTATGAAAAGAGAATTGATACAAAAAATCTACTCAATGGTATAGGACAAAGGTTGAAAAGGAACCAATAGTAACAACAAGATCCTAAATAGCAAAGGGTACATGCAACGAGGGGAGTGTGACATTGACAATGCACGTGCCGGCGGGCGGGGGCAGGAGCTGAAGAACTGAACAGGTGAAGGTGCGTGCGAGCGTGTGCAAGTGCATGCAGATGTCTGGTGCTGGGGTACCATTGTTACGCGCGAACAGCGTAAGGTTCGCGGTGTGTCTTGGGATAGGAGACTTGCGTCGCACGTAGTAGTGGTCGTGGCGCTGGGGCGGCGGCGGCGGCACGAAGGGCGGCGGTGGTGGCAGGCGCGCGGGCCTGCGCCTCGCGCCGCCCGCGAACGCGTCCATGGCGGCGAGCGTGCCGACGTCGCTCATGCTCGCGGCGCGCTCGCGGCTGGAAGACTGCGGCCGGCCGCACGATCGTTACTGCTCCCCCCAGCCCCCGGCACCGCGCACGCTCTTCGATCGCCGCCCGCCCTCCGCGTTTGCCGTCCGCCCGCCCACGCGCTGCTTCGCTTTGTTTTGAATTTTTAATTTATCGCCATTCATCTAGCACTCGTTGAGAGTATAACAAGAAAATGAGCAACCCTAGGGTTTAAAGAGTGCAATGACCTAGGTGTAAGGGCTGCAAAGCCCCCGCTACGTCCTGATCTATGAAGCATGTAATGCGGCACGGTGTGCCGGTAACCCTCTTTTTGTATTACTACGTGACAGCGCATTTACATGAGACGATAGGGTCGTCGTTACGATACCTAAACACTAAAATGATTGCAATGTGGCCAATTAAAACGTCAGATAGAATAAGTGATGTAAGTTCTTTTTTCGATTGTTTTTTTCAGCCGAGACCTCAGTCCAAATACAAGTTGTTACGTAATTTAAGTTGCCAAAATTCTGAACAATTTTTCAACATAAAAACTTAATTCGTTTTCCATGGAATTATGTTGCATTATTCATTCTCCTAGGCAGTATTTAAACTTCAATACTCCCTAAGCCGTAAGCTTATTCCTACTTTTAAAATATTTAAGTCCTTAGTCACATATATTTTTAATTCTATGTGGGCGAAACTTTGAGTAACTTGTAGCAGCCCAGGCGTATCTACCTACTCAACGCAGTGGTCCAGCGCCTTTGACCTTTAAACATGGTTCAAAGATAAAATTAAAAAAGGTTTTAAATTTTATACATTATAATTTATTACAAAATTAGCACACACAGGTACGGAGGATATCATTTCTCGAGCCGCAGTGCTACAACTTGGGACGCTCCATTGCTCTTTCTCTATGCTCCTAAAGTCATGTAAACCGACAGTTGCTAAAAGTACACAAAACTGCGGTGGATTATTCATATTCATAAGTTTTCGTAACACAGGTATGAGAGTTTACTCTGAATCACTGAATGACAGTAAACTACAAACACTACATATTATTATGTATTTATGCATACGTTACCGTGAGTTTACCTAGAAACACAAACAAAGCTGAAAATACGTAGATAGATGTTTGCTCTCATTCATGAATTTCGTTATTGGCAGTTTTATTTCTAGTTTTATGTTCCATTTAACCCCTGTTACGTTTTATTTATGTTTTGCTATCTTTACGACGATGGGAGCATAAAGACCCATAACCTTTTAATAAAACATGGCGTCGCGTTGTTTTAAATGTTTGGTATACATTTTCTCATGTGTCACTGCCATGACGTTAATAATAATTGGCGTGGTTTCAAACTGCTAATACCCCTTAATCCTGGGCTAAAATCCCAAGGCGGGTAAGTGATCCGTTGGGTTTACCTTTTACCAAAATTATACTTTGTTCTGAGATGACATATAGCATCGCGGAAAATAATGCTCTTGTTCTTCTGTTTATCACGTCATCAACCTTATCTTATGATTTGTAAATGGCAATAGGCTCATCGATTTACTAATTAAATGATAAAGAATACGAAGTTGTGCCTTCCCTATATAGTCAAAGATTGTTGAGATGGTTTTAAGTCATTAAAAGAAAGTGGCACCAATAAAAAAAATGCTGAGCAGGTTAGAGTTCAAAACCTTAGGAAAGAAAGCTACAAAAAATTGTGAAACTACAAAACGAGAAATGGAAAAAAAGACAGCAACGAGAGTGTTGCAGTTGAAAAGACTTGTTCACTGGTGCAGACTCCCGTTTCACTAGAAAATATCGCCGGAGCTGTGTTCGGCTTAACACACAGGATATACTAGTAGATAAAACCAGGGTAGTGGAACTGATGTACTTATTATCAGCAATAAGGGATAAGAAGGCTTATGCTACAACCTTGGTTATACTATGTAATACACGCCGATGACACGAATAAAAAATACTCTACACTGGTCCTTTTAAAAGAATATAGTGTTGGGAGTATAGTGTTGGTGTGTTGGTTGTGTTGTGTTGTTTACACTACAAAATATTCTTGGGGGGATTTAAGAGCAATCTAGACTAAATTGCTCTCAAAAGAGTGGTTGAGTAATTGGAAAAACCAATGAAGAACAAAGAAAAGTAATAAATGAACTTATACTTAAAGGTCCCGTTTTCCTTTTAAGGTAAGAACCCTAAACATTATACATATACCAATCGACCACTCCTTAGATTAAAACACCCATAGATGTCACTGTTCTAGAAATACCTACAGCCAAAATAACAAGAAAACAAGAAAATATCAGCGGTGTCTATTAGTTCGATAAACTTTGTTCGTTGTTCGCGGGTATCGTCACATCGCAAAGAAAACGTCATCTCAAGCAAAAGGAGCATTCTATTTAACTCATGTGTTATCTGCGACCGCATGGCATGACGTCAGACTGTTGGTAACTAAAACTGCATCGTGAACGGTTAGACGCCTCGTAAATTATTAACTGTGTAGTTAGTAGTTGCTCCGTAGAGATAACAGTCCTGAATTAAAGTGGAAGTAGTTTACAGTTGAGTTGCATGAAATATTGAAGATGGTAGCGATTGTACATGTTAACGATATTATGCAGACCGAATAGTAATGAAGGGGTTTATTTAGAAAACTTTGATTAAAGTTAAGAGACGTTTAAACGTCAAAAATGTATGGCAAAAGTTAACTAATCATTACTTAACTTTAAGCAACGTTTATAAACAAATGGGTAGGTTAAATGTTAAGGTTCAATGTCACATGCACGTCATAAAACTATAATACAAAGTCTATTTGTCTATGTGACAACCAAATAATTTCAACCTTAATAAAGTTTTTAAATTTTTGTTCACTTTAAAAAAAACATTAGCTTAGGGATTGATAGTTGCCGTAGACTTCAGAACTTCCAAAACGAGACAAAGAAAGTCAAACGAGGGTTTCTAAAGCAAACGCTGATACAGCTTAAAGTGAACTTGACACATTCCTGGAACTTGCACAAAAGTGTGCAAGTAATTTGCATGCCGTGTGCCATAACAACTTCTGATTGAATACCATAATGGCATACAAACTACTTGCTTGCTTTTGTGTAAGTTACAGGCATGTCTTCCTGGCTTTATTTTAACCAGTAATTTAATATCCAATCAAACAAAAATTTCGCCGTCTATCAACAGCGTTAGAATAACATTAAATGCGAATATTCACAAAGAAGAGAAATAAGTGCCATCATTGTTAATTGTAGGTAAATGTCTAAAATTACATTGGGACTTTTGGTAATTTCCACAAACTTAATAAAGGCCTGAAATCACAGGAGAAGATTACACGATAGTATTTTCCTCTTACGCGTTTCTATCTTCTACACCATTGCATTTGCAAGAGGCTTCACATACCGTCCCTTGACAACAGAGGTCCTGAACATAAGCTAAGGAACATTTAAAACGCGTTGGTTTTGGTTAACCACGATCTTTCTGTTTACTTTTAAATGGAACATCCGAATCAGCAAACGAACGACATTTAAAGTATTGAAACGACAAAGAAGAGAATCTTTCACGGTATGGCAATGGGTATTTGATGGCTATTTGAGTGACCAACATTATCTTTTAGCTCTCATATTGAGTTCAGAAAAATCCGATTTTATAGTTTTAAGAAGCGTTACCGGTAAGTATATTTAGTTTGTGGACGATACGGTTATTTTAAATTAGTTTTTCAAGAAACATGATATTTTAAATTTGAAAATTAAGAGTGTTTACGCCGTACGGCAATTCATATAAACTTTCAAACTCTTGTTTTTCGAAATTAATGAAACTTCATAAGCATAAGCAGGATACAAGGGTCTAAAGAGTTACTTAAGAACATTTTCGAAAAATAGTGTTACAACCAAATTAGACCGATTTTAAATTTTCACATTTCGAACATTTTGTTAAATAACTTTTTAGACCTTTGTATCCTCCTTATGCGTATGAAGTTTCATTAAAATCGGTCCATTCATTTCGAAAAACAAGGGCTTGAAAGTTTGTATGAAATGCCGTACGGCGTAAACGCTCTTAACGTACGAGGGAGGATTGAAAAGTATTCGGCATAACTAAGAAAATCGACACACACAAAATCAATATTTTTATTTTTCTACGTAATCACCATCAAGTTGAA
This sequence comes from Luperina nickerlii, assembly GCA_963855955.1. NCBI lineage: Eukaryota > Metazoa > Arthropoda > Insecta > Lepidoptera > Noctuidae > Luperina > Luperina nickerlii. The sequence goes on along the minus strand of OY979666.1, from coordinate 14,108,337 downwards.
TGCAGTTCTGCCACCTCTCCTTCAAAGCCTATATACCATTGAAAAAAAATAGTCCTGAGAGTCAAAATACGCATCTACTGCTGCTTTGACCACATTGTTTGTCGAAAATTTCTGGCCTCCTAAGTGGTTTTTTAGGTTAGGGAATAGAGGGAAGTCTGATGGTGCCAGGTCAGGTGTATAAGGCGGATGAGTTCAAAGCCACAGTTAAGAATTTCAGCCATTGATTGCACAGGTGTGTGAACACGGGCATGGTCTTGATGAAAGAGGATTTTTTTTTCTGAGCATTCCTGGGCGTTTTTCTTTTATTTCCTCACGCAAACGACGTAATAGGGTGCAGAGTTTATATTCTAACGTTTTTCAAGATAATCAACCATAATCACGCCCTTCGAGTCCCAGAATACTGAAGCCATCACTTTATTTGCCGACAAAATCGACTTGGCTTTTTTAGGAGGTGGTGAACCAGGTTTTCTCCACTGTTTTGTTTCCGGTGTACTGTGATGAACCCTGGTTTCGTCCACAGTAACAAATCGACTTAAGAAATCATGTGGATCGGCTTCAAATAACTCCAAATAGTCGCGTGAAATTGTCAATCACGTTCTTTTTTGTTCGACTGAAAGCAGCCGTGTGACCCACCTCGCTGACACCTTGTGGAAACACAATTCGTTGACTATCATGTTTTTTGTTCGTTCATATGAGATGGCTATAATCTCGGCTATCTTTCTTATTTTTAATCTGCGGTCTTGCATAACTAAATCAAGTACCTTTTCTCTATCTTCGTTAGTAGTCGACGTTGAAGGCCTTCCAGTGCGGAGTTCGTCTTTCACGCTTTCTCTACCACGCTTGAATTCTGCTACCCATTTTTTGATAGTTGAATATAACAGAGCAGAATCCCCTCATGTACTGACTATATCATCATGGATGGCCTTTGGTGATAACCCCTTCTTATGGAGGTACTTAATCACAGTACACTGCTCAAATTGCTCCATTTGCGGAAATTACGGCGGATTGCTTGATTAATCTATACTAATATTATAAAAGCTGAAGAGTTTGTTTGGTTGAACGCGCTAATCTCTGGAACTACCAGTCGGATTTGTAAAATTCTTTTTGCATTTGATAGCCCAATTCTTGAGGAAGGCTAGGCTATTTAACATCACGCTATGACCTTTAGGAGCCGAGCAAAAAGAAAAAAGTCAGAAAGAACGCTAAGCAAAAACGAAGTAATAGCGCGGGCAGGCGATGCGATGCGACGGGGTGGGTCGGAGTAACAAGAAATTTCACGCGGACGAAGTCGCGGGCAGAAGCTAGTAAATTTATAAAATCACAACTAATTATCGCACACGTTTCGAACTTCGCACAGTTAACTAGACTGAACTGAAGTAAATAATGTGGGTAGTTTTGATTTGAACAATAAAATTGGATAATTCTGTATCAGGCCGAGTACTTTTCAATCCACCCTCGTATGTAAACAATTGGTAGATTCATCTTTGGTTATCCATACGCTGACTGACGATCTTGCTAGTCATTTCAGTCAGTTGACCAAAATCTTTTTCTTTGGTTCTTCCCACAGCATGTAATTACATATTTATTTTCTATTTTTTATCGTCTCTCGTTTGTGTAGTAATTTTATTTTTAAGACAGAGCCAAGAGTAGTGTTACTTCGTGGGAATCTATTTCGTAAATAATTGTATCCAACCTTAAGGGTTTTCGCGAGCGACGCTGTGTCAACGCCTACACCAAAAGCCCGTACGAAAACACTCTACTAATAGAATGTTGATCCATTACCATTATTATAATTATTATTTTCTCGAATCGCACGCCACTGAGCTTGATCTAAGCCACTCTCATCCATCAGCTACTACCAGTCACCTTGCGAAGATCATAGCTTCGCTCAGCCTTCGAACCCCAACTCTTTGCTAACGGTTATCAAGTTCACTAGAGTTCTGCGGCTATAGAGTTGGTCCAATGCGGTAGTTCTCTGTTGTCATCTCTAATCGGAATCCGAATAGAAATTATTCGACAGAACACTACCCGCGAAGGTTGCAAGCTATTCCATATTCTAAATCCGAATTTCGAATTTAATCAAATAGAGTAAGACATAGCTTTCAACCTTTTGATAGTCAGTAGGCCTGGCCACAGTGGCCACGTCTCAGCCTTATAAGTGTCAGGAAATACATACTGATTGAAGTCATCGTGCTAATGCTAATGTGCGTCTTTTCTAACGCTCAGGCAGCTGGTTAGTTGACGTTATAGGAGCGTATGGACAAGCACGAAAATTTTCACATGGTCCCGCATGATTCATCCGGTTTAAGGAGTGACCACAATTGTCGGCGCGGAATTGTCTTGTGTCGATCAGAAAGAGCTTTGTGTCCATGCCATAATAGCGATAAAGACGTCATTCGTCTCGGTTAGGATGACGCTACTTGACACCGCGTCGGACTATACACTTTAATTAATTACAATCCATGCAATAAAGCTCTCTCTGACCGGCAGAAGCCGATTCTGCGGCGGTTAGTGTTGTCACTCCCTTAAACTCCCCAAACTTATTCGCTGCCAGAAACTTGCGCCGGCTAGCTGGCAGCCTGAACGTTTTAAAAGGGGCTCATTTAGGTTAATTCCACACCAAATCACTTGCAAAGTTGTTGACAAAAATTCCAAGATAACGGCATTAGTCACACATTGTTCTGAAAATAAAGGAGCAAGTGGACTTCCTTCAGTGCCTACACACTGCTCTCTTAAAATTGGTGTGTACGAATCAAAAGTACGAACCTCTCAGGCAGGCACATCCCATGATGAAACCCATCATAGAAAGGCGCTGCGCAGGCGGCGGTGGTGGCGGCGGCAGCGGCGGCGGAGGCGGCGGCACGCGCCTGCCGCGCGGGGGCGCTCGTGACACCGCGCCAGCTATTACCCACCACTCTTAACCGTCCCCGGCCCGCACATTCTCACTACATCGTACCCCATCAAGGCATTTTAACGATCAAAGAAATGTGAGCAAAGAATACTCCTAAAATTCTTGAGCATTGTTTTAATAACAAAGAATTTGACATTTAATTTATCGTAGTCTAACTTTCAGTTTACACTGCAAATTGCCTGAAAACAACAATCTACCTACATGCACTTTTCGGACATTACCACTGCATCACTGAAAATAATTTGATGTTAGGAAAGAAAGTGTGCGCAATGCGGAAAGGTAAAGGTTGTATAAAAGGTATCGAGTCCATTATGATACTTTATGGCTCAATAGCAATTTGAAATAATTGAAATGAATATTTGATATTGTTAGTGTTCAGTGGAACATGTCGTGCAAGCGTCGCGGGGCAACGACGCTGGTGCAGCGGTTGTATCGCGTGCTGGCGCCGACCCGATCGATACCGCACGCAAAGTTCGCGCCTCAGGTCTAACCACCGACGATAACTAAAACATATGTCAAGAATACAGAAAAAAGGCAATCAATACTATTGCACCAACGTAGAACGAGACGGTCAAAATCTAGCGGGATTTACGTCAAAGCAGTATATTTCATAAAGTCCATGGTTTATTTACGTAGTGTCCAGCAGTGATAAATACTTATTTTACATTTTTTTTTCATTTGTCACTAAAATGATATCTATATAGCAGCAACAATATAACTAATACATGTTATCTTTTAAACTATTTATTGAATTAACTCAATGTGCCATCATGTCATTCGTTGCGTTATAAATAAAAGATAACATTATTTGCTCAAATAGCATATTTAGTTTTTATTATTATTTTATTGATAAGCATTAACATAAGACACATCAAGCTGCTGAACTGTTATTTAGTAATAATTGCTTTTAGTCAGCCTAATCGTTATTTCGCGCCGTCTCTACATTTGATTACGAATTCCTTTGCCTTAATTCTTTGAGCTGGATATTTTCGCGTCTATCTTTAACTAAGAACGTTTTATAGTTTCAGATTAATCAATTAAAAACAAACGGTACACTGCACCTCCAAAAGCTTTCAAGTCATTTTGGTTCAAGTGATACAGTCATGCGCTTTTTGCAATGAACTCAACAACGAGGGGTACATAAGACAGCAAAGGAACATAGAATGCCGCTTTTCACCGTGTGATTTGACAGGCGGTATATGTATGTGGGCAGGTAATCAAGTGAGGTTAGGGCAGTAGACGCGAGGGTCGGTTTGCGGCAGGTCGCGGCCGGCGGCGCGGGCGGGCGCGGGCGCGGGCGGACCGACACTGAGGCGCGCGCCGCACGGCCGCACCGCACCCCGCGCACAACCGGTACCCAAGTTACCCAACCCCTAGTTGCCGGCTCCTCAATCTAGACTTCGACGACTGCCTCACAGAATCGCCGCCACACTATCCCATCTAGTTGTGCTCCAAAGATTCTCAACATGCTTATTTCAATTTTAGCCCACCGACCCATTTAGCGCTGACAAAACAGCAGATTTCATAAATAAATTATAATGAGTTATGTAACCTCTCCATCTGTAAAGTAGAGCACCCATTTGTCTAGTTTTGAAATATCAATGTCTTGTTGACTTAGATACTTTATCTACCAATGTTAGTGAGAATAAGTCATTTACAAAAATAAACCGAATATTCTTTAGGCAAAGTAAATTGTTACACAACTGAAATATAAAAAAGTAGTACGAATTTTTGCCAACTGATTTAAATTCGGATCAATAAAAGTGCCGAATTTCTCGAGTGTTCCAAATTGGCTTAGAATAACGGTAACAGATAGGTAATGAATTAACCAAGGCTCCAATTAATAGTAGGTAATTAACAGAAAGTTAATTAAATTACGGGTTCAAAAACGAATACTTCACGACAAAATTGCTTCTAATAAGGATAATGGCATGTACAATGACGTCACATTATTGCAGTGGCTCTGTGACAGCTAGACAGCTTGTGGTGGGTCAACGTTCGACGCCCGTCCTGTCAGGATGTCGTTAATTCCCGCCACGCGTCACTACCTATTCTCCAATTACATTTAATCCGATTCAATAATTTCAAGTACCATAAAATAAAATGATTAAATATGAAATATGAGATCCGTACTTTTGAATGATTATACTTAGTATACCGGTCTATTGAAAAATATTTAATGGGCTTTGTACTGTTAGTAGTGTCCATCGATATCTGAAGGCCAATTCTCGTAATTTAAAACGTTCAAAATCTAGTCGCAGTCTCATCTCAGCGACAAAGAAATGTCAAAAACTTGTCAAAATGTAGGGAAATTTGAAGTATTTTTTGGCAGATTGAGACTGAGATCAGACTGTGAACGTTGTTAAAATTAGTAGAATTGCCCCTCTGTTCAATTGTTTTTCAATTACGTTCAATCGCTCAATAAGAACTGAGGGGCAATTCTACTAATTTTAACAACGTTCACAGTCTGATCTCAGTCTCAATCTGTCAAAAAATACGTCTAATTTCCCTACATTTTGACAAGTTTTTGACATTTGCTTGTCGCCGAGATGAGACTGCGACTAGATTTTGAACGTTTTAAATTACGAGAATTGGCCTTCTGGTCCTTGTCGATTGCTAAATAGGTACACCGCTACTTAAGAACTACTGCGACTTTTAAATCATTATTATTCCTCGAATACAGTAACTTCAAGTGGTATACCTTGTAACTTGGGCAGTAAACGATATTTATTACTTGCAAATGCCTAACTCATAACTTGCAAATCTAAATATCAAAATAAAAAGAGATCTATGAACAATTTCTACACGCTACGAGTACGAAATGCATGGTGCAAGTTTCAGTAAAAGTTCGTGTACGAAAACATAATTTGATTGATACAAATCTGGAACAGCTAATAATAATCGCAACAGTCACGAATTAGCCAGATGTGTTATAGACGAAAATACAGACAATGAGGTACGAATGAATACTGACCGGTGCTATGCAAGAGATAATAGCGACAGTCTGTACGATCTCCCTAAATTGTGTTTTATTTTGCGCACAATTGCTAGAAATACCTATATTGGGCTTTATGACGCTGAGCTTAACCAGAATCGATGCACTGGTTTGAAAAGGGGAAAGACTTCTCAATAGTTTAAATGCAAAGCTCATTGCTTGGTTTGGGTACAACGAAGACTGCATCGAGAGGAATATACATAATCAGCCTATAATATTCCCACTGCTGGGGAACCTCCTTTCTTCGAGAGGGAATGGGCTGTAAATCCACCACGCGGGCCTAGTGCGGCTTGGTAGATGTCACGTCTTCGAATTTTTGATTCTAGGACATGCCGGTTTCCTCACGATTTTATCCTTCGCCACTTTGAGAGCAGTGGTGATGAAATTATTTAAGCAAAGTAAAGCGCCTGGCTGGGTTGGAACCCACAACCTACAACTCGTGAGTCGGGGCCGTTACCACTGGGCCACCACTGCTCTCTCTCTGAGAGGTATATATAACATTTATCAATGGTCACAAAGTCACAATGATCAATTCCTCCATTTTGTAAATATTCTAAAATCTGGTGATCTGACGCGCAGAGTAAACTTTTCAATGAGGCGCTGCTGCAAGTGTTTGTTTATACTTATCTTGTCTCGTATCTCAAATAGCACAATATTTAATATGCTTAACACAGCCCTGTACGTGTATAATCAGTTTTACGCAGGTGTAACTAACAAATAGACTGTAAATGCTAATTTATTTGTCATCTCAATATGCAAATAAAATATTACATAATATTCCATGGTATTTTCCCTACTTCGCGTTGATAATTATATTGTTTTAAGAGAGATAGGATATAAAGATAGGGTTGTGGAAATTGTATTAAAAAAAATCATATTTTTATGATCAGGGAAATATCGTATACTTAACTTTACCGCTTAAACAATTAATTGATTTCCAATTCAAGAAATAAACATATCTAATTTAAAAGCTTCTACCCGAGTCTACTGAGGAAGTGCATGTTGCCCCAAACAGTGTGTTTGGGAAAATCCCATTACTCATGAATCTAACCAGTCTAATTGAAAAAGAATTATACCTTTTCCAATTCTTGGTGAAACCCTTGCAGGGTGCGAGTTTTTGGCGGCTGTCTTTTGTATACCGTATAGTAGCATAAGAAATTTAAAACTGAGCGCTTGAAATTCCAAGCATTTTGATGTTATTTACAAGCAATCTATTCCCATATGGTAGTAAATAGAGAGGTAAGAATTTTTACGTACCTAGGGGTTAATTTTCGGAACTACCTATCCGAATCTGAAAATTTACACTTATGGGAAGCTTACAGTATTGCCGAGTGTTATAGGATATAGTATAGTATATGTTAAAACAAGATATTTCACGCGGACAAAGTCGCGGCCAAAAGCTAATAATTTAAATTGTTTGTATGTGGTACAGTCAACCGCACATCAGTTGTAACACTTGCACTACGAAAACCGCCCTTACAATTACGATATCAAGGTGCAATTTCAAATTTTCATCCATTAAAATGTGCACTAAAAACATAGAGACGATCCGACTCTCAAAAACGGCTTTTTAAAATCATATACTTCACACCTTCATAAAACCCACATTGAACACAAGGCATCACGTCGCGAAGGACCATTAACCCGTTCAACACTATTGGCGAAGCTGCAAGAGGTTTTGCAAGACGAAACTGAAGAGGATGTTCTTGTGTCTACAGATTTTCATGTCATTGAGCTTTCTTTTACAAGCGGATTCCCTCTAGGAAATTGCTCTCTACGTAATATTATTGGTTTGGATAGCAGCAAATACTTTGACGAAGTCTGTTCTGTTATTCTTGGTACTACATAAGGCTTCAGAACTCTAATATCAGAGTTGATATAAGTCGATCATCTCCCGCAGAAAAGAAGAATTAAATTAATATACTAAATAAGCAAGCACTGACCTATGACATTATTGTTTTGGTGATGGTGCGCGGCAGCAGCGGCGGCGACGGCGGCCGCCATTGCCGCTTGTTGGTGTTGATGTTGGTGCTGGAGCTGCGACGCTAGCTGCGCCTGTAGCGCCGCGTGCATGCCCACGAGCCGGTCTTGCGCCGCCTGCGCCGCGCTGACGTCGCTCCGTGCCTCCTCGCCGCTCGGTGGAGACACTGGTTCATCTAGAAGAAAGAAAATGTTAGTCCGACAATAATGTATCTTCATCTAATGGGAGTTTTCGTGAACATTTACGACACCAGTTATCACCATTTTGACAAGAGGTCTTCCATTTCGACAATGAATATAAAATATATGATGACGTTCATCATTCGATTCATTCATTCGTTCATCATTCAGTCATGACTAAAGAAAATATAGGCTCTTTGACAGATGCCTGGACCTGACGTGTCAGTGCTGCCACCTAGCGAACGTCATTTCAGAAAACCCTCATTGCATGCTGCAGCTTAGGAACACGTTTGAAATGGTCTTTTATTAAGTTACGGTTAGGTGAAAAATTTTGTGGAAATCACATTTCATCCAAAGCAGTTACTCCTGACCTTGAACATTTATGTTTTAGAGAAGTTGAAAATGATTGACTGTAGTTCTTTCAGACCCATTGAACCACATCTGTGGTAATTGAACTGGTATTGTTGTCTACTTGTGAGCATGAGTGATACTAAAATTGGGGTCTTCTTATAGTCAAATGTCAACGTACCGGTAGGTACCATGTTAAATTAGATGCTTGCTGTCAACCCAGTAGGTTTGATGTTCAACAGAACTTCGTGCTACAGCACAACATTCCCAACATAGGAAATCGATGGATAAGCGATAACGATAAGCGCGTAGTAATTTAATATTACGTTATCGTTCAAATCGGTACGGAAGTTAAGTACCTATAACAAAATTAAATAGATTTTTTGGAAAGACAAGTAAATATTATGCCGTGCATTAAAATTAGTTACGAGTTAATAATTAGGTATCTCGTTACTTAAACAATAAGTAGGTAAAAATTACAAGATATTTTTTAGGAAGCCCGTTTTTTGCTGTTGTTTGAACGGTACCATCAGTCTCGGGTGTTACACTAATTAAACATAATTATTATCTACTGTTACTTTATGCAACAGCTGCGTTAACTAATTGTTATGAATAACACGAATCAAATGTCTTTTGATAACAATAATATTATTAACTAGTTGTTGCCCGTGGTTTCACTCTTGGCCTAGGACTAATACTTCATGTAGGTACCCAGATATAAAGTATCATCATCATGTCCTTGTCTGGTTCGTGTTTAAGCTCTGAGCCATTTTTCATTGTAATCAGCAGTGCTATTCTGTAATCATGAAATTCTCACCGTGAAAACCTAGGTGAAGTGCGCTCAAAGTGAGTTGTCATTCCACCTGATACTATGGATTGACACTCTTGACAGCTCACTTCACCTAGTTTTTCAAGGTGATTTTTTACAGAAATGATAGGCTGTTCAGTAACTGAGACGTTAAGTAACAAACAAACAAATTCGGATTTATTTACTACATTGTTTGAAACTTTTCCAGGTATAAATACCCAATACACTTAAACTAACGTAATATTTGGTAATCAGTTTTATATCAGTACTCCGACAATCAAAAGTCTATACATATTCATTGTAAATTATCATTATTAATACATCTTTTGTTTTCCGCAAGCCTCTGGGTTTTCTTAGAACTATAATAATTACATTAAGGAAAACCGACTTCGAAGGAATTTATGAGAAAAACATTATCCTGTGTTACCGTCGTTGCCATTAAAGTATATTGATTTTGATAAACATATATAAGTTTGTGTAATACTGTATTGATAAAGATATTAAGTATATATGTATCTAGTTATCTCAGTACTTGCACACGTAGACTTGTGTTAGGAGAAAATTAAATAAACATGTCCTACTAACATGTTTTACTGCGATTTTGGACTTTATTTTCAAGTCTTGTCTAGCATAATAAGTCTACAATGTTCCCACTGCCGGGATTCCGGCCTTCTCCCTTCGAGAGGGAGTAGGGTCTAATCTACCATGCGGGCCCAGTGCGGGTTGGTAGATGCCACATGTCTTCGAATTTTTGGTTCTAGGACTATGCCGGTTTCCTCAAGATGTTTTCCTTCACCGTTTTGAGAGCGGTGGTGATGAAATTATTTACACAAAGTAATGCGCCTGCCTGAGTTCGAGCCCACGACCTGCAACTCGCAAGTCGGGGCCGTCACCACTGGACCACCACTGCTCTAAGCTCTAAGTTCTGCCTGATTCTATTAAAATAACATCATCGTCTTTGCCACTTCACCCATGTTACCAGGGGCGGATCTTGAATTTGTGGGGCCCTGGGCTAATACTGCTTAGGGGCCCTACCTAATTACTCAACCAATTGCCATTTTATTATGATCGGATTTTTTTTAATTCTAGATCATTTTTATTATTGACAATATCGTCTATTGTTTTCAGTTCGGTTGGGGGCCCTCTGTAACCAGGGGGCCCTGGGCTGCAGCCCAAAAAGCCTTTAAGTAGATCCGCCCCTGCAAGTTACAGTACTTGTGATCAACGGGTGCACTTCTTTTAACTAATATCTACCGGCAGAATTTCTGCGTTCTGAGTCTGACAGAGCAGAATATTGCACAAGGTATCCTAAAAGTTTGAATGTTAGCGACTTTCTCAGTTTGGGAGTTTATTACTCAATCACACTTTAGCGGCTGAACTTATTTGGACGAAATTCGGTAAACTGGTATACTATGACCTGGATTAAAATATTTTATATTTTAATCCAGGTTCCATCTGTATGCGTGTGTGTGGATATTTTATTCTTTTTATCCGGTTCACGTAATAGTTTCCTGAGGATGCGAGTAATATCGAGGGCAAAAGCTAGATTTTACATGTTATGGTCAATGTTCACAACTCACCGACTTCGGGCACAGGCGTGACTGGGCTTTCTGGTAAGAGGATACCTTTCTGCACCAACTCATCTCTATTCGCTCGGACGGATATCTTCCTCTCTAAGGCTGCAAATAGTAAAACAAAATTGTATTGCACATTTCACAGTTATAATGAAGTTATAACTAATCTTTATTCACTATAAGTAGTTAAGCTAGCTCAGTATTTAATAATAATAGTAACAACAAATTTAATAACTGTACGCGTATATTACTAAATGTAACTTGTTTGTAGACGCCTTGGGTTGACTTGTTAAGTCTACAAAATGTTTAATAAATAAATGATTCGAGTTCCCTATTAAAATTTGAATCTAAATAAGATCAAAATATAGAATTTAATATTATTTGCAGATAATTGATTAAACGACAATATTTAGTTTCCTTAATCAGCTGGGTAATTGCGTAACCCATTTATAATGGTAATGCTTTTCATTTTGACAGTTTAACAACATTCATAGGATTATTTACGTTGCTGAGCAGACGATTTTTTCAAATATGAAGCAATGGGTTAGCAATTTCCTGTGATAGAAAGTATGCCACGCAACAAGGGTGCAGGTTTGTAAAACTTCTGAAACCGTTTTCATTCATGTGTTGTGAAATCTCATATTTTTTTTAACAAATTGTTGTTGTTGTACAATCGATTCATTAAATTTAATTTACTAATGATACATAGCTTTATTAGGATTTCTGAAACCGGGCATTTTTATTTAATGACGAGTGCCTAGTTTTCACCATTATTGATAAGTAAAGTATGTCATGAATGTTGTTCCAAGGTTCAACTACAGATGTTATATTAGATATATCATCATAAAACGCCGCTCAGGAGATTTTATTGCGTTTAGCGATAAAACAAAACATTGTTTAAATTTCACTTCACGTGTGTGAATCATGTCCGGTTCCGGTTATCATGATGACCGTTTATCACCTGGTGTGTTAAGATAATAGTTAAGATTTACTCACTTCTAGAAGCAGCTTCGAACTTTTCTGATTTCTTTTTCCGTTTCCATTTCCATGGCTTGAAAAGTCTACCAAAAGCTGAGAATTTGGACTTGGTTCGCTCAGCCGGAGGCGTGCGCGCGCCCGACCCCAGGCTGTTCGTGCGTACCGCAGAACCATTTTGTTTCTTTGCTGCAACAAAACATTTTAAATGTCAATCAAACTGGAAACTGTCATTATTGTCTCATCTTTCAAGCCTTATTTGAGTTTGTGTATAATTTTCGCCACACGGACAAAAGGACCATTCTCAAAAAGGATGGAGCTGTCACGTAGTGGGTTAAAAATAAATGACTAATGAATGGTAGAGTCATCGAACTTTAAGTGTAGTATTCATTAGGTAACTGTATAAAAATTTTAGTATCTTTTCTGTCAGTTTTTTATAAATAACAAAAGATATATCGGCCTGTTATTGTCTCACTGCCGGCCAAAACCCTTTTTTCATACAATGATTGAACGAATAGGCAGGTATTGGATACCACTTTGTGCACAGCGATTCCTAATGATGTCATCAAGCAAAATTTAAAGGTCATATCTGCATGGAGGTCGAAAAACCAAGAGCTAAATGAAAGAAATACTTTGAAAGACAACATTGATACAAAATAGGTAGGTACCAGCAAGATGGGTACAAATAGTACCCACACATTCATGATACATCCACACAATCAATGGCCCCATTATGTCGAGAGTCTATTGTTATGAACTGTCCGCGCCTATCACAACACAATACCAAGGAGAACTAAGTATACCTACAAAAGAGAAATTTTCCCGTCGCCTGCCAAGACCACAAATCTATACATACATTTAGTACCATTGTATTCCAGTTGCATTTATCAAATCATGTGGAATTGATATGTTACAACTTATAATGAAGAAGATAAAATACAAACGGTGTATTGGCGGTTTCGTGAGGTTATACAATTAATTCCATCTGAGAATAATCAAGAAACAGGATAGGATGATCACGAGAAAGGCAGGACTTACAAGGTATGCATAACAAACTATAGGTACAAGTCATTGATATGCTGCTGGCGTCTGTAGTGCCGAGTCGAAATAACTTCAACTTCAACTTTCCAAGAAATACACAACAAAAACTTGTACAGAATAAGATGATCACTTGGGGAAGTATAATCTTGCAACAATTTAAACGAAACATTGTATGTTATGTTCCTACACACATACAAACCACCTTATCAACTTCCAAGTCAAGACTATCCAGACCACAACATCCTCAACGTTATTAAATCTACATAAATAAAAATAAATAAAATATTTTTAAACAAGAGAGAGTGAATTGTAGAGGAAATCTTGCCTGTGGCTTTTCATCAACTTATAGGTACAGTTGACCATTCTTTCAGCCGCAGTGCGCTCATCATTTATGTGGCTTCGAGATATTATGCAACATGCACCTTATATTGTGTAACCGCTACTAGTAATCCCGTAACGGAACATATTTATTAAATTTACGTTAGGACAAAGGCAACGTACCTAATTGAACTGATGGCGTTTTAAATTCAAGGCGTACATACATTATTTTAATCGTGATTGTTTACTGACAAAACAAATATGGTAATATTTCCACCATTGGATATTTTCAAATACAGCTACTTGTATGTTTAAGATAAAAATATCTAAAAAGGACGCTTGTATGACTCGACAATCTAAAAATATTTGTCGAAGAATTCGGCCCCAGATAACATAATTCATTTTTCGACGCTGCCATTACCTTATCAACAATGTAAACAAATTATCTGCGTACTTAGCATTTTACTCAATATTTTCACTCAATATTTTTGTGTAGGTAAAGTGTGATACATTATGTAATTTTTACAGATCCTGAGCTGAAATGCTTTCCAGAAAACAATAAAATAAGTAAGTTTTCATTTTTTTATTCATTTCCTACTTATAACTGTTTTTTAAAGCATTTTCAGTGTTCCGCACGATAATATTATCCAACTTATAATTCATTATAAATTTATGAATTACAAAAGGAACATTTCGTGTGGTTATTTCTTAGTAAATTAAAAACCGTCTGCCAGCGAACTCTAAATTCTAATTCGTTGGGCCAAAAAATAATACATCCATTTATAAAAGTTTAACTCTAAAAGTTATTCATTGTCTACTACGGATATTACAGAAATAGTTTATTTTGATAATATGATCACTATTGGAATAATTTACACATGAATCATCTATGTATCTGGTTATAAATAACGCGCGTAACGTTGTTAGAAGAGTTTATTATAAACTCGCACAAGAACAAATATTATAATAAATACTGTTTTATATATACATATTTTTTGTTCCATAAAAATAATATAACTATGTAATAAAAATAATATTTAAAACATAATACTTAATTTCACACCAATTTAAGTACCTATTACATTCAAATAATGATTGTCTCGAGAGTCGTTTAAAATGTGTTTTATGCTAAAAATTGGCAAAACGGTAATGAAAATAGTCTGTCTGTAACCATGCATGCAAGTGACTCTCTATTCGAAGTAAAAAATTTTAAAATTGCAAAGAGATAGAGACTGGTAGCCCTATCAAACAAAAAACAATAAGTACTTATATTAATTCTAGAGGTTCATAATTATAGGCGTCAAAGGAGATATGAAACACATTCAGAAAATTACATCGATTGGAGTGTCAAATGATAGCACGTTGACCCATGTACATATTAGAATTGGAAGTCATTTTTTAACGTATTCAATGAAAACACGTCTATCAATTACTATCCCTTTTGCTCGTCACCTAAAGTATTGCTCAGTGAAAGAGAAGATTATCAAGGAAGCATTAATCTACAATTCTACATCTGTGTCACGGATTAGTTAAATTTTAGTGATTGCTTGCTTATTTCGCGCCAATGTATCTAAATTTGCATAACATGATTGGATATAGGGTTATTTGATAGTGTCTTTGCAAGACAAGTGTGTGGGTACTAATTAATTAAAAATCATCAACACTGACACAACGTAGGGATGCCCAATACGATGCGATATATCGAAATATCGATACAGCGCTATACGATATATCGATATTTAATACGATATTTTGGCCATACGATGCGCCTCGATATATCGTATTCCAAAAAAAAATCGCATTAACGTATCGTATCAAACTATGACTGATTAAAATTTATTTATTTTTGTTTATATTAAACCTACCTACCTTTAGACATAATATTGTTTTTCGTAATAAGTAGAGGTCAGGATTATTTAGAGTTATTTATGTACTACACTAACCTTTCATACATACTATAAATACTTTTCTTTTATAACTTACAATATATTGTGAAAATTAAAAAAAGGTATGTCTTTCTTTAATGTTTAAGATATATTTAGGTTTATAATAATATTTTACCTACGAAATAACCTACCCAATCGATATACCAAAGCGATACGGTTACGATGCGATATATCGATACAAAGGGATACGATAATATCGCGTATCGATACAAGCGCATTCGATACGGTTACGATGCGATATATCGATACAACAGTCTTTTTTGGGCATCCCTAACACAACGTACGTGACCAATCGAAAAGGCAAATGAAGGGGTTATGGGTGTGATGGAAGTAACGTTTAATTCGCCAAACATGAGTCACCGGTTCGTGGCGAAGTGACTCGCCCACAACAATTGTCAGAGCCCACCAACGCACCTTGCGTCCTCACTTCTCTCACCTTGTTACAAGATTTGAGGTTCTTACCTTCTAAGACCTCGACTTTATGCATGATAGATTATGGATTACTGTGACAGGTTTTAACAATCATATCGAAAAATGTACTACCAGCAATCTAATGAATACATCACGTAGTCAATGCTTCTATTCTGAACGTGAACAAACAGCACTTGAAGTAAAGCATAAAAAGGAAAGTTTTATATAATGTAAATTCAATATTGAAAAAAGAGTCCTTCACAGAAAGGGGAATGAAAACCTTAGTAATATTTGATGATTGTAAAACGTGCGTAGGTACAATCAAGCTGTATAAACGTAGGTAGGTACATTATAATCTAGTGCTAACGGAAGTCAGTACTAAAACGTGTTTGATATTTGAAGAATGAATTAGATGATTAATGCAAAATAAATACAGAAAAATTCCATTATAAAGTAGGTTTTATTGCGACTCCATAATTTTCCACTTGCAATGCTAGCCTACGAAGGGACGTCGTGGAACAATAACTAAAACTGTCGAAATAAAAAAGTAGAAATGCTTTCTCTGCGCTCTCTAGACCATGAGAGGGCTACTTTAATTGCCATTTGGTACTCACACTATTAACTCTTCGCACGTCGAGTGTACACCATGTGTACCGATAACAATAAAATTTCTATTGTGTCTGCTAATTGGACGCGCGACGAGTTAATTGAAATGAATATGCTGCGTTACCCAGGATTTTGTATATCTTGATTTAAAAGATTCATGTCCTTGGAGTTTCTCGCCCGTTCTTCTCCATAGAGATCTACGTTTTGGAATGGGCAACTAGCTTCAACTTTCTGACTAACTGACCGAGACTTTGACGATTCAAAAGTACCTGTAGATGGTTTAATTCAAATCAATGTTGTGAGTTTCTTTGAGGCCTTAGATCCGAAGCCAGCTCATATTATGAATTTTACATGTTTAGGGGTTTAATCATTATTATTAGCTAAAATATGTTCCAAAACAAACTTATAGTTAAATATGTAAACAACTAAACACCCATTAGCGATTCCTTATGAGCCATTGTGAATTATTTATTTCATAATGTTTTCACGAAAATATAAAAACCCTTCCGAGTATCGTTAACACAAATGAATTAACTAGCTAAGTAGCCAAGTACTTAATTATACTGTAAGTTTATATTAAAGTTATGGTCGTGCTCGTGGGACAATAAGGGAGTGTTCAAACATCATTCAATTATACTTGCAATGATTCAACAGCACCTTTGCGTAACGAATAGGCACCATGGTTAATTTATATGCTTCTCGAGTGTCAGTTGCGGTAACAAAGGGACATTACTAAATAGGTACCTGCAGACTGCACGCGAACATAATCAACATTTTGATAGGTTCTTGTACTATTATTTATATCAATTCCGCTTTATATAGGTACCTACCGTGAGTAAAATGTATGAAGTGTCTGTGCTGCGATACTCGCTGACCTTTTGATTAGAAATGTCACTGAGAAAATAAAACAATATCCTCCCAGGAATGCAAATAATTCAATATGAAGTAGTACCCGCTACGTCCTGATAATTGGGTTTAAAATATTGCTACTGTTTGTTCATCAGTAAATGAATGTCAACGTTGACTTCAATTAGCGCTGGCCAATCAGCGGGCACGTAGGACGTACTGTGTTCAGAATCAATGGTAAGTATGTATGTATTTCTTTACTGAATCGAGTTTAGGAATTCTATGATTTTTATCAAATAGGTATGAGGACTTTAATTAATAAACATACGATCATTAAACTGTAATAATTAGTCATGTTTAGTTATCTTTATAATGACGATGGAAATTAACCTATTTATATCTCATTCAATCGGTTACTAATCCCTCCTAATATAAAATTAAGTAATGTTGTGTAAGTAATGCAATTTGTCCTTACACAAATTGAATAACATAAGCAACAAGTATTATTTTTGTATTTCGAAAATAAGTTAGTTTCAAGGGTTTGGCAATACTGAGCCTATACGGATATGGCGAATGGATACAGCGAGAGCTACAATGTGACCTCATCGAGCTGTAAATAATACAAGAGATAATCGTTAATATCCATAATGTATTGTATACTTGTTACAAACATGGCTATACACAATACCGTATAGC
The DNA here is from genome assembly GCA_963855955.1 of Luperina nickerlii. Taxonomy (NCBI): domain Eukaryota; kingdom Metazoa; phylum Arthropoda; class Insecta; order Lepidoptera; family Noctuidae; genus Luperina; species Luperina nickerlii. Next base: position 14,090,702 of record OY979666.1, on the reverse strand, counting down.
GCTAACAACCACAAAACTTTTATGGAAATCGTGAACAGGTAGTACACAAAAATCTGGGTAACATAAATAAAATCGAAGTAGGGTCTCGTAAGGTTATTGTGAGATTTCGGGGGTGTCTACCTGCTAACTACGGTGGCAATGGGATGAGATGCTTGCGGTAAATTATTGTTTTTGGTAGCAAGTAAGTTTATAAGCTTTTACTACAACAATAGCAAACTTTGAAACCTCCATGGAGAACTATACAAAATTTTATTTACATCCACATAATACATTAGCAAATTTATTTCTATAATAATATAGAGGTATGAGGAACAGGGTGTAAAGTTCACTCATCCTCCATAGAAAAGGGAGGATCCTCCGACCAGACGGGTGTTGTGTCTGGCGGGCAACTGCCCAATGATTCATGTCGGGCCGTTGTATCTATGCTAGTTGCGCGGTAAACTTTGCTTGCGCGATGCAGGATTTTGCGTGACGTCAGTATGACGCGTTGTTTGCTTGTGGCGTTGTAGATACCGCTACAATAAGATTGTTCATCAGCAGATTCTAAACTATGGGAATTTACCAAGCAATCCAGAATTTACTAGTTTTCATTTTAAAATATCGATTTTATCACATCTATTCAAAAAGAGCAAGTTTAGTGTATACTTCGTAAACAGGGACTAAAAGTGATTTGAATTTGGAGTGTGGATATTGTTAGCAAAGGTTCCAATCACCAAAGAGATCAATCATGAACATTGTATGAACAAGTAACAGGCTGTATGATAAAGTAAAAGGCGCGCGAGCCAAATTAGTTTGTGAAAAAAAAAAAAACAAAAACACTGGCACTCCGGTAGTGCCGACAGAAGTGAAAACTTGAACAATTACGAGTGTATTTTGTGAATCGTCTTATAAACAAAACACGCGTGTTAAGGTGTGTTCCTTATTTTATAGGGTTTTTTGCAAATCAGGTATGATGACCAAAGTGACTGGTTTATTCTTCTCGTGAAAGGAATTTATTCAGATTTACAACGCCATCTCGTCGTTGTTGGATGAACTACGTAGTTAGTACGCGAGGCCCTCGTAGTTCTTCCCGATGTGCATAGATGGCGCTGTCCTCAACAACACGCGTCTTAAGTTTTACGTCTGACGTTAGTACGCGAGGCCCTCGTAGTTCTTCCCGATGTGCATAGATGGCGCTGTCCTCAACAACGCGCGTCTTACGTTTTACGTCTTACGAATTTTCGATCAGGGTCACGTGACCTGACGCGAATTTAGAAGTTTTTACCCATTCCAAAAAAAGTACACAGCGCCGCTAAAGAAGTTTTCACTTCAATAAAAAACGCGCGAAAAGCATTCTGCCATCGTTCGTAATTGTTTCCTCAAAATTGTATGTAAATAAATAAACGTACTATTCTTATTCATAAGTTGCACTTACTTATTTTTTCATAGAGGGTGATAAAAAGTAGTGTCCACCTCGGGAGCAACACTATTTTAAGCTCGAGTGAAGTACCTACTTTAAATCCCTCGCTGCGCTCAGGATTCTACTTTAGAACCCCTCGCTGTGTTCGACATCGGATATCAAGTTATGGAACTCAAAAGGAGTTGGGCAGGACAATTGGCAATGCGCAGTTTAAACAGGTGAAGTAAGTCAGTGACCGAGTGGCGTTCAAGGACTTGAAGATGAAGTGTCGGTCGTCTGGCGGACGACACTGTTACCATCGCGGGTAGAACCTGGATAACACTGGGACAGGGGCCTGAGGATTGGCACATGAAAAAACAGGCCTATGCTGAGCAGTAGGTGAAGTCGGGCTGTGGATGATGATGAATGTGAGGTATACTTATCCTTATATATATCAACAACAGATTAAAGACAACATGACACAAGGAAAGAAGAAAGAAAACGAGTTTCCTATCCTGTCCACTTCATTATGCGTTGTGGCGCAATAAGCTTACAATATATAACCCTACCAATAAACTACATATTATCTAGCTTAGATAGATTGGTATTAATATCAATTATTAAGCTGTCCACGCTATTGTTGGCGAACTAACACATATGTACATATAGTTCTAAGAAATGTATGAGTTAACATTTCACTTTCAATAGACGCACCATGTAGATATAAGCTACGAGAAAACGTGAGTAAAATCAGTCTCCCATCGAGTTGAGCCTCTTTTGTGTTCGAGGTGTATAAAACCAAGTGTACACGAAGAAACAAGTTGTTTAAAATGGCATAAATTAACATTTTCACCTAGTAATCGTATGATAATTGCGTAGTTTATACCTACGACTCTACAGCCTACTACTCCACAGCAGACAATTGAATTAATTTTTCATATTAATTAATAACAATGTTACATCGGTTCGCATTGCATGAATCGAATGGTCACTTATCTATCGGCTATAGAGATAGTTTCACAAGACCGTTTTCTGAGATGCCATTTTCAGGTTTTTATTGAAGTCGTCGTCGTCGTCATCGTTGGTTGGAGGTTTTGGTTTTTGTTTCTCTTTTTTCTCGCGTTTCACTACTTTGTACTGAGAAGATCGAATGCCTTCACAAGTTCGTGTACTTACTTGAAGTTGCAAAAAGAATATCGTCGACATAGGCAAAGTCGACAACATCCTTTTTTGCAGCTGGTTAAAAAAACGAATGACTGAAACGTTAATGAAATTTTTATGGGACCAATTCACAGGCTTTTTCTGCCAATTAAAAAAGAATCACGTAAATCGGATCAGAAATGTTGGAGAAATCGATGCAAAGAAAATAAATGCTCATCTATTGCAAACCTCCTTCTTTTTTGAAGTCAGTTTTAAATTGAATTGAAACGGAAAGTCTCTTACAATGATTTATAAGCAACAAATAAGATCAATGCAATTTGACCTTAAGACTGGCCTTAGTACTTGCTTTGCGGCATGATTTCCAAGTTTAAACTTATTTAAGGTTAATTCCGAGATCTTTGCCTTCTGCCATATACCAACTGCACCAGAGAAATTATTGTAAGTCTGCCTGAGCAAAAAAAGACGCCACTATCGCTATAGCAACCCGAAAAAAATGACGATCCGAAGCTCATGCTGTTGGCTGTTGCCAATATTTCTGAGAGAATTTCTGATAATTTTGGACTTACATAACGGTTAATGGTATTCCTTCACGTAAGAACTTTGTTTTACTTTTCTGGGCGATTTGACCAACCGTTTACATTATATGACCTTTGGTTGGGACACAACTAATATTTTGTTCTTTATATTCTATTTTATAAAAATATGTGCCTGTTAATGACAGTAATGAATATAGGTATTGAATGACACGCAAGTGCTAATGAAAAATAGCCAGACATTGTGATCTTTCGTGACTAACCCAGACCACTCCTGCAGGTAGCGTGATGCCAATAATAATATCATTCAATGTTACGATTTAAAACACCTGCTATAACATTATCCTGATTTTAGTCAACTTCTAACGCTGACTCTATTATTGTTTTATTTAGAATTCTTGGGTATCGTTTTGTTAACGGGGGTTAATTCGTTTTTGGACATCCTAAAAAGATATACGTAGGGTCAGTGATCAAAAGACTACATACTACATAGATTATTCACATGTTGTGATAGAATGTAGGATTTTTGATGCCCATCATCCTATGTTTCTCTTTGGGGTGATCGGCTACATTGACAACTTGTTACTTCTCAAACTTCATTGGAAGTGATGGGATAAGCCCGTTAATTTATCAGAAATTTCAGTGTACATTTCATCAGAGGCTTACAACTTAAATGTAAAATCTAAACCATATTGTCAACACAACATTGTATGACATAGAAAGAGAGATCATTTTTTGTGAAACTGTTACAATAAACGTGTGTACAATGCTGTGTTATGCACGTTAGTTTTAATTTCGCAAAGCTATTGTTAGGAATGTGCCTGGGCGTAAAGAGACAAAAGGGAAGGGGAACTGACCGGCGACTGCTGCCACCTCCTTTGCCCCGACATGTAAGAAATCAGTAAGAGATAAAGAACTCGCAATCAGTTGCCTGCGCTCCTGAAAATCGAGTTGGTCGAGGCTGTTGGTCCTAGTCCCGCGCACCGCCTGGACGGGCGCGCTCAGCGACATGTCAACTACGCGTCGCCATGTCGTACAGACGGCATCTTCACTATTGTAATAACACCAATTACACTGTCAATGAACACTAAACAAAGACACACTAGATGTGAAACCGACGCGAACAACGCCGATCACGACGTTTTCATTGCGAAATGCCTGCGCCGCTAGAGACGCTCAACGGCAAACTGGCGTGCGGGCGGCCGGTATCGCGGGGCAGAGTGGGGGCCCGGCTGCCTGCCTCTGTCCCTCCTGCATGTTGCAATGCACTCAGCTTGCCTCTCGGGCTGTAGTTGGTGAGACGACGAGCGTGTATCTGCCGCGCCGCACGCCGTCACGTCAACACAGACACAACCGGCCTACAACGAACTACGGTACGTCGCGTCGTGGCGGCGGCGGCGGCGTCAGGCCCGCCGGAATTATGAACGTTTTGCTCTATTTGTATTGTAACATTAATTTGTACGCAGATACTGACAATTTAGATACCTTTGTTTGGTACTCGTGTTTTACAAGGGTATTCATATTATAGTTTTACATGGAGTTACTGAATTATGTGAACAATCAAGGCTCGAGTAATAAATGGTAGAGTCGTTATAAGTTCAAGGTTGACTTGATTATTTGCAGGTAAATTGATGAGTTTCATACAGTGGAGAGTCAATGACGTTGGGTTTCCTTTTAGGTGGTGATGAAAAAGGTGTGTGTGTGTGGATACAACTTTTAAATGGTAGAATGACATTAGGAGTCACACTAGGATAATTATTATGGTTGTTAGTGCTAAAAGGATCTTAACTGAACATGGAAATGGGGACCTGACGGTCAAGTGTTAAATATGGGCGAACTCCAATTCAGCTACAGCCTATTATAGGCACTATGGCAGCAGTTTGTAGGATTATGACACATACCAGTGAAGGTGTTCAGCGTGAAAAGATGTGGTTAAAGCAAGCTGGAAGGCACAGACAAAAGTACACCCTCAAAACGGTACCGAAACTGCGAGCAGGCGAAGTCTCAAATGATGAACACAAGACGGTCTGACACTCAAGAGTCGAGATGTGGTAGAGCTGACTACACACTACACAGACACAAAAAGCCGTTGACCTAAAACAGCGTTTAGATTAACCGAGTATAGTAAGACGGTGAATATTCCAAGTTTGGTGAATTGTAAAATCCAAAAGTATAAAAAATAGCGAAACATACGTAAAGGAGTGTCGGCGCTTAGATAAAATCTAAAACTATCATTAGATATTTGCCTATTATAAATTACTTATTTATTTACATATATGTAGTTTATTGTACACCACAAAAATACATAACATGAGAAAAATACATCAAACACTACAAAATATACCCCCCCCCCCCTGGCCTTATCGCTTTCTGCGATCTCTTCAAGGCAACCTTGGAATGGACAACGGTTTTCCTGGACATAAAATGGGGCTGTCGTTGGTGCAAATATTATGTATACAATACACTAAAATAGATACACAGATATATACATAACCAAAATTATAAATACATACATGACATACTAAATTATATAAGCGACGAAAATAAAAGAAGACAGTAGATGAGTGCAGTAAGGACAACAAGATCACAACGACAAGTAGTGTTCCTTCACGAGTCTTTTGAACACATGTAACGACTGCGCGCGTTTAATTTCAACTGGCAATGCATTCCACAAACGAGCAGCCTGGGCAGTAAAGGATTTATCAAAGAAAGTTGTGGAATGCATAGGCATTTAGAGCTTCAAGTTACTACTAAGTACTTATTATATTTATACAAAAAAAAACTTATTATAACCAATATACTGGTTTACCAGCTCTTTTAATTATTAGTAAAAAAGTTATTATTTATAACTTTCTGTGTCAAAAAAGAATGAACCTGGGAGGCAGGAAAAGTTTTCCTCAGCAGACATTTTTAATTGACGTTCAAAACAGCGTAACCAAAAATCCTATTTATTAAAAAAATACAGTTAATCAAGTTGGTATTTTTGCCGCTTGTGATGAGACTCTAAATTTTACTTCTCTTATACAAAATTACTAATAGTTATCGACTATTGCCGTGGTAAAAATATGAACCAGACAGCAAGGTGGAAGCGCGAGGTTGTCTGCCTTAGGTGCGCCAGACGTACATTTAAGTATCGCCGGGCTATTTTAATGCACCCCAACTATTTCATACCCAGTCTACATTGCAAGGTAGATACTTTTGAGGTTGTTTTCTTACAGCCAAAACAGATTGACATATCCAAACAGCTGAAGTCCGAAACTAGTATATTGTGAAAGGATATTTTGAAACTTGATTTACCCTTTTAGGCGAGAAAATAGATGGAGAATATTAATATATGGTCAGCGGGGTTATTGCGTGACAATCAAACTTCATTTTGACAGTTCAACAATATTCATTGCGTTATTTGTTGTTGGGCAGACAATTTTTTCGAACATATGAGGCAATGGATTAGCAATACCCTTCAAAATGATACAGATTGTGATTGATATGTTACGCAACTATGGCTTTTCTGAATAGGGCGATGCATGCGGAAAGCTGTGAAAGTAATGCTGTGGCACAACTTAGGAAAAGTGTGGCCAACAGTGGACCAGCAGCCTGTCTATCGACATAGTTGACGTAGACAGATAGAAAGGGGTTAACAAGAGTGCCTTTGGCTGTATCGTACAACTTGTACATAATGCGAGAACCCACATATTGGATAGGCGCAAGTCACGGAACATAAATATGTCATGTCGTAATGCAAAATATCGTGATACACACGCATAATTCTATTAGTTACTCTTGTTTGATTTGAGTAAAATACATTTTAAGGTTTAATTAATTTTAGCATCACAAATAGCTTTACATTATTTCAATACCTAAGCATAATTTCTGAAATAGCTGTGTCAATGGAAGTAAGTATTATGAAATAGGCAATATTTTTGTCGTCAAATATAAACAAAGCCTACACAATTGTCGTATACTTGTTCAGAATTTACATAACACTTCGTGGTACAAACATTTCGTTTGCCACTTTCGCTGCGAAGTGTCGACCCGTGACCATCCAACTCTAATAACTGGTTGTCTATTTTCCATTACACTAACTTTAAACTAAAAAAATGGCACAATAATTTATTGGACTTATTTTGTTACTTTCTTCTTTGAATACAATTCATAATCAGCATATGCAGCTAACTGCTGGAACCTGGAACACAGGCCTCCTCTCTATGAGAAGGAGTAGGTCATAATCCACCACGCGGGCCCAGTGCGGGTTGGTGGATGTCACATGCCTTCGAATTTTTGGTTCTAAGACATGCCGGTTTCCTTATGATGTTTTACTTCACCGTAAGTTCCTTGGTCGGGGCTGATTCCATTGGACCAACCACTGCTCACCGAATACAAAATTTTACAATATTCATTATTCTTGGCCCAAAAATGTTCTGTTGTCAGATTTACTCTGTTCGCTCGCTGATAGAATATTAATACACTCTCAGGTTAAAGCGCACTCAAGTAGGACTGTCTCATCAAAAGCCTAAATTGTTATTAACATTTGACCTGGAACTTTATCCAAAGAGAACTTGGGGAGAGGGTAGCTGCTCCAGTAGCGATCTAAACTTCAGTTACTTTAGTTTATTACTCAAAGAAATGTTATAAATTCCTTTAAAAATTAATAAATATAATTATACTGTTATCAATAGCGGTTATTCATAAACGATTGTTTCGTGAATCTGCGGTAAATACATAGTTGCATTGCAACCATAGAAATATTAAAAACAGAAACAACTTCTTTCTTATATCTATGCTTGGAAAAAAACTACATAAATATTTAAGTTTTTAAAGGATTACTTCAGCTATATACATTTTTTTAGCGTGCCTTTATTTTCTACTAATCCTTTGAGGGTTCGCATGGGATTATTCTTATTTGACGAAGGTTTAGGCAATTTGTAAATATTGATATTTAGCAAAACAATTGTATTGGGCTTGTTAGAAAGGTTCTCCTTCATGAATAAGTTATGGCAATGGCAAGACCGGTGCGTGGAACATGAAAAACGTGCATTTATCGTTTAGGTCCACAGGTTTGGGGCAAAGTGAATGTTTTCAAAAAATCTGTTAACTCTGCACTACGTAGAGTATTATATTATCTGTGCTCAGCACTCAAACTACTTTCTTACATATCATGCTTAATGTTCCTATACCCCGCGCAATAGTCTCGTCAGATCGACAAAATATGTGGTCGTCCAAATCAAAAGGGACCTTATGGCGGTAACTAGTTTCCGAGATATTAATAAATTTGTAAAATACCTCAAAAAAAATCGTTTTTTTATTAACTGTATTTTTAAAAAGATGATTGTATTTACTACATGTAGATCAACTTTCAACAACTTTTCGAAAAGTCAATTTAAAAAAGTTTAAAAAACTTTAGATGAATACAAATTCATCTAAAGTTTAGTAAAAAAGGAACCTTATCGCGACAAGACCTAAGAAATCGTTTTTCTTGTAATTCAAACCATATATTATATCGACATTTTAATATGTTCCCACAACAAGCAAGTTTATGCAAGGATTGTAAGAATTTCCATTAGTAATAATCATAGTCAATCAAAGTATACCATCAGTTACATAACTTTAGTGTACGGCATACTTAAATTGCGATTTTCTCGAAACTTATAATTTCGATCAGTGAACTTCAAAAATTCGTAAAAAAATAGTGGTTAGAAGGTTGGTTCTTGGGTCTATAGTTCGGTACATTTATGTAGTTTTCAGCTCTGTAGATAACTCATTTCCGCCATAAGGTCCCTTTTGATTTGGACGACCACATATATTAGGTGATTTTTTTCATAAATTTTACCGTTTTGTATTTCCTGTTAAATTAGGTTAGTTTATTCTAGGGTGCAAAGTACGTTCGTGCGAGTAGCACGTGCACGACAATTAGTCTATGAGACCAACGCGGGTATAGGATCCAGGGTTCTAAATATTCGGTGAATTTGGACTGTTTTGTACTAAGCTGAATTGATGACACTTCCGCCTTAAATGAGTTGTTTGTTTATGCTCATGAGGTTCTCTTTTAGATTTGTAAGTTTGCTTTTGTATGTTAGAGGAAAAAATATTTTTTTACTAATATTTTGTAAGCTCTTACGAAAATCTTACTATTTCAGAGACTGAAATGAAAGACTGTTACTCAGTAAATTAAAGATTTACTAATTGGGTTTATCTTGTTCATGATATTCCCAAGTTTCTGTAAACATAATTTCAACATAGTATATTTTTTTCCAAAAATGTACTGAATTTGGGTTCCGAACTTTCAGTCTGTGAGACCGTGCACGGGTATAGGTGTTACGAAATTTGGCGTGGGTATACGAAGGTTAACAGATGTTCTAACATCTGTTAAACACGATTTGCAAGATAGTACATAATCTATATTTTAGTGCACTACGGACTGGCATTTCATAATTTTCATTTAGTAATATTGATAAACTAATCAAAACAGCGAAATTTTTATTTCACTCTACTTGCGACGTTGCCAACCTTCAGAATGCACTCTTTTGTTACAAACGTCAATCTACATATTACCGACATGGATCTTAAACATAACTGGCGAAATTTGGGAGTAGGAACAACGCCTCTGCCTAATCCTCCGTAGAATAGAGGCGTGATGTTATGCTGTGTATTCAACCTTTTAAACTTTCTGGGTAGAAAGAAAGTTTAAACAATTTCGTCAAATGTCTAGAAGTCGTTATATCGTTTTATGAATAAGTAAGCAAGTCCGTCTGTCTCTCTGTCACAGGGCTATATCTTTTGAACCTAAGTTAAAACACTTGAAATTTTCTCAAAGTATGTAACTACTAAATAAAGTTACAAATGAAAAGGGTTTTACCTAAAGTATTAAAAAAAATGTAGTGTTAAGTAAATATTTTACGGTGGAACGGAACCCTTCGTGTGCGAGTCTGACTCGCACTTGTTTTATGAGATCTACAAGGATTTAGACTAGCTCTACTTTAAATATGATAATGATTCAGGAACTTAGTATAACAGATAAGAAAACAATAACAAGTGAACTGTAGGCCAATTCTACTAATTTAAAACGTTCAAAATCTAGTCGCAGTCTCATCTCGGCGACAAAGAAATGTCAAAAACTTGTCAAAATGTAGGGAAATTTGAAGTATTTTTTGACAGATTGAGACTGAGATCAGACTGTGAACGTTGTTAAAATTAGTAGAATTGCCCCTCTGAAATCAAGTGCTAGCAACTTCAACGCTAGAGTGGCATTTAACGCCACCCATGAATGACAAATAAACACGTCTATGCGACACACAGTGACGGCTGGGTTCAATGCTAAGATTACATTTATTGAGAACTTAATTAATAACTCCGTAAGGTGGACTGTAAGTACTTACAAAAGGGTAATCAACAGATGCTATACCCAACACTCAACATAACGCAAAACTAGCAATGAAAATGTCGATGGGATGCAATAATTGAAGAATTTTCATTCGCATCTAAAACGTGGATGGAAAATGTAAAGTTGATTTCAGAAATGTTTACGATAGCAAAAAGTATGAAAAACTTTCTTATTTACTTATTTATAAGTAAATAAGGAAGTTTTTCATACTTTACTTTTTTTCATTTTTTTTTTTGGATTTTCGCCTAATATTATTGTTTATAAACAATAATATTTAGGCGTACATACTCAAGATTACTAAGGAGGGAATGTGACTTACAGTAAACTTCGTCTATCATTTCAGAATCACTGCTCGTTTCATCGTCTACTGGCCTGTGCCTCGTTTTAACCTTTTGATTTCTAACATCCATATTGTCATGCTGTCGATCACAGTACACTCAGCTGCCCACTGCCAATACACACACCAAATATTAACATCTTACAATATACTTTGATATCCTAGTTGTACAATGTTTTAAATAACACTAAGACATTACGCATTGAATTCTGAGATTAGATAGCAATTGATAGCATCAACTTATCAAAATGTTTTTCTATTGGTGCTTGATCGTATTGATTTCGTCACAACAAATAGCAATCAACTCATTTACAAGGTCAACAAAATATTTTAGGTACTTATTTACCGCATTAAAACATAATGTACCTAAGGTTATTTAAGTATACACACAAGAAAGCAAAATGTGCAATATGATGAGAAATTAACATAAGTAAAGATGGTCACAAAATGGTTAACACTTCTTTCTTATCTGCTTTAATCACCCAGCGCCGTAAGGACCGGACGGTAGACGGGCAGACGCTACGCTACAATATAACAAACTAACAACACAGTTCGCGGTTTCCCGTCTTACTTTCCTGAAATTCAGTTTCACAATAAATACCAGTGTGATTCTTATTTTCTTTCTGTTTGGCTCTCGTGATGCTTAGTGGCATAAAATAATAAGTTTAAACTAGTTAGGTACCTACCACAAAAATTATCAGAATTGACGGGGTATAAAAATGTAAAAAAAAAACGAGCTTGAATGAACACAGTGTTCGCTTTTGATGATGGGCTCGGTTAGATTAAGCGTGCAGTCCCTTTTTTATAAATAGATGTATTGCCCTAGAAAATAAGCGAACCATATTTTCATGCTAGAAACCTACGTAGCGTTAAATGCAAGCAGTGAAGCTTAATACAAACATTAAATAGGTACTAAATACCCTATATACTATCTTAATTAATATAACGAATCGTAACATTTCTATATAACATTTGCCTTATTTCTATAAGGCATTCGTGACATAGATGAAACTTTAAAAAAAGATGTGGAATAATGGGAAAAGCGGCGATTTAAGATATCGATTACCTAGAACATAACTCTAGGACAGTCCGACGCAGTTTATCATCGGCGACGTTATTTTCATAAAGCATTAATGGATACTTGTACCCATTGGAATAAACTGCACAAAACTACATTGGATCGTTTGATTAACCCTAACTTCTAGAAAAAGCATCTCAAAGAAGAATATTTACTACAAATAGTATTAAATAACAAATCCCCTGAGGCAATAATATAATCAGAAAGAGATGGCACTCTCACCTGCTCTAGTGTACACTGGGAAATCGCCGTCGGATCGACTGTGAGTAAGCATGGGTCCGTAGCACCGCCACGGCGGTCGGTCGCGCAGCGCCCGTGGGCCCTCCACGGCCGTTCACCTACGCCAGCCCATCAGTACAATAAACACGGCACTCGGGCCTACATCTACGTAGCACTCTCAGCGTGGCGTCCAGCTCACAGAACTCACGTCAACTCACCGATGGCGGCGCCACATAGACGGCGAGAGCGGACGGAGGCTGCGCGGCGCATCTCACGCGCGCATCCCTCACCCTTTCTGTTTCTCTAAGCGGCGCCCGTCTCCCGCCGCCACGCAGGCCCTCCGTCCCCCATGCAAACACGTGTACTGTGTTAACGTGATCCTTTCTATGTAGTAAACGCCCAATATTATGATATGTATGCTGATATGTATAGTAATGTCGTGATCTCTAACACTTAGGTGATGAGAGAATGATATTGATCGATTTAAATCGTAAAACTCTCATTCCTAAAAAGATGGACGTTTCTAATGTCGTAATTTATTTAACATAAGCACAGTATTTTATGCATGTTTAGTTTAAAAAACTTATAAGTACATAGATAAATTTGAACATACATCTAACACTTATGGTTCTGACTTTTTTGTCCATACTACTTTCTCAATTATATTTTTTCTGCATTATTATTTCCTGAGCACCTTTCAGCCACCCTTTTAGTTAATGTTTCATGAATAAAAGACCGAATACTTTTTGATCCCTTTTTTCGCGATTTATAATTCGTTTTTACAAGTTATTAATTTATAAAATCCAGTTTATTCTATTATTTATATTTTCAGGCAGTTCAGAAAACAAGATTATTTGTGTTAGATGTTCAAAATTTCTTCCTAAATGAAGTACTCATTGTTTCATAGTTTTAATGTAATTACATGTTCACAAATATTTATCAGAACATATTTGGAGTGTTGCTACAAATCATAGTGTTAAACTGTGACTGGTAGGCCTGGTAATAAGCAGATTTTCTAGACATCATGGACATAATTCCACATTGGACAAGCCATATCTGTGTGTAGAACCCATTATGAAATTGATATAGTTTGACAAAAATCTTGTACTCACTTATGTCACCATTAGCTGTTGCCGAATCAAATGGAATAGATAAATGACGACCACCTTTTCCCACAGGATGCACACCCAGATTTGATTTGTCCTCGTTGTCACCTATACAAAATATATAAAGCTTTTATGTACATGTCAAAAGGAAGCAAAAGAATCTAAATTCGAAGCTGTAACGAATGTCTAGTTTTACGAGGTTGAAAAAAATAAACTTTATTTGATACTTTTATTGTAAGTAATTAAATTGATTTACATACAAGCTAAAACATTAATTTATATCACAACTTCAATTCAAATTATAACATTCCACAGTGGATTATCAATGTAAGAAACATAATCTGAATAGTCCATATAGTCATGCATGCTTCCAGCTCCTTGATTCCGAGTTCTATTTTTCTTGTCCTGCTCCGCAGCATAGAGTTTCTTGTACAATTCCTTCCAATTACTGACATCTGATTGAAAATTACATTCAAAATCTCTTTTACATAAAGAATACCACAATCTATTGTTTTCAAGTAAAACTTTCAGTCTTGTACTTGTTTTACAGCAATTGAGGATGTCCACCACAGACAGGTTGAGCATAATTTTCAAGAGCACTTCCTCTGGTAGCCCAATTAAACTTGCACTAGCATAACCATGGTGACTTAAAATAGTGCTTTTGATAGCAGATACAGTTTTATTTTTAAAAGTTGTTGAGAAATGTTTTAGGTCCCGAAATATCATTGGAATTGATGTAGCTTGGGGTGAAACCACATAGCGGCTGATGGGTACACAAATAGAATAAGTATCAAAGTTTAATTCATTGATCACTAAATTCACTAACACAGTCGCTCCCAGTGGGCTCATGATTAATTTTAGTGTGATACTTTTAAATCCAGACATTATGAATGTAGTTTCGTATATTCCAGAGGGTAACTTCCATTTAGATAATTGCATGGTATCAAAAGATTTCAGGGGATCCATCACCTCCATGTCACTATTAACAAGTACAAATCCATTCTCTATCATTAATACTATGATCAAAACAAATAAAAAATCTTTTTGGATAGAATCGTAACTTTTGCTTTCAGATAAAATTCGTTTTACAATTTCATGCAACACGGGTGATATCTTCTCTGTAGTACTTTCCTCTAATGTGATTTCCATTGTTCATCACGTCAATTTTACTTTAATTCATCTTGAAGGGAATTATTCAGAACTAACAAGAATTTTCGGGCAAATTAATTTGGCTGAACAACGATTGTTTACCTAAAATGAAATGTCATTGTCGAATCGAACAGGCACAGGCCCGAAACGTCAAATTTCGCAGCCGATAATGACATGACGCGTGGCGTTTACGAAGGTAGTGTTTATATAAACTCTTATGATGATATAAAATTGTATGATTTTAGCACGAATATTTGATTTATAGTATAGAAATAAAATGTATATCAAACGAATTGTATAATGTTATTCTAATTTCAAAATTACGCAAAACAATCTGAAAATAAAAACTTCGTATTATATCCCTCTGTTGTTTTAATAATACATAAAAAACTATTCTAATAAAACAAAAAAGCGTACTTCATAAATGTTAAGGCTAAGCAAGCTAGTTTTTGGCAATTTGGTTTATGAAAAATGGGATTGTCCGAAAGGGTTACCGCTGGCCCGGAACATAAAGGGCGAAGGAAGGAACACGGGTGGGTTTTAGTCAGTAAGAGTCTGACACTCCCTTCCGCTCCACCCAAAGCGGGAGGAGTCATTTGATGATTTCCCAACCAGAAAAAAAAAAAAAAGCAGTAACAGTAAGAAGTAAAGGAGCAAAACCTATCTTTAGATTATTACAATATTTGTAAATACATATATGATTCCTTAAATATTATCCCTTACAAGCCCACTGTAATAAATATTTACAGAACAACATGTTTCTGGTTCCAGAAAGGAGCCCATTGTAAGCTATTAAAATAAATAGAAGTAATCAAACATACTTTCATGATATTATGATTCCACTATTACTATTTAATTTTGGCTGTTTTCATTTTGCAAGTTTTATACAATGTTCAGCTTTCCGTGATTAAAACCTGTTTTAACTGTCATTTTAAACATGTGCATTCTTTTTATAGCATTTTAATCATTGTTGAATGAAAGAAACTAAATCTGTTACAATTAGAACAAAATAACTTTAGATTTGTGGTTATACTCCAGAGAGGCTTATTAGACAGCAAGTATTTATTTTGGCCACTAACAATGAAATTGAGTTTTACACTAGTGGAATGTCACATGAATTTCTTGCTTGTTGGGTTTATCTGGGCCAGTAGATTTCAGTATAGCCAGAAGAATTTGAAAATAATGATGAGAGAAGAGTTTTAAAAAAAAGTTGAATAAAAATATCCTGCAATAATTAATTTTATGAAAGAAGAGTCCTACAAGAAACAAAACTCATCATCATCATCATTTCAGCCAAAAGACGTCCACTGCTGGACAAAGGCCTCCCCCAAGCACGTCCACTTCGACCGGTTCTGTGCTTCTTGAATCCAACGGGTTCCTGCAGCCTTCACAAAACAAAACAAAACTAGTAGTTGCATAAAGTAGCAACTATTTTTGTTATAATATAAGTATGTGATTTAAAAATTTATTCATGTTATCACTATAAATACATTAAATATTAGAATAAATTTAATGATCTTCTTTTCTTGTCATTAGATTTTTTATATCACACTAATACTATAAAGGCGAAAGTTTGTGTATGTGTATGTTGTTACTTCTTCACGCTCAAACAACTAGACCAATTTTGATAAAATTTTGTATGGAGGTAACTGACACCCTGGATTAACATTTAAGCTACTTTTTATCCAGATATTCCCATGGGATCGACATTTACGCGGGTGAAACCGCGGGGCGCAGTAGGCATAAATAAAAATTACCAGTAAATACAGCCTACTGAAGAATATAATTTTGATAAATGTTAACATTACATGTTTGATGCAGCAGTTAAATACAAGCCAAAAGTAGACATTTACAATTTGTTATTATTTTAATTAAGTACTAATTTAATGATGGCATTGACATATCCTAGCTACAATGTAAATTAAAATCCTAAGTGGTTTACACAAGCTGTTGTAAGTTCAAAACTTTAAGACATGTTTTTTAAATTTCATACTGAAATCACATGCAATAAATTGTAGGGCATAATATAAAAAAACAATGTTTTACTTTAAATCTACAGTAGCAGTGATTGTACGGTAATTGACGAGATTGTAAAGTTTTAAGTACTAGGGCTAACAATAATGGCAGCACTCTCCTGTCTA
The DNA here is from genome assembly GCA_963855955.1 of Luperina nickerlii. NCBI lineage: Eukaryota > Metazoa > Arthropoda > Insecta > Lepidoptera > Noctuidae > Luperina > Luperina nickerlii. Next base: position 14,074,222 of record OY979666.1, on the reverse strand, counting down.
ATGAGGTTATTCGTAATCAAAAACTTCGCGATCCGACTTCCCAAACAATTCATATTAAATATAATATAATAACACAATAAGATGCTTACCAATACTTCCACTATTCGCTAGTTTCTTGTTGCTCTTTAGAGAACCATCCAAGTTATGATTATTCGAACTTTTATCGTTGTCACTAGCCATTGAAAGGATTAAAGTGGTTAATGTAACAGATAAAAAGTATCACAATCTATTGTCCATTTCAAACATGTTTTATATTTTCACTAGTTTGTAAAAACGACTATAAAAGTAAAAAAAGCACTCTTTCAGAGGTAAATCATGTTTACACCCTCTGTTTCAGACAGATCAACAGATGACAGAAAGTCAGAAATTAACCATAACAACAAAAGATGCGTTCAAATTTAAAAAAAAATATATCCAAGTATACAGGTGTATGAAAGTTGTTGTCAGTTTCGATGCTGTTATATCAACTGCATTAGAACCATTAGAACGGCATCTGTGGCACCCAAACTGCAATTTCACTGCTGGTGTGCATTTAAAATGCAGTCCATCTGTTTCATCGGCTTAGACACCAAATAGACAGATGAGATAAGCAAACAGCTTCTAAGTCTTCTAACTGAACAAAATTATATCAAAATGCCAGCTTGATCGTCTACGCAGCCCTGTGGCCAGGTGGATTCCGTCAATAAATTATTGTTTTAGCCAATGTTTTAGTCCTAGACTATTTAGCTACAAGATCGAAGTCATCAATTTATTAATAAGCCTGGATTTTCTTTATCATACAGCAATCAAAGCTACAAAGATATATATTTCGCATTCAATACAACTGCGGACCTCTCGTTAGTGAGTAGTATATTCCTTGCTGAGGACTTAGACTGCATTCTACTGCAGCTACCTCTTCAAGTAGTCAATACATTCAAATCTAAACAACCTACCCGACTAATAAAACAAAACGAAATGTCTCGACTATCAGCACATATTTGATTTTGTCAATTTTCTTTCTATATAGTTTAAAATTTTATTATATGGTAAAACAAGACCATGGGTAGCGATAGGTTATTTTTTTTTCTTAATATATACCTAGATACACAGTTTGTATAATTTTTTTTATATTGAACTGTTGTTAATACTATTCAGACATTCATAAATTTATGTGCACGAGACCACGAGTGTACATATCTTATACAGCTCAATACCATTGATAACTTAATTTGGTCGGGTTATACGAAGAGATTTATTATGGAAAAGTAATGAAAGCTAATTTCTCTTAAAATACAACACTTAGGAACCTTAATTTTTGGTCGGTATAACTTCTTTAGGAGTACTAATATTTTGTATAAATTTGGGAAGAAATCACAGAGTTTTTAATAGGGAAATCTTGAAATGAAAATTTGGCACCGTGACTACCGCCACCCCACCAATGCACAATGGCATGATATATCTCGTAAATTACTGCAATACTAATTTTGAATTTTGGATACTAATTTTATCTTGCAGGGTACTAATCTTCTATGTAGGTTTGAGGAAAGCGACAAGCTTCTCTAACTTGAAATCAACATTCAAATTCGTGGTCCTGCTGAACAATTGCGAGAAAGTTATCATCGTTGATTTCTCGGTAAATACAAATGTTACAATTCTTTTTTTTTACGAAATAAATCACATTTATGGATACTAATTATTTGTATACTTAGAATAGCTGTAGCTTGCCCCTTTTTTCAGACTGTAAGTCAAATAGTAGATTGTTGCATCGGGCGCAAAGTGAGTTATTAATGCACGAGAGTTATGTTGGTGCCCGAGCGCAGGCGAGGGCACTAAATTAACACGAGTGCATTATTTACTCACTTTAGCAAGGTGCGTAATCTACTTTTCTTTCAACTACTAATCTACCTACCGTGATAAAATATACCTACAGAAAATAAAAACTCGGTTAATGAAAACACAGTTTTCCTAAGCTTTTAAATATTTATCCCGCGACTTTTGCGGCAAAAGGTTATTAACAATTGCATTTGCAGCTGTTTTTATACTTTCTGGAGTTGCATTCATATCGCTGTCGCTATTTCCATTTTTTTAATATTTTCTTACTAAATATGAAGTATCAAAGTTTTACAATGGTATGTACAAAATGCACGCCATTTTTTCACCAAGTCGGTTTTATTCAGCCGATTTTTATTTTCAGCCAGCATCTCATCAGCTTTTCATCTTAATGGGAGACATTAAACCTCTGTGGTAAATTTATATCTAAATAAAAAAAAAGTGCATTAATGAAAAACTGTGCAACCATGAGATTTCATACAATATTTCTGCACTGTTTTGGTTCGAAGCAAAAAATACTTCCTTTGTGATCGGTTTTGTAGTGATTAATGATAACAATACTACAATGCGTGCCACGTAAGAAGAGACTTGACACACCACGTGGTTTGATATGCGCAGTACACGATTTTAGGTATCTTTAGCGGTATGAGGTCTGAGTGCGGGACGGGACCGGACGTAATAGGGGCGGCGGAAAGAGGCGGGGGAGGCGGGGTCAAGTCTCTCCTTACGTGGCACGCATTGTACGTAGTTGAAAGAAAATATCATTGTGATCGAACAAGGCCAATGCCGAATGCGGCCTTAGATATTACGATTATGACTGCTGAGAGCTGTCAACAATGAGGGTTTTTGTGAAAATTTACGACATCAGTTGGCACCACTGTGACAAGAGGTCTTCCAATATAAAATATATGATGACGTTCATCATTCGATTCATTCATTCGTTCATCATTCAGTCAAGAAAATATAGGCTCTTTGACAGATGCCTGGACCTGACGTGTCAGTGCTACCACCTAGCGAACGTCATTTCAGAAAACCCTCATTCGAAACGCTCGTGAACGCGCTCACAGTGCTTACTCAATGTAAAAACGATATTATAATAGTACTTCCTTGTATAAATACTACATTTCTTCTCCAGTTCTTCTTCTTTGGTTAGGTGACGACTGTCAGCCAGAAGCACAAATTTGAAAATGCCACGTTAGTTTAATTTAAAGATGATGCAACTCAAAACAAAACACACTGTCATTTTTGACAGCGCTCATGGTGATATTATTTTAAGGCATGGTCGGCGACTCGGCGTTATCGCAAGATGGCGTATGTCATGACGTCATATATGACGGTTCACGGGACATCGTTATCGCGCTCACGCTAATTCGATACGGGTTTAAGCACGCTCAATTCGATTATTTCCCAACTCGGAAAGCAGGGTAAAACTTTGACTAGGTATGTATGCTAGCTGGGTCTTAGAGGATGGTTAAATGCTAGATCTGGGTACTTATTAGGTTTGAATTCCCATTCTATTATTATACTCAACGGTTCCCACAATCCCACCACTGCCCACCACACATCTTTTTTTGTACTTACTAAGATTGAATGCCCAGAGTTTACTTTTTTTATCCATTTCAGGTAATTTTTGACATGACCCAGATGGCAACACTGCTGCACAATATCTCAAATTATCCATGGTCATGAATAAATTAAAAAATATATATATATTCTCAAATTCACTATTGTTGATAAAAACTATCTATGCTTGAGAAATACGAACGAAAAAAATATTTTTAGCAACTAAATACGTTTTAATTAAATCGAACAGTTTTATCTTTTCCCAAAACAAACAGGTTTTTTATGCATTTACATTAATATAACAGTGGCTGCTGATGTGATATTCTTGAAATGTCATCGTATATGGCTGGTGTTTTTGATTTAGATTTAGATGTGGATACAGTTACTGTTGGAGATTCAGATGAAGACGATATAATTGAAGTCGACGAGGTATTCATAACAATAATATGATGTAAAATTAGACACCTCATTATTACTTAACCTAAAACCTTGTTCCATATTCTCATGATTGTCAAGGATAAAATTCGTCGCAGTTGATAATATTTATTTGCTTAGAAAGAAGTTAAAAATGCCAGAGGGTTATAACATTTTGAAGTATAGAACACCTGTAATTTTTTATCTACTGTCCCTTTTACTAAATGCTAATTGTTTGTGTTATAAAATGTCTATCAAAAAGTTATTAGTCTTGATTTATTTTATAGCACGATAAAATTAGATAGGTTTTTATTTGATATTAAGTTTTGTTTTCATAGGTGGATTATGAGCCTGAGCTACATGTAAATGCTATTGTAGAGTAAGTAAAACTTTAACATAATAGTATCCATATAAACTGCATTTAGATACCAAAAACTTAAATATTTCTTAAACATTTTCTTTCAGGACTGAAGGATCTGAAACTATTCAATTATGTGAAGATAATGTGAACCCTGGCCAATGCAAACGTCTTGGTCCTCAAGACTTTGAATTACGCAAAGTTTTGGGGAAGGGAGGATATGGCAAAGTGTTTCAAGTTCGAAAAATTACTGGTCCTGATGCAAATGCACACTTTGCTATGAAAGTTCTGAAAAAAGCTTCTATAGTACGCAATCAAAAAGATACTGCCCATACAAAAGCTGAAAGAAATATTTTGGAGGCTGTGAAGGTAAATAAAGATAGAAGTAATATGTTTATAAGTACTACATACATTATTATTCTGTATTTAGTACAAGGAATTGCTTTGTACACATTATCAAATAATAATAATTGAATAAATATTTCAGCATCCTTTTATAGTGGAATTAGTATATGCTTTCCAAACTGGAGGCAAATTATACTTAATATTAGAATATTTAAGTGGTGGAGAACTTTTTATGCATCTTGAACGTGAAGGTATATTTTTAGAAGATACAGCATGGTGAGTTCTTTTTTGTGAACATTTAACACAGTTTATGTAAGTACACATGTTTCAAATATTAACTATTTATTCTGTTTTAGTTTTTATTTGTCAGAAATAATCATGGCCTTAGAGCACTTACACAGCCTTGGTATAATTTATCGTGATCTAAAACCAGAAAATGTGCTATTGGATGCTCAAGGTCATGTGAAACTTACGGATTTTGGATTATGTAAGGAACATATACAAGAAGGAATAGTAACTCATACTTTCTGTGGCACAATTGAGTACATGTAAGTAATAATGTTGGACTTTGGGCCTATTTGTTTCTTGGCTGCAATAGAATTAATTTCCTAAAACATATTAATCTTGTAATACCAACCTCAAAATATGCAAAACTGTTTTAACTTTTCCAGGGCACCAGAGATTTTAACACGAAGTGGCCATGGGAAAGCTGTAGATTGGTGGAGTCTTGGAGCATTAATGTATGACATGCTCATTGGACAGGTTAGTGTTGATTAATTACATACAATAACTTTTTGTTGTCCTCTTGGTGACTCAGTAGGTACAGGTAGAGCTCTACTATCTTCTATTAGCTATTTAATCAAGCTAGGACTCCTCAGGCATAGGTAATAGGTAATACGGACTGGTGTCCGCAACTCCATGTCAATACGCGTATTTTGCGTAGGGTGGGAAAATCGATCATTCCATCCACCACAGCTCCTCAAGAAAGACCAGCAACACCTTGATGTTACTGACTGTCTCACATAGTGTACCTGAGTTACCGAAGTACTTTGCCCTGTATGTGGCGACCACCGGGCAGTTTAGAAGCACATGTGCCGCTGTCTCGTCGTCCTCCATGCAGGCCCTGCACAGCAGACTGTCACTCCTATGACAAAGAGATGTTTATTGAATGACCCATGGCCAGTTAAAGCTGCAGTATCTATACACAGCTTTTGCTTAGACAGAGAACCTATTTCGTGAGGCGGCCATCCAATGTGGGAAGTGCTTCCCTAGCCTGCCTGCATTCGCCTTGGTCCGTCCATAGTTTGTGGTGTTGGTCTCTTGTGTGTTTCCTTACCAGTGTGCGTATATACCCGTAGGGGAGTGGCACATTGTGCTCAGGTCCCACTGGTGCCTTGCATGACCCTCTTCTGGCAAGCCATTCGGCTGCATTGTTACCTAGCGAACCACTATGTCCTTTGATCCATTGAATGGTTATATTATTGAAGTTACCCACTTGGTTGAGGCGCTGGTGACACCCGTATATTAGCCCGGAGTCAACTGTATAACTGTTCAGAGCTTGCAGAACAGCCGTGCTGTCTGAGAGTATGCAGATTGAGTGTTCCTTTACTTCCCTGGACATAATGGCTGAAGCGGCTAGAGAGATGCCCAAGCATTCGGCCTGGAACACTGTGTTGTGGACCCTCAATGGTGTGGCTATATGTATGTTGAAGTCCTCCGAGAAGATTCCAGCACCTGTGCCACTACCTGGTTTGGATCCATCTGTGAAGATGCGCAGCTCTGCAGGGCGCAGCCCCTCGCATCGGCGATCCTCGTGAAGCTGGATCTTGTATTTTTTTTCAAAGATAAATTGTTTAGGAACCCGGGTTCCTAAACAATTTATCTACACAACCGGTCGTTTAACGCTTTCGTAATGGGGAACTCCTTATGGAGTCCCTCAAGCAGCGTGGTGTATTACTCTTTCCCAAGAGATTTAGTGTGTTAAGACGTACTGCCGCCATCGTCGCTTCCTGCTGTATGAACAGGTGGAGCGGTGGGATTCCCAGGATGGCTTCAACTGCTGCATTCGGGGTAGTCCTCAAGTAGCCCGTAGTCGCCATGCAGGCTAGTCTTTGCATGCGTTGTAGTTTGTTGGAGACTGTCATTAGCTTGGTGCGGGGCCACCAAACCACAGCTCCGTAGCTGATCATGGGGCGAATCACTGCAGTGTACAGCCAAAGTATAATTTTAGGGGATAGACCCCACTTCTTACCTATCATTCCTGCACTGCCAAAAGGTTATGCAAGCCCTGTTCAGTTAGGGCACGCCACTATAGCGGCGGTAAGACCCCTCTTTGAGGAGTGGCTAGAGAGGCGTCACAGCGCCCTCACCTACCGCCTGACGCAGGTCCTCACCGGACACGGAAGTTTCGGGAGGTTCCTGCACATAATCAGGCTGGAGGAAACGCCCGGGTGTCACCATTGCCAGGATCGCCCAGAGGACACGGTGGAGCATACGGTGGAGGTCTGCCCCGCTTGGGCGGAGCACTGCCGTGTCTTCGTTGAGGCGATCGGCAGCGGCGGCGACCTCTCGCGTCCGGGCCTTTTTTTTTTTTTTCCGGGGTGGAAAATCCTCATGGATGTCCGCCGCCCTGGAGTGGGCGGCGGGGTCTGTCAGACTCTTACTGACTAAAAACCACCCCGGTGTTCCATCTCACACCTACGCCAGGGGTCGCGGGAAGGTACGATCCTTCCGCAACCCCCGGCTGGTGCCGGCCCGCCTCAGCGGGCCCCGTCTGGTCAGGGGGGGGGAGTGAGGTGTTTGACTCCCCCCGCGACGTCTAAGAGGGGCGCGCGTGGAACACTACGCGCCGCCACCTCGGGTCCTGATGTGTGGGGAGCGACGGACGTCCCCGAGTCCGTCGGCCCTGGACCCATTTAGGGGGGCTGGAAGAGGGCGTTGTCCGCCCTCCGCCGACGCCCAGTGCGCCTGCTGCGGGCAGGGTGAGTGGACGAGATCTCCCTCTCCCTTTCCGCAGCCTCCTTCTGCGAGACAACCGTTTCGCAGAAGGAAACCACCGCGTCCCAGGACTCCTCGCTGTCGACCATCGACCCTACTACGGCCGGCAGCGAGAGGTCACTGCCTACTTCTGAGATGAGGGCACGGCGCGGCTCCTCCCAAGCGGCACACTCTGCCAGCGTATGCCACGCGGTGTCCTCCCGGCAGTCGACGCAGTGGTGACACCGGGCGTCCGGCTCCCTGTTTATGCGACACAGGTACTTCCCGAAGCAACCGTGCCCCGAGAGCACCTGCGTCACCCGAAACGACAGGGAGCCGTGCCTCCTCCCGAGCCAGCGCTCGAGTACTGACCGGACCGCCTCGATGGTGCCGAGGCCGGTGGTAGGGCGCGAAAGCCTGTCCCGCCATTCTGCCACCAGGACCTCGCGAAGCTGAGACCGACGCAGCTCCATATGGCGCTGCGTCAGCCCTTCGCCTCGCGCCTCGCGCTCGGTATAGTGACGCGAGTACTTTCGCCTCCAGGTCCCAGGGCGGGGATCCAGCCAGTACGCAAGCCGCCTCGTAGGAGATCGTGCGATACCCCCGGACGACTCTGACGGCCATCGCTCTCTGCGGCTTTCGCAGTACTGCGATGCTTCCGGCCGTCTGGTCAGTCGCCCAGATCGGGGCCCCATACAGGGCCATGGATCGCACGATCCCCACGTAGTCGCGTCCGGGCCTGGTTCAAGCCATGGTCCGGGGCGAGAGGGAGTGGGGGGCAGTCGCCTCCTGCGAAGCAGTCATGCTAGCGAAGGAGGCGACGGGACGGCTGAGGGCTCCCGTCCCAGCCGCCGCGGGAGACGCTCCGGGCGTCGGGAGCCGCGAGACGACTCCCGGCCACCGCAGGCGCGGGCCTGCGGGCGGAGAGCAATGGGTAGCTCACCGTCCGATCAGGACCAGGGCCGTGCCGGACGGCGCGTACGTGTTCCACGCGCGCCTCAAAGAAATGTCAGCATCAAATGAAGGAGCCCGTCAGGGCCGAAGCCCGCCGGGTCAGCGGGATTGTCCGAAAGGGTTACCGCTGGCCCGGAACATAAAGGGCTAAGGAAGGAACACGGATGGGTTTTAATCAGTAAGAGTCTGACACTCCTTTCCGCTCCACCCAGAGCGGGAGGGGTCATTTGGTGATAGCTCGTTTATGCTCGTTTAAGCTCGTTTATGGGTAAACATGACTAGTTCAGTTTTAGTGGGGTTCACTGAGAGGTCATAATCCCTGCACCATCTCTCTACAATACGTAGATTGTAAAGAGATGATGCAGGGCTGAGTGAGGTTACATATCGTGCCCGTTACCCTCCCCGAAACCAGGACTGCAAGGTCGTCGGCATAATCTACTGTGTAATAGCGGTTGGCGTTGAGTTTGGTGATGAGGTCATTAATCACCAGATTCCATAGAAGGGGGGACAGGGCCCCACCCTGGGGGCAGCCTCTGGCTATCATGGCCAGCTGCTGCTCGCCTTCAAGGCGAAGCACTCGATTACTTAGCATGTTTGTGATCTAGTCCGTTAGTACCTGTTCTACTCCATGTTTGAGAGGGCGCTGTTGATACTGGAGAAGTTGGTTTTGTCGAAGGCTCCTTCGATGTCTATGAAAGTGCCCAGACAGGTTCCTTTCTGATGAATCGCTTCCTCTATCTGGCTGACTACCAGATGAAGGGCGGATTCAGTCGACTTACCTGAGCTGTATGCGTGTTGGTTACCGTGTAACGGTATAGTCTTCAGAGCACCTACCCTCAGTTCCCTACCGCACAGCCTTTCCAAAGTCTTTAGTAGGAAAGAGGTCAGGCGGATTGGTCGGTGGGATTTGGCGTTTGTGTAGTCACCCTTACCTGGCTTAGGGATGAATATTATTTTCACTTCCCTCCGTCCTTCAGGAACGTATCTAAAGGCCAGGCACGCTCTCAGTAAAGGCAACAGTTTTATGACGATAGAGGTGCCACCCCACTGCAGTAAGGCGGGGAACACTCCATCAGGACCAGCTGCCTTAAAAGGATGGAAGCTTCGGATGGCCCATTCGAGTTTCTCCAATGTGATCACCCTGCTAGCGTAGAGCCAATCGTTGTCTGAATTACATCCTGCCAGTCAATTACATGTGCGAAAATGCATCCCGGGAAGTGAGTTTCAATAAGGACGCGTCTCGTTTCTTCTGGCGAGGATGTTAGTGTGTTGTCAGGTTTCCGGAGGGTAGCGGGCCCAGGTGTATACTGTTGCGCTAGAACTTTTCTTACCCTGTTAGCTTGCTGACAAGATTCAATGCTACCACAGAATTTGCGCCATCCTGTGGTACTCCTGAACCTGATGCATCTTTTGTAACTGGATTTGGCTGCGTAATAGTTATCCCAGTCCTCATCCGCACATGTATTTGTGGCTCTATTCAGAGCTTTTCTTACCTTACTGCGCTTGCGCTCCAGCTCAGCACCCCACCAGGGTTGTTTGTATCCTTAAATGTTGTCGGATCGTTTGACTTCGCAACTTTGATTCAAGACTGCGTGTGTAGGTGGCCCGATTCGTGTTGCGCGCATTACGCCGTGGTTATGTGGGTGGAACACAGACCTGGATGTCGAAGCGGATCCACCTATGATCAGAGCAGGAGCCCTCCTTGGAGACATGCCACCCAGTGATAGCTTCCGCCACTCCCTCTCCAGAGTGAGGTCTATGATAGTGCGGCTTCGCCTGGTTACGAACGTTGATTCGGAATCCCTTCGGAATCCCGGAATTCGGAACTTTACACCCTGTTCCTCATACCTCTATACCGTGTTTAGTAGGGATAGGTTAGTCGAGAATAAGTAATCAACCAAGGCCTTACCCCTCTCGTTTTGCGTGTCCATACACCACAGATGATGGTGAGCGTTGGCATCGCCCCGACGATGACCTCAAGCCCGCACCTCTCGCAGTGGCTCACCAGGCGGGCGAGGTCGTGCGGGGGCGGCGCCTCCCCCTCGTGCATATAGACCGAGGCGAGGACGATCACCATCTCCATGGCGTCATCACGCTGTATTAGCAGCTTAGCTGTAGAGACATCTCTGCAACAGAAGTCAATTAAGAGCTGTGTTTTGAGGTTACCTGTGATATAGATGCACGATCTTGGATGGTCGTGATCTGTGGTGACCAGGAGCTTATCACCAAGATTGGGGAGTCCTTGTATGCGGTCCGCCCTTATCCACGGCTCCTGGATCAAGGCTATGGCCGTGTGTTGAACCTCCAGCCACTTGCGAAGCTGAACCGTCGCGGTCTGACTGTGGTGGAGGTTAGCCTGGAGGATTTTACAGGCCGACAAAAGGGACGCCATCGCTGGCCAGCCCTTCCTCGTCCCCCTCCAGTTTGAGCCCGGTAAACAGGTCGCCCTCGTCGAAGCCGTCCCCCACCCGACTCAGAGCCGGGGTCAGGATCATGTCGTCCGATTCCTCGCTCGATGAAGGGACGGCGCCCACGGTGGCGGCAGCAGGGACGGCCGGCCTTGCCAGAGCAGGTTCAGTCGCGGAATGCCTCCGGGTTGTCTAGTACGGAAGATGATTCCCCCTCGCCGATGGTGCCCGTGGCAGGGTCCCATCCCTGAGGGACGTCGGTGAACCTGCCGTTCCGACCCTGGAACTTAACGTACACCGCCCCCAATCCAATTGAGAGATGGCGTCCGGCTCCGGCCTCCATCAGGGTCGGGATTTGGTCCACAGAAACGCCAACCAACACGAACCATTGCTCGGCCTGTTTGTCGGCAAAAAGAAGCACCCACCTCTTGATGTCGACCCAGGGGTTCTGGTAGCTGAGAGCGCGCCCAATGTTGGTCGAGTCTCCATATACCCCCTGCTCGTTTGGGATCACGATGCCACATCGTGCTCTCTTTTATATTTCCGATTGACTCTTAACTACTAACGAAATGCTAATAGGAAGAGAAAGGTCGAAGACTGTCTTCCTTTGCTAGGCTAAGGTGTGGTCGTTTCCGCACCACAGTTTCAGGACTCCGCCGGCGGACAGCGGCTTGGCATTGAACGTAGGCTCCGGAGTGTCTTGTTTGGGGGAGCAGGCCTCGAGGATGATCTGCCTCTGGATGGCAGCGAGTACCTGGTCCAATACTTCCCTGCTGAGGATCCCCGTGCGTTCGTAGGTAATCGCGACGTCTAGGGTTGCGCTTGCAGCTTGGGCGTAGCTTCTTTGAGGGACCCGTTTGGATTGATCAAGACGCGGCCGCTTATGCTCGCCCCGAGGTGTTGAATTCTCGTTGAGAGCTCGCTTGGCCACGGCCTGATCCTTCCAATCGGGTCGCTGTGTTGAGGAGTTACCTTCAGCCTGTTTCTCCGGAACGCCGGTCGGCTTATACCGGCCTCTGCCAGCGACCGCTTCCTGGCGGTGAAGTTCAGCTGGCCGCTAGTCGGTTTGGCCGACCTAACGGCAGTGGCTTGTTTGTGTTGGCTGCCTTTACCTAGCAGCCTGCGTTCTTGACGTCGCTCCTTCCTCGTCATTCTCTCTGCTGAAGCTGGTGGACCTGAATGGTCACTGCGGGCCCTCGGGCTTGTTGAGTGTCTTTACCCTTGCCCTTGCGTTTCTGCACTTGCCAGGCACATGAGAACGTGTTCTCGGTGCATCCGACCATCTCCGTTTGACCGGTGACGGCCGCCTGATGAGAGGAGGATTGAGGAGTTGAGGGAGAAGGAAAATAAAGAAAGAAAGAAAAATTACGGTACGATTACGGTTACGATTATTAATTATTAAGGAGGATGTTTGACGGGATGCCCGACGCCGGTGTTACCCAACTCCGGGATCGTGTGTGGTGAGAGTCATACCGGCAGTGGTATTAGTCGTCGTCTTGGTCTTGGCCTGAGTTTTAGAAGGGTCGGTACTGCTGACTGGGAGTCAGCGCCGACGTCCTTTGTATATTTTGGGACTTTTTGTGTTTGGTCTTGGCTGCGGTTCTCGCCACAGCCGGACCAGCGCCCGTGCTGGTACACGCAGCGTTAGCTGCAAGGCCACCAGAGGCAAGGCTCTGGGGCAAGAGTAGTACACCACACACCATGCTGCTTGAGGGACTCTATAAGGAGTTCCCCATCACGAAAGCCATAAATGACCGGGTTCCCAAACAATTTATCTTTGATAAAAAATACAAGATCCAGCTTCACGAGGACCGCCGATGCGAAGGGCTGCGCCCTGCAGAGCTGCGTTTCTTCACAGATGGATCCAAAACAGGTAGTGGCACAGGTGCTGGAGTCTTCTCGGAGGACTTCAACATACGTATAGCCGCACCGTTGGGGGTCCACAACACAGTGTTCCAGGCTGAATGCTTGGGCATCTCTCTGGCCGCTTCAGCCATTATGGCCAGGGAAGTAAAGGAACACTCAATCCGCATACTCTCGGACAGTATGGCTGTTCTGCAAGCGTTGAACAGTTATACAGTTGACTCTGGGCTAATATACGAGTGTCACCAGCGCCTCAACCAGGTGGGTAACCTCAATAATATAACCATTCAATGGATCAAAGGACACAGCGGCTCGTTAGGTAATGATGCAGCCGACGAGCTTGCCAGAAGAGGGTCGAGCATGGCACCAGTGGGACCTGAGCCCATCGCGCCACTCCCCTTCGGGTATATACGCACTCTGGTAAGGAAACGCACTAGAGACCAACACAACAAACTATGGACGGACCAAGGCGAATGCAGGCAGGCCAGGGAAGCACTTCCCACATTGGATGGCCGCCTCACGAAACAGGTTCTCCGTCTAACTAAACAAAAGCTGCGTATAGTTACTGCAGCTTTAACTGGCCACGGGTCATTCAATAAACACCTCTTTGTCATAGGAGTGACAGACAGTCCGCTGTGCAGGGCCTGCATGGAGGACGACGAGACAGCGGCACATGTGCTTCTAAACTGCCCGGTGGTCGCCACGTACAGGGCAAAGTACTTCGGTAACCCAGGTACCCTACATGAGACGGTCAGCAACATCAAGGCGTTGCTGGCCTTCCTCGAGGAGCTGGGGTGGATCGAATAACCGATTTTCCCACCCGTACGCAAAATACGCGCATTGACGTGGAGTTGCGGACACCAGCCCGTATTACCTACCTATTACCTAAGGCCACCAGAGGCAAGAGAATTGCAAGCATCTCCCTTGGGAGTCTCATTGACTTTCGCCTCCACTCCGCTTTGGGTTTTATTAACTGGCCTTAAATTGTCCATGTTAAAGAAGTTTAAAGGACATGTTAGGTTTTTGTATGGAGGCTGGGCTTTTATTCGAAGCTGCTGTGAACAGGGAAGAGATCATATTTTTATGAAAGTACATAAATTAAGGAGACTGTATATTTTTTTTACTTTTTTTAAAAGCACCCTTTCTTTGATCCTTGAGCAACCCACAGTAATTATTGATTTTGGCAACACTTTTCGGTTGGATGTCATTATTGTCATTGTGAATTGTGAACGTCAATCAAGTGTCAAATTCAATTCAATTTTCACCTGTGTACTGACAACCGACAAGTGTGACAACCTTACTGGGACAGGTAATATTTTCATAGATTCCATTAGGAGGCAAAGGAATCAATACCATACATACAAATCATGGAGATAATTCGATGGTTTTATTTTAAGCCATCTAATATTGTTTTAGAACATTTTAAATAACAATAAGGTGTATAATTTGCTTTTAAAAATGGTATTTAACCATTTTTTCTTTGTTTCAATGTGCAAAAATAATATTACGACACCAAAAATATGTGGATTTAAAATATGTATTTATTCAATAATGGTGCTTTTAATATTTTTCTGTTTTTGTCAGGCCATTCTGAATAAGTTTCCCTATCAGAAAAACCATACATGACAGCTGTTCAAAAAAATTATTATTTTAAGCCCATTTCATAACATGTCCTTTGTACCCTGCAAGATAAAATTAGTTTTGGGTACTAATTTTATCTTGCAGGGTACAAAGGATTCAAAATTAGTACTCCAGTACTTTACGAGATATGCCATGCCATTGGTGGAGTGGCGGTAGTCACGGTGCCAAATTTTCATTTCAAGTTTTCCCTATTAAAAACCGTGATTTCTTCCAAATTTATACAAAAATTAGTACTCCTAAAGAAGTTATAGCGACCAAAAATTCAGATTCCTAAGTGTTGTATTTTAAGAGCTCAATACCATTGACAACTCTACTAGGAGTTCATGTATCACAAGAGCAAGATTAATATTACAATATGTAAAGCAGTAATAGCCCAACAGTAAGATGTGATCAGGCAAGCAAGTGGTTCTGAGATCGAGCTCAACACCACAATATTTAGTCAGGCCTTTCTGAGTTGTTTTGTACTGCCACTGCACAATCCCCTTTATTTATAAATATTGCTTAAAGTTAAGTAATGATTAGCAATCATAAATGTGATGAGAAAATGTTTGGGCTATAAGACTTAAAAGTGGCAATATTTTATGTAACAAGGTACCTATCTATAAAGTTTTATAATATTTCAATTAATTTCAGCCACCATTTACCGGAGATAATCGTACAAAAACAATAGAGAAAATTTTAAAGGGTAAATTAATGCTTCCTGCCTACCTCACACAAGACGCACGTGACTTGATAAGGCGCTTAATGAAACGCTCGGAAACGCAACGTTTAGGAGCCCAGGGCGCGGCTGCCGTCCGAGGTCATGCATTTTTCAAACATGTTCATTGGGATGAAGTGTTTGCTAGGAGATTGGAACCACCTATAAAACCCAGACTGGTAAGATAATTTTGTTTCAGTTATTAAATAATCAGCTGTCCCATTCCTACGGATGAGTAGGTAATAAAGGTATTGAGGTTTTGTATGGAACAGGCAGATTATTTTTTCGCGATAACGATGTTGGTTCCATAGAGAAAGTAATTCAGTTTGATGGTCTGTATCACACCCTAAAATATGACCTCACGTTTCTGATACACTCTGCAGAGTTCTCATGATAATGGGTGTAAAAAGCACATCACCAAGCTAGTCACAGTTTTCCTATCGTCATTATTATTATTATTAGACTGTTATGTCCCACGACAAAGGCTTCCCTACTCTATTTCCACTTGTTTCTGTTCATAGCTGCGAAGGACCAGTTATTGTTGAATGATTCCAACGGGGTAATTGCAAAGTCAAAGCAATTATTTCAAATAGGCACATAAAAGGCATTTTTGAACGTCAAAAATTACAACAAATAGAATTGATTGCGTAACACACTATCAGTAGCAATGGCTTTCATTTTGACAGTTAAACAACATTCGATTCGATCGATTAATACAAATTTGTTTGCTCAACAACGCAAATAACTTGCGTTATTTGTGTTGTTGAGCAAACAATTTTTTTTTTTCGAATAAATGAAGCAATGGTTTAGCGATATTTTTCAAAATGATTCAGATTGAGTATAATAGTGTGTTACACAATTAGGGCGCAACTCATCCCGCCATTTCCGTCATTGCGATTTTAAAAATAAATACGCCACCAGCTACGGACATACCAACAAATCGTTCAGGCCGATGACCGATAAATATGTCCGACCGACCTAATGTTCAATTGTGAACCAACTCTCGCTGAGACTGTGCAGGCACAATTATTCTTAACGGGATTACAGGGCCTAAACGCAAAAAAAAGCAAGTTTTATTATGCCTGAAAGTATATGATCGACTACAGTAAATAAAATCAGAAAAATATATGATATTCTTTAGGATATATGCTAGTTAAATTTTTTGTCAGATTATTCTACAAGCAACATACTAAAGCACTAGTGTTTTAATTTTTTAGTCCAAGCAATAGATTTTTTGTAAATAGATAATTATGGCTTCATATTTTGCAATAAATTATTACCAGCGTTGTGTCATCGCGCTTTTCTTTCTTTTCTATGCAGTCCGACAGTGACTGCGCTTTAGGTCATGTAGTCCCCTTAAGTACGTTGCATTGAACGCTACAGTTTACTAAAAAGATTTTTCCGGCAATTATTTTTACTCAATGTTACTAAGGTGATGGATTCTGTTACACCTTGTATTTTTTATTAATACTTATTAAAATAATAACAAATCTGTTTCCTTCCCCTTACTACACTGTTAACGGGGGGTTATCCGAATTTGCCTGTTTTAGAATCAATTTTAAATGATCAAATTAGTGTATTTAGGTCCTGAAAAAAATATATGTCATAGATACATCCTTGTTTGAGCGGTGCAAAACGCAATAAATTGTAATTTGCTCGATGAAAAATAAATCCGAAACAGGGTCGATTTCAAAACCATTTTCGGTTCATTTCCTAATTACAGCCCAAAAAAAATAGTGAAAATTGCATGTACCATTAGGTAATCGTATTTAAGAGGGAATGTAACGGTTGGATTTTTTTGAAATAAACACTAAATATTAAATCGGGCTAAATCGCGCTCAGTCCTGAGGGACGTTGTCGAGGATGGACCTGTATTAATTTTTTTAAAAATTCGCTCTCTGGCGTTGTTCCAAAAAATTCTAATAAAATATAATTATTTCGCTCTATCATATCCTACATTAATTACACAATGTGTCCGGTTGTCGTTTGTATACTAATAATATAAACAACTTACACTCTGCAATAAAAATGAAATTATTACAAAAAAAGGCGATTTGAAACAAAAGTGCTATAAGTTCTAACACGACCGAATGTATAGAACACGATAAAAATTGTAATGATATTTCTCGAATAGCCGACCACATAAGATTTTTCTCAACTCCCTGATTTTATAGTGTTGCCTCTGTGTGAACTTTCAGTTTTGAATAAAAGTCACTACTGTATAGTTCCGATAAAATATCGTATCCTATATACATACTTGAAAAATAGCGCCGTCTGAACGTAGACTGATTAAGCGGAACGGTAGAACTCGTTGCCCATGTTCCAAAGCAAGTTCGTCGATGACGTATCGTATCTTTGTTGGTTTGTACCTTTTAACATATTAATACTTGCATCTGTGCCACCTTTGCATCTATAAATTATAGCTGTAGCTACGTCACTTGACAATAAGTAAGGCAATTGTTCATTCTATGTAGCTGTCAATATTTACGGATCTTCATGAGCGATTACAAACATCCAAAACAAAAGAATATGGTTACCGTATAAGCTATAGGTACAGTTAGACCATTTTAGTCCATTCTACTTAATAATAATCTAAAATTAAGGTTTTTTGAAATCAGATACTAAAGGGGCACAAAGGTTAGTATGGTTATTCGCCATTTTTGTTGATGGGAAATACCATCGTGCATACGGCTTGTTTACTCATTGACAGACAACACACAGTCTAAACCGCTGGGTTTAGAAGCATAAAATTTTGCACAAGATTTCCTTTTTAACAAACAAAAAAACTTTGGTTATTTTATCAAATTACATTTTGTGTGACTTTTGGGATACCCAGTAGTAACGGAACCAATGCAATTTTAAACTTTCACCTTACTACCGCAAAACCATGTTTATCTGTAACTAGCTCTGCCCGCGACTTCGTTCGCATGTAATTCATAAGGTAAGAAACCACAATATAGTAAAGTAACAGCCGCATTTTATAAAACTTCCCTGTACACTTGTACGTTTGTAGTTTTGGTCACAGCAGCCAAAATATATAGAGAATTAGGACTGGTGACGCGGTAGCAACTGACATGCAGTTGTCCGTGTGAGAAGCAGCTCGTCCTGGGGTCTAAACTCGCAGCCAATAATAAAATATAATAGCAGCAATACTCTACATACCCCATACTTAATATTATTGTTGCGCGCCACAAATAATGCCTGATACATAGTGACAATAGTTACCACTAGCGCCATTTAGTATCGGGTAGCAGAACTAGTAGGGCCAATGTCCTAGAAATTCCGAGAACTATGTCGATAGTTCTCGGAATTTCTATATTGAGTTAGTTGGGACCGGTATGTACTCGAACGTTCTAGATGTTTATGTACTAGCTCTGCGGTACTATATAAGGCCGGGTGGGCCGCGAGACACATAGTTTTGAATAAGCGATACGAGCAAGAACACAACAACACAACTCTCTAAGACCACGTAAGTCCAAAGAATGGTGATTTCATGAAACAGTTATTCTTTGGACTTACGTGGTCTTTAGAGAGTTGTGTTGATGACTTTAATGATTATAATTCTGTAAACACATATTTCTTACGGCCGTGATTCATATAACGTACAACTTAATGCTGACCAGCAAATTGCAAAAAACGTAAGAAAATTTGAATTTCGCGGGCTACCTTAGCGCTTCCCCCTTAAAGGCCTACATGTCCGGAAAACCTCGCTTTAACTATTATTTTTGCAAGAAGTGTACTCGTAATAGAATAGCACTTATCATTTTACTAGTCACCCGCCCCTGCTTCGCACGATTTAACGACGTATCAAAACATCGAAATTTCTTTATTATTTACTAGCTTCTGCCCGCGACTTCGTCCGCGTGAAATTTCTTGTTACTCCGACCCACCCCGTGGCATCGCATTGCCTGCCCGCGCTATTACTTCGTTTTTGCTTAGCGTTCTTTCTGACTTTTTTTCCTTTTGCTCGGCTCCTAAATTTCATAGCGTGATGTTATATAGCCTATAGCCTTACTCAAGAATTGGCCTCAAATGCAAAAAGAATTTTTCGAATCCGACTGGTAGTTCCAGAGATTAGCGCGTTCAACCAAACGAACAAACCCTTCAGCCTTATAATATTAGTATAATGTAAGATAAATTTTAATGTAGGTAGGTATACACTTTAACCTTGCAGAATACATTATTTAAATGATTGTGGAAACCGTATCAAAATCCGTTGCGTAGTTAGAACTACGCGGTATACAGATTGACACGAGAATAACTTTAATTTATAATATGTACCTATGGTTACTTAATAGATGTACTTAAGTATTTTCGTGCAAATGTATTAATAAACTAGCAGCGCCCCGCGGTTTCACCCGCGTAAGTTTCGATCCCGCGGGAATATCGGGATAAAAATTATCCTATGTCCTTTCCTGGGACTCGAAACTATGTATCTCTGCACCATATTTCATCTAAATCTGTTCAACGAGTTGAGTAACAAACATCCAAACATCTTCACAAACTTTCACATTTATAATATTACTTGCTTCTGCCCGCGACTACGTCCGCGTGAAATTTCACCCTCCCCCCATTCACCCTCTTAGGGGTGGAATTTCGAAAAACCCTTTCTTAGTGGATACCTACTCTTCACAAAGAACACATCCTCCAAAATTCATGTCTCTAAGACCAGTGGTATAGGCTGTGCGTTGATATATCAGTCAGCCAGGGCTTTGAATTTTATATATATAGAATTATAGACTTGCTGTGCCCCGCCGTTTCACCCGCGGTAATTTCAGGAAAAAACCTACTAAAAACTTTTTTACAAAAAAAAAACCGGCTTCCAAAAAAATTTAAAGTGAAAAATAACTTTAATTTCGGAAGTCGGTGTCGTTGGTTCTGTATTTTCGTTTTTTGACACCGACTTTCGTAACTAAAGTTATTTTTCACTTTGTAGTATTTTTTTGGAAGTCGGTTATTTTTTTTTTTTTTGTTAAAAGGTTTTTATTTTTCACTTTTTAGTTGTACAGACGCCAGCTCATAAACCTACCCGTAACTGTCAAATTTTCCCAATCAACTTTTAACTAGGGATGCCGCGATACGCCTTTTTGCCGATACGATACCGATACCGATACTCTTACTGAATTCAAAAAGGAAGGTAGATTAAATAAAACACAATTAATTAATAGTTTTAGTTATCAAAATTAACATTTATAAGATTTTTATGGAATTATCAATTGTCAAAATTTCAAAGTGATTCCATATACCTAGCACTTTTGTGTTTTAAAGTTGATATGACTACTATTTATTTTATTTGACTCAAACGACTAGTTATAAATGACATACAATACACAAACAATTACGATATGTAATTCTTAATCTTATTTGCATGGAAAAATACTACGCGCAACAACATTCAACCTAACGAAATAGGATAGATGTGCGAGTGCGAGGCCAAAGCGGGCGGGCGAAACAAAACACTGAATAAAGCGCGGGGTTTCCCCGAGCAAACTTAGTTCGTGCCTCGTTTGCAACGAAATAGACGGGACAACACGCGCGTTTCATTACATTTTTAAAGCGCGAAATTTGAAAAGTATCGTTGAATCGGCCATAAAAATATCGCCGATACCGATATATCGGCAAACCTGAAGTATCGCCGATATATCGGTATCGGTATCGGATGCATCCCTACTTTTAACCTTATGCTTATAGTGATAAAGTTGAAAATATATTAAAGAAATTTGACAGATTGTAGTAGCTTGATGTGCTGGCGTCTGTACCTGCCTACCCCAAACAAATTCATATAACACTACTTGGTATGTGAATATCAGTGACAGGAAGCTATTGAACACATCTGCCTACCCCTTTAAAGATACAGGCGTAATCTTATGTTGTGTGATTGCGTAAACAATGCATACATATGCTATAGCAGCAATCGCGGTTGATTTGCTGGCATTTATTGAAGAGTTCCGTTGTGTGTCTCCGAAACTCATCATCAGATCTTTATGAAATTTAAATGGGACCATTCCGGAATAAAACTATATCGACCAAAAAAATATTTTGCAAATCCGTCTATATACATATGAGGGAGTTATGCCCGAATATACATAAAAAATAAAAAATAGAAACATCCGAATTGAGAACCTCCTCCTTTTTTGAAGTCGGTTAAAAATATATTCCATTACTTTACTATGCAACTCCTAAGATATTCATTGAAATCAAATGATGTCAAGGGCAATTTTATTCAAAATTAAATACTTGTGATGAATAACGTATTTATTTTGATAAGGATTAATATCATGTTTATAAAAAAAAAACCTTCGCAAATAATGCATTAGTTTAGAAGAAATTTGATTACCATAAAAAAGGTTATAGTGAGTAAACCTTAAAAGATAGACATATGCTGTCGCGGACTTTTTTAGAACTTTTAAAGGGAAACAATTCCGTCATACATGATTTTTGCGTAACTTTAACCGTTTACGCAGCGTACGCAACGAAAGCTCTCTAAAGGAATATTTTTTTCCCCGTTTTTGCATCATTTTTCATTGATGCTCCGCTCCTATTGGTCGTAGCGTGATATTATATAGCCTTCCTCGATAAATGGACTATCCAACACAAAAATATTTTTTCAATTCGAACCAGTAGTTCCTGAGATTAGCGCGTTCAACCAAACAAACAAACAAACTCTTAATCTTTATAATATTAGTATAGATAAGCATGTTTGTGATTACTATTTTCAGACAAGTGATGATGACGTTTCGCAGTTTGATACAAGATTTACTCTGCAGACACCAATTGATTCACCTGATGAGTCTACTCTTAGCGAAAGTGCCAACCTAATGTTCCAGGTAAATTCATTGCTCTCTTCATATTTTTAACCAACTTACAATGGTGGGACGGCAAAGTCAATGCGCGTAGCATTGACGTGGAGTTGCGGACACAACAGCCCGTATTACCTATTAAGGTGGTATGGCAGATAAGTAAACTAGGCTGTAAAATGAATTCGGCAACTGCAAGTAGTTATCAGCGCTGATTTAGACAAGTCAGTAATAATATAATTCGATTTTGCCGAGTATGATAACACGCATGTTAAAAGTGCTCTTCCGAAAGCGACGGCAACCACAAACCGCAGCGGTTTATGTAACTATGAAAACACTCCCATAGATAGCGACATTACCGCATGACGTTGCGGTCAAACGGCGGCCGCAAACCAGTAGTGCCGTCACTGGATGCCACTCGGAGCGACAAGACGTTTTGTTTTTTGTTTGACAAATGACTATCGCGAAACTCTAGAAGAAACATGTCGCTGCCGTCGAAGTTTTGTGCTTAAGACAATTAAAACGACAGCAGTATCAGCATCATCACTTACGAACACTTATTGTCAACCGCAAAGACGTTGCCACCTGCTGCCTACGGTCGACTTCGAAAGTGTACCATAAACGTTAGCAGTCCATTTCCTGCTACAATTAAAAAAACTTATCTAAAATTAAATAATTTGTCAGGGCTTTACCTACGTGGCGCCATCTGTAATGGATGAAATCCACAAACCGCGTGTTATAACTGCACGTTCCCCACGACGCCCGAGACCTCAACACCACCACTTCGCAGTGCCGCCAGCTTCCACTGCGCACTCACACTCTCACGCTCAACATGAAGACCTCATGGACGTTCAAGGTTTACCTATATAGTAAGTACCTACCCTTAGAAATAATTGAAAATAGATAAGTGTTGTGTTAATTTAACTACTGGTCTGTATTAATGAGATAAAGCGGGTTTATCCTTCCTGTAAACTTTGTTACATAGATATCCTGAATTACGAAAAATGTATCACAATAATTGTTTGATTGAAGTGTTCAGAGGTCACATTGTTACGATTGGAGAGAGTTGTTTATGAATACAAGATAGACTTTTGTGTTTTAATTTCATTCAGAAATAATATGAACAAATAATTAAGTAAGTACATTTAAAAATTTGCTGCATTGTTATATTTTGTTAACATTCATTTACTGAATTACTTTAATTCCGATTTTATTTTTCATACTGCATTGCCTATTACTGTTAAATTTAATAAAGGAATTGTTTCTGATATGAAGTGCCCTAGTTCAATTGTAAAAAACCCCCACGAGACCCGCCAAAACTAACGTTACGTTAATAAACATAGAAAATGAATTAATACATAGGATATAATTTTAGTGTTATCACTATAATTTCTTTTATTTAATTTAATGTCTGATTTTTTGTGTCACTCCTTAATAATTTGTCACCAAGCTTGTTTGGATGAAACTGCAGCCTAATTGCGTAGCACACTATCATCGGAATCTGAAGTATTTTGTCATCTTGCCATCTATTATCTAAATAATATATTTTTTATTTCAGAAAAAAAAAACATGTAAGGTTCACAAATCAATTTTCCAACTAAAAATGAACATTACAGAAAAAAGGTGTATGTTGGTGCCCCTGTACTAATGAATAAAAATCATTGTATCACAGACACCAGAAATAAGAAATAATATTGCTTCATATGTTCGACAATGAATGTTGTTGAACTGTCAAAATGAAACCGATTCCGATTGATAATGTGTTACGCAATTGCACCGCAGAAGTGTGTCATTGTTTACTTTTATAATCTGTACAAATCTTTTTTCGTTTTTATTGTAATTTATATCTAATAATCAGACGAACTTCCTACAAAAAGCTTATGAGAATTGGAATGCAATAATAATGTGTAACTATATTATATCGTAATAAAGATGTGTTTAAGTTATAAGAATGATTGTTATTTGAAAGTGAAATATTAAAGGGAAATACAGAGCAGAGCAAGTCTTAGTCATGATTAAGTGCTGCGTCGTATTAGTGATATTTACTGATTGTACAGATTATACTATATGCCTTAAATACATTACACAGAGTTGTTGACTATTACAATTATAGAATTGACTGAAAAGTTTTTATTTTCAGGCCTAGAGTAAATTCATATAGTTGACCATTTTATGCTAAGGATGAATTCAACTACAAAAGATGCCCATGTAATAATATCGGAAAAATAATGGTACTGTTTTATACTACATATTATAATTAATGTACATTTTATACAAGTTACCGTTTAGTCTAATCTTTTGGTAGGAATTAATCACATGTAATAAAATGTTCTAACCCCGATATGACAAAATAATAATTTACAATATACCTTGTTACCATGCTTCATGAATTGATTAAAATGTCATTTTTTATTTTGTAATCCGTAGTTTTTTTTTCCTTATTTAATAATAATCAAATAACAATCAAGTTTCTTAACAAAATAAATTCTTTATAAATATCAATATAACAGAATAAAAGCTTTTACAATGTTATCAATAGACAGCCGGATCATGCTATTTAACCACTGCTAGGAGAATACTTCGTAATAAACTGACATCAAATTAGTATTCAGAAGTTATGGAATAAGTAGTATTAAAGGCTCCCGCAGACAGGCGCGACGCGACGATGCGACGCAATTCCGGTAGAACAATTTCTATTAAGTTTTCATAAAAATTGTTCTACTAGAGTCGCGTCGCGCCTCTCTGTGGAAGCCTTAACTAAAACTGATCGATATAATTATATCACATGCTATGCTTATACCTACTCACTAAAAGCAGTAAATTTTATAACAATATAATCATTTAGTTATAATTATAATGCAAGGTGGGGTACATTAAATTCTAGCACAGACAAGGGACACTCCTCTCTGTACTGTTTAGTCAAAGAAAAGAAAGTACTTTGAATGGTATTGCATAGCCTCAGAAATTCAGTAGGGATTATGCAAATGTCGTATCACTCCTACCCTAAAAATACTCGAAAAGGACGAAAAAAAACATAATTCCTGAAATTACCAATCAAATATGAACCACTGAAACCCACAAAAAGCACTTTAGCCGAGCCTGGGAATAAACCTACGGTCTGGCTTAGTGTTGAAGTTTATAAAATCGTAATTTTAGGAAGATTACGATATTATTATCTTCAATAATTCAGGAGGCAAGTTCTTACATAACTGATTATACAGAGCGCACGAACGACGCGACGCGCAAACTGAAACCATGTATTTAGCACATGATTCTAGACCCTTTGTGTAGAAATTTTTCAATGGTTTTCAATAATATTCACCCGTTTCATATAAAAGTGTAGGTAATTACCTATGTGGTCAAAATATACAGAACAGCAATTTTTTTAATGACCAAGGAAAATTATATGGTTCCAAATTATGTGCTGAATTCATGGTTTAAATTTGCGCGTCTTTGTCACTGCCAACCTGTATAAGATTTGATATTTCAGCACAGCTGAATTCATATAATGTTAAGCAAGCCAAGACACTAGTATTTTAAACAATAATAATTGCAATGGAAGTAAAACAAACAAGAAAAGAAAATCTTAACACAACAAGAAATTTAACAACTTATTCTATTTGCTACCAATGGACATATTATTTTAAAGAAAATACCTGAAGGTGTGCTTATATAAAAATATTAAACAATTAATTTCATTACTGTACAATTTTCACAGATAAGATAAACATGGCTTTCATTATCTTCTGAAACCATACAAAATTGTGCATCACTACTGCACATAGTATTATGTCCATCCACAACATTCAAAAGGGATTTTTTGATTTCTGCTAGTGATTTCTGTGTTCTAATAGCACTCTTGCATTGAGAACAACTCAGATAACCATTTTTAAGCTGAACATTAGTCTTCTGGCA
Organism: Luperina nickerlii; assembly: GCA_963855955.1. Classification (NCBI taxonomy): domain Eukaryota; kingdom Metazoa; phylum Arthropoda; class Insecta; order Lepidoptera; family Noctuidae; genus Luperina; species Luperina nickerlii. The sequence goes on along the minus strand of OY979666.1, from coordinate 14,048,482 downwards.
TACTGGACATATAACATTGTCATCTTCTTCAACTGAGGACCAATCAACATTTTCCAGTTGGCTTTTTTCATATTCTTTGATGCACCTGTAAGGGTTTTATGACAACATTAGTAACAAGAACCACATAAGTAAAAAGACTACCTGCTACACATACAACAGAAGCCTAGGTCATACTGTTCTGTTATCTTTCACAGTTTGCAGTAATAGGTCTACACCTATAGCTACATGTACTAATAATAAGTCATAATCACGTACTTTTTATGCAAATTTCAACACAGCTGGTTGATACTTCCACTGACCCAAGAGCTGGCTTTTACCTTGGCCAAAGGCTACGCATTGCCATGCAACGTGGTAATGCCTACAGTCTCATGGGTAAATTACCAGTCGACAGCAATGCGGATGAATTTTTCGCTACTATATATTAGTTTTTGTATAGTTTTAGTTAAGGTGAATGGGTAGTTGAGACCGCGAAATTCAAATTTTCTTATGTTTTTTGCAATTTGCAGGTCAGTGTCAGGTTGTATCTTGATCAAAATATGATTCGCGACAATAGCAGGTACATATTTAGAGAAGTATAATCATTAGAATCAATAATACATCTTTGTAAGTTAGATTTCTACCACTAACACTTTTCCATAAGAGATTGGTGGTTGGTGGTAGAAATCTAACTTAGAAAGATATATTAATGATTCTAATGATTATAATTCCTTAAATATGTACCTGTTATTGTCGCGAATCATATTTTGATCAAGATACAATCTGACACTGACCTAAAAATTGCAAAAAACGTAAGAAAATTTGAATTTCGCGGTCTACTACTACCCATTCACCTTAAGTTATAATTGGGGAAAACTTATTTGACAGTAAAAAGCAAGTAAGTGTCTAACACACTATTCCGAAAGAATGCGGCCGAAGTTCGGCATGATTACGACTGCAATACTATTTAACGCAACATAATTACAGCATAATTTGTCAGTCGTTGGTAATTAAAAATTCCATTGTAGGCATAATCGTGCCGAACTTGGGTCGCATACCATCGGCATAGTGTGTTTAGACCCTAAGTATCTACTACTTCTGTCTCAAGAAATTTTTATGTAAACTAATATTACAAGAGGTAAAATTTGTTTGTTTGTATGCAGGGGCTAACAGGTGGAGTTGAAACATTATTTTTACATTTGATCATCCAATCCTTGGGGAACCCTATAGGCTATTTAATATCATGCTATGACCCTTAGGAGCAAAGCAAAAGTCGGAAAGAATGCTAAGCAAGTGATACAGGCAGGATATGATATTTGAGATGAACAACAAATTTCATGGCGACAAAGTTGTGGGCAGAAGCTGGTTTCTATGTAATTATGTTATTTCTTATACAATAGGATAATTGGGTATAATGATGAGGACATACCATTCCAACTCTTCTTGTAAAAGTTCTTTTTTTAGTTCCTCCATGAGTTCATATTCTTCATCATTGATAGGTTCTTCAGAATAATTGAACATATCTTTGTAAATATCAGTTAAAGTGTTGCATAAATCTTTTTCTATTAATGACCCCCGTAGTTTATCCATCAACATACCACGGCAGTTTTGAATTTTGTGTTTGTAATTCTGAAACATTTTGTTCATATTATACTCGTACTGATTCAATGCAGCATGACAACATTAATGAAATTATCAAATCTTAATTGCAGCTTTAAATGTTGTTTTGGTATAAATAGGCCAATTGTTTTTAAAACAGCTGATACAAAGCGAATGTTTATTTGGTTCAGATTTTTTTAACTATGGATACATAACACGGTCACGTATACTATAATAAAATAATAATCAATACACGGACAATAGTAACTACATTGGAGTACCATGCAGCTAAACACTATTTGAAGTAGGTACCAACTTACCTTTCTCATTTTTTCTTTCAACTCTTTTGGAGATTGTTTAGGACTGAACCCTAAATTTTTGAATCTCGGGGATGAAGTCATATTCAAGAAACTATATTAACAGGTTAAATAGTTGTAAAAATCAGTTAAAAAGACAACAGTACAAAATTTTACTTGCTAAAAACAGTAGTTGGCGCTAATATTAAATTGTCAATGTCAACAAAAATTTCAATCAATACGAGACATTTTGTCAAGTCGACATTGACATTTGACAGATCGCTGATCTGAAGAGATAAATGTCGACCAATGAAGCTCAAAGCTGGACATCATCACAATCATCATCACATCATCATATTTTTTGGAGACACATCAGCCGCAGTAGCGAGCTGTCTCACCTCACGTGTCAGAGAGATTTAATTTTTTCATTTAGTGGATTTTAGTACGTGAAATTGGCAAAATTGTGGTGTTTGTTCCACAGAAGATTAATCAAGAGTTGAAGTTGAGATAAATGTCTGAAAGTCCCTTTATGGTATATATGTTCTGTGCTGATAGTACAGTAAGGTTAGTGTACACTATGATTAAATATTAACTATAGCTTCAATAATAGGGTTTCTTTCCACTTAGTTTATATTGATAATGTTTTAATAGCTTCCTGTCACTGATATTTACATGTTAGTATTATTATATGAAGGTACGTACAACTAGGGTAGGTACAACTAAAAAGTAAAAAAACAAAAACCTTTTTACAAAAAAAAAACTAACAAGTTTCTAAGTTTTTGTATAAGTACTAGTAGTTTTTATCTAGTTGTCCCAAAATAAATAAATTTGAATTTGTAAAATAACTTTTTGGAAGTCGGTGTCGTTGGTTGCGCATTTTCGTTTTTTGACACCAACTTCCGAAATTAAAATTATTTTTCACTTGTTAGTGTTTCTTTTTGTTTGAAGTCAGTTGTTTTTTTTTTTGGTAAAAAAGTTTTTTAATGCCTAAATAATTTTGAAAACGTATAATTCTATTTTATGTAATCTCTATGCCAGGAGTGGCCAACCGGTCGATCGCGACTATTAGTCCAGTCGATCGTGGCAAGGAAAAAAATATAAATTCGTAGAACAGACTGCGCAACGTACAGACGCCAGCACATCAAGCTACACCTAACTGTCAGATTTTCACAATCAACTTTGAACCTTAAGCTTTAGCGATAAAGTTGAAAATCTATTAAAGAAATCTGACAGATTGTGGTAGGTTGATGTGCTGGCGTCCGTACCTAATCACTAACTGCTGCACGCATCATCTTTTATTATTTTTCAATCGCTTTCCGTCACGTTACTTATCCTCTCTTCTATGCGGTATAGCTCTCTTTTGTTTTCGGTGCACGATAACAATAAGCGGGAAGCGTGTGGGACGCAGAAGTGGGGCGCGGGCGGTTGGTAATCCGTCAGTCAGTTGACGACAGACGAGCGGAGTTACAAGTGGTTACGAGTTATATTATCCCTCTTAATAAAATAAAAAAATACATACTACATAATTATGTACTGAACTATGCTGTTTCATTCAAAATTTCAAGAAGTATGTAATTCGTAGATCGCACAAGGTGACGTCAGTGAACAGTAGATCTTAGGTCTAACCAAGTTGGCCACCCCTGCTCTATGCATTAATAAAAGAACAGGGTGTGCGGTAGTCTTACTCACTCTCGCATAGGCCAAACCGCTAAAGATAGAAACTTGAATTTTGGACAGTAGTCGTAGTCGTATTTTGCAAAAATCAGCCTTAACTTTTAGATTATAAATATCAATTTTTGAGTTAATCGAAGGAAGTAGTAAAATACTCCAAAACTCGATTACCTACCCTTTCACCCAGTTAGGAATTGATTTTTGAAAAATCCGGTAAACGTATTTTTTTTCAAATTCACGGACCAAGTGTTAAGATTTTTCCATACAAACTTTAAGAGGGCTATCACAATTTTTTCCTGTTTAGAGCGTTTGACTCGAGTTTTGATGTGTGATTATACTGATTATGGGTTAACTAAAGCCACAATAGTAAAAAAAAATCCATGCCCGAGAAAGTTTGATTCCTTCTTTTGGGAGCGCATTAAATAAATATTCCAGTTTGTTTACATAAATCAGTAAAAAACATGTTTCTCCAAAGGCTATTTCATAAAATTTTACTTTCGGGCATCTCGCGATGCTCTGTTAGTGAGGCCGCACACCAGGCGAACACTTGTATCACGATATTAACGCCACATTCGAAACGCGACACATTTAACGCCCCCGTATATCTGTGCGCGAGCACGCACACCAAGGACACAATTTAACAATTTTAGCGGGTGCACTATGTGGCGAGACGTTTGCCGCGCTACACGAATTCAAGATCGAACACGTTCGTTTTTTGTGTCGCTTTGGTTTGTAAAAATAAAAGACAACATTGAATTTTACGTTGAGTTTATTGCAGAGGTTGAAAAAAACCCTATATTATTATATAACCATACGCTCTCTGATTATAGCAACAGACGGATGAATGTAGGACGAATGTCATCATCGTCGTCAGACGATGATGTCGACATTCTCAAAGCGGTGGCACGTGACAAATGTGCTTCCGATCTGCGCGTATACGAAACATTTGTAGTAAGCTGAATTGTAGCGCAATAACTGTGGCGATGTAAATGTACGATGCGTGTAGCATGTGGCGCTGGTGTGCGGCCTCCCTTAGGTCAATGTCCACGATACAACTGTATCTTCTACTTTTCATCCATAAATCAATTTATTATGTTTCATACAGTAATACAACAAAAAAAATCCGTAAAACAGGGAGTTAATGATAATTTTTCGCCCGAAATTATATTTTTTATTTATGAATATTTAATAGAAATTCAAACAAAAAGTATTTAAGGCGTAAGCGCCAGGGTAACCCGCGAAATTCTATTTTTTTTTACGTTTTTTGCTATTTGCTGGTCAGTATTAAGTTGTACAGACGCCAGCATATCAAGCTACCCGAAACTGTCAAATTTTCCCAATCAACTTTGAACCTTATGCTATAGCGATAAAGTTGAAAATCTATTAAAGTTTGACAGATTGTAGTAGCTTGATGTGCTGGCGTCTGTACCAGAAGCGTAGCGTGCCCTGGCGGGGCCCCGTATAAAAAATTTTATTTTCAAAAACTTCTGTCAGCAGTTGCGGTTGGGAAGGGTCAAGAATAAAAAGCATGCTGTTATTACCTCCGGAAAACGGGATGCAAGACTATTGAATTTTATCAGCAATAATTTCAATGAGTTCCTTAATGCAATAATTTTTTTTAAATTTCAGATTTTAAGCATAGTTTTAGAGCCTTTAATTGGTCATAAAGATTAACTGAGATGTCTTTACTCTATTTAGCCGACAGTTTTCCGGAAGCGTTTAATATCTCTTCGTTTGAAGGAGACAGGAGTTTCTCCGGTTGCAATATTTAGAACGTACTACTCAGGTCGCAAAGGCTCTGAAATCTTTGTTTAGTTTGAGAAAATAATATATCTAAACAGCAATAGTGTAGCGGTATCTACAACGCCACATACAAACAACGCGTCATACTGACGTTACGCAAATCCTGCATCGCACCCTGTTCCTCATACCTCTATAATAGTATACATTGACTTTCAAATAGGATTCCGGGTCTGAAATTCTCTCATCTTGTGAAAACTCATCAAAAAAATGCTTCGTTATCTTTCGCCTTTTGTTTTTAAAAACGGTTGTTACCCTCCACTCTTTTGCTAAATCTTTGGATTCATTTAGCAAACTATTGAATGAATTTTGATTTTTCTATTCAAAAGATTACTTAATAAAATACTAGTTTTCTGTAAGTCTGTATGGAAACCACTTAGAGTATTTAAATCTCATTTATTCAATATAATAATCTAACTTGTACATCTTTTTGCCCATCGCTGCTTCCTTGCCGTGGCGAGCTGCCATAGATAATCAATAATTACCAGAGCCGAACAATCCCGCTCGGATACACATCCACGATGTAATAAAGCAATTCGGAAACATCCCCTTTTCAATCAAGCTACATAGTCCCGTAAATAGCGGGGCGTTGCCCTTACCCGTTCACTACGTCGTGGACCCCGATTAATATCTACAGAGCTTCTTAAGTCTTCATAGTTGATACTTGTTGATGATTCTGATGCTGCATTTGATGCTGACGCTATGGATTGCTCAATTGTGAAACCTGCTGACTCATTATAGTGAGGTTGATGATGCACCAACGGAGGCGCAGTCGAATTTGTAGACATTGCAGTCACCTCCAGCCTGTGTTCAGCATCTGAAGACATTCCAGTAAAAGGCCTGATGTGAACTCTATTTCTTCTGTATAATTTATCTCCAACCTTGACCACAAATGACCTATCATTTATGGATTTAGTGACCTCACCAATAGTCCATTTATTACTAATCTCAGGCTGAAGCTGGACCATCACATTCTGACCAACACATAATACGGCCTTCTCCACAGTACCTCTATCAAAATGTTCCTTTATCTTCTCCTTTCTTTCTTTGATATTTTTTGAAACATTAGCAACAATGGCTGGCTTGAGATGCTTCAGTAGGCAAGGTAACCCAGTCCTGGTCCGCCTAGAGTACAATTTCTGGACAGGACTTGTATCATCCATCTGAATTGGAATATTCCGTTGATGAAGTAAACAAAACCATAGGTCCTGTTTAGTTTCTAAGCTCTGTATTACCAATTTCTTAGCTATTTTCACAGCTGCCTCAGCTTTCCCATTTGAAGCTGGATAGTGAGGAGATGAGGTAACATGCTCAAAGTTCCATTTATCTGTAAATAACCTGAAGTGCTCATTTACAAAATTAGTAGCATTGTCCGTACAGACTTTCTGGGGTATTCCATGTCTAGCAAAATTCTTCTTACAAATCAGGATTAGTTCACTTGCTGTAAGGGTCGAGAGTCGATCCAACTCAAAATAGTCTGAGTAATGGTCTACTGTCACAAGAAATTTTAAATCTCCCACTGAGAAAACATCCATAGAGATATATTGAAAAGGATATTTAGGAACTTCATGACTAATAAGTGGCAAGCTTTGCTGTGACGGAGCATGAGCTGCACAAAATGAACATCTTTCCAAATAGCTTTTTAGATCCATAGACATACCAGGCCAAAACATATTCCCTCTCGCCAGTCGTAAAGTGCTAGCAAAACCGTTGTGACTGACATGTACTTTTTGTAGCATTTCACTCCTTAAACTTTCTGGAATAAGTACCTGATTATTTCTACATATTAAACCTTCTGATGTGGATAATTCATGTCTGAATTTGTGAAATACTCTAAGATCTTGAGGTATGTCTGATATGTACCTTGGAAATCCTTTAATGATATACACAATTAATTTTTGTAAGTTTGTGTCTTCATTTGTGGCTTTTTTTATTCTCTCAATAAGTTTATCTGAAATTTTTAGATACCTGACTGAAGAAACTTTGCTTATTAGCTTGTAAACTTTCTTCTCTGATAGTTTGCTTTCCAAATCATAATCTTCTGCACCTTCAGTGATAGGAGCTCTTGATAAGGTGTCTGCCACATTGTTAATCTTACCCGGTATGAACTCTAGCTGAACATTATACTTTTGAACTGTCAACAACATCATTTGCAATCTTTTAGGTGCCTCTACAAGTGGTTTATTAACAATGTTGATGAGTGGTCTATGATCAGTTTTGATAATAGTCTTGCAACTGCCAGCAACATATTGATTAAATCTTTTACATGCAAATACTACAGCAAGCATTTCTTTTTCAATCTGGGCATATTTCTTTTCTGTTGCAGACAAACATCTTGATGCAAAACTTATGACATTATTGTCCTGATAAAGAGCTGCTCCAAGACCAAATTCACTTGCATCACATTCGATAACCACCTCTTTGTTAACATCAAAATATTTCAGTGTTGGTAGACGGCTTATGACATCTTTTAAATGCTGAAACTCTTCTTCAACTTTCATGGTCCATATAAATTCCACATCTTTTCTAGTTAGTAGTCTAAGATTTACTGCTTTAAAACTAAGATTATCAATAAATTTACTCAGATAGCCAATCATGCCCAAAAATCTAAGCACATCCTTGCCACAAGTTGGAGTGGGCATATTCCTTATAGCTTCGACCTTAGATTGATCTACTTTTAAACCTTCATTGGTTAGGACATGGCCATAAAACTTTGCTGAAGTTTGTAGTAAATTTACTTTATCTTTATTCAACTTACAATTCACTTCACGAAGCCTTAGAAGTAGTTTCTCAAATTTAGTATTATGATCTGTAACAGCCTCTTCAATAGTATCACCAATTCCATATATTAAAATGTCATCAGCTATGACTTCTATTCCTTTTAAGTCCTTAATGAGACTGGTGAGTCTTTGTTGAAAAATCTCTGGAGAAGAACTTAACCCGAACGGGAGACGCAGCCATCTGTAACGACCAAACGGTGTCCAAAATGTAGTAAGCTTACTGCTTCTTTCCGAGAGGCGACATTGCCAGAACCCTTTCTTTGCATCCACAGTACTAAATACTTTGGCTTTACTTAGCTCAGGTAACATTTCATCTAGTGTAGTGAATTGAAAATTTGGTCTTTTAAGAGCTTTGTTCAAGGGAATGAGATCTAAACATATTCTAAATTTATGATCACGGCTGACTATCAGAATATTGCTTACCCATTCTGTGTGCTGTATCTCTTTGGCAACAATTCCATCCCGTTCCAAGGTATCAAGTTCCTCACGTAGCTTCTCTCTTAGACATACTGGAATGCGACGTGCTGGCTGTATACGTGCTGGAACTGTTTCATCTATTTCTAGAGTGACCTCTCCTGGCAAGCTTCCATGCCCCTCAAACACGTCACTGTATTTTTGTATGATATTTAATGTTTCTGTGCGGTCAAGCTGGTTTGATACAGTGACTTTATCACAGTATTTAATAAAACCCAACACTACGCATGCTTTTTCTGACAAGAGTGGTTCATGATCGATGTCCACAATATGGAATTTTATTTTAAAAATGTTTTTCTGATTGGTTTTAGTTCTGCATTCGAAAAGAGCAGTCCCTAAATTTGGTATGTTTGAACCATTGAAACATTTCAACTTCTGATATGCAGGGGTCAATGAATTCAAGTCATCCTTACCACTGATTTTTTTATAGAAATTGGCCCCCATGACACATACTTGCGCTCCTGTGTCCAGTGTGCAATAAAGCTCGTTCCATTTGTTTGCATCAGTTTTAAAGAGCAGGGGTGCTTCCTTGTGGATGTAGCTGAAACTAGCGGCGGCCGAGCACAGTGTGCAGGGCCGGAGCGCCCCAAGAACAAAAATGTTAATATTCTGCAATAGAAAAAATATTGATTTTTCATGGTTTTTTGTTTATAACTATTGTTTGCACTTTTTTTACAGTTATTTATCGATTGATTATCATACCCTACATATAAATGAACATGATAAAAGATATGTCGTTGCGGAACACGACTTTGTTCCAAGTTTTTTTCGCAATTAAAGAGCGCAAACTCGATTTTTATGTTTTTTGTTTATAACAATTGTTTGCACTTTTTTTTTAAATAATCAATGATTGATTATCATACCCTACATATAAATGAACATGATAAAAGATATGTCGTTGCGGAACACGACTTTGTTCCAAGTTTTTTTCGCAATTAAAGAGCGCAAACTCGATTTTTATGTTTTTTGTTTATAACAATTGTTTGCACTTTTTTTTTAAATAATCAATGATTGATTATCATACCCTACATATAAATGAACATGATAAAAGATATGTCGTTGCGGAACACGACTTTGTTCCAAGTTTTTTTCGCAATTAAAGAGCGCAAACTCGATTTTTATGTTTTTTGTTTATAACAATTGTTTGCACTTTTTTTTTAAATAATCAATGATTGATTATCATACCCTACATATAAATGAACATGATAAAAGATATGTCGTTGCGGAACACGACTTTGTTCCAAGTTTTTTTCGCAATTAAAGAGCGCAAACTCGATTTTTATGTTTTTTGTTTATAACAATTGTTTGCACTTTTTTTTTAAATAATCAATGATTGATTATCATACCCTACATATAAATGAACATGATAAAAGATATGTCGTTGCGGAACACGACTTTGTTCCAAGTTTTTTTCGCAATTAAAGAGCGCAAACTCGATTTTTCATGGTTTTTTGTTTATAACAATTGTTTGCACTTTTTTTTTAATTTTTTAACGATTGATTATCATACCCTACATATAAATGAACATGATAAAAGATATGTCGTTGCGGAACACGACTTTGTTCCAAGTTTTTTTCGCAATTAAAGAGCGCAAACTCGATTTTTCATGGTTTTTTTGTTTATAACAATTGTTTGCACTTTTTTTTTAATTTTTTAACGATTGATTATCATACCCTACATATAAATGAACATGATAAAAGATATGTCGTTGCGGAACACGACTTTGTTCCAAGTTTTTTTCGCAATTAAAGAGCGCAAACTCGATTTTTATGTTTTTTGTTTATAACAATTGTTTGCACTTTTTTTTTAAATAATCAATGATTGATTATCATACCCTACATATAAATGAACATGATAAAAGATATGTCGTTGCGGAACACGACTTTGTTCCAAGTTTTTTTCGCAATTAAAGAGCGCAAACTCGATTTTTCATGGTTTTTTGTTTATAACGATTGTTTGCACTTTTTTTTTCATTTTTTAACGATTGATTATCATACCCTACATATAACTGAACATGAAAAAAGATATGCCGTTGCGGAACGGGACTTTGTTCGCAAGTTTTTTTCGCTATTAAAGAGCGCAAACTCGATTTTTCATGGTTTTTTGTTTATAACAATTGTTTGCACTTTTTTTTTAGTTAATCAACGATTGATTATCATACCCTACATATAAATTAACATGATAAAAGATATGTCGTTGCGGAACACGACTTTGTTCCAAGTTTTTTTCGCAATTAAAGAGCGCAAACTCGATTTTTCATGGTTTTTTGTTTATAACAATTGTTGGCACTTTTTTTTTCATTTTTTAACGATTGATTATCATACCCTACATATAATTGAACATGAAAAAAGATATGCCGTTGCGGAACACAACTTTGTTCCAAGTTTTTTTCGCTATTAAATAGCGCAAACTCGATTTTTCATGGTTTTTTGTTTATAACAATTGTTTGCACTTTTTTTACAGTTATTTATCGATTGATTATCACACTCTACATATAATTAAACATGAAAAAAAATATGCCGTTGCGGAACACGACTTTGTTCCAAGTTTTTTTCGCTATTAAAGAGCGCAAACTCGATTGCCATGGTTTTTTGTTTATAACAATTGTTTGCACTTTTTTTTTAATTAATCAACGATTGATTATCATACCCTACATATAAATGAACATGATAAAAGATATGTCGTTGCGGAACACGACTTTGTTCCAAGTTTTTTTCGCTATTAAAGAGCGCAAACTCGATTGCCATGGTTTTTTGTTTATAACAATTGTTTGCACTTTTTTTTTCATTTTTTAACGATTGATTATCATACCCTACATATAATTGAATATGAAAAAAGATATGCCGTTGCGGAACACGACTTTGTTCCAATTTTTTTCGCTATTAAATAGCGCAAACTCGATTTTTCATGGTTTTTTGTTTATAACAATTGTTTGCACTTTTTTACAGTTATTTATCGATTGATTATCACACTCTACATATAATTAAACATGAAAAAAAAATATGCCGTTGCGGAACACGACTTTGTTCCAAGTTTTTTTCACTATTAAAGAGCGCAAACTCGATTGCCATGGTTTTTTGTTTATAACAATTGTTTGCACTTTTTTTTTAATTAATCAACGATTGATTATCATACCCTACATATAAATGAACATGATAAAAGATATGTCGTTGCGGAACACGACTTTGTTCCAAGTTTTTTTCGCTATTAAAGAGCGCAAACTCGATTGCCATGGTTTTTTGTTTATAACAATTGTTTGCACTTTTTTTTTCATTTTTTAACGATTGATTATCATACCCTACATATAGCTGAACATGATAAAAGATATGTCGTTGCGGAACACGACTTTGTTCCAAGTTTTTTTCGCTATTAAAGAGCGCAAACTCGATTTTTCATGGTTTTTTGTTTATAACAATTGTTTGCACTTTTTTTACAGTTATTTATCGATTGATTATCACACTCTACATATAATTAAACATGAAAAAAAATATGCCGTTGCGGAACACGACTTTGTTCCAAGTTTTTTTCGCTATTAAAGAGCGCAAACTCGATTGCCATGGTTTTTTGTTTATAACAATTGTTTGCACTTTTTTTTTAATTAATCAACGATTGATTATCATACCCTACATATAAATGAACATGATAAAAGATATGTCGTTGCGGAACACGACTTTGTTCCAAGTTTTTTTCGCTATTAAAGAGCGCAAACTCGATTGCCATGGTTTTTTGTTTATAACAATTGTTTGCACTTTTTTTTTCATTTTTTAACGATTGATTATCATACCCTACATATAGCTGAACATGATAAAAGATATGTCGTTGCGGAACACGACTTTGTTCCAAGTTTTTTTCGCTATTAAAGAGCGCAAACTCGATTTTTCATGGTTTTTTGTTTATAACAATTGTTTGCACTTTTTTTACAGTTATTTATCGATTGATTATCACACTCTACATATAATTAAACATGAAAAAAAATATGCCGTTGCGGAACACGACTTTGTTCCAAGTTTTTTTCGCTATTAAAGAGCGCAAACTCGATTGCCATGGTTTTTTGTTTATAACAATTGTTTGCACTTTTTTTTTAATTAATCAACGATTGATTATCATACCCTACATATAAATGAACATGATAAAAGATATGTCGTTGCGGAACACGACTTTGTTCCAAGTTTTTTTCGCTATTAAAGAGCGCAAACTCGATTGCCATGGTTTTTTGTTTATAACAATTGTTTGCACTTTTTTTTTCATTTTTTAACGATTGATTATCATACCCTACATATAGCTGAACATGAAAAAAGATATGCCGTTGCGGAACACGACTTTGATCCAAGTTTTTTTCGCTATTAAAGAGCGCAAACTCGATTGCCATGGTTTTTTGTTTATAACAATTGTTTGCACTTTTTTTTTCATTTTTTAACGATTGATTATCATACCCTACATATAGCTGAACATGAAAAAAGATATGCCGTTGCGGAACACGACTTTGTTCCAAGTTTTTTTCGCTATTAAAGAGCGCAAACTCGATTTTTCATGGTTTTTTGTTTATAACAATTGTTTGCACTTTTTTTTTCATTTTTTAATAATTAATTATAATACCCTACATATAATTGAACATGAAAAAAGATATGCCGTTGCGGAACACGACTTTGTTCCAAGTTTTTTTCGCTATTAAAGAGCGCAAACTCGATTTTTCATGGTTTTTTGTTTATAACAATTGTTTGCACTTTTTTTTAAATTAATCAACGATTGATTATCATACCCTACATAGAAATGAACATGATAAAAGATATGTCGTTGCGGAACACGACTTTGTTCCAAGTTTTTTACGCTATTAAAGAGCAAACTCGATTTTTCATGGTTTTTTGTTTATAACAATTGTTTGCACTTTTTTTACAGTTATTTATCGGTTGATTATCACACTCTACATATAATTAAACATGAATTATTATAACAATTGTTTGCGCACTTTTTTTTTGTTTGTTTTTTCTTTTTTTGTTTGTTTTTTCTTTCTTTTTTTATTATTATTTTTTTATTTTTTTTTAATTTTTTTTTTCATGTTTCAAACATGAAACAATGTATGCTGTCGCGGAACACGACTTTGTTCCAAGTTTGTACCCTATCAAATAGCACGACTTTTTAAGAGCGGCCGATGGCGTTAGCGGTAAGGCACTCGGCTCACGGCAACGTGGATCGAGGGCACGAGTCCAGGCGGTACCACTGGGTTTTTTTCTGAAAAACCTATGTGCCTATTTACCCGCGTATGGGAAAAAATGTATACGGTGAGTGTAGTGAAATGTGAAAATGTAGTGAAAAAGTGAGATTGAGAAAAAGGAAAGATGAAAGGAAGCGTGGATAAGGCACGTAAAAGGGTGATACACGTTAAATCTCACATTTTTAGCACGATTTTTTGTTTAAAAAAATTGTCTGCACTTCCTGGAAAATAATTTATCGATTATTTATACTTTGCTATATTATTTTTCTATATTCTTTGGACACCCGCATTTATTAAGAACTAATTTTTTTTTTTTGATCTGGTTCCATAATCGCGTTCATCTACTGATAACAAAAATTTTACCGATGCTACGTATTCGAATGTGCTTTGTGATCCTAATGGTGGCTTGTAATCAATGGGAATTTTATTGTTGTTGGCTTCTACGTCTGAAATTTCTAAATCGGAAAAATATATATGGCGGAGATGTGATGTGGCTGTTTTCTTCCTTTCCAATTTTTTTTTGTCCATCAACATTCGCGCTATTCCTTTCCTTGCAAAATTCATATCTTTTTCTGTGAATGGACAAAAAGAACTGGATACTAATAAATGTGCCCACGTAAGTACATGGACACCACAATTATTTCCTGATGCTGATTGTTGTGGTATATCATACGGTTTTGCGATTGTCCAAAGGCCCCAGTCAATGGAATTTGAATTATATATATGAAAAGAAATTATATTTTGGAATCCCTCTATTAAGTTTTCTGGTATTTCGAAATTTAGTGAATCTATGTATAAAAATATTTTATGATCAGGGATAATAATTAGAAGTGTCCAGTGACTTGCATTGTGCACCGGAATCAGCCATATATCATATTCTCCAATATTTGTTGCCTTCAACCATTTTAAAAATCCTCTGCGGATTATTTTGTTTTGTATAATATCTGAAGCTATAAACGTTTCGAAGCAAATTACTTTCATATTGTTTAACCGCGCGATATTCTGATATAATAATAATGTAGCATTTATAATATTATCATCTAATTGGCGCCCAATACCTAGAGTCTCAAAACTTCTGTTATTAACAGAAAGACCATACATAAATTTATTTAAATTTGACAGTTCTCCCGGATATTCTAATGTTGGTTTTAGCAGTTTTTTATAAGTTTCAGTCTCTTTATTTATCATTAGGCTTATAGTTTCGTCGTTAGCTTCATGTGATTTCAATATGTCATGTTCGTCTTCATTATTGCTAATTTTTTTGATTTCATTAGAACTTATTGCATTGTAATTTGGGATAGTTTTGTCTATAGCTTTTATTTTTTCATTTGTAAAATATGTGCATCGTCGTTTTTTTCTGTTCCACGATTCTTCGTCGTCAGTCCATTTTATCGGAATATTTTTACGCCTACGTTTTTGTCTTTCTGTCTCTAATGAGGTTTCTCGCTCTCTGATTCGGCCCAATATGTCTTTCTCAATTATACTAATGAAACGCGGTACAGGTATATTTTTTTTCCCCTCACATACATTATTTTTTACAATATTAAACCACGTTTCAGCTGTGGCATTAGAATATCTATAATATTTTTTTTCCCCATCATTTACGCGATGCAACAAAATAGCGGACCACAAAGGAAAAAATGGCATCAGGTATTTTAACAAATAATCCATAATTTGAATATCATAAAATGTATTTTCTGTAGTTTCACTGTTGTGCTCAATTTCCTGTATTTTCTGATAAATTTTCTGAAAAAAAATTTGAAATGGTGATGCAAAACGATATTTATAATGATTTTTATGGTCTTGATTTATGAATATTTGTTCAGTGCTTTTGACAATACATGGATCATCATTAAAAAATTCTTCGTCAATAATGCTGTTTTTCGATTCTATGACTGTTTCGCGATCTTCTATTGAACTTTTTGAAATATCTGTGATACACCGATTTAATTCATCGCTATTCCAAAATTTAGTTCCGAAAATTATGCTACCTTTTTTAAATATATTTTCTGCATCTTTCATAGTGGAACAATGTATCATTTTAGAAATAAAATGTAACAAAATTTTTATATTGTTTTCTTTATTCATACATTTCTTTGCTTTTCTTTTTACCATTGATATCATATGGCTCGAACAAATATGTATTATTGTGAATGAAATAGCTATATCATCATTAACAACTCGATAAGCTATTTCCAAATATTCTGGCATCGACATTAGATTAAATCCATTGAGAATCCCTTGAATAAGGGCAAGGCTAAAGTCGGTTTCTATTTTGTGTACTACCAATGTGCGATTTGAAAGTTTTCTAATTGCATTGTTTACGGTGCTGAGGAAAAAAGAAATGTCTAAAGAACTGTGGGATGTGGAGATGAATTCTGCTATTGGAAGTGGACCGTACGATTTCATTTTTCCGGATAAAGTTAGAGCATAATATAAGGGTTTTTTAGAAATAAAGGGAATATCGGCTATAACACTACCAGTAGCATCTAAATGCAAAAAAATTAACCCTTTTTTCGATAGTAAATGATCTAACTGCCGGGCCGTGAATAAAATAACATAAAAAGGGTAGAGAGATATATTTTGAATGTAACCGGGAAATGAATTGTGGGGCCATTTTTTTGAATACAATTTTTTTTGTTTTTGTAAAAACTGTACAAAATCCTTATCTAAATCGTCTATACAATTGTTTTCACTCGATATTTTTTGTAATAAATGCAAACTGGGAACATCACACAGATTACCTTTTGAAAAAAATTTTTCATCTGCTGCAGCAAAATTTTCTAATTTTACTGAATTCGGCGTTTTCATTCTAAGTTGTATTTTTAGTTTTTCTCGATTTTCGTCTTTAATAAATCTTCTATGATTTTCAATAATGTTATGATTTATATTTTTACTGATTTTAATTTTTATTTCTTTATCTGAAAGTGGATTTATAATCGATTCATTGCATGAAAATGTAAATGTTGCGCATGAACTATTTTTGCACTCAGCAGTTGCTGAGAAATATGTTTTATTATTTTGTTTTTCGGTATAGCATTTGTGGTATTTAAATGAAAGTATACAATGGGGATATTTTTGACGAAAAATTTCATAAAATGCATCTGTCCACCCTTTTTTTAAACGGAGTTTTCCACACCAATATTTTTCCCAAAAGGTTCGCGGAACGATGATTTTATCAATCAAATTACTATTATATTTGATATTAAAGTTATTTCTGTTATCATTTTTATTATTATCTTTATCATTATCATTTACTGTACTATTGTTGGGAATATCAAAATTGTCAAAAGAATTATTATAAAAAGAGTTATTAGTACTACTATTGCTAGGAGAATTATTTACCTCAGAATGATGATTGCAATTATCACTATCATCATTGAAATCGAGATCTATGTTATTAACTTCTTTTGTAATTATTAAATTTTCGTCAGTTTCATTGGTAGTACACATAATATTTGGAGCATCTTCAACAGAAACAGTGCTTTCTGGAGATTGTTGAGATTGTTCATTGTTCCTATATGTATTGTGAACGTTATATTCTATTACTCTCGGTAAATTATTTCGCGTAAAAACGATATTTTGACAAATTACCCGAATTTCATTGAATTTCCGATGGAATAAACGATAACAAGCGCCTGAATATTTTTTAATAGTGATTCGATGGATATTAGCGGAACCGCGTTGATGCAAAATATACTTACTTACCCGTTGAAAAAAACAATTTTGAAGTTTGTAAAAATTTACGTCATTAGAATTTTTAATTTCATCTATGGAACGCTCACCACCTACTTTTAACAGAGCTTCAGATAACTCTTTAATAGTAATTTTCATATTAACTCCAAATGAATTTCGTATATAATCAAAAAAAAGTCTCCGAATACGACACGAAGCTATCGGTAAAATAAGAAAAGCAAATAAACAATAATTAAAGTGAATTATTTTCAGCAAAGTAAGAATGATAAAAACGGAAAAAATATATGAGCAAGTAAGCTAATGAAGACAGGAAATCTCAATAGACAAATCAACGAAAAATGCCAAAAAAAAAAAAACATCCAACAAAAATAACTACAGAAAATCACGTTAATTGAATAATAAAGTTGAAGGTGAAAAAATCACACCAATCTGGTATCTGAATGATGCAGCGAAAAAAGTAATCCAAAAAGAATAACACAGATGTCACAATTATAACATAAGAGGCACGATCAAAGTTTACATGGAAAAATTAGAATAAAATTCAAACAACGCTTAGGAATATCTCGAAAACCGAACAATCCAAAAGAAAGTCGAATGTCCTAGAACTCACGCTCCCGAGTCAGAACAATTAGAGAGGCTCCACTGTAAATAACTACAATGAGAAAAAAAATTGTTTCATGAAGTAAATGTTCTTCCGATGAATTAAATTATTATTTTGAATAGTCGCAATATTTCCTCGAAGTATTATAATATTTCATAAATTCAATATTACTGTCCTAAGATGGTATTTAATGATTGGACCGACTTAGAGCGTTACCACTAAACAACGAGCCGCTCAGAATGGAAACAAACAAATCGTTTACATAAAGCCATCGAGAAACTTTCAGTTCGTTTTTTCAACTTTTTTTGAATATGGCTTTTCAGTATTTCATAGGTGGTATACTCACGTGGTATACCAACACTACGCTCAATATGAATAATAATGGTTTTTTTTTTTTTTTTAAGAAATCTTAATCATAATTTTCCTGTTTAATATTGATACATTTCAGCCTTGAATATAAGTTCATAATCTTCTAGGAAGCTAATGTTAAAAATATTTGAATTTTTAGGAAACAAAATATTATTTGATAGTTTGAAATGTACTGATTTATTTATTTGAATCACTTTTTCGGAACGAAAAAAATCGTTTTACTTCCACAAATAAATCATTTGATTAAATGAATGTCAAAAGTATAAATTCATTTAAATGGTGAATACATATAATACAATAGGTTTTTTTGGACAAATATCAAATGAATTCAATGAATGTATATTATTGACATAATTTTGATACTGTTCCTTTTATGTCATATTTAATTTATAAACAGAAAATCTTTCTTTGCCACTATTCAAATAAAATTTCATTGATTTGAGTCAGACGTCTAAGAAATAGCTAAATTTTGTATCTCAGTGTATATGAAGAGTTGTTTACATATTACAAATAAAAATACGATTGCATAGAGATTTCATGCACGTAAATTAGAAATAAGGGCTTAGCGAATTCTTTTGGAGGTGACTGAACCGCCCATTTACCATTGTAAGCATGAAACCATAAAAATAAAAAAACGCGCTATTTAATAAAGTCAAAAAATTGGAAGATAGATGTGCTCCGCAACGAAATATTGTTTTTTCAAATGTATTGTATAAACAAATTGAAATTTCATCGATGGATAATTTCTAAAAAAGTGTGAACAATTGTTATAAACAAAAAACCATGAGAAATCGAAAATCGCGCTATTTAATAGCGAAAAAATCTTGGAACAAAGTCGTGTTCCGCAACGGCATATCTGTTTTCATGTTTAATTATATAATCAATCGATAAATAATTGTAAAAAAAGTGCAAACAATAGTTATAAACAAAAAACCATGAAAAATCGAGTTTGCGCTCTTTAATAGCGAAAAAAACTTGGATCAAAGTCGTGTTCCGCAACGGCATATCTTTTTTCATGTTCAATTATATGTAGAGTATGATAATCAATCGTTAAAAAATGAAAAAAAAAGTGCAAACAATTGTTATAAACAAAACCCATGAAAAATCGAGTTTGCTCTTTAATAGCGTAAAAAACTTGGAACAAAGTCGTGTTCCGCAACGACATATCTTTTATCATGTTCATTTATATGTAGGGTATGATAATCAATCGTTGATTAATTTAAAAAAAAGTGCAAACAATTGTTATAAACTAAAAACCATGAAAAATCGAGTTTGCGCTCTTTAATAGCGAAAAAAACTTGGAACAAAATCGTGTTCCGCAACGGCATATCTTTTTTCATGTTCAATTATATGTAGGGTATTATAATTAATTATTAAAAAATGAAAAAAAAAGTGCAAACAATTGTTATAAACAAAAAACCATGAAAAATCGAGTTTGCGCTCTTTAATAGCGAAAAAAACTTGGAACAAAGTCGTGTTCCGCAACGGCATATCTTTTTTCATGTTCAATTATATGTAGGGTATTATAATTAATTATTAAAAAATGAAAAAAAAAGTGCAAACAATTGTTATAAACAAAAAACCATGAAAAATCGAGTTTGCGCTCTTTAATAGCGAAAAAAACTTGGAACAAAGTCGTGTTCCGCAACGGCATATCTTTTTTCATGTTCAATTATATGTAGGGTATGATAATCAATCGTTAAAAAATGAAAAAAAAAGTGCAACCAATTGTTATAAACAAAAAACCATGAAAAATCGAGTTTGCGCTCTTTAATAGCGAAAAAAACTTGGAACAAAGTCGTGTTCCGCAACGGCATATCTTTTTTCATGTTCAATTATATGTAGGGTATGATAATCAATCGTTAAAAAATGAAAAAAAAGTGCCAACAATTGTTATAAACAAAAAACCATGAAAAATCGAGTTTGCGCTCTTTAATTGCGAAAAAAACTTGGAACAAAGTCGTGTTCCGCAACGACATATCTTTTATCATGTTAATTTATATGTAGGGTATGATAATCAATCGTTAAAAAATGAAAAAAAAAGTGCCAACAATTGTTATAAACAAAAAACCATGAAAAATCGAGTTTGCGCTCTTTAATTGCGAAAAAAACTTGGAACAAAGTCGTGTTCCGCAACGACATATCTTTTATCATGTTAATTTATATGTAGGGTATGATAATCAATCGTTGATTAACTAAAAAAAAAGTGCAAACAATTGTTATAAACAAAAAACCATGAAAAATCGAGTTTGCGCTCTTTAATTGCGAAAAAAACTTGGAACAAAGTCGTGTTCCGCAACGACATATCTTTTATCATGTTCATTTATATGTAGGGTATGATAATCAATCGTTAAAAAATTTAAAAAAAAGTGCAAACAATTGTTATAAACAAAAAACCATAAAAATCGAGTTTGCGCTCTTTAATTGCGAAAAAAACTTGGAACAAAGTCGTGTTCCGCAACGACATATCTTCTATCATGTTCATTTATATGTAGGGTATGATAATCAATCGTTAAAAAATGAAAAAAAAAGTGCAAGCAATTGTTATAAACAAAAAACCATGGCAATCGAGTTTGCGCTCTTTAATTGCGAAAAAAACTTGGAACAAAGTCGTGTTCCGCAACGACATATCTTTTATCATGTTCATTTGTATGTAGGGTATGATAATCAATCGTTGATTAATTAAAAAAAAAGTGCAAACAATTGTTATAAACAAAAACTATGAAAAATCGAGTTTGCGCTATTTAATAGCAAAAAAAACTTGGAACAAAGTAGTGTTCCGCAACGGCATATTTTTTTTCATGTTTAATTATATGTAGAGTGTGATAATCAATCGATAAATAACTGTAAAAAAAGTGCAAACAATTGTTATAAACAAAAAACCATGAAAAATCGAGTTTGCGCTATTTAATAGCGAAAAAAAACTTGGAACAAAGTCGTGTTCCGCAACGGCATATCTTTTTTCATGTTCAATTATATGTAGGGTATGGTAATCAATCGTTAAAAAATGAAAAAAAAAGTGCAAACAATCGTTATAAACAAAAAACCATGAAAAATCGAGTTTGCGCTCTTTAATAGCGAAAAAAACTTGGAACAAAGTCGTGTTCCGCAACGGCATATCTTTTTTCATGTTCAATTATATGTAGGGTATGATAATCAATCGTTAAAAAATGAAAAAAAAAGTGCAAACAATTGTTATAAACAAAAAACCATGAAAAATCGAGTTTGCGCTCTTTAATAGCGAAAAAAACTTGGAACAAAGTCGTGTTCCGCAACGGCATATCTTTTTTCATGTTCAATTATATGTAGGGTATTATAATTAATTATTAAAAAATGAAAAAAAAAGTGCAAACAATTGTTATAAACAAAAAACCATGAAAAATCGAGTTTGCGCTCTTTAATAGCGAAAAAAACTTGGAACAAAGTCGTGTTCCGCAACGACATATCTTTTATCATGTTAATTTATATGTAGGGTATGATAATCAATCGTTGATTAACTAAAAAAAAAGTGCAAACAATTGTTATAAACAAAAAACCATGAAAAATCGAGTTTGCGCTCTTTAATTGCGAAAAAAACTTGGAACAAAGTCGTGTTCCGCAACGACATATCTTTTATCATGTTCATTTATATGTAGGGTATGATAATCAATCGTTAAAAAATTTAAAAAAAAGTGCAAACAATTGTTATAAACAAAAAACCATAAAAATCGAGTTTGCGCTCTTTAATTGCGAAAAAAACTTGGAACAAAGTCGTGTTCCGCAACGACATATCTTCTATCATGTTCATTTATATGTAGGGTATGATAATCAATCGTTAAAAAATGAAAAAAAAAGTGCAAGCAATTGTTATAAACAAAAAACCATGGCAATCGAGTTTGCGCTCTTTAATTGCGAAAAAAACTTGGAACAAAGTCGTGTTCCGCAACGACATATCTTTTATCATGTTCATTTGTATGTAGGGTATGATAATCAATCGTTGATTAATTAAAAAAAAAGTGCAAACAATTGTTATAAACAAAAACTATGAAAAATCGAGTTTGCGCTATTTAATAGCAAAAAAAACTTGGAACAAAGTAGTGTTCCGCAACGGCATATTTTTTTTCATGTTTAATTATATGTAGAGTGTGATAATCAATCGATAAATAACTGTAAAAAAAGTGCAAACAATTGTTATAAACAAAAAACCATGAAAAATCGAGTTTGCGCTATTTAATAGCGAAAAAAAACTTGGAACAAAGTCGTGTTCCGCAACGGCATATCTTTTTTCATGTTCAATTATATGTAGGGTATGGTAATCAATCGTTAAAAAATGAAAAAAAAAGTGCAAACAATCGTTATAAACAAAAAACCATGAAAAATCGAGTTTGCGCTCTTTAATAGCGAAAAAAACTTGGAACAAAGTCGTGTTCCGCAACGGCATATCTTTTTTCATGTTCAATTATATGTAGGGTATGATAATCAATCGTTAAAAAATGAAAAAAAAAGTGCAAACAATTGTTATAAACAAAAAACCATGAAAAATCGAGTTTGCGCTCTTTAATAGCGAAAAAAACTTGGAACAAAGTCGTGTTCCGCAACGGCATATCTTTTTTCATGTTCAATTATATGTAGGGTATTATAATTAATTATTAAAAAATGAAAAAAAAAGTGCAAACAATTGTTATAAACAAAAAACCATGAAAAATCGAGTTTGCGCTCTTTAATTGCGAAAAAAACTTGGAACAAAGTCGTGTTCCGCAACGACATATCTTTTATCATGTTCATTTATATGTAGGGTATGATAATCAATCGTTAAAAAATTTAAAAAAAAGTGCAAACAATTGTTATAAACAAAAAACCATAAAAATCGAGTTTGCGCTCTTTAATTGCGAAAAAAACTTGGAACAAAGTCGTGTTCCGCAACGACATATCTTCTATCATGTTCATTTATATGTAGGGTATGATAATCAATCGTTAAAAAATGAAAAAAAAAGTGCAAGCAATTGTTATAAACAAAAAACCATGGCAATCGAGTTTGCGCTCTTTAATTGCGAAAAAAACTTGGAACAAAGTCGTGTTCCGCAACGACATATCTTTTATCATGTTCATTTGTATGTAGGGTATGATAATCAATCGTTGATTAATTAAAAAAAAAGTGCAAACAATTGTTATAAACAAAAACTATGAAAAATCGAGTTTGCGCTATTTAATAGCAAAAAAAACTTGGAACAAAGTAGTGTTCCGCAACGGCATATTTTTTTTCATGTTTAATTATATGTAGAGTGTGATAATCAATCGATAAATAACTGTAAAAAAAGTGCAAACAATTGTTATAAACAAAAAACCATGAAAAATCGAGTTTGCGCTATTTAATAGCGAAAAAAAACTTGGAACAAAGTCGTGTTCCGCAACGACATATCTTTTATCATGTTCATTTATATGTAGGGTATGATAATCAATCATTGATTATTTAAAAAAAAAGTGCAAACAATTGTTATAAACAAAAAACATAAAAATCGAGTTTGCGCTCTTTAATTGCGAAAAAAACTTGGAACAAAGTCGTGTTCCGCAACGACATATCTTTTATCATGTTCATTTATATGTAGGGTATGATAATCAATCATTGATTATTTAAAAAAAAAGTGCAAACAATTGTTATAAACAAAAAACATAAAAATCGAGTTTGCGCTCTTTAATTGCGAAAAAAACTTGGAACAAAGTCGTGTTCCGCAACGACATATCTTTTATCATGTTCATTTATATGTAGGGTATGATAATCAATCGATAAATAACTGTAAAAAAAGTGCAAACAATAGTTATAAACAAAAAACCATGAAAAATCAATATTTTTTCTATTGCAGAATATTAACATTTTTGTTCTTGGGGCGCTCCGGCCCTGCACACTGTGCTCGGCCGCCGCTAGTTTCAGCTACATTCCTTGTGGCCACTGGAGTTTGTGCGTATCTCTGATATTATGACGTTGTCACTATCTGAGTCATTTTCCACATCAATTGTTTTTACTGACTTCTGTTTTTTCTTGCACACTTTCATGAAATGATTCCTGCCACCACATTCTTCACATCTCTTGCCCCAAGCTGGACAGAGCTTTTTATCAAATACATGTGTCTGCGCACAAAACTTGCATAATCTCCTAACAGGTTCTTTTGAATTTGCCTTTTTAACAGTGATCTTATTAACCTCCTCTTCCTTTTGCACACTTGAAACATGCATCGATGCTCTTTCAGCAGATCTGCAAAAATTTGTGGCTGAATCTAGTGTCAAACTTTCTTGACGAAGTAGTTCCTTCATAACGTTTCTATCTCGAATACCAACTACAACTCTGTCTCGTAACAATTCATCACATATAGATTCCGGGTAATTGCAAGGTTTGATCAATTTTCGGAGTATTAAAAGGTAATCATCAAAAGACTCCTCAACCAACTGACTCCTTATGTTGAAAATATATCGAGAGTAAATGACATTGGCCTTCTTAATTATTTCTGATTCAATCTTCTTAAAAATTGTATTCTCATTTTTTTTTTTCACTAACCGATAGGTTGAAATCTAAGTATTTTCTCATAGCGGCATTGCCGATCGCGTTAAGAAGTATCCCGGCCTTGATTTCTTCTTTGTCTGAAGCCCATTTGTTCATACCTGTAGCGAGGCAGTAATTCTCCCAACTTGTACGGAAACACTGAAAGTTTTCAAATGGATCTCCAGACTCCACTTGCAGGGGTTGAGGCCACGGGACGCTGACATTGCTCTTAACATCGGATGACCCATACGACGGCATGGCGACGTGTTGAAGTTGTTGTTGCATTAGACCCATCTGCTTTTGCATCGCATCTAAGATATGGGCTTGCTGCTCGAAGAGCTTCTTAAATGACTCTTCCGCCATCTTCTGACACCATGTATGGAAACCACTTAGAGTATTTAAATCTCATTTATTCAATATAATAATCTAACTTGTACATCTTTTTGCCCATCGCTGCTTCCTTGCCGTGGCGAGCTGCCATAGATAATCAATAATTACCAGAGCCGAACAATCCCGCTCGGATACACATCCACGATGTAATAAAGCAATTCGGAAACAAAGTCATTATTTTCATGCTGTAGAGCTTTAGAAACAGGATTAATGATTTCAAATAGTGAAGAAAAATATGTGACAAGCACTAAGAAATCATAACTCTCTAAAATGTTAATTATACTTTTACATTCTTCACGTTCATCTTTTGTCATTTCTGAAATAAAAAGAAAATATTGGGAAGTTTTTATTAATTTTTGCTTATGCACGTTGGCGGCCCCCGTGGCTCGGGGGCCCCGTATAATTGATACGGCAGATACGGCGGTAGCTACGCCCCCGAGTTATACGTTGATTAAAATATAATTCGTGGCCGTAACAAATATATATTTACAGAATTGGTCGAGGCTCTTGGCTATTAAACCATTGGCTGACACGACTATCGGCACAATGATCCCTGAGTCCACATCCCACATATCGACAACCTCGCGACTCTCAACCGCAACCGCAACCTCTCGGCTTTCACGAGATTCTCATCATGCGGGATGATTATGTCAACAATCATTGCGCGCCGCTCTGATCGATCCACCACCACTATATCAGGCTTATTGGCAACAATAGTCCTGTCAGTGATGATGGATCGATCCCAGTACAATGTGATATTACCATTTTCGAGAACTGGGTCGGGCACATACCTGTAGTACGGCACCTACGATTCCACAAGGTTGTATTTCAAAGCAAGCTGCTGATGGATTATCCTGGCTACAAGGTTGTGTCTATGCAAGTACTCTCCGTTAGCTAGACGAGAACACCCGGAGATAATATGCCTGATTGATTCTCCCGGCTGGTGGCATGCCCGACAGATGTCAACCGTGCCGTCTTTCACAATAAATTTTCGGTAATTGTTCGTCATCATAACTTCGTCCATAATTGCACAGACAAAACCTTCGGTTTCCCCAAAGAGGTCACCGAAACGCAGCCAGGCTACGGACGCTGGTAGATCTACATCGGGCCCATGTAGGACCCGGAAAAAGCGTCCGTGAAGCTCCTTACTCTGCCATACTTCCATGTGATCATTAGTGTCAAGCACTACTGGTTTACGCCAGTTCTCTTTAGCCAAGGAGAGCGGGGTGAGGCCCTTGTCCACTATGACTACATCTCGATGCATCCCCACGTCGGTTTCTAGGAAATATTCCCTGAGACTGCATATCTCGCGATTGTGTAGGGTCTTAGCATTTAAAAACCCTCGACCTCCACACTTTCGCGGGATATACAGCCTCATTACCGATGACCGGGGGTGATGCATTCGATTTGCAGTCACACACCCTTGATAGTACACCGTAGTATGATAGTTGATAGTAGTCCGTACACTACGGACCCTCCTATCAAGGGTGTCAAGTTCAGTCTGAGTCCATTTGAGTATGCCGAAAGAGTACGTCAAAACCGGCATGATCCAACCGTTGAAGGCGCGCACCTTGTTTCCGCCTGATAGAAGACTATTAAGTACTTTTTCAAGCGGCCAAAGAAGCGCTCCTTCAACGATTGCTTCATGTCAGTAACATTAATCCCTAACGCTTCCGACTTACCCAAATACTTATAGGTTTCGGATGCGGAGAGGGCTCTAAGGTTTGAGGAATCCGAGAGTTGAATTCCCACGGATTCCACAATCTACCCTCGCTTTACATGCATGACCGCACATTTGTCCACACCAAATTCCATCCTTATGGCGCTACTGAAAGTTTGAGTTACTTTCAGTAGTTCCATCAGTTGCAAATTGTTGGGGGCAAAGTGTTTTAGGTCATCCATGTAGAGGAGGTGCGATATAACCTGACCACCTCTCCTCAGCCGATAGCCTAGACCTGAATCCTCCAGCAGTGTACTTAGAGGATTCAAGGCTAAGCAGAACCAAAGTGGACTCAAACTGTCACCCTGAAATATGCCTCGCTCAGTCCTTATCGGTTCGCTATTCCTCTGAATATTTTGACATCCTGGATAGCGAAGGACCGTACTCCATTGCTCAATACACGACATCAGGAAGGTGCGCAGAGTTGTATCTACTTTATACAACTATAACACCCTCATGAGCCATGTATGTGGCACCGAGTCATAGGCCTTCTTATAATCTATCCAACATGTCGACAGATCCTTTCGGAAACGACGAACCTGTTGGCTAATGGCCATATCAATGAGGAGTAGCTTCTTAGTACCGCGGGACCCATTCCTACATCAGTTTTGAGACGCAGACATGATGGAGTTGGTGTCTATATGTTTGTAAATTTTAGTTCTCAAAATGGATGTAAGAACTTTATAGATCGTCGGTAAATACGTGATCAGCCTATAATTTTTGGGTTCCATGGTACTACCTGATTTATGGAGCAGGTGGGTAATTCCTGTCGTTAGGAACTGTGGTAGCGAACCAGACTCTAAAGCAGTCTGGAACTGAGATGCCAAGCGAGCGTACGACCTTGAAAACCATTTAATCCAAAAGTTATGCAGCCCGTCCGGTCCTGGAGACTTCCAGTTAGGCAAACGGACGAACTGCACGAGCTACATCTTGGGGGCAGATGGTGATAGCCCCCATTTCTGGTATTGGATCGAAGGCTCGCTCGACTTCCCGAGTCCAATCACCTTCGGTGTGACTGACAGGCACCGACCAGATATTGCGCCAAAAGGAACACAGGTCATCATCATTCGGTAGGCACGTCTCAGTCACACCTTGGTCCGGTCGTTCCCAACCCCTATAAACCCATTTTTACAATTATTATTATACTGATTTTTATTGGTTCCGTACCTACAGGGTGCCAACGGGAACCTATTACTAAGCCTCTGCTGTCCGTCCGTCTGTCTGTCTGTCAATGTCTCATGAACCGTTATAGGCACATAGTTGAAATTTTTCGAAAATGTGTATTTTCGATTGCCGATGTGATTTTTTATCGCATATTATAACGGTGGTACGAAACCTTTCGTGTGCGAGTCCGACTTGCACTAGGCCGGTTTTTTTTTAACTGAACAGATACCTACCTGTGCTGCTGGGGAGTTTGTTGCGCCACTTCTTTTTCCCAGCGAAAGCACTAGGAAATGGTGAAGGTCCGGCGTTTTTGGGGACTGTCTTATGTAATTTTGACGTTCGAAAGTGCAGATTCTTAGCTTAATTTCAATAAAATTACTTTTAATTTGTTTTTTTTACTTTCTGTTGACTTTTTTATCCAAACTGTAGAAACAACATCACATTGCATTTATTTCTATAAATAAGTACTTAAGGGGAAGCGCTAAGGTAGCCCGCGAAATTCAAATTTTCTTACGTTTTTTGCAATTTGCTGGTCAGCATTAAGTTGTACGTTGATTAATATATGAATCGCGGCCGTAAGAAATATGTGTTTACAGAATTATAATCATTAAAGTCATCAACACAACTCTCTAAGACCACGTAAGTCCAAAGAATGATGATTTCATGAAACAGTTATTCGTAATTTAGTTATACGTAAGAAAATTTGAATGTCGCGGGCTACCTTAGTCCTTCCCCCTTAATCTGGCAACGCGCAAGTAATGCTTCTGGCATTGCAAGCGTCTAATAAGTTGCGGTACCTACACACCATCAAGCGGGCCGCATGCTAGTTTGCCACATTAGTGGTATAAAAAAGTCAAGTAAATTTTTATGACCTTAGGGTGACTTTATAGATAAAATTTTGGGGGTCGCTGCTACGCGTGCTAGTGTACCTTTTCTGCTAGTGTACCCCAAGTGAGCACTGCCTCGTCTGGTCGTGGAAGGTTACATAGATATAAAAGTACTCTGTGGAATGATCAAGGAGGTTTAAAATTTAAACCTCCTTGGGAATGATTCACGAATGACAGCCGGAACCGCGTGCTTTCCGTGGCACTGAGGGGTCTCGGTATGTAAAGATGGGCACCCATCCACAGACTAACCGCGGCAAGCGTAGCTTATTATTTAGCCACTGGCCCCTTCCGTCGTCCCGTCGTTTATAAGATTTATACTTAGTATTTTATTTTTTCCTTTGGCTACTTCGTATCATAAAAGACTTATTAAAAAAAAAGACCTAGTAGAGCTGGTCATATTGCCATTCTAAAAAAAAACCATTTCTAATTACATCTTTACTCTATGTAAATAGGAACCTAGCAACATTAGCTGTCAGATGAAAAAAACAATGTGTCTGTGAGTGTGAGTGATAAGTAAAAATATGGTGAAGTCTAAAAGTTGATAGACCTTTTATCAAACGTAATTCAATAAAACCTCAAGTTATAATTTATTACTTTGACACACACCAACATTCAGATCACCAAAATGAACGATGTTGAGAAACGGCAGTCCCGACCTGAAAAGGAGACAATACACTCGGGACACTTCATGGTGTCACATTTTGAAGCTGAAGCCCAAGACGACTTTGACGACTTGGTCACGGTTCCCGAAGAAGATGAGAAACAAAATGTTCAAAAAGTCACAGCTGTGACCACCTATACGATGCCCGGGACGATGATACCATACACGCCTGATACTGAGGAAAGTATTCAGCATCAACAACTTTCTATAGAGATATCTCTAACTAAGTTATTCAAATGTATGACTTTGGCTTATAGGTGAGTCTTTACAAATTTATATTTACATATGTGATTAAAGAATAGACATACTGTAGCTGTTAATTGGCATTGATGTTTTCCTGGTACATGTTTAGTTAGTTGAACATGCCTAACTTAAGATTCTAGTCGCTGTTGTTGCATGGTTATCTAAATCATAAACATGTTTTTCTACTGTGCTTGCCTCAACTATTATTACAAGATAAGAATAACAATAATTACTTCAAAAGATATAACATTTTAGTTTCAATTTGTAATCTCTGCTTCAATTTGGCAAATTGGAGTTTTTATATTTTAACTATAATTTTATATCAAGTTATTAAGATAATTACATATTTATAATAATATCAAACATCAAAGTGAAGCAGTGAAGCATCAAATGTTCTCTAAAAATTAAGGAAACAGTATGTTTCCATTGGGTTTAGCACTCAAAGATAAGAGGAGGTCATCATAGTCAGTACAAAAGACACAGGTCATATACTGAGATAACTCAGTCTATGAATACTTACTTACTTTTCAATAATTTACTTTTGATTTTATTTAGCGTTAGTGTTATTCTCCAGTATTTTTGTTTTCTGTAGTTACATAAATACCTGATGAATGAACAATCATTAAGCTGACATACTCCTTTCTCTTGATACTGCTTTATTATGTGATATTCTGTTGATACCTACTTATACAATGATTGAATCTGTAAACATATTAACATGCTTTGCACTACAAATGGTTGTATCAAGTTTATAAATAAATTAATTTGCATGATGCTTGTGTAATATTGATATGTTTGTTAAAAGCCGATCAGATTAGATTTATATAATTTTCAAGCTGTTCTATTTATGTGGCTCATCTGTGCTTATAGAATTTGGATAAGTAGTTCTTGAGTATTAAGCACATTAATGGACTAACAGATATTGTATTTTAAACATAACATCACACCTATCTCTCTGTAGGGTTAGGCAGAGGTGTACTTATAATACAGTTGTAAGTAAAGGATGATATTTGGACTAGTTTATATTTAAAAAGTTGTAGGAATTTCCTAAAGTAATAGAAGTCATTAGAAATTTTTGTGGTCAAGCAAAATAGTGTATGGAGTTGACAACAAATATCTGATATAATATGGGATACTCAAACTCATTCCAAGTATGTAAGTGATGGTTAAAATATTAACCATCACTAACATACTTGCAATGAGTGTTGGTTAAAAGGCTATCTGAAAGTATAATAGTCGTTCATTCTCAGGTTATTCACCTATTATTTCCATCTGTTATTGCTTAGCAAATAAGACAACAAGTATGTAGTAAGCATTTTACTGGCGAGAAAAAAAGTGCTAAAACCCGAAAATCAAAATTATATAAAAAAAAGGATCATTAGTACAGAACCCATAGTAGTAGTGTTGAATATCAATTAACTAATTTTATCTTTATGCTCGACACCATTACTTGTACTTAATTAATGGTATTGCAAATAGAATGTGGAAGATTTTAAGTAATATTACATAATTATTTACTTATGTAGGTACCACTTTTATATATTTTTTTTAATTTGATATGCAATCAGTTGCAATACTATAAGCAGATGAGTTGAATGAATATGGCGTTTAGGCGAAGAGACCAGTGTCTCGACAGCCTTCTTAGAACACATCCTTATTTTCAGCCTTTTCACTGTTATGGAAGGGTTTAAGGGATCATTGGCCAATGTATTTGGATGAACTTAGAGCCTATCAGCATATTGCCTTTTGAGTTTCTCAATTTCAGTCTGAATAGTGGGAACGCCAAGATATTTCTGGATCTCGTCACCTCTGGAGAACCACGGAGCAATTGTGATGGTACGCAGAATATTGTTTTAGACATGTTAGATGTACATGACGTTGCTCTTACTGGCAGAGCCCCACAGTGGGATTCCGTAGGTCGAGATGGGCTTCAACACGGCGTTGTAGATCAGTAGCTTGTTATCAGTAGAGAGGACAGAGTTTCTACCTATAAGTCAGAGTAGGTTTCGGAACTTGTGATTAATTTCATCCCGTTTCTTCTTAATGTGATAGGTCCAGGTGAACCTTATATCTAAGTTAAAGCCCAGTTATTTTACAATCTCAGTATCTGGCAGAACATCAGTGCCAAGTTTGACGGGAGTTCACGGGATGGCAATTTCCCCTTTTTAAAGCGAATGTGATGTGGTTCAATTTTTGAGCACTTGTCCGGATGCGCCACTTTCTCCTCCATGCAAGGGTCTCGTCTAGTAGGTGTTGGAGCTTATTATTAGCCTGTGCTGACTTCATCACTTGCGAGGTAGGCTATGTCATCAGCGTATGTTGCTACGGTCACGTCTTCAGATACCGGTAAGTCTAAGGTAAATATATTATATATTACAGGGCCGAGTACGGAACCCTGTGGAACGCCGGCTTTAATTTTTCGTAGCGTAGATCTGACATACCTTGTCTTCGAGGACTTCATGATGAGGTAACGAGAATGTGGAAGTTTATCTTTCACTCAGTGAACGCGACGATAGGTCGTGGTGGAGCAAAATGAGAATATAGTGGACTGTATAACAAGTATAATGAAGTATTTAAAAAGAAGTGAAATTACAACGGTCGTCGGTTAAATATGTAAATAAGACAATGATATTAAGATGCGTGAGCGCAGCCGTGCACGAAGGAGAGCAACAGCTGACTGTCGTGGCGTTGTGGCGCGGGGGCCCGCGCTCGGCCGTCGGCCGGCTGACTCCCCGCTGTCCCCGCAACCCTCGTTCACTGCCGCCAGCGCGCGGCGATGTTGAGAGGAGCGCGAGCGGTCTCAACACTCAGTGTCGTGCATTGGTTTTCAGAATAGGTAGGCAGGCACTAGGCCGGGTCTAGTCTAGGCAGACGCGGTCACTAATCAGAAACATGCAACAAAAGTATCTATTACTTAACAAAAAAATAAAGGAGCATTAGTACAGAACCCATAGTAGTAGTGTTGACTATCAATTAACTAATTTTATCTTTATGCTCGAGACCATTACTCGTACTTAATTAATGGTATTGCAAATAAAATGTGGAAGATTTTGAATACAAATAATTAAATAAAGATTTTAAATAGTGGTGTTCCGAATTCTGTCCTGTCTTTTGAAACCCAGAATGCTGCGTTCCATCGCTCTTTGGTCGTGCATTGGTTTTCAGAATAGGTAGGCAGGCACTAGGCCGGGTCTAGTCTAGGCAGACGCGGTCACTAATCAGAAACATACAACAAAAGTATCTATTACTTAACAAAAAAATAAAGGAGCATTAGTACAGAACCCATAGTAGTAGTGTTGACTATCAATTAACTAATTTTATCTTTATGCTCGAGACCATTACTCGTACTTAATTAATGGTATTGCAAATAAAATGTGGAAGATTTTGAATAAAAATAATTAAATAAAGATTTTAAATAGTGGTGTTCCGAATTCTGTCCTGTCTTTTGAAACCCAGAATGCTGCGTTCCATCGCTCTTTGGTAAACTCCAAGGCGGAACTTTTGCGACTCGGTGAGCGACCAGGTCTGAGCACCGTAGGTTAAGACGGGCAGGATACACATGTGTACATGTAAAATGGGCTTGTGTTTAGCTTTTCAGTTTTTTTAACTTATGTTTTTTTTACCGCAGTCGGGTTTTTTTATTACTTTTTTAATCAGAATGGACTAGAGGTAGGGGATTAAACCTGTTTGATACTGCTAAGGGAGTGCTGTTTGGTCGAGAATCGCTAGTTCTTTTCCGCTTCTTAGTACCTGGCACACTGCCAGGGTGGTGGGGGCTTGCTGGGTGGATGGGTTGTCAGTTAGATCCACTATATGTCTCTTGATTTTAATTCTGGTTGGTCAACTTCAGGTTTAGATATATCGCTTAGGGAAGCCGAGCGTGGTCAATTAAATAGTTCAGGATGAAATGATTGTTGGGTGAGGGTTTTTCATTTTTTTTTGGTTGAGGTAATTTGATTGGGTTCATTCATATTTGTTCCCACGAGTAGGGTCGAATTAAACGGCCGCTTACAGGGTGACGCCCATCCCTATAAGAAGGCGCAAGTCAACTATGTTAGCTTGTCACATCGAGGTTGGTGCTAGGAACTGAAGTCTTTCCAGCCATTCATCATTCATTTTATTGAGATTTTCTTCCTCGCTGTCAAGGCGGTGAAGCCGAGGCCCCCAGCCTCACGAAACATGACCGTAAGGACCAGGTTGTTAAGTTCATTTCCTACCATCAACAAGGACAAGCTTGTTAGGCTTGTTGGTTCAGGGTCTTTACTGCCGCCCGACACACGTGTAGGGTGCATCTTAAATTGGCAGGATGTATGTCCTACGGACGCGAGCAACTTTGTCCCCCTATGTATTACTTAATTACCTAATAACATATAGAATGCACATATGTACTGAGACTTTTATTGTTTGCATAAATTTATTGATTTCATGGCTACATTTTTTCCGGTTATACGCCTAAAAACATGGAAGTCAAAACAAAACATTCCTCTAAAAATTCGCCTTTGTTGAGTTCTGTACATAAAATAACAAAGAAAAAAATAGGTTTAGGTAGGTAATAGGTAATACGGGCTGGTGTCCGCAACTCCACGTCAATGCGCGTATTTTGCGTACGGTTAGGTTTAGGTATCTCTTGGAATCACGGCAATAGAGGTAAAATATTATAATTTATACCTAGTAGTTATAGGTATTAATTACAGCCTATTACAGGAAAACCAAACAATTTCGCCATATTTGCGGCAAGAGTTAGGGATAGTCTTTAGTTACTTTTGTGATGACTGATGACTAAGGACCTCCACACGCCAAGCGCAGTCGGATTGTGTAGCGTTTTATACTAAATCGAAGGTGCAGTCATGAGAAATTATGAAAACAAAAATACCTAGACAAACTGCGCCGTTCCGCACCGCGCTTGGGGCTCCGTACCCGCTTGGGGCTCCGTACTGAGGGGTACGGTACCCTCCAGATTTTCAGTAGTTTTAACTTGTTTTTCAAAACAATTCCTCATTAAAACAAAATAGAGCAATTTTATCTATGAAAGGTCATGGCGATGTCGAGGACATTTTCCAAAATAAGAATATCATTTCACTTTTTCATCGGCCCCTTCCTGTTCAACAAGCTGCTACAGAGAATACCAAAATAAATTAATAAACACAATTACTTTATCCCTCTTGCAACCATCATCATTTCAATCAAAAGACGTCCACTGCTGGACATAGGCCTGATAGGCCTCCCCCAAACACGTGTCTGCATTCTAATATTGCATAAGAATGCATGCGATAATGATGATGAATGCCTATACTAAATCCTTTTCGCGATTTGGTACAATAATATAAGCGCATGAGGAAACACGGATCGATACTCAGAAAAAAAAATACACTCAAAGCATTGCGAAATCAAAATCAGGCGACCAATGAGGCGCGCGAGTGCACGACTTCTAGCTCTAGCCAAAATATGGTCAAATGTTGTCACTAAATTAGATAACTGTACTCCATAAGTTTAGGTAGTAAAATAAAGGTAAACAAAAAACCACGTGACGTGGTTAACCGACTAAACGTAAGGGCGTTTGTGCACTACAAGGAATTTTACCGTCCGGCAGTCCGATTTTTTACGGTCCCATATGGTACGACGTAATAAAAAAATAAAATCGGACTGTCGGACAGTAAAATTCCTTGTAGTGCACAAACGCCCTAATACCAGTCTATTCAGTTGTAATGCTATTGAAGAGTACAACTGTGACGTAGCTTGACAACTGAATAGTTTCACATGGAGTATAACCGTTTCATCACATAATCTAAGTTCTTAATAAAAAAATAGGCAGTCATGGGGACTGCCGACAGAAGTGAAAAATTAAAACTATGAAATAACACCCACAGATATATTGCCCGATTCTAACTTTACGGCGGGTCGGAACATGAGGCGAGTCGCTGTGCGCAGTAACAAATTCACCTGTCGGCGGGGGTGAGGGGTTAGGTACGGCGCAGCGAGTACTGCACTTAAGAGGCGCCCCCTATAGTTTGAATCAGGCTTGTACAGACGCCAGCACATCAAGCTACTACAATCTGTCAAATTTCTTTGATCACTAAATTACCTTTATTACTAAAGCATAAGGTTCAAAGTTGATTGGGAAAATTTTACATTTTCGGATAGCTAGATGTGCTGGCGGCTGTACTAACAATATTAACATGTCTGATGTTGGTGACGCGAACCCATAAGATTTTCCCCTACCAAAAATCGTTCAACGCGCCTAAAAAAGTTTTCACTTCAAAGATGGTTCTTGTGGGACTATGCATACGGTATTATATGAGCATCGGATGACGACACTACGTTTTAATATTGAAACGCATAAAAGTAAGGGCGTGACGATAACGCACAAACGAGATTGACGTCGCAATTACGCCAACAATACCGTGGTCATCTTGCGGTGAGTTATTAAGTTTGGGAGAACAGATTTATCCATCTCATAAAAGCATTCAAATGTATTGCTAGATTCGCTACGACCTATAGGATCTCAAACTCTAAAAAAAATCATCTATCTATCAATCAATAGATACTTGGAACGGGTTGATTGAATTTGATGCGTTATTCTCATTTCAGAGATCGATTTGGTGTAATAGCAATTTGAATTGATCGACGCTCAACGATATGATCAATCCAATCAAACAAGTTCTATTCAACGGCATCCAGTGTGTTAGTGTAATACACCCTAAGAACATTAAAAACCTGTAACTATGAGTGGGCCTACTTAACCGATTGTTAAGCCTATAAATAATGTTATGTAAGAGCGCTTGCCGTAAAGTGCGTTATGCAATAAGTATTCCTTCAAGCCTGTTGAATCCTATAATTGATATCTATATCAAATTTATTGTTACAAATAGCTTTTCTAATTTACCTTCTGCCTTTTATTTGTACAAGCACAGACAGTAGATAAGATAGGCCATGTTTCTTTCTTATCAAACTGTTATTTGCAATAAGCTTAAGATCACATATTGATAGCGATGCTGATAATCAGCTTACCACTTGATTGTCTGACAATTTATTTCCACTGTGCAGCACAGTTTTGTAATATAGTCTACACTTTTGACAAATATTTTTAAATTCTTTTTTTAAACATGACTGTTTTAAATTCGTTCAAAGTAAGAAAGCTTCTTATAAGTTCGAGGACCTTTCTACTTAACATTTTTATGAGAGTTCATTTATCTAACATTATTTTGTGACTGGGGTGACCGCGGAAAAAGCATGGTGAGTTGTTTTTTTTTCTAAATATATTTTATGTTTTGTTTTTCTCAGACAAAAATTAACTTCGCCAAAATGGAATCGTTTTAAAGGTATAAAACTTCGGTGGAAGGACAAGATTCGATTGAACAACGTCATATGGCGGTGCTGGCATATGCAGTGTAAGTGCATTCATTTATATTTAAAAAATTAAAAGCATCAACGATAGGAACATGATAGACATTTTAAGATAAATAGAACAGCCCAAAATTTCTTCTTTGATGACAAAATTCTATTTGCAGAGCTCTTTGACGACGTTTCTTGGTGCCTACGTATTTTTTATGTTACTATGCGGCATGTTCTGTATTAGATTTTTTATAAAAAAGTGACTCATCTCCTCTCATTAGGTGTCTGCGTGATCGGCTTTCCGTAGTTCGGACATACATATAATGTCAGAGTTAGGTGAGAGCTGAGATGCTGAGGTTTCGTTGCTTTAAGTCAAGGCTTATGTTTATTTGTAATCTGATTGCTGAACATGCTGTAATAAATAAAACCTCGGACGGCATGCACTAGAGGTGTGTTAAAAGCAATATTTTGATAATGATGCTGATATGAAATTGGTATAGACGCGTAAGTTTTGGACAAATAATCACTGTCTGGGAAATTGAACACCCTGTTTTATAAAGCTGACAATCCGACAAGTCAAAAAGTGACAATTCGAAAAAAAAATTGTTTAAAACTTGTTTAAAACTTACAGGCGAAAAAATTGTTGTGGTGGAAATTGATAATTTAAAATTCACAAGAAATTGTCTGTTTCATAAAACTTTTTGAGCGATAGGTGACAATTTGTCGTGAAAAACTTGTCAAATCTGCTTTATTAAACAGAAAATTGTCATGACATATTTGTAGAATTGTCCGACAATTATTCTGAAAGGAGCGTTACCCTCTGTGGCGAATTCATATTTTGAATGTTGAAAGTAAGAAAATGTCAATAAAAGATTTTTTACAAAAAATAGTACTTACCTACTTACATCGAGCAGTGAGAGTAGTGATGATGAATACTTGGAACAAATACAAACGAGGAGGCAAGGCCAATCATTTAAAAGCAGAATCAGTTTCTCCTTCTCTATTACAGATTTCTGCTTTAAAGAAAAATTTAGGGTATGTAACTACCGTAGAATATTTAATTAATAAAATTGGCCATTGACTTCGTTATAAGCAGAAACCTAGCACTTACACCCTATAAACAAATTTTATGCGCTTTACATTGGATGGGTTGTAGTTTACAGTACCACGTTATTGATGATGCACATGAGCAGTAAAACAAAACAACCGTACATCAATGCATAAGAAGGGTATGTGGAGCCGAGACTACTGAATTACTCGGAGAATAGGTTCGCTGGCTTGATAATTGTAACCGAATACCAACACTTTACAAGAGGCATAATGGGATACCTAGAATTTGTGGTAATGTGGACGGTACGTTAATTCCAGTTTCCAGTCTTTATTGAAAATACCGAATGCTGTTAATTGTTCGGCTATTTCCTTCTTTTTTTATTTTTGTGTCGTGAGTCAATTGGTCATTAGAGGGGCCCGTGGCTAAACAATAACAGCTGCACAGGTCAATAGATCAGGTTAAGCTACGCTTGCCGCGGGTGGTGTATGGGTGGGTGATCTTTACATACCGTGACCCCTCCGTGCCTCGGAAAGCACGTTAAGCCGTTAGTCCCGGCTGTCATTCGTGGATCTTTGACAGTCGTTACGGGTAGTCAGAAACCCGAAAGTCTGACAACCACTCCTATCAAGGGGTATCGTATTACCAAGTAATTGGGTTGTGGAGTTTAGATAGACAGTCGCTCCATGTAAAATACTGGTATTCAGCTGCATCTGGTTAGACTGGAAGCCGACCCCAACATAGTTGGGAAAAGGCTAGGCTGATGATGATGAGTCAATTGGTCATTAAACTTCCCATAGCGTATATTTCTATTTTCATAAATAAGGCCCAAAATGGTAAGATTTTTGTGCATTTCCATTTTACACGCGATCAAAACAAACAATCGAAGTTGCACTAGTGATTGAATAATTATTTTACTTTGTTCTTCGATCAATAATTGTACTAGATGCCCGATAAGCGCTTCAAAAACGGCCCGAAAAATAAGAGCACAAATACTTTTGTGCTCTTATTTCAAATTAGTATGGTCCAATCATAGCCAACGTTAAGACGTCAAAATGCCTCAGTGCGCGTTCAAAAATTGTGTAAATAACCACCGTAACACCAAGATTTTGGAAGTAATATCTTTTTTTCGGTAAGTTTCTATCATTTAATGTTTTTCATAAAATAATAACACAATTAAATAGTAAATATAAATAAATTAGCAAATATTATGATTGTTTGGCCAATGTTTGCGACAACGCGCCAACTATTTTAGCAAACATCGACTATTGTGGAACAGGGGCATGGAGTGGTGTTATTTTAAATGTTATTTTTGTTTGTAGATTTCCTAGCGACCCATTTCGATGTGCAGAATGGGTATCTATTGTCGCGAAAGAAAGGGGAGAACAATAATATACAAACCTTTTAAAAATTCGACAATATGTTCGATTCATTTTGACAGATTGGACATAACAGGAAACACGCAAAGGCGTAGATTACTAAAAACAGCGGTTCCCAAATTGCAGGTAATTATCATAAAGTATTAAAATAGTTGAAGTAAAATAACGTTTTGAAAAAGAAACCGCTCAAATAAAAATTGATTCCAAAAGACAACTTTATAACAAGCTGAATCTGTTTAAAGGAAATTAAACATACATTACGTTTAAATACACCGATTAACACAATGGTACTATTTTAGTCCTCCTACTTTTTTAAATCGGTTAAAAATATTTGCCACCATACAAAACGAACCTTCGCCTAAAAATATTATATTCTGCAACTCCAATACTTACTGTGTTCTAAGCATTGAAATGCAATACCAAGAACTACGTCTAGTTCCAAAATACAGTAAGCACGAAATTGTCAACAAAATGTTTTTAACCTTATCGCTTAGAAATTAAGTTTCATTTTAGAATAAATATTTTTGTAGTTATTATAAAAATGACTTTTTATTTTCAAGTGACATTTTAAATTTATTGCTTTTAACCTATCTCCGATGACAGAAGGACTTAAATATTTATCATTTGCATT
This sequence comes from Luperina nickerlii, assembly GCA_963855955.1. Taxonomy (NCBI): domain Eukaryota; kingdom Metazoa; phylum Arthropoda; class Insecta; order Lepidoptera; family Noctuidae; genus Luperina; species Luperina nickerlii. The sequence continues at coordinate 14,008,039 of OY979666.1, read as the reverse complement.
CGTAATACAACTTTATGTTAGAGTGTTAAGGTTTATAATAATTTGAAGTTGTTAATATTATTAAACGTTTTTCTACAGTTCGTAGTAAGAAATATAAATGTTTATGTGTGTGCAAACGTGGCCACTTTAGCGACTTACTTTTGTTCCTGATCATTCATCTAGTACTATTATTGATCGAAGACTTTGTTAATATTTTTTTCTATTTTACCCTCATTTAGCTTTTTCATAAAACAAAATTATTTGCAAATAATTATGTCAAAAGTTGACATAATTGTCACCGACAATTTTCAGAAATAATTTGGCTGTAGTTTTTTGACATATGTCGAGTTTTATTAAATGCGTTTTTAAATGTCCAAATATGTCAAGATTTCGCCTGTTGATTTTTAACATTATTTGTTGCTTTTATTATACAGCCTAAGCGCGACAATTCTACAATTTTGTAATTTTTTGACATATTGTATGTCGAATTTTCAGCTTTATAAAACAGGGCCCTTGTACGCTTAGCGCCAAACAGACTGGAGCACCTACACATTGTAGATATAAGATACAGGAGATAACGGTGACCCCAAACTGGACATTAAAATAAAGACAAGGTTGATTTACATTTGATTGCTGCTACCACGGTGATATATTGCGTATTTAGGTACATTAATTTATATACAATAATTTTGTTATGCTGTTTAATTCAGTAATTCATTTGGAGGCCGGTTGATAGGAGTTGAATTTTTTTTTATTGTTATGTTTAAAGTGGTATGAGTTTAGTTCTTTTTGCAATGTTAAGTTTAAATTAATATGAACCGATTTGCATAGTCTCATACATTCGTTTTCTTTGTTATTTATTTTAATTAGGCTATGTAGAAGTGTGCACCCCAGTCAGGGTGTGAGGATAGTGTAAAAGAAAAGTTCTGTAAGGACTTCGATCGTGTGATGATGGATGTGGAAGATAGCGAATAACTGTATATGGGAGGTAATTTTAACGGGCATGTAGGAAGACAAAAGGATGGGTATGATACAGTGCATTGCGAGTGGGGTTACGGAGACCGTAACACTGATGGCATGCTGCATGCTGCTTCGGCCTTACCTGGCAACAACAAATACGTGGTTCTGAAAACAAAATGAGCATCTGATAAATTGTAAGTGATCGCCACGCGACACAAATCGACTACTTGCTAGTTAGACGAAACAGTCTTAAAAGTGTCATAGGAAAGAAAATCTGTGAATGAATGTTGGAAAGAGATGGCGGATTGTATAAGGAGAGTAGCAAAAGATGCGTTTGGAGAATCGAAAGGGAAAGGTATGATAGAAAAGGATACATGGTGGTGGAACGAAGACGTCAAAAGATGCTTAAAGATAAGAAATTTGCTTTTGAAGAACGGCGGGTTGTAGAAAACGAGAGTGATAGTTTGAAAGAAAATTTACAAAGAATGGAAGAGAAAGGCAAAAAAGGCGGTAGCAATTTCGAGGGCTAAGGCGCAGGAGAAGTTGTATGTCTCACTGGACAGCCCTAGAGGCCAGAAGGAGCTCTACCGGATTACAAAAACAAGAGAAAGGAGAACGAGAGATATAATTCACATTAAATGTATGAATGACGACGCTGGTAAGGTTCTGTCTAAAGATGACGAAATAAAAGAACGATGGATTGTTTGTTTTGAACAGCTAATGAACGACGAAGAGAATAAATGGAATGGTGTGCTCAAAGAGCTACAAGTAAATATCGGTTTGGTGAGGCAAATTAGTATGAATGAAGTAAGAAAGGCAGTCCAAGGTATGTATAAAACATGGAATTGTTATGGGCCATCTGGGCCCATAACACCAGATTCACCAGTATAAGTATGGAAGTGTTTAAAAGAAGATGGATGCATGTGGCTGACTTTCTTCTTCAATAAGTTGTTGCATGAAGGAGGGATCCCACAAGAATGGTGCAATAGTTCGTTAGTGATCTTCAAGAATAAAGGTGATGTACAGGACTGCAACAACTATCGAGGGATAAAGCTCATGTCACATAGTATGAAGGTATGGGAGAAAGTAATAGAGGAACGACTACGAAAGGAGAGTGAGATTACCCCAAACCAGTTGGGGTTTATGCCAGGTCGAGGAACAATGAACGTCACTTTTGCACCCCGTCAATTGTACGAGAAGTAAAGACGTGCACAAGAACTTGCACACGGTGTTCATTGATTTGGAGAAAGCGTATGGTAGGGTACCTCGGGATGTGCTGTGGTGGGCTTTGAAAGAGAAAGGTTTGCCCTGAAAGTATGTAGAGTTAATTCGTGCTATGTACAGTCAATCTCGTACCTACGTCCGATCGGCTGCTGGCAGTATCGACGAGTTCAGTGTGGCTGTTGGCTTGCACCAAGGATCGGCTTTAAGTCCTTACCTCTTCCTGTTGATGATGGACGCTCTTACGTCGGACATACAAGAATAGGCAACCTGGTGGATGCTGTTTGTCGGTGACATTGTTTTTATTTTTGTTCTTGTCCGTGAAGATGGACTTGAGATCCAGGGCAGATTGGAGAAATGGCAACAGAAGCTGAAGAATGTTGGCTTGAAAATCAGCAGAACTAAAACTTAATATATGTTCTGTGATTTCGGCGGTTTCTTCAGTTCTGGAGCCTTAGCGCTTGATGGGGTGCGTCTCCCAGACTGCTTCGACTTTCGGTATCTCGGTTCACTCGTGCAAAGCGATGGCGAAGTAGTCGGACGGTTAAGCACAGAATTAACACTGCATGGATGAAATGGCGGCTGGTCACAGGAACAATCTGCGACTCCCGCATTCCCCTTAAACTTAAAGGGAAGATATATAAAATCATGATTAGACCTGAGGGGCAATTCTACTAATTTTAAGAACGTTCACAGTCTGATCTCAGTCTCAATCTGTCAAAAAATACTTCAAATTTCCCTACATTTTGACAAGTTTTTGACATTTCTTTGTCGCTGAGATGAGACTGCGACTAGATTTTGAACGTTTTAAATTACGAGAATTGGCCTTCTGAAGTGTTGTATGGATCAGAACGTTGGGCCACAAAAGAGATGACTGAAAGGCAATTGCATACAGCTGAGATGAGAATGTAAAAGGGATGAGTACATAAGAGGAAGTCTGAAAGTGGCACCGGTAACTAAAAAGTTATGTGGAAATCGGTTGTCATGGTATGGGCATGTGACACGAATGAACGAGGAAAATGTCGTGAGGAGAGTTTTAAGTATGAAGGTATGAATGTCGATGGCTATAAGAGTAGGGGAAGACCAAAGAAACGATGGATGGACTTTGTGAATAATCATATGGTTAGAAAGGGGGTTACTACCGAAAAGACGACTAAAAGAGAAATATGGAGGAAAAAACACTGTTGCGCCGACCCAAAAAAATAAATAAATTGGGATAAGGCAGGAGAATGGTGTAGAAGTTAAGTATAGCAAGCCACGCCCACGTTTCGAATTATTAAAGGCGTGTCGTGTATTACCGTCTACTTATGTAGAAATTTTATCACATTCATATCTGGTTGAGTAATAAATTACGATATAGAAAAGTTTTTCAGATTTATGCGAGGTGAAGCTACGTCTGCGCGATTAAGAATTTACCGATAATGTAGAATATGTAGGGCAAACAATTTATCTAAAATCTATTTCAATTAAACTATCAATATTAAATAGTTGAACAGTGTTTCTCTAGATATTAATGAAACCCAAAGGCACAGAAGGTGGTGTGATGTAATTCATAACAATAAGACAACGATATCGTCTGTTGACACTTTGAACACCGAAGGTGCCGGATATTCTACTATTTATATTATTTTAGTATTTATTATGTGTAATTCAACTACAATTGCATGAATTATATTTACAGTTATAAAGAAACAAAATACATTGGTATGCCAATTCGCTTCCCCGTTAGATGTTGACACGCACGTAAAACCTGAGGTACGAACGAATAATTTTATTATTAATTATTTTTAATATAAAAGTAACGATATATTAAAATAATAAATATAAAATTACATTATTTTTAGGCAACAATACTAGAAGGTAAATATTGGAAACGAAGGGCAGAGGCGGTTATAGCAGAATATAAAAAATGGCGCAAGTTTCATATAATGCGACTCCTTGGAAAGGGAGACACTTCCGCCCAGGATACGGTAAGATACATTTTTGACTACTATATGTTTGTTACTGGAAAATAGGCATAAAGTATAACAAATATGGTTGGTTTTGGTTCAGATATCGGACATGGACACGGTGGAATCGTTCTCGCAGTGCAGCGACCTTGCAGGCAACATGCTCACGGACGAGGACTATCTAAACTTCATGACTGACACACTCTTCTCTACCATCACCAGCCATCAACCCTTCGCCTTCCCCGACTGTAGAGAAATAGGTAAATTGAACATTATTTGAAAAAAAATGGCGAGTTTACATTAAAGAGGAGAGGAGCGGAGCAACAGGAATAGAAAGGCATAAGTTAACCTCTGTTTACATCATAGTATTATTGGTAATAATTCCCATTCCAGTATGTATCTGGATAGATACATACTGGAAGGAGAATTATTCCGCTCCGCCCTTAACAATTTAATATTCTTTCTAATTTTTTGTACCAATAATCGTAATTTACTTATGCTTTCAGCCAGAGGAGCAAGTTTAGCAGACTTCATTCAACCAAGCTTAGGCCCACTGCAACCCAATCTTGATGATTTTATGGACACATTAGAACCTCTTCAGGGTAACTGTCATTTTAAATATTTAATAAGTTATCTATCTACCTGTTTCAGTACTAACGTGTCAGTAAAATGTTTCAGATTTGTTGACGCCCAGATTATTACCGCCAGTGCCAGAGGAATCTGCGTTAACTTCCGAAGATTCGATGTATCGAGGGGGCATTTCCGTGGACACCTACTCTCCACAGAGTTTTATGAACAGCAGCCAGAGCAACACAGCAGCCACGATGCCGACCAGCCAGATGTCTTTACACGGTACCATTTATAGGTTACACATTTCACGAGGACGCCGCGTGAATCTTTTCGCGTCATCCGTATCAATGTCATTTTTATTACCTTCAGTTGTACAAAAACACTTATCTAAACACTATGCAGCGTTACAACTAAAGCAAAGAGTGTTTTCGATGAACTCTGCCACCCAAAGTAAAATTTAACTTGTGTATTGGATGCCAAAAGTGACATCATCATCATATAAGTAATTTTAATCCCCTACTTATAATTCGATTTATTGAATGAAACCTTTGAAGAACAAGTAAATTACTAAACGACACCCCTTTTCTAGGCACAAGCAACAATACTCAAATGATGTCGATGGCAGAACATACAATAAAGAACGAGCAGCAGATGGGAATGTACGACAATAACAGGCTATTTTCCCAGTCCGAACTACAGAACAATATGATGAATGCTCAAGAGATGATATCTTCGTATCAACCCATCAGTTACGAACAACAGAACACTTCACAGTCAGACCAACAAATGCACAATTACGTTGGAAAGTCATCTAGGTTACAATATGTTAATACTCCAAAGATTGTTGCGCAATCTGAACCTTATAAATATAATACAGGTAAGTCGATTACCGAGGGACTGTTGCTTTCGTTGTCCATTTGAAATAAGAAATAATTATATCACGTCTATGTTCACAGGTGTAGTACCGCCTTCACAAACTGCACCAGAAACTGTATCATTGCTGCAGCAACCAATACAAAATTCTAAGTACGCGTCTACTATAGTTATTCAGGGGCGGGGCGGCTACGGGCGAGAGAAGCCGCGACAGAGGGTGTCCCACTACTCGGGGCAGGTGCAAAACAATCAGTATCAGAGTTACGGCCAGGCCATGAGCCAGTCGGGACCACCGTTGTCCCCGCAGGGCTACGAGTCCCGCTCTGTGGGCTCGCGCCAGACGTCGCCGCAGATGCAGTACTTGCAGCCGAGTGCACAGGATTCGTATAAGGGGAAGCCCGTGTCGTCTACGGTGAACCCTCGCTCGTTTAAGATGCCTTCACCGCCGCGGGTGCCCGTCACAGCTTCACAGGTGAGATCTGATGAGTGTTTATTTTTGTAAGAGTGTATTTCGTCAATTAGGATGTCGAGTCTTAGAGCGGTTCTGCACTACATCCGATCCGAATGGATCGGATGTAGTGCAGAACCGTTCTTACCATCGCTTTTGTGTGGACAGTTGTCGTCGGGGGCGAGCTCGAGTGCGGGCGCAGTATCGCGCGTCAATAAGGAGCAGTTTCGCTCGCACAGCCTGCCGCTGGGCTCGCAGCTGAACCCCGACTGGAGCGTGAGCGCGCCTGCGCAGGTCGCACCCGCGCCCGCGCAGCATGACCTGTCCATCGCTAAGCACAACGCGAGGGTATGCGCTTTTACTACATCACATTTCTTGCCAGGACCATCCGGACGGAAAAGTTATTCCCGAGTAAGATCCCCGGAGTAATTGTTCTACATCCTAACAACCACCACTGCTCCCCCCGAGATTGTCCACGCATCGAGCTTGTCAATTTTGAATTGCTGACGTTTTGAAATTACAAATTTGTTATTCAATTTTCCATGGGCCAACTACAAGATTTCCTTTATATTACCCAACAGATGTCTGTGGAACTGAAGAGTGATTTAATCGCTCGTATCCTCGTGCAATGAAATCTCGGCAAACGCTCGAATCATTTGAAATGGTAAGTACGGGTGTACGTGTAACGTACAAAGTTGACAATTTGCAGGCTCGCGAGTCAAACCCCCGCGTCATTCGCATTCGGTCGCGTTCGACGTCGAGCGGCGTAGTGGAAGGCGGGGCTGGCGGGACCGGCGGGGCTGGCGGGGCCGGCGGGGCTGGCGGGGCCGGCGGGGCTGGCGCGGCCGGCGGGCCGGCCGGGCCTGCGCGCCGCCCGCCGCCACTCAACAGCGTCGCGTCCGAGCCCACGCTGCCGCAAGCTAGCGTAATGCTCGCGCAGCTACTCTCAGCGCAACACTGTCAGTCAATATGCTAATTTATTTTTTTAATGTCGCTCGTTCGCACGCTTTTTATAAGTTGCGTGCAGATCGGAATAACAATCATTGATATACGTATACAGTCTCGACGACTTTGTTGGCGAAGTCAAGACCAAGCTTTCAAACGCCAACAATTGAGATTCGACATCGATCACCAAACAACCATTATTTTCACCATTCCGATCTGTACGATAAAAGTCACCCGCGGCTTCCTCTGACCTCTTTTGTTTTTCATATTGCAGCCCAAAGCCTGTACAAGCTAAACAGCTGCGAGGAGGGCGCGGGCTCGGAGCCCACCCGGTCGCCGAGCCGGCGCGCGCAGCCGTCGCCCATCGGCAGCGACGTCATGTCGCCGCATCACGTGAGTAACTGGGTAATATGACAAGGCCGAAGGGCAGACTCTTTAGACGCACCGCATTTCGATTCAAAGTAAAATTTTTATCGTACATTTTTTCTTTCTTCTGAATTAGATAATAGTAAAGATCATTATAAGTAGTACCAAAAGTGGTTCAAATTTTTTTATTGATGAATATTTTTTTTTTAATTTGCTCGTATTTCATATTAGTTAGTATACAATAACTCCTTTTGAGGTAGCTATTTCAGTTGCACCTTGTATACATACTACTAACAATTATCATGATCTTTGCGATGATGCGCAAAGATAGATAAATTATAGCTAACAATCTGTTCTGCGCAGTCCCTGTCCCCGCCCACGTCGCCGGGCGGCGCGTGCGCAGCGGGCTCGCCGCGCGCCGGCAGCCCGCGCGAGCCGCGCCGCACGCACCTGCACGCCGAGCAGAAGCGCCGCTACAACATCAAGAACGGCTTCGACACGCTGCAGGCGCTCATACCGCATCTCAACACTAACCCCGCCGCTAAGGTTCGTAACCAAACTTTAAGTAGTACCGGAAAAAGTATGCGCTTTGTTCTAAATTAGCACGAACATCACAGAGTAACCCCCCACAAAAGCAAAGCTTCTAAGTTTTGTACTGCCGCGCTTTGTAGTAATTGCACCTATTATTTCGCGTTTGTATGAAGTTTTCTCTCTGTCGGGTTACCTACTCCGATCGCAGATCGTCATTTGTCACTCAAAAGTTTTGAAGAGTTTTTTATGGTGTTCATAATCTATAAATTACAAAAAAAAAGCAAGTACTTCCTTGGTTGTAACAGCTCTTTGTTAAATCTCATCATCGCATGTTCGTATTTCCGACGATAGACTACAATTTCCGAAGCACATACTTTACTCGGTATACTATACTATACTGTACTATACTAAAGGTTTATACAAATTGCTGAAAAAAACTCACTTTACGCTTGTAAGGTTAGATACATTTTCGTTCGCAGCGTCTAGCGACTCGAAGGTCGCTGAGTGGTGTAGGCTATTATAGCAGTAGGGATTGTAAATTTTGTATTGAGTGATTTATCTGTTAGTAAATAATCTGTGACTCTGGGCTGCTACTGAGAATTTCCTAATGTATGAACGCAATAACGCATTTCCCGAATCGTAGATAGATCGAACCAAGGTGCTCTCAGAAGTCGTGCGCCAGACCACTATATCAACAAACCAGTTCAAAAAAACATATTTAGCAAAAAAGTTATATTCTCAAATACATGTTACTATTTCTAGATAAGTAAAGCTGCAATGCTGCAGAAGGGTGCGGAGTATATTAAGCAGTTGAAAGCAGAGAGGAACCAAATCAAAGAGGAGATGGAGAGCTTGCGACAGCAAATAGAAGGCTTAAACAATTCTATCACGTACGTATACACAGTTTTTTTTTTAAACAGTAGATCGTATAAAAATAACAGACAAATCAAAAGCTACGAATGCGCATATTATTTTATTTTACATGCTACATCCGTACGCGATTTAAATAATCGCTAAATATCGCTTTGGTGGCCGATAATGTGTATCCATCTTAGGCTAATTTATTGATATAGCTATGCGCTCTGGCTTATTTAAATATTTTAAGGGTCCCTATTCGACTTGAAAGGTTTAGCGTTCTATTACCTTACACATCATTGGAAAAGGATTGGTTTACGTTTTCATGTAATGGTCATAATCACATTTAAATCGCCATCGAAAGTAATAAGTTCTGAATATCTTCATCATATCATATCTTCTTTAGATGCATCGTGTCATGCAAATTATAATGCAATTTTGTAATAAAAAAGTACAGGTAAACCATAAAATATATGCGCTTCGGTAATCTTCGTGTTTTTTCGGAAACAGCACGAAGATGTGATCATCTTCGTGCTGTTGTATTGCGCGTTTGTATTGCCGAAGATAGACGATGATGACCGACCGCATACTTTTCTTTTTTATTAAACTGTAAGTACACATCAACCCGTAACGTAATGTTGCAGCAACTGCCACTCGTTGCTGCCCGCGACGGGCGCGCCGGTGTCGCGCGCGCGCTCTGGCCGCCTGCGCGAGATGTTCGCGCGACACGTCGCCAACAGGACCATGCACAACTGGAAGTATTGGCTCGTATCCTTTTGTAACAAGTTTTAAATTGTCATATCATCATGTAAGTATTTGATGACATATTTGTGATTCGTCTCTTGTTTTTGATACTTTAAATTCAGACAGAAGCTATTATGGGTAAAAGTTTTTACAAGGTGTAATTGAAATAATTGACAACCTCTTAAGGAGTCATTGTTGTACTCATCATTGCGAACTTTTACTTTAGGCGCATGCCTGAAATCGCGGATTAAAAACTGCTTCTCCATACATTTCTGTTTACATAAATCAACAAAACGCAACCGCTGATTGTGTTTAGTTGAGCTGTTTCCATTAACAATTAGTCAGAATCTTCCCAAAAGCGGAAACAGATGACTAAAAGTAGTACGTTTTTCCTCGTATTGTCTAAGATAGCGCTATTTTAAACACAGCCATTTTTATAAGTATTCGGGTGCCACTAGGTAGTCTCGTGAGGGCTTCCGATCTAGGGCACTGATAGATACGTTATCGCACTTGTTTAGGCGGCAACCTGCACTTTTTACAACTCATCTATGTTTAAGACAGCTGCCGCGATATAACTACATCAATGATAAAAAAGTAACTGACAAAGCCAAATATGTATATGCCCAGTTAATAAAAATGAGTTATCACATAAACAATATTTATCTTCACATCATGGGTTTTTACAAGATATTAACTTTGAGTGGGCTTCTGTTTTCCGACTTGCAACAAAATGGATTACCATCTCATTGTTTCTAACGGAAAAATGAAAACCTACTCATAACTTTGTAACATAGCTCTTAATCTGGGATATTTAAGATTAGGTTTTTATTTTAGATAAATCACATATCGTTACAATCATGTATCAAACACCCCAATCCGTTTAAAATTATTTTGGTTTAAATTATAAAGTTGTTCGCCATCTAACTTGCGTTAATTAGTGGAGTCTAACAATATTAAAGCAACTATGTTTAAAGTTGACTTAATCTGTTTTTTTTAGACAAGTCTGTCATAATTATGCACTTCAATGACCGGAAATCGTGTAAGTAATAGTAAATTCAGCGATTGTATTCGTTCAAGATTAAAAATTACCACTCCTCGACCTCCACACACTCCAAAATCATCGACTTATTGGCTCATTCACCAATCAATCACCACTCATTGTTTTTTTTTATTATTGGTTCACAAATCCGGCAGTACAATATAACTTACTTGCGATCTTTATTTAATTAATGTTCCAAAGAATCGCGTTAATAAACAAACAATACATGTCCTTATCGAGCGCGTACAGTTTAGCGTAGTGAGCGCGGCGCTGGTGGAGTCGTTCAGCGCGTGCGTGTCGTGCAGCAGCGCCGCCGACCTCGTGCGCACCACGCTGCTGTGGGCCGAGCAGCACTGCTCGCTCGTCGAGATGCGCCCAGGTAACACTGATACAACGATACCCTTCATTTTATTATATTCCAACATCAGCAGATCGTGGTTAAGTTGGCGGGGCTGATTACCAAAACAGTCTAATATGCTCATCATCATTCAGCAAAAAGATGCCTACTGCTGGAGGTAGGCCTCCCCAAGCGTCGCCACAATAATTGGCGCACAGCATTCAGCCGCTTTCCCAGACTAGTGATTATAATAGTGTTAAATTATTATGATGCTGTATTGTATGAACAGTTACACAGTGCTTAGTGCGGTAACCCTTACTTTTTCTTGCATTCTCCGACATCATTGTTTAGTTGAATTAGAAAGGAGATGTTATTTAGATGTTCGTATTTGTTCCCAGCGGTGTTGAACTCCCTGCGCGTGCTGTGCACGACGACGGACATCCTGACGAGCCCGGAGCGCCTGCCCGACGAGGCGCGCGCGGCCGTGGCCGCCAGCGCCGGCGTCAAGGCCGAGCCCACGTAGGCGCGCGCGCACGGGACAGCGAGGGAGCGCCACTTCCGAATAAAACATACATTCTCGACATCTTTTGTTTGGGAGACGCCGTCAACGTTGTTCCGAGAGTCCTCACATGTAACATCTCGTGCGTCGGCTCGGACCAAAAGTCGGTGCGGTCATTGTTAGTGCGTATCAATGCAGAATGTTACATAATCGACCGACAATAAACATTGAATATAAAAAAAAAATACTAAACCACATTGTGACTTATGAGGTCGGTCGTCTTATCTTTGTTGTTTTTTATTTATTTTTGTTCAATTATTACGTTTTGGCCAATTTGTATTGCGTGTTTCGATCCACGTTTGCCTTAATTTTGACTCCGAAATTTATTGTTTATTTAAATACCTCAAAAAATATAATTTTGGACTTGTCAGCCATTGTTTTGGCGAATAATATAATGTTTTTATATGAAGCCTCGCAGCATATTTTGACTGTTGAGTAGCAAATATTTCCTACAGATCGTAAAATATGCGAAAAAAATTGTTCAAATTGAACTTAAGTAGGTACTTGTATCGCTTTGTTTTAATTTTGACTATTATCGAAGAGTTCAAACACTGCCCGATTTGAAATGTAAGCTTGCATGTGAATTGTTACTTCTTTTTGTATACTTTACTAATTTTATAAATTGTATAAAAAAAATATTGGTTTTCACTAAATTATCATGATAAATACGCTTGAAAAATACGCTTTCGTTTCCTTGTTATGCAAACAAGGAAACGAAAGCGTATTTTTGTAAAAAACTTAGCTCTAAAATTATTGACGGGTAATATATTTGGTGTAGCATCACAAGAAAAAACTAATTAAAAAAGGTATCACGTTGTCAACATTTATGTGGTATTGTATGACAGTGGTCCAAAATTCGTAGCTTTTATACTGAGACCTGTCTGATGGCGCACATACGCGAGGTAGACAGTCACGCCCCTCAACGGTCGAGACACTCCTCGTGTAAACGATCCTTTATTGTGAAAATTCGGGCAGACCGTGACATTGCCCGCGCCTTGTGTTTGTGGAGGTAATAATTAAAGTGTCTTAATCTAGTGCCTTGTACGTAGTAAATAAATTTTAATGTAATGTTATTGTAAATACATAACCGTCACACAATTTGTGATTGTCAAAGAATTCGACGGAGGAATGTTGAAGTCGCGAGCAATAATAACCTGACTATCGGGCGTGAACATATTACTAAGACTAGTTAAGATTGCTGCACTAATGTTAGTCACATCGTTGCGCATGAGGCTTTAGTCGGATAGCGGCCTAACGATATAGTCTGGTATTATTGTTGCTTGCAACTGTACATTCTTCAGTTTTCCGATGAAATGCCATTTAAATAATTCCAATCTTGGACTCTATATTTTTCTAAAAATCTTACTAATTTTTATAGTCCAACCTTCAAATATCCCAGGAAGGGTCTGCAGCAATACTGGCTGCAACTTAACCAATGGGGTGAATTAAAGGAAATAACTTTACCAAAGATAACAGCCGCAGAACGCATTATTGAGCGAGTGCAGTCATGTTGTAAAATATGTACTTGTGCCCGTCCTGTCCGATAACACGTGAATACCAATATAGTTCGTAAGAAACAATGAATTTATTGAACTTGTCGAGATTTAATTTAGAATTGTTTATGTGTATTTACGTAAGTACTTTAAGTAAATATTTTTATATTGTGTGATAACACAAATGTTTTTATATAACTATATATAACTCGGTGCCAACGTAAATATTGTTGTAATTTGTTATGTAGTGATATAATTTTATGAAGCATCGTTGACTCTGGCAGCACGTTGGCGTTTGTTAGCGTCGGCGCCGCGACGCGCTCGTGAGCTTTAAATGAGGTTAAGTGCAATTGTTGTTCTATTGGAAATACAATCTGGAAACATACTAACGGCTGTTTTAATTATCATTTATTTGGAACAAACAAGGTACAATTGAATAATAAGTTATTACATCGTATAATACTCACGATTGATTACAAGCTTAGTTCAATCGTTCTCTTGCTTTCATCAAGTCTGTAGTCATTGCGAACATGTGTGTTCAAATGGTTAATTGAGATTCAATGTCAACACCTTTCTATACAGCTTAAATTCCTCATGTATGAATCGTTTATTATTTGACTTTCAGGGTCATATTATAATTGTTTGAGATATTGCTAAAGGATGATACACTATCCTCGGTGTAATTAGTCAATGTCAGTATATCTTATGCTTCTGCATGTTACATGTATTGCCACTGATTAACTAGCATCGCTGCTTAAAATATTCACTGTATCATACCTGTAAATAAAAAAAACGTGGGTAGGTGCAAAAGCCTAGCGTGTTTGAAGAAATCAATCGAAACTTTTTTTGAAATACAAGAATAATACTAGGGAGATGCTAAAGTGCATTTAATACTGCCAATACTGAGCATTCGATTCCAAAGCTGTGCCTCCTTTGCTGTGTGTATCCTTTAGATCCGTCAATTAAAAAAAAAAAAACATGCTCTACTGCCTATCGGGCAGTGGGTGACTGAGTCATTTTGAGTTCTAGGAACCTTCTCGAGTAAGGTTCATCAAGATCTAGACAACGCCACGCTGCTTCTCGAAAACGACCCGGGGGCCTAAAAAGGCCACTGGCAGAATCATAAAAGGATAACATTATGAATCATAATGGACAGTTAACTGTTAAGTTAATCGTATCAAATCCGATTGGATTTTTAAGTTATTTTTTTTGTGCTAAAATACCAATCAATCCAATCCCAATCTCTTTCATTATACCTACGTTAGTGCAGCGAAAAAAAGAAAAACACGGACTGTCTTCGTCGACATATTATGATTCATAATGTTATCCTTTTATGATTCTGCCAAAGTGGCCTTCAGGCCCCCTGAGCGTATGTGGATTTCTGATCAAGAAGTCGTTTTTTATATCTCGCTTACAATCGCGAAGTAAGAGTGGGATAAAAGGTGATGCGGTGGGTTAGTTGGGTCGTTGCGCAGCAGCGAGCATGCGCGCGAGTCGCGAGCCAGGCTGCGCGAGCAGAGCGGCAACAGCGCCCTGCTCCACCACGCAGCCGCTGTCGAGGACGACGCCGCGCTCGTACCCGCGCACTGACGATATGCGGTGCTGCAAAATTATGACAGCATTTTAAATTGAAAGAAATGAATATGTTTATTTTGTCACAGAAACACGTGCTAATAAAAAAGACCAGTTAGCTTGAATACTTACCCACCTACCTATAGCTAATAGGGAATATGCATGATTTTTTTTTATTTAAAAAATTAATCCTCTTTCATGTAATAAACAGTTTAGTAAAACTGTTTTTCGGATAACTATGAAATTAAAAAAGATATGAGCCATCGAAGATTTGTTTCTACCTCTTTCTCGCAAAACGAAATTTAACACGGAGTTTATATGGCCGTAGTGACATGTGACGTCACAGTCTATGTCGGATCTCTCTGTCTAATTGGTGTGTAATCAATAGTTTTAAATGCTCATATCGGCCGTGTTTCTTGGCCGATTTTAATTTTAATTTCACTTTTTGTCATCTCTACTACGGTATTTTCATATTTTGTTAATAAATGCCATGAAAAAAATTCATGCATATTCCCTATTTCGTTGACATACGTATGCTGGGAGCCTGAGCACAGAGTACTTTTTGATAGACTGAAAAGCCTTTGGCTGAGATGTATAAAGCATGCTTAGACTAAGCTAAGCGCAGTCAGCGTTTCATACGAAGAACCATAATGTATATGCCAATAAGGTTAAAATTTTGAAAAGCGAGTGTGTTAAGCGTTTCTTATCAATAGGAATATTAAGATGAATAAGGTTCATATTCATAAGAAACGCTACTTACGAGTAGGTGACCGACTTCTATTTCTCTCCAGACCAAGCATGATGATTATGCCAATTTTGCTTTGAACATTCAGTAGTTAGCTCTTGTTTTGTGATGTAAGGTTCTTATGTATAGTCTATAAGCTATAAGAAAGGAATATTACCTACAATCATAACTAGCCTATCAAATTCCTACTGCTGGGACAATGGCCGCTCAATAAGAGGAAGTGGGCCGTAATCGTATATCATCATAATCTATAGTGAATGAATTATATTGATAAGATAAATGATTACCGCAACAGTGATGATGGTTGTGTGAGGTGCGACTGCTGCCAGCGCTGCAAGCAGCGCTCGTTCAGCGCTAGCGTCCAGCGCTGCGGCGGGCTCGTCTAGCAGTAGAGCCCCCGCAAGCTGCGCGTGTAGCGCTGCACGGGCAGCCGCCACGCGACCCACGCGTCCTGCACTCCATCCAGAACTACCGGAGCGACTACATACACTGCACTCTGCAAAGAATAAATTAAGTAGGTATAAATAAATAACTCCAAGAATGCTGGCAAGAACCAACTGACAACCTACTTTCACTCTTTCGACCATAGAAATGTTTCATATATCTATGCCTTCGACCTTCATGTGAATTTAGATGTGGAAATGAAGTTCCTGATCCTTTCTATTCTACTAGAAGTACTGTTTGGCTTGCCTGCCGGGTCAGCGGGATTATCCAAAAGGGTTACCGCTGGCCCGGAACATAAAGGGCTAAGGAAGAAACACGGGTGGGTTTTAGTTAGTAAGAGTCTGACACTCCTTCCGCTCCACCCAGAGCGGGAGGGGCATTTGATGATTTCCCATCCTGAAAAAAAAGTACTGTTTGGCTTGCTGACCTTGAGTATTACAAACGTGGAGGTTTTTTTAAGGTTCACGCTCGCTAGCAGCCCCTTACTAATGCAATATTTTTGCTATAAAGCTCATCTCGTTATACCTAAGGCTCTTGTCTTTACGAAAGAAGAATAATAACTTTAGAACGTTCGCATACCTAATCCAGCAGTCTGAGCGGATACAAAGTCGAACAGCCCGACGGCTCTCAAGCTATGCCATATCTCTTCATCAGTGTGCACGGCCAGAGGGTCAAGATTCTCCCGAAGCGTGCCAGAGAACATGGCTGGGTCCTGTGGTACCAGCACGACGCGGTGCCTGAGCGCGCGCAGCGGAACGCGCGTGATGTCCTCGCCGTCAATCAGGACGCGGCCAGCGTTGATAGTGGTGGCGCCGGCGCAAGTCAGTAGTAAGGTGGACTTCCCGCTACCGCTCCGGCCGCAAATTGCGACCTGAATTTGTGGAAAGCGGTTAAGAGTGTAAATAAATACTTAGATAAATTATTTATTGGCATAAACTGGGTTACAAAAAGAAACCGGTCAAGTGCGAGTCGGACTCGCGCACCGAGGGAGTCGTACAAATTTGTAGGTATGTAAATAGTTTATCTTCACGGGACTTTTTTTTGTTGTTACAACCTTAGGGGGTCGGATTTTTTTTCCTTTACTTGTACAGTCACAATTTAATCATTCTTTTACATTTTTTTTATTTGAGCAAACTAAGTAAAATATAAAAGAATTATAAAATTCTATCGATTCGTATTCTAAAAAATCTCAACCATTTATGCAAAGGTGGGTCAGCTAATTGCTATAACTGACTGTACTACATGACATCGATTCTTGCCTTTCATGATTCTAGGTCAACGGGAAGTACCCTGTAGGTTTTGATTCCGGAACATAAACGCACGTATCTGTTGATTGCGTTGACTTAGAAGTTTGATATTTTAACTGCTTCAAAGGATTGCAGCCCTGAGTATTTGATATTAATTTCAACTTGATAACTCTACACATTTCTGAGAAAAAGGGTCTTGACCGACGGACAGGCAGACGGGCAACGAAGTGATTTTGTAAGGGTTCCGTTTTTCCTTTGAGGTACCGAACCCTAAAAATGTGAAACCCTGACTCCGGAGCTAGGTTAGATAGAGTATCTGTTTTTAAGGAGCAAGTAATTTCTTCTAGTAAGGTTACAATTTAGCAGGTAGCAACAAAGGTGGGTAAAAAATGAAAAATAATATTACCTATTAAAACAACATTAAAAGCAAGGTTAAAATAAAATTAGAATTTAAAAAATTAAAAGTTATATAGGTAATATTGAATCTAAATACCTCGGTATACCTAAAGAAAGATATTGATGTTGTAAATTTACAAGATGCTGAGTGCTGTTTTTGGTGAGTTAGGCAAGACTATGGATTTATTTCGGTCAGTATCTAGACTCAGGTATCGTTCCTTACACAGGGCTAACATAGAAACATAATAAGTATGACTGGATTACCTTTTCACCGGGTTCAATCGTAAGGTTGATATTTTTAAGTATCGATGTCGAGCCCGGTTCATGCTGAATACTAACATTCTCGAATTCTATTTTTCCGTTCCTCTGCCATCCGATAGGTATTGGGCCTGAAAATAAAGACAAACTTTTGTAACCACAAAGACATTGACATTAATCAAAATAACTATAATTCCCACACGTTTATTTAATCTTTGGTGCTGTTGTTGATAAAAAGAATCTTGACGACGAATCATTTCATCCAAGGTGCTATGGTTTGGATATAGTTATATGTATAGGAACGGTCAGCAACAAAAGTCGATTAACACTTCAGTTTTTTTAATCTCAGTTATTGAGCAAAATATTTGTTCAAAATTGCATTATACTTCTGCTGCATGTTTGAACAAATATTTTGCCCAATAACTGAGATTAAAAAAACTGAAGTGTTAATCGACTTTTGTTGCTGACTGTATCTACGAGTACATGCAGCATGTAGAATGTATATGCTAGAAACTGGAATTGAGGAATTCGGAACAGTTAAGTTTTGATAGGAAAACTACCAAACAAGCAAGCCTTACAGTCATCCCTATAATCCTCCTGCGGCACATTGGTATCGTCATGCACGCGCTCAAGTGCTGCCAGTTGCAGATGCAGGTCGGCGCGGCACTTGGCCAGATGCGCGAGGTATGCGGGCAGTAGCAGCGCGTACGCACCGGCCAGTCCCGCTGCCGCGCCGCTCGCGCCTCCTTGCAGGCACACCGTCAGTACCACGCATACGCAACCTGCTCCTACCAAGTCCTGTAATCATCATCATAATTTCATTCGAAAGACTTCCAGTGCTGGACAGGTCTAGGTCCCGTAAACGTAATATGTTGAAGAATATGACATAGTTAAAGGTAGGTAGTTACTGCTGGCCATCTGAGGAACTAAGAGGAGCAAACAGTAAATGACACGCGATGACTCGTGTCAGGGAACGAATTTGCATTCGAACACGAATTGTTGCCACGCCACAGTGACTAGAACCCATATTTCGAAACCTGCAACCTGCACACTGAAAGTCAATACCTAGTAGGTACGCAAAAGCGCATTGACGTGGAGTTGCGGACACCAGCCCGTATTACCTATTACCTAAGTCAATACCTATCTAATGCAATGGTTAGGGTCTGCCCAACCGTTGCATTATTGACTTTTCAATATGTTTCCAGCTATAGGCCTGAGCCACTGGCATAGTAAGCTCACTTAAACAACATTCTTTGAAGAAAAAGAAGACAAACATGTTTATTTTATTTTTGATAAGTATGAAAGGCTGCATCACTTACCAAAGTAAGTCCAAGCCAGCGGTTAGCTGAATTTAGCAGGAGCAGTGTATTATGATTAGTGTCAAGACTTCGCAAATACGTGGCGCGCATGCGCGGCTGAAGCCGGCCTGCGCGGATCGTACTGCCGCCTGCGCAGGTCTGCGCACACAGAGACACCACCACCGCTGCACTGTGGGCCTCTGCGCATTGAAGCTCCCTGAATTTCGTGCAAATGCTCAAATGATTAGGCTTTCTTGTTTTAATAAAAACATAAACCAAATAAAAACCCTAATCTACATCTTTGTTGGCATTCGTTAAAGTACACCTACCACGAAGTTTCAAATAAATTAATCATCATGAGCTCGTTCGTTTTATGTCTTTTTGTTACAAAATAGAAATCCATCAGAAGGAAATTCTGATTATTAAATAGCGCGTCGTCATCCATTGCCCGTCTGCCTAGCTAATATTTACTTACTGCATAAATGTACCTAGCGTTACTCAGATAGACCGACTGCAGGGTGAGGTACCACAACAGCGCCGGTATCGACGCCAGCAGGGTCCACGGCGCTATGATGGCGTTCACCAGCACAGCTGCGGTACATAGAAGAGCCAGCTGCGCCCAGCGGCTGATGGCTGTCGGCAGTTTCTGAGAGGGATATGGAAGACATTTACTTTTGGTCGGGGCCACCCTAACTTACCAAAGAGCGAGGTCGCCCTGATTCGAGCTCCATGATATATGAAACATGACAGCTGTTTCGACAAAACTAATCATCTGATGGTTTTTGTGAGGGCGTTGCTTTAAGAACGTGATTTTTTTTTACAAATTATGTTAAATCAGCGAATCTAGCTTAAATTCATCGAAGATAAGCAAATAACTTTTACGTACATATATACCTACGTAAGCCGATGATAAGATTAACGTCATAAATAAGTATTTACTATTAATATAACGGTGATTTTTTTACCTTATCGATGACCAAAATATCAGCAGAGAACCGATGCAGCGTGTCGCCCAACGGTGCGGTGCGCAGATGATGCGGGGGGGCCCGCAGCGTGGCCCGCAGCAAGCAGTCGTGTATGGTGCGGCGCGCCTTGGCCGACGCGCACGCACTCACCGCTTGCGCCGCGCCCGCCGCCAGCGCGCCGCCCCCGCACCACATCGCGTATGTGCGCACGCCGGTCCATGTCTGACACAAGTTACAAAATCAATTTTCCTTTGCTGTATGAAACCTTGGGAACAGCTGCGATGAATGAGTAGGTATGCATCATAACATTACGCCTGTATTTCCTGAATGGGTTGGCAGAGGTGCATACCCAGTAGATGCACTCACATTTCACCAGTTAGATAATTTATTATTATTATTTATTTATTATTTAGATAATTTATTATTAAGTTATATTATTGCCATCAACAGGGCGCAAATCCAGACTCCGGGCCACTTCTAAAATAAATCCGATGACTGCTCGTTGGGGATCGATCCCAGGAAACTATGCACAGCAGTCGTGCTAAAGTAAATCAACGTGTAACTTATAGATCTGAAACGAAACTATTTGCTGAAAATGAACATGTCTTTAAGACATTGCCTGAACTCATTAGGTAACGTCATAACTCATTTAGGAAGAAAACCGTCTTATTGAATACCTGTTCATCAGAGAGCTCAGTGCCCACGCTTTGTGAGGTGGTGTGCGTGAGCCAGTAGTCTGCGGCCAACGCCAGCGCTTGTGCAGTCGCCGCAATGACCCAGTACGCGCCGCCCCACCAGCGACACGCTCGCGCGTATTCCCACCATATCGCACACTGAACAAAACCAAGTACAGTGTTAGGTTCTTGGACCAATGATGTAGTCATGTAGGTATAGTTATGTCCAAATTTTGAGGAATCAGAACAAGAACAACTCAGAATGGAAGCTACAACTAAATTTTTGTGCCAAAACTGAGCAGAAGATCGAAAAATGGTCTTAGTGGAAACATAAATTAAAACATAGCACACTCACCTCACTGACTTCTTCTGGTTTTAGTGCTGTGTTGGAATCTTCATCAATGACTATGGTGTTATTCGTTTCTATGCCATTGGAGGTCAGAGAACTATAAGGCGTCGTGTCAGCCATGGTGTCATCAACCACGTCTAGAACGAAATAAGCAGTTTAAAAATAGACGAAAGAAAGAAGAATTACAATAAATTGGAATTTTACTAGCTCATGTTCGAGGAGAAAAACCGTGTACAAACCGTTACTTTGGCTGTCTTCTGGTGCGGTTTCGGAATCTGTGCTTAGTAGCCGTCGTAAAGTTCTTGGTGTCCATCTGAGACAAAATATTGGTTCAGTTAGTAAGGTAATTGACCTGTTCCTATATTTTGGATGAATGAAAATCTTCCGTAATCCAATAAACCAAAGGGACAGCTCTCGTCTTGAATTGGCTCTTTGAATGAAGTTGTTTTTTTTAAATACTGAAACAAGTTTCTCTACAGTTATTTTTAGCTTTGTCTTGATTGAAATGGACCTGTTGACACTGCGTGGTGCCCTGGGTTTCAGCAACCGTCGCAGATAGCTGGCCTCTCTATGTAAAGCAGCGTTAGACTCATCTGCACTCACAGCGCGACGGACATCCGGACGCCATCTGTAAAATTATAACCACCCCACTTTTAGCGACTTCTAAAAAGACTCGAAGTAGTAGGGGTAACCCTACTACTTCGAGTCTTTTTAGAAGCCCGCCGGTTGCAACCCTGATCTCGTAGGTAACTACGAGATCGGGTTGCAACCCATCATGGGTTTGCAACCTCCTCCAGTGAATGGTCAGCTAGTCATGTTTAAAGTTGGAGTTGGCATCAGTCAGTGTTGCCGACTGGTAAAATTACAGTTTTTTGGAAGTAACTTACTTTGAATTATACATGGATGGTGGCGGTGAGGACAGCTGTCTGGAGAGCGGTACGCGCGGATAAGTGGACACTCGACGTCGCCAGCTGCCGCCTGCACACGTCGAGACTTCGGGCAGCAGGTGAGCCCCCGCCGCTTCACTGATACCCACCTGCGCAGCATAAAATAAGTATATAGGACCGAAACACAACGCATAGCAAAAAAATCCTCCTTCATTACTATCATACATTTTCGATGAAGCAACACACACTACAGGCGGGCCGCACCGCACTATTTTGTACGAAAATTTCGTTGCGCTGCAAGTGTTAATTTGGGTAAATCTGACATAATTAAGTAGGTATGTGTAACAATTGCTTCATTTGCTTCGATATTTAAAGATTCTATTACGATAAATTTACACCACAGTCGCATGCGCCTTCCGTATCTAAGAATAGGATGAAGATGAGTTCATGTTCCAGTAGGTGTGTAGTTATTTCTACAAATATTTTTGTTGCCATTGTATCGCTAAAAATGGCTTTAGCTAATTGGCTTCAATTTTAGATACTTACCTACAAATTGTAAGTTGCAAACTTACAATGACAGTTGTCAATAAGTTACCGATCTAGTTTTGACCCTTTGAGCCACCGAAACCTGAAATGTTTCAGGTTTCGGTGGCTAAAATCGGGGGAAAGTGAGCCTTCGGATATAGGTAGTGATCTACCTATATCCTAAGGCCTTAGGATATAGGTAGATCACATTTCCTTTTTTTGCCAGGTGATCCTGGCTACAAGTTGTATTTACCGTGGTCTCTTCAGAGTTGCTGTGGAACCGGGCCCGGCTTAGAGCTCGCACGAGTCGCGACCGCTCCCGTGCCGTGCCGCCAGGCGGGCCGGCACCAGCGCGGGCGGCCGCGGCGCGCGCCTCACTTGCCAGCCGCGCCCAGCGAGCCAGCGCGCCTTCACAAGCTGCGCCGCGCCCAATGCCGGCCACGCGACCTTCTTCCATTGCTATTATCTAGGACCATCAAAATGACGTGCTTTTGAACGACGAGACGGAGCGAAAGACATAAAGATGGTTTTAGGGTTACGTACCAAAATGGCAAAACGGAACCCTTATGGTGAGACTCAGTCTGTCTGTCTGTCACAGCTGGATATCTCAAGAACTCCTAATGCTATCTACTTGAAATTTGTAATAGTTTTAGATGATGTTTGCCCAACTATTTTGCAAATAAGAAAGAAATAAAAATATAATTATGTATATTTTTTGCAACAGGGACTGAAAGGGGGTCTGAAAAATTCGAAGTCGGGCTACTAGGGCATGTGGGGTATCATATGAAAGAGCGCAGTTTGCACATTGTCAAACATTTTTACTTTCTTTTTTAGGAGGCATACTTTTCGACTTTTGATGAAAAATGTAAATAAATACCGTTTCCCCCCCTTATCTCCGAAGATTGCAAAGAGAAAAATCTGAAATTATTCTATGTGATAGAAGTTTATGTAAAGATTACTGGAAAAGTAAAACGAAGTCTCTAAATAGCAGTTACATTAGTTCCACTATCGGTCAAGAGATGGCGCTGATATAAAACTGCAATATTCTACACTGCAGCGCACAGTCTTAAAATTCTCTGATGAATATAGGCCTTGCCAATGAAAATTTAAAAACATATGATGGTGCGGAACACTCGGTGCGCAAGTCTGACTCGCTCTTGCCCGGTTTTTTTACCTATGATTGTTACTTTTGTTTATACCTAACTTGTTTACTTGCAATAAACCAGTTTTGTCATATTTTAATTTCTGACCTCAGCGCGTATTCCCTCAATCTTAATACTTATTGTGAAGTCTGGTTCTTGAATCTTGCCTTAGGTACCTACATACATATTGGATGTTTCGATTAAATTTCCATTTGATACAAAACGAAACAAAATGGAATTACTTATTTATAGTTGGAGACGGAACCTACCAAATCAGCATAATGGAGAAGTTCAAGTCTGTTGGTAGCAACCACGACGGTGCGTCCGGTGCGCGTGGCCGGCACCAGTGCACGGGCCACCAGATGGCGCGCTAGTGGCGCATCCAGTGCGGCCAGTGGCTCATCCAGCGCCAGCAGCTGTGCATCCGAGTACAGCGCGCGCGCCACGCACACACGGATGCGCTGCCCGCCCGACAGCGGCGCGCCGCGGCTGCCCAGCCGAGTTGCGTCACCCTCTGTCCGGAAACAAAGTCTCATAATGAATCCTACTATATACAAAAATGTACAAAGTATGCTACATACAAATGTACACGCATAATAATAACCATCATTGTTCAATCGTTCCAGATTAATGATTTCATTTGTAAATGTATACACGTGTCTGTGCCTTGATTCATTCGTTTGCAGTTTGATTATGATCTACGCTGATTGTGATGACAAGGTTGCCTGATAAGTTGATAAAGCTATCTGTTCAATGTCCATTCTGCTTTCTTGCCTGGTAAAAGCTGCAGGTCGGGTCTCAAACCGGTCGCCCTCAATACGCGCCCGTATTTTCTCTGGCACCACGAGCTGTCCATGACGATGTTGTTACGCACGGACCCCTCCAGCAGCCACGGCAGTTGTCCCGCGTACCATGTGGAACAGTTCCTGTGGACAAGCGGACGGATAAGTATTACAACTTGTACCTAAATGGCCTTACATAATCAGCCTATAATGTTTCCATTGGTCGGACACAGCACACAGCCCTCCTCTCTTCGAGAGGGAGTGGTCTGTAATCTACCACGCGGGTCTACCACGCGGGCCCAGTGCAGGTTTGTAAATGTCACATGTCTTCGAATTTTTGGTTCTAGGACATGCCGGTTTCCTCACGATGTTTTCCTTCAACGATTTGAGAGCAGTATCCTATATTAATATGTATTATAAATGTCAAAGTTTGTATACATGACATATGTTTAGGCGGATGTTGGTTGCTCAAACACGCAATAACGGCTGAACGGATTGGATGAAATTTGATAGTTTATACGAGTAACCTGGTACTTTTAAGATACTTACTTTTAATCCCGGTAGTACGTTCCCGTGAGATATTTTCCGTCATAAACGCGGGCGAAGCCGCGGGCATAAGCTAGTATTTTAAGTCGTGATCTTGCATTTTTATTAGTCCAAGTGTAATTAAACAAAATATTTGCATAATGATAACACATTAAGTACCTACCTATTCTATGTGAATTCTAGTGAGTAGTACGCTTGTAGCTAGTAGTAACACCATCTGTGCTCAAGGCTATAAGCCTAATGGCTATAGCTACCTACTAGGTTTTACGAAAAAGGATTAGGAATGTCTAGAATCTAAATAAATAAGACGAAATCTGTGCCTTTACAGCGGGTGTAAGATTATTCGTTTATTGTAATTGCAGCATGTAGGTAATAAAATTGTGTGAATTGAAGTGATGTCCTCAGTACAATATACTTGACAGTTGTTCACCAATTTAGCTATGAGATACGTACAACGTTACTGTTTTAATTAAGGTAATTAGTTTTAAATTGCCACGCTATTTTCGTTTACGGATAGGAACATTCCATCGCTTCTCGTCCCAGGAGAAATAGAGAATACGTTTCTTCCTAATGTAGGTATAATATTCTTATATAATAAATAAATAAATAATGGTAATCCTTTGATATACTTATTTTAACAATCATTCTGATAAAGGCTGTATTGCGAAAATTGTTATTCTTACTTGTTATAAACGACGTCACCTCTGTCCAAATACATCTCTCCGAGGATCGCAGACAGCAATGAAGACTTTCCAGCTCCGGTACTCCCAACTACCATGATCAGTTTTCCTGTTAAGATAACGATCATTAAAAATTCATGAATTATTTCATTTATTACAGAATCTGCTAATATGTCATATGTATACGAATAGGCACCACGACAAGAACCAATAAAATAAAACTGGTAATCGATTCTCACCTGCTGGAATTTCTAGATCGTCTACTTCTAATAAAATGTCGCTCTTTTTGCCCCAAGTGAAGGCTGCGTTTCTAAACGTAACTAACGAGTCCGCTCTACGAGTTGGCATTGTGAATACTTCATCATCAGAAAACTGATCAGCACATTCAGCTCCATCGGCTTCATCTTTATTGATTATATAAGTATCGCCAACGCCGTTTCTATCAATAAAAGTTTCTTGGTTTATATCTTCTTTGGTCGTTTCTTTTTGATCATCATTATCATTACATTCATTAACATTGTTTGATTCGGGAAGTTCCAAGAAATCTCTAATTCTCTTCGTACTAACCTAAATAACAAAAATATAATCTTTATTTACTGGTAGTTGGCTAGTTAGATCTAATACATCAATTTTACATAAATGAATATTAATATTTTTGCCTTACCATCGCTTGAATCACCATTAGCACTGTTACAGGCAGTATGAGAAGGGGAACAGTGAGTTGATTAAAAAACGCTAATCCAGCGAATACATTAGTAGCCGTTAACTGACTGTTATTTTCTATAAAATAATATACGGTAAAAGTGATAACTGTTATCATTATCGACGATATTTGAGTTGTGAAAGCTGAAATTATATTAAAATGTTATTATACTCCTACGCAATTTTTAGTATATCACCGAGAAGATGATGAAATTATAAGCGCTTACTTAAGAAACTCCAGTAAACAGAATCCTTATTAAGGAGTTTCAGTTCAAGTTCTCTCAATTGCAAAATTTTCTCATTGAATAAATCCTCCCAAACGTAAAGTTTGATGACATCTATGCCATGTAATATTTCCGTCATCTTCGATAATCTATGGTCGGTACATTTTGCGATATCCTTTGAATTGTCCGATAATTTCTTTCCGATATAAAACTGTAATGGCGTGATTACAAGAACGCTTGCAGCGGTGCCTATGATTGCACTGACACCCAGTTTTGTGTATAGTAAATACAATATAACGAATACCTGTAATAAACAAAAGTAACAAAACATAATGCAAAAGTTATAATAGACTGCCTCTATCAAAAGCGAAAGTTTACCTTCAAAGGAATGGCCCAGACATAATGACAGATCCAAACACACGACATGATGTTATACGTGTCCTGCGAGACTAGATTCGTGATGAGCCCACTTCTCGCGGAGCTGCTGTCCTCGGTGTCGTGCAGCAGGCGGGACTCCTCGTCCTCGCCAGAGTCAGTCGATGACCACGGGGCCAGCCTCATACACTTATCGTACACCATGCACTGTTAATAAAAAACTGCATAAAATGCAACTATTATATATTACATAGTGAATATTCAATATATCATAGCAACAACATTGTCATTAACAAAAGCTGAGTTGTCGTAACAAATGAACGAACTTGTAGAGTTGTCTTCAGTCTTGTGCCTTCAACCGTCACTAAATGAGTTGAATTCTGAGATAAGAATGCTTGGCTAATTAGTGCCATCGTAATTATGAGAAGCATTACATATCCGTTGTTAAAGAATTCTTCAAGAGTCACATGTTCACTGGAGTCATATATTTTAGTCGGACCTTCAATGTACTGGATTATTATGGCCAGTCCTAAAGGAGGTACTACACCGATCAAATCGCCGAACAATTTTAATATTCCAGCAATATAAAAGTTTGGCCATACTTTACGAATATAACATGACCACAAACTGGTGCTTGTTTCTTTTGCTTTGGAGTCCTGAAATGTAGAAAAACAATGTGATGTTATGGTATGTATATTGTTGGCACAGCTATAAAGAGTACGATGACAGTAGTATAGGCAGTACGTACGTCTAGGTCTTGATATAGTTTCTCAAATTCCTTATAATATTTAACCGATCGTTCCTCCTCTGGAAGTTCTCCCAAATAATCTGGTTCCAGTGGTGATTTATATCCCTTTTTCAATAGAGAATTTAGCCAAAAGAACGTGACTTTCGAGTAGAAGTGTGTGTCGTTATGTTTGTAACAAATATTGGGGACGCTTGACTTAAGATCGTTTCTGAAACGTTTAGTGACCTGAAATATAAGTATTTAGTATCAAGATTATAAAGAAGGATCTTTTAGTAATATTAAATTAATTTATATCAAAATCATTCACATTGAGCAACGTCATCAATTCCCGCATTTCTACATTAAAATATTTTCAACATGTGAAATATTATTTAACGCGTGATCTAGTAGGGAGAGGGCTTTGATAGCTATCACGTAAAATCTCGTTCGTATTGACCGCACGTGCACTCATGGGAAATGCCATCTGAGCGGCGCCAGACGCATTGTGGAAATCGTCTCCTCCGATGTGCTCCTTGCGCGACGGCTGGCATGGCGCCGGCGGCGGCGGCGGGCCAACCTGACTCATACACCACATACCTATGCTTCTATATCAGTGCTCCCAGTTTTAAGCTCAATAAACTGTCATATAACTGAGTTCTATTAAAGAGAGAGTGGTACCGTGGCACGTAACGGTGCCGCTACTAGAGGATAATGATATACGACCAACACGCACATCATATTGTTACGCACGTATATCGTTACTAATTATTGATGACACGTTATTTACAAATAGACCGGAAATCATAATATTATAAGTCTAATTTAATTTTAATAAGAAATCGTGAACTCCTAGTCGCTAGTCGCAAGCGAATTATCAACACTGACCTATCTCGACCATTTTTTATATACCGATATTTAAATTACAATCAGCTAAGTATTATACACTGAGCCGTGGTATAGACTAGTGAATTTGAATAATATGGAGGACATTTACATTGGTATACATATATCTACACATAATACAGCCAAATAAGTCATAGGTTTACCGTTTATGTGGTAGGTAATTCAATATCTATATTTGCATAAAGTGATGGAAGCATTCGAGCGGTGAATGATTGAGTAATGTTTTCCTGTTTGAAAAGAATGAATGAATGATACATAACTATTCTTACTCCAGACTGAAATAATTATATTTTTTCAGAACTAATTTGTACTAGTGCAGGGACTGCGACGCACAACTTGTTACCAGACCAAACATGCGTTGAAATTTTTCTGAGAGTATAAAAAAAATCTGCTGTTTCGTACAAAAGTGCAATGCTATGGGTCAGTTGTACTAAGAGATCGTTGGATGTCCTGCGCGTCCAATATAAAAATGCTTTCAGGATGTTGTTGAGGCTTCCTCGTTACTGTAGCGCGTCGAATTTTGTTTGCGAAAGCCCGCACCGACGGCTTCTATGCAATTATACGCAAAAAAACTGCGTTGCTTCTGAGGAGAGTGAGGGGCAGTCAAAACAGCATCCTGAAAAGTGTAGACGAGAGCTTGGGCTCTCCGATTGTACAACAGTTGATTTTTACTAACACTAGGCAATAAGTTATTTTTTGTATGTTACTAACACTAGATGGATATTTGTGTCCGAAATAAAGCTATTCTATTAATACGCGGTCAAAATTTTTATGGAACAGCAAAGGTTTTGACGAAAAATTTCAACGCTGAGTCGAGATAGTATAGTTAGAAAAATATTAATATCCAGAGGCTGGTAATAGTAAGCCTTATTACGATTAGTCAATTTAAAAGAGTCATCGGCCTACTCGCTCGTGTTTACAGCTCGGTAAGGTGTTTTTAATCGGAGACGTGCTGAATCGACTGTAGGATATTATGATGGGCTTAAACGGAAGCAGAACGCTTATCAAGTTATGTGCGCTAAGTCGATAAGTGCTAGCACTAAGGGGATGGGAGGATCGGTTTACATAGCTCCTAGAATCAATAAGCATCCAGCCTACCCACTATCATATAGTTTATCTAAAATAATGCGTGAGATACGTGCTCACGATAACGCACTATGTTCTCATACTATGGTAAACACTGCCATCATCCGAACGTAAGCATGACATTGTCTAATCTTTAATATTTGCTGATACCTAAATGAAATGACGTGCGAAGGCCTAATGGTCACCCCCGCTTTTGTTTAATGATCCATTATGATCCATACCTTTTTGTTATTGTATGAAGTCGGCTTGCAATAATATGTCAGTACTTACAACAGCCTGCAGGAATAAGCCAACCTAAAGAATCAAAATGTGGTATAATTTTATCGCAATTAGGTATACGATTCCATTTGCTGGTCTTTAATCAGTTCTGCTCTGAAGTCTTTGGCAAAATATATTAGGTACTTATCCCTATTTTACCATATAATTGGTTATATCCTTTGAAACTATTAATATTGCAGTTAGTATGATGGATGAATTACCTCGTCATAGAAACAAATGCAGTCAACTGCGAATATCAGTAATGTCATCAGTAACGAAACACCTTGAACGTATAGCTCTACGGTAGTAGACGCCGCTCCCGTGACGAAGTGCTGCCACAGGATGGTACCCGCAGAGATGGTGGCGAGGATCCAGTATATGGCGAGGTAGAGGATGGGGGCTGCGGAGCGCCGGGTCCACAGAGCCACGTGGAAAGCAGCCGCGGCCAGCCACGACCAGGGGGCCATCAGAGCGGCCACCAGCCGCACCGTGTCCGCAGGCCGGAGCATCGCCGCAGCCGCATCACAAGACCAAGCCACTCCCAGCACGAGGCTCGCTATTCCACGTACATTTTGTCCACGCCATCGTTTTGAGTGCCTGCGTTGGATTTTGGTGTTAAGCGTCTGTCTCCCAGTAAAGAGAAGAAACCGAAGATATCTTGGAATTAATAGTGTGTTTGGGACAAAGACTCAATCTAGAGAATCGCTTGAAGTCAAAAAAACTATTTTATAAAAAAAATCAACCGACTTCCAAAAACGACACCGCAAACTGAAAAATACATTGTATGTGGTCCTTGGGTTCGCATTTTCGTTGTTTGCCACATACGATCCAATAAAAAAAAATTTTTGAAATCGATTTACAATTGCCGGAGATATCGCGTAACAAACATACAAAAAAAAACATACAGTAGAATTGAGAACCTCCTCCTTTTTTGAAGTCGGTTAAAAACCAAGTAAGTTTAAAATAGTTAAGTATGATTAGGTATTTGGTTAACGTTAAAATAATTTATGACGTGTGTTTTAATATAAAGAAAACCGGTCAAGTGCGAGTCGGACTCGTGCACCGCGGGTTCCGTACAAATTTGTAGGTATGTAAATAGTTTATCACGGGTTTTTGTTTTTGTAATATAGCTACAAATTTACGGTTTTTGGATATTTTCCTTTACTTGTGCTACATGACATGGCTTCTTGCCTATTCTACGTCAACGGGAAGTAAACTAAAGGTTTTGATTCTGGAATTGCGTTGACTTAGAAATTTATTTTTTTCACTTCTGCAAGGGATTGCAGCCGTGGTGAGTATTTGATATATAATATCAACTTGATAACTCTTCGCGTTCGTAAGAAAGAGGACAGACAGATGGAAAACGAAGTGATCTTATAAGGGTTCTGTTTTACCTTTTAAGGTACGGAACTCTAAACATGAATCACGTGGGATTATAAGACATTCAACAGCCGAGTTTTATATTATCTTTCCTTATTTGTAAACCAAATACTTATAGCGGCTCGCAGTATTCACGATAATAATATGATATTTAAAAATAAATAAGGAAACTGTTTTTATTTTCACTTAAATCCGCCTTCGTTTATCAATAAACCGGAAATTTTCAATCGTTTCGATTTGAGTGAGAAACGATTGAAAATTTCCGGTTTATTGATAAACGAAGGCGGATTTATTTTTAAGGATTTAGTCAACGGGGCTTAAGCTGTACAGTATTATTGGTATAGGTATGGCGATAGTATTGATATGTCGAGAGTACCTGTAGTGTTTGTGTATGGGAGCACAGCAGCACATAAGTGCGGCGCTGATGGAGGCGCAGTACAGGTTGATGGAGTGCAGCGCCGCCGCCAGCGCGCGCACCTCGCACCCAGCGTCGGCGCGCGCGCACACCGCCTCCATTCCTCCTCGTACGAACTCTTTCGGTGATATCACGCACTCTCACTGTCCACTATTGGTTTTATGATAGCTAATCATTTGCGTGTAGGCGACTCTAATGAAACACAAATAATATTATTATAATATTTAGTAAGTAGTCCATCCAATGTATCAAAGCGATTTGTATAATTTGGAATATCTTATGAGTTCTACTTTTAGTTTTATGAATGTAATAGAAGGCTAACAGAAGCTGGGCTCGTGTCTATAACACCGGAAATACTGTTTGTATATATTCAACATATTCAGTAAGTAGGTAGGTGTATCAACCTTTTACAGTCATAGTAATATTTAAGTAAAAAGTGACATTGTATACTCATTTACATGTTACACTTTACGAAATTACGAGAAAACTAATTGTCCCTCAGTTAGTGCTCTCATTAATACCTAAATAACTTTTCAGGTAATGTGCTCGGTTGAACAGCGAGTGAGTATCAAACATACCTAGTTAATATGATCCTCATGATAATGCTTGATATATTTTCTCTATTTTAGTTCAGACTAACTGAAAAATTGTATAAAGCCCAAACATTATGTAGTTGAATATTCATATTTAAATTATAGCTGTTGGTGTTAACGCCAAGTTTCTAAACTGTCCCATCACGAACAGGGTAACAACGAGGGTATTGTGAAGAATGTTTAATGACTATCCGACTCGGCATATTGATTTGGTAAGATGATTATTTTGTAAATGGACTACGTCACTCAGCGTCATTCCACTTCGGCCGGTATTCACAACAAAACTCACCTCCAAAATAATTTTAATTCCACTGCAAAACAATCACTTAACACCATGCGAATGTCACTAGTTCGAGAATTTTACGTTCATCCGCTTGCCATTATATTGAAAATTACTGTGTTGAGTTTATGGCATTTTGTGGTGGTTATTATTCGGTCAGTTTGTGTGAATTTGCATCGCGTTTAGAGCGTGGCACGAGCGGCGCGTGATAACAGCCGGTTACTACGGTGGCGACTGGCCGCCGCGCCAGTCAGTGGTCGGAGTGCCGCATGACGCTCGAACTGTGCGGAGTGTGTCGGCTCGCTGGAGTTGCACTGTTGCACTGACGAGGCTGGGAGCCAGGCTCGGACCCCGACGCCCGGCGCTGGAGGGCATCGCGTCTCGCCGTGTCGTCTCCCAAGCATTACTCTAAACAAGCAGCATTCTATTCCACAAGCAGTGATTGACCTGCTACTGCGGATGATGGCTTTTATATTTCTTTTACTAACTGGTTGTTTTGTGGAGCATTTGAAAGTTGCTCCTACTTATATACAACTTGAGATGTTGTAGGTCGACACATAATATGTGTCTACAGTTATAAAATCTAGGAATCTACAAGTGTACCTACCTGATAACCTAACTAGATTATTATATTTAACTTAGCGAAACTGTTAGCGTAATATTCTTAGAACAGCTCATAATGTGAGATAGACAAGTGGACCTGTTTTGGTACTAGACCTACTAACCTTTTTCTTTCAGGTCTGAAAGTTTTCAGCAGTTGTATTGAAACCGGATCATTCTAATAGAGAATGCCAATACTGCCAAACCTACCAATTCTTTAAATCCAATATAGGTACCTACTTACAGGTTGAAATTAAATATTTTCGTGTTTTTTTAAGTCGTTATTGCATGCATAGGTTTAATGTTGTACTTGAGCAAAACCTCTTTTTATGAAACCATGGTATACAATAATTCAATATTCAAAAACATATACATACATCAATACACTCTTTTTAGGGTTCCATACCCAAAGGGTGCCAACATCTGGAAATGGAATACTGTCTACTATTAGTATTCCTATCTTTCAAATACGTTTTTGGTTCAAGTGCGTAGCTTACGCACTCGATACATAATGGCTGTTAGCACTCGATATTCAAATGGCAGTGGTTCGCATAAACATGGCGACGCGGTGCGCGCGCGCAGTAGTTTACTGGCACACATATGCCGCCTGTTATTCTCCCCACTGACCTTATTCTCATTCCACGGCTTTTCGCTTGCTCACACGCCATCATAGCCCAGCTTTACCTGCATACCGATGATAGATCACTTAACACATTTCTATTGCACATAAATGATATATCAGTATTTTAATGTCTAACTGTAGACACAATCCTAACAGGTTTTGTTATATTAAAGGATAAAGAAAATAAAAAATAATTTGTAAAACAGGTACCTATATATTTTATGATTAAATATATCATAAATACTTAAATCATGACTTAAAGGCTCCTACAAATAGGCACGACACGCGATATAATCGCGCGCGACACAAAGGCACCGCTCGTTGCGCGATTTGCGGTGCCTTTGTGTCGTGTGTCGTTTCGCGCCTCTTTGTTTTTTGCCTTAAATCTACTTACTGATGCACTTATAATTACTGTGGATAATAGGTACTAGGTATATCCGTAAATATATGTAGGTAGGTAGGTACTTACTAAATAAACTAAACATTCATTAGAATTCAAGTAAGTCGTTAAAAAAATGCTTAGAAATCTAAATCCCAGCCGGAGGTTTCATCTTGCGGCAGTTTATCCTTAGGGTACTTCTCAAAGTTGGCGAGGTCCAGGTTGCTAGCCACGGGCTGTATCAGAGGAGCCTTCAGTCGCCTCTCTACGAGCCCTTCCCAGTCGAAGCCCAGGAACCACCTGCACAGTGAAACAGTCACAATTAATGGCAAGACGAGGCAGTCAAAAGATGAATTCATTAAGATTCATAAGTGACCTAGTCTCTAGTCTAGCTTTCATACATTCATGATAAATGTTTTATGTTCCGTACAAATATTAATCACGATTTCGAAGGGAGATTTTATCGAAATCGCTGCAGGTTAAACTATGCATTAAACAAATCACGAAGTCACAAAATTAACATGATAACAATATCAACATTTTGGAGGCAAACAATACATAGGAACTCTGTCGGATTCTCTGTAGTGTTTATGAGACGCGAAATGAATTTATATAAATTTTGCGTTATATATCCTACACATGCCGTTGATGACGATATTATGAAGATATGTAACCTTGAAGTTGAACGTACTTATGACTTTTGATGTCTGCTATTCCGTTTTTGAGATATCCGAGTCGTTCGGCGGGCACTGCTCGACACAGTTTGCGAATGAGCATTTGTGCAGATTTGGCGACCCGCGGGTGGAACGCGACGGCGTCGATACCGCGCAGGATTAGCGTGTACGTCTTCATGTGGTCCCCACCGGGCGCACGGAATGGAGGCTTGCCAACTAACAGCTCATGAATCAGCACTCCTAATGCCCAACAGTCCACAGCTCGGTCGTGGCCCTGCATCGAGTGTAAAAGTTAATAAAATGAAGTTTAAAAAAATGCAAAGTTTGCTTTTAGTTATCAACCAACCTTATTCAGCACTATTTCAGGAGCTACGTATTCGGGTGTGCCAGCAAATGTCCATGTTTTGCTATTTGGTGAAATCCTTTTGGCAAATCCAAAGTCAACCTACGAAAATATATCGGTCATGTATTTCAAGTATATTATACTAATGTCTGATTATCAATAAATGTAGGTATGTACCAATTTAATATATCCTTGTTTGTCAAGCATTAAATTTTCAGGCTTGAGATCCCTATAGATAATATCTTTGGAGTGCAGATATAGGAATGCTTCGACCACACAAGCCATCATGAAGCGAGCAATGTTTTCAGGGAAGTAGCGCTGCTTCTGAAGGATAGTCCAAACGTCTCCACCCAGCACCGGCTCCATAAGGAAGTAAATATATTTATTGTCTTTGAATGTGCGATATAATCTGAAAAAAACGAAACAATTTCCAGTAAATCATTGATTATAATCATTTCGTATTCGTTTGACATAAGTCATTGGTGTAATTAATTGATTTTTACTTGGACAAGTGTGTCAGACGTAACCAAGTTATCTCAAGGCACATTTAAGGGTGACGAGTGATATTTGCATTTTGTACGGCATATTTTTGTTTCTTGTATATCTTGAACGGAAAACGATAAACAGCATGCCATGGAATAGCGTCAAAATTCAATTTGTTTGTGTTGCAAGCATACATGTGTGTGGTGTAGGTAGGTACCTAATTCCAGTTTTATAATATGACAAGCCGTGTGCCCATGGTTTTATAATTTCCCATCGGCAAAAATGACGAACGTCCACACAAACATGGGATGAAAAATCCTTCCTTTGTGCTAATTTTCGTTATAAAAGGTACTTTTCTGCAAAACTTCATGCTTTTAGAGCCAGCGGCGCGCTGTCTTTCAGTGAATGAATTTATCCCATGGCCGTTTTACGTGGATGTGACGCATATTTTCCCCCAACTTGATTTTTGTGTTTGTGTTTTCTTTTTCCTTTATGCGTCACGTTTAGTGCCAATTATTATCTTGATTCTATGAATAGATACGCAAAAAGGCATTATTAGTTAATTTATTCTAATGATTTTAATATTCGTAAATCATTACGGGCATAGAACTCAACAACAACAATACCTTGCCCTATTTCTGTCATACCTAGTATTTAGAAATATACCAGCTGTACCTACCAAAACAAACATTTACCTGCAAATAAACGCACTTTTGCACGACATCATGATATGTTTCTCATTGTACGCGTGCTCCTGCTGCTGTTGCTGCACCATGTCGATCTTCTTGAGGCATTTGAGAGCAAACGTGAGAGACTTGTCGGGTTTGTACTGCACCAGCTCGACTCGACCGAACCCTCCCACACCCATGGTGCCCACAATCTCCAAGTCTTTAAGTTCCACGAATTCGAATTCTGAAAGCAATCATCCAGTCACAATATAAGCAATGATAATTTGTCGCGAGCTAAATAATAGGTACATATCTAGGTCAATGATAATTTTGGGTCCTAATCCGCCTTATAACGTTTATCTGTATTGAAAATAATTATGTTAGTGAATTCTTGAAGAAGAATCGCAAGCATTTACCTAGTTAATTTCGCCCAATTTGCTTGATCAAATGTCCAACCTGATTGCGAGACACACTATCAGCTGCAATGGGTCTCTTTTTGACTGTTCAACAACATTGCGCTATTTACTTTGTTGAGCAGACACATTTTTCGAACATTATACAGAAATGGACTAACAATATCCTTCAAAATTATTCACATGAGATTAATAGTGTGTTACGCATTTAGGGTGCAGGTCATTTTAATGTTTTAAGGTCACCCAAGTAGTTGTTAGAATCACTCCGTTTAAAAATTAACTTTAAAACCATTGCATAGTTAATGTGGTTGTAGGTCCGGGTATCTACGTCGTTTTATGCAATGGGCCATATTATCAAAACTAAATAAATAAGGTGAAGAGGATCAGGCCCAGTATAGACCCTTGTGGCACCTTTCTGTTCACGTTCATACGCCATTCTTCGGTAGATAAATAGATAAACAGTTTATAAGTATTACTTACCGCTTTTAACTTGCGATGTTTTCTTTTGTTGCGATGGTCTCGGCACATCATGTCGAATTTTCTTCAGTTCTTCTAAATTGCCTAATAATTCCGTGAATGGTCTGTCAAATCAAAGAAATAAGTGATATTATAACCCCAGGATTTTCAAAACTTCCTTACCTACCTATTAATTAAGTACCTACTTTGTTTAAGACTTCAAGAACCTAGAACTGGAAGTACAAACTGATATATACAGGGTTATTGGAAAAACACCAACAATCTCTTAAGAGGTCATTGTACTCATCATTATGAACAATTTTTACTATGGGACCAAACCTGAAATCGCGAAAAATAATCAGCTGTTCCCTTCATTTTGACGAGTTCTACGAACATAAATGCAGGGAACAGCAGATTTTTTTTCGCGATTTCTGTTTTTTTCTATCTCAAAAGGGTCGAGTATTGTAGATAGTTACAGGTCATTGGCATCACGCTATACCTTTATGGGGCTAAGCAGTCAAAACGGTTATTTTAGTCAATTTTCAACAAAGCTTAAGTAGCTTAGTGGTTCGACGGGTTCGTAAAAATCCAATATTTATAATAAATATCAAAATATCCGATTTAAAAGTACATATAACGGGTGATTCATTTAGGGGTACTTTTTTCAAAAGTAAAGGAAATATTATAATATATCAATTTCATCAGGTTAAAATGAATTAGGTACTCATTAAATCGTGTGTAAAAAAAAGATACGATTTTCATTCTGTGAATAGTTTATGTGTTGTTTAGTTGTAGAATAAATGATTGTTGTTGATTATTTGTCATTTTTGTTATAAAAGTAACAACAAATCAAGTCTTTGATTAATAATAATAAGTCTTACTTAATCAGCACTTAAAAAATAAAAAGTATAGGTAACATTATTTTTAGTGGCTGATAATAATTTTTTTATTTCAGTACTAGCTTCTGTCCGCGTTTTCATTCGCGTGAAAGTCGTAAGATACTTCAATATATTAAAATATCAGCCACATTTTTAGAAAAATTCCCTGTTTACTACGTGAGTACTTTTTGTCTCAGCAGCCAAAATATAAAGAGAGGCAGGACTGGTGACGCGGGGGCAAGCGACATAAATTACAGTTGTCGGTACGAGAAGCAGCTCGTCCTGAGGTCGATACCCGGAGCCTTCAGTACCAGTAGGTATTTCCCATTGCATGTAATTTTTTTTCTGAATTAATCAATACCTGGGTTCCTGCATATTATATCATACCTAAAGATACAACACTGATACACGTATTCTTACAGATAATTCCTGACGAAAAGTTATCACGAAAATAATTTAATAGTAGACTGTAAACATTTCAAGTACAGGGAATCGAAGGTTTGCGACGCAGTCGCCGAACCGCTAAGCTATTTGCTATGTTGAATGTTGACTAAAATAGCCTTATAAATATATTTTTACAAGCACATAACGCGGCGACATAGTCACAAATCGAGATATCTGTACGAGTTTGAAATAAATACTTCGTCAGACAAACCTGACGTAAACACGTGAGTAAAAACCGTAAAAATAACCAAATTGCAACTTTTTATCGAGAGTCATCAAACTCAAACTCATAACATTTATACAGGGTTATTGGTAAAACATTAACAACCTCTTAAGAGATTGTGAAACCTGTATAAATTAAAGCAATTACAGAAACTTTTGAATTGTCGGTCAGTCAAAAAGATGAAGCGTTCATTTAAGACATCGATAGTTCTTTACCCTCGTTCCAGCGTCAAACACTCGACACCCGGCGGCTGTGCGGTGACAGTGGCCAGCCTACGATCCTCGTGCAGCAGCGCTTGTTCGCCGAAGTAATGCCCGCGTCCGAGCACCCCCACACGCTTTTCGCCACCCTCGCCTTCCCGCTTCGTCACCACCACCGTGCCACCCCGAATGATGTAGAATTTGTCACCTCTGTCACCTTGACGTACAACCGGTGTACCAGCCGAAAAGAATTCCTGAAATATGTAATATTGAGACTACGTTCCTCTTTTCTCATACTACTTTTATATAGACACTTGAACGGCAAAATTGACTTAGGGCCGGTTGTTCCAAACGGTTGGTTAACGTAACATACGTCAAATAATAACAATTACTTAATCAACGATTTACGTATTTGAAGTACTTCAAGGACATAATTTTGTAATCGTAATTTGAAATAACGCTTTTTTTTAGATTGACGATAGTTAGCGCCATATATGACGTATACGCGTGCATAAGTGGACGTGAAACAATCCGCCTTGCGACATGCGACTAACTTTGTAAAGTTAGTCCCATGTCGCAAGGCGGATTGTAAAAAAAACTAAACTAAACTACAGGAAAACAGTTTAAAATTTAACTTTTCAGAAAAAAATCATAATTAAATTTTATTACATTAAAACTTGTAACCATTCTTCAGGCGTAATTAACGTAGGCGTAAGTAACTGTTTTAGAAACCTTATTTTATCACCAATTAAAATTTATATGATTTTTTTTCTGAAAAGTTACTAACTTCAAACTGTTCTCCTGTAAAGTTAGCCCTATGTCGCTTACTCAATTTTGTATTTCAAGCGTCGATATATAATTAGGTATAGATTATTATTTCATACCCTCTTGAGGAATTCGGAGATTTTCGAGAGTTCGATAGGATGAAT
Source organism: Luperina nickerlii (assembly GCA_963855955.1). Lineage (NCBI taxonomy): Eukaryota > Metazoa > Arthropoda > Insecta > Lepidoptera > Noctuidae > Luperina > Luperina nickerlii. Next base: position 13,968,405 of record OY979666.1, on the reverse strand, counting down.
GCCTTCAAGTAGAGGCACTGAAGCCAGAAAACGCATATTGTCATTTTGCTCTTGTTGTAGACTGCGTACCATAAGCTTTTGGAAAACTCGTCGCTCCAACATCCATACTTGTGCTTCTGTTATACCTAATTTAAGAAGAGTTTATTATTGTAGGCATTTGTTTGCTTCAAAAGTTATAATCCATAGAATAATCGACTTACATCGTATTGAGGCGAAACGTTTAGCTTTGTAAAGAATAGCAAGTTCACCAAATACTTCTCCTTGTCCGAAGGTTTTTACAACCTGTCCACCTTTGAGGACTTCAAACTGTCCGTTTGCTGAAACAAAAAGATGGCTGCCACTCTCCCCCTCCCTGATAATGAGGCTGCCTGCTGGAAACTCCTGGCGACTCATCGCATCGACTACTGCTGCAAGTCGCTCATCATCCATCAAGTTCCTTAAGAAGTCATTAGCCATAACAGCCTTTTTTATTTGTTCAGATGACCTATAAAAAGTATTAAAACATATATATATATGAGTTTATGTAGGTAAGCTATAAAGGTACAAATTAGATAGCGGGTAATACCCGCCTTGATTCTGATCGTAGTGTGTCCTTAGGTTCTAATCTGAATTTTAAATTTCAATATAATTTAATAAATATTATTGAAAGAGTGTGAGCTAACTTACGTCTTATCCTTTTCGTGTTTTTCGATGTGTGTGTCATTAAGGCGCGAGGGGTCTGTGGGCGTGTGGGGGGCGATCACACCACTCTTGCGGCGCCGCCTTTTCGTCCTCTTCTGCTGCTGCACCAGCTCCGATATAGTCTTACGACCAGCACTGCTCTTACGTTCATCAAAATCAGTGTCGGATTCTTCTCTACTATATCTCGACGGGTTTCTACTCTGGATGCTTATGGTAGTACTGATCTTTTTGTCGTCTCCAAACGCCCTACCATTGGTAGTGGTACTACTATTTCTATTTTCAGTATTGACAGGCTCATTTTCATTACCATTCGGTAATTCCCCATTGATATTGTTGTGAAATGTATCTGTGGCACCGTCAGGTATTATCTGGAATGACGCGATAGTAAAATGACATCAGACGTTAGGTATACAATTTTTGTTGGAATTAAATCGATGACGATACTTAGAAAGTTATAACTGTCTAAAAAATAATGCAATTATCGCATTCCTTTGTCTCGTAGTATGTAATGTCGTTGTTAGTTGTATTATCTACACTATAGCGAATCGTAAAAAAAAGAGCAACGTTTCATAGAGTATGTTTCTGTGGTGATATGTACCTTGCAGCCTGCAGGTACCTAGATATGTTTACACCTACAATATAGGTTTAGTTGCATATATTGTGCCCTTAGATAGGCACACTATGATTTGATGCCAAAGTATTATTAAATTAAAGTCCGCCTCTTCTCTCTTTGAAGATGGGTGCATCATACTATGTATGTACCTATATAGTTGTGCTATGTAGTACACGTAGGTACTATGTTCATACTTTACGTTTTTAAAATGATCTTAAAATATTCAAAAATCTTCATCGTTATTATAATCTATTCCAGTGCAGATGTAGTCAATTTCAGGCTATAATCTTAACGTATTATTATTACGGCACTCGTAATGGTTAATAATATACGTAAAAAATGGGAATGTGTCCATCTGCGGATATCGGACTTGGATGCAGCTCGGCAGTTGATTGCAGCAATCTATGCTACCGCTGCGGTCAGCCCAGACACATAGCCAGAATTTGTGAGGCCGCGCCGCACTGCTTTATTTGTTCGGCAGCAGGGAACCCAGCAGTACATCGGGCAGGCAGTAAGACCTGTACTGCGCCCAAGGACAACGCCATGGGTCGACCAAGGACAAAGGAGGCAATGTCTGCTTCACAGTCGTCGTCTCTTCAGGCAGCTGCACCAGAGGCCATGCAAATGTAACGTCCATCGTAGCAGAAAACATGGATCGTAGTGCGTATCGTCTTTCGTAGCACGTAGCGACTGTCGTAGCATGTAACTTTCTGCCGTAGCACGCAACTTCTAAAGTAGCGCGTAGCGTTTGTCGTAGCATGTAACAGGGATCGTACTGCGTAGCGTCTTTCGTAGCACGTAGCGATTGTCGTAGCATGTAACTTTCTGCCGTAGCACGTAACGTTTATCGTAGCGAGTAATGTTTGTCACAGAAGCTCCATCATAAAAATGATGGCACAATTTAATTTCATAGATAAAATTTCAGTGACGTCATTCGACGGTAAATTGCGAACGCTATGTGGCGGCCACCGCAGTCTTAGGAAACCCGAGCTGTGCACTGCATAGTTTAAGACTTTGGGTCCTCGGTGCTAAGCGTTGCAGTAACGTCATTTTTATTTAAACAATTTCCTATTTACTTTTAACATCTTAATTGTGCAGATTAGGGCTGATTTTTCCAACGCTAGATAATATTATCGGAGGAACAATTTTGAATTTTTGAGAGTAATATATAAAATGTCAGACGTCAATTTTATTCCACGAATAAAAATTATCTGTCAGATGGAGATTAGGTAGTTTACGTTTATTTAGTTTACGTTTTTTTAGTTTCACGTTTATTTCTTAGATTATAATATTTAATTTTGCTGCATTCGATATTATCAATACTTTTCCGAGACTTTACTAATATCCATTTACCTTCAGTAAATAAATATTAGTATGTCCTAACACGATTATTTACGCCAGAAAGTTTTTACTGAGAAAAAAGTTCAAACTTTTCTTTCTGATTACCATTATATGTATTATTATAATTAAAAATAATATTATTATAGGTATAATGCGTGCCACGAAAGATGAGACTTGACACACCACGTGGTTTGACTTGCGCAGTACACGATTTTAGGTATCTTTACAGCGCCAGCGCAGCTTTTTTCTTTTTTTAGGTATTTTTACGGGTGTTGTGTCGGGCAACTGCCCGCCAGACACAACACCCGTCTGGTTCGAGGATCCTCCCTTTTCTATGGAGGTTGAGTGAACTTTACACCCTGTTCCTCATACCTCTATAGCGGTATGAGGTCTGAGTGCGGATCGGGACCGGACGTCATAGGGGCGGCGGAGAGCGGGGGAGGCGGGGTCAAGCCTCATCTTTTGTGGCGCGCATTGTACTTGTGATTGGTTGACTGCCTCGTTGGTCTAGTGGTCACAACTGATATTGCTGAGCATAAGAACCGCAGTTCGATTGTCAGGTCAGGGACAGTATTACTGAGTTTTCCATCAGGAATTTCTCAGTATAAACCCGGAGTTTGCGGGGTAACACACTATCATCGCAATGCCTTTTATTTTGACAGTTCAACAACATTCATTGCTTTATTTACGTTGCTGAGCAGACAAATTTTTCGAGCAATGGATTAGCAATATCCTTCAAAATTATTCAAATTGTGATTGATAGTGTTACGCAATTAGGATGCTGTGCCTGCTTGATGGCAATCGGCTGGTCCCTTATTACATGGGACTTCATAACTGGGACTACTGGGGCTTAACCGCACATCTGCCTAACCTGTGTGATATTCACTGCAAACGACAATTGTCCCTGTCCCGACGACACGGTACAAAGCCTCGACCACCTCCTCAGGGATTGCCCCAGATTCGCGATGGATCGCATACAGTATGAGGCAATCTCTGGTGATTTGGTATCACGGCATATGACATCGGGATGCAAACGCGCAAACCAGAAGTCCTACTCACGTTCACTAAATACATCACAAAAATTTTAAGCGAACTGAAACACTTCCACCACACTACCACATAGGAAATACAATAATATATATAATTTTTATAGTATATTTTATGTATATCTCTTAATATTATTATCCTAATCGCGACTAAAAACTTCCCACAAAACAATATCTGTATCAAATAGCAAATATTGTCAAAAATATCATAATCAAATAAATAATGCAATCCCACACTAAAAAAAATAAAGCGAATCAATCTAAAACAAAAAAAAAACCTGTGTGAGTTTATATTTATGTTATAAATAGGATTTACATTTAAGTAGGTATAGGCATATGATTTGCAAAATAGACTAGACCACTAGAAGCGACTAGGCTGTGCGGAGAAAACATTGGTTCACGGTTGGCTATTGAAATGTTTTGTTACGATGTTCGTCCATCATTATTTGCATATAGTTAATCTGACTTATGAAAGTCTAGACTTGGTAATTGATATGTGCAAAGGCTAGATCCTAAGGGCTTGTTTCTAGAAAATTTACCGTAACAATAAGCAAGTACTAGCTAAAGACGATTCTGGCATTACCTACAAGTCCGGTCAATTGCATATTAATTGCCATCAAAACGTTTCGTTGCTATGCTAGAAGTGTACAATTATATAAGTTATCATACACTTAGCAGCAATAAACGGTAGTCGGTACAATATTAAATAATTTTAGTCAGATTTAATTTTCCAATTACAATAAACAAGTCTAAAAATTGATAAAAATATAATCCCTCATTATTTTTTCACGATTGCTATCTGCAGTGATTCGAATAACTTATCACATTATTTTATCAAAATTTTTGTTTGATTTTTAGATATTTAAGATGGCATTCAGATAACCAAGGTGTTTTTACGTTTTTTAATTTGTAACTCCTTTGTTCTAACCGTTGGTATCAATGCTGCTGGTACCTAGCTAGGGACATTCGTTTTTTTTACATAATCTATGTAGGTACTATAGTAGGGCAGAGCTACGTCTACCAAAGAGAGATCACATTTCTCATTATCACTGAATACAAAATGGTAGAAATACTTTTCATCCTTTTGTTTAACAATAATTACAATGGCAGGTATTGGTAGACACTGCGATCCTTATGACCAATCAATAAGGTGAAAATAAAACACTAACACATAGTAACCTACATATATTATTTAGGTCACGTCAGGATGAGAGAAGAGTAGTTGTCGCCTCAGAAGAAGTAGGTTGTATTTCTACAAACCTTTTTGCTTTCCTGCAGGTATTTAGTTCGTCATAATCGTAGAAATATAAACAAACACTAACGATAAGCGTCAGACAAGAGGTACCTATACCTAGTATTCTATTGTTTTACTTACAAAGATTGTTTCACGGCGTATATCAGGATTATTTTCAACGGGTACAGTAAACTTGTACCTCGCTCGAGAAGCCCATCTGAACGGCGGACACAACACCATTTTGAATTAATTATTTTTTTAAGGAATTAAATTGCATTATACACAACACTGCATACAGATTAGCGAACCACTGAGGAGCGCTCGCGCCGGTCCGACACTGCTTGAACGACGCAACCGCAGCCCTTATCGCTCTTACCAGATAATCTCACTATTCCGATTGTTTTAATTATTTCACACTAAAGAATCATTACCTACCGTGTTATCAAAGAGCCTTGCAATCTTATCGACATAATACGATTGTCACCCAATCAGTATTATTCACAAAAGAGCAATTAAATCTGCTATTCTGTAAAACAAATATTTGGTAATCCAGTACGGGAATTAATAAAGCTGATGCGGAAAATAAAATACGAGTATTTTATACTATAATTTATTTATAACGTAAATGAGTACACAATGCCAAAGGCTTTAAAATGATTCACTTCATTCAATATTTTTCATTAGAAAAAAAATATTTACAATTTAAAAGAGAAAATCAGCTTTGCAATCCATTAAAAATTGCCACACAAAAGGAAAATATCGTATTATTAATTTACTTTAGGTATCACAAATCGTATAAGAGGGGGGGGGGGGGGGGCTCGCTGTGCACTTGGCTTGAAAAATCTCGGTTAAATCATATTGAACTAGTATTCTTTATGTAGATTCGTGCATTAATAAAATGTGCAAAGTAGGTATCTATAAAATGTGCCAAACGGAAGACATTCATTATGTAACAAATCTATTGTAGTTTACATTAAACTTCAAAAACATTTTGTCAACATTATACTTACAATGTACAGATACAGGAATTGAGCACGGTATTGTTATATTTCAAATACTGGCCGGTTGCGACAGTGTGCACGCTGTGCACGGGACTCGCGCGCACGTGCATTGTGGCCCACTATGCAACTGCAACGCATACTGATTGCGGTACTAGCAACTTCACCAAAACGTCATTTTACTATAGGTATGTATTTAAAATGGTACAATGTCAGTTATCTTATTAACTGTTATATTTTTACAACAGCATTAATGTAAGACTCGGAACGTAAATTATTTTCACATTATTATTAGTGATGGTGATTATTTTTCGGTGAAAATGTCACAAGCTACAAACTAGACAAGCAACTAATTAATTTCACAATCAGTATGCGTTACATCATCTAACTATGTACGGGTTAATCGAAACTATTAAAGTCATAGACATGATGTGTGACGATGTCGTGCGTTACAATGAGTGTCATGGCACGTCTACGACTTTAATGTTTAACACTCGGGAGCAAACATTATCCCGCTAATATCTGAATAATCTACAACACCAACTGAACAGCTTTGACGAGTGCAATTGACGAACAAGTGATACTTATTAACTCTGGCTACTTTAACAATATGAAACCTCGGGTACAGGTTATACGCACAACATGAGGCGGGAGATCCGCCTGTAACACTATATACAGTCGACAGCAGCCGGCGCCGCTCGCCGCGAGTCCCGCGAGGTGACCGCAGGACGCGCGGGCGGGCGGCCAGCTCTGTGGCGGTAGTTGCCTTCAGTGCCGCTAGCGAACGTAGCAACTAGCTAACACCACTACTGATATGATTTATTATGCACAATATAACAATTCGCTTTAGATCTAATGAATACAGTATCGAAGCCGTCGATCGTATAAGTTGTGCACAGCATAAAACAAGAGAGTAGTATGAAACTTTAATTTAACATCTCATAAAAACTGAGAAACAAATCGCGTTACAAAATACATATCCTTAATTTTATGATTATAATATTTATAATACATTGTTCTTGATGTTATTTTTTTTTTCAATCTTATTGTAGCACACTAACCATTTTGTCAGATATGTAATTTAAATTCTGATTTTTCTCCAAGTAACAACAATTTGGCTTATATTATGTAACTTTATACAAAACTTAGGTATTTTGCTTTTGTGATTTATTACATTATCATTAAAATCATACATAAAAGACTTAAAATAACATAATCAAAAATTATGTATCTTTTAGAATGAAGCAAACAAGACAGGTTTTGGTCAGAAGTTGATTAAATTATACAGTTACAAGTAGACACGAATACAATGTTTGTAATTAATATAATTATTCCAAAACAGGTCCTGTTAACTTGTATAAAACTTGATGATTAAAAAATACACAATTCACAAACATTTGTGACTTTGATTGATAAAAAATACTAAAACTAAACAATAAAATCAAATAGAATCACATGTACTTTTTTCTGTACTCAGATACAAAATCTTGCATTAATCAGACAATTCCTACAAACCTAAGAATTACTTAAAATAACGCATTCACGCATGAGTATTCAGCAGTAAAGCACAAAATATTGTTCGAAGCTGCAACGAGACTACAATAACATACGATAAAAGTAAATATAACTTATTATATAAAGCCAGTGGCACTAAAAGGTGAGAGTAATAATCAGTAAAAGGAAAATATGACACGAACCGCTTATTACATATTGTACGGAAAGAAAATAGAATACGAATCGAGACAAAGAGACGACAACTAATTCCGTAAATATCACATGAAACCTTTACGAGTAAGCACCTTTACTATTATTTTAATAAAAAGATTGTGCGCGAAGACTAGAATTCTGCAAGACAAACAATAATGTCATGGAAATGCTACAAACTGGAGTTAGTTAATCTAATTCTGATTTCAAGATGACACAACTGGGTGACAACATCACCTTAACATCTTTAATTAATTAAAGCTATCATCATCAGACGACACCGAGTCGCAACGCGCGCCCCGTGCCCGCAGACGCGAGCTCCGCACACGAGAACTGGTCTGTGTTGATATGTCAGCGAGGAAGTCGTGCGGGCAGGACGACGCGCCTGCACCAGTCCCAACGTATTCGGTACATTATCTCTACTTGCTACGTAAAGGTTTGAAAAATAAACGGACAAAGCTCTAATACGTCGACGTCGACGCAACCTCTCATACAGACACATCTGTAGCACAATGTGTACCATATTCCTTAGGAATTTACAACAACATGAGAAGATTGACAATCAACTATGAATTAATCAATTCAGATCTATATATTTATGTATATAGTCATTGAACTACGTTAAGATTAAACTACGCTAGATGGCAAACATGTAGATATGTCCTTAGAAAAAAATTACTTAGGTGTAAGTAATGAAAACTTTTAACAAAATGAAGTAAAAAATAAAAGTATGTTGTTTTGTTCTAGTTATCTATCTACACCACGACTTATAGATTTCGTAAGTTTTTCTCAATGAAAGACTATTAAATCTATCGAAAAGAGGTTAATGTCATGCAACACTTCTCCGAATACGTATGAATCGATGGGTTTTTGTGCTTTGGTATAAACGTTGAGCGAATTCATAGATGTTACAAATACTTTAAAATCCTAATGCAAATGTTAGATCTAAAATTTACAACTTCTAAAAGGGTTGGACCCGTATGCGTGTTTGTTCTATAAAATGAAAGTCCGTACGCCAGACAAAAATATTAAAATAGCACTGTAAAAATAAGACATCGTTAAAAGACAATAGAATTATTGATTAAACATAACTACATACAAGGAGAAAATCTCAATGATATGTAAGAACTCGACGGAGTTCCCTTCTTCCCTTATAGACTACTGCTAAAGCGTTTCGCCTACATTACATTCTGTAAAACATTAGCTTATTTATAAACTAGCAACCGATTATTCGATTTACAACTAACAGGACCTCAAGTAAACACTCCCGGGGTCAGAGATTAGAATCCGCACAAGCGAGCTACACACGCGTGGTCTCTGCGGCTCGACTGACGAAAGGAACGGGGCCTATCGACAAGGTAAGCTTCAAGCGTAATGTACGAACCAAAACGACACAATGTTAGTACTACCGACTGACGACACAGTTATATCAATATTCAAACTAGCATTTAAACGCCAGGAGACACTGTTTGCGGAGTAATAGAAGTGGCCGCGACTGTGAACACCGTATGACTGCGCCGTCGGTCACGTTCTCGGGGATAGCCTACAACTATGTGACATAAATTGTATCGGGTACAAGGTAACTTTAGAAAAAATATATGTGTAAAAATAACAACCAAACAAATGGCACCACATTAATATCGCACCAAATAACTTGTTAGTCCAAAATAGATGTTTTGAAATTTCTATTGTCTCTGTGTATATGTCTACCTACTAGATAATGACAGTGACGTTACTGTAATAATTGGATTCAATAATTTTATGACGGTTTTAACGTTAACTCACTCGCGTTTATAATCGAAAAAACTCTTATGTAATAATTATGAGTGGAGAATTACCATTTAAGTTAACGAGTATATTATTATTTAGAATAAGATCGCTGAATATGTAGGTAAGTATTTAGGAAACAACATTTTGGAAATTTTGAATAAAAAAAATATTGTGGGCCAATAAAATGTGTTTCCCGTTTAGTATTTACAATTTTTATGATATGCAAGTGCAAAGCTCACTAAATATATCATTATAGTAAATATTTCTTCTATTGTCAATGATACAAGTGTAACATCTACACTAGATAGTACGGTACTCTAATCGTAGTATGAATTCACTTCTGTGTAATTAGCAAAATTATAGTAACCCTTAGTATATCTAAATAGAACGAAAGCACTCACTTTAGCTGCTCGCACTTGTATAGCATTAGGTACACAAATCATTTATACTAAAGTTCAACTTAATAAAGTATTTCTGTTAGAAATTTTAATGACTTTGGTATTTCATAAGTTGTGTATACGCGGCTGCGGCAGTGCGCAGCGCGCGCTTCGACGACTCAACAACGCTTGCTCATTACTCATTAGTTCGCTACCCAAGCTTAGATACTTATACGGTAGTCGGCTAGCGTTTATTATTGATCCTTAAATTTATGAATTATGTTTGTACGTTTACAAAGAGAGTTCATTGTCATGTAAAGGTGAAGGTGACGAAGGTAATATTCGAGTTAATCGTTTCATGATCCACTGGCTTTAGTATGGCGCAAATCTGTTGTATCCACTTCTGTACACTGCAGTCTGCAAGTTAAATATTATCACTGTTAGTATCCCTTGCACATATCGTGTTTCGAGAGACTATTAGAAAAAATGTAACCAGTGCGCAAACTGTAACCATTTATTTTTTTATTTATTTGACTCCCCAACAATTGAATACACTGACACAAAGATACATCTAATAGACTTATAGACTAGTGTATCAATTTTGACAGCATATGATTCTAGGGTAGAGATGTTTCGTTGGCTAACAAAAAAAAAAAAACTATTTCATAGAAAAGTGCCTATTCGGTAAAAATGACAAAGAAGAGAGGTTAATGTCGTGTTATTATAATGTATATCATAATCAGTCTATAATGTTCCCACCGCTGCACGGTATTTCGCCTAGAACATGCTAGGTGGACAAAATTCATGTTTTCATTTCCAGGAAATCTTAATTGCGTAACACAAACAACACCCCCAAACTCCAAATTCCGAGAAAAAATTGTTTTTCAAATGCTTAACTGATGAGTCATAGAGTCGAGAAGTCAGGTAATGAGTTTAATGCAAGCGTTCCGGTCGATCAGTTGCAATTTAGCGACACTTTTGTGCACATCTCATAGTGGTTTATAGTGATATTGTGAAAGTTTTTTGTGATGGATATTAATACTGAGGGTATGTACTATTATTTAATATAATTTTTTTATCAGAATCTATTAAAATTAATTTTTAGCATTTTTTTTTACATAATGCATAAATTTTAGCGTAATTTTTTTCATAAAGAAAACTTTGAACGTTCAGGAAATACCTTTATTCGCCTCTATTCAGGCTAGTTTTTAGATATATTGTAGGTCTAACTATGTAGTTTGTAAAAAGACACATATTGTTCAGCACACTTCAGTACAACATATTTTTTTTTTTTTTCAGAACACGTTTACTCTATTTCAAGGGTAGCCTTTTTCGAAGAGTGGTTGAAATACACGAAGAATGATAAAAATTCGCGTATTTATGACTATCTTTCTTCAAAATTTCACTTTGGTGACATTACTGAAAGCAGCCAAAAAGAAATAAAGTTGAAAATATCCAACTTTTCTACTAAGATTGGAGCCAAATGGTTGGCTTCGGGAAAATCGAAGGAGCGTTTTTTAATTAAAAATAAGAATTGGCTGGATGAAGGAGACATACTGTTTACTGCGAGTTCTTTAGCCCCACAACCTTCGACATCGAGTGAGGCTGTTACATCTGCAGGAAGACCTCGCAAAGATTTCGAGGAATCGTCATTTAAGACGAAGAAACGTCGAGTCGTGGATCTCGTAGAATCTCGAAGTGCCAGTGAATTAGTGACTGCTGCCGAAATTGCTGTGCGTTCAGTAGGGCAAAGAAAAGTTGCCAATTTGATTAGAGACATTAGTGAGAGCCCAGAGAATATTATTAATTCACAAAATACCAGTTCCGTTAATCCTAGGCAGTTAAGTAGTGACGAAGCCTTAGCATACTATATAGATTCTAAATCAACAACACATGCTTACAAACAAACTAGGAAGTGGTCCATAATGGCAGGACATAATGTGTTTCCGTCATATTTGAGTGTAGTAAAATCCAAACAGGCCTGTTACCCTGCAGAGGAGCATATTGCTATAACTGAAACTCGTGCTGAAATAAATTTGCAAGCCTTATTAAATAAAACAGTGGAACGTCTAGTATTAGCACAGAATGAAGTTATCAGCAGTGTCCTCCCAACAAGTTCAACGTTTACACTTGTTAGTAAATGGGGATGTGATGGAAGTTCTGGGCACAGCACATACAAACAGAAATTCGAGAACACTGAAGATACGGACGAATTTCTTTTCGTATTTTCTTTCGTTCCCCTTAAGTTATATGATGGGTCCAAAATTATTTGGCAAAATCCTCGGCCTTCGTCAACTATGTATTGTCGCCCAATCAAATTTATATTTGCTAAGGAAACGAACGACTTCACGTTAGCGGACACAAATAGATTGTTGGAAGAAATTAATGCTCTTCTTCCAACACTTATCAACTTTGGTGATTCTCAAATCTCTGTGAAACACGAACTTCTTCTGACAATGACAGACGGAAAGGTATGTAACGCCTTAACGGAAACTCGTTCATCTCAAAAGTGTTTCATCTGTGGTGCCACCCCCAAGACGATGAACGATGACCCCGCGAATTTTAACAGCAATCAAGAACATTTTGGCTTTGGTTTATCTACACTTCATGCTTGGATTCGTTGCTTTGAATGCCTTTTACATATCAGCTACAAGTTGAATATTAAGAAATGGCAGGCTAGAAGCGACGAAAACAAAGCAGATATCAAGGTTCGTTCCGACGAAATCAAGATGAAATTCAAAAACGAGATGGGACTCATTGTAGACAAACCAAAGCCAGGATTTGGTTCTTCCAATGATGGAAACACTGCCCGTCGCTTTTTTAAGAATGCTGAGATGAGTGCTCAGATCACAGGGTTGGATGTTACTATTATCAAACAATTTGATGTTATTTTGAGGACATTGTCTTCTGGTTTCGAGATAAACTTAGTTGAATTTAATAAATTTTGTCTTGAAACTAGAAGACATTACCTTAGTCTCTATTCGTGGTACTATATGCCTGCTACTGTACATAAAATATTAGTACACAGTACTGAGGTTATCAAAGCGGCATTGCTTCCAATTGGGCAGCTTTCCGAAGAGGCTCAGGAAGCACGTAACAAAGATTGCCGCAGATTTAGGGAGTACAACACCCGCAAGTGCTCACGTGTTGCCACGAATAGAGACTTGCTGTCCATGTTAATAATAACATCTGACCCTTTGATCAATAGCCTTCGTGAGATTCCCCAAAAAAAGCCGGAAAAAATATGTGCAGAGGTATTAAAGTTAATTGTAAGCCCGACGACCATAGTAGCATCAAGACCGGAAACGTCATCATATTGTCGCACATTGCCACAAAATGATGACGATGCATCAGAAGATTTTGATGATGATTCTGATGATTATGATGATTAGGTTAAGTCACTATTTAGGTTTAGGTTAGGTTAATTTGTATAGTAGGTATTTATTTATTTAATGCAATTTTGTTGTTTGTATATTATTTTTAAATAAATATTTTCCGTTTTTATATATATTTTTTGTTTTTTATTACAAAATCATACCAAAAACTATTAATAATGCCTCAATATGACTACTTATATATAAAAGTATCTTTATATATCATAAAATAATATTGTCCACCTAGCATGTTCTACACGGTACACTGTGCGCTGGGATACAGGCCTCCTCTGCGGGCCCAGTCCGAATCAAAATGTATGGGACAACAATTTTTACTTTTTTTTTTAATGATGAAGAATTTCTACGCTAGGGGTCTACTATCATATTATTTGCTGAATAAATGGTTACAATTTGCGCATTGATTAACTTTTTCCTGTATAGTGCCGACAAATTAAATTAAATGAAGATTTATCTTACCCCGTATCCCGACACCGGTCCGATACCGTGGCCTAAGTATGGATCTGCGTATTCTCTGCCGTACCTGCAACACGCAACATGTTTTTTTGTGTTAAACAACGTAATATGTTCTAATTAATTATTTTTAACTTCAGTGCAGAGCAGACTATTAGAAGCAATTGTTCTATCTCTATGCGTAATACGGTCTACTGTTCTACACATATAATAAAATAATGCAATAGGTACTCTATAGTATTTAGATTATTATTGCATATATTTCAAAACTACACTAATGAAGTAATTTGCAATAAATCACGAATAGTGTACTGTCTTAAGGTCATTCATTAATTCAAGTGACTGGTGGTCAAGTTTGTTTCTAATAATGTAAATCAGGTATTGAACATGAGCGATAGTCACTAGGTATTCTATTTCTTTTTTTATGACTTGGTGAGATACATTTAATCAATTCAATTAAACTAGATTTACTTCGGGAATAGTGATGCTTAGTGCTCATATATACACGAGCGGCACGTTGCCAACAGTAGAGGCAACTGCAGTCGTCGACAGTTACAGTCGTCTGTGCCGTTGGCAACGTGCCGCACGTGTATATGAGCACTTAAAAGAGGGTCGAGTGTTAGTGTCGGATTATGGAACGTTATAAGTAATGTTAGTTAAGTCCTTAAAGCTTTGTATTTACATGAGCGACATCAAAGTGTTGGAGGTGGACGTGGGTACTGACGTGGCACCGAGCGGCGCGAGCGAGGGCGCGGGCGCGGCGCTGGCGGCGGCGGCGGCGGCGCGCGCTGCGGCGCCGTAGTTGGCGGCCGCCGCCGCCGCCGCCGCGTGCTGCGCCGACGTCAGCGGGGACTTCAGCAGGGGCGCCGCCGCCGCCGCCGCTGCGGCTGCCGCCTGCGGAACACACCTCTGGTCAGAGCGCGCCGTGACGTCCGGTCACCCCGCACTCGAACGTTCTCATCCGAACAGTGAGCCCACAAAGGCAAGAAGACGATCACCTTTCTGTCTCCGTCGAAAACTTACGGCTTCCGCGGTCGCTCTTCGATATCTTACCGGTATGGGGAGATCCACAGACGGCATAATGGCGTAAACATGATTTCCATGTCACATTGAATAGCGATCTGCGTAGCCATAAGTTGAAAGCGAAAACGATGCAGAAAGTAGGTACTACATACAAGAAAAAGATTGTGCATGTTTGTAAATACTATTTATTTACATAAAATCGATTCACATGCATTTCTGCCGGCACACGTTTCTATGATGTTGGTGTTATCTTCTGCTCAAATCATCGATTTCAGTTATCGACTTTTATAATGAGATGCAGGCGATAATGTTAATGTGGTCGATGAACATGGACATGCATTTAAAGACACAATTATGACGGAATCGATCCAAACTAAATCAAAACGTCGAAGTATTCTAAATCTAGCTACATATTATTATCGGTGATTGTTAGTGTACTTAATAATTGCAATTACATTTGTGGGCTCAATGTTCTACTCGCAGCATGGATTAGCATCAGATAGATTCAAAGTACAGCCTCAACATATGCCTAAAACTAAATCACCCACCACAATACCAACGAACAAGGATAAACTCAACAGAAAGCAAACCGCGCGAGCCGACCGGCCGCGCGTGTGCCAAGTCCATCTGGTTACCACAAACACAATGTGCACCCTGCATTACGGTGGATTACCAACCAATAGGACCATACGAATATAATAAAGGAGCAAACAAAATCCCAGCACTCACTCCATGATGGATATCGAACTTATACTAGCGTGGTGGAACATGAATCAGGAAGCGATAGAGATACAGACACAATCGCATATCGAGCGAAACTGAACTCTAAAGGCGTGACGTTTACCTCGGCTGCCGGCTTCGCGGCCTGTAACAACACACGCACTGTCACCTCCTGGGCCCTCACTACTCGACTATTGACCCGCTGTCAGAGCAGACTAGGCAGTACACTCAATCATTAGGTACTCAAATATTAATTAAAAATGGAACTGACATTGGAAAAGGGAGAAACAAAACGTTTATTTACCTGCAGTCTGTAGTTGGAGTCAGCCGTGGCGGCCGCGGCTAAGAACGGGTCGTAATAGACACTGCGAAATAAAATAACATTATACAGAACTTTATATTTTTTAATACAGTTGTAACATTATTGCAAATTGAATTCATATTTATATCAAATTGTAATTGAATAAAAGTACGTACTTAATAAAATGTCTAATCTACTTAGTGCAACGAACAGTAATGTTCATTCAAGTGCTATTAGTGCAGACAAATATTAAGGAAGAATCTAGACAACCGTCTTCTACTGGTACTTGACTAATCAACACAATATTACAACGTTGGGATAAGCGTTAAACATAGTTATCTATAAGCTTAGCGAACAATCCAGTTAGAATTACCGTGACTATTGTTAGTTACACATTTACACTCAATAATTACGTGATGTGCTGGTGTAGTTAATTTATTAAACAGAAATAACTCATACCAAAGTTAGGTGAATCGGGGAGTAGGGATTGGGGTGTCTGGGAACGTGGAGGAGACTTGCGCCCTGTTGTATAAACTTTGCTGTTAATCACACAAATTATAAAGGCGACATTTTGTGAGTGTGTGTGTGTGTGTTCATATGTTATGTTGTTACTTCTTCACGCTCAAACGGCTGGACCAATTTTGATAAAATTTTGTATGGAGGTAGCTGACACCCTGGATTAACATATAGGCTACTTTTATCCCGATATTCCCACTGGATCGAAAATTATGCGGGTGGAACCGCGGGGCGCAGCTAGTATTTAAACAAATTACATGCTCGGATACAAGTATTCAGCTGCAGCCGGTTAGACTGGCAGCCAACCGCAACGTAGTTGAGAAAATGCTAGGCAGACGTAGCATAATTTATGTACGAGTTAACTTTATGCAACGACATCTAACTGCAAAAAAAGTTTCGAGTAAATTGTATCTTTTTACCTCGCTCGAAAGTGGTTATATTGCTAGTTTAATACGGCGCATATTCCGATGCGCTCAAACTAATGAAAACACATCGATTTATCAAGTATCGACGTTGTCACCTTATTTGCATAATTTCGCAATGCTGAAAACTTCGGAGCAACGTGTCAGTGTGTATACCTGCTGTCGCTGTATGATGTCAACAAAGATAAGTAGGTTGTACCCGACGGGAATATATTAGTCCGTGGAGTGACTTTTCCGACGGCGCGGCGGCGCGACGAAAATAGGTCGCGAGCGCGACGATATCTTGTCCGTCAAAGCTTCTTTTAATTAAAACTGCTCTTGACGCATATCATAAGACTAGGAATATATTCGGTGGTCACCAGACACAAATAAGCTACGTTTCTATTTGAAGTAGACTCGTGGATTTTAAAATAGTGTGGCATGACCTTGCAGCATAATTTAAAAGGTTTCTGAAATCAGACTGGTTGTACCGCCTCAATTTTAAATGTTATCCTTTCTCTCATCATCATATTATTACCTTTTTAAGCTCTACTGATCACTGTAATGGATCATAAACGTTTTTGGAATAGTTTATCGGTTCGATCTGAATTGTGGTTTCGGACTAAGTATTCAGGAAATGAGGATAATTTGGCATCGATAGCGAATTAGTGGACATTAAAATTGCTGATAATAATCTAATCTATTTAACCTAATAATTTTTTGGCAGATTTTGGCCATATCAATTTTGTAATTAGCTAGATATAAATGCTGCGGTAGAATCGGTCAAGATTATAAAGTTATGTGTGGACGACAGTGAGTTGTGGTGTCGGGCAGGGGAGGGGGGCAGGGAGTGCGGTGCGTTTACTCACGGTGCGTAGGCGTGCATCTGCGAGGCGTAGGCGGCGGCGCGGTTGAGCACGGCGTGCGAGAGCGCGTGCGGCGAGGCGTGCGGGGCGTGCGCGTGCGGCGGCGGCGCGGCGCGCGGCTCGCGGCGCAGCGCTACATGCAACACACGGTGAGGGGCATGCGTTACCTGCGGCGCTGGGCGGCGCGCGGCGCCAGCACGAGCGGCGGCGCGGGCGCGGCGGCCGGCGCGGCGCCCAGCCACGGCCACGACACGCCCGACACCCGCAGCCCTGCGCACACACCGCGTGAGCTACACCGGGGCTCCGCGCGACGCGAGCCCACATAATGCGACACACTGCCCGCTCGGCACGCTACACGTCACAGTGACGTGTGCGACGGTGTCGTTAGGCTCATCTCACGCTATTGAGTCCGAGCGGGCGTGGGGTTCGAGTGCCAGCTCTGATGCGGCGGGGCTGCATTCACCGCAGAGGGTGCTCGTATTTATTGAATTCGATTCGACAGATAGGGGCAAGAATCTAAATAACCGAGTAATCCCACCACATTGAGTGAAGGAGGTTCATGCTCGAATGATTGTTATGGTAATGTAAACGCGAAAGCTTAATTTAGTTTATGGATTAAATATCATACCAAAATCGTAATGAAGGTTCTCACCTTCCGGCCACTGGACACACACTGGAACAAAATAAATATGATATTTGTGTATAAACTTCACAAGTTAGAAGGAGGATTTCGCTAGATCTAAAACAAAGAACATACCTATAAGACATTCTCTACTACAAAATTGAAATATGAATATAGTGCATTACGGAAGTTGCATTCATTCCAGCAAACGTCAAGGTATGAACATTCATGTGTCTTGTAATAGCTGTACAAAACTGTGTTAAGTTATCTAGCAAGCTGTCTAATTGACGGTGTCATCCGTTTATTAATACAGTGAGTAAGTTTGCCAGGCAATGCGACGCCGGAGACAGCCTTCTGCAACGTTCGAATATATTTGTCTGTAATACTGAGTGAAGTTGATGTCTGTATGATGCGACTCAAATGTAACGCGTGCGACGGGTGCTCGGCGAGACTGTCTCCGGAGCTGACAGTGGACTCATTCTCTAAATAGCATTCACCTAGGAGCATTCAGACAACGGAACTAGCCACATGTAGGAATAAGTAAGTACATTAACATGGACAACACCGATGTTACAAGTTCAGCTCTCTCACCCAAAGTGGGAACTGATCCATTTCTAGCCAGAATAACTGGATGGATTAAAAAGAGAAAATCCCAAGATGCATTATATTTGTACAGGTGTGATACAATAAGGTATTGTTATTTATAGTAATGTGTGAATTTATAAGTTTATTTTGTAAGTTTTGATTGAACTCATTGAATGTATTTCATGAACGGTTGTTGGCTCACTTACCGTTGGGAACTGTTGGAGGTTTCTTTGTCTGCACTCTCGCTGTCGCATTATTAACCTGATTTGAAGTAAAATCTATATGAGAATACGTTCGGGTTTATACCAAAAACAAAAACATTGGCTGATTTTAAATAAACTTTATACATTAAAAAAATCATTATATTTTTAAACAGGTTTTTATTTCACAACATATTTTATTTCGCAAGGATATGGGTAGTATTCAAGAAGCGCTTGATTGAAACTCCGATTATTTGTGAGATTCGAACTCACTGCAGCTTCTTCTCTAAAAGACGAATATACACATAAAAGTATTTTTTATGAACTTCTAATGTGAAAATCAGCCAATTTGTATACCAGATGTCGCATAGATAGGAAAACAAAAACAAAAATTTAACTAATAATGAACTTAAAAATATCAAACAAAAGTAATTCTTATTTAAAACTTTAATAATTAGGCGCAGACATCTGATATGTGAACATAAAATAAAGGAAACTTGGGATTTACTTTTGACATTAATAAGGGATATTTAAGAATATTAAAGTGAGCATACTTTTCCTCTCTTAACCACATTCACTCTCTCCTTAGGCGCAGACTGACTCGTCTACAAGACCACTTTTCAGCGCTTCTATTTAAATTTAAAATGAATAGATAGAATGGAACTAAAATTTGTTTAGCAATCTTACCTCTGCGGCATTGTGACGATACGGTTCGTTCTACATTTCTCTGTGAGACACTCTCTCTTTCGATCGGCATATTAAATGACCGTCTAGAGAGTAAAGGGATAAAATAAATAAGGTTTGTTTGTGGATTAGACGCCGGCATACTTAGTGCTAATATGCGGGACCGCGGCGCGGCACGCTAGCATGACAGTAACTACAGAGCAGACGAGCGCAGGTTGCGGTGGGCGGTGGGCGTAGGAGCGGGATGTTATAAGTTACATAGTGCTACGGATGGTATTCATTGAGTCATGCACACCTCTATCTTTCTGCCCTCAACCACGGTGCCGTGAAGACGCTCTCGTGCTCGCTCCGCATCACCACTATTTGCGAATGTTACAAAACCGAATCCCTGCATGCAAGACAGACAAAACATGCATTAAAAACAGCGTCGCTCAAAAAACAACGTGCAACAAAAATTAACATTTATGCATTGCATATTCTTTTTAAATATTCTAGTGAAATATCGAGAAAATATTATCGAGTCGATTACGTTGATACTTTGAGCGTATTCTAGCTGTATGGGTACACATAAGCGTTTGGATCACAGTAATAAATTAATGTAACGTCGCTCGACCTAGTAGTCTGTACTATTGGTAGGAGAGTTTGTATCACTGTATACAACGAGTCTTAAGGATTGTTCGACACTAATTCATAGACACTACTTATTTTAATCAAAATGACAAGTCATTGTGTGAGATGTTAGCTGCGATTTGTTCTATACAGAAAACTCACCGATCATGCAGTGGCTAAGACGAACTAATTGCTTCTAGGAACACAGGTATACTCAAACGGACTTGATATATTCCATTACAGAGCAACCACAGTACAAAATTCAAACATCGATACAGTACTTAGTTTTACATTTAGATACTAATATTAAGTAAAAATAAACTAACTTTGGAATCATACCAATATTACACCTATATTATTTTACAATATAACATTGTGCATGTACTTTACAGTGCCCAAAACTAACACGTTAAACATAAGCGATACTTAGATTTATTAGAGATTGATAAATATACACCTGGTACATCCTAATTAATTACAATAAGTGAATCACACAAATTACTGTCAAAATTGTCGTAAATGGCATTCAGTACGCGTTATACAATTTCGTTCAATATTATTGAATCAATAGATCGTGCTCAGACAAATGAAACTACTTACTTTCAATAAATGGTGATAACCCATAGATACAAAAAGCAGCTAGCACAGCACACAATACAGTGGAAGAGACGAGTTGTGAAAGTGGCAAACAAGTTGCTGATTGTACGAAACGCTTACACTTATAAAAGCAAATGACAGCTCTATTATTACCATTCTGAGTGCAAATACTTAACGTAAACATTAAATCTGGGCAGAGAGAAAGAGAAAGAAAAAATAATAATTTACGAAGAGGCGAGGGCCCGTCCAACGCGTTACCGCGGTACCCGACCGGACTGTAACACAACGCACACAGTGCAACAAGCTCTCAGTATGTTGACAGACACAATCGAACCGACCGCGACGGACGAGGACGACACAAGTGACGTACAAGCTCGGCGACATTACGTTCATCTCGACTCGGAGCATTCTAAACCGGTTCGTTTGTTTACATTTATTTACCACTGAATGTTGGTATTTCTTATATATTGTTATTTTCATACTGTTGGATGTTTTCAAGATAAATCTTTAATACAATGATCGAATATATAGAAATAAATAAGGAGAAAAGAGTTTGAAAAGTATTCTAGTCTTGGTTAAAGAATGTTTTCAATATGTTTTTATAGTTATTGTAAATATATATTTGCAAACACAACAGCAACTGTAAGAACAAATTATGGGTTATATTAGCCAAAACCGGTTAGAATTTTCCCAAGTGAAAACGAAATGTTACCGAAGTTATACGAGATAAAGCCAAACTAAGTGATGCACCCTAAAAGTTACTTCTAGGAAAATAACTTACATCATATAGTCATTGCGTTATATTATATAACATTGTGTTTCCAGGGTTCAGCAAAATATACATGCCCAAAACTAATAAAAATTATATTCCCTTGTTAGGAAGCATATGACTGAACGAATTTTTGTATTATTTATTAATAACATAGTGGACAGAAAATAGTAAGTACACTGTCAATCTAATAGACTACATACATCAGAATGACTGATCATCCAAACTACAACATAGATGCATTAAAAGGTTCGTACATAGCAGTATATAATCATGTCATAAACATAATAAAGATACAAGAAAATACAACAATATAAAGATCGAAGCAGTTTGGACGATTGTAACAACCTCATTAGTGATGAATAATAGAGCTGTCCTGAAAATATGACTTAGGAAATCAGCTGTTATAGTGACGATGCATCATTCTCTAATACTGCATATCCCAATGTGAGGCATTGAAGAAAAAATAACTTGGAGCTATTATTTAAAAGAGTAAAATACTTCTTGACATGAGCGAGCATGGACTACTTTAGGGGCGGTCACCAAACTGACACAAGGAAAGCAGTAAACACGAAAAAGCGTTCAATCCAATCAATTATTATAAAAATATTTCGATAATAACTCTTTAAATTTCATGGGAATTATCATTTACAGTGAGTTGTTTTTTGAGTATAATTGAAAATGTAAAATTAATGTTGCTAAATATCAATATATTGCACCAATGACTTACTTCAGGTACATCATTTTATGAAAATAATGAAATATTCTTACGTTTAAACTAATATGGAAAGTTACTAAAATGATACAATAAGTATGTCGATAGTGCAATCAAGTAAATATAGTTCAGATTTGTCAAAATCAGAATAATAGACATTATTATTCAATGATAATATACAATGCAATTAGAGATACTGCACCAAACATTAAAACCAATATGCTATGAGAAAGAAGTTTGTTTTAAAACACAATCATGATTATTTTAACTAAGCCCATTTGCCTTAAAATTTCTGTTAAGCAAGGAATAATTAATCAAATCGCATGACTTGAAGAGAAGTAAAACTTTAGAACATATGATTATTAGGAAATATTTGTATAAAATCGGTAGTTACTTTGGTTTGGGCAGCGATAACTAATAATTGTTAGTAAGACCTCTTAGCTACTGCACTTCTGCTTGCCGTTATATCGTTCATTACAAGTCATTTATCAATGTTAAATTAGTCCAAGTGTGGTAAAGTCTAACAAGTATTACAAGTCAATAGCTATGAAGTGCAAGATGGTATATAAATTAAAGGAATATTTTTTTTTTTTGTTTAAATTATATTGATTCAGAAGTTTTTTTTTTTAAACATTCTTGTAAAGTTTTACCCTAGCTTGTTTTAACGAGGTTATTAAATGTCCAATTGTCCAGTACTGAATTTAAAACGAAAAAGAAAGTATAATTTCGTCAGGTCTCAGTCTCACCTTGGCAGATGGCTTTGGGTAGCATGTTGATGAGTAGAGGCACCGCGGTAGCAGTGCGTGAGACTTATAAGTAAATAACAAGAGTAATAATATCTGCTTTGTTAACCTTGACAAACATACTCGACGAGTCTGTCAGTCAAGGGAACCTTACTCTTGCTCTACTGCCTTGTTTAGAGTTGGAAACATATAATGAGTATAATGACCTCGTTACAATGTTATAGCTATTAATTATTCCTTTAATTTACTTAAAGATTTGTAAAGGAACAAAAATAACACTGTATTAAACTGACTTCAAAATAACTAGGTACTTATTGATTCTGTAATTTTTTATTTTAAGTCGAATTAATTTGCAACCGAAAAATGTAGAGGTTAACAATTTAGTGTTTTTTTGTTTCTGAACATAGAGACACTTTATAAAGTGGCCACAATGAAATCTGTTCATCGACAGATTTCAATGAGCCACTTGATTTTCAGCACGATGGCTGAAAATATAGCTTACCTTCGAGCCACGTTCATTGAAGATAATTTCTACATCAAGTATTGTGCCATATTGCTGAAAGGTAAAAGGTTGGAAATTAAATAGCTGGTTGTTTACAACGATAACTGGTTTGGTTTTGCCATGCTTGAAAGGTATAAAAGTGGAAGTGTATACGTACCCCAAACATATTTCTAAGATCAGGGTCCCTAAATCTGAAGGGTATATTGGAGACGTGTAACCGTTTGGGTTGCGATGCTTGTGAGACGGGCACAAGTGTCTTTTCGGGCGTGCCGGCGGCGACTGCGGCGCTTACGGCCGCGGCCGCCGCGTGCGCAGCGGCTGCTTGCTGCGCGACTACGGCCGCCGCTTGCTGCGCTACTACCGCCGCCGCCACACTCACTGGTGTGCTCTCTTCATTTGATTCGCCTTCGCTTTGCTGGAGATGACATATATTTGATATGAGTAAATTATCTTTGTATTCGTATTTGATCAGGAATAGAATTGGGCACTGCCCACTAATTATTGTAATTTCATGAAATTACCTACTTTTAGGAGCAGTCTGTAACTAAGAATCATTGATCATCAGATGATGGAGGACCAACAGTTTTGATTAGAACTTCTCAATCAATCGGTAAACCTTCGATCAATAAATTGGAAGTAATCAAGAACTAATATACTGGTAAAACATTTAGCCACGAACGAAATGAGTCTAACTGATGCCCCAGAGACCATTCTTTGTGAACCAAACAAACCACTCTAATCAAGTATATATGGGTACCTAACTATACAGAAAAAAAATGTAGCATTACGCCTACGACCCAATCTCTTTATGAAATATTTATATAGCTAGTTGAGGTAGAAACTGTTTGGTAGTAAAAGTATTTACAGACATGGGTCAGTTATCGAAAATCATCTGTCACTCTACGGCAACATACGAGTGTGCCGCCCCATTTCACACAGCTGAGCAAGACATGAGATATTATGTTTGAACCGAGAAATAGTGTCTACAAGCGTTCATATCTTTAGAAGTTTTTCCTCTCTTTATGTAAGTATATAGATCCGATCTAAGGACCTTTCTAAGTCTTAGATAACCCAAAACTCTGTCTCTATAGGTACTTACCTAGGTAGTATATCTATTAATCATTCTTTCTTTTCAATCTTACAAGCTCAGTATTCAGGCGAGTATAAAAAAGTATTGTTATTATCCATAAATACGAGCACAATGGGAATGAAGCTAGGATGTACTTTGCCCCAGAAACAGACAGGTGTACCTCTACCCCTGGGCGCATTTTCCAACAATAACGTTTTTAAAAGTTATTGTTTGCACATAGCCAATGTATTAGTCGCATTTTATTTTGCTGATCTTTAAAAAATAATGAATTAAACTTACTGAGTTGTTATTTTGATTTTCTATTGAATTCTGCGTGTGAGTCTGTGGCGGCGGTTGAGGTGAGAAGTTAGCTGGCGGTAGCGGCGCAGGCGGTGGCGGACCTTCACTCTTGACGAGCGGGGGCTGTGGCGGCGCCGTCGGGCCGGCAGCCTCGGCCTTCACTCCCGCGAGCGCGTCGCCGTTGGCTGCGAACTGTGCAGCGGCTGCCGCAGCCGCCGCCGCCGCAGGGAACGGGGTCGCCATACCCGTCCCCACCATATGCTGAAATTAACAAATAAAACAACGCTATAGAAACTGTTCAGTGTTCACCTATAAGTAACCATATATGTGTCAGCAGAACGACATTGATCATAAGAGAATTCAGAGCTATTTATCTCAGGGACGCGGTCTAGGTAGCTTATGTACTAATTCTGTCGTAATAAATAAACCCGCTTATAGTTGACGTTTCTGGGCTGCGAATCGAAATATTGACGCGAAGAACTCGTGCCAAAACACGAGCCGCTTTACACTGGCTCCTTCACAAACTGTAAATTCACATGCTGCCAGGGGGCGCAGTGTTGTAGACCATAGTTAACATGGATAAGAGACTTTTACTAGAACTTTATTTTTTGAGAGGTAAGTTCCTAACTCACAACTCAGATACCTACATTAAGATATCTAGAATCCTGAACAACGCACCTACCTGTATTAACTTGGCAGTTACCTAGAGTTGCGCCATTGTTACAATGGCAATTATTTACACCTACACGTTAAAATACATTTAACATGTGTAAACCAATATTATGTTTTTAATTAAGTATTCAAATTAGTAGGAGTTAAAGTCGAATTTCCAACATGGCTGCATAGCCTGTTATTATTTTTAATACACGCGCTCTCTCCCTTTAATTTTATTTTACGTCCCAAAAGCCTGTCGCTCGGTAACGAAATTAAATTGCGAATGAAATCTAACAGAGAACACCCTCGGCTCGGCCAGAGGGAGGCTCGTCACCGCTGAAAAACTGTGGCCCTGCGGGCATTAACATAACTGTTTTAGATTTCATCCCTTTATTATACCATAATACAATATTCCAGTTATTTAATCATTCATAGTATTTAATATTATAAGCTAGTTTTTAGTACTGTTGTATGAGATTGGTTGAGGCAATTTAACAGAACGGAATACAGCAAGTACTATCTACGTAGCGCAGCGCCGGATACGAGAAAATTAGGAAGTGGCCATTGGACACAATTGCATAGACTGCCGGCTGACTCCTCGCTCGCTGGATCACAGACCTCGTCGCAAATTATCATATTGAAATGATGTATTTGCTACGTACGAAGAGACACATATATGCCTATGACGTCTCTCACAAACTCGTTCAACCCTTCAGTATTAGATGACGTCCTTTCCACAAATATTGAAAGAATGACTAAGGAATCTCTACGCGGAAGTCACTTATTAAACATGAGTTAGGAACGTACACTACTTTACACACTATTTTACATAAGTATGATGGCCCAGCCCGAAGCCCCGTAAACATTGGGGCGATACGTGACTGAAAAATATGATTGGTTTTTACTATTCCCTATTTTTTTTCTACTCACGACAGTTGAGAATTCTCTCATTTAGTACACTATAACATTTATTAAAGCAATTTAAGTATTAAAGCTAATTTAGTGAAGTTAAAGTGCATGCAATCTTGAAATTTTCAGTGAGCTTATGTAAAATTTGTAAAGCGCTAAGTCCAAAGTAATAGTTGTTTATATTTACAACAGTCAAACAACCATTAAAGGGAGAGCGGGATAAGAGCGGGTAGGTAGCGACTAACGGGCTAATCCCGAGATCGTCCCATAGATTACTATTGTACCCGGTTTCTGTAGAAATAAATACATAATCTTCACACCTTGGCTTTGAGACAGGTAATGCCGAGGAGTGCTTTTGGAATGTTGGAAACACAAATTCGTCGCCATACGACGTAGGTTTTTAGTATCAAGGTCTACAAGAATTAGCTTTTTTAGGGTTCCGTACCTCAAAAGGAAAAACGGAACCCTTATAAGATCACTTCGTTGTCCGTGTCTGTCCGTCTGTCAAGAGCCTTTTTCTCAGGAACGCGTGGAGTTATCAATTTGAAAGTAATATTAAATACTCAAGGCTGCAATCCCTTGAAGCAGTGAAAAAAATCAAACTTCAAAGTCAACGCAATCAAAAGATACGGGCGTTATGTTCCGTTTATGCCGCATATTTTGGCACTCGCAAGGGAATCAAAATCTATAGGGGTATGTACATATATACTTCCCGTTGACCTAGAATCATGAAATTTGGCAATAAGCAATGTTATGTAGCACAAGTAAAGGACAAAATCTGAAAACCGTAATTTGTAGTTACATTACAAAGAAAATATTATTCCCGTGATAAACTATGTATTTACATATCTACAAATTTGTACGGAACCCTCGGTGCGAGAGTCCGACTCGCACATGTCCGGTTTTTTAAAAATCACGTATTATTTATTGTACAGCTGCACTGTGTTGGCTCAGTGGTAACGGCCGTGATTTAAGAGGCCGGGTTCGAACCCAGGCAGGCGAATTACTTAGTGTGAATAATTTCATCACCACTGCTCTCAAAACGGTGAAGGAAAACATACTAATCCTGGAACTTATAACCGCACTGGGCTCGCATGGTAGATTATAGCCCACTCCCTCTCGAAGAGAGGAGGCCTGTGTCCCAGCAGTGGGAACATTATAGACTGATTATACATACTTATTGTACTCTTAAGTTTAAACAAGACATAATATGTAATTTATATTTGTATCACATCGTAACTTTACAGACCCTGAAATTGAAGTCCAAACTCAACCGGTGCGCAGCCGCCGCCGTACAGTGCGTGCCACGTAAGAAGAGACTTAGCACACCACGTGGTCTGACATGCGCAGAACACGATTTTAGGTATCTTTAGCGGTATGAGGTCCGAGTGCGGGACGGGACCGGACGTCATAGGGGCGGTGGAAAGAGCGGGGGAGGCGGGGTCAAGTCTCTTCTTTCACGACAAGAATCTTGTTAAAGTTTCATAACACCGCGTCCTACTGTAAACTTGTAAAGTTTCTAATCTATTTTTGTGCTGGTACACAAAACTGAAGATAGTGTCTTCAGTTTTGTGTTGTTTCAAACGGTTGGTTAACGACAGGTAGACATCACACAATAACGATTACGTACTCGTTATTATTTGACATAATGGTAAAGGCTCCTGCAAACAGGAACGACGCGCGACGCGAATCGCGCGCGACTAAAGGCACCGCTCGTTGCGCGACTTGCGGTGCCTTTGTGTCGCCCGATTTTATCGCGTGTCGCGCTTGTTTGAAGGAGCCTTAAGGCCATTATTTTGTAATTGTAATATGAAACAACGCTTTTTTTGGTTTGACGATAGTTAGCGCCATTTTTTTACGTATACGCGTGCGTCAAGTGGACGTGAAACAACCCGCCCTTAATGTTGCTAACTCCACTGTCAAGATTGTATTAACTAATTTATAGTTTGGCTAGTTGGATTAAAGATTAAAATAATCTTGGATGTATTGATGCAGGTATATTCAGAAAATAGAAATCCTTGATAGTTGAACCTTAAAATAGTCGGTATAAAATATGAATACTGGCAATTGTAGGTACCCAATTGATACGTTTGTCACGCGTAGGCCTCCGCACACCGGAACCTCGTCAATAATGATGCGACACCTCGAAACCACGTAGATATTTTTGGATGATAAATGTAAAAATTTAGTGTAATATTTTCTCGAAATTACTTTTCCTTTCGTGTGTTTTTTATGGATATCACTCCAAGAATTCCATGGCAAATTGTATTTCTATTTTAACATTATTTTCTTTTTGTTCGAATTCTCAAAGCTATTAAAACACCGCCTAACGGCTTTTAAATACAAATCCCTGTAATTCCTCCCTCCCTAAAAAATAAGTATTATAACCGTTTGTGAATAGCACAATTCTACCATTGTACCTATACAACAGACTGGGGGTTTCATTAGAGAACCAGCCGTTATCGTTGTTCGTTTTCACCTCGATAAAACGGTCTTATTTTCAGGTAAACAAGTAGGTAGATAATGTAACTGTTCAATTGGCGGTGGCCATTGCCAGTTCTTTTTTCGAAATCTCTACAAAGCAAACCTTGGAAAAGAAAACGAATGATATAGGTACGTGTGGAAACAGAAAAGAGACTAGAAACACAAAGGTTTTACTTTTAGCTTAGGCAACCAGCGTTTCATTTTGACAGTTCAACAGCATTCATTGCTTTGTTTATGCTGTTGAGCAGACACATTTTTTGAATTATATGAAGCAATGGAATAATAGCAATATCCTTCAAAATTATTGAGATTGAGACTGATAGTGTGTTATGTAGGGTGCTGGCTGCTTGGCCCCAGACAATACATTATGTAGTATGGTTGCATCTCCCTCTTTCACAAAAAACTGAGAGCAAATCTAGAATTTGCGAGTGACTTTTATCCTACTAATATTATACATGTTTGTGAAGATGTTTGGATGTTTGTTACTCAATCACGCGTAAACCGTTGAACAGATTTGGATGAAAATTGGCACATAGATAGACCATTTCCTGGATTAACACATAGGATAGTTTTTATCCCGATAATCCCACGGGGTCGAAATTTACGCGGGTGAAACTGCTGGGCGCTGTTAGTTTTATAATAAACGAGTGATTTGAAACTTGAGGTTTGTTTCTGTCTGAAGAAGCAACGCGCAATTTCTTTCGATAAAAGATCCGGAGGCGATACTGATAATGTAAATTATAGCAGAAAACCAGTCAACGGGCGGTAGAAATAATATAAATATTTTTAATAACCCTTTGATGACCGTTATACGGTTTTTATTGAATTTTAACGTTTCCACTTTGCTCAGATTTGAATAATAACCCTCCTTTTTTACCTGCCAAATATACCTACTTCTTGGCGGATAGTAAAAGATCTATCTAATATCACACAGGACACTGTAATGGAAATTATTAAGTTAATCGCCAATAAACTACACATTCATCGCCAATTAAGTCTTGTAATAATAACCTTACCGACGCGCGACGTTGGGAAAAGTACTAACGTGTGTATTATTTTGGGGAGAAGAAAAATGTGGTCGTCCAAATCAAAAGGGACCTTATGGCGGAAATGAGTTATCTACAGAGCTGAAAACTACATAAATGTACCGAACTATAGACCCAAGAACCAACCTTCTAACCACTGCCGTTATTTTTTTACGAATTTTTGAAGTTCACTGATCGAAATTATAAGTTTCGAGAAAATCGCAATTTAAGTATGCCGTACAAAAAAGTTATGTTTTAGTGTGAAGTTATGTAACTGATGGTATACTTTGATTGACTATGATTATTACTAATGGAAATTCTTACAATCCTTGCATAAACTTGTTTGTTGTGGGAACTAGACCCGCCAACATAATGCATTATCAATGAGATGCAAAGTATCGATAATAGTATTAAAAATAAGTAAACCGCCTGTTTCTCACTAAACTTTTATCGTTTCTATATTGCTACTAATTACATAGATTTGCGAAAGGCCTTAGATGTAAATAAAAACAACACATAATTAAAAAAAAATAGTTTTTATTTACTAGCAAGAATTCTTATTTTTTATAAACTTTGAGATCTGACAGTAACAAAATCAACACTTAATCACTAAATAGGTTATACATAATTAGTTTAGATGCTAATAAAGCTAAGAGATCAATGATAACTGTTAGTTATGATCTTGTAAAGTTACATAGAGAACTGAACAATTTCTTCAAACAAATTAAAAAAGGGCCCTAATGGTGGGCACTAAACAATATTTTTTATTTTTAGCATGCATAATCAATATTTTAGTGCAACATTCAAGATAACTTAAATTTTCTTTTTTTATTATCACAAGGTATGAAAATGTTACTTATTTAACAAATTTTTTTTTATTATCACAAGGTATGAAAATTCGTAACAAGTATATACGTAAAAAAGGGCCCTTAAGGCGGTCCGTTGCAGTCTGCTGACACTTATCTCTTAGTATAGTTAATTAATTTAAGTATTTTAATAAAGGTAAACAATCTTGATACGTTTTTGTCGAAAAATATATTTATGAAATAATTTATAGCCATTACAAGATAAAACAAAATGAAATAACAGATGTTATAATGAATTACTTTTGCTATTAGCCTTAGCCTATTTTAAAAATATATTTTATGATAAAAAACATACCTAACAAGATTGTTTACCTCTATTAAAAGTACCTAAACAAAATGTGGACTACAATAGTGGGACCTTAGACCTAAGACGCATATACAAAGAATGCCGCATGCGGCGGCGTGCGACACTATCTAATGGCAGCTATACGCTACGCTGACGACACGCTAGTCCTGGCGCAGGGGAGGTCGCATCAGGCGGCGGCCGACGCGATGACACGCGGGGTTGCGATAGTCGTGGAGAGGATCCGGCAGTTGGGTCTCGAGGTGGCATTGCACAAGTCCGAGGCCATGTCGTTTCATGGGTTCCGGAATACGCCACCATCGGGATCCCAACTAACGGTAGGAGGGGTTCACATCGGTGTCGAGACGACGATGAAATACCTGGGTCTCATCCTCGACAGCCGGTGGAACTTAGTCGAGCATTTCCGACGTTTGGCTCCCAAACTGGAACGGGCCGGGGCCGCCTTCAAGCGGCTCCTGCCCAACCTGAGGGGGCTAAACGCCTCCTGCCGGAGGCTTTACGCGGGGGTCGTGCGGTCCATGGCCCTATAACGGGGCCCCGGTGTGGGCGCGTTCACTGCGGCGGCGAGCCGCCCATTATTTGAACGCGCCCCAGAAGGTGGTAGCCGTTAGGCTGATCCGGGGGTACCGCACGATCTCGGGCGAGGCGGCAAGCCTCCTTGCCGGACTGCCGCCATGGGATCTGGAGGCGCCTGTATGAGTGGCGCGCGGAGGCACTACGCCGGGGGGAAACTCCACTTCCGCAGCAAATTGCGGCGGAGCGGACAGACCTCCGGCGCGATCTCATGGCGGCGACCTCTCGCGTCCGGGCCTGGTTCAAGCCATGGTCCGGGGCTAGAGGGAGTGGGGAGCAGTCGCCTCCTTCTGCGAAGCAGTCATACTAGCGAAGGAGGCGGCGGGACGGCTGAGAGAGAGAGCCTCCCGTCCCAGCCGCCGCGGGAGACGCTCCGGGCGTCGGGAGCCGCGCGACTACTCCCGGCCACCTTGGGCGCGGGCGGAGAGCAATGGGTAGCTCACCGTCCGATCAGGACCAGGCCCGTGCCGGACGGCGCGTACGTGTTCCACGCGCGCCTCAAAGAGATGTCAGCACTAAACGAAGGGGCCCGTATTGGCCGAAGCCTGCCGGGTCAGCGGGATTGTCCGAAAGGGTTACCGCTGGCCCGGAACAAAGGGCGAAGGAAGGAACACGGGTGGGTTTTAGTCAGTAAGAGTCTGACACTCCCTATTCCGCTCCACCCAGAGCGGGAGGAGTCATTTGATGATTTCCCATCCTGAATGAATAGTTTAGTTTATACCTACCTTGCAATATTAAAATGTTGATACAATATATGGTTTGAATTACAAGAAAAACGATTTGTTAGGTCTTGCCGCGATAAGGTTCCTTTTTTACTAAACTTTAGATGAATACGAAACTTTTTTAAATTGACTTTTCGAAAAGTTGAACACATCTACATGTAGTAAATACAATCATCTTTTTAAAAATACAGTTAATAAAAAAACGATTTTTTTGAGGTATTTTACAAATTTATTAATATCTCGGAAACTAGTTACCGCCATAAGGTCCCTTTTGATTTGGACGACCACAAATAATAATGTCCTACTAAAGTGTGGCGATACTTATTAAACGATAGTGTCAGAGCAGTCACACTCACACCTTAACAGCCAATAAAGTAACATGTGGCTGTTAGTTATTTTTAAGACGATACGAAACAACATGAAGCAATAGTATAGAGAAGAAAGTCATTGTGCCAAGACACTCGAGACGACATACGCAAGACGGAGTGGAGTGTCTCAGCTCTTCTGGGAGAGAACGAAGGGCACTTCGTTTTTGAGTTCTAATTTTCCAACTGTGACACCGCCTCCGACACCGGTCCGAGGCGGACGATGATTTAGTACATGTGTCAAGTTGCCTTAGCACCCAGCACCCTCCAGATCTTGTTGCTATTTATGGTAACACGACGACACAATAGTCGTGACTCATTCCGTAACAGCGAAAGAGGCTACGTATTTATACGACAAGTCAGTAATACTCAACTAACTTCATGCATATTCTAGTCACATGGCCCAACGGCTACAACTTTATTTAAATTACAATACGATTTTTATAGCGCAAAGTTTATGTAAGAGGACGAATGGTTGCCTGAAGAAGCTGAATAAATGATAAGTACCGACTCTTCACGTGACCAGAGGGCTGCCTTTTTTTTGGCCAAAGAATCAGCATCGCCATACAACGGGGTAATGCTGTCAGCCTTTTGGGCACTTTTCCTATTGACAGCGATGTGCTACGATTTTTGATGCCCCCTTCTTCCATCCCCCTTTTCTTACGTGTACATATTATTATTTATTATATTAACATTGAGTCAGTGCTGACTGCTAATTCAATAATACAAATGCACTACATATTAATTGTGTGTTGACAATAGGTTATTAAAGATGAAACAAGATGGATGCTACTATGTAGGTACCCCTTAGTGAATACTTGGAATAAGGTTAGAATAATCAAAGCACTACACATGTGGTGGGCCACCTTCCCGTTGTATCCGGCAGTCCTGTAAACAAACTGACTTTTTATAGAGCTCGCCTGCGATTCGTCTCGCACAACCGCCTTGCTGCTTAGTCTCGTTTACTTCGGAAACTATATAAATATGTTTGTAAACGGTATAGTATTTATGCTTACTTACACTTTACTTTCATCACGCATAATACTATTTATCATTATTTACACTTTAATACTATTTATCATCCTTTTTATTTGTTTATATGTTTACATTATACTTTTACTCAATTTTCATGTTGTGACACGTCAATTGTCAAACTGTCAATTACTTTTTAAATGTCTTTCTGGCTTAGTCTATGGTAATTACTCTTTGGTCTAAATAACTTAAATTATTTTTATCAATATGTTTAGCTTTTGTATTATTAAGATTATTACGATTGTTTAGTCTAAATAACTTAATTTTAAATTAGATTTATAATATTCTTTACGCACTCGTGGATATGTCTTGGCCGGATACACTTGTCAGATTAGATGATGGCCACATAGAAGAAAACTGATATTTGAAAAAGGAAGACTACTTAGAAACGAGCTCATGAACAGCTGGAGGCTGCTGGCATTCGAGTCTTGGGACTGAGACATTAAGCATCAGAAAACTGCTTGGTTTTGCTGTGTCAACTTGAACTGCTTGGTTCTGCTGCGACATCTTTGACTAACCCAGGGGATCCAGCTAAAGATTCCACCTGGGACCTTCTACTTCTAATCTTCGCGAGCTAACCTCGTATAACTTGCTACCCTGACGCCTGATACCCGTTCCTGCAGTGCTGAGCTGATTCCATAACGTGAACTATAAAACTCCAGTGAGTGCGCGCGTGTGTGAACTATAAACTTCCGAGAGTGCGTGCTATTTAGTATTTTTATAACTAGCTGTTTTTATAACTTTCTGTATTTTATCTTCCCTAATAAAAATTATTGGACGGTCTGCTTACCCTCTATTTTAAATAAGGTACAGATCGTTACAGTTTGGCGCCACAACGTTAAAATAACTCGAACTCACCCCCTTTTTCTAAATTCTAAAAAAAACTAGCACTAGGTATCTATTTTTGAACTCCTTATTTGGCTTAGTCTTTTGAATACTAACTAACTTATTTTTCTTCTTCAGCTCTCTTCTTGAAGACTCCTATATTCGATTCAACACTTCTTCATACTGAACATCATCTTATACTTCATTCTCATACATCCCACTACCGAAAGGTAGTTGGCATCCATTCTTCGCTTGTCAGTGTTTTTAAAACCATTCGTGGTCACTTACAAGTTGGGGTTTGGCTTACTCTACGACGTACTATTGGACAATATCCCGTAGTCGTTTCCTCCTACACTTAACTCTTTACCAATACATCACTACACTGCACCCCACATACTTGCACACTACAGCGTTTACCCATTGGTAATCGTACTCAGTCTTCGCTTGGCGTGTTTTTAAAACCACCTCGTGGTCACTACCAAGTTAGGGGATTGAGACACTTCACGACTGAAACAGGAGAATATCCTGTGGATGTTTATTCAAACCTATACATCTACACAACTCCTATAACAAATACTCCACTATCCTCTTAAACACTTATTATATAATATATTTATACTTATATCTGGGAATCATACCGAAATAAGTATATCGTGGGCTCTCAAAATATTTTTCTAATTGTTATTGTTTGACATTGGTTGCTAGGTAACTAGTCATAGTGCATTTGCATTGAGTATTAGTCTTTTTGCGCGGTGGCAAAAGTAGGTACTAAACTTTATGCATTAGTTCCGAATTTCACCACCAACACAAAAAGTTTTCATTGGTTTTCGATTTTTATTTGCTGTAGGCTGTCTTACTCTTAAATTTATATACACTTTTGGACCGTATCCAACACTCAGACTCTTTTGACGTTTTACTCGGAGCTTACCGACTACTGTATTGCGGGAGCTGCCCTGACGTTTACTCGGAGCTTACTTACTGCTGCCCTTGACGTTTTACTCGGAGCTTACCGTCTACTGTATTACGGGAGCTGCCCTAGCGTTTTTTTGACTGCGGTGTTGCGGTTCAGATCTAATCCCTCTATCCTTCCTCCCCTCTTAACTCATAGCACTCTTGAGACGACACTTGAGTCCTTCCTAACATTAGAGTTTTCTTTAACTCTGACCCCTCTCTTAACTCATGACACTCTTGAGATGACACTTGAGTCCTCGAGTTTTCTCTAACTCTGACCCCTCTCTTAACTAATAACACTCTTGGGATGACTCTTGATTCCTCGAGTTTTCTTTGACTCAGACCCCTCTATCCCTCCTTCCCTCTTAACTCATAACACTACTTAATCCTTCTTCTTAACTCAGATCCTATAGACTCGCATATTTTTACTCTTTTACACTCGTTTGCTATCCCTATATTTATACTTTTTTTTTTTGTATTATACTATATTCATAACTCATCCCTTTCTTCTTTCCTTCCTCTCTAATAGAGTTTCTTTTGATTTATTAAAACTCTATTTGTTTTTTAATTCATTCATCGGTTTTTAAACCAATAAAAGATTAATTTTAATCTTTCCTATATATCTATTCTTTTCTACAAGTTAGTATGATAACTTGTCTATTTCTATCAACTCTAAAAGTTGATTGGAGCGGTTGACAACTCCATATAAATAAGCCCTTGTTAACTATCAACTCTAAAAGTTGATTGGAGCGGATGACAACTCCATAAAAATAAGCCCTTGTTGACTATCGACTCTAAAAGTTGATTTTCTGTCTATCGACTCTAAAAGTTGATTAGGAGCGGATGACAACTCCTTTAAAAATAAGCCTTTGTTAAATCTTTATATTTTCATTTCATTTGTGGTTTTAGACGCGAGCGGATTACAACTCCTAAAATAAGCCTTAAAGTTATGATTTATCAAGTTGAGTAGTGATCATTGAATGTGAATCCTACCTGACCTAACTTCGTAAGATGTCGGTGTGTTTGAATGAGTTATGTAAGTTTTGTGAATGCTGTAATATTTTAACCTTAGCAAAATTTTTGTTCTAGGCCAAAAATTTTCTCGGGGTCGTTGGGGAAATATAGTATTTATGCTTACTTACACTTTACTTTCATCACGCATAATACTATTTATCATTATTTACACTTTAATACTATTTATCATCCTTTTTATTTGTTTATATGTTTACATTATACTTTTACTCAATTTTCATGTTGTGACACGTCAATTGTCAAACTGTCAATTACTTTTTAAATGTCTTTCTGGCTTAGTCTATGGTAATTACTCTTTGGTCTAAATAACTTAAATTATTTTTATCAATATGTTTAGCTTTTGTATTATTAAGATTATTACGATTGTTTAGTCTAAATAACTTAATTTTAAATTAGATTTATAATATTCTTTACGCACTCGTGGATATGTCTTGGCCGGATACACTTGTCAGATTAGATGATGGCCACATAGAAGAAAACTGATATTTGAAAAAGGAAGACTACTTAGAAACGAGCTCATGAACAGCTGGAGGCTGCTGGCATTCGAGTCTTGGGACTGAGACATTAAGCATCAGAAAACTGCTTGGTTTTGCTGTGTCAACTTGAACTGCTTGGTTCTGCTGCGACATCTTTGACTAACCCAGGGGATCCAGCTAAAGATTCCACCTGGGACCTTCTACTTCTAATCTTCGCGAGCTAACCTCGTATAACTTGCTACCCTGACGCCTGATACCCGTTCCTGCAGTGCTGAGCTGATTCCATAACGTGAACTATAAAACTCCAGTGAGTGCGCGCGTGTGTGAACTATAAACTTCCGAGAGTGCGTGCTATTTAGTATTTTTATAACTAGCTGTTTTTATAACTTTCTGTATTTTATCTTCCCTAATAAAAATTATTGGACGGTCTGCTTACCCTCTATTTTAAATAAGGTACAGATCGTTACAACGGCTAGGCTCAGTTTATATTATCGTTTCTATATATACCCACTAAAAACTTTTACTGACAGTATAGTCAATGGTTTCCTCAACAAAGATCGTTTTAAGAGCTAGAAGACTATTTTAGTTAATTTAAATCCTGATAGCGTATTTGTAGGCGCCACATGTGAAGAGCACAGTATTACAATTGACAAAACGTTATTTAAAAGTAATTCGATAACGTCGTGGTCTTTACGTTCATAAGATAATAATATTTATGAACGAAAGTTTTGAATTTAAGAAAAATATTGAAATTCGAAAGCAGCATCCACGTTTCTGAATCCGTCGTAAAGTATAGGGAGGGTTGATATGTTTCAGTCGCTACTCAGGACGAATGTATCAATTTTGTAACTCCCACGTGTATAATGGTTTAGATGGGTACTGAAATGATGGAAGAATACAGAATGAGCTACCATCTTTACGTTATCATACTGAGTTATTTAGTATAAGCTCCTAATTTCTGAGTTGACTCAACTCATGCAGCTCAACTCAGCTGTTGAGCCGCATGATTGCTGACAAATGCGTGCACTTATCTCAATCTGTGTGGTTCTTTACTCAAAAGACCATTTCAGATTCCAATCTACATGGTCTTCATATGATCTGACCAAGATTATATCTGTACTTTAAAAGAGACTGACCTCTGAATTTGTTTCGGTCTTTCTTCTCAGAGTAGTCAGATAGGAAACGCCGACCTCATCTAGTTTTTAAAGTATGATTGACGTGTAAAAGTATTTGTACAAACCTACTTACAGAAATAAAATCATTTATCGTTGAGTAATGTTGTTGTTATTATGGTTTATGGCTGAGTACGAAGTTCATGAAGTATAAGTACAAGTTTTCATTTTCATTAATTCTTGTTTCAGATGGAATGTCTTAGTGAATCAGGCACATAGAAACATGCAATGCGTAATATCATCAAAAATAAAAAGCGTTACACTACAAAGGCGTTATATCAAAAAATGTGTTACAACAATAACTAAATTGGCTCCTCTGAAGCACGAATTCAAGTATAAACATAGTAAAAATGTTAGCAAATGGAAAATTATAGTACGGAAATATTTGAAGATTTTAATACTGCAGTGCATGTATCATTATTTTAGTACATGTAGGTACATGTAGGTAGGTACCTATCAGTAACAGAAAAGACTCCGAATAAGTAAACAGAACCATATTTTATTCGAGTTGAATGTGCAATGAGATATCGTGAAATATGTAAGTACATCAAGGGTCTTCCTTTTGAATAAATTTGAAATTGAATTCTACTAGTCAAGGCATTCCCTGATGCATCATGTCGTAGGTACTCACTCAGTGGAAATACATAAAATGGGCTAAGGGACGTTCGATTGAACATTTCAAAGAACATGAAAGGAAGCAAGACCAGTCGATCAACCATAGAAATAATAAGTGTCGTTTAAACTACTTGATAAAAAGCTATTCTTAAAACTTGAATGTTCGAATAGGACGAGGCGCGGGCTGATTCACAATTAGGCAATTATACGAGGAGCGATTAAATGTAATTGAACACGACACAAGTTACGGGCAACGCACGGAGGGACAATAATTGTTCAAAACATGCGTCATCTCGAACAATATTATACATCTGGACTGGACCGCTAATTTAGATACTTTGTATTGTTCTAAAAAAGCACTCATTTCTTTTTTGCGTATATAAACATGGTGTCAACAGAAACGTGCCAGTCGCTGAAATTAAAGTATTAGGAATACGTAGCAATGTTTGTAAAATAGCGATCAATGAAGTAAAGCTATTTTTAGAAATCGTTAAATTATGATTTACGATACTTCTATCTACGTAGGTTAAATGTTTCATTGCTCTTCAATGTAGTTCTTGTGAATGCAGTTTTTAGATCGATACGAGTACCTAATGCATAAAATATTTCAACGATTTGGGTTTGACGGTTTTATTAGAATTATGTATAGGTATTCAAAACCAAGATAAATAAGTAGCCGTGTAAGCATTTTTTTATTCTTATGCAAATGTAATGATAACATAATTCCTATTCGTATAAAAACCACACCCGATGACCAATTAAAAATATGATACCAATATAATTATAAAACCATGAAATAATCAACGTATTTTCCCGCTTAAAGAAAACCTAAAAACGGGAAGTTTCAGATGTACCTAACTCCTCGTAATGTAACTGTTAGGAATGTCAACGTTATTTCTAGTCGTTGTTACTCAACTTCAATCCTATGATACGAATCACGGCTCGACATATTTCTAGATATATTTTCCCGGCTATTTGCTCCGAGAAGAGTTCAAAGAGTTCAATAAACCTCTATATTTAGCAGATGTAAACTGTACAGCATTAGCGCTTTCTACAAACGCTAAGTAAGTAGTTATAAAATTATACGCTGCTTAACAAAGAATTAGAGCAATGATGCAGCTGCAACAGTTTCCGAGGAAAAAGTACATCCAGCTAAGTGCTACTTTCATTCAATACCCGCTTGATTAATGACCTAAGTTTTGAATGACGTTTAGTGTGATGAAAAATGTTAGGTTTATTCAAATTTATATACCAACATATCCGTGTCCTGAATGGAAGTGGGAACCATTACGTAATTATAAAATTAACAGATTAGGATATGAACAGCTTGTAGTTGATTAATTAACTTAACCATGCTTTCCTGGTACACCGATATTGCTTTTGTTATCATAACGATGAATTTGACTAATACATTTAGGTATCGCTACTTCAGATTGTGTTCTTTACTCATTTCATCATTATTCGGATCAATTTCCAGAAATGATGAACAAACATGAGGACAATTAAAACATAATTAGATACCTAGTTATCATGGTAATAATTGTTCACAAAAGTGTGGATTAATAACAAGCCGCTTCATTGATAGTCCGAGAGCCGGCTGTATAAAAGTCCTATGGATCAGATACATGAATCATTTTTCGGGTATGAACAATAAAACCATAGGTCTAGAGGTCGACACCCCTGAAGTCGCTTGATTTTGCCCGCATGCAAAATTATGACGTCACATCCGGTTTTTGTTTTAGGTGTAATTGTAATTTATGAAATACATCAAGAAAATTTATGTCGAACGAAAGTTTTTGATGAGTAGAATAGAAATGTCAAGGGTCGACAAGCTCTATTTATTCGCTACCCTGAGTCGACCTCCGTCAAAAGTTTTTTTTTTTTAATTTATCTTAATCCATCGAATACATGGATTTGCTTACGATTTTCTGAAACTAGAACCTCTTAAATGACTGAAAAAAATTGGTCGACACCTTTTATTTGCCCGGATCTGACTGTCGACTTAGTTTGAAGAATTAAAGAGCCTATGCTTATACATTTCATCTCTATGTATGTTTAATTATTTAATTATCTACATATCTTTTCCAAATACATTATTAACTTTTTTTTCATTAATTGTAACATAACTACAATTTTCTTGAAATACTTACTGTACATTTCTCCATTCTTTACCACATATATTGTGAGTTTTGGTGTTATTCATTAATTCCTGTGAGATAGAACGAAAGAAATTAAAGTCTTAGATAGTGGAGTTAACACATGAATGAGTTTTATTACATAACTAGTAGTAACTAGTAGAGGTCAACATCCTAGAAGTTCCGAGAACTATATATACCAAGAACGGTCGGGACCGCTATGTATGTACTCGAATATACTAGATGTTTATAGAGTGGCTCTGTAGTAGCTCTATATAAGGCGGGGTGAGCCACGAGACACGATCAGTCTTGAATGCGAGCGAGTACATTGAGGCGATATTCAAGTGCGACCTAAGAGTGATCAGTAAGTGAAATTGTGTTTCTAATTAGTGTGTTTGAGTAGTAATTAGTGTGTTGATTAAAGTGTCACTTTTTTGGCTATTAAATCGGCAGTTTTTATTGTCACGAACCCCAAGCTCGTAACACTACTGTCCCAAACTTAGGGCTGAAAAATATCGGGCTCTCCCTACCTACTCGTGTTCTTTTGTTAATGCCGGAGTAACTCCGGACCTAGCTTACGTTACAGGTACAAAAGAAAAAACGTTAACGGCTACCTGGACTTAAGGTAGAAATACAAAATAAATTCATAAGGACTTAAATGTTAATAACAAATAGAAAAATGTACAGTAAGTATTTCAAGAAAATTGTAGTTATGTTACTATAGAGGTATGAGGAACAGGGTGTAAAGTTCACTCAACCTCCATAGAAAAGGGAGGATCCTCCGACCAGACGGGTGTTGTGTCTGGCGGGCAACTGCCCGTTGATTCATGTCGGGCCGTTGTATCTATGCTAGTTGCGCGGTAAACTCTGCTTGCGCGATGCAGGATTTGCGTGACGTCAGTATGACGCGTTGTTTGTATGTGGCGTAGTAGATACCGCTACATCACTCCCCCCCGGAGACCGGAGGTCGATAGTGGGCTGAGTCTTGTATCTTGCGATGCTTGCCAGGCCAGCTGAGGTTCCAGTATGTCGGAACCGGTTGCCGCATAGTTCACGGTGAGTCGGAACTGTCTGCGAAGATGTCCCCAGTGAGTCGGGGTGGCGCTGCGTTATGCTCCAGTACGTCGGATGTAGTACAGCGCCGAGTTGAGGCTGGCTGCTGCGTCGACCAGGAGAGGAATTGAGCTCTTCTTGTTGACCGGCCGAAAGTGCAGTGTGCTGTGCCGAGGTTGCTGATGAGGCTGAGGGTGATGACCAGGTATGCGCGGTCGCTGCATGCTGGTGGTCAGGATACCCGTTGAAGCCGTGGGAGCTGGCTGGCTGGGTGACTCGCCGCTAAAGCTTGCGGGAGTGATGATGATGAGGTCACGCTGAAGTATTTGCTCGAAGGCTGCGCTGACGTTCATGTTCGGGGTCACCAGTATAGAGGTATGAGGAACAGGGTGTAAAGTTCACTCA
Organism: Luperina nickerlii; assembly: GCA_963855955.1. NCBI lineage: Eukaryota > Metazoa > Arthropoda > Insecta > Lepidoptera > Noctuidae > Luperina > Luperina nickerlii. The sequence goes on along the minus strand of OY979666.1, from coordinate 13,925,976 downwards.
TACTCTATAGAAAAGGGAGGATCCTCCGACCAGACGGGTGTTGTGTCTGGCGGGCAACTGCCCGTTGATTTATGTCAGGCCGTTGTATCTATGCTAGTTGCGCGGTAAACTCTGCTTGCGCGATGCAGGATTTGCGTGACGTCAGTATGACGCGTTGTTTGTATGTGGCGTAGTAGATACCGCTACATTACAATTAATGAAAAAAAAGTTAATAATGTATTTGGAAAAGATATGTAGATAATTAAATAATTAAACATACATAGAGATGAAATGTATAAGCATAGGCTCTTTAATTCTTCAAACTAAGTCGACAGTCAGATCCGGGCAAATAAAAGGTGTCGACCAATTTTTTTCAGTCATTTAAGAGGTTCTAGTTTCAGAAAATCGTAAGCAAATCCATGTATTCGATGGATTAAGATAAATTAAAAAAAAAAAACTTTTGACGGAGGTCGACTCAGGGTAGCGAATAAATAGAGCTTGTCGACCCTTGACATTTCTATTCTACTCATCAAAAACTTTCGTTCGACATAAATTGTCTTGATGTATTTCATAAATTACAATTACACCTAAAACAAAAACCGGAAGTGACGTCATAATTTTGCATGCGGGCAAAATCAAGCAACTTCAGGGGTGTCGACGTCTAGACCTATGGTTTTATTGTTCATACCCCAAAAATGATTCATGTATCTGATCCATAGGACTTTTATACAGCCGGCTCTCCGACCATGAAGTGTGTGGACTGTGGATGCTGGTGTAACTCCCGTACCTCCCCCCCCCCCCGCTGCACCCGCGCCCCCCGTGTGCTACCCGCGGCCCGCCTACTACCCTGACACCCTCACTCTGAACAGATGCTGAGTCTGATCTGAGCAAACACAAACACAGACCCCCTTTAAGCCAACGCCGACGGCATGATAAAACTACACAATGAAAATAATGATATCCCTTGGCGTTTAACTGAAATGTGCTATGACAATGAAAATGTCTTCATAATTTTTTGTTCTTTGACAATAATAGAATAGCAAAGTAACAAAAACTTCAAATACAAGTTTAATCGCTTATCTAATAAAATAAGAATCTGTAAAATACCTTGCTTCATAATTAAAGTTTACAGTGGATTTTATACAAAATAATTGAGCTGATACTGGGATAGCGAGTAGTTTAATAACATAATTTTCGTTCTCGTCTACTACAATTAGTTATTTCGGAATATGTTACACCTAGTTACTCTGATGTATTGGTGGGATGGGCTTTTATTTTTAATCATGTCAGGTATCTACCTAACGCTACAGGCATAAAATTGAAAATGTTGCTTAAGGCCACATTAATTTTTTTAATGATCACATGATTTTCTCGCCATAGGTTGTCGTTATGTGAGTCACCGTGAGTAGTTCATGGAGTTCAATTCGGAGAACTATTGGTTTGCTAAGTTGCTAATGCTTTGAAACAAACGTGGCTTTGTTTATGCTGAATTGTTCACAATTTTTTCATTCTGTCTGTCATACAGGGTAACAGCGACATCGACACACAACCTTATTACAATGGATGCAGTTCATGATACTGAACTCCCCTGCGGAAAATTTTTCGTCGGTTAAAAGCGGTTAAAAGCCGGTCAAGTGCGAGTCGGAGTCACGTACCGAGGGTTCCGTACAAATTTATAGGTATGTAACTACAGATAATAAATAAATAAATAACTCCACGCGTTCCTGAGAAAAACGGTCTGGACAGACAGACGGACAACGAAGTGATCTTATAAGGGTTCCGTTTTTCATTTTGAGGTACGCAACCCTAAAAATAGGGCGTTTTTCTAGGGGTCTATAATCATGGGCTGAATTCATGGGTACAGTTTGCGCGTCGATGTCCCTACCACCCTGTATAATATTTATTTAGTATGGGATGATGATGTTCTAATTTCGTGTATGGACCACTTTTCAATATTGTACTTCTGTATCTTCTAAAGTCTACGGAAACGTCTGAAAGTTGATATCGAAATTTTGTATAATAAATGATGAGATGGTACATCCACCATCAGCAACATTGTTCATAATGTAGTGCATATGTAGAGAAGGGTAGTTCAGTTTAATATTTCAAAGTTTAAGTGAACGCTCCCAGATTTGCGTCTGGGATTCGCCCTCTCAGGCATGGATAGAGCTTGGCTTTGAGCGGGATTTCTTCTGGTGAATATTATTTTGTATTAATATTCAACAGTTTGCAGCGGCGCTACGTGACCGGGAGAGTATTTACAATGCTTAGCGAAGCGCGCAACCCAGCCTCCGCCCGGCCACCCTAATGCCCGCTACCTACACCGACATTATGCATATGAATGATCTTGACGGTTCGCGATAGAGATTAAAGGATCCTACAAACAGGCGCGACACGCGATATAATCGCGCCCGACACAAAGGCACAAAGACACCGCTCGTTGCGCGACTTGCGGTGCCTTTGTGTCGCGTGTCGTGTCGCGCCTGTTTGAAGGAGACTTAAAACGTTATTTAAGCACAGAATTATCTATTACACTCATTTGCTAGGCTAGACATAATAGCCCATTCAATTTTAGCAGTGCTAACTGCTAACGCATGAGATTTGCTAGGCTAGACATAATAGCCCATCCAATTTTAGCAGTGCTAACTGCTAACGCATGAGTTGCTACAATATGCAACGCCGAATCTTACTGATGTATTCCACATTGGGCACCCGCTTAAATGTGGAATACGTCATCTTACTGTATAATAAAATGTACAAATTAGTAATCTTTGTGTAGGTAGATCGTTTGCAAATGCATGCATTATTATTCTGTGATTTGCTTGACCTTCTTTTTGACCAAATCCTTTGTCTTAGGATCAAGGATCTTCATTGAAAAGATGTACCTATACCAACACTCAATAAATTATTAGAATTGAAAAAAATGGTAAATGATGAAGATTGAATTTTGCTAAATGAATCATGCACTGATTTGTGAATAGCCCACAGTTATATTATAAGCTACAACTACAGATAAGTACCTAGTACAAATTGGCTTCACATAATGATAATAAATTACCCGCATTTTATTCTAACGATAAAAAACATTAGGTTTCATCATTTGTCATGTTGTAACAATACGCAGATTGTGTTGGGTGAATGCGACCCGAATCCCGACCCCACTTAGAATGCTGTGCGTACGTGTATACAAGGCCGATCAGAGGGCGTCACTCGGTAATGTCCTCGCAACAATGGAGATGGGCATTCAGAGCTCACTCGTAAACGGCGGGAATAGCTCTCTTCCGGGCGCTGCAGCGCGGCGGTAGCCGCGCCGAGCCAATATCCGTGTGAATACCGCTCTATTATGTTATTTAATTTATTATACTACACAGAAAAACACTTTTACTACACTTTGTTTAAGTGAAAATACAGAAACTCTAAAGAAAAATTGAGCGCAAAATGAAAGCACATTTTGATCAAAACATGCTTGGTTAAGGTGAATGGGTAGTTGAGACCGCGAAATTCAAATTTTCTTACGTTTTTTGCAATTTGCAGGTCAGTGTCAGGTTGTATCTTGATCAAAATATGATTCGCGACAATAACAGGTACATATTTAGAGAAGTATAATCATTAGAATCAATAATACATCTTTCTAAGTTAGATTTGTACCACTAACACTTTTCCATAAGAGATTGGTGGTTGGTGGTAGAAATCTAACTTAGAAAGATATATTAATGATTCTAATGATTATAATTCCTTAAATATGTACCTCTTATTGTCGCGAATCATATTTTGATCAAGATACAATCTGACACTGACCTGCAAATTGCAAAAAACGTAAGAAAATTTGAATTTCGCGGTCTACCACTACCCATTCACCTTAAACAAGGTTGGAAATAAATTGGAAAATTATAAAACTGTTTTCTACTTATGAATTTTCAATTTATGCTGTCAAAAGCGTGTATCATCGAGTATAGTCGAGCACTAGATTAAACTCTGAAAATGATAACTTCTATAAAACTGATATTTACTATAATATCTGTTCTAATTCAAAATATATTGGGCGAAAACTGAATTACTGGTCGTAGGAAAGATAAAAGTGCACTGTCAATGTTATTGGTCCCATAAAAGTGTGGGATACTATCTCGAGAGGCAATTTACTCCGCAATGCTTACACTATAAACCGCAGCCGCTCTCACGTTTTAAGATCTATCTTCCGTTTTTAGGTAACTCTAGATGGCGTTTGTATTCTGATATCGATTTATTTTCAAAATAGCGCTCGCGAAATGATGCTGTATTTACGTATGTAGTTCCGTATCGAGTATCGACGTAGACGTGAGAATGACGTAGCTGTTTTTTTATTATTTAGATATTTAAATTTTCATTCATAGTGGATGCCTAATGAAATGATGAAAGTGTTTGTATTTTTAAAGTAAAATCATAGATAACTGAAAATTGGGATCTGGGCTCTCGGTTGAAAACTACAAAGTATGTGGTTCGTCATTTTTGGAAATTCTACTATTGAGAGAAGGTGACATCAGAGTTTATATGAAAATCCATTAATTTTTTAGTTAAATCAATAAAATTATATTTTCTTCCGGTTTAAAAAATATGAAAACATGTTTCGGAATTTTCGAAGATTCTAATCAAAAAGAGATGAAATAGGATGAAGAATGTATAGGAATGTCCGAAATCTACACAGACTAAAACGCTGGCAAAGTGCTGTTAGGATTAGGATCATATTCATAACTTACAGGGCCGCTTTAGATATTGAAACTAAAGATATAATAATTGTACATATAGATGAAAGATAACAGTTGAATGATTGAAAGTTACAAGCCCGAAGTGAACATTTGGGTACAGAATGAATGGTTTGGGTTCACCCCTGCTACCGTAGTTTTCGTGTTCTGCACCACTCGAGAAGCCAGAGGAGCGGGGATCATTTGACTTGCCCAGTTTGGTTTAGTACCTACCTCTTTCTGAGCCAGAATACTTTATTTAGCCAGCTGGAAAAGACTGATGCCATTCTAAAATTACTGTACGAATTATTTTATGGTTTAAAACAGAATCTATGCTATTTTACGTACAAAATTGGTAATCAACCAGTAATTTGGTGTATGTAATTCACTCTACGTTTTTATAGGTGCTTACTAAGAAAATTTCGTGAGTCAGTTCAAAATTTCCCGAAGAAAATCATTTGAACTTTAATTATATTGATGTAACAAGGACAGGGATTCATATTTTCAAAATGTGAAAAATATAAGTTGTTATAATCGATTTTATGGCGGAGGGTAACTGGCTCACAATAGGTACCTACCTATTCCCATCAATAATTCCCATCTCCATTCGTCCTCACACGTCGGTCGGTCTGCCGCTCAACGATTTGCCGGAATCAATAAATATTTGATTACATTTTGAGCGGAATTTTAGGGAGAACACGATGTGTTAATAAAAAAGATCCCAAACTCACATTATTTACTTTGGGTCAGACGAATATAATTGTAAATTCCTGCGGTGAATTTAATATATCCCTTGTATCCTTTGTTTAATTTTCACCACAGTTTATTACAGATAGATCGGGTCTCAATTTCACGACACATCAGTCAATAAACTCAGTTTCCTTTAGTCCTGTGAATAAGGCCTCTTTAATTCATAAATATTATGGATCGTGCACTCTCACAGACATACTTCTTCCGCTGTGCTTTTGAGTGTGACAGAAATGAAAATTAATAATGGATTGGAAGCCACAGGATGAACATAACATGCAGTTAGTAAGCAGTGTATGTGCTCCTGTTAGTTACGTATGCAAATCAGGCATGCGTATGGCAACTTCACGCCAATACGAGTTGCTATTCACACGTCATATGATATGGTTGCTAGAACAATATCTAGCGACAAAATTCATTACCAAAAGTGTATTAGAATTTTTACAAGCAAAGATTATTATCCAACGTACAAGTTTGGGAGTATCGTGGGTAATTAGAACGTATTAGGTGTAATATAAATCTAACAATGAATTTATTTAATCGGTCTACTTACTTAGCGAATGAATAACGAAGAAAATTGGTTCTCAATAAATTATAAAGAAATATAAATATTTTAATTTATTATTGAGACAACAAAGTCTTTCGAAAACATAATTTCACATAAAACAGTGTTGTTTGATTTACGTGAAATTATGTTTTAATACAAAATACGAATGAATAATTGAGAACCAATTTTCTTAGTTATTCATTCGTATTCGCATAAATTTAATAGAACTTACTCCAACGTTTTATTTTTGTTGTTATTAAACTACGCTTGTACCTGGGTACTCGAAAAATTAAATACCGGCTAGTCTACATTATATAGTCCGACCAAGCTCAGGTTGTCTGCAACATTCCTGATCCGAAAGAGTTCCGTTCTATGCCCGGCAGAAACAGATAATATTATGGCAACCACGTATTCTACTTTATATTTAGATCAATGTAAAGTAATGTACTGCAATACGCGCTTGGCTTTGAGTATTCCTGATCGTGAATCAGACTGAAGAAATTAATGGAATGCTGTCCGTACCAACAGGCATCAAAAAAATCGGTTCAGTCCGACCGAATTAAGTTTTCGTTTTAGTTATAAAAACTAAAAGCACAATAAATGAGAAAATGCAAAGTCTCGTATATAATATCAGATAGACAGATTGTTTTCATCTGAACTAATATTATAAATAAAGAGAAGTTTGTTGTTACGCATCAAAGTATGATAAATGCCACAAAAAACGGACATCACTTTTTATTCTATTAATCAAAAGTAGGTATGAACTATTTTGAATGCGAGTAGAACTCTCGGAAAATAGAGTTATAAGGTTTATTAGATTTTTTGGATTTCCAGAAAAACGCAAAAATAAACGATGTGATGGAAATATTTGAACATTTCGCACCTTGAAAACAAAAGTGGCACTATACCGAAGATGGCAATATTGAGTTAAAACGACATCTAGATTCCTTGAAAGAAAGCGCTTATAGTGCAAAAACTGACACTATTATAGTTTCAATACTTTTCCCTAAAGGCCGCTAGTGCCAGTTTATACTTTTGCTAAGATATTGACCAAAATGCAGCATCAAAAACTTTAAATGGTCATACTGAAAAATGTAAGATTTTGTATAACGCCACTTTTGTTTTCAAGGTGCGATTTGTTTTTGAAGTTTATTCACATTATATGCAAGGTATTATATGGGTGAAACAGAAAAGATTTCTTTCACTTTAATAGAAAGATAAATATGTCTGATTTTATCTTCATTCCGTTTTATTTTTTCCCTCGGATATCTTTTGTCAGTAGTATTTAATATTTATCTTAAAATATTCTTTAGAACTGTACTAAAAATCTGATGTAAATCTATCAGGAAATCGAAGATATGATGATTCTATGGTTTTCAAATTTTTCTCTGATAATAGGGATGTCACTCAAAACATAACAAACAAGAAATACAATAAATAATTTCTGTTGAGACTATAACCTAACGAGAGCGAATCCCTTCCCTTCCCTATACCACATTTACCCCTTCATCAGAAAAATATAAATTATGTAAATGTATAAAAAATAGGTTTAAGATATCAAACGGTTTTAATACATTAAACGAACAAACATATACATGAAACAAAATAAACTACAAAGTATATCTACAAAGAGCCACTAAGAGCAAGTGTTGAATTTCACAATATTATTTTATGCCAAGAAACTTTTTACGCCATTAAATTACCTATGGGTACCTCATTAGCTACTGTTTAATACACTTACTTCAATTTAAGAATTAAAAAAATTAAAATCATTTTGTTTTCAGATTTTTGATTTGTGAAAACCCCTAACAACAAAAAATCGAAACTCGAAAAATCCGAATTCCTTCGTGTTAAGGCTCCTGCAAACAGGCGCGACACGCGACGCGAATCGCGCGCGACACAAAGGCACCGCTCGTTGTGCGACTTGCGGTGCCTTTGTGTCGCGTGTCGCGTCGCGCCTGTGTGCACGAGCCTTTAAGCATCTGATATTTTACAGGCAGGTTATCATAACACTAAACAATAATGTGTGTAAAAATAAAATGCTACTATACTAAACACCTTATAAAACCTGCGCAAAAAAAAATCTAAATTACTGAAAAATTTACGTATCTTGTTTTACTTAAATAACAAAAAAAAATCTTGTTTCTAAAAATAGCAGATATTTGGCTTTATCACATACTATAATTAAAACATAAAAACGTTGCATACATAATAACAAGTTATAACAATTCTTTTGATTTCTATGGATAACCATAATATAATATTTAAAAAAATATAGCTCTGGTTCTAAGCTGAATTGGTTTCTGGGAGTTCTACTCTAGCATTCAAAACAGTGTGTACTATCGATTAGAAGAATAAAAAAAAGCGATGTCCGTTTTCCGCGAGGCATTTATCATAACTGTGCGCTTTCACGCTAAAACGGTTGAACGGATTTGTGGCATATAGGTAGACTATGACCTAACTAGAGGAGCTTGAGGCTAAGTAACAACAGCCGCACGTGTCGATCGATCAGGTTAAGCTACGCTTGCCGCGGCTGGTCCGTGGATGGGTGACCATGTTCACATAACAAGACCCCTCCGTGCTTGCGAAACCACGTTAAGCCGTTGGTCCCGGTTGTCAATCGTGGATCTTTGACAGTCGGTACGGTACACCCGTACCGACTCAGTCAGTAGCCCAAAAGTCTGACAACCAGTCCTACCAAGGGGTATCGTATTGAGGCTCGTACACACAGGCACGACGCGACACGCGACACAAAGGCACCGCTCGTTGCGCGACTTGCGGTGCCTTTGTGTCGCGTCGCGCCTGTGTGTACGAGCCTTTACTCAGTAATTAGATTGTGGAGGTCAAATAGACAGTCGCTCCATGTAAAATACTGGTATTCAGCTGCATCCGGTTGGGCTGGAAGGCGTCCCCAACATAGTTGGGAAAAGGCTAGGCAGGTGGTGACGTAGACTATGACCTGGATTAGTAAATAGGATACTTTTTATCTAAATATTCCCACGGGATCGACTTATGCGGGTGAAACCGCGGAGCGGAGAGTTATTAATATTTATGACTTTGAAAAGTTTCGTAATTTTAATTTTAAAAGTTAAATATACTTACTTAAAGATTAAAATATTGAGACTGCATTCCTTTTACTTTTACCAACGAAAAAACTATCGCCAAACAAAAAAACATTTGTTTCGTTTTCGGTCGAAACTGCAACTCTAACAAACACCGAATCGATTAGACATACGATACCGCTGCACATAGTTCGATTTCAATGCCGTAAATGCTAGAAATATTTTCCCGGTAAATTTTACAATAGTCGTTTGAATGGAAAATCTAGAACACCTTCGTTGAAGCGTTAAAAAATGATGTCGTGCTATTACGGAGGAAAAAAGAACGTTGACGTTGCTTGGTTGCATCACGGGGCGTTCGCTCGGTTCGCCGAGCCAATCTCTTTGAAACTGCACCCGAAGTCTACCCTATTTAACGGACCGCCGATCGTGTTAATTAAGCGTTTTCAATTTATATGCCACATTTTATGTACAGCTTACACTTGCATAATACGACTTATGAAAAATCATATGAATTGTTAACGTGAATATTCAGGAGGGTTCTTGGTGAAAATTTTTGCTCTACCTAATTATTATCACTCAATGCATTTTGTAGCCGATATATGTAGTTTGTAGGGTTCCGTACCAAAATAGTAAAACGGAACCCTTATGGACTCTGTCTATCTGTCACAGCTGGATATCTCAAGAACTTGAAATTTGGAATAGTTTTAGATGACGTTTACAACTATTTTGCAAATATGAAAGAAATACAAATATACATATGTACCTATATTTTTTGCAACATGGACTGAAAGGGGGTCTGAAAAATTCGTAGTTGGGCTACTAGGGCACGTGGGGTATGAAAGAGCGCAGTTTGCACATTCTCAAACATTTTTTCTTTCGTTTTTAGGCCGCATATTTTTCGATTTTTGATGAAAAACAGTTTCAAAAACTGTGCTGTTATAAATATGTCGCATTAGGTAGTTACCTACGTGGAATCATATGCATGCATACATACATAATAACAAGATAGATACTTCTTCGAATGCTATATAACTAAGGAATTTCTCCTGGCGCACGCAGGCATCTCACGCGAATGGTCACGCCACGCAACATAACATAGAAAGTAGGTACAGATTTTATCAAATAAGGTTGTTGACGATTGACTGTATGTGCTTAGGTATATTAAAATAAAACACAGAAATCAGTTCAGGGATTTTCAACTATGTTGACTTAGCAATCAAGTTAATTAAAAGATTAAAAATATATAGCAGTTAATTTACTATAGAAGTAAATGAAAGTTACTAAATCGTCGACTATAACTGCTGCTGACACGATTTTGGCACAACTAAGCAATGAAAGCAACAAATTGTAGCGAAGGGTATCCCGCGCCTACGCCTCCTGTTCCATATTTATAATATCAAACTGTTCTCGAGTAAACACACTGTCATAGTAATGTCAAATGATGTAAAGAAATTCCGACAGTGTGACGGCGCCTATCTTCGTCCGCTGTGGCCAGTAATCCTGGCTGACAGGGTATAAGTGGGCCGAGCACCTGGCCCTGAGACACCAACGCTATCACTTCACCTACGGGAAATATTGATCTTATTTGAGCTTGATTAACTTTGTCGTTGTCGACGATGCTAATAATACCCAAACTCTGGCATCGGTCCAGGCGAGGTCTTAATGGTACTTCGATACACGATAATTTTCAAAGGTGACACACTATATATTTGATTCGATTTGATTCATTACAGAGATAGAGATAACACTATATTTTACAGTATAAATGTACATCCACGCCTTTATGTAAATCAGTGACACCCCAATTACCGTTGGAATCTGTGCGTATGTTGGTTTGGTAGGCACACGCGGCAAGCACGCAAAACTGCCCCGTGGGCCTTCTTAACATTCTGCGTTTACATAGCTGAAGCCATGAGCACGTACAGCATTGTATTTAAGAATTATTACTGAATATAGTTGCTTGTGACGATTTTACATACTATAACGAAGCAGAAAAATATTCAAATGTATTCCAGAATAATTCGAGGGCAATATTCCAATTTAAACTCCACATACCGAACGTCAACAAAAATATGCATTCGATGCATATGAAGTATGAACTGTAAATGTAAGGTTGGAAACTCAACGCACTACTATTAATGTATGCTTATAAAACCAGATAATTATGCAGGTTACGCACAAAAGGATTCGCGATTAGCAGACAGGTACTACAATCGATTAAATATTTAAAACTTGTTTGCATGCAAAGCGGATACATAAGTTTAATAATGTCTTGATTCTTATACGAAAACGTTTGGTCGTCAACACTTCTTAGGAATACTGAGTACCTTTTGTTTTTATAATGCGCATAATCAAGTCAGTTTATGATTCTAATAAAATAAAAACAGAAAAAGCGTGTTAAAAACAGACCATTAACAAAATTGGTCTTGTCAAAATATTAAGTACATATACGACGACATAATAAAAATCGCGTGTCGAAACATCAATAGCAAAAGGTAAATAAGTAAATAATGAATAAATGTGTGATATGTAATAAATAACATTACGTGTACAGATCAAAGCGTGTCTGGTGTCTCGTAGCCGACTCCTGGCCTATATCAATGTCACTTGGAGATTGAGGCAATTTAATTTATTTATTACTGAAGGATTTTGATGAGATTAAACTAACATGCATGGTTCATACAGGATGAAATGGAAGTGTTGAATGATAGCGAGAGAGTAGGACTAAAGCCCTTTGACAATGAAGAAATTCTATGTCAAATTACAGTTTATAAATGGTAAAACGACACAAAGTATGTAGCATTTCAAGTGCGACGGCAAAAGGACTTGTGAAAATTCTGCCATATACCTACTTGTACGTGAAAAGAGCCTGAAAGAAATCTTTTGTAACGCCGCCGCACATATTAGCCTTGAATTTTACTTGTTCCCTGAGGTCGTGTTCATTTTCACTTAGCTATTGTTAATGTGATTTTCTTCTTTTTGTGCGGAGATTTCCTTGATAATAATATCACGTTAGCAATCAGTATTTAGACTCATCGCAATTCATTATGTAAGTAACGCTAGGTTTTGACATAAATCCACTAGAAACGATAACACATTTAGATTTATCTAATTGAAGCTAAACGTGAAATCTTTGATGTAAACTGCTTTGATCTACAACTACTAGATCATACGAATAAGAGAACAGATCTAATAATTATGCAAAAACAAGAATCGAACAGTAAAATATAGAGAATTCGGGCTATGCCTTGTTTACCACGAAGTACAAAATATCATGGCGTTCTAAGAAATTAAATATAAACGATATAAAAGAAATTTAACCTCTCGCATAAGAACAAGAAAAGGAAGCTTAAAAGTACTACGACGTTTAAAAATGAGGGTTAGTCGTGCGGGTGAGCGAGTAGGCGGTCCCTTGTTTAATATAAATCGAATTGGCAGACATGAAATGAGATCAGCTAACTTACGGTTAGTAAATTATAAACTAGTAATCATTCAGACATGTTAAATGTGAATTCATCCTCATGCGTAAGTAGTGCTAAATAATAAACAGTAAATACCAGCAGGGTGGGTGTTCCTGTATCGATGACATTGCCGTTACTCACCTGAAATAAACAAAACTCACTAAGTGACTTCTAACTTTGATTAGGTGATTTCATGAAGTTTTAAATGGAATGCGCTAAGGTATCTCACAAAATTCAAATGTAACTTACTTTTTTTGCAATTTTTAGGTCAGTGTCAGGTTCAATGTTGATTAAAATATGATTCGCGACCGTAACAAATACGTCTTTACAGAATTATAATCATTAGAATCAGCAATACAATTCCTTGAGTTAGAATTGGCCTCAAATATCATGATTTCATGAAATAGTCATTTAATAGGGTACCTAATATGAACTTACGAGAGTTGTATTGAAGATTTTTATGATTATAATTCTGTAAATAAATATTTGTTTCGGCCGCGAATCATTATTTAGATCAACATACAACCTGATGCTGATTACAAATTGCAAAAAAACGTAAGAAAATATTAATTTCGCGGGCCAGCTTGACGCTTTCGCCTTAAGGGCCTTACTCTCGTTTAGTACCGTAACACGGTCACTTTATGAAGCTTATAACTTATTAACGGTTTGATTAGAAGGTCTGTAAAAAATATATGTTTGCTATAGATTCATGTACAGCATTTTTGAAACAGGGTTTTTTCATAAAGCTAATACTTTTGCCTTAAAAAAATATTTACCAAAACGCTATTTTGGCTAATATTTCCTTATAACTTCTAAACGGCTTTGATGTTTGGAAATATTTTTACACTGAAAAATTGATGGTTAGAAGTACTACATATTTGAAATAGCGTTTTTAAATCAATCAACAGTTGCAAAGACAATGCCCCATTTTGAGATAGAGCTTCAGAGGTGCTCTGCGCGGGCGCGGGCGGCAGTCGTGCGTTAGCACTGAGACGGGGTGGCTGTGTCGCTCGCTGCTCCGCCCGGCTATCGATCGACTACGCGCGTTTGGCTGTGTTAGTGCAAATATTTATGAACGAATTGTATCAGTATGCGTTTATAGACTAGCTCGCTGCAGAGGGCCCATTTCTATTGTCCGCGTGGACGCTTTATTAGTGGTGCCATTTCTAAATACTGTTTTTGTTTATATTGCTTATTTTGTAAATATAAGATAATTTGTAAATTAATTACTTTAATTAACCGTTTTGTCTTCAATTAAAGCTAAAAGAATTTACACACTAACTCTATAATAGAAATAAAAATATTTACAAGTACCTATCAAAAAGAGTTACAGGGCGTCGAAAAATTCGTCCACATCGCTGTCAACAGGAAAAGTGCCCAGAAGGCTGGCAGCATTGCCACGTTGGATAGCAATAAATTGTAAATAAATAAAAATGCCAAAGCAAAGCAAGTCAAGAAAAATACTTTTTCTCTACGACGACGCACCGTTTTATAGATATTAGCGAAAAACTCAAATGTGGGAATTTTTATACCCCCCACTCCGGCTCACCTCCTAGACGCGGGGACTTTTAGTACCTATGTTCACTCCCTAAGCACTCTGAACAACTTTGTGAAGAAATCGCTCAGGGCCCAGCTCACGCACTCTACACCTCTTATCTCTATCTCTTAATAGTTATTCGTTGAGTGGACTAATAAGTATCTATCTATCTATAGTTCTATACGAATAAATAAAATTGGAGTGTCTGTTTGTAATATTAAAACAACCGCTTCTTACTAAATGCATATGAATGTATACACGGTACAGTCAACCTCTAGACGTCCACTTACACCGCAATGACCATTATCGCCTGCGCTATACGGGCTGCGGCGTCTATACACACATGCGCATATTTATCCGTGTGAGTGATGCTCCAACGCTTACAAATTAACATGCCGTGTAGCATCGCTACGAGTAGTTAAAGAGGTGGTCAATGCTAGACAAGGATGACAATATCAGTAACTTGTTTTTTTTATCGCCGTCTGATTATTTTTTTCATAGTAATGCAAAATTTCGATAGCATAACATAAGTAAACATTAGCTAGATCGGTAACGAGGCTGCACTCGCTAATGTGATCGGGATAGATGTGAGTTCAAATCCGAGTTGGGCCAGTTTTTTTTGATGTTTTATATAATTATTATTATGTGTTAGTAATTTATTTTTGTAAATTACTTTGAACAAATAGATATTACAATAAAGGTAATTTATTATTATAATATGATAACAAATGAAATAAATTTTGATATGGTAACATTGTAATATTTTTTATACATAAGAATTAATCCTTTACACTTACTTATGTTATTATTATAGTATTGAATGTTAAAAAACACACCATAATTACTAAATAACGGAAACAAATAAAAGTAAACAACATAAACATAAAGCAAAGTATATAAAAAAAAACAATTAAAAATAGAACAAAGTATACCAAAAAACGAAATAAAAATAAAACAAAATGTCTTGATTGACGCAAAGAAGATCCTCCCGACTGGGATCGAACCCACGGGCCACGGAGAGAAATCTTAACCAGGCACTATACCCCGAGACCAACTGGTTACTTGTATCCCGTGGCGAATATGTTGATCACTATTTCACGACGAATCGAAATAAGGCAGCTTTATCAATTGAGGCCGGAATACTTATGCCTGAACTATAAGGTTTTAGGTTATAAAATATATTATGGATATTATGAAAATTCTGATATCATTTAAGAGGTTACAGCTTAATTATTCATTTTCTCAATGAAAAGAGGATTGAAACTTAACCTCAATATTACAATAATATAAATACTAATTTGGTAAGTTACGACTAGGGCTTTCAATACCGGTATTCCGGGATCCCGTAATACCGTGATCACGGATTTTATTTTGGCCTTTTACAATACCGGTATTGACGCCCCAATACCGTGATTACGGTATTACAAACATTAGATCTAAAAATTATGTGATCTTATTCTCACACTTGTTTTCTTCAGCGCAAGCATCCCTCCCGCACCCCGCCTGAGACAATGCCCGAAATCGAGCTGTATTTATGTGTCGTTTTTGTTATTGTCACTATTGTCAGTCAGTTTCGCAAAGGCGACGGGATAACGCGTCTATAATAACTTTTACATTTTTTTACTGTTTTTCAGAAATTGTTATTAACGCTTGATTTATTTTGTTACTTGTTTAGTTTTAGATTTTGATTGTTTTTTTATTACATAATTATTAATAATGTTACTAAAATGATTGCTAGCTAGTTAAGCTATACTTAACTTACTTGCATTTCTACCAATAATGATACCTATGTTGAATCTTGATTTATTTTCTTACTTGTTTAGTTTTAGATTTTTTGATTGTTTTTTTATAACTTAATTATTAAGAATGTTACTAAAGTGATTACCAAATGATTGCTACTAGCTAGTTAAGGTATACTTTACTTACTTACATTTCTACAAATAATGATACCTATATTGATTTTTACATGAGACATGATGACATTTAGGTAATAATAAGAAATAGTTTTTTTTTTAAATTGTGCAAACAAAGTCTATGTGAAATGCCTTCCTGCAAAAAGAGTAGATTCAGTTTAAGTTTTCATTATGTTCCTAATTCCTAGTCCTACCTAAATAATCAACCAATACCAAATTATTATAAAAGAATTAAGAAAGCTATGTATAACGTATTTATTTTAGTATTTTCAATAAAATAATACGAACAATACTGATTTGAAAATACAAAAAGGCGTATTTTATTGGTTTTATTAATGTCATAATTGAACTTGCGTTCAATACCGGACAACCGGTATTGATACCGGGATCACGGTATTGACTTTTCCAATACCGGTATTGATACCGGTATTGAAAAAATCCGGTATTTGAAAGCCCTAGTTACGACCACTATGTCCCCTGACACAAAATTACCCTACCTGTTTAGGATTTTTAATATTTCGTGTGACCTCCGTTAGCCTCGATACAGCTAATGAGACGTCGACGCATAGACGCTACAATTAGTGTTGCCCAAAATCGGTCTTGGTCTTGCAGTCTTGGTCTTGTTCTTGCATTTTTGCAAGACCAAGACCAAGACCAAGACCGACTTATTTTAGCAAGACCAAGACCAAGACTGAACCCTGCAAGACTTGAGCAAGAACAAGACTAAGCCTGCAAGACTCTTGCGTCTCGCAGTTAAGTCAAACTGAGATTTGGGCGTTATAGTAGGTATTTGGTTTCAATCCCGATTATGCGAAAATGGATGTATTTTTTTTATGAAACAGTAAATTACATTGTTGAATTGCATTCAAAACTAAAATTATTGTTGATAATAAAAAAATATCGAAAAATTACGTGACTATCAATACACTTCTGCACGTTTTTTAAATCTTCTTTACTTAAGGCGAAAGCGGTATTAGGTAGCCCGCGAAATTCACTGACCAGTATTTTTTCAATTCATTGCAAAAAACGTAAGAAAATTTTAATTTCGCGGGCTACCTTAGCGCTTCCCCTTAAATCGATGAAGCTTTAGAAAAATAATTATCCCCTCATCATTATGAGGGGATAATTATTTTTGATGAATTGAATGACCCATTTACTACTTTTATTTTAGATTCGTTATCTAAAATAAAAGTAGTAAATGGGTCATTCAATTATGTAGTTGATTAAAATGCCTCATGTGACGCGTCTGTTAGATTCATTGGGATTCATGGCCGACTCGACACCGCGCGGGGATTCCCGCAATCTTCCGCATTTTTTGTCAGGTTCAAGCATTTATGCACTTTATTGTAATAATTTTAAAGTTTATTTTCAAGTGCGTTAATAATACGAGGAGACCGCTTGGCGCTGCGGTCCCTTTGTGGCGGCATTTGAAAGTGAATAGCGTAGGTACGAAGACAGTGTTGACCTCGCAAATGAACTTTAGCGATACAGCTGATCAGGTAGCCCTTTCGAGTTTTATTTACATTGCTGTTTTAAGTGAAACAAGTGAATTTACAATTTTTTAATTAAAAATCTCATTGGGTCAGATAGAAATAATGATTTTATACAGTTTAGAGTAAAAAAATTGCAGAAAAAAACGTAAAAATTAAGAAAAAGCCGACGAAAAATTTCAACGCAGGGGGTCCAGAATCATGTACAGACGCCAGCACATCAAGCTACCCGAAACTGTCAAATTTTCCCAATAAATTTTGAACCTTATGCTTTAGCGATAAAGTTGAAAATCTATTAAAGAAATTTGACAGATTGTAGTAGGTTGATGTGCTGGCGTCTGTACCTACTGAATCCATGGTAAGCGGTTGCGCGTCGATGTCCCTGCCACCCTGAGCAATAGGCTAATAGGTATTTGAATGTAGTCTAGTCTAAGTAGTAGAGTCTCGCAAGACTTGCGAGACTCTTGCTGCAAGACCAAGACCAAGACCAAGACTGAGAGCGCAATACCAAGACCAAGACCAAGACCAGGTGTATTGACGCAAGACCAAGACCAAGACTGGCTAAGGTCTTGTCTTGGTCTTGCATTTGGGCAACACTAGCTACAATATTTGCACAGATATTTTTGCCGCGAATAGTGGAATAATTTATGTGAACTAGTAAAGTAGTTAAAAAATTAGGATAGATTTGAAACAGAGTGAACTTAACACTTTGTTTGAAATCTACCCTCATGTTTTAAAAACGACGCTAAGATTGAAAATAATTGTAAAACAAAAGAATCTTCGTTTAGTTGTGGAATATTTAACATAATTATTGGTTAGCAACTCGGCATTCTAATTTCACATGTAATACTTAAAAAATATTTTTCATGTTCGATGTGAGACTCGAACCCGAACGTTCGACATGCGAGACACAGTGCTAGCCACTTTGGCCACCGTAACGCTTACGAAACTTTTGAAATTTGTAATAACAATCATGTTGCCAATTTGTAATGTTGTCAAACGTTCTTATAGAAGAAGGCCATAAGTACTAATATTGCTATGCCATAGTTTTGTGAGATTGCTAGTCGACTTCTGACTGTTAAATTGCACATATACCAAAATATTTTTTTTTACAATTTTTGTCTGTCTGTCCGTCTGTCGTCTGTTTGTTCCCGCTAATCTCTGAAATGGCTAGACCGATTAAGACGGGACTTTCACTAGCAGATAGGTGAATAAGGAGTTACGTAGACTAGGTACATTTATTTTAGAAAAAAAAACAAAATAGGTTCCTACAAAAAAAAATTAAAATCAATGAAATGAAATATTGAATAATATCCGATTCAAATAGGGAGGTTGTATTATACTCCGTTTAATTAGGTACTTCCAAATGTAATCAAATCATAATAAAGAAACGGAGTATAGTTATGTTTATAAGTGGATCCTATACGTGAAGATTCCTTAATCTCCATAGAAATTGATTGAATAAATAATATAATAATATACTTAGTGTTTTTGTTTAAGAAAATCGTACACCAAATATTGTACATATATAAAAAGGCTAACACGAAAAACTAAAAATAAATAATAATTAAACTAAAAATGCAAAAACGATCAAAAAGAACTAAATGGAGAAATATTAGAAAAATTTCATTAAAATTAGCATAGGTATTTCTTTACGCGGAATACAGAATTAATAAGTTATCGTAAACTCTGCGAACTCAACAATAACTTTTTTCTAAAATTCCACGCGGACGAAGTCGCGGGTAACAGCTAGTACAAAATATATCAGTCTTGCATTCGCCATTCCCTTCTGGAATCGTAGGCAAAAATGGCGACCTACGTGCGGCATGTCTGCGCCTCTGCATATTCTTTGATCATCGTTTTAGTGTAGCGCGCCACCGCAAGCATCGGGAGTAGGACGCTTAGCTCCGCCCACATGCACAAGGTCAGTGAGCCATCTTTTCACCTTAAAACAAGTCGTTCATGTGACATTGTGATGAAGTAACCGATGGGATGAATCGATGACAAGGCGCTGTCGATTTCGTATATCATACATAACTTCTTCAAATAGTTTATCTTATCAGAGAGCTGACAATAGTGTCTGATCTTAAAGTAAACATCTTTAAGCATCATCGGGTGGATGTTACGTTACATTTAAATATATTTCAAAATAACTAGAAGTTAGAGCGATTGCACAACAAATAAGGTATGCATAATGTTTTCGCAACCCCAATAAAGTTGCTAGTCTTCATATGTATAAGTAGGTAGTAGGTGTCAAGTTGGGTAAGTGATTAATGATTACTTAGTAACCCTGCCCGGAGGTGAACGGCTGATAGCGGTTTGACTAGCTAAAATTTAATATTGACCACTTGATAGGAATTGACATTATTTATGAATCAACATCGCCTTTGACAGTCGTTACGGGTAGTCAGAAGCCTGAAAGTCTGACAACCAGCCTTACTAAAGAGTATCGTATTACCCAGTAACTGGGTTGTGGAGGTCAGATAGGCAGTCGCTCCATGTAAAATAATGGTATTCAGCTGCATCCGGTTAGACTGGAAGCCGACCCCAACATAGTTGGGAAAAGGCTAGGCAGATGATGATGACCGCCTTTGACAGCCTCACCATGTTTAAAAAATGCAAAGTATGCAAATAGGTAACAAAAACTTGCATGTACCGGGAAACAATACATTAACTTGCCTACATAACCTAGTAAAATAATGACTGAAAAAGAGTAGTTACTATACACGACTCGTTCACTGCTGAAAGCGAGGGCCAGGATCATATTGAGCGTCGTAAACTCGTGTATAATATTTCCAGAAGAAACACCTCTAGGCAAACAAAGAAAGATGCTAGAATACGATTATTTAACTAAATATAAAAATTGGAGCCTTTTGCAACATTTTCCCATTGCGAGAATATAAAAATATGGTTTATTTGGTAACGTAAACTCCAGCATACCGGAAAACTCGATTGTGTGGACTTCCTAAATATACACTACTCATAAATTTTCTGATTTTGTTTACTGTAGTCGATCATGTATTTTTTATTGTTACTAAAACTTGCGTTTTTTGTGTTTAGGTCCTGTAAGCCCCTTAAACGACAAAGTAAAAGTATAAAAAAGCCAGCTAAGTGCCTGGCGTACTTGCGCATTTGTTCTGAGCTATTAATGTATCAAACGTACTCAACAAAGTTCGATGAAAAGCTTTCCTTTATTATGAACGAAAACAACACTGAAACATTATGTGAAACTGGGACAAATTAATTCTGAAATTGATTCAGAGAAAATCGCCTTTGACAAGCAAACAATGGAGTGATTCCCTACGAATATTTTTTTTTTTATATTTTGTAACGTAACAATACAAAACATTAGAAGCTGCAGATGTTTGTTTGGTAACCACAAATAAGTAATTGATTTGTTGATCATTAAAAGAATATACAAAGTGTATTTTTAGAGGAGATATTTAAAGAAAAACACTGTAGGCAGCACTGAATTAAGGAATCGTTATTTAAAGATATTTTGAAAACAAATGTAAGTGATGCACTTTCGACGTCAGGTATTGCATTGCGTTATCGAGTCCGATGGTCGAGTCAAGGGGCGGGCGTCGCGATGCCGCCGCCGCCGCCGGTCGCGGAGCGAGCAACGTTGGCACAGACCCAAATATTTTTCATGCGCCTCACTCTACACCGGGATAAGTTGCCCTATTCACCTGAATCGGAATACGAATACATTTAAATCAAAGAATAATTTAAGATATATCGCCGATCGTTGCTCAATTTGGTACAGTCGGCAACAAAAATCGATTAACACTTCAGTTTTTTTTAATCTCAGTTATTGAGGAAAATTTAAACACTTTAGTTTAATCTCTGATAATAAGCAAAATATTTGTTCAAAATTGCATTGTACTTCTGCTGCAATTTTGAACAAATATTTTGCTCAATAACTGAGATAAAAAAAACTGAAGTGTTAATCAACTTTTGTTGCTGACCGTACAACGAATGAACACGCATCGATCCTTTTACGATTGGTCTCACGGCTGTTTTTTGCAGATGGTATGTCTGACCCTATGATATCAGACTATTCTCATCGTTGCATTATCCCCAGTCTCAAACATTCGCTTAGTATTCAATAGCAGACAGTAAATAAACTGTTACTGGTGTGCTGATAATAACAATGGCAGAATGCGATAAAAGAAAACAGTATTCATCATAATTTGTTAGTATTATTATTTTCCTTATCGTCGAGGACGAGGACATTAGCAAATCTAAGTTTCGAGGAGCTTCTGAACTATGTACATTCATCATAAATGAAGTGGTAGTTAACTAGGGCTAATTGATAACACGTAACATGTACTTATAAATCATCCAGAGTATACGGATTAATGTGTATACTCGTACATCTGTTTAGCGCGTCACGTCTGGCGGCCCTCCACTACACGTTTGCAAACAATATTGCACAAATCGTGCCAGATCCATTTAGTACATATTTTTCATACATTACGATGTAAACTCATTTTGTGAGTGATTTTGTACCTAAAATGTAAAACAGAAAACGTTTATTTTTACTTCACTTGTTTACAGCTTCGCTTCTATTTCAGTAATCTACCCAAGCATCACAAACGTTTGATGAAAGTTCACCAGATTTGTAAAACATACATTTGGGAAAGGTAAACGCATTACGTCACAGTTAGACATGGTAGATACTCTTAGTTCATCATAATTAGGATTTTGGTACACATGAAGACTGAAGTTAATTATTTTTTCGGTCAAAAAATTCGAATTTAGATGATGGCGAAAGAACAAAGAAACCTTGTGGTGACTGCTTTCTAATCTCCTCTCGCAAATTAATTTTTGGACGAGATCAATAGAACCTATCTGTTTTTTTTTACGATAGAACGACGTGCATTTTTGACCTTTGTCCCAAAAACATGTTTTAGACTCGTTACCCAATGGATGTAGTGTTTAGTTCGATACTATTTCAGTGTAATAAAACTGTTTTTGAATATCCTGCTTCTTGTTTCGCGTTTATTTATTATTCAACGAATAGCCATGGATACTGGGTAGGTGGCGCTGCTGAGTGGGCGTTACCAGTGTGTTGATGCATGATGGATTGTTAATACATTCTTTACGATGTTAAATTTTTCATAATCTTGCTGAAGGCATTAATTTCGTCAGGAAAGTACCTACTTGCGGTTTCTATGGCCGGGCCATTATGCTAATAGACATTGTAAATTATAATCAACAACAATTGGTAGCAGAATATCATACTTAGTTAATTACGGATCATTGACAATAGCAAGAATAAACCATAAGTAACACTTTTTACGGGTAATTAATCGTTTAATTTCTTTGTTGCTAATACCTACCTTAATAAATTGCCGTTGTAAAACCTTCTCTGAGAACGATTTTATTTAGTAAGACTTATTTTAAATAAAGATTAAATTCGAGGTTATATTTAGACGATCTGTTTATTAACGTAAAAAAACACATAATCCTGCTTCTGGCGCAGTCGGGTAATTAATCTGAGAATGCTGGTTAACCTGTAATTGGCGACTGTGAAGGTTCGAGGTTATTGTTACCTATAATACTTGTATACAGAAGCTGTTGTTGTACCTTTATAAATAAAATAAATAAGGTATTACAATTGAGGCCTTTTAATATTTTAGCTAGAAATGCTGACATGAAACACAATAACAGTCATAATATCGAGACAATAAAGATTGAAAAGAGTACAAAAAGTGAAAGTGTTCCGTCTTTTCAGAGAAACAAACGTGTCTATAAGTGTACAATTAACGTTGACCGTGTATGTAATCTTGAGCCGCTTTCCATTAGACGGTCTATTACACGCACGTCCACAGTGCATCGCTCCAAATGAACGATGCTCAAACAGAGGCGGCCATCATTATAAACGGAATGATAGTTAATCTGGTACTTACTTGCAAGTATTTACTACACATTAATACCAGTTTGCCTTCAATAGCAGACGCATACCACAGACTGCAACTAACCAAATTATTGTTTAGATACCACTAGAACCGTAAACCCGTCACTTATTGATTTACTCTATGAGATAAACTGCTTATTAAGCGATGCCATTTGGATAGTGAACATTTAGTGAATGCTGGAAACTTCCAATACCTATTATTGATAATATTAATAATACGAAGACGCCAACAGCACAAACAACGCCGATAATAAAGTTATTTCAAGGACTTTCACCCTTTGGGTTGATTATTTATTACATTATACGCGTCAAAGGCAAACAAGTTAATAACATTGGTTCTCGTAGAGACAATGATAAAGAACAATAAATCGTCTCTTGAGCGGTCAACTGTGTAAATGTAAGCCCATCATCTTGTGGAAACGAGTCGTATAAAAAAGTTGTTTTGCTGATTCAACATGGTACGAAGTTACTCGCATAAATATGGGTAGATCAAGGTCCCTTGAGCGGTGAGTGCGGAAACATTGGTAAAGCTTCCTTTCACCCGTATAGTTCGACGCAGGCCTGGCGACTGCGGGTGCACCGTGCAATCAAAGCTATCTATGCCACCAAGTAAACACTATGAACTGGTAGTCCAGGTGTACCGCCACGTAAGCACTCAAGCCGCGCCTCGACACGCTTAATTAACCGCACTGATGAATTCAATCTTATAAAGCTGTCATCAGTTTTTGTCTCGTGATTGGATACCGATCTACTTTGGTGCTGAGGGAATGTATCTAGTATAGCGCCAAATTCACACAACACAATATCCCGGTTGTTTTTCGTGTAGTAAAGGTATATGGCATTATAACATAGCCGTAGGTAGAAAAATAAGCGAAACAAGATTTCGAGGTTGTATGAGGAAAATCTGGTTTCACTAACGGCATTTCTGATAGATATACCTATAATTACTTGTTTTGGCCTAGGCAGTACATTAGTCTCCCCATTTAGATATTATACGTACATATTTACTTACGTTGAAATGAAATGTCATTAAAAACCTTATAATGTTTGTTATCGGCTCACAGATAATTTATGTTTGACCCCCATTATCTGAGTATAAACACGCAACGACTTCCAATCAGTGACCGAAGCCGAAGATACGAACAGGAAGAACTGAACTAACTTCTTCATTATTGTAATACATTGTGATTGATACCACCACGCCTGTATTCACCGAAGGTTTAGGCAGAGGTGCACCCATAGTACAACCACATTTCGCCATTTATGTTTAAGTCCCATATTGAGTGGGAGCGAGCCTAATTTGTCATCAATTGGGCAGAAATCTGGGCTGCTATTGAGAAGTTTTAGATAGGACCCAATAAGACCTGGGGATGCAGTAGCTCTTCCGACCACTAGACCAACGAAATACAAAAACCAACAAACAGAAAGAAAACAACAAACACAAGACCAAATACAAACGAAAATTAATTTAACCTTATTTTAGTACCGCTATAAGAATTTAGAAGATTATTTATTTTAGGTAGCATTTCCTACCTTTCCTTTTATTATATTTTGAATGTTTTTAATTTCAAATTTAATACGCTAACAAAAAAAAATATTGAACCCCATACGGCTCGAACATAATTCCCAATAAGAGTATTTGCGCCGTTTGAGATTTTCCGCATCTGTAGCAACCGCCCCAGTACAGGCCGCCGAGCTTGGACGGCGCAAGAGTGTCGACACACGTTGCATCCCACACCAAAGGCCTCCCTATCTTCCAACGCATTATGGTCATTCCGTCTGGGCCCTTCCTATCGCCGCATGGGATGCCATTGGGTTCAAAAATAACTCGTACCAAGAGAAGAGAGAGAAGAGACAAGGGCACGACGGATGATGTGATTGATGATGGCGCGTGGCGTGCCGTTGGTTGCGTTAAAAAAAAGTTACGCTTTGAGGAATACCCCGTACTATCCGGCCTGCGCTCTTACTGCAGAATAAGCCATGGTGTCCGAGGCAGTCGACACCCTCACCACATTGACAGCGATGTGGAGCCACGCAAGGAGAGCCCAGACGCATACAAGTAGCAATTTCAATTTGATTAGCAAACAAGTACAAGAATAAACAGTATGTCTACCTGGAATTCAGTACAGGAGGAGGAAATGTCTATCTAAGGTTAAAATGCTGTGAGCAGAACAAAGCTGCGCTGTATTCAGCAGCTTTACAGCGAGGATTAATGTTTAATACGATCTACCCGATAAATACAATGTTCGCGATTCAACGTCATTATCTGAACGCAGTCCCCGATCTAAACTCTAAGTTGGTACATCTCCCAAATAACTTGCAATAGAGATCGCAGTCATCTTTAAGAGCATTCCTAAGGTTCTCATAAAATGAGTCTAAAAATATGAAAATTGAGTACAGTTAAAATAAAACAGTAATAAATTGTGTTTTGTACTTGGAACAGTCAGCCAAACTCTCAAATCATCATTTCGCAACGATGCGCAATATAACAACAACAAACCTCTAACACTAATCCTCCTTTTGGGCTTCGCCGCAGTTGGGTAAAAATAGGAGTACATAAAATATTTTAGGTACGTACTTACGTGTATCTATTCTAAATTGACACTAGGAGCTGTAAATCATGTGTAATAGCAGTCAAGTCGCAGACGGTCGTCTGATACGACGATATTTAAACTAGATATCTAAGCTGTTGGACCATGGCCAATTTATCCAAAAAGAATTTTGACAACAATTTTGAGATATGTTGATGCCAACCTATGAAGTAGAATCATCACATCAAGTACGGGTGCTAAAAGAGGTAATAAAGAATTTATGTCGCCTCTTAGTGTTTTAAAAAAATAGTCGAGAGAAAACCGCAACACGCGCGTAGTGACAAAGTGTGGAATAGAACAACGCGGTTAACGAACCACAAAAAAACATTACACAGGCGATACCGCAGAAATGTTTTAAAATATTGTTCAAACACGACGCTAGAGTGTAATAACATAGTAACTACACAAGTTTCCGTTAACTCCTCCTAACTGATATTAAATTCTATCTCATAAAATTCTTCAATTTATACGTTTATTATTCTTCTACCTAAACAACCATTTGCTCCAAGTTCAAAGAAGTAGGTAATAATTTTGTTTAAAGAATGTAATCTCAACTAAAATAAGTGTCATAAATAGTAAGTATTTTTTAAATCTTGATGCCTTTCAGAAAAGATGGAATTCAGGCCGTTGTCTACATAAATGCTGAAGTTAACACACAAATCCGGTCACCTATTGATATGAGTAAGTAAAATGTCACAGCATCATGACACAGCGGGGTCCCAAAATATCAGGGCATTATTAGCTAATATTATAAATTCGAAAGTAACTCTGTCTGTCTGTATGTTACCTTTTCACGTCTAAACCACGGAACGGATTTCGCTAAAATTTGGCAGAGAGATAGATTGCATCCCGGGGAACGACATAGGGTAGTTTTTATCGACATACCTCGCTGGCGAAGCCGCGGGCGGAAGCTAGTAGAAATTCGCTGATTAAAAAAATATATAATATATCTGGTAACTGGTCTGCAGCTCCTATAGTTAATCTCTAATTTATTTCAGTTCTATCGACATTATCGAAACAATGATAAATTTAGAAGATAATATAACATAGAATGTTGTAGTTCTTTATGTCAGCCTGTTGATTAGCGGCGTCAACGAGCGGCCGGTAGACAAATGAACGCCCGCTGGAGACGGCTGCCATCAAAACTACAAAGAAAGTAGGTGGCCTGGCATTTTGCTTGGCGACGTAACACATAGCTGATATGTATTTACGACAAATATTTACATCGAACTATACAACATCTAACAGATACATACACTTCACAACATGTACCGTATACAAAATCTACAAATAAGTGAAAGTGTAGGTTTTTCCGAAGGTTTCGAGTTTTGAATCAAGCAAGATTGACTCGGTATCGGAATGTATCGGTATCAGATATGTAAATGACTTGTGTTATTTTTTATTAACGACTAGCTTCTGCCCGCGACTTCGTCCGCGTGAATTTTCTTGTTACTCCCACCAACCCCGTCGCATCGCATCGCCTGCCCGTGATATTACTTTGTTTTTGCTTAGCGTTCTTTCCGACTTTTTTTCCATTTGCTCGGCTCCTAAAGGTCATAGCGTGATGTTAAATAGAATATAGCCTTCCTCAAGAATTGGGTTATCAAATGCAAAAAGAATTTTTCAAATCCGACTGGTAGTTCCAGAGATTAGCGCGTTCAACCAAACAAACAAACTCTTCAGCTTTATAATATTAGTATAGATTTGTTTTTAAGCCAGGATTATCAGTATTATTATTATACTAACTTTTGCCCGCGGCTTCGCCCACACGAATGTCGATCTTCTCGTAGAACGACTGACTACATAGGGTTGGTCTGTTTAGTTGATGTATTGCGCTTATTCTTATAACTATTATATTTTTACCAGCTTAAATACCAAAACTACTAGAACTAAGAGTAACCTGACTACCAATCGACTAATTAATATGTTATTAACTCAGAGATCGAGGATACAAAAAAAAATAGATCAGAAATCAATTATTTATAGATCTACAAAAGTGGGTTAAATGTTATAAAAATAAATAAATATGAACGCTGACGCAAGTTTATTTTAATGCCATCAAATCGAACCTCCTCGGTACAAAAAAAATTGTATTGTTAAAAGGTGTTTGTTTATTTTTATCAAACGGTAAGAAATTAAATGAGGTTTTGGAATAGTATATTATAATATTCTTATACATTATAATATTATTATTCATCCGATTACACATAGACAGGTGCTTTTTCAGCGAGCAGTATTACCCTAAATAAACCCAGCCGCCATTCGAAATATACAGGGCAAGTTTTTGAGATGACTGCAGAGCGAAACCCGAAATCATGAGAAAAAGAAAAGGTCTTTCAGAACTCGAGTTCACGTCTCTTTGGAGAATTAATTGTTTTCTTGATAGTCTAAGGTTTTGTGTAGAAGTTTTATCACAAAAGCTCACTCTGTAAAGTTTAACATTGTGTGCACGTCTTTAGAAAGAAACACAAGGGAAATGATACCGCAGCTTTTGATTTTAATGTGCAATTTAAATTCGTCCTGTTTACTGCTGAAAGACTTCACATTAAAATAGATTCCATTGCAAGTAAATATGGTTCCGTTGTGGCTTTTTATCGTATCTACTTTTGATCCTGTTACGCCATTTACCTCTAGGGATAGTAGCAATACGAGCAGTCTAAGTGCCAACCAAATACATCAATTTTCCTCACAAACATTAGTTTCCAGTGGATCGCTTTGAGACTTCCGATTACAATAGTCAAAGACCCCTGAAGTTTGATCCCGTTGTGGTCATATTGAGTCACACTTTCTAAAGCACAATCGGAAAAACTTTTCAATGACAAGCAATATTTGGTTGGCATTGCGAACTTATAGCATACCATAACATTTTCTGGAATATGCTCGCACTGTCGCACATCGGGCACATCACATCCCTAAATTCTATTCGAATATCGTAAATTAATATCATTTCGGTTTCGCCGAGATGGTATTAGGGAGCTAATGCAATAAAATGCGTGTAAGTGAAACGGATACAATACAATCAATTTACAGAAATTACATCGAGACAAGACGTATGAGTTACATATTCTTGATACGAAACACGATACAAACCTTCGTTTTGAAGACATTTTTATTACCTTCTCGTATGTTTTTGAGAATTTATAAATATTAATTAATCATTTTGCTTTTAAGCGCTTCTTTAGCATTTATTATAATATCTCACATTAACAAAATATAAATCATATATCTTCGAATAAGCAAGCTTTGCATAGGCAGAAGCACGACGTAACATATTTCTTCCTAATCTAAAAATAAATAAAGGTAAGTAACTATGTATGTTTGCACGATATTGATTCCTCCGTATGTGTCATTGTCTCGCTCAGCAGTGAACTTGTTTTGGAGCAATATTGTTCCCTAACTCTCACCTCGAGCGAAAGAGAGCCTTTTTGGTCAAATAGTTTTCGATGGGTGAAAGAAGCCAAGGTGTAATTAATGTGTATTACTGACATGACGTAACTATCCAGGTATCTCTGGCATTACAAAATTAGTAAGACTTGCAAGGTTTACCAAATTTCTTGGTAATGTTTATATTATGATTATGTTGTATTTGTTCAGCAAACATCAGCGAGGGCGAATGTATTTAAAAGAAAGCTTCCGCCAGTAAACAAATGACGGTACTCGTATGGCTCAATGCTGAGTTGTTGACAGACGAGAGCGTTTACCAAAAACCCGTATGAAATGAATATGGCAGGATTTAAAAAAAATATGGTTAGGCAGTTCTGCAGTATTTGGCAGTCTTAAAGCTTTAATGGCGCCGAACGGAAATATCGATGGTCAATATTCTGTAACAATATTTTGGGTTTAGGGCCGGTGCCTGCCAGCTTACAGCTTGCTCGCAATTTCTGTTGCAATCGGGGTCCACCGCAAAATCTCCGGCCTATAAATCTAACGGCGCCTATGAGCAAGTCTTTAAAAGCAAACATTGTTTAGTATTTACACGACTTCGGAAAGTTGTGCGGCGGCTTTATTTACACACACCGACAAATGCGAGAACAATTTACGAATTCAATAATACGTAATGCGCTCATTTCATGTGTACGTTGTTATGCACAGAGAGAAAAGCCATACACATTTTCTTGACGCGTAAAGATTTAAATAGCAGAAACCAAGCCGTCATCCGAGGCAAGATGTGGGACGGAAACCTATTTGCCATATCGTGACGAACTAAGTGCTGTTGTCTCATGGTAGGGCGAGAAAATGTAAGTTCCGTCCGTTCACTTTTTATAACTTTAAAGTTTGATCTATTTACGGAATAAATTTAATATAGTAAGTTATAAATGTAATTGTACTATTACTAAAATTCTCAGTGGCAGTTATCATTTTACCTCGACGTTCGAAAAAGCATTAGGTATAGAGAAAATTTGGAAAATCCAAAAGTGTACGACTCATATAGGCTCCTACAAACAGGCGCGACACGCGATATAATCGCGCGCGACACAAAGGCACCTCTCGTTGCGCGACTTGCGGTGCCTTTGTGTCGCGCGCGATTTTATCGCGTGTCGCGCCTGTTTGCAGGAGCCTTTGATCGTATAAAAAGCCATAGATATAGATATTATATTAGTTAGTTTTTTATTAATTATAATTACACAATTTTGAATAAAAGAGCCATTTTCAATAGGGTTCCGGCTAAGGGTGAAAATAATCTATTAAAAAAATTTGACTCAAATAATTGATTTTTTCACAAGCTACATGTTTTCAGGTTTCACAACTGATTGATGGGAATTAAAAAAAAAATATGTTTTCTTTCGTTTCTACTGCATTCAATAAATTTTTGAAAAGTACAGAACTAATCTCCATTACATTATCTATACAATCTATACTAATATTACAAAGCTGAAGAGTTTGTTAGTTTGGTTGAACGCGCTTATCTAGAAAATACTGGTTCGAATGGAAAAATTATTTTTGTGTTGGACTATAAGCCTTCCTCGACAAATGTACTATCCATTTGTCGAGGAAGGCTATAGTCTATATACATCACGCTACGACCAATAGGAGCGGAGCATCAATGAAAAATTATTCCTTGAGACCTTCAGTTGCGTACGCCGCTGCTGCGTAAATGGTTAAAGTTACGCAAAAATCATGTATGACGCAATTGTTCCCCTTTAAAAGTTCTAAAAGTCCGAGATAGCATACGAGTATACATAATGTATGTCAATCTTTTAAGGTTGACTCACTATAACCTTTTTTATGGAAATCAAATTTGTTCTAAAATAATGCATTACTTGCGAAGGTGTTTTTATAAACATGATATGAATCCTTATCCAAATAAATACGTTATTTATCACAAGTATTTCATTTTGAACAAAATTGCCCTTAATATCATTTGATTTTAATGAATATCTTTCGAGATATCATAGTTTTAAAATAATTCCGCAAAGCGGCCGGTCATGAATATATTTTAGTAGGTTTTTTCCTCAAATTAACGCGGGTGAAACCGGGAGGGAGGCACAGATAGTATAGTGGTATATAAATTAAGTAGGTTCTGTGCACTAGTAGGAGTATAACAATAGAAACAGCTGCAGAAAGGAGGCAAAAACATATTTTTCGATCGTAAAGCACTAATGCTTTACATTATAAGTCGGATTGATAGGTAATATTATACGCAGGCTACGTAGGTAACGTAGCCTGCATATAATATTATATACTACAATATTACATATTGATTCGATTCTTATGTATGATATGTAACTATACCAAAAGCTGCGGTTGGGCAACATTTCCCTGAAAGTAAGCTGAAACTGTAAGTAACCAATATTGACAAGTGTATCCCCCAAAAGAGAAAATAAGTAAATTTCTTTCATGTCGATGGAGTTCGGAACGAGCGAAATAAGTTATTAACGGATCCAACAAGGACGAAGCTGGCAGACTGTGTTTCGAACATTTAAATTAATTTGTAACTTTTAGGGATTCCGATCATCAACAGATCTGCTGCCATTAGAACTGGCTGCTCCGCAACTAAATTAGTAAAACCTGGAAGTATTTTTTTTATTGTTTTATTCTGAACATTTCTGAAAGGAACTGCTAATGCTTGATACATTTTCTACGTCGCTGATATCGGTCAAAGGTTTTTTCATTTAGTGAAGCTGTCGTCTTCTTACTTTTATTGCTGTGATTTTGATTAAGGTACTGTTCTTTTGTAGTAAATCAATATGAACACGGTATTAAACTGTTTAGTCTCAGCCTCATGGTTACCTGCCGCCGCGGTTTAACGAGCAGGTAATCAAATAATAGGTAGGCGAGCAATATCCAATATCTGGCACACTATACAGATAATTGTGTTACCTACTTTACAGATGCATCAGAGCAAGCATGGTGTTTATGGCGTCGCTATATTTAGGACAATATGCGGCTGGACCATTTTTATCGACGTTGAAATCTCAATGTCTTGATTATTTAGTTTTTGTTCACACTTGTTTATTGTTGGGATTATTCATCCAAAAATTAAATACGGTTCAAAATAATAATAATGAGCCAGTATTAAAGAGGCCAGCTGCGATTTGGAACGAGGTTTAGCTTGCTGCTACCTGCGTGTTCGAGGTTTCAATGTTTACTGGCAGGTAGTCGACCCAAAGTCGTGAAGTTAATACATCCATGAACAGAGAGATGTGAACAAAAGGCCGGTATGCGAATAATTTGTCCTTATTACCATCACTGGTGGAGTTTCACGTTCACCTTGAGCCATGAACGGGTTCCTGTAATCTCCCCCTTCCGTCGCTGGCAATGGTGGCTCGCTCCAAATATACAAAATGAGGGGAGCAAGCAAGACGCTGCTTTTTATTAAATTTTATTTCAATTTTTTTGACGTCTGACTTCGTTACACCCGGCTTCTGTTACCTAGGTAAGAACATTATGTAGGTACTATGATCGGCAAAAATATTTTGGTAGGTAAGGTAGGTACTTACCTACTCAAGTTGCACTCAACTAATGAGTAGGTAATGACTGATTTCGGTACCCACCGGTACCGAAATCATTTTGCGATCATTGTAGGAATATGTATCTTAGTTAGAAAGATGGTGAGGGTCATTGGACTTATTGAACAATAACTCGTGTACAGTGCGTGCCACGTAAGAAGAGACTTAACCCCGCCTCCCCCGCCTCTTTCCGCCGCCCCTATGACGTCCGGTCCCGTCCCGCACTCAGACCTCATACCGCTAAAGATACCTAAAATCGTGTTCTGCGCATGTCAGACCACGTGGTGTGTCAAGTCTTCTTACGTGGCACGCACTGTAATAGTTTTTCTTTGGTAGTTTGATCAAATACCGTACGAAATCTAGGAATTATTTCTTTGGCTCTGAGCTTTGGTTAAGGTTTAGCGTTGTCTAGGAATAATCAGTGTTCGGGTTTTTAGGATCGCAGATATTGTTAAGGACCTTTAAGTACAGGGTACCTATTGATTGAATATTCGGAGTAAAAGTTTTCTTATTTATGAAAGAACGATAGGTACGTAACTGACGACTTCAAAACATCTATAAAGTGGGTTAGGATTATTAATAAAATTTGTTTCTCAACAGTCAATCAGTGGCGCCGAGTCGTCAAGAGCAGCGATCCAAACATAGACGTAAGAGAGTACAAAGTAGGTAGGTGCCTAGACTTATACATTTTAATCAATTTACACAATAAACCTAACGTTAATTCTAATAATTTGAATATGAGATTTAGTCAAGCACTTCGATCTAATCCTAAGCAGACAGATAAAAATATCAGTATATCACGTTATTATTATAAAGCATTTATAATGAAGAACGCACGCATAAACATTAGCAATGAGGTGTTAAATTTCAGACGTATTTCTATCTAGTTAATGAAGCTAAAAGTGTCTAGGTATTGACTTACATTTTGAAATCAACGTGACTGTTAGTTACTATTCGTCATACAAAGAACGCAGCCAAAAGCCTTGTATTCAAGTTATAATTATTTTAAGACAAATAAAACGTGGATGAAATTGCTGGATTCCAAAAGACGTTGGACAAATAACAAACACTATCCAATGATAATATGTAGTAAACTATTTTTGGCGATATCTACATAAATAAATATATTTATAATTGTGTACGTAGGTATATTAGGTACCTACCTAATTATTTTTTTATTAAATTATTAATTATCATAAGATATGCAGGTAGCTACTTTGTCAAATTGACATTTTTGTTCTCCACTCTGATAAATCTAGATTAATTGTAAGTTAGTATAATCTATATAATAATATGCTATCTTCTTACAAGGTACCCATGAATTGGGGACATGACACGAAATTTTTTGACGCGCAGGAATAAAACAAATGACTACAAAAATACTTAAGTAAACAAAATTATTTAAGTACAAAATAAGAACTACGATTTATTCATAGAACGTTGTGAGTAAAATGGAAGCGTCTCTTTTTATCTTACGTCATTTTAGTGGAGCAGAAAAAGACGAATAACAATGAATTTCAATGAATTCATTCAACTTCAATGTCAACAATGGATGCAAGAGAAAAATTCAATGATCCGTATTTTCGACAGACATGAGTAATTGTTTTTATATTAACTTGCAACTAAAAAGTCTTTAAATAAATAGTTATCAGGCACTATTCGAGTCCAAAGACCTAAATAAAGGTTAAATTTATAGTTTGTTAGGAATAATATTTAATGACAATATCAATGGACAGCAATTATTATCAGATGATGTTTAGAAGCCAGTGAAACTGTGAAGTAGGCATGTAACGCCATGCGCCATAAGTGCCATAACATTGTGCTCCGCCTATGACACCAGGGTTATCTTTATTACGTCCCGGGCTCGAAAAACAAATTATTATCATGTTCCCTCTGTAAATATTATCTGTCGTTAAAGATATTGAAGAATATACTCACAGGATAGTACATCCCCTGCGGCGGCAAAAAAAAGGCCCCTGATCCCCACAGCTTGCCGTTTGTATTTACTTTGTGTTGCACAAAAATACACTCCACGTACGCCCTTTAGCTGGGCGTAAACTTCCACAACACTAACTTATAA
Source organism: Luperina nickerlii (assembly GCA_963855955.1). Lineage (NCBI taxonomy): Eukaryota > Metazoa > Arthropoda > Insecta > Lepidoptera > Noctuidae > Luperina > Luperina nickerlii. The sequence continues at coordinate 13,890,978 of OY979666.1, read as the reverse complement.
ATTCGAGGTAATCATGAGTATTTAATGGTATTACAATGAATAGTACTAAAATAATCAGGGTTGTTTAACTTTGAGGTTATGTGAGTATAGCGCGGAGGAACGCGCTCTAGCACTGAAAGCGGTTAATGTCGATGTGCAACAACGGACGGCTACGAGCACGCGTGGCTACTCAGCGAGTTGCCTCGCCCGTGCGAATCCCTGTGTGAAAGACAAGGATAGAAAATCGAGTCGGTTTGGTTCGAGTGGTTCGACATTCGAAGCGCGACAAGTAATATTGCCGTTCCTTTTACACATAATTACGGATGGTTTTCAACTTTTCGGTCACAAGCACAACTCTCAATAACAACAATTTAAGCACTGGTGGTACATTATAGGTATTTTACTAGGTATTAGTTCTTTTATGTAATAATATTTCAAATCTGACGCTTACAATGGTATGCTGCTTACAAAGAAAATTCTCAAAATAAATGTCGCTTGTGTTTAATAACAAGGTCAAAGCTAAATTCCAAACGAAAAATAATATTACCAATGCCTTATCTATTTATCTCCCAAAATAAAGCAATTTCAGTATTTATGTTCTAGTCATGAACTCATGATTATGTACGATAAGCTACATTGAATGGAGTGAGAGAGAAACTGCACGGTAGCGGGCCCTCCCTTTGTTGTCCCTGTCGCAGTGCCGAGAACGGTTCGGATCAATGAATCGTTCCCGGGCCCCCCGCCCGGACCCGGAGTCATCCCAACCTCTATGCTCCGCGCTCCCTCTCGCGTCTTCTCATCTCATTTCCCATTTACTTACCTACTGACTACTCTCGTCCCACGTTCACCCATGGTTTTGATACAAAAGATATTGTATTTTTTGTTGTAAGTATACGGAATTTACGGCAAGTAGTACCTACAGCTACTTATCTAGATACTGTTACCTATTTCTAGGGTTGTTTCGATATGTTCGAAACGGTACTAAGTTCTAAGAATCTGCGAATGATTCTTTGAATTGAAAATAATTATGTCTACTACCCTCAGACCAAATCTACTACCTACATTGTTTTTCGATTATAGATAGATACTCGCAGTTCCTCACAAGATTAATTTTGCACGCGTAGTACCTACCAAAATGATGCCTAAGTTTATGTATTTACTGCAAGGCACAGCAATACTAAACCTACTGGGTACTTATAAATAGGTATTTAAGTACTTAAAGTTTACTGACTTAAGTTAGTTTGTAGGTACTTATACCAACTTACACTATTCAAGCCAGCATATGAAATGGGAGCTACCTATCAAACTATGCAAAAAAATTAAACAATCGAGCTTAAGGTACTTGTACAAATAATAATGTTCTCACAAACAAAGGAAGTTGTCGGGTAGGTACATTGCAATAAATTGTTGACGTCACAGCTTCTCGCTTCTCGAGACCAATAAGATACCACTTATGTTTGTCTGTTTATCTCTGTCTCGGTTAACTGCTACCTAAACTTTTTTTGACATTATAGACAAGACAAAAAGTTGATTAGTAAATGTGATCAAGCTCTCTTTTATTACAATTTGTCACAGGAAGTTGCTAGTTATAATAATTAAAAATGACCAGCGGTATGTATGATGTGGTCCATCCAAAACAACATAAATTAAGAGCGTCCTGCGTCTGTATGCACCAATCAAAACTAATAAAAGAATGCGGGGTACCTACCTACCTAAAAACTCATATCACTTTTGAGATTGATCATTTTCCATGCTTTCTTTTTTAGACGTTTGTAATTTTGATTTCAATAGGTACCTACACGTTCTTATAAAGGTACCCCGTACCAATTTAGAACCATAAAAAGTTATTAGGTGTGCTTTACGTCTCGCAACTAACAAAATTCATGACGGTATAAGTAGCGAAAACGAAAAATAAGTTCCACTCATCTGTCTGGGTTACAAATGGCGTTTTTTACCCCGCAGCTGTGTGGACCCCCGGCCCCCGACGCGAGTATGTGTGAGAACTAGAGCGGATATATTTCATTGTTACATTACATGAGGGTACAAAACTCTCCATGTGTGTAGGTCCGTGAAATGTCATAAATACTTTTATATACTATTTAGGTACACTCACTGGGTTTGCAAAATTGAATAAATTGTTTTAGCCCTCGTTAGCCCACGGACATCTGTTCCAAGTGTTCCAACTCGTAAATAATTTATAAATACTTGAGGATTAAATTCCGATCGTCATAGACGTAAAAAAAAAATCGTTCTACATAAAATGCTAAAGGCTTTTCAAAACCACAAAGCGAATCCCAAAATGGATTAAGAAATTGTTTATAGAAACAATGAGCAATGAATTGAGGTAGACATCATAACAAGTTCCACGTTAAACGACAAACCTGTGATTCACTACAACGACTACAACTCAAAAACTCAAAATGATCAATAAATGGCATAAAACGAGTTTTAAAATTAACCAATCGCTTATAAGCCGTAAAGTTTTAACAGGCAACGCCATCTGTTGATGTAGTGTGGCATACGAATGACTCTGGCGACTGCCTGTGAATTCGTTGGCAAGTTCATGGAATATAGTTTATCTCTATGTTCCCCACCAATCGGCAGTTGAGGAAACTTTCCTCTAGATGTCGGTTGGAACCGAACATAGAATGAATCAGTATTTTGTTTTAAACTTTCCAAAGTTATAGTACCTAAACGAGGCGCATCCAGAAATAGATTTAAACGTAAGTAATACTAACAGAAGTAAATAGCGATGCACCAGTCTGTGGAAATACAACACATTGTTTCGTTGAACGTTACACAGGAATTCATAAAATAAAGTATTAAATAATGAACCAGCCAAACAACGAGGTGAATACAAGAAGGCAACAATTAAAACGCTGTAATTATAAATATAGAGATGCTCTTTATCTAATAATAATTGTCCACCCTCTTCTATTTCAAAAGGTCTAGAGAGTGTCACATTACCAAAAAATTTAAAGAAAAGTCGGAAAGCTCAAAACGCAAGCAGTTCCGGCATTTCAGCGTGTAACTTGGCCTTTTAATTATTTGATTCTATAATGAGTACCTGCTTGAGTAGGTATTTTAGTTGTACGTACAGATAAAGCCTTCAGTTCAGGTTTTAATATTACGGACGTACGTAGGTAGGTACACACCATGATTTTCATAAACACCTGTCTTCGAAAATCCCTACCTGGTCCTGGTTACCTACCTACTTAGTCAGCAAAGTTGCTGATTCGGAAAATGACAAGGGATTTTTGCTTTTGAAACTGACTTCATGTGTAGAAGTTCCATTACTTGAGTACCTAGGAGTACCTACAGATTTCAATTCTTAAATATCATGAAATCGTATAATCTGCATCATAAGAACCTTCTATTTCGTTCGTGATAAGATCTACGTAGCAACACGTAGATAGATACTTAGTGTTAGTTAGTCAGTAGGAACATGCATAAAAGCTCCTTCAAACAGGCGCGACACGCGATAAAATCGCGCGCGAAATAAAGGCACCGCAAGTGGCGCAACGAGCGGTGCTTTGTGTCGCGCGCGATTATATCGCGTGTCGCGCCTGTTTGTAGGAGCCTTAACTTAAGGGGCTTACAGTTACAGGACCTATACACAAAAAACGAAAGTTTTAGAAACAATAAAAGTATATGATCGACTACAGTAAACAAAATCAGGAAAATATATGATATTCTTCAGGATTTATGCTAGGTGAATAGTGTGTTGAAAACATAAAACAACTTATTTGATACTATAGAAAAAAATCACGAAGATACCTCTAAAAATTTTCCTTTCACAATAAAAATTAAAAACCATACTACTAATATACAATATACATACAATCATTATGATTTTTTGTCAGATTATTCTACAAGGAACAAACTAAAGTACTAGTGTTTTAATTTTTTAGTCCAAACAATGGATTTTTTGTAAATCGATAATTGCTTCATATTTTGCAATAAATTACCAGGGTGTGTCATCGCGCTTCTCTTTCTTTTCTATGCAGTCCGACAAAGACCGCGCTTTAGGTCATCTAGTCGCCTTAACACTTAAGGCAATTTAATTATACATACTTATGAACGATGGGATTAACAAAGCCCTAAAGGTTAGTTTTTTTTTTTTAATTCTATTATTACCACTCATAGATGTAATCGGACAGTACTAAGGTGTCTGAAGCGTTTACGACTGTTGATTTTTCAGGCAAATTTTCAACAAGCACTGTTAAAGGCGGCGTCGGATATTCTGTGTCATTAAAAAACAATTAATCAATCAATGTAGATACAATAAATCTCGTAATTAATTAATACATACCCAGATACATTTATCAATGTACTCCCAGTCTTGATACCACTCCAGTAATAACAAACACTTTGTACGCGATGTGTACTTAAAAGTACCCATTTTAGCTAGTAGGTACTTGTGTTAAATTAAATTAATTTTATGACAGGAATTTCAAGTTCTTTCGATTTTCAAATCATAAGTTATCAATTTTCAACAATTCCAATTTCAAAATAAATTGTTTTCGTGAAACACGAAGTTTCTGGTACTTAACCACGAATTAATGACCTAACACTTTGAGAGACGTACCAGATTATAAGTACTTAATGTAATAAAAGATATTTATATAAATAAAATAAATAAATAAATGCGCTATCTGTATCATCATATATCGCTAATGTCGGTATTAAACATTTCCCGTTTGGCAATAACTTGTATTGAGTATTTCTTCAGTGAGCCGGAAATCAAATTATTGCAGGGAAATTCAGAATTCCTCTTGTAAACTTCCTTATGACATGAATAAGTTGGGATAAACTTTCTTGTGATGTGTATGAAGCCTTGGCAGGGATTTTAATGTAGAACATATCATTTATTCTGTTAGCTCCTCGTCGACAATCGTTTGTAGATATAGGAACGGTTTTCTTCAGTCGCTAGTCGGAAGTAGCGTGTTTCGTGGTTTAAAAATACACGGCTCCACTACCGTGACCTCATCATCCTATATAATTGCGTAACACACCAATTACAACCTGAATCATTTTGAGAGATATCGAATACTAATCCTTTGCTTCTTATGTTTGTAAAAATTGTCTGCTCATCAACGTAAATAACACCATGAATGTTGTAAACGGAAGTGATGGTGCATTTATCAACATCAACGGTGGTGATTTCTATGCCGTTCTCGTTTTAGCAATTGGTGGATAGTATGCTTACGCCGGGAGCAGCAAACACTGTGCATCGGGTGACAGATCTCGGCGATAAGCTTAAGTCCAGGGATGTGTGGCCGGCTTTAGGTTTCATCTCGATGGTTCTCCTATACGCAAACAATGTCGCAGTGAGTTTTGCAGTAGACATCAGAAAGAATTTCAGATTTGTGTCGTGAGAACCCTTCGATGTTAATCGAGACAACGCACAGAGCCGGTTTTATAAATGGACTTTGGATTGCCATCGTGGTGAAAGGATTAGCCAATGGTGTGGCAAGCTCCAGCGAAGGAACTAAAATGGTCTCCGACAAAGGACACCCTTTGCACGACAACATCCTTGTGCCACAAAGGCTGAAAAGCCTAAACAGTTTTTTAAAGTGTGTCATCCCACATACTGGCGATCCATCAAAAGAAAAATTGAAGCTGTGGCGAGACATTGCTTCCTTACCCAAACAATTCGTTTCACCCGCTGAAGACCTCCCACCTGAACATGAGTTACCTTGGGTAACCTGGAAACCTTTAAACAGACTCCGGACCTAGGTTGGCCGAAGCTAGGAAAACCTGTTCAGGTGGAGATTCATAGACGACTCCGCCTTGGAGAGTAAATGTGGTGCTGTTCTACAAACGATGGGACAGTTAATATCGTGTCCTGCGTGTCCTGTCAGCTGCACGTTACAGGAACTGGTGGACGCTGGTGATGGCGCCAAACAAGTAACCAAATTCTGGGCCGAGTCCATTTAGATTGCTATCGACACGCTAAAAAGAAGAAGAATGAACTGTCAAAATGAAAGACGTTCCTACTTAGTATGTTAACATATAAGTTTTCTTTTTGCATTCTCTGTTTGAAATTCCTACGGTGTGGAAATTAAACGGGGCTTTATTTTTATCCACACTCTACGGAAACTACTTTTGAACATAAACTCGACAATTGGTTTTGTAATAGACTCCAGTATAAGATTCTACTCTTGATGATCGAAATTAGCCTTTGTATTGTTTCTCCAATTATCTGAGCACTCGGCAGTATAGCTCGTATTTCTGGAAAAAGCGAGAAAATGTCGGAGCAATAAGCAGGTCATTATGACGATCGCCTCCTTCGAAGTGAGAATTTATTTGTGACTAGGTTTATTCCGCGACTCCCTTCGTGCCAATCTCAAATATTCGGCATACAATTGCCTACGAACGTATTAAATTCACCAAACTACCTCGTAAGGCGATTCTATAAATAAGCAATCTAAATTTTAATGTCTGACGCGGCGGCCGGGTACATAAATTGGATTGATTCATTATACCATTAACTAGAGTTAGTTTTGGTGGCACGAAATTTTCTTTTAGAGAGATTTTTTTTAAAGCATTTTGTTGGCGAGGAAAAACAAGCAATTTATAAACACGTAGTTTTTTCTTTCTTCGTTTGTATACTTAGAGGTTGTGACGCGTCTGACGATCAAATCGAAATAAAAACCGCAAGGAAGAACATAAGTACCTATAGAACACTCAGCCTTTTGTTTAATGTGATCGAAATACGATTGAAGTCTTCGACATAAACAAACAAATGTTGACTACCTAGTTAATATTCTATATACTTTATTGTGTATCTATTATAAAACTGCTCCTTATCGCAGCTTTCGAAGGATCATTGAAGAAACTGAAGTATTTAGGACGTTTTGGCATTGCCGATGGACTTGGAATGGAAGTTGAATTTTATGTGGATATAAAGAGACAGTGACTCGAAGATGCTGATTTTTTAATTTAAACTTAGAGACAACTTTCATTAGACGAACAATTCAGTTTCATTTATTGAAAAACTATGAAATTGCCAGCCATCTACGTTTATTATTATTATTATTTAATTTTGACAATTCAAAAGTGCCTGTACAAGGTATAATTGAAATAAATGCTTTGAGTTTGAGTTTAAGTTTGAGATACATAATTATATTTTATTTCTTTCTTATTTACAAAATAGTTGGGCAAACGTCATCTAAAACTGTTCCAAATTTCAAGTTGATGATAGCATTAGTAGTTCTTGAGATATCCAGCCGTGACAGACAGACAGACTGCGTTTCGCCATAAGGGTTCTGTTTTACCATTTTGGTACGGAACCCTAAAAACTGATTAAGCTTAATTGAAAGTGTCTATAAATATTAAGTGTTGATTTTATTTGTGCAATTAACATGACCAAAGTTGATTTTTTAAATCATCACCTTATGTCTAAAGAAAATTATTTTCTGTTTTATACCTTTATAAAAAGATCTAAAAATTCTACTCTATATTATTGAAAATTCTGAAAATCCTGAGATTTACAAAATCCGGCCGTAATCCTGAAAAGACTTTAAAAATCCTGAGATCTCAGGACACATCTTGAGATATAACCCTAATCACGTCTGACCTCTGGGCAGTCAGTCAGCTCCCAATTTTGTTGTCTAATCTCTTCACCACGGCATGCAGCATGCACGAGATAATTCTCCTATTACCTACAGGTAGCCTGTGCTCACAACAAAAAATATTTCTCCGAACAATTAACAAAGACTTGCCTTGTGTATCTACACAAACGGCACAGTACATAGTAACCAGTATCATATCGTAAGTAGAAAGTCGCCTGGATATAGGCTGAAATGAAATAATGAATATTTATTTAGACAGGTCAAAGAGCCAACATTATATGTATAATCAAGGTTTAATAGGTAATTAAACAAAATCGAATAACATAATATACGACTGCGGTGCTATTCTGTAAAAATCTCACCGTGAAAATTTAGGTGAAGTGAGCGTGGAGTGAGTTGTCAATAGTGTCAATTCCTAGCAAAAACAAACTCACTTCACCTAAGTTTTCACGGTGAGATTTTTACAGAATCGACCGGCTGTATTCTTTCTTTTTTCGGCATGAGGTGTTAGTATGTAAACCCACATTTTGCCTGTTGCGTTTACGTCACATGCAATAGGGGGTGAGCACAAATCCAAATTGTAAGCTGCTACTGAAATATTTTCTAATCGAAATCTCAGCACCCACACTGCCCGACCTTTTAGTCTAACCTACACTCACCTACACTGAGGACAGCAATTGCGCTAACTACCTACATAGACAAGACTAACAAAGCAGTCAAAACAAGCTAGTCAAAGAATACTAATTAACCAATTAAGTCTGTTGATAAGGTCAACATTACATAACAGAGTGATAATCACAGAGATACATTATCTTACCCAACATATCTCCTAATTATGTTTGGCAATATTCCTCTTGATTTATGAGTGTTGTTCCACAAAGAGTTTCGTGGAACTTTACTATCCGCAAAGCTATCTATTTGGCGAAGGAAATTAAGGAAGTTTCTTTTCCGATAAGTGCCAGGCAGTCGATTCAGAAGTTTGTTTATCTTATAATCAAGGCAAATTAAATTACCTACACATAAGTAAAGTTGGAGTGAAAACTCGGTAAGTGTGGAGCTGTACTCTACCTTACTTACGAAGTTTTAGTTTGAAAGTAATTGGTAACTAATAACGAATACCTACACAAGTTTATTGTTTTAAATATCATCGGCGCCTTGTTGTTTTTAAGCTGCTTCTAAGTCATCTCGTACGAATTGCTTATATTTGAATATATATATATCTATATAATATAAATATATATATATATATATATATATTCAAATATATAAAAAATAAATAATAATATATATACACAGTCTGGCCATAAATACTGTTTCAATTAAAAATAAGAAAGATTATTACATTTGAATTTGGAATCTGTCATTTTTGTGGTATTGTTCATTGAGTTTTCTTATTTTGGCGCCAATAAATTGTACAATATTTTGCGATATTAAAATGGAATGGGGTGATAAAGAGAACCGAATCGCTGTGATTGCATTACACAAAGTTGGTATGGAGCCAAATGCAATTTTTAAAACTCTCCATACGCTTGGTATTAGTCAAATGTTTGTGTACCGGGCTATTAATAGGTACAATGAGACCTCCTCTGTTTGTGACAGAAAAAGATCTGGCCGTCCACGTAGTGTTCGTACGAAAAAGGTGGTCAAAGCAGTAAGGGAAAGAATTCGAAGAAACCTGTCCGACAGCAATAGATTTTATCTCGGGAGATGAAGATATCACCCAGAACCATGTCGCGTATTTTAAAAGATGACTTAGGACTTGCAGCCTATAAGAGATGCACTGGTCATTTTTTAACTGATAAATTAAAAAAGAATAGGGTGGTAAAATCGAAACAACTACTGAAGCGGTACGCAAAGGATCACAGAAAAATTTTGTTTACGGATGAGAAAATCTTTACAATTGAGCAACATTTTAACAAACAAAATGACCGTATTTATGCTCAAAGCTCTAAGGAAGCTTCCCAATTAGTTCGACAGAGTCCAACGTGGGCATTATCCGACTTCAGTGATGGTTTGGTGTGGTATTAGCTATGAAGGAGTGACTGAGCCATATTTTTGTGAAATAGGTATCAAAACATCGGCACAAGTGTCTCAAGATATCATTCTTGAGAAGTTAGTTAAGCGCCTTAACAACACCATGTTCAATAACCAAGCATGGTCCTTCCAACAAGACTCGGCGCCGGGTCATAAAGCTCTGTCCACGCAGTCTTGGTTGCAAGTGAACGTTTCGGACTTCATCAGAGCTGAAGACTGGCCGTCGTCTAGTCCCGATACTATGATTTATGGTCAGTTTTAGAGAGTACGGCTTGCTCTAAGCGCCATGATAATTTGGAGTCCCTAAAACAATCCATACGATTGGCAGTGAAGAATTTTCCCGTGGAAAGACTGCGTACTTCTATTGATAACTGGCCTCAACGTTTAAAGGACTGTATTGCAGCCAATGGAAACCACTTCGAATAAACTTTTTATATTTTAAATTGTTTTATATTTATGTATTAAACTAACACACTGTAAAAGTAATAAATATTATTTGCAATAAAAAAAAATTTTGTCTTCGTGACAACATTTATGGCAAGACTAGGTATATATACTATATTCCAAAGGCATATCAATCAATATAAAGGCACTTAGGGAATGTAATACCTACCGTCTAGTTTCTAGATCCTTAACGAACTAATGGAATTGTAAGCGCTGTGAATACAGTGCGGTAGCAGCAAGTAAAACATACTTGTGACATGCAAAGTTTGAATAGGTCGTCCCTAAAATAATAATTTTAGGTGAAGAAGTAGAAGACGTAATTATTCTTTCTAATACAGGGTTGCTGGCGTAAAAAATTTTCGCCAAATACCTATAAAAAAAACTGCTGTTTCATAGAAAAGTGTAAAGTGCCTACGCGGTTAAGATATATGGAACGGATATTTGTTAATAATCGTTAATAAAAAAACGTTTTCCTGTAGCTATAGTACCTGCAACAGTTGAAGTACCTGCTCTTACTGTCCCTTCTCAAAAAACCTACCCTGTACTACATAAATGCAGTGAGCTGTAAGACTGAGGTGTTAGAAAGATCAGAGAAATAAAGTATTGCCGTAAAAAGAAAGTTTAGAACTAAGTACTTGAGGCAGGCAGCTAGAAATTAATGGCGAGCATTAGAGATCGTAGCTGTTGGCAATCCTTTTCTTTGCCTTAGGTATTCGCCTACATGTTTGTATGTACTTCCTTACTTAACTGAATCCTGTAGAACACACACTTGAAGTTTAAATCTCATAAGAGTAAACTACGACTCAAATATAGAATCGCCTGCCCAAAAATTTGGTTGTTGTAGTAGGACGTAAAGTGGAGTCAAAGATTTCAAACCATTCCAGCCATTAGTTTGTTTATCTACTTTCATGTTGTAAAATTCTAATTATAAAATTTTAAACGAGTTTATATTGTCATACTTTATAAACACAATACCGAAATAGAAAAAAAAATTTCATTATAACACTATTTCTCGAACAAAATAATGTTATAAAATAATTTTTTTCCATTACGATACAGGTTAACCAAGAAGTTAAATCACTAAGGAGAATGCATAACTTTTTTTAATCGAACTCGTTAAGCCCCATCCACATGCTTGACAAACAATGGCAAACAGCCAACAGCAAACACGGACATGTGGATGGGTGTTTGTCGTTGTTTGCCTGTTTGTGTTTGTGTTGGGCAGTGTTCGGCATCGGTGTCGGTTTTTCTTGCCAGATCAAAGGATGTTTGGCACTTTGTTTGCTGTTTGCGGTGTTTGTGACAAACAGCCAGCGTGTGGATGGGGCTTTACATATATACGGGAGCGTGAAGTTTTGTTGTGTAAATTTTACTTATCTGTGGTTGCGCTAAAGTGCGGTGAAGAGCTGGGTTTTTGGCGCCATTTTTACGTTTTTTCTGAATTTTGTGTTTTATTCTATTATTGCTTAAAAATGTCTGATACCAGTGAATGTGAAGGAAATTTGACTCCGCCCGATATTTTAGATGCGGCGACGGAAAAGACTCATACAAAACTACAATAATTATCATAAGCAGTAAAGTATGTCTTACTTTTTGAACTTTGATCTTTTATTTAGTATATTCAATCTCAATGTATGAAAGTAGATAAGAAGTTGTATAAAACTGCACATAATAAGGTATTAAACACTCGTGTGATACTATTACAAACCTCGCTCCGCTCGGTTTGTAAACACACACTCGTGTTTAATACCCCTCATTATGCAACAGTTTTATAAACTACTATTTCATACGAACAAGGTGTTAATTAACGATCTGTGGCTATGTATGAAGCACGTTCTTACCTTTATATATAAATCTGCTTGTGTTTTAATTTTTATAAGTATGTGTGAGTAGACGTGCCGATGAGATTTTTAACGAACGAAACGGTCGGAAAATACTTTAAGTACAGACTTAGGTATTCTTTTATAAAATTAAGTACGTTTGCAAACGCTACGTTGCGTAGTGTGTATTTCATCATGAAAATGCTGAAATACATATTGAATTTATTGTTCCCCCGTTCCAGGTTCCATTAATTTCATTAATAAATTATTCTGCACACTCCATGCGCTCACTGTAAACAGAAACGCCATTTTCTCCGTAAACTTCTCCAAAGTTTCCTTCAAAATGTGTTTCGGTTAGTATAAACAGATTGTCTGTTTTCTTTGCTAACAAAATGATTCTCTAACATGATTCTCTAACATTGTATAACAAGCTCCAACTCGCCTACTTATTTAAATTATGCTAAAGCCCGTATCTGAGAAATATTGTAACAATTTAATCATAATGAAATAAAAAGATTGATATTAAAGTAATTTCTAGTGGTGCGGGTGGTGCCTGTAGGTAACATTTTTGAAGCTATCCTTTGTTGTTAAATCAATTAACTTGACTTTGGGTGGTAAAGTTATGAAAGCTTTTTCGTGAAACAACACACTATATACCTATTAGTACATGTATGCGTACATAGTATTACTATACCTGAGACGTTCTTCTTTGTTTCCGAAACTTTTCCAAAATTTGAGCGATTAGTTTGAAGATATGATAATAAAATAAGTATACGTCTGTTTTGAAGTGTTGCATAAACTGTCGGAGTCTTCGGTAAGCTGGAGATTCTAAAAACAACCTATGTACCTATGACTTATACTTTTTTCGAGATTTAAAGTTTTGTTGGAATGGTAACAATAAATAAACACCTCAGTCACAAAATTTATTAATTTATTCAACGAGCAGGTATGTCATGCAAACTCAAATAATATAAAAATACTGTATATTTGTGTCTTGTTCAGGGGATCAGACCGGAATAAATCGGATTTTTTATTACAAATGTAAAAAAATGTTATTTAATACCACACTGTCACATTTTTCCTTGCTAAGACAATGAAGCTTAAAATAGTGTCAATTTACAAAATAAATTATGATGAAACATTTTTGTATTTACTCGTAGACTCGTAGTAGGTATACATATATACTTATAATAGTCCAATGCGTTAATTTACTAAATATTTCCAATAGGTAAATGAAATGATACGCTACCTACTTGACGGTTAGGTATTCATAAGGGGGACAAATAATTGTAACAGAGTGACATACTTACGAACTTACAAACTTATCAGGCAGGAGTTAGTGAACGAGGTCTAGGACGTAAGGGACCTTGGGCTTAAGGGGGGAAATGTAAAATTCGGAGTGGTCATTAAAACGATTTGGTGATTAGCGTTCAACGATAAAACAGGCTCTCTCACCCTCATAATTTGTTTTGTAAAATGCGTGACCAAAAATGGCAACATAAATCATATAAAGCGGGAGACAACCATTCAAATCAATTTTTATTTAAAAATGTAAACCTGAAAAGTTACTTTTCGACCTAATATTTTTTTCACGACTTTTTAGAAGTACGATTTATTTTAAATTAAATGAAGTTATTAGATATTTTTTGCATGAGAGCTTTTTGTAACATTAGGCAGTGTAGAGGAACATGACTTAATTGTATGTACGGTCAGCAACAAAAGTCGATTAACATTTCAGTTTTTTTAATCTCAGTTATTGAGCAAAATATTTGTTCAAAATTGCAGCATAAATACAATGCAATTTTGAACAAATATTTTGCTCAATAACTAAGATTAACAAAACCGATGTGTTAATATATTGCTCAATAAATGAGATTATAAAAACTGAAGTGTTAACGGACTTTTGTTGCTGACTGTACCTAATACTCTACCGTCAAACTTTTTGAATAAATTAATTATGTCACGTTAATTTTGAATATAAATAAAAACGCAATTATGAGACATTATAACGGTCATCCTCATCCTGTTATAATAATGTTTCTAAAATCAGGAACCTCAGGAACTGAATATTTTGGATTACTACTAGGTAATTAATTTTTTCGAGGGACAAGCCATTGTCGATGAAAAACAAGAACGTCCCACCCACATTTATTTGCTATTTTGGTAGGTATCTCTGTTTGATTTTGTAACGCTGCGCTGTAATTAATTATTGTGCTGTAAGCTCACATGTCCGATTTCATTTTCATACGTTCTATTAAATTGTAGCTTGGCAATTTATTTTTCCTTGCACCTATTCATTACTTGATGGTTCATAATGTACCGAGTGGACTGTGGAGGCACTTATTATTAACAGCGAGTTCAGCGACTATTACAACATCATCAAGGAATCTGTTTGAGTCGCGCGGCGAGAGACCATCATGCCATGCCTAAGCTTTATTAGTTGACTATCGCGGTGGAGGAAAGACTACAAATAAAATGATGATATACTTTAAGTACCGTAAAAGAGAAAAAGTAATAAGGCACACGCGTTTTATAAAACCTTTGTATAGGTACTCGACGCCAAATTCCCAAATAATAAAGAAACACAGATTGACTAAAATGCTCAAGTCTAAAAATTTTCATTATTAATCAAGCCCTCATGTCTTCTCTAGCGATCGACGCTGCGACGTAATCGCAACCAGTCCATCTAAGTTAATATTACAATGTATTTGCATATACAGGGTTATTGGAAAAACACCAACAACCACTTAAGAGGTCTTTGTACTCATAATTATGAGCAACTTTTACTATGGGACCAAACGTGGATCGCGAAAAAAAAATCAGCCGTTCCCTACATTTTTACGAGTTATTCGAACATATAAATGTAGGGAACAGCTGGTTTTTTTTTCGCGATTTCATGTTTGGTCCCACAGGAAACGTTGTTCATAATGATGAGTACAATGACCTCTTAAGAGGTTGTTAGTGTTTTTCCAATAACCCTGTATAAATTAAATACACAGATAAGTAGGTATTAGGTACATTCTTTTATATCGATGTCGATTTGGCCGCTCGTTTGAAGACATCATTTCTGATCGAAATCAAACAATTCTATTAGGGTCCTGAAATAACAAGACAGCTGCCCTTCGATACCCCGAAGGAATTGCGAAGCCATCAGTTATGGTGACTGAACACATCCACACAGCAGCTTCCACAAATGAATTCCTAGATTTCTAAGAAAAAATATAAAAACTTTGACCGTTGTATTTTCCAAAAGACGTCGTAATTACAAACGCAAAAAGTTATTATAACAGAAAGCCGTTTCGATTGACAATTCCAAAGGTAAGCTCCTTAATTAAATTAAAGAGATGATACTTCACAACATGAAGCTGGCTCTTCTGACTAATGAAATGTTTCCGCATTTTTTTTTTGTGATTTTTTGAGGAGTATTACAGCGAAATACATGTACCTACCTACAACGGCTGCAACTACAATCACACAATACAAGGAGGTTGGTATTGGTGGGTATTGGTTGGTACTGTGAGAGCTTTACGAGCTACTACCGTTGTTCTCTTTTCTGTTCTTTTTATAAATCAATGTTTGTCTCATATTTCTGCCATCTACTTTTCAAAGTTTTCAGAAAGGTTGCATTTAAACTCTATAATCTCTACAGTAAATACCTACCTACTGATATTGATGTTTGAATGTTCTTTTAGGGTTCCGTCAAAACGAAAAATCGGAATCCTTATAGGATCACTTCTTTGTGCGTCTGTCTGTCTGTCAAAACCCTTTTCCTCACGATCGCGTGCAGGTACCACGCGATCGTGAGGAAAAGGGTCGAGTCAAGTTGTAATTAATATCAAATACGTAAGTCCACGGTCCAACGGCCAAACTGGAAATGTTTAATAGCGACATTAGCGATATATATGATGATACAAATAGCGCATTTAATTTATGGTAATTATATAAATATCTTTTATTACATTAAGTACTTATAATCTGGTACGTCTCTTAAAGTGTTAGGTCATTTCGTGGATAAGTACCAGAAACTGCGTGTTTAATGAAAACAATTTATTTTGAAATTGGAATGGGCATTGTTCATATTTTTTTAAATATTGTAATTGAAAAATACAATTCGAGGAATAGCATTACTCATCATTACGGACTAATTAATTATGAAAAATATTCATATGTTATTGATATTTTTGATAAAATACGATTGACCTTCTTTGCCCTTCAAATTACGTCGGTTTTGGCCGTACAGTTTTATATCGTTAGCTCAGAAAATAAAAAATAAGAGGCAAGTATTGTCTACAATCTGTCAAATGTCAAATTATTATACATAAATAAAAATGTCCAAAATATAAACATTCTTGTTTTTAACTCATTACATTATATACTTACATTATTTCAACACTTGACAATATTTAATATATTGGAAGAGTTATGGAATACCTACAGGAAGACCTTTGTTCCAACTTGCAGCAATAATAAATTAGTTTCTCAAAATGCTCTAAATTTTCAAAAAATAAAATAAAATCTAATGGTTAGAAATTTTGGACACTCCCCATTGTTGAAAATTGATTTGAAAATCGAAAGAACTTGAAATTCCTGTCATAAAATTAATTTAATTTAATAATAAAATTAACACAAGTACCTACTAGCTAAAATGGGTACTTTTAAGTACACATCGCGTAAAAAGTGTTTGTTATTACTGGAGTGGTATCAAGACTGGGAGTACATTGATAAATGTATCTGGGTATGTATTAATTAATTACGAGATTTATTGTACCTACATTAATTGATTAATTGTTTTTAATGACACAGAATATCCGACGCCGCCTTTAGCAGTGTTTGTTGAAAATTTGCCTAAAAAATCAACAGTCTTAAAAGCTTCAGACACCTGATACTTAGTATTGTCCGATTACATCTATGTATGGTAATGATTAATTAATTAAAAAATTAAAAACAAAAAGGCCTTTAGGGCTTTGTTAATTCCATCGTTCATAAGTATAATTAAGTCGTAAGCGTTGTCAGCGGGATTGCCCGAAAGGTTTACCGCTGGCCCGGAACATAAAGGGCTAAGGAAGGAACACGGGTGGGTTTTAGTCAGTAAGAGTCTGACACTCCTTTTCGCTCCACCCAGAGCGGGAGGGGTCATTTGATGATTTCCCATCCTGAAAAAAAAATCCCTAAGCGTTAAGGCGACTACATGACCTAAAGCGCGGTCTTTGTCGGACTGCATAGAAAAGAAAGAGGAGCGCGAAGACACAACGCTGGAAATTTATTGCAAAATATGAAGCAATTATCTATTTACAAAAAATCTATGGTTTGGACTAAAAAATTAAAACACTAGTGCTTTAGTATGTTGCTTGTAGAATAATCTGACAAAAAAACAGAATGTTGTATGTATATTAGTATGGTTTTTATTGTAAAAATAAAGTTTTTAGAGGTATCTTAATGATTTTTTTCTATCGTATCAAATTAGTTGTATTATGTTTTCAACACACCAACTACCTAGCATATATCCTGAAGAATATCTTATATTTTTCTGATTTTGTTTGCTGTACTCGATCATATACTTTTATTGCTTCTAAAATTTGCGATTTTTGCGGTTAGGTCTATAATCCCCTTAAAAAAAATACGAGATATTTTGATACTCGCAATTAAATCAAAACCTATAGTATAGGGTACTTTCCATAGACCTAGAACCATAATATTTGGCAACAAGCAAGTTCTCAAGTTAAGGAAAATATCGATAATTTGTAGTTTTATCACACAAAAAATGTTTTTTTGCAATTACAAACTTTGCAATTATTGTAGAATTTACCGAGACGTAGTATATTGATGTATGGGATACATTTTTTTCAACTACAAAATTAAGTTTGTTCTTGGGATAAATTCATCTCAATTCGAAACCCTTAGTAATTGTGCCTTTTATTTTAAATAGAAATAATATTTTATTACACTGTGATTTAAAAAAAAATAAATAAATAAAATAGTTTATTTCTGTAACTTTCTTTTACAATCTTATTCTGTGGCTAGAACTTCCCAGGAAGCATGTAGTATGCTTGTGTTGGGTGGTTCTGATTTTTCATATGATTGACTAAAATGATAGATGCGATCGACGTCGATCAAATTAAAAATCAGAGTTTATGGTTTACTGCTGTGTTATTCACGTAGCAGCAAACTTAAAGTTACAAACATAATGGCATTATGGCAGTTCACTTCCAAAGCAATGCCATTATCACAAGTCACTTAAATCCAAAGCAGACACAAAATAACACAAACACGTCTGTAATAAACAAAAACATTAACCTTTTTGTTATTTTTCACAAGCAGAACATTTTAACCGACCACACAGGCCCTATAGATGCTATCAAAAACAAATCGAATGATTCGCTAGCATCGTATCAACGAGCCCGTGCTGATGCCAAAGCTTACCGGAAATTGAAACCATGACACTGCACCGCCCACTCGTTTACGTACAGTCACGGGCATACCGATGGATAGCATGCCATGCCAAAACGGCCTCACTCCTGAGCAGAATAAGGGGTAGTCACAACAGCATCCTGAAGGCTGTGGCGGCAGATACTTCCTCGGCCATAATAAGGTAAACTGAGCAAAGACTTATACCCTAGTTTCCATTTCTCATTGTGTCTACTTGTTGGGTGGTCTTTGCAGAGGCGTCTCTAGCCCTTTTGGCGCCCGTGTGCAACCAGTACCCTGGCGCCCTCTAGCCTAGTAGGAGCGGGGTCAAAATGGAATACTTAATTATTTTTAGTTTAGAAAATGACGTTTCGCTATGTGCGACCGTGACTGGAAGTGTCAGGTATATCCTCAGTGCTGTGGACAGATTTTTGGGAACACTGAAATTAATTTATTCGTAAACAAGTAATTTAAAATATCCAACGGCGTAGTGGAATCATCAATAAACATCGGTAATAATTCGATTTCATTAGGTATAGAGCTCGAACTGTTCCACATCTGAAGAGCCAGCATGGCAAAGTTTTTTCTAAATTAGAGCAATGTGTTTTTTTTTTTTGTATCAGAGTCCAAATCTTTCCAGTGTTTAAATTTTTGAAGAAATGAAAAAATTACATTATTTTCATTCAAAAGCTCGAACCGTTCGTCGAACTTAGTAATTGCGGTGTCTAACAAATAGTAGTAAAAATTTACTTTAAAATGTATTTTCGCGTCTGTTATCGGTTCATCCTCCGCCTCATAATTAAAAAACCTTTTTTAATACAGTTGCTCAAAAAGTGGCGTATTGCAGGGACGTATAGCGTTCGGGATGTGGCTATTACATACTCGTGCTTCTTTTTTACCTTTCCCGAACTCGTGCGTTCTCTTTCCCAACTGTCAAAATAATGTCTATTAAAAAGAAAAACCAACCATGAAGTTTTTACTAAAAAAATTCATAGAAGTTTTTATGATTCATGCAAATACATATATTTCTAAAAAGAAGTTACTAATTTGTTTCAATATCAGATTTAATGATTTGATTGAATGAGTTAGGTTAGGTTTCATTTGATTTCATCTCATTAAATTTCATTTTCATTTCATATTAATTAAAAAATTCTAATGAAGACTTGGCTGTATGGGCATAGTTCCCTTTGCCTACCAGAATGGGTGAAGAAAAAAAAAATCTCTGCTTATTTATATTCTACGGTTGGCGCCATTGCTTAGTTGAGTTTATTGTTTTTATTATTTTATTAAATTGCTTCATTTTTTCGCAACTGTATTAAAAATAGTCGTTCAGTACACGCGCGAAACCGTCATTGCAACTTGTTCCGACTGTCAACCGTCGCCTTCGGCTGCGCCTCGGCTCGGGTAGACATTTGTCGGAACTCTTTGCAATGACAACCTTTCCGCACTTGTAATGAAATATACTATTACGAGCGCGAGGGCGTGCAGGTGTGGGAAATTCTACTATTGCCTCGACTTCTTCCGCTACAGTTTTCGCCCGCGGATTCATTACGGAATTCAGACAAACTTATTTTTGCATTATCAATAATTTTCACCGCTTCTGACAATACAACGTCTGACTTTTGAAGGGCCTTGCTAACTATATTTATCTTGCTTAAATTTTCAAACCAAATAAGCAGAGAGCAGATGAATTTAAACGACTTAATTTTTGCCAGAAAATATAGCTTCAGAGAAATAGAGCTTAATTGAAATTGGTCAAAAATGAGTTCTTGATATAATTATATAAATTTAGAGTTGGAATGTTTGGACTCATACAATTCCTTTAAGAACAATGAAAAATTGTTATGTGCTGCAAAAAGTACAAAAAATACCTTTTTAAAAGTACAAAATAAATGATACCTACTCTTTTTTGTACGTCCGTACTCTTTATTTACCTCCTTCAAAATCAGATATACTCTATTTCTTCTAAAAAAAGTTGGCAATCCTATGTGCGGCGCACACGAGCGCAGGGTCTTTGAGAGCGCCGGCATCGACGCATCTTTGGAGGTGTCGCATTAGAGGGCGCAGGGCCAGAGGCGCCCCCTTAGACCCGGCGCCCGTGTGCGCCGCACACCCTGCACCATAGGTAAAGACGCCTCTGGGTCTTTGGTTGAAGTTACTAACAATAGTACCTACACTGGGCCGCAAAGAAAAACCCGAGTGACAAAAACCTCAATAACATCAAAAATATTAGAGCTAGCTTTAATTAATAAAGTCCGTATTATAGACAATTTTATAGTGCCTAAATCAATGTCATTAAAGTTTAAGATTATGAAGTTTATTTTGAATAAAAGTGAGTTGATAATAATGTGAATTGTGAAAATTGTCATTTTTCGGTGTCAAATATGCAATTTTTACTTGTTTTAGTATTTTGTATTGCCACCACGGGCTGTTAATACAGCTGTTATATGGTTTGGCATGCTTTCCACCAGATTTCTGAACCGATGCTGAGGAATATTCTTCCATTCCTCTATCAGTGCTTCTTTCAGTTCACGAAACGTGATGGGAGAGGAATTTCGCTGGCGTACACGTCGTCGCAGTTCGTCCCAGGAATGCTCGATGGAGTTCAAGTCTGTGCTGCGTACTGGCCATTCCATGCGTGTGATAGCGACATCAAGGTAGACAAACACTATCCGAGCCGTATGGGGACGAGCGTTATCTTGCATAAAGATGGCGTTCTTGCCATGTTTACTAAAAATGGGCCAACACGTATCTTTCTTTTGGCATGAATCTCTTTGATGAGATTAAAAAAAGCGCACATCTCCGACTATTACATAGTTATCTGTGGCGTTACCGCACTAGTGCGTTAATATAAAGTAAAAAGCACGCGTGTTTAAGACACTGCATTATGGACCTAAAAGCAGTTCATTAAGAGCCACTTTACGAGCAAGTGTATTGAAAATTCTTAAAAATCATCTTTATTTTTACATAGTTATGGTATTTATAGTCAGCACGGAACTAGTTGGCCGTGCCTTGGGTGGGGACGGGGGTGAGGGCGGCGGGGTTGCCTATTCTTCGCAAAGCACGTACTGAGTTATCATTCACCTTAGGTATGTGAGTGCTTTGTCGCTCACATACCTAAGGCGCAGCCAACTAGTTCCGCGCGGACTATAATACATTCACCAAAATTGTTATTATATTAGTTCGTTATAGTACATTATGATATAAGTGCGGTAAGTTGAAAATTACAGCCGAGGCGATATTGCTTGCCCGAGCCGCAGGCGAGGGCTAAAAGAAAGCAGAGGCTGTAATTTTCAAAGCGCACGTATGTCATACGACGTTTTATAACATATTTGCGAGGAAATAAATAAAACTCGGACTGAACTTGCATATTTGCTTGTTTTCCATATGATGAAATTTTGATACGCTTGTAAGTATCTATCGGTCGATTTTTCGGGCGAGGCTTAGAGTAGCCTTTTTCGCTGCCTCTGAGACTTCTGGCGGTGTGGAATTAATAAATAATCATCATTACTTGACGACATTTTCAAATAAAAAACAGTAAGTACAGCGAAAAGAAAAAGCGCGCGGAATAATTTTTACTTCTTAACAGATAAGCGATGCGCGCGCGTTCGCGCTTTTTTTTTTCAGGCATAGGCACAAAACAGCCAGTATTATTAATAAAGTAAATTAATATTTTTGTTTTTGTTACAGATATTAATGGTTGTAATTTATTGTCAAAATTAATTAAATTAAAGAAATAAATGTTTATTTATTATATTTTACCTCCCAAAGTTAATTTTATTCATAAAATGTTGACATCTTTTCTGAAATAAAAACTCTTTGCTAAGATTTAAAAAAGTACCGTTCGTTTTGACGGAGCATCTTGATAAACCGTGCGATTTACTTTACATTACCGCACTAGTGCGTAATAAGATACATTACGATATTGAAATTGGTGAAATAAGAGACCCTTTACGAGCAAATATGTTATAAAATTATTAAACTATAAAATTAAAAATTAAAATTATTAAATTATTTCATTAAACTACTTTGAATAAAAGAACCATTTTCAATAGGGTTTTTCTTATTAGTGAAAGAAATCTATTTAAAAAAAAATTTACTCAATCGATTGATTTTTTCGCATGCTACAATGTTTTCAGATTTCATACTTGTATGACGGGAATTTTTTTAGAAATATTTCGATGTTTTTTTTTCGTTTCTACTGCATTAAATCAATTTTTGAAAAATACAGAATTAATCTCCATTAAATTATCTATACCATCACACTAATATTATAAAGGCGAAAGTTTGTGAGTGTGTGTGTGTGTTTTTATGTTTGTTACTTCTTCACGCTCAAACGGCTGGACCAATTTTTATAAAATTTGGTATGGAGGTAGCTGACACCCTGGATTAACATATAGGCTACTTTTTATCCCGATATTCCCACGGGATCAAAACGTATGCGGGTAAAACCGCGTGGCGCAGCTAGTGGGGTCTCCACACCAGGATTCCCTTTGTCGTGCGTATCACAGAACACATCAATATTTTTCCAACTAAGCCACGACCATCGACATCAAGAGATGAGTCAACTCAGATGATTATTCAGAACATTCGATCGAGGGACCCTCAAACCTGGAACTACGTGTATTCCCCACGTTTACTCCACAGACAACTAACTCAACATTCATCTTCACAGAGGACTGAAATTAAGTTGCCGGGAATAAACATCAAGACAAATATCAAGAATTGTACATACATATTATATTATACATTAAATTTTTAATAGAATAAACTTTTTGATATCGTATTGGATTATTATTTTATTTTCTCGCAATCGTAGTGAAAAGTAGAGTGTAATACACGGCGCTAAAAACCCATTATAACTCGGTTTCTATTTATACCTCGTATACAATGGGTCATTTTAGCCAAACAATATACTTTTAGCTTTCCTCAAAAATTGGGCTATCAAGTGCAAAAAGATTTGTTTAAATCCGACTAGTAGTTCCAGAGATGAGCGCGTTCAAACAAACTCTTCAATTTTTCTATTAGTACAGATAAACACAGGTAATTGTATGATTTCGATAGTACGTTGTACACTAGTAACGCCATAAAATATATATCAATAATTTAAGAGAAAATCGCTTGTGTAACTGTACTGTAAGGTATTTATGCTCGTGACTGTACAGCCATCGAAGGCATCGCGCAGGGGCCTGCCGCACCCGACCTTAATAAAAACTTATAGCTTATACTTACACCTTGTATATCGAGAAACAAATCCGTAGGTCGTAGCTTATGTTACGGAGTTTGGGTATCAATGCCTGATATTTGTGTTGGGCGGATATTAGGTACTTAGGTACCTATTTGTTACGGTAGGTAACAAATAGGTACCTAAGTACGCTAAGAGAATATGTTTTTGTTGTTCTATTTTGTTATCAGTTCTTATTATTAGTTCTCACTTTCATCGATGTGACGTAGGCTCATTTAGGCCATTAGTCTTTCCGTAATTAGTATGTATGATTAATTCTTATCTAAAAATAACACTGTCTAAGAAAACTGGATGGGTTGCTAACCCCTGTTTTTAAGTACCCATTTTTTTTTAGTTCGTGGCCCTTAATACTCATAACGATTTTTATTGATGCTACAATTTATAGATGCAACCTTAAAATCGGGGAGGATTAACCCCTTGGGTTCTCAATGGATTAGCATATAGAGAGAGAGGAAGGAAACCTTCCTTTCATTTTACTTTTATAGAGATTAAGTTCAACTCTTTCTTTGCTTGTGTTTTAGGCTGGGAAGATGAGATCTGATCTGAGCCATTATAGCTAAATGTCTGCCACCAGGAGGGCAATTTGTCTAACAAGAGATTAAAAAAAATATATTTTCATACCACCTGCTCGACATTGTCAAATTATATGTCATGCAAATCTAACATAAAGTATGTAATTCAAGACCTGAATCGCACTGCTGGGTCTATATTGTATAGAATTTAATTATGCACCTCTGATCAATAGTGTGATTTGAATTTAGAACATAAATTAGAAATCGCATACGAACATTTACGATAGGTAAGTACAGACGCCAGCTCAAGCTACCCGAAACTGTAAAATTTTCCCAATCAACTTTGAACCTTAAACTTTAGCGATAAAGTTGAAAATGTATTAAAGAAATTTGACCGATTGTAGTAGCTTGATGTGCTGGCGTCTGTACATACTAATTCCATGCATTCACCATTAAGACCTGCACTAAAAAATAGGTAAATAGTTCGAAAATAGAACTGGCCACCACGAGTGGAATATTAAAAAATAAAATTGAACACAAAAAAAAAAACGCGCGAATACAGAAAATTGCAACAATTTTAAAATATCTTAACTACAAATTCTCACACAAATGTCGAGTGAAGATAGTGATTTTACTCCGGAGTACATTAAATCCGAAGCCATTGGCATTTCCTAAAATCTACTCCCAGAAAAGTCCAAGGAATCGTACATGAAAGCCTACGACGATTTTTACAAATGGAAAACTACAAGGGGCGTTTGTCTACTTCCAGCATTTATCATGTACAAAGAAGCCAATGTAGCCTATGGCAATGGCCTATGGTGCATCTATTCGATGCTCAGGTCAACAATATGCATCAAACATAATAATATACAAATTATTACATAGACCAAATTACTGGCATTATTAAAAAGGAAATCAGAAGGACATCGACCTAATAAATCAAAAGTTTTCACAGCTCAAAATATGGAAACATTTCTAAATGAAGCCTCTGACACACAGCTTTCTTGCCACAAAAGTAAGTACCTACCTATTGATTAAATTTTTAGTAGCTAAAACAGTTACATACTTACTTTAGGTAAGTAGCCTGTACAGCTACCCGCTCTAAATCGATCGCTTGTGTGTGATCTACTGATGTGATGTTTCGATTCGAAGTTAAATAATTATTATTGTAAACCTTCGTAAGGTTTATGTGTATATTATTAAAAATAATAAACTTTCTTAAATTTGACTGACACACACAAAGAGTTTGTCAGTCAAATCAAATAAGTTTATAACTTGTAATACATAGTAATTAATATAGGTATTACGTAGCTTACCTTTCTGCTTAAATACTAACCTACCTGCCTATTTTTGTTACAGGTGGCATTGATTTTTGGAGTGAATGGCGCTTGTCGTGGAAACGAACTCGTAAACATTCAAATCGAAGATATCGAAAAACATTCAGATTTGTTGCTGGTAAATTTGCCAGATACAAAATCAAAGATAGAACGGTCATTCGTAGTCCGTGGAGAATACGTAAGAATTATCGAAAAGTACCAAGCTCTACGCCCCTCTAATATAAACACTAACAGATTTAAATAGGTCTACTATTATCTGTAATTGTAATTTGAATAAATACTTTGATTCTAGTACTATTGCTTTTTATTGTCTCGTAGATGGTGTGAAAAGTAGAGTATTCTCCTCGCGGACAAAGGTATCTTCGTCTTGGGCGAGTTTGAATCCCTTTCTGCTCTCAGGATTCTAGTCTTAAATCCCTCACTTCGCTCAGGGGTTAACTCACAGCTCCCACGCTGCGCTCGGGAGTCAGCCCCAGAATCCTTCAATATACTAACATCTATAACTAATTATTAACAATACATTCCTTGTGAATTCACTAAGATAACAGAATAAGTCCGTCTCAGTCGCTATGAGGTTGATGCGGAGTGCACGAGTCAACGGCAATATGTAAAGCAGTATTTCCGTGTTCTGGATGGGTGGCTAGTTTTTATTAAGAATGCTTAACGAGTGTTTGAGAGCTTTTTATTAGAAAGTGGTGGTTTCTTGCCAGCACGAAGGCTATCAGGCAGTGCGAAACTTGTACCAAAATGACTGCTAATACCTACTTCTTTTTAGGGAATAAAATTTGTTTTTACAAGGTGATTGTGAAGATCAAGAATTCTGGATAAGTAAGGGTTCTGTGTAGAAATTTACTTATTCAGTCGAATTTTGTCGACTGGAAGGAAATTGGCCTTAATGTACCGTTGACGAAACGCTAAAATGACGCCATAATAGGCAGGTATACCTAATATAGGTATTTAAAATATGTAACGCTAAGCAACATTTACGCTCCTCTGCTCCCCATAATCGATATTACGAAATCGGTCAAGGGCCACTAATGTGATACGGAAACTTGTGTACCGGTGTAGGGTGAATCGTATAGATGAGCGATAAGAAAATAACGTCATTAGCTGTAACCGTATCGAGTTACTTGCACTGATATTGTGCTAATTATACGAATTGTTATATTCAAACCTTTTGTATCACGAATTATATGTAGTAAAGGTACCTACCTACTTACTCTTAGTTTGTTATATTTTATTTTTATAAAAAAAAGATAATATTTACATAATTTTAAAGCTAACTGTAATATGTAAATGGATTAAAAAAAAAACAAGGCGAAAGAAACATACGGCATCAAAAATAAATTGGCCAGAGTCAACATCGGCATACAACGTGGCAATGCTCAATGTTGCAAGCCTTTTGGGCACTTTTCCTGTTGACAGCGATGCGGACGAATTTTTTGATGCCCTATGATTATTTCCCCTTGTTATAAATTCAATATAAACCCACAGAAAAATAGTTCATCATCATCTTGGAGCAGTCCTCTGCTGGACTAAAAAGTTACGTCTCTCGACACAAAATTCATAACACAAGATTTAGTTGCAGGTACGTGTATCTCGCTTGCAATTTTCATATACACATATTTGTCAAGATACTCATATTGTCTTGTGTACTTGCAAATACGTTCATATGGCGCTCAATTTCTGCATAAAATTACATTTTCATACTACATTTTCGTGCCAATACTTACACGAAAATAGTGCATATATAATAATATAACATAACTATTTGCACGATGTATATAAGTGTTATGGACGAGACTGGTGTCAGTATATAACTTCGTTACCGGTATGGGAGACTGCATCTGCGGTGACACACATGAATGCACCTATCATATCATTCTGCTGATTTAGTGCGGAGTTAGTGCGCTGCTGAGTTAGTGGTGAGCGTTGGTCCGAACGATAATGACCGGTGGTTACGAGCTAATGCAAAAAACAACAAATTAACAAACTGATTAGTAACTCCACTATGTACATATTTTAATGTTCTTTTAGTAAACAGAAAGACAATATGCTCTTCTTATTATGATTGTCATCCATAGATACAATAGTTTATAATTGCTTGCTTACATAGTAACTCATGCCTGGTTGGTAATGTATACTGCGTAGGCTTCGTAGCAACTTGCTACGAAGACTACAGACGTGCTACGGAAAGCAGAAACCCCTTTGTAAACATAGACGTACTCCCTCAACCACATGAGTGGGTTTTTTACACAGCAATACAAAATCTTTAAACGTTAATAATTTCCTCAAGGCAACATGTTTATGATAAATAAAAACTTTTTGAATGTACATATTTCATGTTGTACTTATTTGTATCAAAGATTCTGAAGGCAGATTTTTCCTTGTATTTATTAAAAAACTTTTTCTTTTATTACGAACGTGTTTTCTTTGAACAGGTTTGCGGGAAATTAGTGTCCAGTTCGACCGCGCGGCCATAGCGTTTTTTTTTAAAAAAAACCATGTCAATTTTTTGTAAAAATTTGTCAAAGTTGATTCCCAAAACCATAAATTTGTCAAAGATACGGTTAAAAAGTTATAAGGGTTTGAACATGGCCGCGCCATTGAAACGCGGCGAACCGCGCGGCCACTGAGATCTTTAAAACTAAGCCTTGTAGAGACCTGAAATTTACGCAAATGCAAGATTTAATTTGTAAAAAATTTGTAAAAATATAAAAAAAATACTCAGGTTTATAGTTTAAGAGCTATAACACTAAAACCGAATGGCCGCGCCATTGAAACGGTGGAGAAAACGCTATCGCCTGTATCTCGCTGAAAAAAAATCGCAGAGGTGTGTAGTTTATTGTAATTACCCAGATTTGAATTTGTCGAAACTAGGAAAAATACAACAAAAATTCCTAGGTTTATATTTCAGGAGCTATAAGACTAAAACGATATGGCCACGCCATCGAAACGGTGAATAAAACGTTATTTCGCCTGTATCTCGCTGAAAAAGCATCGCAGAGGTCTGGAGTTTTTTGTAATACCTAGATTTTAATTTGTCAAAACTAGTAAAAATACAATAAAAATTCTTAAGGTTATATTTCAGAAGCTGTAGAACATTATCAGTATGTGGTGCGATAGGGTGACCATGTCTTATTGTTTACAGAATACTTTCTACTTATTGTTACAGAAATTATAATTCAAGGATTCTAAATAAAATTAAAATGAAACCATAAATATAAAAACAATTATGTTTATTGGTTTAAAAGTCACATAAATCACAGAATGTTAGTATATACTATAGTGTATAATGTAGTGCATTTCACAGGTGAAGAAATTGGGCTTCGACATGAAGGCGAAGATGAGGTGCTTTGTGTGAGTGAACTTTCTTCATCATATCGTTGGCCAAATATCGTCTTGAAATTTCTTTTCAATCTCATGAATAACGAATACGGCGTTATTTCATTCTTCAGTTCTTGAGCGATAGTTGTAAATATAGGATTGTTGTATGAAATTTTTTCATTTCTGCAAGTAGCTGCATATTTACGAAATATATTATTCATTTGCGCTGCATCAATTTTTGGTTTTCTACCTCTTGCCATGTTTCTGTAACAATACAATATACTTAAATAATATTACTGTGCTGACGAATTCATTGGAATTTCCATAGTTTATGATTTGAAAGTAATAAACTTTTGTCTTTTAACAAAAAAATCACGGACACATGTTTAACTGCTACCGCCTTCTTAAAAGACGCCATCAAACAAAAGAAGAATTATTAAAATTTTCTTTTGTTAAACGGCTTCCTTTAAATCTTTTGTTTTTATACATATTTGTTTAACAAACGTTTGCCGTAACCTAGATCCGGGTTAGTAATCTTCATCTTACTAATATTATAAATGCGAAAGTTTGTGAGAATGTATGGATGGATAGATGTTTGTTACTCTTTCACGCAAAAACTACTGAACGGATATGGCCTCCGTGCGCGAGTCGAACTCGCACTTAGACTTTTTTTTTGTAATAATTTCAGGGGCGTAGCTTCCGCCGTATATGCTGTATCAATTATATGGGCCCCCCGGACCACGGGAGCCTCCAACGTACCTAAGAAAAAAAAAACTTCCCAATATTTTTCAGAAATTGCAAAGGTCAAAAAAAGCAATTTCGTTTTACCCGAATAAAGCGTCAGTTCAAAAGTTGACAACACCTTTCGATAATATTTATTTATTTTAATGGTGTATTTTTAAATTGTAATACAACAAACAATAATAATATTGTACTTCTGGTTTTGTAAAAAATAATGAGTGAGAGGAAAAGGAAGAGAGATTTTACCAGTGGAGTTACAAAAAAAAAACTGGGGAAGTACGAGTCGGACTCGCCCATGAAGTGTTCCGTAGTAACAAGCAAAGTTTTGCTCTTAACTTTGTTTTTCATAGTGTTTGTATGAATTACAAAGTTACGTGTGCGGTTTTTGAAATTGTGCTATATCTCAAAAACTTATGATTGTATCTTGTTCAAACCAGTTTTCATTGAAAGTTTTTATTGACATTTACATCAATTTTTTTTTCCAACTTTATTATTTCAAAAGTTAGAGGCGGGGGGGACTCATTTTACGACTTTGGAAGTGTATATCTTTCAAATGATTGACTTTAGTTTTTTTTTGTAATTTTTCCATTCATATAATATTACGCTTAAAGTAAAAACAAATATCTACATCCCTGCTAGTTATGATTGTACTATCAGCAACACTCACGGTGACCCCTCTTAAGACTGCATTGCATGCCTTGGTTTAGTCCGCCAATAGTAAAGCAGTATACTGCTTTACTATTGGCGGACTAAACCAAGGCCGCAGCAGGTAGCCGCCAGACACTGCACGCAAAATGCAGTCTTAAGAGGGGTCACCGTGAGTGTTGCTGATGGTACTTATTTAAAAATGTGGAATCAAAATGATTTACAATCATTTCAAATATTCTAAGTTAAGTTCTAATTACCTATATGATTTAATAAAACATTAAATAATAATAATCCAGCCTATTATTGTCCCACTGCAGGGCAAACATTATATATTATTATTATTTTTGTTAGTTATTAGATAGTTTTTAGTATTTCATATAAGTTCATATACATAAGATTGTAAATATTTCATAGTAAAATATCTTAACTACACGGTCATCCATACAAATAAAGAGAGAGCTCTAACATAATCATAAAATATTTAAATGCAACATACCTTAATCACTTCTGCTGAATTGTTTACATAATTTACCGAACTGACGTTACACCACAGTACAACACTTAATCGTAATTACACACGAACTGAACATTTTAATAATCAGTAGATCACTTTTTTATCGTGTTAACATCACAACGACACACTGATAACGAAACTCTTACGCTTACGTCGCTGTACCACAGAATAATAAGTACTAACGGCTGTACGCGTCGCACTGACCTGCGGAGGCGCGCGGGGGTGGCGCGTGTGAGATGCAATAGTGTGCATTACCAATCACATAGCTTAGGGGCGGAGTTGCGTCATTTAAACCAATCTTAGGGCTAGTTTTTCGTAAGTCCACGCGGACTGTAACTGTATTATTGACTTTTCAAGCAATAAACATAATTGTTTTTATATTTATGGTTTCATTTTAATTTTATTTAGAATCCTTGAATTATAATTTCTGTAACAATAAGTAGAAAGTATTCTGTAAACAATAAGACATGGTCACCCTATCGCACCACATACTGATAATGTTCTACAGCTTCTGAAATATAACCTTAAGAATTTTTATTGTATTTTTACTAGTTTTGACAAATTAAAATCTAGGTATTACAAAAAACTCCAGACCTCTGCGATGCTTTTTCAGCGAGATACAGGCGAAATAACGTTTTATTCACCGTTTCGATGGCGTGGCCATATCGTTTTAGTCTTATAGCTCCTGAAATATAAACCTAGGAATTTTTGTTGTATTTTTCCTAGTTTCGACAAATTCAAATCTGGGTAATTACAATAAACTACACACCTCTGCGATTTTTTTTCAGCGAGATACAGGCGATAGCGTTTTCTCCACCGTTTCAATGGCGCGGCCATTCGGTTTTAGTGTTATAGCTCTTAAACTATAAACCTGAGTATTTTTTTTATATTTTTACAAATTTTTTACAAATTAAATCTTGCATTTGCGTAAATTTCAGGTCTCTACAAGGCTTAGTTTTAAAGATCTCAGTGGCCGCGCGGTTCGCCGCGTTTCAATGGCGCGGCCATGTTCAAACCCTTATAACTTTTTAACCGTATCTTTGACAAATTTATGGTTTTGGGAATCAACTTTGACAAATTTTTACAAAAAATTGACATGGTTTTTTTTAAAAAAAAACGCTATGGCCGCGCGGTCGAACTGGACACGGAAATTACAGTGAAGACGTAGAGCTGAGATAAAAAAGTTTTTATTACATAAAGCTACAGATCGATGGCGTCAGACATAACGAATACCCAGTACATGTTGGGCCAAAAGAGGGTTCCGTGATCCGTGATTGGGAAAACGAAATTCAATCACTGGGATTTAGACCCCATAGTTATTGTAGCTATAATTGGTAGTACCGTAGTAGTCAATTCAAAGACATGTGACTTCACGGTAGAAGTCACATGTCTTTGAATTGACTACTACGCGCACTGGGCCCGCCTGTTGGATAATGGCCCGCTCCCTCTCACAGAGAGGGTGCCTGTGACCGATCAGTGGAATAAAAGCTGATTATGCTAATTAGTAGCTACCCGCCATCTCTCAAACTCATGGTTAGAAACAAAAATGGTCTGTTTTGATTTATTTTTGATTTGGCACTTGAAAAATTCATCAGACATCTGTCAGATGATTTCATCCAATTCAGTTCCAATTATTTATACAATATTCAGTTTTCATTCTGACACTGAAAAAGGACCATAGTTCTATATTTAAACATGTAGCTGGTTAATTACAGAGAGTATGGTTACAGCTCAAAAATCTTGTATTAAATAGCTTTCCTGAATAATTTGTATATATTTTTATTATTTGTGCCATTTCTTGAGTATACAATACATACACTATATAACTTAAACACGATAGTTAATTTATAAGTTAGTAAAAAAAAATATGTATCTGTATCCCTGGCGTTTATTATTTCATCTGTGAGCAGCACCGTGGGCTGCAATATTGTCTATAAGTTTTGTATATTTCTTATATGTATGTTTTATAATGTAGCTGTTTGTTGTTCCTTTTGAATAAAAATAATAATGTACAGACGCCAGCACATCAAGCTACTACAATCTGTTAAATTTCTTTAATAGATTTTCAACTTTATCGCTAAAGTATAAGGTTCAAAGTTGATTGAGAAAATTTGACAGTTTCGGGTAGCTTGATGTGCTGGCGTCTGTATATAGTATGAGAATAAAAAAGGCCCTAATATTTTACAAAAATATTACTTACAGGACCCTAAAAAATCTCTACATTTGATGTCGTTTGCTTATCAAGTAAGTGTCTAAACGACCGATCATTTGCGGCTGCAGCATACAACAACTATTATGGGAAACATCATATTCATAACCATTGTAACTCAAACTAAACACAATCAAATTCCTAAATTATGCATATATTTGGATTAGATGAAACTAAGGTTAAACTTGAGAGTTTTCGCCTATTGTGTTCGTATATAAGTACATATAAATTGATGCTGTAGATCTTAAAGCATGTAGACATTGCTTTATTACCATTAAGTATGTATCTATTCTGACGTAGATAACCCTTTCGTTGATGAAAACACAGTCATGCATTGTAGACGTAGCTACCCGCGTAGGCTTCGTAGCAAGACGCTACGAGGTCCATAAGGACTGTAACATCCCGATTAAACACCGACTTCGTACAGCTATTTTTACTATGTGCATAAAGTTTTAATAAATAAAAAACTGACTGCTCATTCATAAAAATAGGACTTTCATTTCCTTTAATGTTTAGTTGCTTTTAGCTAGTTTTATAGACGAAATTGAACGTTTTATAATAATAAATATAGTACCTACAGCCTCTTTCAGTCATTCACAGGTGGCCTTGGAATGTAGGCCAGAATTCTGAATAGGTACCTACGCAGCAACGGACAAAGATTGATGACTTTTTACTCCTTCTAAACACGCGCTGCTTTAAACAGTGACAT
Source organism: Luperina nickerlii (assembly GCA_963855955.1). Taxonomy (NCBI): domain Eukaryota; kingdom Metazoa; phylum Arthropoda; class Insecta; order Lepidoptera; family Noctuidae; genus Luperina; species Luperina nickerlii. Next base: position 13,857,477 of record OY979666.1, on the reverse strand, counting down.
GAAAATCTATGCAAATTATTTTAAGCTTTCGTTTGCGATTTTGTTTGTATGAAAACTAGGGTTTTGACCTTTTGGTTTGAATAACTTAGGAGTAGGGTTCCAAGCCAAGGTAGAAGCCAAGAGGAAAGTGTAGTCTGTTTGCTAAAAAATAGTTTATTTTATTTACTTAGAGACATTTATATAATTTAAAAAGCTAACAGCTGTCTGATTGCTTATTTCGTAGAAATTACTTGGTGATCAGTGACTATTTCATTGATATAAAGCTTTCAATTTCAGAACACCCTAAAAAGCTTTATGAGCTTGATGAGTTTTGTAGGCATTTTGAATAGGTTAGCGAAACAAGAAGGGTATTTCGACTGACATATCGTCGGTTTACCTAAATACTAATTTATACGATTAACACGCAAATAAAGTAACAAAGCTGCAAAGTAATATATCTATCATTCAGTAGAACGGAATGGTTCAGCAATTAACCGCGTAGGCGATTTCAAACTATTGTTAATTAATAATATCTAACTAAGTCTATATTAGACCAGGGGGGCTAAGAAGGCCACTTTGGCGGAATCATAAAAAGATAACATTATGAATCATAATGGTCAGTTAACTGTTAGTTAAGTTAATCGTGTTAAATCCCATTGGTGAAGGATTTTTCAGTTATTTTTTTTGTCTGTGCTAAAATACCAATCAATCCAATCCACTTCCCATCCCAATCTCTTTGATTATACCTACGTAGTGCAGCGAAAAAATGAAAAACACGGACTGTCTTCGCCATATTATGATTCATAATGCTATCCTTTTATGATTCTGCCAAATTAGCCTGTTTAGGCCCCCAGGTTACCTAATGGTTCAGAACTAATATTCTCAGTAAGGGGCTTACAGGACCTAAACACAAAAGACGCAAGTTTTAGAAACAATAAAAGGATATGATCGACTACAGTAAAAAAAATCAGAAAAATATATGATATTCTTCAGGATATATGCTAGGTAGATAGTGTGTTGAAAACATAATAGGTACAACCAATTTGATACGATAGAAAAAAATCATGAAAATACCTCTAAAAACTTTCTTTTTACAATAAAAACCATACTAATATACATACAATAATTCTGTTTTTTTGTGAGATTATTCTACAAGCAACATACTAAAATACTAGTGTTTTAGTTTTTTACTCTAAACAATAGATTTATTGTAATTAAATAATTGCTTCATATTTTGCCATAAATTACAAGCGTTGTGTCATCGCGCTTCTCATTCTTTTCTATGCAGTCCGACAGTGAACCGCGCTTTAGGTCATGTAAGTCCCTTAACCTCCAATACCCAAAAGGTGTCAGTTTAAATTTTTGTAATACATTGTTATCATATTCATAATCCCAGGACTTCTTATTAAGAGCCCACTTACTTACGAAAGCTAAGAGCATAATTATTTTAGTAAATTACAATTAAATTAAGCTCGAAGGCTCTCGACACCTTAATTATTATTCCTAGTCATAGCCCCCTTTTTAGCAAATGATAGGATAGAAGGCACGATCTTATACGGCGTAATACTGTGTGTGCTAACTAGATAAGACGGAGAAACCTGCTATACATGAGGAACACATGTGAGAAAAATCCCTTCAATTCCACTAGCATGAATAAGGGGAGACTACACTTCGTTTTAAGATGTTTTTACTACTTCATTTTAAGATGTTTTGAAATATTTTCTGTCACTACAATACACTATAAAAAGGCGCAAATATTATATTAAAGTGTACATTAATATTTTTAGGACATCAAAGTTGGAATTATTAGGGGTTCGATTAAATACATGCTTTAAAAAAATGTCGAGGACTGCCTGAGACTGCAGGCGACTTCAATTGAGTTGCGTTTGACTATGCGCCTGTAAGTTTATTACTTAAGTATTTAGTACTTGTAGGTAGTTTAAGCAGAACTATTAGCAGAGAATTGGGTTCCCTGGATGAACAGATCTGATACGCCCAAGACGAAGGGATCGCGTGATGACGAGAATTGCTCGTGAAAAAAGCGTTGATCGTTTGTGGCCGACAGATTGGTTTTCCTCAAAATTGGATACAGCAAAATTGAACATCAATTAAGTCAGGATAAATGGCTTACAATATAATATCATGACGGGGTCAGTTAGGTTTTTTTAAATATAATGAATGAATAATTAATTATGCGCGTGGTGTAATGGAGTTGGAATAAAAATAAAACATGCATTGTTTATAAAAACAGCCATAAACAATAGGAGGCCTTAACCCAGCTGTGAGTTTATTATTATGTGAAGAAAAACTAAGTTTAAAAAAGTAATGTTTTTGAACATGTGAAACAAAAACTATAGACCACAAAAAAATATTTAAGTAAATGTCATAATAATTAAAGAGACTAAATTCACTAGACCGAAGAAACTGACAAAGAAAATGAGAATCGTAGATAAGTACCTTCTTGTCCAACTTTTTACAAATATTCGGAGACAATGACCGGCCGTAGGCAGCGTAGCGTAGCGTCCGCTACACAAGCCTACGAGCGTAGAGCATGGCGCTGATTGTAGGCAAATGTTATCGCGTGCCTTGCTCTATTACTCCTGCCCAGACTTCGGATAATCATTCCATAATATCAGTTAAATACTACCCTCGACCCGACAGTGCATTAAAACCACAATTAAATGAATATTTGCAATTTGTTGTAACGACTCAAGTTTACAAAAACTCGTTTATTTAATAAATTGCATTACAACTTTATGCTACGAGCTAGCGCGTTAGTAAGACCCAACGGAGCTTACGATAAGATATCTCACCGAGGATTGCACGCAACACATAAGTAGTGATAAGCGTTAAGGAAAATAAAATTTTTATATCGTCTAACAACGTTGAAAGTTCTCTAGAGTAGGAAATTTTAATATTGCCAAGTTTGAACTTGGTCCCAGATAATATCCGCCATCTAAGTTTGTACTTTTAAAGTAAATTAACGTAGATAAGTTTTGGGCCATCAAGACCCCTCGAGGTTGAGGGTCAGTCTGCCGCATCTACAGGATTATGATTACTTTACAAGTTTGAGACATAAGTTGGGGATAACGAACCGCTGTCAGAATTAACTAACCACATCATGGAGATCTGTCTGTTTAGGCACAGTAAGAGGATCAGCTTCTTTTTATGAGGGAAATTCCTTCTTTGGTATTACTAAAATACGCGAACGTATTTCGAGTGAGAGCCAGGTTTACGCGAGGCGAAGCTTTAAATTGTTATTTTAAATTACAATGCCTTTTATTCAAACTTCTAAACACTCTACATGCAGCATCGATCAATTAAGTCGATATTAAATGTGTCAAAGTGTTCAATATGAAGTGAGAAGCAAGTAATGAGCAATACAATAGTGTTGACGTGATTAATGGCGTGACCAGGCTACAGGGCTCAATTGAGTGGAGCAATATAAAATGAGCATTGTACGCCCCCCCCCCAACACCCCGCCTGGCCCGCATACGCCGCCGCCAATAAACGTCCCTTATGAACTTTCTCCTGTGTATTCGGAAATAATAGCGAAAACGTTGTTAAGGTCTTTTAATAATAACTTTCCCGCATCGCGTGTAGTAACTATTTCTATATGTTTCTGCACAATACTTCATTACTTAGTATTATTTTTATTAACTACTGGTTGACACATCCTACTGAGTAGCAATAAGTCATTTATAGGGAGTACTTATTTTATATAAACGTACTTACAGTGGCTAGGATGAAATTCGCTGAAATATTAAAATTAAGTCAATATCTTTCACCCAATTTAAACGCCTTTATGTACCCAGGGGACCACATTTTCATATTCATCGGTTCATATTTTAGTTACAGCGCAAAAGGAATCTTACAAAATTAACATGTTGCCACTCGCCAGCTCGCCACTGAGGAAATGTCAAACGAATTTAACTTTTAAACCGTTTCGCCTGTTGATTCTTGACCGATTTTCCTCGGCGTCTCTCATCTCAGTTTTCTGTGAATATTCAAGTGAATATGCAATTTAATATCTCTGAACCTGAGGAAATACACTTCCAGTTTCCTAGTAACTTAGTCCTAGTTACGCCTCTTGTACTAGTACCAATTAGCGAAGTTATTTTTAAATAACCTAGTTATGTTGAATAATTAAATGAATAAAGAGGATATTAAAGGACGTAAAATATTCATGCCGAAGGGGGATGGCCGAGCAAAATAAATTCTCAAGAGCTTTTGTCTCCGCGAAGCTGTAATGACTGCTGGAAATAAATTGCTGCCCCGAGGGTGACCGAATTTAGGAAATTGGGAATATCATTTTAAATGTGTGTGTCTTGAATTAATATTTTTGTAATTTCATGTCTATTGTGCCTACATAGCTACATAATGAACACTGAAGTACTCTATTGCATGTATTGCTCAATTATTTATTTTTTGTACCTTTTCAAAGTTTTACTAATTGCGATTTGTTATCAAGGTCTGAAATTACGAACGGAAGCGCAGCCAACAATTACTTGGTACAGTTCCGTACAGCACTTTTCTGTGGCAAGGTCAAAACTTCGTGGTAGGTGAGCCAAAGCCTCGTGTTTATGCCCTGGCCTTTATAATACGTACAAATAAGAACCAAAGCTATTCTTACAAGTAATTGAACTGAGCCTACTGTTCAAATCGGCTTAACAAACCGCGCAATTCATGGAGCGACTCGTTAACAATGAGGAGCTACTAAGCTTTTGAATAAATGGGATTTTTTTGCTTCATCATTCTTTAGTAATTTAAAAAATGTAAGCAAAGGAGCTTATTTATTGATTCGAGGCCGCATTATTATAGTAACAACTGAAACAGCATTCATAGTTAGAGACAGGTGTTAAGTCTGTGGCGGCCGGTGTCAAAATCAACCCATTAGGAGCGGTGGCACTAGAAATGAAGGGATGCCATTGAAATAAGGTCGCTAAACTAGACTCAATCTCACCAAGCGCTTCCTGTAACCAGAAATGACGAAAGTTCCAGTCATTTTGGGGTTTACATTATCTAAGACTCGACAGTCTATATTAACTCAGTCGCTACTCTCTACATTTATAGAATACTAGCTTCTGCCCGCGACTTCGTCCGCGTGAAATTTTTTGTTACTCCGACCCACCCCGTCGCATCGCATCGCCTGCTCACGCTATTACTTCGTTTTTGCTTAGCGTTCTTTCTGACTTTTTTTCTTTTTGCTCGGCTCCTAAAGGTCATAGCGTGATGTTAAATAGACTTTCTCAAGAATTGGGCTATCAAATACAAAAAGACTTTTTCAAATCCGACTGGTGGTTCCAGAGATTAGCGCGTTCAACCAAACAAACTCTTCAGCTTTATAATATTACGTTAGTATAGATTTAATGGAGGATCATTTTGATTAGCCTCTACAGCGATAATGGTAAAGCAAATCTTAACAATGGAGGGCAGGAAACTGCCCTCGTCCAAAAGTCACAAACTTTATTAGAGAATAAAAAAGAAAGGCACACGCAGGTAATCGGTTATGTATATTTAAAGACCGGAAACACGGAATTGTACGAATTTCACAACCATTGCAGAATTCTAGGTTTGCGATTCCCTTAATCCCGTTACATATTTATCGCCTTACGTGTATAATTCATAAATGTGCTAAGTAAAGCTCTCTAATTTCGTTTCATGCCTTCTTTGAGCCCCTTTTGACTTAATTATGAATTTGACGTGCTTAGTTATTCTTTAGGCTAGGGAGACTGAACCTTTGCAAAATAGCACTTATGACAGGGATACGTTCTTATTTTGGCTCAGGGCAGACAAGGCGAATAATTAGACTACATGATAGGTATTAGTATTACTTGTAATTTTTTTGAAGTGAAAACTTCTTTAGCGGCGCTGTGTACTTTTTTTGGAATGGGTAAAAACTTCTAAATTCGCGTCAGGTCACGTGACCCTGATCGAAAATTCGTAAGACGTAAGACGTAAAACGTAAGACGCGCGTTGTTGAGGACAGCGCCATCTATGCACATCGGGAAGAACTACGAGGGCCTCGCGTACTAACTACGTAGTTCATCCAACAACGACGAGATGGCGCTGAACCACGGATATATAACTGACGACGAGCGGCTTGCTTCTCTTACCACTGCCGCGACCAACACCACGAACTGAAGTCTATCCTGTGTGCTTATTTGTAAATCTGAATAAATTCCTTTCACGAGAAGAATAAACCAGTCACTTTGGTCATCATACCTGATTTGCAAAAAACCCTATAAAATAAGGAACACACCTTAACACGCGTGTTTTGTTTATAAGACGATTCACAAAATACACTCGTAATTGTTCAAGTTTTCACTTCTGTCGGCACTACCGGAGTGCCAGTGTTTTTTTTAAATTAAATGAAAATCCTTTACTTTTACCATGTTTGTAAATATGTGAGCACCATGTATCTATCAGATAATTAATTTATATGTCATGGTTTCATTTTTAATTCTTTTACCTATTGTGGTATAGTAATTTTATTTTAGGTGCATCGTCTTCACATATTATTATTATATAATTAATATATGCAAAATATTGTAAAACATTTTAAAAGAGTAACGGTGGAGTTTCTTGCCCATTCTTCTCCATACGAAAACTACCTTTTGGAATGGGCGACTAGAATCATTCTATTTGTTGTAATTTCTGACGTTCTAAAGTGAGATTAATGTGCCTATTTGAAATAAATGCTTTGACTTTGACTTTGGTAGACGCTACTTTTATAAAAATAAAATCATCATAAAGTTATTAAAAACGCTGCAAAGCATTAAAAACAACTTGCACGGACTGCGGATATTACCTACGTATGCAATTTGGGGAAATATTCTAATTAAATATTTTGTTTACAAAATGGAAACGTCCCCTTTTTAATTAATTATCCACTTAACTCTGGCGATCTAATCACATTTTCAAAACTCACCTAAAGCCATAAAGCTGACCTGAATTAATAATGGCGGTGCCAACTTTTCGGCTAACATGATTGTGAGAATTGTATCATGTCAAATTAATTAATGGGACCGGAATGGTTACAAAATCTACTGATGATATTTTGACAATTTCGTCCAAACGAACGTTGAATTATCAAATAATGTAACAATACTGATGCGGATAATCCAAAGGGATTACTTCATTTCCCAACACACCGCACTCTATTATAATCCCGACAGCCATCAACCGATTAATATTAATGATTTAATTGGTGGGAGGTAGTAATACGAGTACTTGCCCTGCGTAAACGATTTATCTATTCAAGTAACTATTTACATAGGGCCAATTTCAGAATATTCTATGAAAACTCAAGTGCTTAATAAGTTACATAAATCTGAAATGCGGTTATAGAGCGAGATGCGGTTTGAGCGTCGGCAGTATACTTAAACTATAGGATATTGGCGCAAGTCGCAAGGAAGTCACTTATGGTATTGCGAGCGCCAGCTAAGATAAGCCTAGTTTAAAGCGAACCGGGTGAACTTGTCGCGAAATTCCGAACTATTTCCGTGCTATCTCTGTTTCGTGTTGCGTTGCAGTCGGCAGCTCGGCGGCTCGGGGGCGTTCTAACTGCAATATAACTGCTTGTTTAGTACTTCTGATGAGGGACCCAACTTGCCGCTAAAGTCCCCTTTTTGTTGGATATATGTTTTATTAAGATTAATGTTTGTACGCTTCAGAACTTCTGTGCTTGTTCAGTTGCGGTTCATGTTTATGTATTTCGTCGTCGGCACATTTAGGTAGGTACCTACCGCTTTTACGTTTTATTTATACCTTGGCTATTTTTACTTTTAAATCTGCGTAAGTTTCGCTGAATCCATTGCATGTTATTGATTCCAATTCGCAGCAAAATATTGTAGATATTGTTCTTCGATTCTAAATCTAATTAAAAAAAAAACGATTCTAAATCTAATTTCAAAAATTTCGATTCTGCCTAGCCTTTTCCCAACTGTGTTGGGGTCGGCTTCCAGTCTAACCGGAAGCAGCATTTTTTTTAATAGTAGATTATGCACCGAGGGGCTAAAGTTGTGTCTTATGTCACGGGCGTCATATTGAATCTCGAGCGCAATGAAGGATTCGGGATTTAACTCCCGAGCGCAGCGAGGGAATTGAGAGTTTAACTCACGAGCGAAGCGAGGGAGTTAATACAAGAATCCTGAATACAGCGAGGGATTCAAGCTAGCCCAAGGCAAAGACACCTTTAGCCCAGAGGAGGATACTCTACTTTTTACACCTACTGTGAGAAAATAATAGCCATAGTATGAAAAACAAAGTATTTATTAAATAAACAAACAGTAAGAATAACATATTTAGAACTAGTTAGTTATATATGCACTTCCATTCCTTTTAAAAAATGGTTCGTAGTTATCTAATTATTCTTACAATATTATGTCTTCGAAAACATGGCAACGATATGAAGAAGCAGTCGTTATGATTTTGTAGGAAATCGAGAATATTATCATCCACGCGTAGTAAGGGTATTGAGAATAGCTTTCCTTTTTCTGGCACCAAAGGCTGTTTGTTAGTACTATACTGCCAATTTAGCTGAGCATGTGAGATTCCAAATTCAAATCACATTATTGACCAGCGGGTCATAATGAAATCCAGTACAACATTATTGACCGGCTGTGCCCCCGGCCACTAATGACTCACTTTAGGTTAAGGTTGTTTGACATATAATTTGACATTTTCGAGCAGGTGGTGTGAAAATTTATTTATTTATTTAAATAATGCATATCTACAATATTAAGTCTTACACTAAAGTAGTACAATATTAAGTCTTACACTAAAGTATATAATAATGGGATCGACCTGAACTAGGATAAAACTGTATCTCATGTATCATACATGCAAATTAGCTTATTACATTAATATTCCTAAGATTTATGATATACATAAATAGTGAGTAACCTTTTCTGTGTCATCATGAAACAAATTTTGCTACCAAGTTGTAATACTTAACATTTTTGCTATGTACCCTTTTTAATGCAGACATAGACAAAATTGTGTTTATTTAATTATACAGAAATGGGCCTAAGAAAGAATATAAAAAATCTATACATAAACATGTCTTAATCTAAAATTTTTGTTTGTATGAACTTTTTTAGTTAAATGTTATGTTGTTGGCTTTCTGCGCGCTTTCGTGTCTGTTTGTTCACTGTAAGTGCAGCATGCAATTGTTACATAAATAAATAAATTATCCATACAGTGTCTTTTCGTGGTGACAACTATACGATTTAGAGTGCTGTTTTAATAAAGAATTCATAATAAATAACTGCCGCACTGTCAGAAAATTGCAAGATAAAAAAGTAAGTTTGGCATATACAAAAAACTGGCCAGGTGCGAGTCGGACTCCCACACGAAGGGTTCCGTGCCACAAGGCAAAAACGCCAAAAAAACACGTTTATTGTATGGGAGCCCCCCTTAAATGTTAATTTTATTTTGTTTTTAGTACCTATTTGTTGTTATAACGGGAACAGAAATACATCTGTGAAAATTTCAACTGTCTAGCTATCACGGTTCATGAGATACAGCCTGGTGACAGACGGACAGACGGACAGTGGAGTCTTAGTAATAGGGTCCCGTTTTTACCCGTTGGGTATGGAACCCTATAAATATGGGCCGCAGAAGAAACATAAAATAGGACGAAGCGGGAATAAAATAATTAAAATTATATTTAGGGACGAAGGAAGCATATTGTTTGGGACGACCCAGGATTTTTTGGAATGTGGGACAAAACTTCAGGACGAACGAAGAATAAATCAATAAAAGTTGGGTCGAGAACAGTATAGGCCGGAATGTGAATACTTTTAATACAGCTCTTTGAGCGTGCTCCAGTTGTAGCAAAACTGTTTTTATGAGCCGCTCCTCCCCATGCGGTAATACAATATGTAATTATCCATTGACACAAAGAATAGTATACCTGTTTTATTATCTTAGAGTCGGCAAACGGACGAATTTACTTGAAAATGAAAATCAATTTACGGACTCTACTGAGGTCTATGTGATTTTTAAATGTAAGAGTACTTAGCATCAATAAATATAATTACTCCAAGATATTTTATAGTTTTCGTATTAGGGAAATTGGGCAATTGGATACATTTTGAATTTTAAACTGTGTTACAAACATGTGCATGAATATCTGGAATTATTTATAGATGGCTTTGAGTTGCGTAAAGAAATCGTATGTACGTATTTAGTTTTGTCAGCATTTAATGTCAATAAGTTATGTTGTAAGCATCTATTAACTACATTGAAACCCAGCCAATATAATAGTACTGCAGTCAGCATCAAAAGTCGATTAACACTTCAGTTTTTTTAATCTCAGTAATTGAGCAAAATATTTATTCAAAATTGCAGCAGAAGTACGATGCAATTTTCAACAAATATTTTGCTCAATAACTGAGATTTAAAAAAACTGAAGTGTTAATATTTTGCTCAATAACTAAGATTAAAAAAACTGAAGTGTTAATCGACTTTTGATGCTGACCGTACCAGTAGTTTACATGAAGCGACTGCCTATCTGACGTGTATACAACCCAGTTACTGGGTAATACGATAGCCCTTCCTTGGTAAGACTGGTTGTCAGACTGTCGAGCTTCTTACTACCCCAAAGATCTACAAATAACAGCCGGAACCAATGGCTTAATACGTGCTTTCCGAGGCACGGGGGAGTGTGTGTGGTGACCAATGACTATCGGTTATCGGTCACCCATCCACGAACTAACCGCGGCAAGGGTAGCTTAACCTTCAATCGACCCTTGCGGCTGGTATTATTTAGCCACGAGCTCCTAATTTTGTGTTCTTCAAGTATATCCATGAATTACAGGCAAACTACCTAGGATTTACGAACAACTATGGCCAAAAACTTCCACACAATTTAAAGTTTTTAGACGTCTTTAACCGTAGAAAATAAGTGCCATTTTTCAACTACAAACAATTCTGCGAGCAAGTTGTTTTCACACAATGTGATGGAATGTTATGCCATACCCTCCTTCGTGTAACCTGCACAGGAGCTCGCCGGGAGCGCGATCTCACTCAAACATTGTTTGCTGTAGGTACTTGGGAATTCGACCGCATAACTCGTGAACTATCATCAGCCCCGACCAAGCTGTGAGTATTTCCACGTCATCTGTCACTCTGATTCTGTAAATTGTTATTACATTGACAGTATGATGATGAGGCATTGCAGTTTGTATGCATTGTATCGTCTGGCAACAAGTATTTAAATAATTGATAACATTGATAACACATTATATAAATAGCTAACAAATATTACCTAGGTACTCTTTATTTTCGCAAGTTACTTTCAAAATTGCGGTAATTCACTAAAGTGTGGGTAGATTTGAATTTTGTAAAACAAGGTACTTTCATTCTAATTCTGAAGCAATAAGAAAACGATAACTTAATAGAGCCTTGCGGATGTTTTTGTCGGAAACCGTTTACGCTTGCGGTAAAAATTGTTACCATGTAATATGTGGGTAGGCAAGTAGGCACCTATACTCGTACTTATGTAAGTAGGTATAGTCGTTCGTAGGCAGAGGAAAGACTTGTTAGAGAGACATAGGTACTCTTCTAAGGGGACTAATGTTTATGTTAATTATAGCGGACACTAATGTAGGAAACGACCTACAAGAACAAACACCGGAGAGCAGTCATAACATTTATATACTTAGGTATTATAATACTAGCTGTGCCACGCGGTTTCACTATCCTATGTCCTTTCCCGGAACTCAAACTATCTCTATACCAAATTTCATCTAAATCGGTTCAGCGGTTTAAGCGTGAAGAGGTAACAGACAAACAGACAGACAGACAAACACACTTTCGCATTTATAATATTAGTATGGATAATATTATACTCTAAAGTAGGTAAATCACACATATTATAAGCGCGACAAAGTAAGTTTAATATTCTATTTTACTTAAAAGCGCGATTACACGAAAACCATCAAGAGTGCCCTCACAAACACCTGTTTATTGTATTTACTTGTGAAATAAGTAGCTTATTTAATAAGATTAACAATAATTGGTGACGTGGTGACGATTCTGAATCCACTAAAATAAGTGGGCAATATAAAAGTCGGGCGGAGACAGATGACGCCTCGCGGTTACAAGAAAAATTACCGAGCATTCGTATGCTATGACAATGACTTATCTGTCTGAATTCTTCTCTATATAAATAAGCATTCTCCATTATCTGACTACAGAATGGTGATAAAATGTCAACCTGGGCAATTAAGATTTTTAATTAAAAGATTGTTGAATGGTTTGCAAGTGCTTACATAAGATACTTTACATACAGTGGAGGTGGAAGTATAAATGCCAACCATTTTCCGACGACTATTAGGCAACATTATTCCGCATCGATAAACGAAGACGTGTCAGTGGTCTGCATTTATCTGAACGACCCCACGCGTACCTAGGAATACGTAGGGACGTGATTATAGGCCTTGCCTGAGGTAGCAGAGCGGTGCGGGAGGGGTGTGGTGACGTGATGCGAGAGCTCAGTGATTCGTCAACTTGTGACAGCTATCACCCCTCCCGCACCACGCAGCTACCTCAGGCAACGTCTCAGTTAAGCGGTCGGCCTATAGTTGTCGGTTTGATCGAATTTATGACCGGTTCCGGCACTTTGTGCGTAAGTGAAAATAAAGGCACTGGCCAAATTTAATTTGGCGGGGAGATTGAGAAACCAACGTAAGTGAGTAATATTTCAGAAGATTCGTAATGTAACTGCGACTTTTTATGGCCTTTTACGTAACCGCGAAATGCATTAAGAAAAGGTAAAATAGCAGAACGTTAGTTAGTTTTTGCCTTAAGTTCCGTAAATTTCTTGTTTTTGTACCTACTTATAAGGTGGGAGTAATTAGGTACCTACTTATTCAAAAATGTCGTTAGTCCGTCAATGAATGCAAAACGGTTAAACTCGCGGTGATAAGGTGCCGACCGCCTTCGGAAGCCCTGGTGACATTTCGACCACATTCACCCCTTCCCCCTCACCTGCGGCGAAAAACCACCGCTCTGCATACTTTTTGTGAAATCAGATTTATTTCTTCCGCTCGTACGGTAGTTGGTGTTCTTTTTCAACAAGACGGGCTTTGCCGCTGAAAACTTGTTTGAAACATGAAAGGAAAATTGTTACCAATGTGGAACTACAATTGTAGCGCTGGCGAACAATCATAGAGTTTCCAGACGTAATCGCAATAAATATTCCGTTTTATTTTTCTGCTGTTTAAAAATAGGTCGGTAATGTACCTATGTATAAAATCTTTAATGTTTAGATATAAGATTTATAAATTGATGATGGTTTTATCGTTTGTTTAAAATAATCCCTAAGTAGATATAATATGTACCTACTTAGTACTTGGCACGCCGCCGCGCCGTAGTGTCGATCGTAAAATTGTTTGTTTTGGTTTTTGGAATTCAATTTCATATCTATCTAGATAGATAACAATCAAACCCTTCAGCTTTATAATTAGTTTATATATATCGCTGAAAGGGTTTGTTTGTTTGAACGCGCTAATCTCTGGAACTCCCAGTCGGATTTGATTTTTTTTTTGCATTTGATAACCCAATTCTTGTGGAAGGTATTTAACGTCCCTGAGGAACCGAGCAAAAATAAAAAAGAAGAAGTAACAGCGCGGGCGCCCGCCCGATAGGATGTGACGCGGTGGGTCGTGGGTATTAGGGGACGAAACTTCACGCAAACGAAGTCGCGGGCAGAAGCTAGTCGTCTATATAAATTGTGTAGGTACTTTGTAGGTGTACCTACCTATTCGCCTAAATAAATGCACCTAGATTCGTTTCCTAAATATTGGCAACCATCCACGTTCAGCAGTCATATAAAATGATTAAAATTATTGATTTCACGTCAACAATTAACGCGAAAGTTTTCAGCGTGTCATTCTACAAATGGGCGGGATGCGGGGCGCGGGGCGTAGGGCGCTCGGGGTGATATTGGACCGGCTGCCGAGTGGTCCCGCTAAAAGCACACTACAAATGTTACAATGCTCTCCGTAGTCGTCTCAGCTTTCCACCATTCATTCACAATAAACGTTCCCTGTGAGGACAAAATGCTGATACACTACTTTGAGACTGGGAATAAAAGAATAATAGGAGTCCATCTACGAGCAATACTTTACATCAGAGGTTCCCAAATTTATTTCATCTGCCGCCCACTTTGAAAATCAATTATTTTTCAGGGCACCCTAATTTTTTTTTACTTTACCACATCTTAAAAACCACTATGACATTCATTTAATAAGCAACGTTGCCACAGCACTAAATCCACGTTCATACAAATATGACGATGGGAATGCTATCAAAAATCGTTGATCGACCACAATCCAGGGTACAATTGCGGGATTGGCATTTGTAGCCAAAATTCTTGGTAGACATTTTTTAATTTGATTTTTATTTCCTCGTTCATTATCAGTTCTATAAGTTCTTCTTCCAGCTGGGATGATATTGTCTATCACAGAGTCAAACAGATTGTACTTAAAAAGAAAAATTCCAGATGTGCTCGCAGTACATTGCGTCGTTCATCGACATTTGGTTGCAAGAAATTTATGTGAACGACTTTCAATCACTGCAACATGTCATCAAAGCAGTGAATAAAATCCGAAACAGCTCTTTAAATGATAGATTCATAGGCAATCGGCATCGGAACCAGCCGATTGATACAGGATTGCATAAATCGTGTTATTTAACAAACACTTGTTAAAATTTGATTGCTCACGGACTATCCTAATTACTACGAAAGCTATCTTAAATATTTTTAGTTTTTATACAACCAAACAGGGTAGAAAATTTAATATGAACTAAATAACCGATGCTGTGTAGGTAGTAGGTAGATTTTAATGTCACTAAATTTTAAAATATTAAGTAGATGAAATTACAAATCAGCCATCGCCCCCCTAAACCACTTCAACACCTTCCTTACCGCCCCTTCTAGGCTTCCAGCACCCCACAAGGGGGCGTTATCGCCCACTTTGAGAAAGACTGCTTTACATGAAAGGAAGGCTTGAGCGCATGAAAACGTATAGGTAAGTAAACTAAGTACCTCAGTCCAGTACTTATTTGTTTACAAAATCAGATTTTATTGGAAGTAAGTAACCTTATTAAAATATCCGCACAACTTCACATACCGTACGTGCAAATGTATTAATTAACGTATGTTGTAAACAGAAAAATTCAAAGGAAAATGTTATTAAAATAATCCTGCTTTGCCAATGAAAAAAAAACTGCATGAATTAATTTCTTTAAATGGCGCAATTAAATACATTTACATCGGTATGTCCGTGAGGCGTGCTGCGAGCGTCCGTTGCTAATAGCGTACTACGAATAACCAACTCGTCTCGATGAACACTCCACGGAAACAATTCCGCGATGAAAATGTTTGTTTCTCTCCACGACCGCGAAATACACACCAATCTCAATAAGTGACATTTACGGACTTGGTACTTCGTATTGGGGGCTAATTCGAAAATAATTGTTCACAAATGGAACGATAAAATAAAAACCGCTGTTGAAGAAAAGTGCACCCAAGGTAGGTGTTGCTTGAAAGCGATTAGACTAAATGCTAAGTTATCATGTAGGTCTACGAATACATTAGGTACACGCGAATGTTACGTAATTAATTAGGAGATCAATAAATATACTGCTCAGCTATCAAAGTTCATTATGTGTTAGATATTATTAGAGTAAGTTTGCATATTGCACAAGTACCTAAATAACTCATCGTTGGTAGATAGGGTAGATAGTTAGGTAGTCTGATAATTCGTAGAATTTGGAATGAAACAGTTTCGGCGAAGAACAGAACTTACAATGTAAGTACCTAGTGACGCCGTCCTATGTCTGAAATTTAATCTTTACGCTCATGATTCATGAAGCTTTCGGTGTAAACGTCTATCATTTATGTCTAGATACTTGAAGTTTTGCTTTATACATTTATTTTACCTTACGGCGCGCGGCGGCGGCGTAGCGTGTAAATTTTTGCAGTTTGCAGCGACTATTCAATCACAGACTATCTCAACGTCACCATCAACCTAGTTCATTACATATCAATAGGTACCTACTTTGAATTATTAAGATAAGCATCAAAGATAATTACTATGCTGATTATGCTAAATATGCTACTTAATAAGTTTTATTTTTAATGAGGATGGCTAGTGTATCTTAGATAACAAGCAAAAGGAAGTGTCCTAGAAACAAAATAACAAAAATGGTTTATTTCTCTTTGCCCAAAATAGATGTGGACGAATCACAATCGCAGTCCAACAAAACAACGGCGAACTTTGAAAACTTCGGGTAGTTACTAACTAAAAACAAAATATTAAAGGGGAAAATGGTGAGTTTTGTCTGTGGCTGGAGGCAGCGGCGGGCGAGGGCTGCGGGCAGCAGTCACGTCGATATCATCGCTGGGCGAACACAACCGTCCGACATCATTACATCAACTGCACTGTGTGAATACACAGATGTATAGTTCGGTGCTTAATTCGCTCACTGAACACCACACAGCCCTCTGAACTTGCTTGTTCCCGCCGCCGCCGCCGTTGCAATTTGCTATTGCATTTATAAGGTTTCATCCGAGTTTGAGGTATCACAAAACATGGCTCTGGTGATCTACCTACGGCTTTCTGTTTAACTCTTCGCACGCCGACTGTAATACGTCTCACGCCGTGTGTGTTTGTTTAAAGAAAAGCAGTATAACTAAGTAAAGTATTAGATATTAGATACATTTTTAGCTGCATTAATAATAATAATATTTTTATTTATCCCACAAAGTACAGTATGGGGGCATTACTTACAGTACATATGTGGGCCCGTAGGTATAATCTGCCTAGTATTTTTCCCAACTATGTTGGAGCAACTGCCTATCTGACCTCCACAATCCAGTTACTGGGTAATACGATACCTACCCCTTGGTAAGAAAGCTTTCAGGCTTCTGACGACCCGTAACGAATGTCAAAGATCCACGAAAGTCAGCCGGGACCAACGGCTTATCGTACTTTTCTACGACTTGTCACGTAAAGATGGTCATGATCCACGTACCAACCGCAGCAAGCGTAGTAGCTTATCCTGATCGATCGACGCGTGCGGCAGTTATTACTTAGCCACAAACCCCTAGGTAGGTATAGTTAAGTGGTGTTCGAAAAAGATCTGCAAAAAACCGGCTGTCACTAGTCAATGTAAGCTATAAGCGTAATTAATTCCTAAGTAAACGCAGACAGTCAAGGTTTTAAAAAGGTGCATATAAATAGGCTGTAATCAAAATAATATTAATAACACTGGCCAGTTCAGACTAAAATAGTAGATTGTTATACAAGGGGCTAAAATGATCCATAGTATACGAGGTAATTTTACTCCCGAGGGAGTAAATAGGAACCGAGTTATAATGGGTTTTTAGCGCCGTGTGTTACACTCTACTTTTCACCACGATTGCGAGAAAATAAAATAATCCAATACAATATCAAAAAGTTTATTATATTAAAAATTAAATGTACAATTCTGGATATTTAACGAGATGTTTTTTCCCGGCAACTTAATTTCACTCCTCTGTGAAGATAAATGTTGAGTTGTCTGTGGGGTAAACGTGGGAGATACACGTAGTTCCAGGTTTGAGGGGTCGCTCGTTCGAACGTTCTGAATAGAGAATCAGCTGAGTTGACTCATCCCTTGATGTCGATGGTCGTGGGCTAGTTGGGAGAATATTGATGCGTTCTGTGATACGCTGGGTGATATCAAATTTATATTGAATGTAGTTCTCTATATAGCCCTCCGCCACTTGATCGGATCTACATACACCGTGGCGTTTTAGCGTTGTTACATTTGCACCAGAATCCGCCAAGAGAGTGGCGGATGTTCTTCGGAAACAGTACACTGGTGGCGATCTCTTTTGGCATGTTGCTAAATTTATTTTTGCCCATAACCTGCCCTGTACAATTTCCGTGTCTCGGCCGTAAATCTTGGTAGGCTTTGACAATTTTTGGAAATTCTCCACTTATATCGAATTTCCTCTCCTTGTCTTTGCATTGGAAAGATTTATGGCTTGAAGATGGGTGTCAGTTTCGACATCTTCCACTGTTATGTTTGCCAGTTCTATCTCCCTGCAGGCACCGCTGATCCCAAAAATTAAAGCAACCTGTAAAACAACAAAAAATAAGTGTGTTAAACCTGAATTTGGTTGGTACCTCTACCTACCAATTTAGTTTGATGAAAATAATAGAATAACGTTTACAAATGAAATGCAACTACCTTTGTTGCAAAGTATTTTTCATTTGGTGCCTTTTTACGAAATTCTCGATATCTTTCCTCGTGAAAACTTTAAATTTCTTGGCCTTGTAGCCGGTAGATATTTTTTTGAGAAAAGCCGTCAAATTTACATATCTAAAATGACATTATGTCTTATCTGTATAGTTGTTCGTAACATTGAATATTATGTGCTCCAAAGTGTTGAACTTTGATATTTTTTGGAAAATTCATCAAAATACGCAAGAAAAACTCCTTCCCTAAGCGAATCCACTTGTTTTTCTGTCCTCCACTTCATAAACTTTTCATAAGTATTTAAATAAATGCTTTGTGACCTTGACGGTAACAGATTGTTTTCCTTTCTCTTCCATTTGCAAATTTCAAGGGGCTCCATTCTCACAAGATGATGACATTTTTACGGTTGTAAAATAAATTACGGTCACCAATTCAATTTGCAATTAGAGAAAAATTCCAAAGATTTCGAGCCAAATGTTTTTTTTTTTAATTTATTTTCTTCTATAGCCGCAACGCAATGCACGCATTCTACAGGAGAGATCGACGCTTTAAGGTCCATTTACAAAAATAAAATGTTCTTTTTTTATGAAAAAGTAATAAGTCCAGTCTTTATTCATGGTTATTTTACTTATGAATAAAGACTTTTTCGTTTTTTTTAGGCTCGTTGGTAAGAGGAAAAAATTAAAAAAATCTTTTCCCCTAGATGAAGATAAGCTATTTTTTCCTCGCTCTGGTACGCTACAACGACGGTCTTATTGTGCAAGAGGAGTGAAAATAGTAGATTATACAACAAGTGAATAAAAAGGGAATTTAGTTCGAGGTACGAAGTTGGATCCCGAGAGCAGCGAAGGATTCTAGAGTAGAATCACGAGCGTAGCGAGGGATTCTAGATTAGAATCCTGAGCGGATCGAGGGATAGGTACAAGTACCGAGATAAATTTTTTATTCACGTGTTGTGTACTCTACTTTTTACCATTGACTGTGAGAAAATAAAAAGGAGCATGGTGGACTTTTAGCATAGAATATATGCTCCAAAGTGTCGACGGCTTCTTAGTCTTGGTTAATTCATTGAAATAGTTAAGAAATATGCACTCAGAGAAGGAATTGGCGCCATTCGTGGTTTCCAGTCGCAGAACAAATTGTATGTTTTCAGGTACAACTCCCGAGATTTTGGCGGCAACAAATCATCTAAGTACTATAACTGCTGCTTTAGAACGAAATGATTCCGGAGTCAGTTTCTCATTTTCGATATCGGAAGAACTCATTTTATTATAATTACTTAAGTTAATAGATTTTCCAATAACACAAAACAACCACAATAACAGATAAAAAAGACCGTAACTAAATTGCCGGGTTTTTTTTTTAATTAGGAATAGAATAGCTCCATTCAGCCTCCCAGTACGTACTTTCAGCAGCAGCGTTTTTTTTTTTGTACGTAATTCGTGTTTGTTCCAAATTCAAAATGTCTTTATTCACTCAGTGAGTAAAAGAGTTTTATTCACTTTTATCGATGAATAAAATGCCCTTTTTCGAGTGGCAATGGTAAAAAAATATTTGAAGCTTTATCTTCATAAAAACAAAAATAATAAAAAAGGAAAATATTATGGCATCAATATTACTTTGTGTTCACATGGCTAGTAGGTAAATTAATTAACAACGCAAAAAAAGAATCTGCTTTGCGTTGTATATTTTAATATACAATCCCAGTGTTAACAAGAATTACAAAGCAAAATTATTCATTATACCATAGGTACCTACATGTACACAAGTTGAGGCTAAGTATTATCTAAGCTTACCTAGGTAAGCTTAGATTATATAACAAACAGGTTACATGAAAAGCGTTCAAAATGCCTAAATGAGAACCGCTTTTTACATAAAACCACTTTTCAGAATCTTTATACAAGTACTTGTTAAAAAAACTTTAAAATATTGGACATTTTGACCCATTTTCCTGTGCAGGAACGGAGATCAAAAGGATGTTTGTTGTCCGAGTCTCGATTCCGCGAATAAGCATTGTTACAGAAAAGGCTCACAACGTAAAATGAGTAAAGTAAAAATGAGTAAAATACTCAAACTCAAGCTCTCACTATGCAGGCAGGCAAATTCAAAAGCTAGTATGTACAAACCTACTACCTTATATTTCAAACTCAGTTAATATCAGTGAGTCGGTTTTTCCGAGAAATATTTTGGATTTGTAAAAACTTACAAAGTTATTTAAAACACTTTTCTTTTTTTACATAGATTAACCTCCCACTGCACTTAGTTGTAATTATGTATGCAGAAAAGGAGTGCAGGTACAGAATTTAATTTTCTGTAACGCAGGACTAGGTAATATTTGCAGATCACACAATTGTTCAGTTCGGGGAAACAGCCTGCGACCCTTTGTGAGTGAGTGCCACAATATAGGTACATAATAATAAAAGAATACCTATTACTTATTATATCGCACCTCCGATAAAATAGGGTTACAACTCGAAATAGTTATTTGTGCAACAAGAGAGCAAAGTAGTTTTTTGCTGCGAGTGATGCAAAAAAAACTTTGCTCTCGTGTAACACACATAACTTTTCACTTCAGCAGCGAGAACACTTTAGGAGATAAATAACTATTTCTATGTTAAGGGCCGTGAAAATTTTGGACTTTTTAGCCTTAACTGACATTCTTTTTAGAAAAGATACGAGTTTTGCGTATGTTTCAATATGCACGTTATGTTTTGTTTTTAAAGTAGCTTTCAACATTCAGTAAATACTCCACATTGTAGATGATCGCCTCGTCTGTGATAAATCTAAAAAATAAGATAGCAACACCGTCTCCGAAAAACTGCTTGCGCCCTTTGTAAGTCTCCATTCATTGAAGACATGGTATGCTTTCAGATATTTCTCGCGAGACTTCTCAGGCAGGAAACTTAATTCTGCATTAATAACTTGTTGTTTTAACTCTTCCGGTGTTAAAATACTGTTCTCGTCGCTAGTTTCACTCATATTTTACGATTATTTTAAAATTTTTAAACTTATTCAACTCTGTACGCCAGTCACAAAATTTTATTCCCGCTCATTTATTTAAATTAAGGCGTGTTCGGAAATAGCACCCAAGATATTTTATTATTCAAAATATATACGTACCTAACATTTATTGAAACTAGAAATAAATATTTACAAGTTAAATATCAGTTTTATTTGCAGTAAATACTTATTTTCGTTTAAATACAACAATAAGTTAAAAATTCAATAAATTACATTAAAAGACATAATTTTCTTTTTGCAAAATTTCTTTAGTTAGTACGAAATTCCGAACGTGTTTGTCTTTGAGGTCGAATTAAGGGTCGAATTCAAAATCCGAACTTCGAAAGGGGTGGGTTTTTGTCTCTCTCTTTCTAATGGCGGGAAAGAGATAGAGTTTGAATGTTTCGAATTGTATGATTAACCCAAGGCTGAATAATACATTCGCGGCTTTCTGAAAAAAAAAAATTAAAAAGTTACTTTGTCTCACTCAGTGAGCAAAATCGCATTTTGCTCTTTGATTTCACGCAGCAAAACCTACATGTTTGAGCTACTGAAGTGAAAAGTGATTTACAGGAATTTTCAGGTTGTTTTTCAGAAAAATTTAAAAACAGCGTAAGTATGTCATTAAGAAAAAATGTATAAGCTTTTCAAGTATGTATAATTTTGATCACATAAACGCAGCCACACAGGTCGATCGATCAGGTTAATCTACGCTTGCCACGGTTGGTCTGTGGATGGATGACCTCTTTACATACCGTGACCTCTTCGTGCCTCGGAAAGCACGTTAACCCGTTGTGGTCCCTGCTGTCATTCGCGGATCTTTGACAGTCGTTAGGGGTAGTCAGAAGGCCGAACGTCTGACAACCAGTCTTATACCAAGGGGTATCGTATTACCCAGTAACTGGGTTGTGGAGGTCAGGGGTATTCAGAAGGCCGAAAGTCTGTCAACCAGTCTTATACCAAGGGGTATCGTATTACCCAGTAACTGGGTTGTTGAGGTCAGATAGGCAGTCGCTCCATGTAAAATACTGGTATCCAGCTGCATCTAGTTAGACTGGAAGCCGACCCCAACATTATAATAGTTAGGAAAAGGCTAGGCAGATGATGATAATTTTGATCACATAATAATAGATAATACATACAGTGCGTGCCACGTAAGAAATGTACATTTCAACCGCGCGGCCAACTCATAATATTTGACGAAACTTTGCCAGGAATTAGTGCTAATTTGTTACTTTACACACCCCTTTTCGTGAATTTGTTACAAAAAAAACTAAGACGCTATGACAAAGAATAGTTGGCCGCTAGAACCGCCACTTGCCGTAATCATCACCCGTGATTACACAGAAACTATATAATACAGATAGACGAATGATGCATCAAAAGAAAGGTCTTAATTTGTTCAATTTGTTACAAAATTTAAAAACGTCATAACGTAAATAAACAAAAAGTTACGCAATATTTAGTTCTCAGGTTATGAGTAGGTAGGTATCTCACCATAAATATCAAATTAATAGAGGCTAATGTGTATGGACAATTAGTTACTAATTTGTTACAGCTAAAAACAGAAAAAAAAATACTAGAAAGTAGGTTCAATAATTTGTTAGAGTCGATTTTAGTTGGCCGCTCGGACGGCAATATGCCTAAAATACAATGGCGTTTATCTCGTTATAAAAAGTAGGTTTAAGCTAAGTTTTAGTACTAATCGCCAGGTAACGTAACATAGTTTGGATAAATATGGCGAACATAACTGCAGCAATCATATTTTAGAAGATATTTACAAAAAAACAGTAGTATGTAACCGTATGAAAGTAGGTTGACCATGAATTTTCACGATGAAGTGAGACTGAATAGTGATTATTGGAATGTTCGATATTCATATCTTATTTTTTTAGGGCGAGTGCTTTAAATGTTAAGGCATCCTGTAGCATGTAGCATACTTTATAAAAGTAAAAGTCACAAATCGATTAAAATTTATTTATTCAAAATCAACACAAAGACAAAAAAATCAAGTAATAAAAATCAACAAGGTAAATATCAAATCTTTATAAAATAACATAATATTTATAAATTAACTGACACGAATATATGACACAGAATGCAGACATATTTTCTTACAGGTACTTATTTCAATTTTAAAAGAATTGTCGTCGTAACAATATTTATATGTATTGTTATTTAAAAAATGACATTTATAGTGGAAATGAAAATAATGAAAGGAGTATTTTTACGATACAATAATATTATACAGGTAAATTAAAAGCTAATTCAAGTAATTAAGCTAAGAATATTTTTAAGACTTCTTCGAGACGACCACATGTGAAGTGAAGTGAAATCACATTAAAATGTGGCAGAGACGAATTTCATGTCTTTTTATAGATACTTAGGTAATATTTCCGAAGATATTATAATACGTACTACAGTTTATTACTTTATTCAAGTCATCATAAAATTGTAAAAATTAAACTTACCGCAGTTGATTTGGATTCCTCTGCAATACACTTTTTGGTGGTGAGTTCTACATTAACAAATCCAACATATAAGTGTGCACAACTCATAGCTAAGCACTTTTAGATACTTCTGGATTTAGTAATAATTGTCTCAATAACTTAGTAATATGAAAATCACGGGAATTAAATACGTACGAGCACACACCACAAAATACTGCACAGTAATGACAATATTCACAACAAAAAATAATCGCTTTGCAAACCCTTTGCAACAAATATTTTTAACAATAGTTTGGAAACAAAAGAGATCCTTTTTCTGGAATCATTCCCATCATAAAACACCTGCGCAAAGTCAAAGAAACGATAATTTTATCAGTACCTACCTAAATACTTTAAAGAATTAAGAACAATAGACATCAATATGGCCGCAAAACGAACCGCATATTCGTTCGAACAGACTACAAAATTAAAAACATGCTTTCGTAGGTACTAATGTAATCATGGTCACCCTACTCTCATACGGTTTCATACTACTATTTATTGTAAATATATTCTAAAATATGGATGCTGCAGTTATGTTCGCCATATTTATCCAAACTATGTTACGTTACCTGGCGATTAGTACTAAAACTTAGCTTAAACCTACTTTTTATAACGAGATAAACGCCATTGTATTTTAGGCATATTGCCGTCCGAGCGGCCAACTAAAATCGACTCTAACAAATTATTGAACCTACTTTCTAGTATTTTTTCTGTTTTTAGCTGTAACAAATTAGTAACTAATTGTCCATACACATTAGCCTCTATTAATTTGATATTATGGTGAGATACCTACCTACTCATAACCTGAGAACTAAATATTGCGTAACTTTTTGTTTATTTACGTTATGACGTTTTTAAATTTTGTAACAAATTGAACAAATTAAGACCTTTCTTTTGATGCATCATTCGTCTATCTGTATTATATAGTTTCTGTGTAATCACGGGCGATGATTACGGCAAGTGGCGGTTCTAGCGGCCAACTATTCTTTGTCATAGCGTCTTAGTTTTTTTTGTAACAAATTCACGAAAAGGGGTGTGTAAAGTAACAAATTAGCACTAATTCCTGGCAAAGTTTCGTCAAATATTATGAGTTGGCCGCGCGGTTGAAATGTACATCGTAAGAAGAGACTTGACACACCACGTGGTCTGACATGCGCAGAACACGATTTTAGGTATCTTTAGCGGTATGAGGTCTGAGTGCGGGACGGGACCGGACGTCATAAGGGCGGCGGAAAGAGGCGGGGGAGGCGGGGTCAAGTCTCTTCTTACGTGGCACGCACTGTACCTAGTGTAAGAATAAAGACTGATTAACAAATGCGTGATATTATTTTCGCTTTTCTAAAATCCAGGTTTTTCGAGTTGTAACTTGTATCGGGTGGTGCGATATAGTGTGTAGCTTTACAGATAAATGACATTCGTATTTAAACCAGCGATGAATTACCTATAATTGTTAACTGTATTTAATGAAAGCCTGCCTTGATTAATTCCAGGAAAAGCGCATCGGATTTAAATACATATTACATGTGTATGTATTTAAATCCGATGCGCTTTTCGCTTTTCGTTGCTCAAATGGGAAGAGATTAATCAGTACTATTATTGTGTTGATTATGAATGATATATTTAATTTTATTTAACTGGCAAAATGTGTGTAGATACTATTGGTATACCTTTGCCCAAACCTCCGGGAAAAAACAGGCATGATGTTAGGTATTTAGAAGTAGGTGAGTAACTTTCTTTCTTAAACCAAAAACCTTTGTGCAATACTTTTGTATAGGGGCATTCGCCAAATAACAACAACCATGGCAATTTATTTTTCCTAGTCGGAAGGTACTCCCATCGACGACAACAAATAAATTTTAAGAACCTAGACAACACATGGGCAAAGTACATTTTCAAAGAGAACTGAAACATAAACTAAATTAAGGTACTATACATAATTATCTAAGTAATAGGGTTTATCATAAAAGATGCATAGCACCCTCTAAGTTAACATGCACATTTAAGTTGAAGTTAACAGAGCCCTAATTACTAGACGCAAGCTTTAATTTTGCACACAAAATAACAGGAGACTACTACCCATGCCGTTACAGCTCATCATGGCCTCGAATCTTGTCAGTCTTTTTAATTAAAACCTCAAAAACGTGCACTTACTCGTATGTAGTTTCAGCTTCAGTTTTATAGAACAACCAATTTCCTAAATCGCTTCCACTTGATAACGATCCGATGCACAACACAGCTTGTTATTCTTTCATTTTGCATAGCGATGCATTGAACAATCAAATATGGATAAAACTCTTCCGCGAATTTTATGGTTTGCAAAAACGAAATAGATAGGTATTTTTTTCCCAGAATTTTTCAAACGAATTAATTTCAATTTTGTTATAATTGAACTCATGATACAAATTCTTTTATGCTTTTGTAGCGTACTTATTCGGTATGCCTACTGTTCTGAATAATATTGTTTCCTGGAATTAATTAGGGCAAACAAAGTAAGTAGGTAAGTAAAGTGGTTTAATTTACAATATGTGAGAACCACGGAACATACATATTATCCAAGTTTCATGAACCATCTATAGTGCCTCATTGAGTATAAGTTCGTTTCCCGAGGCAGTCTAATCTAGATATGAACTTACAAATTTCAAAGCCAAAGTTAAAACATTTATTTCAATTAAGTACATAATTTACAACTCCCCAGTTTCAAATAGTCGAGAGGTCTGTCTTGCTGTCGAGTTAAAAAGTAAGATATTTGCGTAGATTCTTGTGAAAATAAGAGAGCAAGAAGTTCAAAATGTATATGTACATATACATTTAATAATATCAAAGGTGACTAATTAATGTAGAGACGCCAGCACATCAGCTACCCGAAACTGTCAAAAAAAGCGATAAAGTTGAAAATCTATTAATGTTTGACAGATTGTAGTAGCTTGATGTGCTGGCGTCTGTACATAACTCTGTCATTATAGTTAGGTATTTGGTACCTGCTTATGGACATTGATACTCGTATTCCCTGCCTTCACCGGCCTTTGTCTAGCTATGAAATGCGATAGGCCTGAGTACTAAGTAATATCTAGGTAGGCCATGATAATGAAATATAGTATGTATGTTAGGTAGGTCCTAACATACCTACTATATTTCATTATCATGGCAATTACTTATCCCTGTACTACGGAAGCATTGATGATTTCTGCAAAATCACTCATATGAAACGTTTGGCACAATGGTGAACCATGAGGTTGTGTATGCGTTAATCCATACTTATATTATAAATGCGAAAGTGTGTCTGTCTGTCTGTTTGTTACCTCTTCACGCTTAAACCGCTGATCCGATTTAGATGAAATTTGGCACAGAGATAGTTTGAGTCCCGATATTCCCACGGGATCGACACTTATGCGGGTGAAACCGCGGGGCGCTGCTAATTATAAGTTGTTAAGCTATAAGGCTATAAGCTATAAGCTGTTAAGCTATAAGTTTGATAGCTGTGACGCTTAGATTAAACAGATAACTTAAACATAATTATTACATTTAGATATGTTTTAGACCCACTGAAACAAAATATCTAGGTACATCTTTGTTGGTCTGTACCTACTCAGGTATTTAAGTAGGTTGTTCCTTAATTAAACGAAACGAGAAAGGGCTACATTAAAATAACAAGACGAGCGCCGAGCAGATAGATAAATTTTATAATATAAGCGTATTGACGACGCAAAGTTCTCGGCGCGTGAGTCAAAACCACGTAAATAAACGGACATGACACCATCACTGCCCAATGTTAAGAAAGTCCTTGTAAGAATAAAGTACTATTTAAAGTCTTGGTTGCCAAGCATACCTTTTATTTAATATTTTAATAGACAAAGGCTCTCTCTGCCGCATTTATCGCCCTTTGTTGACGTCCAAATCTCCTATTCTTGTAACCAGTCTTATCAATTGTTGTCTTCGTCACCGTACCGAGCGTATTTTGTGAAAAACGTTTTGATTTCAGAGAGCGACTTTTGATTGTTTGTTGTATTCTATAAACAAAAGTTACAGAGCTTTTGTTTGGTGCTTAGGATGCTTAGAAATTCACAAATTCAATTAAAGTAAAGTAGAACATCGAAGAATAATCAAGGATGCAATTGAAGCGCGATATTGAAAAGTTAGCCATTCAAGTTAGGAAATAAGAGCGCGCGAAGTTTCTTTGTAAATTGAATCAAAAAACTTTCGAAGAAATAAAACTGAGTTCAACAGGTTGGGTTAGTTACCCGATAAAGTAGAAACTTTTCGTCTTGTTCATTAACAATACAACGCAATTGTTACATGAAACTTTTTAACAAGTTTACCAAGTTTAGGTACTGTCCGCAACTTCTAAGTGCATGTTGCAAACTTGCAAGTATGCATAGCCGCTTGCAGCTTCGTAATTAAAGGGATGTCATCTAAGTATAGTTGATTAAAGTGTTAAACTTACCCTTAATGACAGCTTAAGGTTTGTTGTTTATACGTTGGTAGGCAGGTCGGTGGACACGCGTGGCGGGTGTCGTGTGCGGGGCGCGGGGCGGGCGGGGCGTGCGTTGTGGCGCGGCGTCGCGACGGCACTACCGCGCGCCGCCGCCGCCCGCCCGAGCGTCCGCCCGCCCTAGCGTCCGCCCGCCCCACGCGCCGACGAATTCCTTGCTGTGATTAATCGTCGAGCCACCTGCGGAGCCTTTTGTATATCGTTAATGTATTCGGCTTGGTCTCTATAAACAATTTTGAATAACAATGGGGTATATAGGACATTTTCCATCAAATTCACATTAACTTTCTATAGGTATTTTCATATGTACGGTAGCACATTTATTATAAGGAAAACTCGTCAAGAAATAATAAGGAATTTGTCAAAATACCACTACAATTTGGCTTCAATAATGCCCAAAAAAAATACCTACCAATTAAGTTTAATTATGCAATGTGTACAAAACTAATAGTAGGTAGGTAAGTAGTCATATTCTCACAAAGATTGCTTAACATGAATCCTGAACACACTCGGATAAAGTTTACTTCATACAAAACAAATAAAACAAAGTCGTTTCTCTTTAGTTGGTTGAGTAATGACTGTAAGAATGAGGGGTGGGGGGTGGTGAACGGAGGTTTTACTCGTAAACGTAACAACTATTAATCTGTGTGGTGGAGGAGCGGAGCCGATGAATGAGCTCAGGATGGGACAATGACAGCTTCCTAAAGCAAGCTGGTCTGGACGCGACGGATGCGGACGGCCTGCCCGCGACCTAATTTATTTCATTAAAGAGATACTATGACGAATGATGCTACGCAGATAAATTATTATTAATGTTGTTTCCTGGCCTGTTAGTAGATCACGTAGATTGAAATTCATAACAGGGTAATATAAAAAATAAAAAAAAACATTTTAACATGCTGGAATGTACATAGATAATAAATGGTTTTCACAGCTTAATAATTAGTTCTAAAAAAAAAACACCATGACAGCTGCAGATCGAAAACGTATAATTTACCGAAAACGACAAAAATATCCCGAAAAAAAATTCATCGGAAGTTAGAACCTCCTCCTTTTTTAAAGCTGGTTAAATATTATATTCTGCAGGAATATCTTAGTAACAGCCCCAGAGTCTGGAACCGTACCTATCCGGTTAAGGGCAATAGCATATTTTGTAGGTACAAATACACTCCTGCCTACCCCCGGGGTACTAATAATACTAATCGCGATTGCACATCACATATTTTTTGTAGGTCCTACAAATGGGTCAGATATTTTTTTTGTATTACCGATGTTTTGTAGGATGTGGGCATTTTGATCTCTCCCATTTCATTTAGGTCTTAGTAAAAATCGGCCACCGATTGTATGCCGTCTGCGGACGCTCTTATGTGCTCTTAGTCTTCCTATTTCAATAAACAAAGCCCCGAATTTGGTCGAATACAAACAGCCTAATTCTCGCATAACCTCGCTGTGGCAAAGTGCACCATATCATATGAAATCATGCACGGCAAACAATCCCGCTTATGAGCTGCCGAACTGATAACGGCACATTTACGAGCGCGAGGAAATTGAATTTTTGGAAGTGTCAATGTTATGCAAACATTTATGATAAATCGGAGGTAGGTAGTAGAGCTACAAGTACTCCAGCTTAGGAAATGATACAGATTATTGAAAAATATAAAATCGAATCGATAACCTTAGAGCCTTAACCTTTAAAGAAGCTACTCCCCTAGGTGGCTTCGATTCCCAGATCGATTAAAGAATTTAATCAATTACTATTAATCTGTACCTATTTTATAGAGAGAAAGAACATACAATGTCGACCACATGCTTGCTCTAGTGCTCAGTGTGGTGTATTGGCGACATTTCAGGATTTTTAGATCGTTTATTTCAGGTATCGTTACTTAATTCAATAACATACTTAGGTTTAGGTAGTATTTTAAAAATGTAGGTATGTATGCAGGATCCTTCTTATTGGCATTAATTTTTTTTTAAATCTTAGGTACATCAGTAGGTAGTAGGTAGGTACTAGTCATTCCAAGTCAACGAACTGTAGCCTGGAAACCTCGAGGTGCTCACGGCTTTCTTTTATGATTACCTATGTATGCCACCACAATTTCTGTTTTTAAATAGATATCATATCCAGTGCCAATATGGCCAGAGATCGCACAACACAGGGAGGTTCGGAAGAAAAAAAGGGAGGCCTTTGCACAGCAGTGGGACACAAAATAGGCTAACAACAAAAAAAAATATGGATACCTACCTAAGTAGACCTACACGAAAAACTTTCTAGAGCTCAGCTTTGCCTTAATATCCATAGCGGAGCTTTATTACCTAGATTAAACGGATGATACCCGTTATACCGTACTATACGTGTACAACAAAACCATTAGCCTATAGGTAGCAATTACAGCTGGAATTAAGCTTCTCCAATCACAATATAAAGGGTGGACGGGACACCGACGACGCGCAAACTGTAACTGTGAATTCAGCACTGTCTTGATTCTTTTGTAGATCCCCCGTGGAAATTTTTATAGGTTATCAAAAAAAAATTTTTGCTGTTTCATTGAAATGTGCAATATACCTAAGCAATCAAAATGTATGGAACAGCAATGTTTTTAAATAACCGACATAAAATTTCAACGCTCGGGGATTCAGAATCATGTACTGAACCCATGGTAAGGTTGCGTCGATGCCCTGCCACCCTGTATTCAACTCGATTCTCGTTTTCTCTCATCCAGCTGGTCGTCACTTCCTCTAGCCTGAAGGCGTCCTAGCCTAAGTTCTACGGCTTACTTCAGCTTGCTTATTTTGTGCTTAACTTCTTTCGTTTTAGTCATGCTATCGATGTGAAGAACATTACTGCTTGTTCATAACAAAACTGTGATATACTTATGCGGGCTTTACACAGGTGATTTTCGAATATCGACTGTCTAAATAGCAATTCGGCTAGGCCGCAAGTGACTAAAATCGCAAGTTCCAAAGCAGAGTAGGTACTTAGTTTTCGACTTTTGTCGTGCGGCGACAGGTCGCATGCAGCGGGTGACTAAAATCAATCACAGGCGATCGCCCGCCGCATGAAAGTTGACATTTTGATGCAAAATAAACTATACACCTGCGATATTTATCGACCTGTGTAAATAGGGTGGCGATTCGGCTTGTGAGGCGACTTGATTAGAGTGTAAATCCCCCATTAATAAGGTGTAATACTGCCGTGCTAAGCGCAAAAGCGGTATCTCAAGAAAAGCTAGTTTCGAGAAAATTGAAGTTTTGTTTTTTATTCTCTTAGTGATTTGAGGTAAAGCTGAGATAGGGAACACTTTTCTAGGGACTTTTTTATTAAGATACCGTTATTTGGCTAAGCTCATTGGATGCATATTTCTTTAAGCTATCCGATACCACTGTAGCGTTGGCACCTTTTTAGTTAGGTACTATTAATTACTCTACGGTTGATGCTCTGTGTTGACCTGTCATGTCAATTGGTTTTTTCATGTCAATGGAAAATATATTTTGCTTTACGTAATTAATAATTCGCATCAACATCCCTTGTGCAGACCTTCACCTTCCTTTATTAATTTTTATAAGTGTCTTTTATGTATGTGGACTTAATTATTATAAGTAATTATCAAACTAACATCTATCATTTTTATCACATACTTACCAACTTCACTGGTGACCCCGGAAGAACACATGAGTCAGCCGCAAGGAAGCAATGCGAAAGGACAAAGTAAGGACGCCCCGAACTACGATATATATCGCGTCGGTGTGCGGGTACCTACCTCCATTTTACCCAGAAAAACCAGCGCTATGGTTTGCGCAGCTAGAGAGCCAGTTCGTGCTCGCGAACATCACGATCGACTCCACGAAATTCCACCACGCTATTGGAAACCTGGACCCCATATACGCATCCGAGGTGGAAGATATTATCACAGCACCAGCAGCGCCCGACAAATATGAGAAGCTCAAAAGTGAGTTAGTGAAGAGATTATCTGCGTCGAGAGAAAAGAAAGTACAGCAGCTCCTAACTCACGAGGAGCTCGGCGACCGCAAGCCCTCGCAGTTTTTGCGACATCTGCGCCACCTGGCGGGCCCGAGCGTGCCAGAGGAGTTCTTACGAACTATCTGGACTAGCCGTCTGCCGAACAGCACGCAGACAATTATTGCCTCGCAAGTTAAGGCGAGTCTAGAGGAAGTGGCCGAGCTGGCAGACCGCATACAAGATGTGGTGCCAGCAACTCTGCAAGTTGCAGCAACTAGTCTGATGGTGACACCAGGAAGCAGCGTGGAACAGATGAGTGGTCAAATCGCCGAACTCACTAGACAAGTGCAAGCTCTGACCTCGCAGGTTGACAGACTGTCCCGGTCGAAACAAAGGTCCGATAGAAGTGCTAGTCGGAGAAGATCGGGCTCCAGAAGATCAAGTTCCAATTACAAGAAATGGCCAACCTGCTGGTACCATTATAAGTTTGGAGACAAGGCAACCAGGTGCATTAAACCCTGCGACCACGCGGGAAAAGCCACGGGCAGTCGATAATGGCGACCGGCGACTGTCGTAGTACTGGTCGCTTATTCGTGACAGACCACAGTACGAAGATGCAGTTCCTCGTCGATACCGGTAGTGACGTCTGTGTCTTCCCTAAGTCGGTCATGAGAGAGCGCCGCACCAAAACAAACTATGAACTATGTGCGGCTAACGGTAGTGCGATTAATACTTACGGGTACGTGAATTTAAAATTAAGTATAGGCTTACGCCGTGACTATGTCTGGCAATTTATAGTGGCGGACGTAACGAAGCCAATTATAGGTGTCGATTTTTTGTCACACTATAACTTGATAGTGGACGTTAGAATGCAGCGCCTTATCGACGCTAACACTATGCTCACGACCCCTGCTTCGCCTGCTCGTCCTTCTGATGTTGTTTCTTCGGTGAAGGTAAGAATTGGTGACACTACATATCACGACATACTCCGGGAGTATCCTGACATAACCCGGCCGTCGGGTATACACCGTGCACCTACACACAACACCTTACACTACATACGTACAACACCAGGGCCACCCATATCGTGTACACCACGGCGACTGGCTCCAGACAAATTAAAAATCGCTA
Source organism: Luperina nickerlii (assembly GCA_963855955.1). Lineage (NCBI taxonomy): Eukaryota > Metazoa > Arthropoda > Insecta > Lepidoptera > Noctuidae > Luperina > Luperina nickerlii. The sequence goes on along the minus strand of OY979666.1, from coordinate 13,824,164 downwards.
AGGAGGAGTTTGAATCTATGCTAGCAAATGGCACAGCCAGACCCTCCGACTCACCTTGGGCATCACCCTTACACCTGGCACCTAAAAAGAATAGTGGGTGGCGACCATGCGGTGATTATAGGATGCTAAACGCGCGTACGATACCCGATAGATACCCTATCCCCCACATCCATGACTTCGCTCACAACCTTTCTGGATGTCAAGTATTCTCGACAATAGATTTAGTCAAGGCTTATAACCAGATACGCGTTAACCCGGAAGACATTCCGAAGACAGCCATCTGCACACCGTTCGGATTATATGAGTTCCCATATATGACATTCGGACTACGCAACGCAGGGCAAACTTTCCAGCGTTTTGTTGACGAAATGCTACGAGGTCTGGATTTCTGCTTCGGATATTTGGACGACTTTTTGATCTACTCTAAAGACCAGGCGGAACATGAAGACCACCTACGAAAACTGTTCTCCAGATTGAGACATTATGGGATAGTGATAAACACATCGAAATGCGTATTTGGAGCTTCACAGGTAACTTTTTTAGGCTACTTAATAACCTCAAGCGGCACAAAACCATTGCCAGAAAAGGTCGAGGCAATCAACAGCTTTCCAACGCCGAAGACTGTCAGAGAATTGAGAAGGTTTTTAGGAATGGTGAATTTTTATAGGCGGTTCATCCCAGAGGCGGCTCAACATCACGCACCGCTGAACAAGCTTCTCGAAGGATCGGTGAAAGGCTCGCACCCAGTAAGCTTCACAACAGAAGAGGACGAAGCGTTTTTAGCTTGCAAAAGAGGTCTCTGCCAAGCAGCAATGCTAGCACACCCTGATTGTGGAGCTAAACTGGCTTTGGTGACAGATGCCTCCGACACCGCCATGGGAGCAGTCCTGCAGCAGTTAAAGGATGAGGAATGGCAACCCCTAGCTTTCTTTTCGCGTAAGCTAAGCTCAAGCCAGCGAAAGTACTCTCCTTATGACCGTGAACTGCTCGCAATATATGAAGCGATTAAATATTTCAGACATATGGTTGAGGCCAGAGAGTTTGTGATCTATACAGATCACAAGCCCATCTGTTACGCGTTTCATACACGTAAGGAGAATTGCTCACCAAGACAGTTCAGACATCTAGATTTTATCTCGCAATTTTCTACGGATATCAGGCACATTTCAGGCAAGGACAATGTAGTTGCCGATACCTTGTCACGCATAGAGGCGATCACTCAGCCTATTGACTTGAACGTCCTAGCTAAGTCTCAATCTTCTGATCCAGAGCTCAAACAGCTACTAGACGGGGAAACATCATTACGCCTGAAGAAGATCACGCTGCCAGGAACACTGTTTGAACTGTACTGCGATGAGAGTAGCAAGACACTAAGACCATATGTCACGAAAGAACTTCGCCGCCAAGTCTTTGACAACCTGCACTCTTTGAGCCACCCAGGAGCCAACGCCAGTGCCAAGCTTGTATCAGAGCGTTATGTGTGGCCCGAAATGAAGAAGGACTGTAGAGAATGGACAAGAAGTTGTTTGCCATGCCAGCGTGCGAAAATCACCCGCCATGTCTCAGTACCCTTGGGCAACTTCAAACTACCACGATCGCGGTTTATGCACATACATATAGACATGATTGGGCCACTACCAATATCTCACGGATTCCGGTATTGCCTCACCGCTGTAGATCGCTTCACGCGATGGCCTGAGGCAATACCAATCAAGGATATCACAGCTGAAACAGTGGCCAATGCTCTTCTATATGGATGGATTGCACGTTTCGGCTGCCCTACAAAAATAGTGACGGATCGTGGCAGACAATTTGAGTCGGCCCTCTTCAAACACCTATCGGACATAGCTGGATTCGAGCATCGGAAGACAACCGCTTATCACCCTGCCTGTAATGGTATGGTTGAACGGTTCCACAGACAGCTAAAAACAGCTATTACCTGCTACGGGAATCAAAACTGGGTAGAATCACTACCACTAGTTCTTTTAGGTATCCGAAGCGCGTATAAAGAAGATGTACAGGCAACACCAGCTGAACTGGTATACGGTGAAACATTGCGTCTGCCAGGAGATTTCTTTGAGTCAGAAACGGTTAGCAACACACACCACGATATGACCGACTACGTATCAAGATTACGCATGTTTGCCAGAAACATTCAACCGTCTCCAGCATCGCGACATTCCAATAGTCGGGCCATATTCGTCTTTAAGGACCTTGCCACCGCAACGCACGTCTTTTTAAGAGACAACGCGACATCCGGTTCGTTTCAACCAGCATACACAGGACCGCATAAAGTGTTAGAGAGAGGTGACAAAGTATTCAAACTCCTCCTTAAAGGTAAGACAGTCTCAGTATCGGTAAACCGAGTGAAACCGGCCTACATACTTCAAGACTCACACAACAACACTGCACAACATAACGAACACAGAAAAGAACAGACCCCACAAGATACACCAGTCATCAATTCAACGCCGACGACCGAAGACGACAATATCAAACGGACACGGTCAGGCCGTAGAGTGCGTTTTCCTGACTACTATCGCCCTTGACGGTCTCAAGAGGGGGGTGGTGTAGCGTTGGCACCTTTTTAGTTAGGTACTATTAATTACTCTACGGTTGATGCTCTGTGTTGACCTGTCATGTCAATTGGTTTTTTCATGTCAATGGAAAATATATTTTGCTTTACGTAATTAATAATTCGCATCAACATCCCTTGTGCAGACCTTCACCTTCCTTTATTAATTTTTATAAGTGTCTTTTATGTATGTGGACTTAATTATTATAAGTAATTATCAAACTAACATCTATCATTTTTATCACATACTTACCCACTTCACCACAAAAATCAACTTTACAAATTTTTTTGAGATACCGCTTTTGTGCTTAGCACGGCAGAATAGACAATAGTATATTTTATGTCTTGGTACTCAAATTTCTAGATTCCTACCCACAAATATAACTACCTGTTACATAGAATAAAGCACTGCGGTTGTGACATCAAGCCAAGCACAACTTTCTATGGATACCACTTCACCTATTTTATTTATTTTTATTGATTACTCATGTGTAATTCATTTCATTTTCACATCAAAGTAGCGACAGAATACAAGCACCTGGCTATATTATCGCAGGTATACCTATGCTTAACTTGTGTTGGGTTCGTACAGTATTCCTGGTATGATTATGATCATTCAATTTCAGGTTGAGAAATTTCGATGTAAGTAAATACTTAAACGAAAAGTAACGCCGAAATATCTGACTGCCTTTAAATGGGTTCCGGTTATGGTAGGCTAATGAGCAATGAGAGTTCTATTTAGGACTTAGCTACTTGTGGTAAGCAGGATCAACAATCAACCTTGAAACAAATGCCGGCTATTGACCAATGATTGTTTGGTCCCTTTGTAGTTTCTGCTATTGAAGCTAGCTATGGTACAGTCAAAATATTAACACATCAGTCTTGTTAATCTGTTATTGAGAAAAATATTTGTTCAAAATTGCATTGTACAGACGCCAGCACATCAACCTACCACAATCTGTCAGATTTTCCCAATCAACTTTGAACCTTATTCTTTAGCCATTAAGTTGAAAATCTATTAAAGAAATCTGACAGATTGTGGTAGGTTGATGTGCTGGCGTCCGTACTTCTGCTGCAATTTTGAACAAATATTTTGCTCAATAACTGAGATTGAAAAAAGTGAAGTGTTAATGGACTATTGTTGCTGACCGTACACGCCAAACAGTTTATTTGACCGCAGTAGGCAAATTTTGAAGGCCTATTGAACGTACTACGGTGTTTCAGCCTCCTATTATTAGAGAAATAAAGGGACTAGGAACTTAAATGAAAAATAAATATTTGTGTTAATATTTATTAGCTACTATTATATATAGAAGCCACAATTGCTTATAATCTTTTTTTAATATAAAAACCTTAATATTTACAAACGGATGAGAAGAAAATAACTTAAGACAAAAACATATTTCTTGCGATTATTGCAAAAACTGTCAGATGTATTCCATACGGGTTCAATCACGGCTCACAAATACTTAAATAGACATTTTCCTGCTACCATAAATATCCCATTACTTACAGACACAATGTCCTACCAAATGTCAGTATTAGCGTCAGTATTGGCTTTATATTGAAAAAGATTATGGAGGCAGCGCTATGGAAAGGCGATACAGCATTTTTATCACTCTCTTGGACTTTTATGTCATTCTAAAGACAATTGTACGTGTAAATCTTTGTAAAACTCCAATTGTGCGTTTTCCATGACTAACAACAATATATAAAATAAAACATAAATGTATTTGTAAAAAAGGATGTCAAAACTAATCTTATTTAAAAAACTTACCCACTAAATTACATTAATTTGCGTTTCTACATATCAACTTTAATATTTGAAATAAATAATATTTTTCTTTTACACACTATATATTAGTAATGGCACTAGTTATTATTCATGTTATAACAAGGCACAAGGGCGAATGAGGGAAGCTGTAGCAACGTCGTACAGATAATATATAAGACGTCGTATCGGAGATGACTGAGATTACCTCAACGAATCTGTACGTAATATTTAACTTACGTACTTTATATTTTATAAGGTTATGATTATTAGTACACTGCGGATCTTTGAGAGTGTTCGGCGTTTCATCGTAATAAATTGATGTTCTCAGAACTTGACTGAAAAAATATATCCGAAATACGTGATCACTCATAACATCAATTAATTTCAGACTTTCCGCCTACATAATTTATTCAACTTTTACGTCAATTTATTTACAGTCAAAAGGCAGACTACAATACATCTCACTTTCTGCCTTACAATATGATTTCTATTTATGGCAGTGAGTAAAATAGTCATTTGATCAGACAAAACAACTTTGTTTATACTCGCACAGTTATACGTTTTAATGAGTCAACATTCGACGAATATGATATGAATATATTAATATTTAAGTAAATTGCTTTTAATATTAATAGTATTATATTTACGTTATAATAATATCAAGTTACCAATTTGACTCAACGATAGACTGACTTCATGCTCATAGATTATTCAAAAGTCTTACAGCAAATGAGATTTAACAATTCAGACGCTAAAGTCAAGTCCCTTCCTTTTAAATATTATATTAAATGTTATTCCCGATTTAGTCAGTTATGTAAATTAGGATTACTACCGTCAATAATAATAATTATAAAACATTATAAAGCTCTAATCTACAACATATCGAACGCGGTATGGTCTTAATATAATGAAAAGAGTGTTTGTTTTAGCACCCCGCATCACGTTCGATTTTACGAAGCTACACACAAACACATAAGTACATACGACATACATTCACACATAAGTACAAAAAGCGTACAATATACATCCTGAGATTAAACAGACGTGATAAATATATAAAATTAATTTTAAAATAAATGTAAGGCATAAATACAGACTGTTTGCATTTGTTCTATATAAATATTTATACGACAATGGAGATAAACATGATCAATAAATACATTACCCTCCTATGTGTCGCGCAGTCGGGTAAAAAGAAACGTAATCAAGTAGGCAGGTAATATTTTAGCATTTCGCGCTTTCTTTTATAAAATTCTATTGAAAGGCACATTTTTAAGGCAACTCTCTAAATAGTTCTCAATATATTATGACTCTAAAAACTTATATTTGAATAAAAATTCTATAAACCACGAAATATCATTGAACACTGACAACTTGATAATTATGTAAATGCGGCATAAATTATTGTATATTTTGAGACGACTACTTTACGTTTCTGACTATTTATACACAATATTATTATTTTCCAGCATATGTAGGGTTTTTGAAGGTCGACGTCGCTTGCTTGTAAATGGGGTTCTCGCCCTAGGAAACAAAAAGGACACAGTGAAAACAAATACATTCATAAATATTCTGAGATATATGACATACACCAACCCGCAATCAATTGACTCGCGTAGTGCATTTACGGCCTTCACAGGGTGGAGGCCTCAGTCCAAGCAGAAGAAACATAGGCTGGATATATATTGTTGCAGGGTCGAACATAGCAAACGATATATGATATAACGTTGAAGTACTGATTTCTTCGTGAGAGGTCTGGTGCGTAGTACTCGAAACCAGCGCGCATGTATCACCAGCTTTATATCTACTCACCAGTGATCACCTGATGTATGAATGTGGACCAAGCAAAAGGGGTCCCACGTAAGGATCACAGCGCGTAGCCTTCTGTATATTCCCAATGGGAAAAGGATGTGAGGCCTAATGGCCCGCTATAAAAAAATTCTATGATATTTATTCTCAAATTTCATGTGCAGAATTTTCTTACCGTATCCCACTTGGCCATCATGCGTTCCTTCTCGAAGCGCGCGAACTCCCTGCGGTCGTGGATGGTGGTCGCCATCTTCCACAGCATCAGTAACGCTAGACCCACAAGCACGATCGCCGCGATCACACCGAGCACAATACCCAGAATAGGCACCTATGAGTCATGAAATAACAGCAGGTGAATGTGGGTGTAACGTTTGCGACGTTTTTATGTTTTTTGTATAACAACAGGATAGGTGGTGGAGCCGCGATTTACGAGTACAGGTCATGGGTTTGAACCCAGGCAGGCATGGATATTGTGCAAATGATTTCATCACCAATGCTCTTAAAACGGTGAAGGCAAACATCATTAGGAACCAGCTATTTTGGAGCCACAAATTCGAAGATATGTCCACAAACCCGCACTGGTCCCGAGTGTCCCTCCATTTTTTTTTTGTCTTTGCTCTAGTGATATTAATAGCGGGAAAGGATTTGTGTATAGCATCCTAATAGTGTGAGAAAGTCTGAACTTTGCAATGGGTCAATCAATCAATATCAATCCCGAGAGGATTCACATTGATCAATTCTGTAACCTACCACCAAAGTCCACATGTGGAAGTAAAACATTTATTGAGTATGATCCCAACCATTGCGTAAGTTAAGAGATTAGATACGCTTTCATTATGATTCTTTCTTTCTTTCTTTTTTTAAAAAAACGTTGCCCCACACTAGGAATTACTCCTGTATCGTGGGTGCGTTTACAAACATTTAAATACAAATACACAAACAGCCAGACCCGGAACAACTACCTGTAGGCAATACAAATATTTTTTCCGTGCGGGAATCGAACCCGCGACACGCAGCACAGCAGTCGATCGCTCAGCCACTGCGGCAACCGAAAAAACAATAAATATTCTTATGAAAAGTAGATTTTAGTTGTAAATGCAGTATAAATAAAATTTACATTGTATTACGAATTCTCCCTTAGTCTGTTGTTCATTCTAGAAGTTGTTGGAAGGGTTTTGTACAGTCGTGAATGTTAACATGCTGATATGAAAATGATGTGTACCTATATTATTGTTCTTCAAGTTCAGTCATATTTATGTATTTGTAAATTTAATGTATAAAAAATTATGACTAATAATGATTAATATCCTGTGACAAAAGAAACAATCACGCTTGAGAGTGAATTAGTGTCAAACGTATCATTACTTCAATTAAATATTATATACTGCTAAATATAGTGATATTCGTCCATACCTTCTTAGGGCATTCTCGTTCCTTTTGTGCCCTAATAACAAGTTGCTGGTTCTCATTGTAAGAGTAGACGTACACATACAAACAGTCTTCGTCGTCGTAGAATGAGCACAGATGCTCGTTTCGAGATTCGTTGGCTGAAATAAAAAAACAAATATTAAGGTAAAGTTAGGCATCGGTCACGCGCAGGTAATGCGCATGATACGATTATGATTCATTGCGGATGACACACTAAACGTGTCAATGCAGATGTTGACACGAGAAACGTGTCATACCTTTATTTCTAAAAATGGTATGTAGCTGTAGAGCATATCAAAGGGCAGAGGGAAGAACTTGCAATCAGTTCCTTATTTCCGTCAATGAAAACCATGAAGAAGTCCAAAGGATGGGCAATGGGCATTGTACTTTTTGTGGTGTGCAGTTCCGAATATTTATCTTTTTGTATAATTTATTGAACTTACGTAGAGGTCGTAAGTTTAATTAGATAAGCTAGCTAGATTGATTGGTTATCCGATGTCATTTAAAGCGTTTTTACTGTGCTTTTTAAAAAAAAATCCCTAACGAGTAGGTAGTGGCTGTCATAATTTAAATCCTCTAAAATCAGACGATGTCATTTAAAGCGTTTTTACTGTGCTATTTAAAAAAAAATCCCTAACGAGTAGGTAGTGGCTGTCATAATTTAAATCCTCTAAAATCAGACGATGTCATTTAAAGCGTTTTTACTGTGCTATTTTAAAAAAAATCCCTAACGAGTAGGTAGTGGCTGTCATATTTAAATCCTCTAAAATCAGATGAATATTATAAAGGCGAAAATTTGTGAGTTTGTGTGTGTTTATATGTTTGTTACTTCTTCACGCTCAAACGGTTGGACCAATTTTGATAAAATTTGGTATGGAGGTAGCTGACACCCTGGATTTAACATATAGGCTACTTTTTATTTCGATATTCCCACGGGATCTAAACTTATAAGGGTGAAACCGCGGGGCGCGGATGGATGGATGGATGGATGGATGGATGGATGGATGGATGGATGGATGGTGGATGGATGGATCTATAAAGTAGTATCGCCTCACCTTCAATTTTGCCTTCTTCTACGATAGGGAACAGCGCACAATCGCCACAGTTGTTAGTATCGGGATTGTACTTTTCACCTCGTTTGTGTACCTCGCACAGTACACAGTCTTTGAACTCACCGCAACGGCCGGGACAAGTCTAGAACACATTGATAAAGGTTTAGCTCTCTTGTTAGGAGTTAATTAAATAAGTATTTTTGTCCCTATATGGGTACTTACAGGACACTTTTCACAGTATTTGCCAGAGTAATGACGGTCATCATCAACATTACACACACATTGACCGCACACACAATTTCCGTTTCCACTGCATATTTCGTTGTTTTCTGTAACAAACGTAATGATTAGCGGTTATATTATGATTAGCGGTATAGTTATCGGTAATTACCTACCACATTGATTAAGACAATTAAATGCAATTACTGTACTGTAAACGACAAGCCAAGCATGTTTTTGTCGCAAAAAAAACAAAGCTAACGGTTTAAACGCCGTATAATTTTCATGATTGCTTAAAATGCATTTTTTGTTTTACCCTTCGAACAGTAATGACTACTTCAAACGCCACTAGCAAATCCTGCGTTTATTATATGAAAGAAAAATGAATCTAGGTCTGTATAAGTTCATGGTCTCAAAGGGTATGGTGGAAAGCCTTCTACATGCTTAGTTTATGTAAAGCCAGGGAAAATAATTGTAAAGCAAGTTAAATTTAAATTGTCCGTATAGACAAATCACAACTGTGATTCTGTGACAGTGTATGAAATAGCTATCACACGACAAATTGACGTAAGGTATGACAAAATAATTTCCCTGACTGGATATCAATATTCTTCTTACCAGGCGATCGGCAAGGCGTCTGATCCATCAAACACTGGCAGGCTGGCCCAGTGTACTCGGGAGTACAGAGACAGTTGCCACACACACATTCACCATGCTCAGGGCCGGAGCATAGCAGACCCTTGTTCATGTCACATGTGAAGTTATCGCACTCGCAGAACGGGCCGGAGATCACCTGGTGGAAAGAAGTAAAGTTCAAAGTTGGTTTCTGCCGACACGCAAAGCAAGTGATAGATAACATAATATTGCGCTCCGTTATCATTTATTCCTTCTTTTAATTATGGTTAAAACAAAAAAAAAAACTCTTTATGGTCAAAAGAGTTCATTTGCTTTAAGCACGAATAAGTTTACGTGAAGGTTAAAAAAAATTATAACGGAGTGCGATATGTTATTTATTACTTTTGCTTTGCGTCTCAATGGCTCCTACTTTACCAACTCAGGAGACATAATATGTAACTGGCAAGTAGCTAATTTGATGATTTAATTTGTAAACTCGCTTATGGTATAACCCCCCAGGTACAGGTCATGCCTCACAATGGACAAGACAGGAATCCGACATTATAAACACATCCATATAATGCTATAAACTATGAAACAAGTCACAAATACTGAATATTTCGCACCTTTTGAGAGTCATCCATCTTGTTACACTCGCAGACACCACAGATGCATGTCCCTCTGTTAGAGCACAGAAGTCCGGAGCTGGCATTAGCAGGCCTGCAGCCACGCTCTTGTTCGGCTGATACGCCGCCGTGGGCCGAACATTCGCAATTCTTGCCGAAGCGGCCGGGGTGGCACACGCATACTCCGCACGCTGACACACCCTCGCCGCTACAGACTAGGGGACTGTCGTTGTAAGCCTGAATGTAGAACCGAAGGAGTTATTGATGTTCTTATACAGATGTTTTTTGATATAGGTGCCTTGATATCTAGTTTTGGTTCAGCATAGGCGTTCGTTGAAACTGTTGAAAGTATACGCTGCGTAGACGCAGCGCGAACGTGACGCTAAGAAAACGTGAACGCGACGAGGTTACATTACAATCACGTTTCTGCCACTGTAGTGCAAATGTGACTATTGCTGGAAATTTACTTTCAGTAGTATAGTGATACTTCTGCGTATTACATATTTAATATTGAACAGATAATGGTACATAACCAATATATTTTTTTAATCTAGAATATGAAGTAAGTACTGATTTACACATGACAATTATCAAATGACTACAAAGTGGAATCTAAAGTAAATAGTTAATAACTCACAAAATGATTAGGTTGTTCGCAGGGACAGTCGCAGACCATCTCAAGATCAACGGTGAGGCTGTCTGAGATACCGACGGGCGAGATATCGAAAGTCTGCTTCCACTTGTTGCGGTCCTTGGGGCATTCTTTGAGGGTGACTTCAGCTGTGAATTCTACCACATCTCCCACCTGCAAACGTATGCAATAAATTAGTACATAAAATCCAAGAAAATAATTTTAAATAACTATTTTTGGGTCCATACCTTTAATCCGTCGCATTTGTTCGTCTGCGTAAGTTCTTTGCCGGTAAGACAAGATGAGTAATACACTATTTGTACAGCATCACTCGATGAATCTTTCATTTCCACCGCTGACGTAATTTTCTGCAAATGATCATAATGTAACCTTTATTTTTATAACTGCAATAAAACGTAAGGTCATTGATAAGTTATTGTCATACACATCAGAGTTACAAATCAAAACGCTCTTGGCCAAGGCCGGGATAGATCCATATTTTCATACTCCTATGGTTCCTGAAAACCTACTCTTTATTTTGTTGTAATTTCATTATAATGTTGATTGTTTTTCTGTCAACAAATCATTTGTACTTGACATTCGACCACCTATGTTGTTATTTAGTAGTGCCAGACGCGTTATTATGGACTTTACGATTTATTATTAAAGACAGTATTTACAACAAATACATACAATGTTATAAAAATACATATAATGCTATAGTTATTTTTAAATCATGGTACCTATTTATTTTATTGTTCTAATATTACGAAGGCTGACATATAAATGTGTAACTAAAACACTATCGAGAATTCCCCGCAAGGGTACCTACCCTGTATTTGCTTATTTATTATCGGTCATACTTACCTAAGTAGGACCGATAATAAATAAGCAAATACAATTATTAATATGTAATATTCAAAATTAAATAATAAAATTAATGCCTTGTAGTATTAATTCCGCATATACCGCTACTGTACCTACATCAAGTTTAAATAAAGTGCTGCTGTATTTAAATAGCCTCCACAAATGGTGATACTTATGTATATTGCTTCTGGCGTTATCTTAGGCAGTCAAGCCCGCTGTAGCTTTGCTGACTGGCTTTGCTACAATTATTCTCATACTTCCTCGATACTAAAGAAGAGATGCTACTCTCGTCAGGGTATTCTCAGTAGCAGCCCTGAGTCTGGATTGTGACCGGTTCATGGCAGTTAACTCGCTCTATATTACATGGGACTTAAATATAACTGGCGAAATGTTGGTGTAATCTACATTCGCGACTTATTTGCTAAAAATGTAAACAAATATGAGTTTATGGAAAAATAACTTAAATTCCTACACAATAAAGTTCAGTTAACGCTACAGCTTCAAAAAATTTTTTAACTTTTTCAATAGTGCTAGTCACTCTTAACTCTTCATCTTCATCAACTTAATAACCATTCAAATAAAGCTGATATTTGTTTAAATTGAAATAACATAAATTTCTATAGACTTTAGGTACTATAGGTACATCTGGGCCTAACCGTTCAGTGATTACAGGCGTTATGTTATATTATGGGTTGCTACTCACGTTGTACTGTTCCCGCACAAGGTCGACGATATTATCAGAGTCGTTGCTAAGCACTCCGGTACTTGATCCCTCGATGTGCTTGCTCAGCTGCTCATATACGCTGATCTGTTCTGCCGTCACCGCGAAGATCACGTTGATGGCGTGTTTCTTAACCTACAAACATACGTTATAATGTTACTAAGTGACATTTACTTTATCGTAATCATAGTGTGTGAATGATGATAAAGTGGGGTACGTATCGGAAGACCTATGAAAATATGGGTTGATGAAATACATATTTCGGCTTGCCAGAAAGAATAGGCGAAAAATGGAAGTACGAAGTAGTCATGATTGTGCAAAATTGTGGCCGTTTATAAAAAAACCTCAAACATACGTAATAGCCTGCTATGCACGATTTTATAGGGAAAACCACATTTCCCGTTTTATATACGGAAATTCACAACATAGAGCTTCGAGGTCCTTTTATGCCCGCTTGCAGCACAAATCACCAAGTACACTAAAAGTATTTAAAAGATAGTTCTATTTCGTTTGACGACGACAGAGAGAGATGTTTTAAAAATGTTTAACATTAAACGTATTTAGTGATTTCTTGAGCAAGTGGGCCTCCGTATCGTTCTGGTTCAGAAAGCGTTAATTGGAAACTGGCACTCCGGTAGTGCCGACAGAAGTGAAAACTTGAACAATTACGAGTGTATTTTGTGAATCGTCTTATAAACAAAACACGCGTGTTAAGGTGTGTTCCTTATTTTATAGGGTTTTTTGCAAATCAGGTATGATGACCAAAGTGACTGGTTTATTCTTCTCGTGAAAGGAATTTATTCAGATTTACAAATAAGCACACAGGATAGACTTCAGTTCGTGGTGTTGGTCGCGGCAGTGGTAAGAGAAGCAAGCCGCTCGCATTTAGCTCGTCGTCAGTTACATATCCGTGGTTCAGCGCCATCTCGTCGTTGTTGGATGAACTACGTAGTTAGTACGCGAGGCCCTCGTAGTTCTTCCCGATGTGCATAGATGGCGCTGTCCTCAACAACGCGCGTCTTACGTTTTACGTCTTACGAATTTTCGATCAGGGTCACGTGACCTGACGCGAATTTAGAAGTTTTTACCCATTCCAAAAAAAGTACACAGCGCCGCTAAAGAAGTTTTCACTTCAAAAATATTTTACCATTGGATGGTACCAATCCCCAAAATATTAGTCACTCGACTAATTTCAACAATTGCTTCAATTTAAGCCAAACGATGTATTTAACATCGTTTGAAAATGTATAACTAATGCTGACTGTAAATTTACCTTAAGTATGAAAGTGACTTATTCTTTATTAGGTGTAACATGAATCAAAGGTAACGGAAAAACTAGAACCAATTAAAAACAAAACACATACCTTATGATTAATCTGTGAAATACTGGGGTAATCCTGCAACGTCGAGTGTGTGTAGGTATTGTTCGACATATGACATTCGCCATCGTTAGGTTGCACGATACCGCCGAGCTGCAATTGAAAAAAACCCTTTTTTTACAAACTATTTACTTAGCATGTCGTTCTATCTCTAATGGCGACTTTTGTTGCATAAGATGTGATAAAGTCAGTAGACATTTTGGATAGCAAATGGCAAAATATCATTAACTCGTGAATCTACAATTGCGATATGCTTCTGAAATCCACTGCATAAAAAGTAACTCAACCCCTTTTTTATTTTTTTATGTTTGATATCTAGTGTCCGAGTTTAGACAATTTTCTTTAGAACTAGTTTTTGGGTCTTTTTCCAGTTAGAATGGACTATCTAAATCCGTTCAAAATAATAATTTTACCTTTCCGTCTCCAGCGTAATGGAAGCCAGCATCCGTTGAGAAGACAAGCAGTCTCCTAGCCTGGTCGCGCCAGCCTATCTGTTGCTTGCACACAACCGCTTGCATGATCGCGTCGAAGCCTCCTTCGGGGGCGTCCAAATTACCTGATACGTCTGCATTAGCTACCGCTTTCTGTAGTACGAGAAACATACAGTTAAAGACCCAGGAATTAAGCAATGTAGTGCTAAATACCATGCAGTAAGTACGCGTTTTATTTCAAGAAAATTAAAAAGAACTTCCAGAATTGGTTCTCTTAAACTCGACCTTATGATCCCCGATTAAGAATACCCCTCCCACTGTCTTATTATATATATATATATATATATATATATGTTGTCAAACTGCGTCAATTTATAGCATTCCCAACAAACAAACTAAGCTTATAAAATTAAGTATATAAGGTCTAAACTCTTATACTTGTTATAAAAGAGCATTTATTATGTTAATGTTCCTTAAAGTGGCACATTATTAGAAGATTTGGCTAATATTACCTTTATTCTTATAATTTGACTGAGTAAACGTTAATAAATTCAATTAATACGGCTACAATGAGGGTTTGAAATGTTTTCTTCTTATAGAGGCTAGTTACATTGTTTTTTAGCCATATAATATTCAAAATCATATAAAGGTTTTTTATATGGTTAATTATTCTTAGAAAAGTAATGCACAAGGTAACTATGATGTTTTTTAACTTATAGGAGCATTTGATACGACGTCTATCCGACAAACGGATTCTAACATTTTATATGATCTTTACAAGGATGAAAGCAATCCGTATTCCCTTATACAGTGATTATAAAAATACTATTCTCTACATGGTAACATTAAAGTGTCTTACATAACTAGATTCGCCATTGAAAGTACAGCAGATTGTGTGAATTTATTACGGAGTGGAATTTACATTTAAAAAATGGATTCAAAACACTGGAAGAAGTTTTAAAGGAGCTGTGTTTACAGAAGAAAAGTAAAAAAAGTTTACGAAAACATGGTTGAGAGCATTACACCCACCATCTCTACTCCTATGATGCTACAAAATGAACAAGCCGATACCAACGAATCAGCTAGTGGTTCCGCATAGGATTATTTTAAAGAATCCGAAAAGGAAACCAGTTAGGAAGAATATAATTGTAGTGATAGTGATATAGGTATATTTTTAAATGAAGAGTTAAAGAATATTGATATTCGTAGTGACAAACAATTAATTAAGGAATACAATACTTGCATTCATCTTCAATAAAGTGGTCGTAAATCAAATACCTACTCTTTACAATTTTGGCACAAAATGAAAGTGAATTGTTGCAAATCCTTTATGTTTTCACGACTAATCACAAAGTGTAAAGGTAAACTAGAAAGAGTCGGATATGTACAATTAAAACATTCCTTTCTTAGAATAAAATGTATCCACTTCCATGGCCATCGCTTATTATGTAAATTAAGATCTTTTCTTTGTAGGAATTTGTCAACATCTGCCAATATGTATACTACCATTGCAATATCTGCGGACAAACATTTTATATTATAATTATATTCTTTATTGTGTACTTACAATTATAATTATATTTCATATTTAAAATTAGTGCACAAAAGCAAGCATATCCCTATAAAGAGATCTTCTATAGAGAGAATCATGGGAACAAGACTTGCTAGGTACAGGATTTTGTTCGTGAGAAAGGAACCCTGAAAGTATGTAAAATGGCGATAGCATAAGCAACAAATGTGGCCATTACAAAGTCTTCAGTCTCATAGACTCCTTGTAGACGATGTGCGAATCGTTTTGATCTCATAAAATAGCACTATTTATAACATGACTAAATAATTAATAATGTTTGTAGCACAAAACAGCTTAAATTCAAGGGCGAGTTGATACTATAACACACAGCGTACCACATTTTATCATGCATTTAAATTCCCATACACTTTTCACTATAAACGAGCACATAAATCAGATAAATAAAGTACATAAAATAATAACTTACCGTTCACTTTTCAGTAAAATGGTTGACGTTTCTCTTTTTGTTAGCCAAACTGTTGCGAAAATGTAATTCACTAAGAAAAAAAACTTATTGCAGAATCATAAACAGACGGCTATAAGGGCCTATGGCTTTTTAAGAGCCTATGATTTGACGCAATGAGTTTAACTCCCTTGTATCGGACCATAATAAAACACGTATATGGGTGATTGCCCGTATTAACGCTTTCTATATGTTTCTTTCAAGTGTGTTTGCTTTTTAGGAGCATTTTTTCTGCCATTATAAGTTTAACTTCCTTGTTAATTGTCATAATATAACACGTATAAGGAAAAAAAGTGGACAATAAAGCAACGATAAGAGGGGTATAAGGTTATTGTCTTTATAATTTGTGCCCAAATGCACCCTTATTAGCGATAATGCGGCTCCTATAAGAATATTATTTTTGGCTATATAAGCCACAACAAGAGCAATTTTTGTTTGTTGGGTTTCCTATTTTTCTATGGGAGGTCAATGATTAGTAAACAGTGTTTATGGGATAGTATTATGAAGATAATAACTTACCTCGAAGAAATTAGTATCAGTGCTGAGCGACATCTGATTTTGGTATCCATAAGGAGCTGCACATCCTTCACATGGCGATATTAAACTGAAAATAATTACATTTAAATTATCGGATCCAATACCATTTCTAAGCCATCTATTTAATAAAATATTTGATGACTTACTTCTTGGGCACAGTAGATACGTAAGGCATGACTAGTTTATCTACAAATGAGCCGAAACCGATTCTGAACATGGAAGTCATGTTCCTCATGGTAGCAGAGAGCAAACTTCCCAGTGTACTGAGTTTCTCTTTGTCGTTCTTCATAGATCTACTGAGGTCCATAAGATAGTATAAGTCGACGGGATAATCTTGAGCCCTGGAGTAAGCAAAAGTAAGCTTCTCCGCTTGGTCTGTGAAAAAAATATAATTACATATAGGATTACCATAACAAGCTAAATTCATCAGGACATTGTGTCATAGATAATTAAAAAATTAATTAATGCATACAACTCTACAATAACATTGAACGCAAACTGTTTATCATAACTAGTTGTGTTATGTATGACTGATTACTTAACTTCCCACATAGAATGGTGTGAAAACAATGTACTTACTCATTCTTAAGATGAGATTCGCTCTCTGTGGTTTCATCTGTACTAAGCTCTCACCACCAGCGGCTCCTCCAGCCGCTGCTGATGAGGACCCTGACGCTGAGAAGCCACTTCCCTTCGAGCTATAAGATTCTTCGAATGATGATGAACCTGCGGCCATACCCATTCTGGACTTTGCTGAAAGAAAAAGTACCGCATGTAACCAAGTTACTAGAAAAAAGGGAAAATCATTAGGTCAGTTCCAATCAAATATACTATCAGTTACCTCTACTCAGTTCAATATTGTACTTGGGATCGACAATGCGCTGGTTGTCCGGATTGAAGATGTAGGCTTCATTGCATCCTGCGGTTCCGCCTCTCTCCATGGCAGGGTTGAAGCACCTTGGGCCATTGAACTCTGCCGCGTAGCACCATGCACAGCTGGCAGTGCGAATGCAGTCGCTGCAAGTCGTTTTACTGGAACAGGGGTTCTGCGCCAGGAGTTGTTCCGCCCGCTGCCCCCAACATACCGCCAGCAGGCATACCCACAGACATAGTCGTAGAACAGTCGATCGTTGTTTGTACATTTTGTAGTTATTCTATGGATTCGTTTTCAGATCAAATTCTGTAACAAGGACAATTTCAATTTTAACAAAGTCTGTGATTTAAATTAATTTACGTTAGTCGGGCAATGTATTGCGGTTGCATATTAATTGTTATATTGTCCGAGTATACATATAAAAAGCGTTTCAGCGTGCTCATAAAAAGGCATAAGTTTCTACTTGCGTGACTCAGTATTAAAGGCCAGATCGTCAGGAACACTTATTATCTTGAACGCAATATATTTTTGTAATTTAGTACGTTACCGGTATTACCTACATAAACTCGTGTAAGCTTCATATAAAATGCATTACGAGTAAACGTAATGGAGTATTATAGTCTCTCATAAATTAAACAAAAACCTACATAATGATCATGCCTTATAATCCCCGACCGGAATCCCTAATAGATGTGTATATTTACTATCGGTCAGCCGCAGTAGATACTTCGATACTAATTCCTCATAATTATGTTTAATCAATTATGGCTGGCTTATCACCATACTACCTACATAGTTACATACGTACGTTTATGTTATATACTATTATAATATTATAAAGAGGTAAAATTGGTTTGTTTGTAATTTTGTATGTAGGGGATCATCTATGGAACTACCGGTCGGAATTGAAAAAATCTTTTTGTATTTGATAGCCCAATTCTTGGGGAAGGCTATAGGCAATTTAACATCACACTATGACCCTTAGGAATCGAGCAAAAACGCTATGCGAAAACTAAGTGATAGGGCAGGAGACGCGGGCAAGAAGGATGCAATGCGACGGGATGGGTTGAGGGAACAAGAAAATTCACGCGAACAAAGTCGCGGCCAGAAGCTAGTGTTCTACATGCAGACAATACGCATTGATTTACTTATTGAAACTAGTCCCCTTTAACCATAGCTTTCCTGCTGAGTAACTGAAGATTGCACGAACCAAACGCTAGGTTGGAAATAAATTCTTAGACACGTAACAGGCCAAGGTCTTCAATACAACTAGGTCAATGGGACAACTAAAAGGATAATTTTGTTTACAAATTTATAAAACAAAGCAGCTTATGTAGATGAATACGGTGGTATAAATAAAGATTGTGTTAATCCAGTGACGAGGATTTAGACCGCACTATTAGCTGTAAAGTATGAATGATTGTACGGCGCCGTCATCGGCTCACAGGTAGTAAATAGCGTTGAGTAAACGTTATGATACGGTTGGGACATATGGCCACCTGTGGGCGGCGGCAGCGAGTGAGAAAGGGCGCCGCCCACGCAGAGTCGTATCCAGTCCGCCTCGTCTATACCATGTTCAGAGTTACTGACCAAAATAATATTGATATCAGTTGATTGAAACCGGTAGGTTGGTAGGTAAATACCTAACCTAGCTATATTGTAATACTTTTTCCTTTATTATTATTTTTTCCATATAAATAAATGAGTAATTTATACACTAACGCGAACGTCACAAGCAGCAGTCTAAATAAGGCCATGTGTTCACCTTGTTGACTCGAGTTGCAAACAGCATGTTAACTGCCATAAATGCTTATCATTCCGCATAAGATGTAGGAGTCAAATAAATGAACTAGGTTGCTTGAGATGTGACGATCGTGCGAGTAGGTAGACGATTATAGAGTGCAATTTTTAGAAGCAAACTTAAAAACTGACTAAAGAAGCTCGTAAGATGTGAGACGTCCCAAATTTCGTAATTAGAATCGAATAGACAAATTGTTCTAAAACTTCAAGACTCATTAAAGCAAATACCTACGTAAATTATGGTTTAAAAAAAATATAATTATGTTGGAGTAGGCTGTAGGAACACCGACCAGCAAAAAAACCACGCAAGATACTTGAAGAAAGATTTCAGTAATCATTGTAGCTGCTCTTGTTTGCACTTACATATTGACGCCGGCAACTTGATAAGTCACTTATCATATCACTGGATTAGCTCACGTAGTATAAGCATCACAGTTGTGTACTCTTCAGTCTTCACAATAACTGTTTATATAAAATATTTTGTAAAACTTATATTTATAGCATTATTTTGTAGCTTTTAGCTCCTTTTAACTACAGTTAAACAAATAACACATCTAAAAAATATGTTCTCAGTTCACCAAACTAAACTATAGCACATAATTTGAATTATGGGATTTTTATCACAATTATAAGATTCTAACTATTTTAATCAGTCTCAGACCAGTAATTTTTACAAATTATATTTGTAATATTGTTTAACACAGAGCGACGTGCGCCCGCGCCGGATACACGCGTGACTAATTGTACAGAAAATAACTTCGTCAGCGGGTGATACAGCGAGCGCCGTCACAGTTTCTTCTCGGAATCGATACTCAATACACTCATCAAAACATAATCAATGCGACAGGGCAGGCAGAAGTCGTAAAGTCCTGCGAATATTTAGGTCATAGTCCTTTAGATTATCCCTACAAATGTGAACCATATTGTCATGTAAATTTTAAGAAAACGGTTCCCTGTTTAACTAAGATCGTACTTGGAAGATAGCCATCAAGTGGTTCATGACACGATGTAAAATCATATCGTTCAATGGGTGTTCCTCAAGGTTCAATACTGGGGCCAATCATTTTTACGCATGATCGCGCATAACGGCGGAGTGTTATGCGGTAGGTGTCCAGGGTTCATGTACGTTTATAATTAGTGTGTTCAACATCAACCTACATCGAACATGATTTGCCTTATTTGCTTTCTTTGCCTTATTTGCTTTCAGATCCACCAAAAAAAACCGGACAAGAGCGAGTCGGACTCGCGCACCGAGGGTTCCGTACCATCATGTTTTTAAATTTTCATCGGCGAGGCCTATATTCGTCCGAGAATTTTAACACTGCACGCTGCGGTGTAGAATATTGCAGTTTTAGGTCAGCGCCATCTCTTGACCGATAATGGAACTAATGTAACTTTTTTTGATGATTTCTGAAAAAGTGTGCTATTTAGAGACTTCGTTTTATTTTTCCTGTAATCTTTACATAAACATCTATCACATAGAATAATTTCAGATTTTGCTCTTTGCAAACTTCGTAGATAAGGGGGCACGGTATTTTTTTTTTACTTTTTTCATCAAAATTCGAATAAAAAAGAAAAAAAATTTGAGAATATGCAAACTGCGCTCTTTCATATGATACCCCACATGCCCTAGTAGCCCCACTTCAAATTTTTCATATCCCCTTTCAGTCCCTGTTGCAAAAAATATACATACATATTTTTATTTCTTTCTTATTCGCAAAATAGTTGGGCAAACGTCATCTAAAACTATTCCAAATTTCAAGTTAATAACATTAGTAATTCTTGAGATATCCAGCTGTGACAGACAGACAGACTGAGTCTCACCATAAGGGTTCCGTTTTACCAGTTTGGTACGGAACCCTATTGGTATACCGAATTGCTATAAATTAATCTAACTTAACAACTTAACTGTCCATAAAGTAGACAATAATTAAACAATCAACATGAATCATATATGACTCATGGGACAGGGAAACTGTTAATAGTCTTGGCTCACTGCAAATAACTTAGCTAGGTACTAATTGAAATTGCAATATCTTGTAATGCAGTCTGTGTAAAACGATTGCATGATGGTAATTAGGAATGTGAACGAAAGGTTTAAAATTACAACAATGAAACCAGAGAGACCCCTTTTAACTTTTCATACTTTACTTTTTTTATTTTTTGTATTTGGTGGATCACTGAAACTAGGTACAATAAAATTACCCAGGGCCTTGATCCACATTAATTCTTAGTAAGAAGCGCTTTTCTGAATTGATAATTAACTAGAAATAAATAATATGTACCTGAATGGATTTTGGAGAGTGCTGTTTCACCGAACATCGCTTGTGATAATGGTTCAGTGGATGGTCCACTGTAGATTTTAGCATAATGTTTATCTACGTAGAGGCAAAACAAAACTTCAGGATTATCGAATTTGTTCAAAGTGCCAAAAATATCATATTTTACATAAAATGCTATTAGCCATGTAGCTGGTGTAGCAAATTATTGAAATATTAGGTAAGAATGGTCAAAAGAAACCTAAGCTCTACGAGATGGGGTGCAAAAAATTTCCGAGCTCGCTTCGCTCGCTCTTGCATACAAGCTTTTTCAGAGCTTGCAATCACTCTTAAATCACGCGATAATATGCGAAAAATGAATCATGTAGGTTTTTTCAAAAGTACCTACTATACTGAGAATTGTTTAAAGAAAGTAATTTGGCTCAAGTACTTCTACTGATATGGAACGGAAAAGAACGTATTTGTTAAGAAGCATCGATTTGACTGGTGAAAAATTACTACATACTAAAACTATTAAGTATGAGAAAGTTTTGTTTTATCTTGTAAACTTAGATAAGTACCTTAAACAAACTAAGTTCTACCATAAGGTGCCCCCTAGGTAAAATTTGCTGCAGGCCCCGCGCTTGCTTAATTCGGCACTGGATGCACTATGCACTGTTCTGTTACTGAGATGGGTTGGTCCCCCTATCACATGGGAATCAAACATAACTGGCGAAATGTCTACTGCATAGGTAACCCTTTGGGGAATACAGGGGTGATGTTAAGATACACTGTTACATCTTAGGGCCTGTGCACACCACGTTTTTTAAACGCGCCGTTGACGCCCTTTTTGGAAACGTGCGTTGACGGCGCGCTTTTATCCTACAGAAGGTCTACAGGCTGCGTCTGACTCGCGTGCGTATCGCGTCTGTATCGCTACAAGCGCGCGTCAACGGCGCGTTTAAAAAACGTGGTGTGCACCGGCCCTTAATTATTAGCATCGCCAAGAGTCAATCGTTAGCGTATTCATAAGACGACCTCCAATTTTGAAGACAAACCGGTGCTTCTGTAGGTCGACTAAATTACGTCATTAGCAACTCTGACCGAGCAAACGATGATTCAAGTTGTGATATCGTAAGCATTCTTTCGCTTATACAGTAACATTTGATGGCCATGCGAACATTTAAATCATTAGTTGGTCGCACTTGTGAGTAAGCTGAATACCTACAATCGAGACTAAATTATGAACAGAGCTATAAGGAAAAGAAACAGGCTTTTCTATTAAATAGACTATGTGTTATTATTTTGTTTGATAACAAATTTTGTTTAGTCACACGTAAACTAAACACAGACTTCCGTAGTATTTGTAACGTAGATTACGTCATATTTTGAGACGTCGCGAATTACGAACGGGACTCATTTATAGCATGATGCGCTTTCTAGGAAATTGATTAGCTAACAAGTATAATTGAACGCAGTACCTACAAAGTTCCGTAAAGCCTTCAGCGGGTTTCCTTATATCGACAATAACGGTTAAGGGGTGCACCAGCCGGGTCATCGACCGCTCCTGCTTACTTTGGCGGGCGCGGTGCCGCCAATATTACCCCACACCATGGAACGCCATCCATGTATGGATGAGGATCCCCAACTAAAACGTCGCATGTTTTTTTTAGTGTAGGATTCTGTTACATTTTTAAATCCTTTGGGTTCTCTTAGAATTTTACATTCTAGGTTGCATATTTGACTTTTTTGTACAGAATATCAAGGCCTTTGTATGTATTTTTTGTTAAATTTTCTTGCCTGTTTATATGTGTGTACATAAATGGTTATATACCTAAATGAGAATTGTAATATCTTCAATATTAAAAATATAAAATTGAATAACAATAATTTTCCTTAAAATATGACTAAAGGCATGAATTTAATCATAAGTTTTCAAGTGAAAATATAAGTTACTAGTAGCGCCACGCGGTTTCACCTGCGTAAGTTTCGATCCTGTGGGAATATCGGGATAAAAACTATCCTATGACCTTTGCCGGGACTATGTACCAAATTTCATCTAAATCGGTTCAGCGGTTTAAGCGTGAAGAGGTTACAGACAGACACACTTTCGCATTTATAATATTATACTATGGATTTAGGGGAACTACCTATACATGATGTTATGAACACATTATTTATGTCCATTATTGTTGTCATAAGGAACATTCTAGCATGAAGTTGATTGCTTTGTTGAATGGAAAGTAATTTATTAAATGAAAGTTAAACGGAAAAATCCAAATAATTACCTATCAGATGCATCATTAATATGTGTTAGTATGTGAATAATTACTTACATGAAATTCCAAAAAAAAACAGAATATTTAATTATTAAAAAGAATAAAATTGAGCCAGTATAGTATACTGGAATTAATATTTTAAATTTCAGTTTGATAAAGGTGCCATAATTATGTCAAATTCAAATTATTTATTAGTCACAATTTGTAAAAGAGTAGAATAGACTGTGACCCTTCAAACTAGGCATTTGCCTGTATCTTGGGAGTCAGTGTTGCGACATTTTGAATTTAAGTGGTACATAGTGCATAGTGATCACTGCAAGACAGGAAAAGAGAAACTAAAATTTAACTAATCTAAAATCATATTAAAATAAATAATAAAATAAAAATACACATAGAATATAAGATTGCCATCAGCGTGAGATCAAACTAAGCAAAATAAAATCAACAGTGTGAGATCAATTAAATAGTGATTATTGCATAGAGATTATTGCAAGACAGTGCATAAATGTGCAGCTGATTGTTGTGACTTATAAAGTTAAACATTATAATAACAGGATAAAACTGAGCTGATAAGTTTAGTTACCAAAAAATATCTCATAAAACAAGGAAATAACTATTTTAAGATTTACTTGAACTCTAATATTGTGTTCATAGCAATAGGCTTGCCTCCTGTTAAGTACATGGGACTTAAACATAACTGGCAAAATGTGGGTATATGATTAGTACAACTCTGTCTAACCCTTCGGGGAACACAGTCATGATTTTATGTTATAATTTTTATTCTTTATTATTAGTACTTATATTTAATTTCAACATTATGCGAGTTAGGCATAAGTACTACTTTTATCTTTTTCACAATAGCTGTTATGAAAACTAAAGCATCAATTTTAAAAAAGAATACCAGGTTAGTGTTAGTATCAATATTGAATGCATATCACTGAAGCACATTTTATTTATTATTATACCTCACTCATTTGTGTACTTAAATATTTTAACTGATTTTGACCAGTGTCATGTCATGGGACAGGAAACCCGAAAAGGACAATAATTTCTTTATAAATTGGTTACAGTTTTTTTTTATGAATCATAAACAAATAGGGGATCATGTCGATAAAAGTTTACTATTGTTTTTTGTTAAAAGTTGTAACCAGTGGTTAGTGGTGGTATTAAACTTCGAGACAATTAAAAGATAAGTTTTAATATTTTTCCTGTAACTGGTTTTGTAAAATTACATTGTTTTAGGGCGAAATAAATATAATTAGGTCGCTCGTGGGCTGACCACTCAGCTGAAGTTTACATAGTTTCAGATCAATACGGAATACTTAAAAATTACTAATTACAATGCAAGTAATACCTTACCAGTGCTTTCCCGTTATAAACGATGCTATATTATGGTCAAACACATTTTAATTCATTTTACTTTTAACAATATAATCCCAAGCTCACAAAATGTACAAAATATATGAATGAGTGATTGAAGGAAACAGACAAATCGTTCACAGGATTACTCATCATTCATTCCGGCTATGGGCAGAAAACTCAATACATTCATTCAATTGTTTTTACTGAAGTTCAGAAACTACGTTTTCAAAGGATTTAAGGCCTCTCTAAGCAAAGTTTTTTGTTTTGTATGGAAAAATGGTAAACCGTGATTGATCTTTTTAACATTGTTGAATACCTTGAACTGCACATTTTATATTTTTTCACATATTAACAATCTAGAAAGCTATCAGAAAAGATAGAATTGACGATGTAAGAGGTTTTGAACGCAACGTAGTTCCAATCCAACCAAATCGATTTTGCTTCATTATGTTGGTTGCACGTCGATCGTTCAGCCAATGAGACACTTCTGGCCTTTCTTCTTCGAAGAATATGGCCGACATTTTGATATTGCTGTCATGAAGATTTTTCAGTGACAAAATTTTAACTTTGTAGTTCTTCATGCACGGTTTTATGTTCCCAAATCGTTTTATTTTTTAATTGCTTAGACGGAGTGTAGTGTAAGCTATTTTATTTTTTGAAAATGGCAGCTGATCGCGAGATTGCTGCTGAAGACAGCATCAGAGTGGTTTGCCGATTTCGGCCACTAAATGACTCTGAAGAAAAAGCTGGATCTAAATTTATTGTGAAATTCCCTTCAGGACCTGATGACAATTGCATTTCTATAGGGGTAAGTGCAAATAATTTTAATGTCTATTGCTTTCCCCTATCATCGCCCTAAATTAGATCATGATGACTAATACATTACGAGTTGTTCACCTGCTATGAAATGGCCTTTCTTTTTCATTCCGCTTCGATGGTTATGATTATGATCGTGTTAATTCAAAGAATCATGCCGAATAATCTCTGCATGAGTACAAACGTCTTTGTTTTGTCGAAAATCAATACAAATACCTCCTCGACCTTGACCTGAGTTAGTATACCACGATTTTAATGGTTTTATTTTGTTTAGTTAGTTCAATTATTTTAGCTCATTACCTATTTCCAATTACAAGATGAACAAAATAAGAATGGTTTCTCATTGAATTCTCTACCCTCTCTTTTATGCACAAGAACCTTATGTACATACCCAAATGAAGAATCTCTGTAAATGACTATGTATGGCAATAATTATAAAAAATATATCAAATATTTATTTCCAAGGTTGCCTGGAAGAGATCGCAGAAAGCGATAAGGCCGCCCATTGTATGTTTTGTATTCATAATTGTATTTTTTGTTTTGTATTTTCTGGTGTACAATAAAGTATATATAAATAAATAAATAAAATATTTATTTTCTATCCGGCTACTTTATAGATTCTTATTAGAAAATTCAAATTCTTTAGAATACCTTATGTTTATCAAAGATATGAAGCTAAATATATCAAGAATAGTTGGCCTCACTGACCCTATAATTATTACATAATTTATTGCATCCTATAAAGTATGTAATGAACTACTAATTAGAACTGGATATATTCACATCCAGTTATGATTGAAGCAAGTATAATAAACATTTCAGTAATTATTTTAGCATCCAGTAAAATCAAAACATAATAGGAACTGACACCTGACAAAAGAAACCAGGTAAAGATAATTAGGGTAACACTTATTAATATGAGGGTAGTCTTAAAGATCTTAAAAAACTAGGCAGTCAGAACTTGACATGCAGTAATGCAATACCTCTAAACAATTTGTTTTTTAAATAATTTTTTTTGATCTACCAACATTATTACCAACTCCATTTTGAAATATTTTTTAAAATATAGTAAAGAACAGCCTGCTCAGCATAAGGAACAGGGTCCAAGATAAAAGTAAATAGGTAATAATTATGTTTTCAAGAATTTTGTTAGAAAGCAGATTCTGCATTATATCTCAAAATGTATATATGTATATGTTAGTTATGTCTCAAAATGTTTGAGACAAATAACCCAGTTTATTGCCTATCTAGGTGATGATGTCAGATACTTATGTTGACCTGATTCATCTTGGGATGAACGTACAGTCTATCTACAGTATGTTTTTGCTTTAGACTACACAGGAAATATTTGCAAATGTGGAATCTATAAATAAACTGTTCAATATGTCTACCAACACCAGTAGGTACATTGAACCTTGTTAGTTAATGTTCTGAAAGCAGAGAATTGTTGTGCAGAGTGGTGTTTCATAAAATTCTCACATCTTTTTTATCTTTTAACCACGGCGCCTCAGAACTCGACCCAGAAAACGGTGGCGTGATGACCTGGACGCGTACCGCGAGGGTTTGTTTGAGGTGGCGCGGGAAAAGAGTTCTTGGAAGGGTTTGGGGGAGGCCTTTGCCCAGCAGTGGGAAAGTATAGACTAAACCAACAAAAAAAAACACAAATATTTAAGGCATTTCAGTACTTTTGCAGCGTGGCAATAAAATTCTTGCAAGTCTAAATCAAGTAGAAGTCAATAACCCACAAGAAAAATGAGCATGACTAGAGAGATCCTCTTTTTAATAGCAAGCCTACATCAAGTACAGAATAAATTAGCCTTGGAAGGGAAGTGCTTGTTTAACATCTAATTTTAGAGAACATGAGTCAATTTAACTTGTGACCATACTTTTCAAAGTTAATCATAATTTCAGTATCTTAGTTTTCATTTTGAGTGGATTCAGGTATTTTTCTTACAGAAAATGATAACAATACAAAACGAAACCATCTTGAGATATTGTTATGAATGAAAGCCCTTGGCCTTCATGCTACATGTTGCAATACATGTTTTCTTTTTCTAACTTAAAATGGTTTAAAACTATTTAATATTTCAAGTTATTAAGCACATACCCAACATCCTTTTGTAAAATGTTAAGAATGTTTTGAACATTGTAAGGTCATTTGCATAATGAAATGCCAGCAAGTGATTAACACTTTAACAAGTAGAATTCTATTAATCTTGCAAGAGTAGTATCTACAACAAATAGGATACTACCCATCTACTAGCTTTGTCGAATTACTCATAGTCTTCAAGCACAAATTGTAATTCTGTTTTTAGTCTATTTAAATAATTCATAATGTAGTTATTATATCATACCTATAGGTAATAAATATTCTTTACAATGTCTCGCACTGTACACAAGAGTTATTTAGAATGAAACTTTCATAATAGTATAGTATGAATTGCCAATTCAATTACTACTTTTTCTCAATACAATATATTTTCTAAAATAAATGCAATGCATTACTGCTTTTATATGTATCAATTTTTCAACTTTTTTAGGGTAAAGTATACTTGTTTGACAAAGTATTCAAGCCAAATGCAACCCAAGAAAAGGTCTACAATGAAGCGGCCAAGAGTATTGTATCTGACGTACTGGCTGGTTACAACGGCACTATTTTTGCATACGGACAGACCAGTTCAGGAAAAACACATACTATGGAAGGTGTCATAGGTACGAGTATGTAATTCGAATAAGATTATGAACATCAAATTAATTTTTTCTAATTCATTTTTAATCATTAATTTTTTGCTTTGCAGGGGATCCAGGCAAACAGGGTATTATTCCACGGATAGTAAATGATATATTCAATCACATTTATGCCATGGAAGAAAACTTGGAATTTCACATTAAAGTGTCATACTTTGAAATTTACATGGACAAGATCAGGGATTTGTTAGACGGTTGGTAACTCAACCATCTAATTCTATACTATCTATGGTAAGAGTGTTCATATCTGACAGGTAAAATGGTTATTTTCAGTATCAAAAGTGAACCTCAGTGTTCATGAAGACAAAAACAGAGTCCCATTTGTCAAAGGTGCTACTGAGAGATTTGTGTCAAGTCCTGAAGAAGTGTTTGAGGTTATTGAGGAGGGAAAATCAAATCGACACATCGCAGTCACAAGTGAGTATTAAACATCGTTCAACATAGAAGCAAGTTGTGTATGTTCAGTTATTAACTAACACTTTTTACTTCAGACATGAATGAACATTCATCTAGATCTCATTCCGTCTTCCTCATAAACGTTAAACAAGAGAACCTTGAGAATCAAAAGAAACTTTCGGGCAAGTTATATCTGGTGGACTTGGCTGGTTCTGAAAAGGTACTTATTATTCTAATACTGAAATTATGTTAATGGATCAACCTTCACTAGTTAATGCATATTTAATACATTATTACTAGGAAATAATATAATTTATTATTTTCCTGGTCCAGTAAACCATAAATCCTTATTTCGAAAAATGTTTTAACAGGTATCTAAAACTGGTGCTGAAGGTACAGTCCTTGATGAAGCCAAAAATATTAACAAATCGCTATCGGCGTTGGGTAATGTTATTTCTGCATTGGCCGACGGAAACAAATCACATATACCATACAGAGACTCAAAACTGACGCGTATCTTACAAGAGTCGCTAGGTGGTAACGCTAGGACTACGATCGTCATCTGTTGTTCTCCCGCATCGTTCAACGAGAGCGAAACCAAGAGTACACTTGACTTTGGTAAAAGGTATGTGTTAAAGACACTATGTTGAATTTTGCTTTACCAAATCAAAGCCATGCAGAAATAAGGAAATTTATTCAATATCAACACAACAGTCACCAATCAATTGTATAGAATCACCTAGATCATCCCATAACATTTAGAAGAATGAAAAAAACTGGCACTCCGGGAGTGCCGACAGAAGTGAAAACAAAACACAAACAGAATACTTTGCCATCACTCAGTAACATATTGGATATACATTAAAACCGAGTACATTCCGAGGACAGCCGAACACATCCGTAGCGGGTATTTTTTTAGTCGTCTTATAAACAAAACACGCGCGGTGTCGCTTACGGTAACCGTGGCGCGAGTTCAATGGTTTTTTCCATCTCAAAAAATGCCCAACGCGCCTAAAGAACTTTTCACTTCAAAACATGCATTAATGTTTCCATATCTTTACAACTCTGGTGACGATCATACTTATGTATTATTTATTTCCTTTGTAGAGCCAAAACCGTCAAGAATGTCGTCTGTGTCAACGAGGAGCTCACGGCTGAGGAATGGAAGCGCCGTTATGAGAGAGAAAAGGAGAAGGTGGGCAGGCTAAAGGGCAAGGTCAGTATTATAGCATAGCATTACATGGTAAAATTACTTCGACAGTAGGATTCTTTATTCTGATGACATATTATTCAATTTATTAGGTCGAAAAACTGGAAGCAGAGTTGAACCGCTGGCGCTCAGGCGAGACCGTACGGATCGAGGAACAAGTTAACTTGCAAGAAATCGAAGCCGTCACTCCCGTTACGTCATTCATTGAAGAGAAACCACCTGCGGCGGTAAGCGATGACTCACTAAGAACCATTCTAAACTATAGCAAGATATAGGAATCCGTGTAACACAGATGAATGGTTTAAAATTAATAACAACTACCTTTCCTGTTATTGTTGTAGGAAACTATTTTATTCTTAAGAATTTTCCATCATGAAATTGATTATGCCTTATACATAATGTTCATTGACTTCCAAGTCCCATAAACTACGAATAGAAGGTCATATACCTTATTCGTGTCGTCCTTCAAAAAGGTCAGGTGCTCAATATTTGCCGCCTGAGCATGTATCAATAGTTAGAAAAAAGAAAATATATTCGTAGTTATCAAATAAAATTATTGTTTGGAACATAATCAATAACAAGCCCCTTCTGTGGCTTCTGTTTGTATGTAACACATGTCGTCTTTATCTAATCAAGATTGTTTTTCACAGCCGGTGCCAGTCGCCGTGTCTAGCGCTGTCGAAGATGCGGCAATGCAGGGCAAA
The DNA here is from genome assembly GCA_963855955.1 of Luperina nickerlii. Lineage (NCBI taxonomy): Eukaryota > Metazoa > Arthropoda > Insecta > Lepidoptera > Noctuidae > Luperina > Luperina nickerlii. The sequence continues at coordinate 13,793,020 of OY979666.1, read as the reverse complement.
CTAGAAGCCCTGTACCAGCAACTGGACGACAAAGACGAGGAGATTAACCAGCACTCGCAGCTGGTGGAGAAACTAAAGGACCAGATGATGGAACAAGAGGAACTCATTGCTTGCACAAGGTAATGTATAAGCGCGGTAGTACGAAACTTAGAAACATTGACTCTGTTCATGCTTATTCGGAAAGAAGAAGATTACTAAAGCGCATACCTGTTCTGGTTTACCTGGATGGATCTTCTCGTCATTGTTTTAATTTAACCTGTAATATTATAATATGTACAAAGATATAAACCTCCTTTTGGGCTTCGCCACGGTCGGGCAAACATTCCTCATTAATACATTTTTAGCAGTCATGGTGTCATGCATGATGCAACGTCATTTAGATTTACGCTTAACAAGGCGTCATGTTTTCTACATACACTGATAAAAACGTGCTGATACCTTAAAAACTTGAAACATCTTTGCGATATGTTTAATTTACATTCAGACGATGGTATTTTCGTGATAGATGAGTTTGAAGCAAAAAATTTAGACTTGCCTTATTTCCTTTATTATTTTATAACATATTTGCTCGTAAAGGGCCTCTTATTTCACCAATTTCAATATCGTAATGTATCTCATTACGCACTTGTGCGGTAATGTAAATCGCACGGTTTATCAAGCTTCTCCGTCAAAACGAACGGTACTTTTTTAAATCTTAGCAAAGAGTTTTTATTTCAGAAAAGTAGTTAACATTTTATGAATAAAATTAACTTTGGGAGATAAAATATAATAAATAAACATTTAATTCTTTAATTTAATTAATTTTGACAATAAATTACAACCATTAATATCTGTAACAAAAACAAAAATATGAATTTACTTTATTGATAATACTGGCTGTTTTGTGCCTATGCCTGAAAAAAAAAAGCGCGAACGCGCGCGCATCGCTATCTGTTAAGAAGTAAAAATTATTCCGCGCGCTTTTTCTTTTCGCTGTACTTTTTTTATTTGAAAATGTCGTCAAGTAATGATGAATTTATTAATTCCACACCGCCAGAAGTCTCAGAGGCAGCGAAAAAGGCTACTCTAAGCCTCTTGCCCGAAAAATCGACCGATAGATACTTACAAGCGTATCAAAATTTCATCATATGGAAAACAAGCAAATATGCAAGTTCAGTCCGAGTTTTATTTATTTCCTCGCAAATATGTTATAAAACGTCGTATGACATACGTGCGCTTTGAAAATTACAGCCTCTGCTTTCTTTTAGCCCTCGCCTACGGCTCGGGCAAGCAATATCGCCTCGGCTGTAATTTTCAACTTACCGCACTTATATCATAATGTACTGTTGTGATTTATATTAGAGATGTACCAACTAGTTGGGAAAACCGACAATCCTGATCCGGTCATATTAGTAGTCGGCAAGAGGCGCCGACTTATCGGCTCTTTACTATTCATATTTCTATGGTTAGAAATACGGTGATTGAAATTAAATTATAACCTTTATTGTTAAGAAATATTTTAGAATCAGCCTTATATAATCTAGGAATAGGAACTTCCTCTGGTAGTCAATAATTGAACTTAAAATAATCCGCGTTGTCCGACTAGTCCGTCTTTTTGCAACCGACTAGTCGGCCAGTCGGCTAATCCCATCTCTAATTTATATTCATCCAACAATATGTTCACAACAGACGCGACTACGAGGCCCTGCAAGGCGACATGAACCGCATCCAGCAGGAGAACGAAGCCGCTAAGGAGGAGGTCAAGGAGGTGCTGCAAGCCCTCGAGGAGCTCGCTGTCAACTACGACCAGAAGTCGCAGGAGGTGGACAGCAAGAGCCGCGAGTGCGACCAGATGTCCGAGGAGTTGCAGACCAAGCAGGTCAGTTACAACGATAAACGTATAAGAATTAGCTATAATTAGAGTCCAAAGGAGTTTCGTTTTCGGCAGAAATATACACTTTTCGCTACTATAGTTTTTGTGGCCGAAAAAATAAAGTACAGCAAATCAATATTTTCAAATCATTCATTCAGGGAATATTGATAGTTATAACAACTAAAGGCACGATAACTGTGAAAATGCAGTAAGAGAATTACATCACATTGTTAAATAATAATTACACATTATAATATAATAATCAAACAAAAATCTGATGTCTGTCTTTGAGGATTATAAGATGGACACTTCATATAATTTTACTTTTAGCAAAGAAGAACCTATCGACAAAAAAATAATCTTTTGTTATTTTTTTTCCCTTTCGGTCGATAATGGAAATCATGCCGAATTTAGATTTCGGCCGAAAAAAAAGATTTTTTTTAGCAGGCCAGCAAAGGAATAAAAAGTGGAACTACTACGGAAAACCCGAAGGTTGTGTACAAATGACTAAAACATTTTCTTGTTCTCAGAGTGCCTTGGCCAGTGCGACATCCGAACTCCAACAACTGCGCGACCTATCAGCTCACCAACGCAAACGAATTGCCGAACTACTTACGAACCTTCTTCGGGATCTCGCTGAGATCGGCGCTGCCGTCGGAGGCTCCGAACTAGACTTCAAACTGAACGTAGACACTGTGGGCAAGCTGGAGGAAGAGTTCACGGTGGCACGTCTTCATATCAGCAAGATGAAGAGTGAGGTGAAGAACATCGTGCAGCGATGCCATTCACTTGAGTCGGCCAACATCGACGCTAACCAGAAGGTCAGTGAACATTTTCTTTCACACGATTATGACTTTTCTGTCGTGCATTCTCCGGCCAATCGGTCAGAGGCCGTATTACGAAGTATTAATGCCATCAGGATTCCGGTGCCTTAAAGGGATGCTACTATCAGTCATGTATAGCTTTGTCCCTCTCTTACACTTGAATCATGATGACATTAAACCGTCGTAATACGGCTCCAGGAATGAGTTCAAATCGTCACGCCAGCGTTTCTTAGGCCTGCCTCGGCGACGCCTTTTGGCGGGATTGTGTGACGATATCCATCTTCATGCATCCTATAGGTTTGTCTCCCCCCATCCCGTTTTAGCCTGCTTGGCTGAAATGGGTTGAATGGGAAAAGCAATCAAAACTCAAAATAAACTCGTAGCAATTTTTTCAATTAAACCAATTACAGACACTTTTAAATTGTCAAGGAGTGGGTCAGTCAGAAAGATGAAGCTAGTTATCCGATTTGAATAATTCTAATTTCCAACAGATTGAGGAGTACGAACGCTCGCTGGGCGAGTGTAGGCTCCTGATTTCTCAACACGAGGCGCGGTGCGCGTCTCTCGCCGAGTCCATGCGGGAGGCCGAAAACAAGAAACGACAGCTGGAGGAGGCTGCCGACGCTCTGCGCGAGGAATGCGCGCGTCTACAAGTATGTGGACCACTAACATTTAACTGTATTTTTTTTTACTTTTTGATGTAAAGCAGCTAAATACTGAAGTTGTCAGCCTCGCTTCATAGCATCGGGCTATCATATTCCCAATATTGAGACACAGGACTCCTCTCTGTTTAGCATAGTGTGGATCGGTGATGATGAGCCCTAATACCTCACATTCGTGCCTCTGTAATGAGGGCTATCATTTATGTGCACACCAGTTGGCTCCACTGGCGAGTTAAAGTACCCATAACTTCATGATTTGTTTTTTTTTAACATTTACATTATATTGTTCCTAAAATAGAATTATTTTTGTCCTAACTAATGGCACAATCTTTACAACAACAGAGAACCTTCTGTAACATTGGACATTTCTAGAGACCTTACCCTACACTAGTGCCTCTAGCGGCGATTGAAAGCTTATTCCTCAATCCTGCTTGTAGGTATTATACGAAGGTGTACTCTACAATAGCGCATAAACTTTAAATATTTTACTGTGTACAGGCCGCTGAGCGCGTGCAACTGGCAGCCGCGGAGCAGCGCGCCGACTCGCAGGTGCGCAGCGCGCTGGAGGCGCAGCTCGAGCAGCTCCGCAACGCGCACGCCACGCAGCTGTCCGCGCTGCGCGACGAGCTGGCCGCGCTGCAGCGCCACCACCAGGAACTCAAGGAGTTAGTACCGACACTAATACACGTGTTTTGTAACCAAACTCGTACTTCAACAATCTTGATCTACATAATGTTACAATATTGCACGGAAAGCCATCACCTGAAGGTTTTTTTTCGGAATTAAAAATGTTAAAATCTTGTGGCAATCCCATCTCGGCGACAATCAGTGTGAAATTAGAGGTGTTTTTAACAGATCAAGACTGCAGAAACGATTGTTCTTAAAAATACGGGAATTGCCACTCTGATCTCTCTCCGGTGGTGTCGAATTACTATTCCATTGCCAAATAAAGGAAGAGGGGAATACTCGTGTACACACGTCTGCACTATAATTACGTAGTTGGCTAGTCTTCGTTGAGATTGGCCGCCGTGTCTAAAATTCGATCACAAGGATATTACTATAATATTCGCAGTAGAAACCTATTGACCTTCGCTATCGTCACAAAGATATGAATAATACTCGTCAGTTAGGTAGAATACTGATTTGTATTTGTTTGTTTACAGTACCTACCAGGAACTGACGCTGGCTCGCCAGCAACTACAGGACGACTACGAGAAACTGAAGCGCGAGGAGGCCGACAAGTCCGCCAAACTCAAGGAACTCATGTTAGTGTCACGTTCGCCGCGACGTACTCTCGATAAATACGAGAAAGAGGTTGTCAATCAGCAGATGGTGTTAAAAGAGGAGGGCGATATCTTTAGGGATTACATCATATCGCCGAAGAGGGAGAAACTAGGATTTGCATACGGAATGGGCCTTGATATTGAAAAAGCTTCCGCCAAAGAGGAGAAGTCGCTCTCGGCAATCCCCAAGTCCCCTGTCCCCCGCCACTCCTGCAACATCCACCCCCTCCAACTGCATCTGCTTATATCTGTCACCATGATCCTACTCACCCATCGTTATCCACAAATTGTTGTTTTGGTTTAAGCTTTGTTACATGTTTTCTGTGATATAAATGTGGATCTCTAGACACCAGACAATATTTTTTGCAGTGCCTTTAATGACATGATCAGCAAGTATTGAATAGAGAATCGGAATTGGTTTTAGTTGGCATGTTATTTTATTGAAAATATGTCGAAGGGGACCAGCTCAGATTACTAATTGAATCCTATGTATGGATTGCTGAATGAAATGTTGACTTTAGCTCAGTTTATTAGTTTTATGTGTGTGAGAGATCCATATATTTATTTGATGTAATAATAACGATGCTATCACATTGACAACTGGCTTACATTTTAAAGTATAGCAATAGTACAAAATACCTAGATCTGTTATAATGTAATTAGATGTAAGCCAGTTGTTTTTATTGTTGTTTTGATATTCAAAACGATGAGTTCATATTTTTTTATGCATTTTTGACGCTTTGCTTTGAAGACTAATCATGACACTAGTCGATAAAGCATTTATTGCCTAGTCAATCATAGATTAATTTATAATGATTATTTTGCTTGTAAGATACTTAAAATATTTGAATGTTGTAGTTATCTGCTATATTGTAGAATGTTCTTTATTAACGTTCATATTTATTTAGCATGAAGTTTTTCGTAAAAAATACAGTAAAAACTGTATTACTATTACTGAAGTTATATTCTCCATTACATTTCGTTATGATATAATCGCGTTGTGATCATTTCGGTTGTTAATATAATATGGCGTAAATGAATGGTCGCGCCTACTAAACTAGTATCAAGTCACACTGCCTTACTGCATTGTAAACAATGAGGTATTTGTACAGTTGCAAGTTTACATCTACGGTTTTCTTTTTAAAAACTATGTGTTTGTAGATTTATTTACACTTGGAATAACGTTACAAATAAACTCATAGTAGTTTGTTAGAACAGCCTGTATCGCTGTAATACGTAATAATCAACTCGTATTGTATATAGATCGTCGTTGATGCTTGCACAAATTATTAGTCGCAAATATACATATAAAGCAGCAAATTATAATGATAACGTAAAACAATATTTTCATGTAAATATAACTGTAAATAAACCCTGAGTGTTGTATAGAGAGTCGGCGAGTAATATTTTTATCAAACTATTTTTTTATACAATTTGAAAACCGTTATAGCTAACTTCGCATGGATATTATCGCGTTTCTGAACAATAGTGTTCACCTTACTATTTAGTCCAAATATAAGATCTCATATACTTAATCAAAGTTATTAGAGGCAATTTAGATGATAGATATACGTAGGTATTTTAAAGTTATTGATAGACGACAGGCGATATGGAACCATTTAGTAATAATTTCATTTGAAACTGCCATGTCTGTTTTAAGGCATTACTATTATTAGGAGCCGTTTTAGCATTCCATCAAGCATTTACCACATACGATTGAATTGCATTTTACTGATAATTTAACATTGCATGAAACCTTTTTCATTCCACTAATACTATCAATTCAATATTCGATTGCATTTTATCACATTGTTCCTAGAGTCCATGTCACTTTCCCTAGTCTGTGTGCACTCGAACTGCCGAAGAGTGATTGTCGCCTCCATGTGTTTAAGATACCGTAAAAAAAATTTCTCAGTGTTTAAAACGATATACTAAAGCGCATATTGTATGTGCATGTAACTTAAACACACCAGGCATACCTTTGGTCTAGCAATTTAATTGATGCAAGCAATATTTAGAACATTCCTATTTCAATACACTCTTCTAGATTGCTTGAAAGAAGCAATAAAACGTATATGTGTTACACATTGTTATGATCGATGTAAGTACGATGTAGACGTAGTGCGAGGTCTTGTAACGCCTTACGCTTTTTACTTTTGAGTTATCATTTTATTCCGCACGTATCCCATTCATATTCATTCTGCCGAGGGTTGGCATTTTCTAAAACATACGGCCTAAGTACAAGGAGCGGCGATGTATATGGATGGGTGCGTGCTGGGAGTTAGATAGCTCACATCTGTTCGCAGGTAATAAGGGGTGACCATTAACTATCATTGAATTCTTTAGTATTTAAGTGTACTAATGAAAGACCTATTGTTATCTGTAGTCAAAGCGTGGAGCGGCGTGAACAAGCCCGCGCTGACCTCAAAGGATTGGAGGACACTGTGGCCAAGGAGCTGCAGACACTGCACAATCTGCGCAAATTATTTGTACAGGATCTGCAGGCTAGTACAATCAATATTGGAATTATTTTGATTAAAATTATTAACATATCTTTGTGAATCATTATGATGACTTGACAATGATCGACATAATTTTATCGCACAGGCAAGGATAAAGAAATCCAACAATTCGGAAGAAGGCGCCGAAGAGGAGGGCGGCTCGTTGGCTCAAAAGCAGAAGATTTCATTCTTGGAGAACAACTTGGAACAGTTGACCAAGGTGCACAAGCAACTTGTGCGCGACAACGCGGACTTGCGCTGCGAGGTGCCCAAGCTCGAGAAGCGTCTTCGTGCCACTATGGAGCGTGTCAAGGCTCTGGAAACAGCACTCAAGGTACATTTTATTAGAACGGTTTAAAACAACAACCGACTTTTCAAAATCGTTTTATGTCTAAAATTTCGTTCAACGGAAGTAACTCACGAAATATTTCATAGAGAAATCTGAAGAAACATCTTTGACAACGCAATACTTCGGGTGCGCGTCATTCGTTTTTATTCGCATCCCCCTACAACTGCTAGGACCATCGGACTGTCACCAACGAAAACGTTGGCCTATAGTTACGCATTATTGCGGATTGAGATGACATCGATGTGCTCGTTATTTGTCTGTTACAATCTGTCTCATTTTTTAGTTTTTACTATTTCTGTTGATTGTATATTTCGTTTAACTTTTATCGTACTTGACAAATATCAAGAGTTAGCTCCTAATCTTTCATGTAGTTTGTTCATGTTATATATGTGTGCGAGCGCTACGTAGGTGAGCGGGCTGCGCCCCGCCCCTCCCCGCGCCGGGGAACCATTTTATGACAATAAACCAGTGTGCAACAGGCTAGCGGCTTTGACTTTGGCTTTCATTAGGATTGATAACTAATTGTTTTATGTGTTGGGTTTGCAGGAGGCAAAGGACGGCGCCATGCGTGATCGCAAGAGATATCAATTTGAAGTTGACAGAATTAAGGAGGCAGTGCGTGCTAAGAATCTCGCACGGCGAGGCCCACAAGCCCAAATCGGTAAGTGGAATTTCAAATTGATAATATTATTTACACTGCAAAAGTCTACAAATGTGAATCTATGAATGCGATTTTTGCGATTTTTCCAGCGAAACCCATTCGTGCTGGTGGTGGTCACCTAGTGGGCGGCGGAGCGCCCGGCGTAGTGCGACCTGCGCCCGCGCAAGATATCAAACGGAAGTCTATCATTGTAGGCGCGCGAGGTAACTATATTTAAACATAAATGTGTAACCGTTGTAACTATTAATTACTAAATAATTATGCACTTGTTCCAGATGAGAGTTGAAGAGATAGCCGTTACATCATAGAGAATTTAAATGAAACTTCATAGATGTACCTTACAGGGGCGACGAAAATAATTCTTTTAAATCATAACCATTATTATAACTATGTGTTTATGGAAAGCCTAATAATAAGTGCAACAAAAAAAATGAAAAATATTGGTAGTATTCTCTTAGGCTTAATGTTTTGAGCTACCTAATATTAAAGTCTATAAGTGCACATGGATTTAGAACATAGCTTTCTGCGATATAATATATCAGGTTTCATATAAATTCGATATAGTACCAGTTCTAAAATAAAAGTATTACGGTTTGAGCAGACCGAAGCTTCAATGGTCTTTTGATGTTGCTATTTTTAAATCAGATATAATATTTTTATGAAATGACAAAAAGTATTAATTTAGTTTCTCATTATGGATGCTTAAACTCGATTAAATGTTCAATGAACTTAGAGATTACTTATCTGCTTGAGAAAGAAATGTGACTAACTGAGACGTGAGCAATCATTCAGTACAAAGACATACCGAGCCAGTTACCAATTTGTGTGAAATAGACGGGATATACATGCTCTCATTTCTTTCTCATATGGATATAAAACAATGATTTCCAAGATGCAATATCTCGTTATCTTTAAGAATATGCTGTGAATTAATTGCAGAATTGCATATGCTGCCGCACAAATAAAATAAAAACAAAAAAAGTAAAAAAAATATATTAATAATATGTATGTTACTGTCGGCGTTGTTATCAATTCCACGTGTGGTGGCAAATGCAGAGCAGTGTGCATCTTCAATGTGTAGTTGTAGTTTAAGCTTCTTTAATATATATTTTTATATATTGTGATAAGCGTTGATATGCCGACATGCGAGCATTTATTTAGTTAACGAAACGAAAACCTTTGATATATGTTCACAAGGTGTCGTGGGTGATAACGAGAAGGTTCATAATTATTCAGATACATAAAGCTTCAGGTATCCGCTCATACCCGGTGAGTTTGCAATGGTTTCACGTGCGTGTGCCTGGACGACTTGCTATCACAAGCAAGTTCACTGTCACTAGGCACGGTCTGCGCCAGATTGACATGCGATTCGATATTAGTGGGTGATTTTTATATTCAATCATGAATATGAAAATCTCTTTCAACTAATCACATTTAGCTCCAGTGACTTGAAATATTAAACTGTAACAGTACGTTTCTTACTGCTTGAAACATAATAAATAACACACACATACACATAGTTGTTGCATATTGTAGGTTATCATTCATTGCACCTTTCGCTTAAGTCCCTCCTACTGCGCGTCACCTTCACGTTAGCTTGTGAGCTGTGATGTTTTTTTAGCAAATATTTTACTTTTGTGTTGCGTCTTTCTTGTAACTGTCTCAGTAGTAATTTTAGTCACTAAGTTACAATATCGGCTCTTATAATATAGTCCGTAACAATTAAGAAAGTATATTTTTAATTAATTGTATGGCTTATTTCACTTCAGATCATCGTCCGACATCAGTCTGTTCACGTGAGAAATAAATAAACTTTGGAAAAATAACAGCATCTAACATAGTATGTTTGATTGGTTAAAAAAGTTCTCTATTTGCTTTAGGATGCATCAGCTTCGCAGTAGATCTGTAACTTATATAAGTACTTATGAATTAATCACGACGGATCGCAGTCTAGTAATAGGCTTGCTGCATTTAGACACGGAGCAGTGTAGTGCCCATGTGGCTGCGTCCTATGAGGAGTTATGGAACTATAGCCGACTCAATGTCCAGAAAACCAAAGATGAATCACAAGTTTTAGATTTATTGTTCGAGATTACTTACCAGCTGAAATTTAATGTAAGCCCCGATTACTCAATGGTTCCAAAGCTCCTTAGTGTGTTGCAATACATTTATATCGTTTAGATGTAAAGTTGTAGTAAATTATTTCACACTTAATTTAGATACATGATTTTTATCTTATTTTATTTATTGTATTACATAAAACTAAATTATCTCGTTTTGTTCACTTGTGAAGTGTAATAAATGCGCTTTTTATATACCTCTACTTACATTATTTTAAAATCATGATCAAATACCATATATTTTGCATTCAAAATTAGAGATGCCTACAAAGATGCATTCCACGAGGAAAGCACATTGTATCTTTGTTAATCTTTAAGATAGTTGTTTTGTTAAAATGTAGTTAAAGAGGCTATCCTCGGTTTCCACTCGCCTGTTGCATAGATAGCTCTAGCCGGAGGTCGACGCGCCTCGGACGCGCCCGAAGGTGGGCAACCCCAAACCGACAGGCTTGCCTTTGCACCAAGTGATTTAGTTTGTATTGACATCTTTTGTATCATGTATTTTAATATATGGAAAATTCTCAGAAAGAGTTTTCTTGATTTTTTTTATTTATTATGAAAATAAAATCATGAATTTATTTGCTAAAGCGTTTTTTATTGAATTCGACCCAATCTACCTTTTGTATATTAATTAATGCCACTGCTGTAAGTTGAACCTACTTTTAAACCATGTCAATCCCAATCGCCAACAACAATGACAACTTAATTTGGTCGGGTTATCCTAATTTCTCTTAAAATACAACACTTAGGAATCTGAATTTTTAGTCGCTAATAACTTCTTTAGGAGTACTAATTTTTGTATAAATTTGGGAAGAAATCACAAGAGTTTTTAATAGGGAAATCTTGAAATGAAAATTTGGCACCGTGACTACCGCCACCCCACCAACGCGTGCCTCGGATAGCACGTTAAGCCGTTGGTCCTTGCGCCTAATCTCTCTTCGAACATCATTCTAAAACTATGCCATAGGCTTTGCAGAACTCTATCTTGTATCAGGAACGCGTGGAGTTATCAAGTTGAAATTAATATCAAATACTCAGGGCTGCAGTCCTTTGAAGCAGTGAAAAAAATCTAACTTCTAAGTCAACGCAATCAAAAGATAGGGGCGTTTATGTTCCGATGCCGCATATTTTGCCACTCTCAAGGGGATCAAAACCTATAAGGTACTTCCCGTTGACCTAAAATCATGAAATTTGGCAAGAAGCAATGTCATGTAGCACAAGTAAAGGAAAAAAATCTGAAAACCGTAAATTTGTAGTTATCGTACGTACAATGCGTGCCACGAAAGATGCATGCCGCCCCTATGACGTCCGGTCCCGTCCCACACTCAGACCTCATACCGCTAAAGATACCTAAAATCGTGTACTGCGCATGTCAAACCACGTGGTGTGTCAAGTCTCATCTTTCGTGGCACGTACCTACAAACTGGTACGGAAGCCTCGGTGCGCAAGTCCGACTCGGCCTTGCCCGGTTTTTTTTTCAATTTTACCAACCTGTATTTGCTAAGATAAACCTATATTAAAAGTTAGCCCTCCATGAGGGCTCTTGGCGATCAGCACCTCAAATTCGACTAGAAAGCCATCCGAGGGCCCGGCTGAACGGATTTGAGTGGGCACACGAAAAAAAATTATCTTAAGGGGACTGTCCTAAAGCGCAGTCTTTGTCGGACTAAAAGAAAGAGAAGCGCGATGACACAACTCTGGTAATTTACCTATTGCAAAATATGAAGCAATTATCTATTTACAAAAAATCTATTGTTTGGACTAAAAAAATCAAACACTAGTGTTTTAGTTTACTTACCTGTTATTCGCAGTAGTTCCATTCCTGTAAATCAATATACGTAATGGAACTGGGGTGGCACATCTCTATGGTGGTATGGTTTAGTCTCACCCTACCCCCAGGGTATGGCCAGGGGTATGGTGGGTCCGGAGTGGTATGTTGCTTGTAGAATAATCTGACAAAAAATCATAATGATTGTATGTATATTAGTATGGTTTTATTGTAAAAAGAAAGTTTTTAGAGGTATCTTCGTGATTTTTTTCTATCGTATCAAATTAGTTATAGTATTATGTTTTCAACACATTATCTACCTAGCATATATCCTGAAGAATATCACATATTTTTCTGTTTTTATTTACTGTACTCGATCATATACTTTTATTGTTTCTAAAACTTGCTTTTTTTGTGTTTAGATCCTGTAAGCCCCTTAATGAACTGGGTTAGGACATGGCGAGTATAATGGCCTGCCGACCAATTTCGGCAACGATGGCCAATCTCACGTCTCCGTAGAGATCGGTATTAGCCAGGTACGCAGGAGATATTATAGTGCACAAGTGTGTGCGCAGATGCACTCTCAGTTCCTTTACACTCATAGTTCGATGGGACGGTAATCCGACACGACCAGGGAGAGATCATGCGCAGGACCAACGGCTTTACGAGCCTTCCGAGACACGGGGGTATTAAACCGCCAATTTCCAAACTCCGGACTGTAATTGAGAGAAATTCCTAATGGAAAACCCAATAACACTTTGTACGAACCGAAAATCGAATCCAGGATCTCTCGCTCAGCAGTCGCGCTTGCAACCACGAGACCAACAGGGCTGTCAACATACGGGACATAAGTAGTATTGTTTTTATCTACGGACATTGTTATAAAGAAAATAAAAAACGTGAGCTATATGTATTGTGGTTTACTGATATATAACATTTCTACATCCTAAATAACATGTATAAAATATTCATTACATTAGCATTTGTAACTCATTACGAAAACCTGGAGACGATTATGTACGTAGCGAGTTATTTGGATGAAAAATATTTTGTTTTACTTTTCCTTGTGTCATATTTATAATATCTACATAAAACACAATATAATAGAATTTCATTTTAATATCTCATGTTATTTTAATAATAATACATCATAAATAATACGTCCAAAACAGCTATTTGCTACATAAAACAACTCTAGGTTCCCAACAATGTACACCTGAATACATACACATTTTATAAATTCCATTTTTATTTACATATTATTTTAATAATTTTGTCTAAGATCGGCTTCTATAATACGCAAGGCCGATCAAAACTTATGAATAAGGTATACTTACTCTACGAATAATAAAAGTCAAGAAATGTAACTCGAAACTCAAAAATGGCACCACGCAAACTGTACCGCGGTGGGCGTTGACGAAAACTGTACCGCGCACCGCTGACTGTTCGCCGGTATCATTGCGTCGATGCGCTCGTGTCGCGGGGAAATTACGATTGTGATTATTATTGTTTTGCGTTGTTTACATACTGCAAAATATGCCATCATGTGCTGTTAAGTGGTGTAGAAGTCATACGGATATGAAGAATTCGGGAATCACTTTTCATAAGAGTAATTAAACATTTTGAAATCATATACTTGCGACTCTCGAAAGTGTTATGCAGCATGTAAGCTTTCATGCTGCATACGTTTACGTTTTGTTTCACAAGAACTTAAAGGTTTTTGTTTTTAATTAAAAGGAAAGATGATAATATGTATTTGTATAATTATTTTAATGTCACAGATTCCCAAAAAATTAAGTAAAATGAAGGAAAAGAAGCGCAAAAATTGCCAGTAATGGTTAATAAGTGTTTTGCCACAATAATAGAACGAAAAGACATTTTAAAACCTCTAAAAGGAAGCCATCCGATCGAAAGCAATCACGATGTTATGTTGCTCAAAGCTACAATTGAAACATTTTCTCAGAGTTCGTTTATATGGCTAAAAAAGAATCTTTATTAATATCTTCCCGTCATAAGTTAAATAAACTAATTAATTTCAAAGAGACATAATTATGTTTTAAGCTATTGTAATTGTGTTAAAAAATTATGTAATAAAAAATAAACTAGTAAACTAGCTTGCATAGTTTTCTTCACACCATCCACGCATTTCCTGATCTGACATTGACGCGATCAATCACTCTATTATTAGGTACTGATTAAAATAATTCTTAATTTTAGATGCTTACGATCATAGATATATGAAAGAAGGAGATATTATGCCCGGTAGTTGAAAATTTATCAGAACCCGATGTCGCTAGGTTGGCCCCACCACCGCGCCACTACTACACATGTAGTTCAGTAAAAGCAATAGATACACAGTCGCGCACACACTTGCAATTCATAAATCAGAACGACCTTAACTCATGAAACACAGCATGCATTTACTTAGCTTCAAGGGACTTATATGGTTATAATTTCAACTCGATACCTCCACGCGTTCCCGAGATAAAGGTTGTTGACATACAGACGGACGGACGGACAACAAAGTGATCCTATAAAGGTTCCGTACCAAAATGGTAAAACTGAACCTTTATGGTGAGACTCAGTCTGTCTGTCTGTCCGTCTGTCACAGCTGGATATCTCAAGAACTACTATAGTAGTTCTTGAGATATCCAGCTGTGTGTGTTCTTTCGTTCGAATAATCGAGGTAATTTTGTCAATGTAGTGAAGTTTGGAGCAGAATTTTCGTTGATTTTGTTTACAATTACGCTTCCTGACTTTTATTATTCGTAGGGTATACTAGTCAATCACCTATACATACAACATTTCATTTTATAACATAAAAATAAATTATATTTTTGTAGTGTTGGTATCTTTACCTCTACTAGGCATAATATCTAAAAGATAAGTTATCTTAGAAACTGGTCTAGAATGTACTCATTTTTTTTTAACTTTAAGGTCTGTTTCAACACTGGATAAGTTCCAGTTAACTGATCCGACAGATCGTTTCATTCAAATCCTGTAATGTTCTAGAATTTATCTCGTGGATAGTGACAGTCCGGTTACTGGGAAACAGGACCCTATACGATTTTACGAAAGCAAACTGACATCAAAGTGCATTGTATGAAGAAATAGAATCATTCGATTGTTGGCGATCGAATGTGTTGTTTAAGCCATTCTCCTTAGCAGTAGATGAAGTTCTGTAATGAAAATCATATTCTTAAAAAAATAAAATATTGAACGTAAATATTGATGTTGGTATGACCGTTTGGCACATCGAGCTTTGCAGCGTTTGTCTACCACCACCGACACCTGAGGGGCAATTCTCGTAATTTTAAGAAAGTTCTCAGTCTGATCTCAATCTCAATCTGTCAAAAAACCTCTAATTTCCCTACATTTTTGACAAGTTTTTGACATTGATTGTCGCTGAGATGAGATTGCGACTAGATTTTGAACGTTTTTTATTACGGGAATTGGCCTTCAAGGAGAAACGGGATTATTCGAACCGAACGTGAGGTCCCGTTGACGGACGTGCGGTGGACGCGAGGCCATAGTAAATTATGTATCGCTACTTCGGCGCCGTCGTCGTCTCGTTGATGTTCCATTGACGTGGCGGTGGCTATACGGCCTTGAGAGCCTGGACATCACCCTCAGCCTCATCAGCAACCTTGGCACAGCACACTGCACTTTCGGCCGGTCAACAAGAAGAGCTCAATTCCTCTCCTGGTCGACGCCAGCAGTCAGCCTCAACCCGGCGCTGTATCACATCCGACGCACTGGAGCATAACGCCGCGCCACCCCGACTCACTGGGGACATCTTCGCAGACAGTTCCGGACTCACCGTGACCTATGCGGCAACCGGTTCCGACTCACTGGAACCTCAGCTGGGCCTGGCAAGCATCGCAAGATACAAGACTCAGCCCACTATCGACCTCCGGTCTCCGGGGGGAGTGATGTAGCGGTATCTACAACGCCACATGCAAAAAAACAACGCGTCATACTGACGTCACGCAAAATCCTGCATAGCGCAAGCAGAGTTTACCGCGCAACTAGCATAGATACAACGGCCCGACATGAATCATCGGGCAGTTGCCCGCCAGACACAACACCCGTCTGGTCGGAGGATTCTCCCTTTTCTATAGAGTATGAGTGAACTTTACACCCTGTTCCTCATACCTCTATATGTGTTTCCATAAAAGTCGAAACGCACTTTAGGAAAGGGATTATCACGCAGCAGGTGCGACTGGTAGAGACAAAGCTCTCAAAAAACTAAGTTTTACAAAAACTCGATGTGCTACATAAACGGCCACGAACGATAGAAGGTGTTGTATACGAACCCAAAGAAAGGTAGCAAGGTGATGAGTTGTGCGCGGTTGGTGCAGTCCCTAAGCTCCGGAAGCACGAGTAGTATATGTCGCAGATACGCCTGGAGAGCCACTCGCCGCTGCTCAACCAAATGAGCGTCCTATAATACAGAAATATATTATTAGATCGTCTTTTTTTTAGAGTTAGGGCAGATCGAGATCAAGAGCAAATCAATTAGGCAAAAAAACGAGAGGAGTTGTGGGACACCTTTTTGGGTTATAACGAAGTACCTTTCGCTTTTGCCAAGTGTGCAGAGTATAACGCGTGGTAAGGAATTTCGTTCCAAAATTATAGATCGTTATGAATGCTTCGGCAAAAGCAAGGGGAAAAGGCATGCATAGGAACAATCACGGCCAGACCACTTTTTAACCGACTTCTAAAAAGGAGGAGGTTCTCAATTCGGATGTTTCTATTTTTTTTTAATGTTTGATCGGGCATAACTCCATCGTAAATAGACGGATTTAGAATTTTTTTTTTGTTCGATAGGGCCTTATTCCGAAATGGTCCCATTTAAATTTGGTACAGATCAGATGATGAGTTTCGGAGACAGACGACGGAACTCTTCAATAAATGCCAGCAAATCAACCGCGATTGCTGCATGCATTGTATGCATGGTTACGCAATCACACAACACAACATCACGCCTGTACCCTTTAAAGGGTTAGGCAGATGTGTTCAATAGCTTTCTGTCACTGATATTCACATAGCAAGTAGTGATATATGAATTTGTTTGGGATAGGTAGGTACAACTAAAAAGTGAAAAATAAAAACTTTATTACAAAAAAAATACAACCGACTTCCAAAAAAACACTACAAAGTGAACATGTTTTTTTTTTTAATTTGAAATGGGTTTGCTCTTGACTCTAGTCTAGGTCAGAGATGACAGAGACAAAGCCTACGATGGAGTGAGCTTACCCAGAAGAAGCCTGTCCACTCTTACTTTGAAGAGATTCGGGTTGTATGCACTCGGAAACATTATTTAATTAACTAACATTAAAAATTAAATTAAAACATTATTTAAAATAACTTTAATTTCGGAAGTCCCAAACCAACGACACCGACTTCCGAAATTAAAGTTATTTTTCACTTTGTAGTGTTTTTTTTTGAAGTCTTGTTTTTTTTTTCATTAAGCTATTAGTAATAAGGTTGAAAATTGGTCAACCAGCGCCACAAAACGTTACAATGAATGGAAGTTAATATTGCCACAATCGCCATTGGTAACGGATTAATACTTATAGTATTTTGCATTTATTCGTGGTGTTTAAGTACACTTCAGCCGATAATCTTGTTTGTTCAGGTGTTTGATCTTGTAAAGGTGCTTCGCTTACCCGTTTTCGTAATGTTTTCTTTGGAGGAAACTTATACGTCGCTATATCAGGATGACATTTTTTTAGCTGCACGTGTAGTTCGTGAAATTTAGCGTATCTATGATACACGTTCCATTCCTCTTGTCCTATTTTCAGGTAGATCTGAAAATCATACATTCATGTTATGTTGGATTGGACATCACAAAATGCTATAACATCCGACGCAGGTTATCACTGTAATTTTCATCGTTATCCCAATCAGCGCAAAGTCGTTATTTGTTTGGCAGTGACAATAGCGCGCCGGCCCGAAGATTCACGTATGGGTGTATAAAGCATTAATTTACCTGATAAACATGATATGAATGTGTATTCTTGCCAACGAGGAATGCGCTGGGTATGTGAGCCTTAACATTAGACTCGGGATAATCCAGAACTTCCATAGCCGATATACTCTCATACTCTTTGAGCCGCTGCTGCAGATATGTATTGAACTCCATAAGCTCGGCGTGCATCTCGGCCACCTACAAATATAGTGCAATCAACATCATGTCCAGTAACTATTTGATTAACAGCACCTTTATTTCGAAGCAGTAAGGGCGGTTTTCATATTTCAAGTGTTACTAATGAAATGTTTTAGGCGCGTTTACCTGGACTAGTTTCCTTTCATACTGATCAACTTCCCCACTATCCCCGGATTCGTTTTTTAAAGCCTTCCCAATTTCAACAGCCGACATGTATTGACGAAACTGGTCTTTCAATCGGTCATTTTCTCTAAAAAGAAAACTTAAAAGTTAAAACTTGACTATCCGCTAATTAATTATTCTATGGATATGTTGTCCTAGAGTACACCCATAAGAGGGAATTCAACACCTCACTACGCCTCCAGTCCAGTCCGGGGCAACGAAAGTCACATTCGCACCCGCAGCCCTCCGACGCAAGTGTGCGACACCGGTGTGGTTTCCGTTTTAGTCAGTAAGAGTTTAACACACCCCAGGGAGGACATCCACCCCGATCAATTTACTTACTTGCTCAGATCTAGTACTACATTTTCTAACTTCTTAATCTTTTCCTTACTGGCTACTTCCATTTGGGTGAATTTCATTTGCAAGTTCAAATACTCCTTTTCCTTATTTTCTAAAATCAAACTTAGCGTCTTATCCTCCGGTACACATTCGTCTTCTGTAAAACAAAGCTCTAAGCATGAAGTACTTCCATCAATACTTCCTGCAAACTCTCCACTGTCGCTTTCAGATATTTTTAAATTAGTTATACTTAATTCAGATAAATCGTCTTTTATAACGTTATTTACATCAATACTGTTCGAAGATGAGAATATTTCCTTTGCACATTCTGATAGTTTCGACAGAATTTGTGAAGGACTGTCCATAGCTTTGACACTGTCTGGAAAGAAGTGCCTCAGACTACTCTTGTATTCTGAGCTAGTCGGTTCACTAACTGAAGCAGCTTGAGAAACAATTTTGGGATCAGGTGAATTGAGGCAAGTCGCCGGTGCACTGTTCCATGTGGAGTTATCTCCTTGTTCTGTAGCTCCAAGAGATTTTCTTTTATTAGCATGAAGATTTTTTTGTTCATTTTTATCAAAAGATATAACTTGGCGCAACGGCCTTCGTTTTAAATTACTCGATGATTTCACGGGCATTGGCAAAGGTATCACATGTTCTGCTTTGTTAGAATGATTAGCTTGT
Source organism: Luperina nickerlii (assembly GCA_963855955.1). Taxonomy (NCBI): domain Eukaryota; kingdom Metazoa; phylum Arthropoda; class Insecta; order Lepidoptera; family Noctuidae; genus Luperina; species Luperina nickerlii. The sequence continues at coordinate 13,773,643 of OY979666.1, read as the reverse complement.
TGTGAGTCATTCAACTCTGGTCTGTCGATTGATAACGCAAACAAGACTGTCGATAAACCTGAAATAATAGATACAAATTATTATTGTTTTTTTTTTAATATTTTTTTATTGCTGAATGGCCCCGCTCTTGACCTCGATCACGCCTGATGGAAAGCAATAGATGAGGTCTTTGATGGAACGAGCGTGCCCAGAAGATTCCTAAGGCACTGGAACAGCAGGCTGCTTGACGCCGGACTCCGGTGGGAACCCGTGGTCGCAAACCAGGCGGATGTTAGTAATTTATTTATTTAGACTCATCACACTTACCACACTAATATTATAAAGGCGAATTTGTGTGTGTGTGTGTGTGTGTTTACATATTTGTTACTTCTTCACGCTCAAACGGCTCGACCAATTTTGATAAAATTTTGTATGGAGGTAGCTGACACCCTGGATTAACAATAGGCTACTTTTTATCCCGAAATTCCCACGGGATCGATACTTATGCGGGTGAAACTGCGGGGCGCAGCTAGTGTATTATAAAGGCGAAAGTTTGTGAGTGTGTGTGTTATATGTTTGTTACTTCTTCACGCACAAACGGCTGGACCAATTTTGATAAAATTTGGTATGGAGGTAGCTGACACCCTGGATTAACACAGAATACTTTTTATACCGATATTCTCACGACTTTTGCGGGTGAAACCGCGGGGCGCAGCTAATTTTTAATAAAAAATACTGCTCATGTAAATTGTCAACCGCATTTCTGAAGGGAGTTTTATTATCAGGGAATATAAAAAAAACATGTAATAAAATGAATTACGATAAATATTTAACCTGCAGCCATGCTTGGAAGAAGATGACAGGTGTCAGGATCTCTGACCAGAGCCCCTTCCTCATAATATTCCAATAGCAGACCATGAGCTACCCAGCTTTGAAGATACCTGTAAAAAAAGTACGTAAGGAATTAAGAAATCTTCGTTTTTTTTTAGTTTATTGAAATATTTACGTAGTGATACTGGTATTCAGCTGCAACACACCAAGACTGGAAACTAACCCCAACATAGTTGAGAAAATGCTGAAATATTTACCTGTCAAGAGATCTCTCATTCAAGGTTGCTCTGAGAAAAGCTCTGAAATATCCTAGTGGTGTGTTGATGTTTGTGAGAATTTTAAACCTTTCCTTTTCATGTTTCGTTAGATGTAGGCAAGTGTAACTCCAAAGAGAGTTACCTGAAACAAAACAATATTTACAAAAGTTTCCATTAACATCTTGATATAAGATTTTTTTTTAAATATTTATGTAAAATTATTTTGCATCTTTTGCATTTTTTTTATCATACAACATTATCTTACCAACATTAACAATATTAAAAGTGAAGTTTAAACCTGCTGTAACCAAATTCTGAATTGCCGAGTTTGATAAATTAGTTCTAATGCCATGGCTAAGCAATTTCTCCCATTTTTCGCATAGTTGTGCTATTCTGAAATAATCACCTAGTTAATATTACATTTGTTTAAACATTCAGTAGCTACTTAATAAGGCTAGATTATATTTTTATCACCTTATATCATCTTCTGTTGCTAACTCAGATTTGCCTCCAAAACGAGTTTGACAATTTCGTACACAGTTTTTTAGTTCCTGATAAATAATTTTACCATTTTCTATCCTTTTCTTTAATTCCTCTCTATTGTCTATAGCATTAGCTATTGTGTTTAGTATCTTGCTATTCTGAAAAATACACAAAAATATATCTTCAGATACTTAATATTTTCCTGTGTGAACAACATACAGGAAAATATAAACAAAATCATTTTAAATTGCAGTAGGTATGTTTTATTAAGCCAATAAATACACTAGCGTATATGTAAAATAAATAGCTTTTGCACAGCACAACGATAGCGATGTTTTTGTGTCAGTAAGTTGTACGGTGCATGGTAAAATGCACGCTGTGTTTGATGAGTTAAGGTTTATAATTGGTTGTGTAGTATGTTCTGATTTATGAATTGCAAGTGTGTGCGCGACTTTGTATCCATTGCTTTTACTGACCTACATGTGTAGTAGTGGCGCGGTGGTGGGGCCAACCTAGAGACATCGGGTTCTGATACATTTTCAACTACCGGACATATCTCCTTCTCTCATATATCTATGGTTAAAATAGTGGGTTCCTGAGTTGATAATGACACATGTGCTACAATAAAGACTAGGTCTTTATACAGGGCAACTACCGTCCGTGGCGACAACTTCGGGACTTACTTGACCCTGGGTGTGCCACCGGAGGAAGTGGAAAAGGTCATGGGGCGGGAGCGACGGATATCGTAACTGCTGGGTTCGATATACGTGCGCTTCTGGCCCACGACCTAGCCCTCGGACAGCAAAACGGACCTGACGACGACACCGACTGTGACATAGACTGACGACACAGACATCGCTCAACTAGAGGAGGTCATGGCCCGCGTGGCGATGGCTGATGACGTAGCCAGCATACCACCTGCATCTCCCGGCTGGAACGAGCAACTATTAGCAACGTCGCCGGATGAACAACACGACGGCCAGTACAGAGAGGAGGCGGAGGTTTTGTCCGATAGATCCACCACCGAATAACTCCCCCCCCTTCATCACCGTCTCCACCACTCAAGATCATCCAAACTAACCTCCAACATAGCCACATAGCCAAACTGCCACGGCTAGCTTACGCAGGGCACTGGAGGTCAACCCCCGAACGATTGCACTGATCCAAGAGCCGTGGATCAGGAACAACAGAATATGCGGTCTCAGTAACATCGGAGGTAAGCTAATCCTCAACACACACTGCTCAAACCCAGATTCTGCGCCTATATACCCAAAGATATCCCTACCACGCTACTCACTCAAATCTGTTCCAGAGATCTGATAGGCTCCAGACCGAAGGTGAATTCCCAGATGTTGTACTGGCCTCTGTATACATGCCGGGCGAGGACACAGACTGCCTGCCGAAAGAAATGGCCGACCTGGTACAGCACTGCGAGCGCACCAAATTAGACCTGAAGGCCAATTCTCGTAATTTAAAACGTTCAAAATCTAGTCGCAGTCTCATCTCAGCGACAAATAAATGTCAAAAACTTGTCAAAATGTAGGGAAATTTGAAGTATTTTTTGACAGATTGAGACTGAGATCAGACTGTGAACGTTGTTAAAATTAGTAGAATTGCCCCTCTGATCATCTGCACCGATTCGAACGCCCATCACCCGCTCTGGGGTAGCGAGGCATCGAACTCCAGAGGAGAGGTACTATCCACCTATTTATTCTCTACTAACCTTAACATCGTTAACCGAGGCTCTGAACCCACTTAGGTCACAGTCCGAGGACAAACGACCATTGATTTAACACTTGCTACAGAAAAAGCGACAAATCTTATAACAAATTGGCACGTATCGGACGAACCTTCTTGCTCAGACCATAGAAGGATCCGCTTCACTTTAACTACCAAAATAAGGAAACCCATAACGAGACGAAATCCACGGCGCACCGATGTGCCCGGGTACAAGCGCCTCCTAGCCGCCCTGCTAGCTAGGCACCTATCACAAATAACTATAAGAGAACCTGCACAACTTGAATACACCGTGACAAAGCTGTCAGAATACCTAACCGAAGCATACCATGCATGCTGCAAACTAATGGCACCACGAACCAACAGTGAGAGAAATCCCTGGTGGAACGCCGAACTTAGTAAACTCAGAAACACACTACGGAAGCAATTTGATAGAGCCAAAAACACTAGACTCCCGGAAGACTGGGAGCTTTACAAGGATACCCAATACACATACGAAAAGCAAATCAAAACCGCCAGAAGGACAGCATGACAGAAATTCTGTGAATCCATCGAAACCAACAATGAAGCCGCAAGAGTAAGGAAGAACCTATCAACCAGTGGCGGTACCTTCATAGAAGCCGAAAAGCCTGGCTTGCCCTAATAAAATCATAATTCACAACAACAAACGTACTTAAACCTATCTATAAAAAATATATTTTAAAAAATACCAGTCAAACATTCGCAACACACACATACACAATAAGAAAATCAGCCAATCCCTCAGTTGGCCGTTTTTTTATACGTTGAAAATCTGTGGACTTTCCCTAATTTTGACCCCTAGGCACGCTACTGCTATCAACAGCCGAACCCTTGGCGCGCTGAAAAAATCCGACAACTCATACGCACTAACGGACCATGAAACCAGCAAGGTCCTTCTTGAGACTCACTTCCCAGACTGCAAACTCCTAGAGGACAGGACCTGGGAAGTTGTGCCAGATTGGAGCCCAACGGAACAAGACTGGTCCAGTGCCCACAGTCTATTAACAGAAGACCGAGTAAAGTGGGCTATCAACACCTTCCAGCCATATAAGTCCGCAGGACTAGATGGCATTTTCCTAGCCCTACTACAATGGGGAGTTGACAATATTACACCATGCCTGGTAGAAATCTATCGGGCCTGCATAGCACTCAGATACATACCTCTAGCCTGGCGCGAAGTGAAAGTCATCTTTATACCAAACCCGGGCAAAGCCGACTACACACAACCCTAGGCGTACAGACCCATAAGCCTCACATCCTTTCTACTAAAGACCCTAGAGAGACTCTGTGATCGACACATCCGAGATGGACCACTTCAGGTAAAGCCACTCCATAAACAACAGCATGTGTACTCCACAGGCAAACAACGGAATCTGCGCTGCACAGCGTGGTATCCAAAATTGTATGCGCAGTGCAGTGGTAACTGTATCGACCCGCAATATAGTGACACTACAATGGATAAAAGGACACAGTGGATCGCTAGGCAACGACGCAGCTGACGAGCTGGCCAGAAGGGCATCCAGTATGTCAGTTTGTGGACTGGAACCTATCGTGCCCATCCCCTTCATCCAGCTACGCAGGTGGCTACAGGAGCACACTCAGACACAAGCAGAAAGCTGGTGGACGTCGTCAGCAGGCTGCAGGCAGTCCAAAGAAGCTATGCCGTCATTGGATGGCAACCAGGCGCTTACTACGACTGGACAGGAATGGCCTGCGCCTGGTGAACATGTGTAATGTTTATAGAGTAGCTCTGTGGCACTATATAAGGCGGGTGCGAGCCGCGAGACATATAGTTTTGAATAAGCGATACGAGCGAGTACATCGAAAGCGATATTCAAGTGCGACGTAAGAGTGATCAGTAAGTGCAATTGTGTTTCTTAATTAGTGCACCTGGGGACCATCACGGGACACTGCTCGCTAAATAAACACTTTCACACATTAGGAATAACGGACAGTCCCCTGTGCAGGGCTTGCATGAAGGCTAATGAAACCATTGCGCATGTGCTCTTTGAGTGCACAGGCTTAAGCCAGATAAGGACAGAACAATCGGGATACCCAGATCATACACAGATGTTCTCAACAGACCAGGAGACTTAATCAGCTTCTAGAGGGAGGTGGGCTGGTTGCAATAACCACCGACGGCCGCCATGGCCCATGTACAATGGTCCATTGAAGGACTAAGTGCGGAAAGCAATCCCATAACATAGATGTGCTACAATAATAAACATCCTATGATAGTTACTGAAGACTTCACATTCCATTATACTTCACCGCTATCTTACAATAGCTAGTTTACATTGGACTATTCAATTTGACAATTTTAATGGAAACATATAGAACATAATCGTAATATGTTGCGTTGTGAGGATAACATATTATTCACATTAACATACTTATGACTAAAGCTATGGTTTCCCAGAAAATTGGTGACCCCCACATAGTATCCACAATTTACTGGTAAACAACGTCACTGAAGCATTGTTTATAATAGTAAGTTTAAAATTTTTGCTGCTGTCATTACTTGCATGACAACTGTCACTGCGGCCGTTATAATATGTGGTCGCTGCTTTTCTAGAAAACCATAGTCTTACCCCTGTTTTCTAAAAACTTGATCAACTCTTGGTGATCCCCAATAGAATGCTAATCAGAAACTTGATGACACTTTCAAAAACAATTGATCACTTTCTTATCAGAGGTCATATGCACTACTATGGATGAAACAACTGAATTATGGACGCACAGAACCGGGAAGTATGGCAAAAAAACAGGGAGGCCTATAGGCCTCCTTTTTTATCCTTTTGATTCCTAGGTATACCAGTGGGTGATTCCCGGGCTGAAAGGATGATGACCCACTAATCTTTCTTAAATCATTACAATGCTACATACAGCTTCACCTATTTGTTACTTGGAATACTATTTGGATGTATAATGTTTGCTAAGTGCACCCATTTTGACTAAAGCATCAAACACGCACATCAAAGGAGACTAACAAATCAAAGCATGGTGTATAAAAGGAGTTATCAAATAATATGTTATTAGGATACCTGCTAGCTTTAAAAAACGTGGATGTTTATAATTAGTCATGTATTCATATAGCGAGCATTTCAAACCGTTACTTAAGCAAGCTTACTTCTAAATAAATACTTATTTATTTTTGAACTTTAAGTGAGTGAAGTCGGTAGGTATTCATGTAACTTCAATTCAAAACTTGAATACGACAATTTAAATACCCTTGAATGTTTGCATATAAAATTAGGGTATCGGCCTTAATTCTAACAAGCACTTGCGTGAAGTATACATCCATTTAGATCATACTTATTCGTAATTACATTATTGAGCGATAGTGGTTCTTACCATGTTATTGGGCTCCCCCCCCCCGTAACTCCTAACATCAATAGAAATTTTAATAAATTGTAATAATCAATTATATCACATATTCTTCTAAATTCTAACAACTACAAGTTACTTAAAAAGGTAAACATTATTTATTTTGACTTTCGTTGTAAATCTGACAATTTGTAATTATGAATGATGACATCTTGTCGAACAATGGTCAATTTGGCCTTGAAAAAAAAAGGGTTTGTTACAGAGTTGGGACTGTTACCCACTGTTACCATTGAAGTTTATTGTTAATGTAATCATTATGGATCATTCATTAAATTATTTTCAAAAGCAGGAAATCAATAGATGTTTTAAAAAAATACAATTTGTGCTTATCAAAACGCAAGATAAAATATCTTAATTCTGAACGCAACGCATTCGTAATTTTCAAGTTCTAGAGATGCCCATAAACTCTTTTTTTTTTTTTTTTTTTTTTTCTTTTCTCTCTTGGCAAGTCGCTATTTGCGCATTTGCCACTAACAAAAACGGGGGAACTTAAGTATAATAATTAAAGAATGGTATGCGGAATTTGGAAATATAAATTGGTCAGGATCGGAAAAGGAATAAATTTTCAAATAAAATATATATAGTAAACTAAATACGGATTGAGTTAGAATTAATGAAAATAGATAAACAGTTGTATATTATAGGATCATTAGATGCTAAAAGAGTAAGAATGGAAGTAGGAAAAGGAACTTCATGATGATTTAAGGAGTCCATAAAAGGAGAATGATTATAAAGAGAACACGAGAAGAAAATGTGGTTCAGATCCCCCACACTTTCACCACACTCACAAATATCGTTATCTATGATATGAAGCCGTGCAAGGTGAACTGGAGTACAAACATGTCCTAGTCTCATACGGATAATACAACTGGTGGAAGTTTTATTTAACTTTAATTTAAAAAACCAAGGTTTTTTTGGAATACACGTTTGTATGGTGGCATAAAATTTACCTTTTAATACTGAACTGTCTGACCATAGGTCTCCCCAAGACTCCCGAAGGAACGTCATGGGGAGACCTGCAAGGTCATGACAGTAATTAATGTACGGAAAACGATCTCCACAATCTACAGCCTCATTGGCAAGCTGATCAGCCCTGGTGTTGCCCAAAATGTTGCTATGTCCCGGAATCCATGCAAAGCTGATTACAAGCCCTTGCTGATAACATTTGTACAATAAATTTCTTATAGATATTACCAAGGGATAAACTGTTTTACATTTTAATGGAAATTTGCTAAGAGCTTGCAAAACACTCAAAGCGTCTGAAAATATGACCGTCTTTTTTAATTTCATAATGTGTATATATTCTACAGCTTTGAATAAACCAAAGCATTCTCCTGTGAACACTGATGATTCAGGCGGAAGTTTAACCTTTTGAACTATATTGTATTGAGAATGAAAAACTCCGACTCCTACACAACCAGAATTATCGTGTTTGGACGCATCAGTGTAAATATGATGCCAATCTTTCCAATAATTATATTTGATTGAATTAAATAAGAAATTCGTAAAATCATCCCCTTTATTTAAACCCAAGGAAAAATGTATGTCAGGAATAGAAACTATAGATTCATAATTACTGCAAAAAAGAGGATATAAATTTGAGCTGTAGCTTGGAGCCTGTAAGGCAATAAACTTTTTGTAACTCTGAATAAGACATGGTGGATTTTTATGAGACCAATAATTAGAAGAATTTATTTGATTTAAAAGTAATGGGAGTTTTGTATGTAGAGGATGGTTAGAAAATTGCAATGAACGAAATAAAAATTTATCGCAAAGGAACTGACGGCGAAGTGAAAGAGGAGGATCCACACATTCAAGTTGAAGGGCATTAATTGGACTAGATTTCATAGCTCCCGTGATTATTCTTAGTGCTTTTGACTGTATATTGTTAAGTTTTTTAAAAGCAACAATACTCCCTGGTTCTAACAAAAAAGACCCATAATCTAATACGCTTCTAACTATAGCATTATATAGCAGTTTTAAACAATAAGGATGGGCACCCCACCATACTCCAGCCAGGCATCTTAACATATTTAACCTTTTTTCGCATTTAGAGAAAATATATTCACAGTGGGGAATACCAGTAAGCCTGGAGTCTAAAATAACTCCTAAAAATTTGACCGAAGATTTTTCTGGAATCGGTTGACCATCAAAATATATAGAAAAAGGAGGAGGAAGCCGCTTTCGTGAAAATAAAACAGCAGAGCTTTTCGAAGATGATAACTCTAGTCCATTACGATCAAACCATGTTTTTAAAAGATTAAGAGAAGAAGACAGTGAAGAGCAAGCCGTTTCGATAGAGCGATGAGAACAGTATAAAACCAGGTCATCAGCATATTGGAGAACTTTTACTTTACTGTCCAGGGAAGATTCGAGGTCATATGTATAGGTATATATTATACAATATAGGACTTAAAACAGACCCTTGAATAAGCCCTTTCCACACTAATCTAGATTAATAAGTAGAATCCTCTAATAAAACATTAATACGTCGCTCAGATAGAATATTCATAATAAAATTAAAAAGAATTGTAGGAACATTTAACTTTTGTAATTTATTTCTTAAAATCGGAATAACTACATTGTCATAGGCGGAAGTAATATCTAAAAACGAAGCTATAAGGTGACTATTTACAGAAAAACTTAACCTAATATCCGTGACAAAAATACTTAAGCTATCTAAAGTACTTTTGCCCCGCCTAAAACCGAACTGACTGTCACTCAATAAATCATTGCTCTCAATAAACCATTCTAAACGGTTCTTTACCAAATGCTCTGTAACCTTTAATAAAACTGAAGAAAGTGCAATGGGACGATAGGCATTACTATCTGACGGGCTTTTTTCAGGTTTCAAAATTGGTAAAACTATTTGGGATTTCCAGGAAGTGGGAATGTTGCCAGTGACCATAATAGAGTTTATAAGATTTAAAAAATAGTCAAGTGACGTTTCGCTTAAATTTGACATAAAGGAATATGGATTATGGAATACCATCAACTCCAGGAGCAGAATCTTTTAGGTGGGACAAAATACCTTTAAGTTCAGCAAGAGAAAATAGACTATTGAGTTCTGCAAGATTGACATAATCGGAAAGAGGCATAGAATAAGTAATTATTTCCTCAGGGACATAAGAAGGTGCTAGCTTATCTAAAAATTGGTCTTTCATTGAAGAAGGAAGCAAAGATGAGGGAGACTCTTTAAATGCAGATCTAAACCTACGAATGTTTCGCCACACAACTGATGGATGAATATTGGGTGATATGTTCTGACAAAAACGTCTCCAACTTTCGAACTTCTTTTGTTTGAATAATTTACGAGTATCAGTAATGGCAGAACATACAACATCAAAGTTTTCATCTGTAGTGTTGGCATAATATTGAATCTCTGCTTGTTTCCTCTTTTTAACTGCAATTGAACAATCCCTATCCCACCATGGAGGGGATGGGATATAACCCAGAGCTGTATTTTTTATAGGAAAAATACTATCAGCAGTTCTTATTATTAATTTTGCTAAAGCTTCAGCACATGAGTGTTCATCACCAAATTTAATTTCAGGAAGTTCCGAAATGTTGAAATCCAACTGCTCCTTAAACAATGACCAATTGGCATCTGCAAGTCTATACTTTAAACGTGGAGGAGGTTTAGAATAATGCTTATTATAAAAAGGAAATGAAAGTAATATTGGAAAATGGTCACTACCATGAGTAGAAGTTAAGACTTCCCAAGATAAATAAGGTGTAAGACTGGGAGAGCATATTGACAAGTCAGGAGCACTTATTTCCTCGTTGGGAGCAGTGCGTCGTGTTGGAGAACCATTATTAAGAATGCAAAGCTTATGAGTGTCAATCAGATCCAATAGATTAACCCCATAGCTATTGGTCAAGGAACTACCCCAACATTGATGCTGAGAATTAAAATCACCTAATAGTATAAAAGGTTTTGGAAGAATAGAAAGAATATTTACAATTTCATCGAAAATCAGAGTGGATGGACGAGGAATATATACAGAAACATAACAAACTTTATGTTGGAGCAAACATATGTAACCTCATGTCTGTCACATTAATTTGTAGACAGGCTGGTTGTGAATTTTAAAATGAGATTGTTTTTAAAATTGACAACTGTTGTTTGGAACAATAAGAAAATTTATTTTGATAGATTTATTATTGTTGTCAACGTGTGTATGTCCATCAAAGTTCGCTTTCTATATCTTTTATCTTTTCTCACATATATATTTGTTTAACACCAAATAAAGGTTTAATTATTCTGCGCTGTGTTCAATTAACTGAAGACACAACAACGAGTTCCAACAAAGGTTATGGACCCAGAAACCAAATAAACCGAGAAATGATTGAAAACGGCGAAAATCATTCAGCAGAAACTGTAAGTAAGAATGATTCTTTGAGCATGGCGTCAATTGAGAAACTAGATGGTGCCATTAACTATAGTTCATGGAAATTTGTGATGGAATTATATTTAATACACGATGATCTATGGGAGTATACACATACTACGCCAGTTGATGAGATAGGCAAAAAGAGAAATCAAAAAGCAAGAAGTAAAATATGCTTGATGATAAAACCAGAGTGCCTAATTCATGTGCGTCAAGCAAAGACTGCCAAGGAGGCTTGGAAAGCTTTAGAGAAAGCATACGAAGATAAAGGGCTAAATAATCGCTGCAGATTGCTGTCAAAACTAGTTAGTCTTAAACTGGAGCAGTTCACGACTATAAGAGATTATATTTCGGCATTGATGATGACTGCACAAAAACTGTGTGATCTAGGAAAGGAAATAGATGACGAATTATTGGCTGCCCTAATGCTTCAAGGTTTAACAGATAATTTTCAAGCTATGAGATTAGCAATTGAAAATTCAAATATTGAGCTTACTACGGATTATGTGAAAACTAAACTTTACCAAATGGAGGATACACATACAGCGGCTACGAGTGCAAACAATCATGCTCTTTTGACAAAGAAAAATACTTTTAAACAAAAACAAAAGAAAAAGTTTAAATGTTTCATTTGCAATGGACCACATAAAGCGAAAGATTGTCCACACAATCCAAGCAAGAAGAGAAATGAAGCATCTACAGCTTTGGCGATGACGACTTCAACTTCAGAAGATTTTTGGATTGTTGACTCGGGAGCTTCTAATCATATGACTTCAAGGCGTGAATGGTTACATGATTTGAAGAAGTATGAAAGGGGAGTGACTGTAGCGTGTGCAAACGGAGAAAGGTTGCAAGGTATTGGAAGTGGCACAGTGGTATGTACGAAACCGAATGTTACAATTAATGCTATGTATGTCCCGAGATTAGCTGCAAACTTACTTAGCGTTAGTGCTGTCACTAAGAAAGACCTTAAGGTAGTATTCTACAAGGGAGGTTTTAACGTAGTAAAGAGTAGTAATTGTGAAATAACAGGCGAACCTTTACTTATAGGTGTAGAGGAAAATGGTGTGTATAAATTAAAGCAAAGCTTAAAGCACACAGCGCTGGCGACTACTATCAGTGGAGATGAGATGGACTTATGGCATAGAAGAATGGGTCACCTTGGAGTACGTAACCTTAAACTATTACGCAATATCATGGCGACAGGGGTGAGTTTTTCTAACAGTTCTACTACACTAGAGTGCGTAGCTTGTCTGAAAGGAAAACAAACCAGACAACCATTCAAGAAAAGCAGTCCAGCAAATAGAGCAGACAGTGTACTTGAGCTAGTACATACTGACGTCTGCGGACCAATGGCTGAAGAGTCATTTAGCGGATTCAAATATTTTGTAACGTTTATAGATGATTATACGCGTAAAACCTTCGTATATCTTCTTAAATGTAAAAGTGAAGTATTTAATAAACTTGAAGAATTCAAAACTTTTGCGGAATTACAGACTGGAAACAAGTTAAAAACTTTACGGTCAGATAATGGCAAAGAATATGTAAATACTCGGATGAATGATTTCATGAAGAAGTACGGAATCAAACATCAATTAACGGTGGAATATACACCTGAACAGAATGGTGTAGCAGAAAGGGCAAACAGAACAATCGTTGAAAAATCTAGGAGCATGATCCAAGAAGCTGGATTAAGCAATAAGTTTTGGGCAGAAGCTGTGAAGACAGCTGTTTTTCTGAAAAACCGATCACCAACGAAAGCTGTTAGGAATAAAACGCCTGAAGAAGCTTGGACTGGAAAGAAACAAAATCTGACATATATCAGAGTTTTCGGATGCAAAGCGTTTATGCACATACCTAAACAAAAACGCACCAAGTGGGATCCGAAGAGCAAAGAGTTGCTTCATATTGGATACTGTGAAGATGCGAAAGCATATCGTTTGTTTGATCCAGAAACCAAGATGGTACATAAAGCAAGAGATGTTGTTTTCTTCGAAAATCAATTTCAACCCATAGAGAGAAGTTCAGAAACAAAGAAAGATGAGATATCTATAGTTTTTGAACACGAAAATCCACCAGTTGTACCAACAAACACTGTGATAGAAAGTGAAGAAGAACTTCAAGAACAGAATGAGACTGTAAGAGAAATAAATACAAATGATTTAGATCAAAATGAAGAATCTAATGGCAATGAAACAGAAAGCTGTGATGAATGGGAATCCCTTGATGAAAGAGACGAAGAGGTACTACAACCAGAGCCGGTACTTCCTAGTGAGAGAAGATATCCATTAAGAGAGAGGAAACCTAAACAATTTCCGGATCACATCACATATCAAGCTATTGAAAGTGTTTTTCCACTGACAGTGGATGAAGCTTTATCACGCATGGATAAAGAAAATTGGAGAAAAGCAATTGAGGAGGAGTTAGATGCTCTACGAAAAAACAATACCTGGACACTGGTCAAACCACCAGCGTACCCTTACAACATCGTTGATTCTAAATGGATATTTCGAATCAAAGAAGAGGTGGGCGGATATAGGTATAAGGCACGCCTGGTAGCAAGGGGATATAGTCAAAGGAGAGGCATTGATTACCATGAGACCTTCGCACCAGTTGTGAGACACAGCTCACTCAGAACTTTAATAGCTCTCGCAGCTAAATTGGATCTTCAAATTGATCAGATGGATGTTAAGACTGCATTCCTAAATGGAAACTTAAATGAAGTTGTTTACATGAAACAACCACATGGTTTTGAACAAAATGGAAAAGAGGACTATGTGTGTCTTCTGAAGAAGTCATTATACGGACTGAAGCAGGCTCCAAGAAGTTGGAACATAAAATTAGATGAGGAACTGAGGAAGCTAAACTTTAAGCGATCCTTAAATGAACCCTGCGTCTACACTAGGACTAGAGGAAAGAACATAATAATCCTGGCTGTCTATGTAGATGACATTCTGCTATTTTGGAACAATTTAACAGAAATGAATGTAGTGAAGAAAGAGCTTATGTCGAAATTCGATATGAAAGATCTTGGCAAGGCAGAGTTGATGCTTGGTATTCAAATTAAACAAAATTTGAATAGCATAAACCTCAATCAAGAAAAATATATCGAAAAGTTGCTTAGAGAATTTGGCATGGAAGATGCAAAGACAGTTTCAACGCCGGAAGTAACTGGACAAAGGCTAGAGAAGCCTCCATCAGAACACAAGTCAAGAGATGACCTACCATATAGAGCATTGATAGGTTCTCTTATGTATCTTGCTGTGTGCACACGTCCAGATATTGCTCATTCAGTGAACAGTTTGAGTCAGTTTAATAATTCATTTGACGAGAGTCATTGGATCGTAGCAAAACGAGTACTTCGTTATCTCAAGGGCACTAAGAGTCATGGTCTAAAATATTTAAAAGGACAGAATGGACCTCTAGAAGGATATGCAGATGCAGATCATGCTGGAGAGTTTGATAGGAGATCATACTCTGGTTTGGTCTTCATAATGCAAGGTGGCGCAATCAGCTGGGAGAGCAAGAAACAAAGAACAATAGCTCTTAGTACAGCAGAGGCAGAATATGTATCGCTATCAGAAGCTGCAAGAGAAGCAATATTCCTGAGAAGGTTTATAGCCGAAGTAACTGATGGACAGGGCTACAAATTGGATGAAGCCGTGACCATTTTCAGTGATAGTCAGTCTGCCATCGCTATTGCCAAAAACCCAGTACATCACCAACGTACTAAGCATGTAGATGTGAGGTATCATTTTGTGCGTGAGGCAATTGTAAATAATGAGGTGATACTGAAGTATAAGGAGACCACATGCATGGTCGCAGATGGTTTAACGAAACCACTTCCAAGAGAGAAGTTTCAGTGGTGTGTGAGAGGTATGGGTGTGTGTGTTTGATAAACATGTATGGTGTGTGAATGGACACGAGATTAAGGAGGAGTGTTGGAGCAAACATATGTAACCTCATGTCTGTCACATTAATTTGTAGACAGGCTGGTTGTGAATTTTAAAATGAGATTGTTTTTAAAATTGACAACTGTTGTTTGGAACAATAAGAAAATTTATTTTGATAGATTTATTATTGTTGTCAACGTGTGTATGTCCATCAAAGTTCGCTTTCTATATCTTTTATCTTTTCTCACATATATATTTGTTTAACACCAAATAAAGGTTTAATTATTCTGCGCTGTGTTCAATTAACTGAAGACACAACAACGAGTTCCAACACTTTATTTACAACTGCTGCAATAATAGAAAAATCACTATTATGAGCAGGAATGGAAAAATGAGTAAAAGATTGAGGATGTTTGATGAGTAAGGCTACTCCACCATACTTATCAAATCGATCCTCTCTGAGACATGCATAACCCGGAATCCTAAACAAAGAGTCCGGACTAAGCCATGTCTCCTGTAAAGAAAAAATAAATGGATTATATTTATTTATAAGATAAATTATTTCAGTTTTTTTTAGAAATTGCACTTCGGCAATTCCATTGGATTACCTTGGCTGGACTGTCCATTATTATTATTAGAAGTGCAAGTAACTGCTTTGAGTGCAGAGGCAACGTGAGACGGTGAAATTAAGTTAGACTGTGACAAAGACTTAATTAATGCTATGATTAAATCTCTTGTAGTTTCAGATAGATTGTCCTTAGGAATCAGAGCAGTGCCATTATTTAGTGAAGAAGTGTTATTATAGTCCTTAATAAGGTCATGATGAGATTGACGATCATAACCTATAGAGGATTTTGTAGGTGAACGAGGTTTAGTATAAACGGTTTTTTTATATGAATATGACTGATTAGATGTAGGATTAACCCGTGGAGCTGAAGGAGTAAAGCTATCTGACACATGAGTGGTAGTTAAGGCGTCAATATATGACTTCTTAGAAACAAAAGGATGTAGTTTTGATGCTTCTGCATAAGAAATGCAACTTTTGGACATTGTTTCTTTTATCGATTTCTGTCTCTCAAATTCAAGGCACTTCTTACTAGTAGCTTCATGAGACCCCCTGCACAAACAGCAAGAGACATCATCATCTTGAACTGAACAAGACTCACCTGAATGTCCATCACCACACTTAAAACATCTAGGCTTAGACCTACAAAGACTTTTTACATGACCATACCTACAACAATTATAACATTGAATAGTTGGGTAAATGTATAATTCAACACTCAAGGCTGTGTAACACATAAACACCCGCTTTGGTAGAACTTGCCCATCAAATGTAATTATAATTGTTTCTGTGTTCTTGAATACATTATTACCATCAACCATTACTTTCCTTCTAATCCTCCTAATTTTTAAAATTTCTCCACAGCCTATGGGAACAGAAATAGCCTCCTTAACCTCCTCATCAGACCAATCGGCAGGAACGCCTCTTACAACACCCATACGGGTGATGGAGAAAGCAGGGATAAAAACTTTATAATTTTCTTCAGCTAATTTAGAATTATTTAAAAACAGATTCGCATCTTCATAGTGAGAAAATGCCAATGAAATTCGATTTCTGCCAATTTTTTTCAGACTACCATTTATCACATTTTTAAAATTATTTCTTTTCAAAAACGGCCAAAAGAAATGGGATGTAAAAATGTTTTTTCAGTGACTTGTTCACGTTGCACATGAACAACATATGGAGCAGCATCTGATGACTTAAAAGTCAACCTAGCCAACTGAGTTGCAGACTGTGGAGATGTTTTATTTTTTACAATGATTGATTCCTTAGATGCCTGAGTAGTAGTTTTTTGTGAGGGGTCTGAACCATTCTCGAAATGAGAAATTTCCATCTCCTGATTCTCTAATTCACAATTGCAATCCTTTTTGCCGCCATTTTTACGCCTTTTTTTGTTGCAATGTTTGCAAATTTTGGGTCGAGCTGAAACCCTCTTCCTTTTACTATTATTTACTGTTGATACTGAACAATCAGTATCAACACTGGTTTCGTTATTAGAAATTGTCACGTAGTGAGCTATGACCGGAGATATCGACCCCCCAGGATCCCCTGGAGGGTCCATAATAGAAGATATTTTATAAAAACTTACCAACTATTAATACACACTAAAATAAACTAACTACTAGAAATATATAAACAAAAAGCTAATTATTTACACAAAAAGATCCCAACAAACTTATTTTAGGAAATTAAAATTCACTTGGAAAGAAAAAACACGACCGCCGTATTCAAGGTTTCCCGCGCTTTTTTTCCCATAAACTCTTTCTAAAGTATAATGTCGATTTTGTTTCTAAAACGTACTGTTACTTACGTAGAGTTTTGATAAAGCCAATTTAATAATTGAATAAATGATAATACTTTAATAATCAAATCATTTATTATTTGTAAAACATAGGTAACAAAAAAAGCGGGACCGATAACGTAGCCGCGTAGTAGAAAAAAATTATTTAATTTCTTTTACCTATGAAAATATGGATTCATAGGTAAAAGAAAATAAGTGATTTTTTTCTTTTGTAATTTTGGAGGTGAATCTGTGTACTGTGGATATTTTGTTATTTTGCACTCGAATTTTTTGTGTGTATCAGATCCATACTTAATTATAACTATACTTAATTTAAAGTACAGACGCCAGCACATCAAGTTACTACAATCTGTCAGATTTCATTAATAGATTTTCAACTTTATCGCAAAGCATAAGGTTCAAAGTTGATTGCGAAAAGACAGTTTCGGGTAGGTTGATGTGCTGGCGTCCGTACAAAAAACATCTAATTTAAATTTACACACGCGACGACTTTAGCCACCAGCCACGTGAGATTTAAAAAACGTATTAGGATATCGTCCATTGTTCTTTTTAATTTCTCAGTAGAAATCGATTGACTAAAGTAGCCCGCGAAAATCAAATTTTCTTACGTTTTTTGCATTATATTAATTAGAATCAGTAATACAACTTGATAAGTTAGTATACTCGTAGTCCTAAAATGTCAAGATTTCATAAAAAAAGTCATTCAGTAGGATTACTAAACTTGGTCTTAGAGAGTTGTGTGTTTTATGGAAATTTCGTAGAGTCCGTCCATTAAAGAAGTCCCGCAGCAATAAGTTGAACAAATTTTTACTATTTAGTTAACGAAATTCCTACAACAACCCTCCTTCTCCTACCTCACACTCCCCATTTTATTAAACCGGTGCCTCTAAATGATATAAAGATATCTGTCCGTCTCATAAATGTAGCGCCTCGTCTGCGAGACTCACAGAACACTATATAATACTCTAAGGAATCGAGACTACAGTCGTGGAACGGACTATGTGCGTACGGTCGGTTGATTGGTCAAATCCGTTAGGAGTATATTGTGTTCTGTGCACTAAATGCCCGCATATCGGAATCGACTGACGAGTCGAGTCCACAGAACCTTAGAGCATTTATAGGTTAAATGCAGTAATATAAGTCAATGTAACAATGTTAATTGTTAAGGCCCAGCGCAGACGACAGACTATCCGTAACGCACTTTTTAGTTTGTGAAAATAGAACCTAAGCAATTATGTGCATTAACGCACATGACGCGTAAAAAGTCCGGCGCAAAAAAAAAAAAAAACTGGCACTCCGGTAGTGCCGACAGAAGTGAAAACTTGAACAATTACGAGTGTATTTTGTGAATCGTCTTATAAACAAAACACGCGTGTTAAGGTGTGTTCCTTATTTTATAGGGTTTTTTGCAAATCAGGTATGATGACCAAAGTGACTGGTTTATTCTTCTCGTGAAAGGAATTTATTCAGATTTACAAATAAGCACACAGGATAGACTTCAGTTCGTGGTGTTGGTCGCGGCAGTGGTAAGAGAAGCAAGCCCATGGAGCTCGTCGTCAGTTATATATCCGTGGTTCAGCGCCATCTCGTCGTTGTTGGATGAACTACGTAGTTAGTACGCGAGGCCCTCGTAGTTCTTCCCGATGTGCATAGATGGCGCTGTCCTCAACAACGCGCGTCTTTCGTTTTACGTCTTACGAATCTTACGATCAGGGTCACGTGACCTGACGCGAATTTAGAAGTTTTTACCCATTCCAAAAAAAGTACACAGCGCCGCTAAAGAAGTTTTCACTTCAAAAAAACGGGTCATTCTGGCAGATCGCGCCACGCCCCGCGCCGCACAAAACGTGCGCGAAAAAAATAGAACGTTTGCTACCGCGCACTAACGCAGACGGGGCGCACACTGTTTAGTATCAAAGAGTATAATAATAAGGCCCAGCATAGACGACAGAGTAAGGTGCAGCGCAGACGACACACACTTTTTGTGCGATCGAGTCTGTGGCGCACAAAATGTCTGCATGGCATGCAAAAAGTCCATCGCGGATTTTACGCAGACTCAACGCACATCTCAATCGATAGTTTTACATTGTTTAGTTTTATTATAATCACTAAAACCGAAAATAGTGGCCACTTTTATCCGTTTTAGTGATTATAATAAAACTAAACAATGTAAAACTACCGTTTATTATAATATTATATTAAGGCGAAAGCACCAGGGTAGCCCGCGAAATTCATTTTTTTTTAGGTTTTTTGGAATTTGCTGGTCAGTATTAAGTTGTACGTTGATTGATATATGAATCGCGGCCGTAAGAAATATGTGTTTACAGAATTATAATCATTAAAGTCATCAACACAACTCTCTAAGACCACGTAAGTCCAAAGAATAACTGTTTCATGAAATCATCATTCTTTGGAGTTACGTGGTCTTAGAGATATTTCTTACAGCAAATTCCAAAAATCCTAAAAAAAATTGTATTTCGCGGGCTACCCTGGCGCTTTCGCCTTAAGGTGAATGGGTAGTGGTAGACCGCGAAATTCAAATTTTCTTACGTTTTTTGCAATTTGCAGGTCAGTGTCAGATTGTATCTTGATCAAAATATGATTCGCGACAATAACAGGTACATATTTAAGGAATTATAATCATTAGAATCATTAATATATCTTTCTAAGTTAGATTTCTACCACCAACCACCAATCTCTTATGGAAAAGTGTTAGTGGTAGAAATCTAACTTAGAAAGATGTATTATTGATTCTAATGATTATACTTCTCTAAATATGTACCTGCTATTGTCGCGAATCATATTTTGATCAAGATACAACCTGACACTGACCTGCAAATTGCAAAAAACGTAAGAAAATTTGAATTTCGCGGTCTCGACTACCCATTCACCTTAAGGCAAAAAGACCTTTTCCCAAATTGCTAAGTTGTAATGCCCTATGGAAAAATGGTTTTAATAAAAAACATTCCTAAACAAAATGGCGTTACCAGCGTGAGTGTATAAAATTTGTGATTCGTTTGTGTGTAATTTACATTTGGTATTTGCCTCTTAATTTATAAACTTAGAACTTATTTCATTTACTCAACTTTATGATTTGTGGTTACTCTTTCTTTGAATACTTTGAAAAGAGAGATTAGCTATCGAAGTAAAGAAGTTGTACCATGAGTAATTACGAAGATGATCAAAGCGAGGATGGAGAATTAGCGCGTAGCCCTACTCAGGATGAAATGGATTTTAGGTAAGTTATCATAACATTTTGCTATATTCTTTTCCTTAGAATCAACGTTCTCAACATGTAAAAGATTATAATGTGAATGTTGTGAAATACCATGTCTGTCAAACAATGTAAATCCAGTCCAGTTGCAGTGCTTGTCTTCTTTGTTCAACGATTTGTTTTCACACCTGCTAAATAGGACCAGCTATTTACGTGTTCCATTATCTTCCTTCTCCTTTCTAGTTTAATGATAAACCTTCCTGTGGGCTGGGATGGGTTTCACCTATTGCACGCTGGGCTGAAAATCGACTTTCATAGACTTGGATTTAAATTTGCAAGTGCCGCCGGATTATTTGCCGGATATCGCTTCTATTAGTTATCACTGCATACAAAAATGACACCCAAGGTAATTCTGCACAAAAACGAAGGAATTATGATTTTTTTACGAAAAATTTGTATGAAGATAGTATGAAAAATCTGAAAACCCAAGGAAAACCGTAATATCCTTACAGGTGGTTATAGTAATAATTACTTATGATTTTTTGTCATATTCCACATATTATTTATTGCTGCTCATTTTTTTTTAAATCATCAAAATGTTTTTATTTATTTTTACATTTGAAACGGTTCCTTTTAGTGTTTAAGTTGAGGAACACAGACATTTAACAACATGTAACATAAAATAGCATCACCCCTATATGCCAACACAAAATATGTTTTAAACTAAAATACCAAATAACTAATTGTTTGGTCTTCTAATGAGTCTGAAAACAAGTGATTAAGTAATTACAATGATTTAGTTGTCTAATAAGTCTGAATAGGTGATTAAATTATTTGCAATATCACGCAACAATGCCAACTATGGACTACATTCACAACATACAGTAAGCTAATTTGTTGATTAGTTATGCTATGACTTCTAAGAAATGTTTTTGATGATTATAAATTGTCATTACTTAACACATCTTTTAAAACTCTAATGAGAGTAGTTAACTAATTAGTAATTACCGACGTTTTGCAATAAAAGGATCTGGCTTCACAAAGATCGACGCTAAAGTCTGCATATACCTTTCTGAAGCCAGATCAAATGCATCGTGCTACCTGTGCTTAGCAAAACCTACAGAAATGAACCGCTTAGATGATGTAACATCACAGACGGTGTGTTCTGAAATATACGAATTTGGCTTGTCATCCCTACACAGTATAAATTGCATGAAATGTCTGTTACACATTGCGTACAGACTCAACTTCAAACGGTGGGCAACGAGAAGAAATGAACATAAAGAAATGTTGCAGACAAGAAAAAAAATTATTCAAAATAAATTCAAAGATGAGCTCAATCTGTTTGATATAGTGAAACAAGGCTAGGGAACTACCAATGACGGGAATACCGCAAGAAAGTTTTTCGGGTTTCCCAATAAAACTGTGGCTATTACCGGATTGGTTGGTTGAATCAGTAATACAACTTGTTAGGTTAGTATCAGACCCCACAAATTATAGACCTATTTCTGTACTACCTACCTATAGTAAAATTTTTGAGAAATTAATTTTAGACAAAATGCAAATTTTTTTTAATAAATATAAATTATTACACAGCAAACAGTTCGGTTATACAAGGGGTCGTTTAACTACTGATGCCGGTGTTGAACTTTTAGGACATATTTATAATGCATGGGAAGATAAATGCGATGCCTTGGGCATCTTTTGTAATTAGTCCAAGGCATTCAATTGCGTTCTTCACGAAACGTTAATCAGGAAACTCCACCACTATGGGATCCGGAATACTGCTCTGGATCTTCTTACTTCATACTTGAGTAAAAGGATTCAGAGCGTTGACGTTAATGGAGAAAGATCACCCGGATCTTTAGTAACGATGGGAGTCCCACAAGGCTCAATTCTTGGTCCTTTCTTGTTTCTTATTTATATCAATGACTTGCCGTACCTCATAAAGAATAACCATGATATAGTGTTGTTTGCAGATGACACTTCACTTTTGTTTAAACTTAAACGTCAGCAGTTGGTTACTGACGATGTAAATAGCGCGATTTCGAAAGTAGTCCACTGGTTCAATGTTAATAATTTGCTTCTAAACGAGAAAAAAACCAAATGCATTAAGTTTACGCTACCCCACGTTAGGCAGGTGAAAACTAATGTGTTGATAAAGGGCGAGGAATTGAATCCTGAAGACAGCACAGTATTCTTGGGCATAACTTTGGATGCTAAGCTTCAGTGGGGTCCGCATATAGATAAATTGTTAAAAAAGCTAAGTTCCGCAACATACGCCGTTAGAAAAATTCGTAATTTAACGAAATTATATAAAATTAGAGACGTATGATATGTCTTACGGTATTCTATTGTGGAGATATGCCGCCGATATTCAGACCATCTTTATTTTGCAGAAGCGTGCTGTTCGATCAATTTATAAATGAAGTCCGAGACACTCTCAGAGACAAATTTAAAGAGATTAATGTAATGACTGTGCCTTCTCAGTATATTTATGAAAATCTTTCATATGCCCATACAAACATAAAATTGTTAAAAAAATACAGTGATATCCATAATATAAATACTAGAAACAAACACAAATATGTTGTACCTACAACAAGGCTCAAGAAAATAGGTGGCTCGTTCAGATACACTACATACACTTTTATAATAAACTACCAAGCCACATTCAAGATCTAAGCCTTAATAATTTTTTTTTTTTATATACACATTGACATTAATGATTTATTTATTTTTTAAAACAATGACATTTGCTTACTTTGTAAAGTATTACATTATTTTAATTATTGTGAATGTGAAGACGATGTGGGTCATTTATTTTAGTCATTTTATATTTTTTTATAATTCTCTCCATGGTCTGGCAGTTTGAGTAATTTATGTGGCCTACCCAAATGTCCTTTCTTTGGTATTGTTCGTCGAATCGTTGAGCTCCTTAAGTCTTGAGTTGAGCTGCATGATTTCTGACAAATGCGTGCATTGACTGGACAGGTCCTCTCAATCTGTGTGGTTCTTTCCTCAAAAGACCATCTCAGACATCGACCTACATGGTCTTCATATAACTTGACCAAGATTATGTCTGGACTTTAAAAGAGACTATGACCTCTGAGTTTGTTTCGGCCTTTCTTCTCAGAGTAGTCAGATAGGAAACGCCGACCTCATCTAGTTTAAAAAATTTATGATTGACGTGTAAAGTGTTTGTGCAAACCTACTTACAGAAATAAAATCATTTATCATTTATAATCCCAAAATCTCAAGATTTCATGAAATAGTCATTCTGTTGTTACGGCCGCGAATCATATATTAATCAACGTACAACTTAATACTAAAAAATATTGAATTTCGCGGGCTACCGTCTCATACGTAAAAATAAATAAAAAAAATTATGATTTAAAAAAAAGAGCACCGATAAACGGTATGTGAAGTATGACAAAAAATCATAAATAATTAGTACTATAACCACCTGTAAGGATATTACGGTTTTCCTTGGCGTTTAAGAGATAATTAGATTTTTTATACTAGCTTTATACAAATTTTTCGTAAAAATATAATTCCTTGATTTTGTGCAGAATTAACTCGGGTGTCATTTTTGTACACAGTAATAACTAATAGAAGCGATATTCGGCAAAAAACCGGCACTTGCAAATTGAAATCCCAAAGTCTATGAAAGCCGATTTTCAGCCCACTGTGTATCGCCATGCGTATGAGGAAAATGGTTCTGCAGTAATGCGGTAGATGACATTAAATTTTAGTTTTCGTGTCTGCCTAACCTAATGTTATATCACAATATGTTTATATAAATAATATGCTGCGCATTACATCAGAAAATAACTTTTTTCTGTTACATAATGTTGTAGGTTTCACATCAACTGTTTTTGCCTTGGCAAAAATTACCATGTTGGCTCTGTGTATGTTATCTGGTCAGTAGTTAAGTATACATTCAGTCAGTTTTCAGTTATACATTATGCAGCTAATTTACTACTTATAAAGTTATTTTACTCGTTTTTGTATATTTAATGCTACTGTGATATTTTCTGACTCTTATGGTAATTTTATAGTTTATCTGATGAAGATCGTGACAATGCTGATTCCTTAATCATCAAGCCGCCCCAAGCTGTAATTCGTACAACACATCGGGACAAAAGAGGTCATAAAAGAACTGTTAAGGATAGATACAAAGACAATGCTAGGAAAGAAAAGAAACATCTCTACAGGTAATTCTAGTAAAACTATATTTAGTTTGATCAATTTACTTCTTGTAATATAAAAGGCTTTTATTTACTGTTAACAGTATAGAAATTTTATTGCTTTGGTATAAATGATTGTTTTGTGTTTAGATAGTTCTGATAAGTTAACTTCATTTTGCACCTTGACAAACAATAGTAATTACTAGTTTGCTATGTATATGAACTCAGAGATCAGTTGAAGCAGAATTTGAAGGAATATTAATTGTGAAGTATATTTTGACCGTTTTAATTTATTTGTTCAAAGCTTAGTGAGATATTTATCCAATCTTCACTTTTTCGTCACCTTGTTTAATAACATGTTTATAAATCTTATATTATGTGCTTTAAGGTCTGACATCCTACTGACACTGGGAATGTTATAGATCAATCATAAACCTTTTTCTACAGGGAACGAGATAAGTCTGACAAATCAAAGCGAGAGATTAACAAGAATCCTGATCGTGAGGATATGGCCAAAGAATACTATAGAGAAAAGCAATATTATAGGGAGAAGGAAATGTATCGAGAAAACAAAGAAACATTTAGGGACAAGGAAGCTTACAGAGAGAAGGAAGCATACAGAGAAAAAGAAATGTATAGAGGAGATGGTAAAGATAACATGTATAGGGACAATAAAGACATCCGAGAGAAAGAAATGTATCGCGAGAGAGATATAAGAGAAAAGGAAATGTATAAAGAAAAAGAAATGTATAAAGAAAAAGAAATGTATAATAAAGAAAAGGAAGTTTACAGAGGTGAAAAGGATCCATATAGAGAGAGGGAGCATTACAGGGAGAGAGAAATGTACAGGGATCCTTCTTTTAGAGAACCAACTAGGTCTAGAGAAGCCTATAAAGATATGGCATACAAAGACAAGGATATGTACAATAAAGAGAAAGATATGCAGAGAGAGGCTTATCTTGGCCGTGACCGACAGTATAATAAATATGCTGAACCAGAACGAAAACGTCCTGACAATGAAAGAATAGAATCTAGGCTAAGATCATTAGCTGAAGAAGGCCATACTAATCATAATAACGAAAAAGAAAACAGAGATAGGATATCGGGAGATAAAGAATTGGAAGATTTAAGAACTAGGCTACTCAATAAAAGAATAACCAAAGAGTTACAAGGCCAAGATGGCAAGAAAAGTTCTGAATATTATGAGAAAGAGTGTAAATCTTCATCTCGTCACTCATCATTAGACAAACATCAAGAACATAGGAAAAATAAAGTTTTGTTTGCAGGTAATAATATTGTAAATATACTTAGTAATAATGTTTTATTTTGGATAAAAAACTGCTGTTTAGTTCACCATTAGCTACTGTAATATAATTATATGCTTCTTCATACATTGTAGCAACAAATAGTTCAATATTTTGAGCATCTTATAAAAATTAAAACCTTGTTTAAGATAAAGAGAGGGAAAAAAGGAAAAATGAATCCCGTACAGAGTTAGAGGCTAGAAGACAGGAGCACCGTCGTCGCGGCAAGAAGCGTTCTGTGTCGCCCTCTGAGAAAACCACAAAGAAAACTAAAACTGAGTCGCCCAACTATGGTGATTCTGTAGTTACTGTATCTGATTCTAGTGATGTGGAAATGAAAACTGACTCACTGCACTCAGAGCCTGAAGATGGTAAGTGACAATAACTGAATGTTATGGTTACAAAAATATTCTGTTAACTTT
Source organism: Luperina nickerlii (assembly GCA_963855955.1). NCBI lineage: Eukaryota > Metazoa > Arthropoda > Insecta > Lepidoptera > Noctuidae > Luperina > Luperina nickerlii. The sequence continues at coordinate 13,747,168 of OY979666.1, read as the reverse complement.
TTCATTCAACAAGCACTAGATCTTCAATCAATACGCCCTTTAAAACCGGCCCGAAAAAAGAGCGCAAATGGTTTGTAGTCTTATTTTCAAAATAGTATGGCCCGATTTAAATCCCAGCCTAAAAGTTTAAAACTGCTTACACCACCAAGAACATACATACATTGAAATAACATTATTTAAATTATTTCAGGTGAGCATACTAACAGTGAAACAGAGGAGGATAGCTCATGCACAGAGTCGGACTCCGCAGCAGAATCTAAATCTGAGGGAGAAGAAGATGAGGAACATATGGACGATAATAAGTCTGATAAGGAGGATAAAGAGCAACAAGAAAGGATCAATGAGAAGACTAGACCTCCATCTAAATCAAAGTCACCCAGTCCAAGTCTGTCCAAAGTCAAGCCTGAGTCACTATCATCTCATGGATCACACTCGCACAGGTACATTTCTTTACTGATTTCTGATTTGATCATAGGATAATGTCCGTTGATGGAGAATTTAGGTGTCCATAAACTTGTAAATAACTGATTCAAATATTTGATTCTCCTTTAAAATTATAAGATTTGTTTGTAAATTTTTACAAAGTATTTATGACCTTATTCCATATTTTCTTTACAAAACGTTTTTACAAATTAATAGTTTTATATTTTATTTGGATATGGATCCCTTTTGGGTAAAAGCCTCCTCCATCCCGTGCCAATTTTCCCTGTTTTGGGCCGACTCCATCCAGCTCGGACCAGTTACTTCAATGATGTCGTCCGCCCATCTCTTGCGTGGTCTGCCCCTGTTCCTCTTGCCTCTCGGTCCAGACCACTTCGTTGTTTCCATTGTCCACCTCTGATCTCTGCATCTCGAAATATGACCTGCCCATTTCCATTTCAGTCGTAAAGCTGCCCAAATGCATAACATATTAAATATCAATCAACTTGGCCTATCGCAGTCCACTGCTGAACATAGGCCTCTATCAGGTTGCCACAACACCCTTTTTTTTTTGAGGATGGGAATCAAAATGAATGGGAATCAAAATGGATGGAAATCATCAAATGACCCCTCCCGCTCTGGGTGGAGCGGAAGTGTCAGACTCTTACTGACTAAAACTCACCCGTGTTCCTTCCTTAGCCCTTTATGTTCCGAGCCAGCGGTAACCTTTTCGGACAATTCCGCTGACCGCAGGCTTCGGCCCTGACGGGCCCCTTCTGTTGATGCTGACATCTCTTTGAGGCGCGCGTGGAACACGTACGCGCCGTCCGGCACGGGCTGCCACAACACCCTGTACTCCACTTTCCGCATTCTACGTAATATTATATGCTAATATTGAATCACTTTTTCAGGTCACTGTCCAGATCTAAGAGTAGAAGTAGATCACATTCCTTTTCGCCTCCTCCTCCTGGAGAAAATGGAAAGACTACTGAGGAAGAAAAACCCAATGAAGATGATGAGGAAACAAGACAGAGAGAGGAAGCTATTAATGCTCTTCCTCCTTACTACCCTGCATTACAGGTAATTATCATTTTATATTTTGGTAAACTAATAAATACCTAATAAGTCTGAGGAACTGACATGCTATCCGAGCATTGTCAAGCTTACAACTATCGACTAATAACTGGGCTTGCACTACGCAGTGAGTGGTGGCGCGGCAATGTTAGCCGGTCCACGTCGTCAGCGCAGCCTCTTCCTGTAGCAGTGGGCTAAGGTGGCTCACGGAGTGTGTACAACTTCGAAATGTTTTAAGGGGCATTTTCAAGTATTACATTCCAGCCCATCTGTTTGTTTTGAATATGTCCCAATATCTTTTATTACTCTGTTTGAACATAGAAATTCATTGTTTGCTTGCAGATGAACGATAAGTAACATTGCTCATGTAAAGTTACGCCACTATTTACCTTTTAATTACTATTTACATTCTAATTACGATAATTTTATGAAAATTATTAATGAAATAATTAATAACATTTTATAGGGGTGTCGATCCGTTGAGGAGTTTCAATGTCTCAATAGAATAGAGGAAGGCGCATACGGAGTCGTTTACAGAGCGCGCGACAAAACAACAGACGAAATTGTTGCTCTCAAACGACTTAAAATGGAAAAAGAGAAAGAAGGATTCCCCATCACCTCTCTGAGAGAGATTAACACATTACTCAAGGTAAGATCACAATCTTTAATTTTATTATTGTAAGCTCACTTGAGCCATCACAATGCATCACTGCTCTTTTCTTGAAGGTATTTTATTTTAAAACTATTTTGTTTACTTTACATACGTGCTAGTGTTTGAGCCGCGAACTGTGAAGCACTCGATGGCTCCTGTGTTGAATTCATTTCATTAATGCCTTGTATTTTATTCCTACAGGCCCGGCACCTCTTACCTGCAAGAGGGTTGTGCTAGAGGTGTGACCTCCGATATGGGCGGGCTAAAAGTATCTTAGGAATTTATTCCAGGGAGACCACCCTTCAATGCTTTCTTGTTACGTTCTACATCTTCGAATTTGATGGTCAACAAAAAGTAATTTTTTTATATACAATGCTTAAAATACGAACATCGAAGGTTACTATAAGATAATGATGCAAGTTTTGATTAAGATCACCAAGAACATCATCAGGTAAAATTAGGGAGTATTTTTAAGTTCTGCTGAAGTACTTCGAAAGTAATCTAAGAAATGTGTTTTTTAATCAATAAAGACTCTCATATCTTAGGGACTAGGAAAACTCATGGTTTTTATACTCATTATATCTAATAGTTTTGTCCTAAAACTTACTGTTTGGCAACTTTCTGTGGTTCATTTTTTGTCAAAGCTGTGAATCAATGGTTGAATATTATAATGAGTGAAAAAAGTCAAAGGTTTCCTGTAAATCCTGGTATTTATAATGTTATCAGAGTCAGCTATAAAAAAATATCTTCTGTGTTGGTACAATGGCCTGGCAATCCATTCATAAATACATAAGTGCATAATTTGCTCAATGATCACTTGAAATTTAATTCTTACTTAAGGCAAAAAAGCATGACAGGACTTAAAGTAAATGTGTGCTGTGAAATATATTCCATACTGACATTTCTATATAAACTTAAATGATCACTCAAATCCTTCTTATTTATGCAAAACGATAATGTTTACACTATGTAGTATATCCTGCAAATGTGTCATGTTTTATGTTTCCAGCACAACATTTATATGTTTTTATTTCTCAGAGTTCAACAACAGCTGTTTATATATTCACTTTTAGAAATGCTATGGGATGCTTGACGCGGCTAATGCCCCCAAAAGTGTGCACTCGTCTGTGTTTGAGACGGCAAAACTTGACTGACACGCTTTTTGAGAGCACTACTGATTCTGCTTCGCATAGACATACAGGTGTAATGGCTATGCTTTAATTTTACGTTAACAGAGGCAACTAAAATCTCATAATTCTTGGCAGTTTCTCTACTATTTTTGCATTACCGAGACAACATAGTTGACCGCAAATGTCAAGAATTGTGCTATTTAATTGCCCGTGTAAGCCCGCACTTTAATATTACAGATCGTTCTGGTTCAGATGTGTAAAAGTAGTTCACTTTCGGCTTGTTTTTTGCATTATGTATTATCTTAGTTAAATTAGTTTTTATTTTATTCATAATAATCTATATTAGCTTAGCCGCACAACAACATCAGGGCTATTGTAATGTAAAATCGACTAAAATATGTGTAAAATAATAACTTGTGCCTGATTGCACTATAGACAAAAGGCCGCCAGTAAAATATGGATCCAACTAGTACCAACTAAAGATTTAACTAATTTGCAGATTGCTTGAATATATCCATATTATCAATTAAACCAGCCTGTTACAGTCCAATGCTTATTACTTATTCATAGATCCAATGCTAGCCATGCCTCTCATAAGTTGTGGTCAATGTTTGGTCCTCGTCCTTCCAAACCCAGAGCTAGTAGCTTATTAGATAAAAAGCAAGCTAGCTAGCTGTCAGAACACCTAAATTGAATCAACTATTATTCAGATTATTGCCAATGAAATAAAGTGCCCATTTAGCTCTTATGCATATCAAATAAGTATCAAATTGGCACTAATTCAATACAAATCAGTGCCCAGTCTGACCTATATTCTGAATAATTGTGCATTACATTATCAAAATAGTGGGAAATTGATTCTAATTATTAGATAAATTTTATTACAATTGAATCAATCAATCGAACATGATATTATTCAAACTCGATAGGATAAGCGTGTGGATCGCATAATTTTCTTCATTTTAATTTCTTTAACTTGCATGCGTTAGTGGCATGTCTGCGACTGTCATGTACTGTACTTTATCGTAAGTATTTGACGTGTTCCTCGACAAGCGTCACTTTCCCTCAGTCAACAAGTTTGTTTATTTATTCACGGGTTTGTTGAATGTTGTCAAATAAATATATAATAATAATCGTTATTACACAAGAAAGTGATTACGAAGTTCCAACGAAGCGGCTGTGGCAATACAAACAGTATGATATGGTTTGAATAGTGATCAGATGGTACCCCATGTAAAAAACCTGCAACAATAAACATGATTGATTGATTGATTGATTGACAATTAAATTATTTAATTTAAAAAAACTCGGGGTTATCATTATCTTTAGAGTTGTTGTTTGACCATTCAGGGCAGACTTAACTATTTTGGTTAGAGGAAAACGTTCTTAGAAGACCATCCTTGGCTTTTTAACAGACTTCAAACAGGAGGTTCTGTATTCTTAGAGTATGTACTGCAAAACCCAAACAATGCTAGTAGTGGTCCTAGGAAAGCTGCTCTTGTAGCTGCAATCAGCTACAAGAGCAGCTGCTATTGCAGCAGCTCTTACTGCTATCTTAAATTTCCACCCTGAATATTTTTTTTACCAGCAAATGCCGTTTTTTCGTAATAATTTCTTATTTTGGTCTCATGTGTCAAGCAATCACGACTAGCTTGCGTGAATGAGGTGAACTCTAGAAATATCGATCCACACATATCACAATCATGGTGTCATGGTCTTCTGGGCTCTGGGCCGTCCGTTCCTTAGCATGCCCTGACGTACACGAACTCTGAGCCCAATCAGTTCGGAGCCCGGAAGACCCTTGCGGTCTGCCCTGCATCTTATCTGAATCCGAGAGATGTCGGTCCAAAGTAGCCATAGTATTATTTGTATGAGGCGCACTAGAACAAAACTGTCAGAATTAAGAACATTCTCAATTCGGATTCGGATTCGATGCAGTGCAGAACCGTTATGACCCAGTGCTTTGATAATAGATCTTTATATTTATATTCCAAGTATCCGCATTACAACAGTTCACGCTTACTGCACCTTTTTGGTAAAATAGAACGTCAACAGTTTATTCATGTGTTTTCCCAGTACTCTAGTTATTTTTACTCATTTATTGGTACCAAATTAAATGAGAGGATATACAAAGCAGGGAATGTTTTACAATCTGTAATTTTGCAGTTTCCAACAACACGTCATCTTTTTCTCCGATTCTGCGACGAAGTGGTTGAAGCGTCTACAGCATATTTATTTTTCTTACAAAGTTCAATGAAGTCCTGCTTGCTGACCATGAATCTAAGACGACGAACGCCACGTGAAGATTGATTATCTAGATCAGGGTATCTCAATCTTTTTTCCGTGAAAAAAAAAATCAAGCGAGCTTCATAATTTTGGTGACATTTATTAATTTAATTGTGAGTTGCAAAATAAGTCGTGTCGTCTCTGGACTAGTCAAGATTAACGGCGACTGAATAAGTAAATGACCTGAATAGTATGTTAGTAAAGGTGGCTTACACACATTACTACAGGCTTTTCATGTTTGTAGTTACGTATGTATCCGCCTTAGTTCGCTTGTTTTTTTCCCTGGAATGCGTGCTCCCCTGATCTAGATTATCTTCAACATTGTTTACAATATAACATATCTGCCTTGCTTTTTTGCCTGTAGAGCTTAGTGGAATATCGATTTCCGTTTATTACCATGCTGTTTTTGAAGTTGAAGAGCCGAACACTACTATTTTCAACTTATCAGGATTGAACATGTTGGTATATATGTATATCCTGATTGGTTGAACGTATTAAACGCCACGAAAGCTGTCCAAATAGCGCTAGTAGTTTACAGCTTCTATATGAAGTGTTTTTGCATTTTCTATACTTTAGCTAATTTTTTTATGTGCTTTTTATTACACTTTTTCAAGTCCGGAACATTTTTAGTGATGTTCATTAATTTGAAAGAGGTAAATACTTTTTCCTATTTGCAACCTCTAAGAATCAGTTTCTCAATATCATAAGCATAATGAACATTATAAATGTTCCCACTGCTGAGACACATGGCAGGCCTCCGTTTCACTATACTGTTAAGCATATTAACGGACAGTTTTGCATAGTGAGACTATGTAAACATGTTTAACAGGCCTTTTAATAACTAACAGTATGGCGAAACTGGCTTTAAATGTTTTTCTTAACTACTAGTTAAAAATCTGATTTCTTTCCTAATATTACCCTGCCCTGAGATATGATTGAATGAGCTTGAAGTTAAGGTGCTCTTCCGATGGCGGCCGAAACCTCAAACTGCAGCAGCACCACCGCCCAATCGTAATCACATACCGCAGCGACACGTTTGGTTGCGGTCGCCTTGGAAGTGTACCTTGATAAGGCTAATAAAGGGTAGGAGATTCACTAAGCCTTCATTGGTCCGGTTAGGACCGCAAAGCCATTGCCAAAAAAACCTCGGTAAATCTGACGCTATTTTATTTTGGCCCAACTGCCAGGAAGGGTTGTTTTTCCTTGCCATTAGTACTTTGGAAAACAATGTAATTTGAGCCACTCACTATAGATAAAACAAGCATGAATTTTGCGAAGTATGTTTTTTATTTTGATAACATTATTTTAAAGCATCTTAGAGATATGCCATTGTTGCATTACGCGAAGCAAGACCACTTCTACATATTTCTTCTCTACGCAGACAGTGATAATATACTTTTTTTAATTGATGTTTGCCATCGAGCCTGTTATTTTGTCTTTCGTGTCTTCCGTTTCTACGGTGGTCATGCTACGCGTGCTGGTGTAAGCCCAAAGCATTGTATTTTAATAAACTTGTTTTTATACTGCCCCATCACAAAGTGCAAGGAAAGTTCTATTGATAAGAAGAAACGTCATTTTGTTGTAGCTTTCTAATCGGACTTAAATCGCTTGGGTTTTAATAAACATGCCTGTTACTTAGCTAGTTAATTAATCGACAATTCACCCGATAATGACTATTTTGCCATATAATTAATCGCAATTCACCCGGTAATGACTATTTTTTGATATTCTCGTAGAAATATGTCATCTTTTAATGCATTGTTATTAACCCTCGATGTTCGTAATTTTCTGCCATCAAATTCTATTATGATATTAGAAAAATATAAATACCATGCCAGTAGTTCGAATTCGAGCTGGCATGGCAATACGTGGACTAGCGCCCATTTTGCAAACCATATCTTGAAGAAAATAAACCACATTATAAATTTTTGTGTAATATTGTTTCATCTTGATATTCTAAGGATAATTTAATGCTCCCATATGTTATTAAATTCGCCTTAAATATTTCATTATTATTATTCATTATTGTATCAATTGTTTCTCTGGAAACGGTATCTATTTTCTAGTCAGCATTCCTGCACAAACAAAGCCTCGGTAGAGAAGAAATGTCATAAGATACTTATGTTACAGTATAGTATTTAAATTTTCGCAGATGTGAAAGCATCAATGTATTTCTTTGCCCCAGAAATTCCAATTTATCATTAATAAAAAAAAATCTAGTATAGTATTTGATAAAACCCTCATTGTTATTGTCAAATCCTTCACTCGAGCTTAAATTGTTTCATGACAATGTGCATATATGTAAGTTATATTTTCGAAAAGTATCGGTATGGAAATTATTGTAATAAAATATGTTTCCAACATTGTATAAGTCGTATTGCTTACGATAATTTCTATGACCGAAATATTTATCTGGTTTATGTACAAATACTTACTGTAAAATATTTGTAAGAAAACTTTGGTTATTTTAAAATCACGTACTTTTTAGTGATTGTGTCGGTTTCATTATCATTATAAAAGCCTTGTTCAAAGAATTATATAATAAAATATTATCCTGACACTCGATATCGACAGCGGTATTACAGTTATTGTTATCTACAGTTTGATTAAATAAGTACAACTTTAACACCTGTCACAGTGCTTGTATCTGAATATTATTGTCAATAATTATTTTGTACAGTGCGTGCCACGTAAGAAGAGACTTGACCCCGCCTCCCCCGCCTCTTTCCGCCGCCCCTATGACGTCCGGTCCCGTCCCGCACTCAGACCTCATACCGCTAAAGATACCTAAAATCGTGTTCTGCGCATGTCAGACCACGTGGTGTGTCAAGTCTCTTCTTACGTGGCACGCACTGTACCCGTGTTTGTTTTAATTAGAAAGAGGGCTTGGCTAAGTAAAAACAGCCGCACGGGTCGATCGATCAGGTTAAGCTACGCTTGTTGCGGTTGGTCTGTGGATGGGTGACCATCTTCACATAAAAATACCCCTCCGTGCCTCGGAAAGCACGTTAAGCCGTTCTTCCCGGCTGTCATTCGTGGATATTTGGCAGTCGTTAGGGGTCGTCTGAAGCCCGAAAGTCTGACAACCAGTATTACCCATTACATACCTAACTTGGTTATGGAGGTCAGATAGGCAGTCGCTCTATGTAAAATACTGGTATTCAGCTGCATCCGGTTAGACTGGAAGCCGACCCTCACATAGTTGGGAAAAGGCAAGGCAGATGATGATGTTTGTTTTAATGAAACTGTAGATAAAACAATAATTACTCATCGTAAATCCGATATCACTGGATAGTTTCTACATACCTATTTAGTTCCCAGGTTTTTTTTTAAATTTCGATTTCTTACAACAAAGTTAATACTTTGTTGGAAGAAATCGAAATTAAAAACTTGTCTACTGTTAGACGCGTTTTAAATAACATAATGTACGGGCCTAATTTAACAGTGTATAATTTTCTCCAAATCGTTGTCGTGAAGTCATACTCTTATTATAGGTATCTGAAAATGTTTTCTTCACAATAAGTATGTATTTTTTAAGACAAAGTGGCTATTTGAGAATGTCTCTTGTTTGTTTTTGCCACTTCAAGTTCTTTTTTTAATAAGTTCTGGCATTTTACATCTCTTATACTTGATTATAAGGTTTTGAACTTTTCAAGCTCTTATAGAAGAGACTGTTATTAAATATAACAATAATTCAGCAACTCTTAAAGTGTAACTTGTTTTTTTTTTCTTTTATATCTAAATTTATTTTATTTACTTTGTTTTGTATTCTCAAGTGATTTTGTTTAAAAATCAGGAATAAACATAATTATGTGTGTTTATGTTGTAGTTTGGGTACATTTCTGGAGTGCACGGTATGTATTTATTTACTCAGTATGTCTATGGAGCCTGAGCAATTTTTTGCTTTATATAAATTGTTATTTCGTTATTTATTAGTATTGCTCATTTTTTATTGTTATTGTATTATTGATTTGATTTCTATGCTAAAGCCATATTTATCTACGCTTCATATGAGTGCTTTAATCTCGTCACAAGGTATTTTATTAGGGCTTTTTTCTGCATTTCTAATAAACTTGTAATGTGAACATCTCCAGTCATGATTTTCACAATACATTCGTTCGATATTATTGTTTATCAAGAGAGTTTGACCTTTTTTATATGGAAGCTGTCATATTCTACCCATCGCGATTTTGATTTGTTTTTAGCATTGATGCAGCGCACAATGTAACTGATATATGTGGGTAGAAGACAGTTAAACATACAGGAAATGTCCATACTTACCAGTTTCATCATGGGCCGGAATTAAATAAAAATCTAAATGGCGATGGAATCACTATGCCACTTAGGTTCTACACCCTTAAAAATTGTATTACATAAAGATGCGAAATAGCTATAGATGCCACTTCATGATGTACCCAAACTGTTACAGCGGCATTAGTTGACAATAATCATCTAATAATATTTTTTTATTTACCACGTCTCGGAGCGATTTTGTTATGTACAGACGCCAGCACGTCAAGCTACTACAATCTGTCAAATTTCTTTAATAGATTTTCAACTTTATCGCATAAGGTTCAAAGTTGATTGGGAACATTTGATAGTTTCGGGTAAGTTGATGTGCTGTGCTTCATTTACAGTTTTCAGTATTATTATAACTCTGATCAAGTATTGTGAAGCATTCATTTTCAGATAATTCTGTATTTTTAATCGCATGCGCGAACACGTAAGGGTTTGGACGAGGATATGAAATACCATAGCGTAAGAATGGTCCGCCGTGGCTATCGTACTAACACGTCGCACATTCTGCTCTGTTGTTGCAGGGCCAGCACCCGAACATAGTCACAGTGCGGGAGATAGTCGTAGGCTCCAATATGGATAAAATATTCATTGTTATGGACTACGTAGAACATGACTTGAGGAGTCTCATGGAGACTATGCGTGGAAAGAAACAAGTATTTTTACCAGGTAGGCCGCATGTAACAATATTTCCCAAATTTACATTTTAATTCTATTTTTGTAGTCTCCACTATAAAGCGTTGTTCTGCCCTTTACAGGAGAAGTAAAATGTCTAATGACGCAACTACTCAAAGCTGTCCATCATCTTCATGACAACTGGATATTACACAGGGATCTTAAAACTAGCAATCTTTTATTGTCACACAAAGGTGTATTAAAGGTTGGTATGACTAAATTACTAGAGTAGCTTTTACTTTACGAGAGCAGATTTTACTTTATAAATCGAAATAAAAATTAAAATCTAGTTTTTTTTTACTGTTTAATATTTCAACTGGAATTGTTTTAGGTGGGAGATTTTGGCTTGGCAAGAGAGTATGGCTCCCCGCTGCGCCAATACACCCCGATCGTAGTGACGCTGTGGTATCGTGCCCCTGAGCTACTCTTGTGCTGTAAAGAATACTCTACTCCCATTGATATGTGGAGCGTAGGGTGTATATTCGCCGAATTTATAACCATGAATCCATTGTTTCCCGGAAAATCCGAGGTGGATCAATTGAACAGAATATTTAAGGTATATTCTTTGGCCTTTAAATCGAATAATTTATTAAATGAAAAGAGAGACGTATTCACCAGTAATGTATAATTTATTTACAGGATATGGGTACACCTTCAGAGATGATTTGGCCCGGCTACAGTGAACTGCCTGCTGTACAGAAAATGACTTTTGCTGAGCATCCTTCGGGTGGGCTGAGGCAAAGAATAGGTTCCGATCTACTCTCGGAACCGGGGTTATCTTTACTGCAAGGTTTCCTAACATATAATCCAGCTAGAAGAGTCACAGCGGACGCCGCGCTGGAACACACTTACTTCAAGGTAATGAATGTCTTTATTTCACTTTGCTGTCGTAATTCCGATCTTATCATTTAAAATGCCAAAGTCATTTATCACAACCTTATATGCTCTATATGTCCTCAAACATGTATCATGACTCGAAGTATAGCTGGCATAGACTTTCTATGTACTCGATTCTAAAATAGTGTCGTGTTTGGTGTGCAGGAGCAGCCGGTGGCGATCGAGCCAGCGATGTTCCCGACGTGGCCCGCCAAGTCTGAGGGTAACCGACGCACGACGCACAGCCCGCGCCCGCCGGCCGGCGGCGCCGCCTACGCGCAGTACGCGCGCGCTGACTCCGACGAGGCGCTCGGCTTCCAGCTGCATCAGCGCTCGCTCAACGTCGCGCCAGGCTTCTCGCTCAAGTTCTAGCGACGGCCTCTCGGGCGACGCTCGAATCTATAGTCTTTCTAATACTAACTATTACTGTGTAACATCGTATAATCTAGCTACGTAACATTAGCCGGACGTAGCTCTAGGTACTTTAATTTCCAAACAGATTTGCCGCTAAAGTACCGCTACTGCCGCGATGTAAGATTATAATTGCCATCTCGCTGGATGCGCTGTCGCCTTTTAAGGCACAATAAAATCGAACATATGCAAGGGAATGACAAAATCTTTACACATCACATGATGAATGAATATAATATATATTTTTTAATTTGATGTAATTGCACAGATTAGAATTTCAAGAAAACTGCCATTTTGATAAGTATTCTGTATATTGCAATAAAATCATGCGGTACAACAATTACTAAAAACGTTAAATAAAAACCTCGTGTATATAATATAAAACGTTATTTATGTACTTATGGAATACATAACAATTTATAGAATTAAATATTTCATTGTGACTCTTTGCCATTGTTGATGTTTATGTAAAAAATAGCATAAAATAATATTTTTTCATTATTGATGTAATCGTGTATGTAATTAATGTATTGAGAGTCTGGCGCTCAAAATATAAAACGGATTGAGTGAATAGCGTTCGACCTCTGATGTTGGTCATTTAAAAGTTGAATGCACATACATACAAACTATTCAACATTTCTGTGAAGTTACAGGTTACACTGTGTAAATAAATACCTCTTAATTTTAGTGGTGTACCACAACGAAGGTGGAATTAGTGTAGTATTAAAATATGGTACAATAATTATATGTTTTCAGCAGATATGGTATTATTATTTTAAATGTCCTTATGTACCTATAAGATACAAATAAATCAGTAAATTAAACTGATGTTCTTCTAAACTATTACAATATTTTTATTTTAGTCTGGCATACATCGCCAGCGCATGAAGAATTGATGCATGAGTTGCAGCGGATTTATTTAAACTGACTAGATCAAACTTCTTTCTCGTTCATTTAGGTAGATAATTATCACAATAGATTAATTTAACTCCTGACAATGGACTAACGGCCGGCTTCGTTCATTCCTTTGGGCAGTGCCAGTAGTGAGTTTATCAAGTCGCCATTGCGTTTCCACGTTTTATACTTGGTGTCTACCAGAGCATTTGTTTCAATCACCATCCGCCGGTCCAGGACGTCATCTCTATACGCGTTGATCATTGAATGAATGTGGCGGATGTACTGAAAATAAAATTTTATTTTAATTTTTAACAGCAGTAGTCGCAACAATAAGGCGCCTAGAAAATCACAGCGACAGTCTCGCCGTGCCATCAAATGCTCGCCGCGATGATATCGCCGTATGGAGTTCTAATATTCTATCATACTTAGATACTAGCGTATTGTATTTATATACAAAAGGAGAATCGACATAAATGTATGGAAGCTGGGCCACTAACAACTATACATATATGCATTTTATAAGTATTTTATTATTTACACAATAACTATTATGGCGGCTCATTTCAAAATTTTCAAATCGTTGTGTGAAAAAAGTTATGGCGATGTTTCGTAGGAATGACCTGGACGCTAAGTAGCGGAACTCACTTCTAGTGGTCTAAGTTTAAATATTTTCAAATATATACATATATAATATGCATTCGGATGATAATAAAATAACATGGTACCATTGAGTTATGGACTGGACGCTAGATAACGGAACCCTTGAATAGCTACTAGTGAACCCCTCGAGTGCGCGGTCATTAGATGTGTCTCAGCGAGTACTGTTCATTTTACCTGATGACATTGACTGACTTTACTAGTAGCCATTCAAAGGTTACGTTATCCTGGTGTGTCAGTCCTCAAGTAAAATGAACAATAGGTAATCGTTGAGACACATCTAATGAGCCCACACTCGATAGGTTTACCTACTAGTAGTTATTCAAGAGTTCCGGTATCTAGCGTCCAGGGTGCCTAAAAAGGCCACTTTGGCAGAATCATAAAAGGATAACATTATGAATCATAAAGGACAGTTAACTGTTAAGTTAATCGTATTAAACCCCATTGGTGAAGGATTTTTCATTTATTCTTTTTTGTCTGTGTTAAAATACCAATCCAATCCAAATCCAATCCCATATCTCTTTGATTATAACTGCGTACGTAGTGCAGCGAAAAAAAGAAAAACACGGACTGTCGATTCCTAATGTTTTTTGTTTTGAAATAATATATAATACCGATTATTTTATAAGATCGGTTTTAAAATCTCTGATTGGTTATACTTTATTCCCGGATATTAAATTAATGTTCATCAATTTGAAATAGAATCAACAAATAATTTAATTGAATTAGCAAGATGCATAATTCAAAAATTTTCGTAAGAAAAAAAAGACGCTCGTTTATCATTTTTTACAAAGAACAATCAGCCGGTCTATTCTGTTAGAATCTCATTGTGAGATCCTGGTGATAAGTGAGCTGCCATTCCATCTGATGCTAGGGATTGACACTAATGACAGCTCACTTTAATCTCACTTCACCCTAGTTATCACAGTGATATTTTTACAGGTTATTACTACAGCGATGCTATTCTGTAAAAATCTCACCGTGAAAACTTAGGTGAAGTGAGCGTGGAGTGAGCTGTCAATAGTGTCAATTCCTAGCAAAAACAAACTCACTTCACCTAAGTTTTCACGGTGAGATTTTTACAGAATAGCATCGCTGTAGTGATAACCTGTAAAAATATCACTGTGAGATTTTTACAGAATCGACCGGTTGAACCCTAAAACTTTAATTCGTAAAACATATACCAAATTAATTCATTTTAAAAATCAATAATACATGTTCTTTTTATGTAATTGATTGATTTTGATTAAATATTATTTCTATGATTTTAATTGACTATTTTTCATAATATTAAAATCCATTTTATCGATATCGACTATTTTCCCTTAATGAAGTAGAGCAGCCCTAACGATAGGCATACCTACTCGTCAAAATGTAGTGAACAACGGATTTTGTTTTCGCGATTTTAGTCATATTATGTCTTCTTGTTACCGTTACTCATCTTGATGAGTTATTTAGTTATAGTCATGACCATTGAATAAACAAAAGTTTTACTGGGCGCTTTTATACACCCGTTAAACCAATACAAACGATAACAGAGGTGGAAATTAGCGTCAAAATGTTGGTTGGGACTCCACCTCTAGCTCTGGCCAGTCTGAACCACTGGTCCGTTCTTTTATTAGTCTTTTTTTTTGTTGTAGCCAGTCACAAAATCTCTGTTGAAACTTGAACCCGCATGTGCAAATCCTCATAGATGGATCCTCTTTGGAGCGAACAGACTTACTGACTACCATTAGGTGTTCCTCTAGCTACCGCCAGGGATTCACTCGCAGTTCAGCAGCACCAATGCTGCATACCAAGATTTATGCGGTCGGAGAGACTTTTGAAAAATCCTAAGTGAAAAGTAATTTGAGGTTTGACTCTCGCCTATTTCCTTCTCTAATATTGGACCAATTTAAAAGATATTTCATAAACTGAATAAGAAGGATAATACTGTGTCCCTATGTTTTTCTTTTTCCATTAAAGTTGTCAAATTTGTAGGGGAGACCGAGGTGAGTTGAAACAATTTTGACATTTTAATTCATATACAAAAATCTAAAAACACTAATCGTATGAGTTAAGTGCCAATCGATAGTTTATTTCTTACACTTTCAAATACCTGTCACAAATAACGTGTAAGTATAATTTTGGCGGTGAAAAATGAACTCGAATGTAACAAGTCATTTTGTTTCAACTCCACTCATACCGAGGTAAGTTTAAACAGGGGTCGAGGTGAGTTGAAACACTTGATATATGAGTATATTATTAAGGGTTGTAAAGTAGAAACGACGAGCTAATTTGCAGGTATTTATTGAAATAAAACATTTGGTGGAAATAATTCGTTAAATTCTCAAAAAATCCAACTAAATTAATTTTCACCACGCGGGTGCTGGTTCTGATAATTCCAAATTTTCTGCGGAGAGCGAAGGGAGGTTCACGAAGTAGGAGGCCAGGAGAAATAGTCTAATCTCTATGTAAATTAGCAGTACATACCAACGTATCGCCTTCAGCGGGACTCCCACAATCTGGTGTGACCTCGGGATGGCGGGTCACAATTTTCGGTGGTCCAGGTATCACCAAATTACACAACGTTCGTAAAGGGTCTATTCTCCACTCTTATAGGGTGCGCGCGCGCAATAATAATTAGTTATTTGCGAATAATTGCGAAGATGAAGGACGCGCGTCTATCGTCCTTCAGGCGTGGCGTAGAACTATCGCAGCGGCCCGCGTGCGTGTAGGGGGCGCGCGCGCAGCGTCGCGCTTGCGGTCGCCAGCGCGTCAACGTACAATTGATACACACATACCAATTCACACAAAAAAAAGAACCAACATTCTAACATATTTTACAATATATCGTATTGAACTATTAATAAAATCATGAACAAATAATCATCTCTTCTTATTAAATTCTCAAGAAACAAACAGAAATAAAGTATTATGATACGCGATCATAATTAACAAATTATAATATTAATTAAAGCAACAAGTTTAGAATCTACAATTATATTCTTACAAAACTAAATATTACCGACTCAATTATTATCAATTTTCAGTCGGCCTGATTGTGATAAAAAAGTTCTTATTAAGAAATATTAATATATTTCTTAATAAGAACTTTTTTTATCACAATCAGGCCGACAAATTTTTTACCCAGAAACCAGACTATACTTTTCCGAAGGATTTTGACGCGCTGAATTCGAATCTGGCCTCAAAATTGCTCTATCACGTCAGGGTTTCGAGATATTCCAACCTAAAAGTGCAAAAAATACCGTTTTTTCTCATTTTTGAAGGTATGTAGCACGGCCGGTCCTATTTTCTATCAAAAATTATTAATAGCATCTCAAAGGACTAGTCTTCCTCTTTAAAATGACGTTGAGTTTACTCAAATATCTTTTTTTTTTCGCTGAGATATCGCATTGAAATTTTCGTGTAGGTACGTGGATTGTTCTACGTTTGAGAATTCATACACATAGAGTCTATTGGAAAATTTCAAAATGCAATTTCTCAGCAAAAAACCAAAGATATTTGAGTAAACTCAACGTCATTTTAAAGAGGAAGACTAGTCTTTTTAAAAGAAAATTGTATCGGCCGTGCTATATAACCTCAAAAATGAGAAAAAACGGTATTTTTTGCACTTTTAGGTTAGGATATCTCGAAACCCTGACGTGATAGAGCAATTTTGAGGCCAGATTCGAATTCAGCGCGTCAAAATCCTTCGGAAAAGTATAGTCTGGTTTCTGGGAAAGAGTGTTCGTCAAATTTTGTCGGCCTGAGTGCCTAGGCCGAAGTTAGCAGCAGCGCAGCTTAAGAGATAGTCACGAAGTATGTTCTCCTCTGAAGATGAAAAGACAGTCTTTTCGGGATATCCAACTGACGGAGGAGTCGTCGTTTCATTAGCTTCATAAGCCGTCTTTTTTTTAATATACCTGTAGAGTGAAGTGTGGTTGAGGTTATAGCTCGAAGCATCACGCAGACTTTTCTGACGCAATGTAACTTCTTCTACGGCGAGATCGTAAATTTCGCGACTTGCCATACCTCTATCAGTCTTCCATTTATAATCAGTAGGCATACTGAAACAAAATTAGCAAAAAAAAGGATAAACCACACCGTATTACCAATCGATTACCAATATGAAAATTAAGCGAGGTGAGTTGAAACAGTCTGTTTCAAATCCCCTTAGTGAGAAAAATCCTCCCAATCTTTATACAAACAAAAATACAGAAGCAAAACACAAAGAAATTAGTTTTACCAGCGCCATGGTTTCAATCGTTAGATAATGAGCTTTCGAAACATATAAAACCCAAGCTAAAATACAAACGCATTATCAAAATACAGGTATCTTAAAAAAACGTTTAAAACTTACTTTTCACGATTTTTGCGACGTGGAAGCCACAACGACACAACCGAGCGTCAGAGGCACGCACGCGAACTGCGGGGCCCGGCGGGTGGTGGGGAGCGGCTGATTTGTGTCGGTACTAGCTCGCTAACAGTTTTAAATTCTGCGAAATCAGTGCTGTTTCAAATCACCTCTGTGTCAAAACACCTCGGTCTCCCCTACTCTGTTGACAGCGGTTTAAATCGGCACTTTTTGAGGGTTCTAGTCACTGACCTTTATATACAAGTGTATGATAGAGCCGATAGAGGTCAGTGGTTCTAGTGCTTATAAAAATAATGTATCATCAAAAATGAAAACATAGGGACACCGGACATACAATATTTAATTAATATATATTATTCTATAAAAAATCATTGCTTTTTGGTCAATAACCAGAAAGAAAACAGGCGAGAGCGTTTCTATGGAGAAACGACCACCCGCATTTTTTCGAGAGAAAAGAGGCGAGAGAGCGAGTGTAGGTATCATGGCGATAACTAAAGTCACGCCATGACATCAAATTCTATAGAAACCATAAAGGAGGACCGGACAAAATGGTCTCCACTACCAATAACAACCAAATATTATGTCATTAATAACTACTACCTACCTAAGCATTGAGTTATGTACCTAAGTATGGCGGTTCATTTCAAATCGCTGCGTGCTTCGTGAAAAAAGATATGGCGATGTTTCGTAGGACGTACCAGGGACGGTGGGTAACGGAATATTTGACTAGTGGTCTTTGTTTGCATATTCGCAAATGTATGCATTCCAATGATAACAAAATAATATGAGTAGAATACAGAATTTCCGCCGTAGAACCGAAATTCCGTATTCTTCTTAGGCTTACAGCCTTAGGGGGCACTATGGCGCGAGGACTTTCCCAATCGTGATTTCTTTTTTCGAAAATTTCCCAATTTTATTGCAGCTCATTATTAACCTCGCCCATAGAAACCATTAAAATTCTGAGACACATGGTCCTACGACGACGCACCGTTTCCGAATTATGGGCCTCCGAATTAGATTTTATTTAAAACGCTCTATATTTTCAAAATGGTGGCTCGGATGAAAATCTTTTCTGGTAAGAAATTGTTTTTCTAGTCGAAAACATGAGGTGATGTAAAAAACCCGCGAAATATTGAGAAAAAAATGATTTTTTTTTTTGGTACCTTATACTTAATTTTTTTTTGTTTTTTTGCTGCTCATAGTGCCCCGGAGCCAAAGATAAATAACACCACTAGAGAGCGTATAGGCCGATTTCTTCGAAGCACATGACTCACTACCGCGGGCCGGGGGACGAGGAAGAACGCGCGGCTGCAATTGGTCAGTTCTTGTAGGTAGGAAGAGATCATTGTACTCATCATTATGAACAGCTTTTACTTTGGGACCAAACCTGAAATCGCGAAAACAAAATCCGTTGTTCACTACATTTTGACGAGTAGGTATGCCTATCGTTAGGGCTGCTCTACTTCATTAAGGAAAAATAGTCGATATCGATAAAATGGATTTTAATATTATGAAAAATAGTCAATTAAAATCATAGAAATAATATTTAATCAAAATCAATCAATTACATAAAAAAAAACATGTATTATTGATTTTTTAAATGAAAATTGATGAACATTAATATCCGGGAATAAAGTATAACCAATCAGAGATTTTAAAACCGATCTTATAAAATAATCGGTTTTAAAATCTCTGATTGGTTATACTTTATTCCCGGATATTAATGTTCATCAATTTGAAATAGAATCAACAAATAATTTAATTGAATTAGCAAGATGCATAATTCAAAAATTTTCGTAAGAAAAAAAAGACGCTCGTTTATCATTTTTTACAAAGAACAATCAGCCGGTCTATTCTGTTAGAATCTCATTGTGAGATCCTGGTGATAAGTGAGCTGCCATTCCATCTGATGCTAGGGATTGACACTAATGACAGCTCACTTTAATCTCACTTCACCCTAGTTATCACAGTGATATTTTTACAGGTTATCACTACAGCGATGCTATTCTGTAAAAATCTCACCGTGAAAACTTAGGTGAAGTGAGCGTGGAGTGAGCTGTCAATAGTGTCAATTCCTAGCAAAAACAAACTCACTTCACCTAAGTTTTCACGGTGAGATTTTTACAGAATAGCATCGCTGTAGTGATAACCTGTAAAAATATCACTGTGAGATTTTTACAGAATCGACCGGTTGGACCCTAAAACTTTAATTCGTAAAACATATACCAAATTAATTCATTTTAAAAATCAATAATACATGTTTTTTTTTATGTAATTGATTGATTTTGATTAAATATTATTTCTATGATTTTAATTGACTATTTTTCATAATATTAAAATCCATTTTATCGATATCGACTATTTTTCCTTAATGAAGTAGAGCAGCCCTAACGATAGGCATACCTACTCGTCAAAATGTAGTGAACAACGGATTTTGTTTTCGCGATTTCAGGTTTGGTCCCAAAGTAAAAGCTGTTCATAATGATGAGTACAATGATCTCTTCCTACCTACAAGAACTGACCAATTGCAGCCGCGCGTTCTTCCTCGTCCCCCGGCCCGCGGTAGTGAGTCATGTGCTTCGAAGAAATCGGCCTATACGCTCTCTAGTGGTGTTATTTATCTTTGGCTCCGGGGCACTATGAGCAGCAAAAAAACAAAAAAAAATTAAGTAGGTACCAAAAAAAAAAATCATTTTTTTCTCAATATTTCGCGGGTTTTTTACATCACCTCATGTTTTCGACTAGAAAAACAATTTCTTACCAGAAAAGATTTTCATCCGAGCCACCATTTTGAAAATATAGAGCGTTTTAAATAAAATCTAATTCGGAGGCCCATAATTCGGAAACGGTGCGTCGTCGTAGGACCATGTGTCTCAGAATTTTAATGGTTTCTATGGGCGAGGTTAATAATGAGCTGCAATAAAATTGGGAAATTTTCGAAAAAAGAAATCACGATTGGGAAAGTCCTCGCGCCATAGTGCCCCCTAAGGCTGTAAGCCTAAGAAGAATACGGAATTTCGGTTCTACGGCGGAAATTCTGTATTCTACTCATATTATTTTGTTATCATTGGAATGCATACATTTGCGAATATGCAAACAAAGACCACTAGTCAAATATTCCGTTACCCACCGTCCCTGGTACGTCCTACGAAACATCGCCATATCTTTTTTCACGAAGCACGCAGCGATTTGAAATGAACCGCCATACTTAGGTACATAACTCAATGCTTATACTCCATTTATTATAACATTAGAAAAAAGAGGTACGCAGAAGCAGGACTACGAAACCTTTTATTTTCAAGTTATGTTCAAATAATTTTAATAAACAATGGTACCTATGTGCTTTTTTGTAAGTAACAATGTATGGCATACAAAAAAGCATATTCTATCTAACTTCTCGTCACGATGCTTGGATAGCTATAGGTAACATGAAATAAAAAAAAAATTAGTAGGTCAGTTTATTAAAAACAACTTTATCACAATGGCATGTACGAGTACATATTATGTTTTCAACAAACCAAATAAATACGACACAAAACACCACTTACCAATTTAGTCACTGCTACCATTAGTCATCACAAATGATAATAATTAATTGGCATTAGTGGTAACAAAAGTCATAATTTTTACTATAATAATTTAGAATGCCAACTTTCGCAAGCTAAATACCAGCTATAAAAAACAAACGGGGTGAGCTAAATAAAACCGTTTAAAAACACTTTCCAGAGACATAGAAGTGTGAGATGAGATTTATTGCTATTAAAGAAAAGGTTTTGCCACGTTAATGATATAATAAGAATTATTCATTATCCTCTGATGATGATGATGATGATGATGAAGTTTCACCAACGTTAATAATGAATTTTTCTACAACATCATCCATTATACCATCAAGTTGGCAAAACCTTTCCTCTTCTTTAATTGTATGAGCAATGCAAGATTGCCATTTCTCTGCAGTTATGTTTATGAGTGCTTTAGGAAGTAACTGCTTCACTTCTTCTAATTTAAAACTTTTATTGTTTTGGGCTACATACCCCTTCATTTGAGCCCATACCAATTCTATTGGGTTGAGCTCGCAGTGGTAAGGTGGGAGGCGCAATACTAATATATCTTTTTCTTTAGCCATCTCATCTACAGCAAACTTTTGGTACAAATGTTTTATTTGTTTCACTTTTTCTAATAAAGTGGCCCTAAGGTCTTTTTCCTCAAAAGGAATATTTTTGTTTTTTAGCCACTCCTGAATATCTGCCTTTCGTGTGGCTGTAGTTGGCAGCTTCTCCAGTTTCCTCGAATGATATGGGGCATTATCCATAACAATAACAGCACCACTCTCGATTTTTGACAATATTAGTTTGAACCACTTTTCAAAATTGTGTGCATCCATTTCAGAATGGTAGTCTCCATCACCCTTTTTGGCTTCAAATATTAATTCACCATCCATTAAAAACCCTTCTGTTGATCCTGTGAAATGAAATAAAAGCAAATCAATAATTTGTGTACCGGTGGCATAGATTACTTGACCGCTGGAAATAGATCTTAACCTTTGAATAACAACCGAAATTGCATCATTACTGTCCTTGAAAAGGTTAATCTACAACCATAAACCCATAATCTGCCCATAAACATTTTTCTCCGGGGGAGGCATTAAGACTTAACCAGTTTTCAGTGACAATGGAGTGATCATTTTATTCATGATTTGGTAATGTGACAATTGTAAAGTAATTTCAAAAGAAATACATTTAAATCAAGTTTTACCAATATGGCCAATGATAAGCCGTCTTCCTTTACCGGTTGGGTTCTTTAAACCAGTTGATAAACCTGCCCGGTGTGCTTCCTTTGAAGACTTGATAGTGTTGTCTTGCCATACCTTGCTTTTCGTGTGTCCTGCATGTATAATAAAAGTTATAGGTGTAAATACAATATTATATCGACTTATGTTGAATTAATAATACTTCACTGTATTGTTTTGCATAGAGGAGGTTTTACATAGCTTACCAAGTTATGTAAAACCCGCCTTCATGCAAAAAAAGACTATATATATAAGAGGCACTGTACCTTCATTTAGCCAAGTCTCATCTAAATAATATATTTTTTTTCCTTCGTTCCTTAATTTCTTAATTTCATGGAGATATTTCACCCTCCATAACACAATCTCTTGTTTGTCAATTAGGGCACTTTTTCTACTTCTTTTAATATAGGTAAATTTTAATTTGTTCTTGATTAATTTGTATAAAGTGCTTCTTTTGAAATCGGGTAGAGACTCATCACTATTAACGGCTTCCAGAATCTTGTCCAACGTTGGTAACTCATTATCAAAGAAAAAAGAATGAATTTTTCTTCGTATTCCACTTAATGTTATATCATCATAATCGTCAGATTTTGAGTATTTCCGTTGGCGATGAGGGGGTGATAGCAGACGACCTTCTGTATTGTACTCTTTGAGTACATTATAGACTGTTGCACGAGATATGCCTATAAAATAAGATTAGTAATGTATGTTATTACCTGACAATGCATGTTAATTTCAAATACATTTATTTTTTATGGTAATATTTTTATGATCCTTACCTGCAATTTCTGCAGTTTTGTTAATTGACTGGGTTCTATAAGCAGAAGCACCTTCGGGCCAGGACCCCATAACATCTTTATAAATATTTATCACTGTGTTTTTTTCTGTAGAACGAAGCGGTGTCTGCTTTATTCTATTTTTCTTCGGAGACAATATTTTAACCTCCTGATCAACTTTGCGGCGACGTTTTTTTCGCTGTTGACACTGATCAGCGCTATTAGAAGTTTCAGAGCGTACACGTGGCGCTTGCAAACAACACAAAACTAACACTAATAACAATAACAAAACAATAACAACAGAAAAACAGTAACAAATAACGACTAAACCACGAAAATTCAGCAATAACAACGAGAAAAGGCGTAGCATTCACAAGTATCCACAAGTGAATGACAATATTGACAATTGACAACAGATTCAGATTATGCAATTTGATGGATGGATGACATCGTAAACCGACAAAATAAAAAAACACGTGCTGCCACAACTTATGAAGGAATTATGTAACATTTTAGATTTGGTAGAGTTATAGTGACATGAAAAACGTTCCAAGCACTATTCGCCCCTGCTTCTTTTAGATTTTAAACATTGACACGACAATATTTTATGTAAAAACTAAATAAAATTAAATGAAAGCCTTGTAATTTCAGAAGGTAGATAGGGTAAATAAGTACAATTAAGTGTAACAGCTGTTATTTAAATTGGTTTTATTTAACTACACATCAATCTTGACTGTAATAATGTGTGTTGTACTTTTATAATAAAGTGTGCCCCTAAAAGAGCCTTTTTTAACTTCTGTCTAATGCTATAGTAAATGGAGTATAGGTAGGTAGTAGTTATTAATGACATAATATTTGGTTGTTATTGGTAGTGGAGACCATTTTGTCCGGTCCTCCTTTATGGTTTCTATAGAATTTGATGTCATGGCGTGACTTTAGTTATCGCCATGATACCTACACTCGCTCTCTCGCCTCTTTTCTCTCGAAAAAATGCGGGTGGTCGTTTCTCCATAGAAACGCTCTCGCCTGTTTTCTTTCTGGTTATTGACCAAAAAGCAATGATTTTTTATAGAATAATATATATTAATTAAATATTGTATGTCCGGTGTCCCTATGTTTTCATTTTTGATGATACATTATTTTTATAAGCACTAGAACCACTGACCTCTATCGGCTCTATCATACACTTGTATATAAAGGTCAGTGACTAGAACCCTCAAAAAGTGCCGATTTAAACCGCTGTCAACAGAGTACAAATTTGACAACTTTAATGGAAAAAGAAAAACATAGGGACACAGTATTATCCTTCTTATTCAGTTTATGAAATATCTTTTAAATTGGTCCAATATTAGAGAAGGAAATAGGCGAGAGTCAAACCTCAAATTACTTTTCACTTAGGATTTTTCAAAAGTCTCTCCGACCGCATAAATCTTGGTATGCAGCATTGGTGCTGCTGAACTGCGAGTGAATCCCTGGCGGTAGCTAGAGGAACACCTAATGGTAGTCAGTAAGTCTGTTCGCTCCAAAGAGGATCCATCTATGAGGATTTGCACATGCGGGTTCAAGTTTCAACAGAGATTTTGTGACTGGCTACAACAAAAAAAAAGACTAATAAAAGAACGGACCAGTGGTTCAGACTGGCCAGAGCTAGAGGTGGAGTCCCAACCAACATTTTGACGCTAATTTCCACCTCTGTTATCGTTTGTATTGGTTTAACGGGTGTATAAAAGCGCCCAGTAAAACTTTTGTTTATTCAATGGTCATGACTATAACTAAATAACTCATCAAGATGAGTAACGGTAACAAGAAGACATAATATGACTAAGGTAGGTATAAAAGATAAAAGCTGAACCACAGTAACACTAGGTGTAGTAACTTCAAGTAACAATAAGTACCTAAGGTAATAGTTGGATTTCTAATAAGTCTCACTATTTCCAAGTGTTCTTAAAGAGTGCTAAGTAAATGTTTTATACCACCTATCTTGCCTAGGAAACGTATTATTACTTAAGGAGGTATAAACGGTACAGTCGCAACCATCATAGCACCTGCTTTTATAAATTCAAGTAACAGAAATTACTAAAAGTAATATTATAGTTTGTTATAACTCTTTCTACCGACAAGAGCTCTTGAAAATAGTTAGCAAAACATTTTTACCACCTACGTTGCTATAAAAGTATTAATTGCAACTTATTTACAGCTACTTAATTCAGTAATCAAAAACCCCTATTTATGATAGCAATTGGTATTATGGAGTTATTTTTAGAGCCCTAATCGTTACAGTGGGGTTCAAATTTACTTTTATGTTATTCTAAGCCATAATAACACGGAATTTAAACATTTAAAACCCTATTCTGGTATAACAAGTGCTACAATAGTTCTAACTACAGCCCATCCAGTACTTCTTGTTCATTAATAGTAATAATAGGAACCTAGGATAATAAGGAGTAGACACCATTTTAAATCAAACATAACCTAAAAATAAATCAGAAAAAAACTAGTTTAAAACTCATATTTTGTTTAATTTTCTCATTTTAAAACGCAAAATATTTACTACAATACACAATGAATGTAAAAGACAGAGCCAATATCCTGTTTTTATCTAAATTTAGATTGAGTGTATGCCCCGCATGATAAAATGCAATTTATTTTTACTTTAAATATCACTTATTTTTAAGGCCCTGCAAAATTGAGACGCAAAACATATATTATTTTCTCAATAAAGTAACCCTCGCAATAAATTTTAGCCATGTGATAAAGAAATCAAACTTCACTCATCGAGATATTGACAATCCGTAACTTGAAATTCACTTAATTTCAACTCCTTAGTTTGCCATCATTTTTGAGAAATAAAGTAACACTTTTGGAACTAATGTATATGCAAAACAATAGAAAAAGAAAACACGCTACAGCCCTGAGTTGCTAATCAACACTGATCAAGATACATAAAGCAAATCCAAGAAAAAAATGGACCTAAAAAAGAACTAATATGTTACTATAAAATTTATACCAGTAGACTTCAGAACTTGTGTACCACCTATAGTTTTTATTATAACCATAATACAGACTTTAAAGTGCTTGAGGTAGCTAGATTTATATTATACCACCATTATAGATACAAGAAATTGTTTGCCACTAACGCCACCCTATAACTATTATGTAACTCTCAGTGTTAAAAGAGTGAGCATTAAAATTATTATATTACTTATAGCGCTATAAGACGTGGGCCCAATCGAGAGTTTGTAAGGGGTTAGAGCGTGCTCTAACACCAATTGCTAAAACCATTGTATCACTCTTGCTTGCCAAATTCACTTTTAAATAACTCTTTTATCACCAATTCTTATTACCAAAATGCTAGTTGGGGTGTTTTTAAACACACTTGTTGTAATATTGACGTAGGTAAACTCAATAACACTAGCTTTATTATACTTAAGTGGGTATTCAGATGGATAAGAGGGATTAACAGGAATACTAGTAATGAGTAAACCACAGTGCAAGTAATCATAAAATATATATGTAAGTAGCCTACTGACTACCTCTCGAGATATCTAATCTGCTGATCAGTGAAGTTTCCGAGGTGGCCACCTGTGAATCATGTTCACAGCGGATACCGAAATGACTTGTTAGCCCAAAATTAATACATTCTATGTTGCCACCGATGCGAACAGTCAAAGCTATATCCGGTGATAATGCATAGGTACTAAACACATATCTACAGTACGCGGCCGTTAACTAACACCAGGCACATGGAGTTATAGAAAAAGTTCGGCTTCGTAGAGCGAGCGTCGTCTTGTTACTAAGGCTGCGGGCACGAAACCAGTGGGGTAATTTCGTATAACAGTAACAATGGCTTTCATTTGGTAGTTCAACAATATTCATTAAGTTATTTACGTTGTTGAGCAGACGAATTTTTCAAACGCATATATGAAGCAATGGATTAGCAATGTTCTTCAAAATGCGGTGAGCGGTGAGGAGCGATGACGAATGGCCAAACGGCCGAGAGTTGCAATGGCGACCTCTCGCAACTAGTTTCGTATCCGCAGCCATAGTAACGCTAACGTGCAGCCTTATTCCTCACAGAGGAATTGAGTTGGAGACTGTGTCAGAGGAACCCTCTATCACAGTCTCCACAAAAACTCCACGTGCCATATTAACAGCCACGTAGGTTGCTAATATACCTGAAGCTACTACCGTGTTGAAAACATGACATCTTCGATTTAGGGCTGATTTTTCCAACGCCAGATATATTATACGAGGAATAATTTTGAATTTTTGACAGTTCTTGTATACAAAATCTGTTAGACGTCAATTTTATTCCACGAATAAAAATTATCTGTTGATTGAAAAAAATCAACCCTTAGAGAACAATACAATTTTATTCGTTTACACGAAATTTTCACTGACCAATTTGCACCATTGACTTATACTTAGGTATATTTTTTTTAAATCATTGCTCTGCACGCACTATTGTTGTTGTAAATCGTGGTAAAATAATTACCTACGTTGTGATGGCCCAGAAACCAAAGGATAACCGACATGAGGTACAGTCAGCATCAAAAGTCGATTAACACTTCAGTTATTTTAATCTTAGTTATTGAGCAAAATATTAACACTTCAGTTTTTTTTAATCTCAGTTATTGAGAAAAATATTTGTTGAAAATTGCATCGTACTTCTGCTGCAATTTTGAATAAATATTTTGCTCAATAACTGAGATTAAAAAAACTGAAGTGTGACCTAATCGACTTTTGATGCTGACCGTACAGACGCCATCACATCAAGCTACTACAATCTGTCTTTCTTTAATAGATTTTCAACTTTATCGCTAAAATCATTAGGTTCAAAGTTGATTGGGCAATTTTTTTGGGGGCGTTTATTTATGTTTAGGTCCTGTAAGCCCCCATAAGAGGTTAATTGTGGTGTTTTTCCAATAACCCTGTATGCGCACATAGCTCGACAAAATGTATGAAACAGCTGTTTTTTTATTGCTATTTATACTTATTATTATATAAGAAAATGTTAATGATAGTTTAGTTCGATGTACATCTTTGCGCCTGCCAGACTATGCTCCTTGCGCTGCTCATCGCTATGCTCCTCGCGCTGCCGTGATTTGCCGCGATGTTGCCCTCTCTGCCCACACACTGCTCTACTCGCGCAATTAATCGCGACGCCCCTCACTTGTCATTTGCCTTGGTGAGACAATGGACGTTGAAACGGTGGCAGCGTGCGCGCTATGCATTTTTAGTATAGCTAATTATATTAATGTAGTAAAAAGAAATATACATCGTCGTCGTCGTCCTCGCCAACGGAGATGGTGGATTATTAACACCTTTTCATTTGACCATTCCACGCTTGGCGACGACATAATTTCCAATTTTGCATACGCGTGCGTTTTGCGCGAGCGCTCCATGCAGACTGCGACCGCGCGATTATGTGGCCGGCCACTCGCACTCGTATTGCCGGTCCTTTGACTCGCGCGCAAAAACCGACAAAATAGGGAGCAGTGGGTAGGACGAGGAGCATGACGTGTGGCATGACGAGTAATGTTGCCACACTATGTCTCTGCCTCCTTTCCTCGTTACTTCCCATGCCACTCGTCGAGTGTGTGGCAGGCGCATAAGACGGCGGGTTAGGTTCAATTACCTACCTACCCATTTCGGTATTTTAATTAAATCATAGGTATAAATAGGTAGGTAGGTATATCCGCGGCAGATGCTTATTTTTCATTTACACCATTTATAGGTGTTCGGTACCTACAGGTACCTTTTCGTAAACATTTTTGCGATAGATGCGACTCATGCCACCACATGATGTTCTTGCTCCGATAGTAGCGTGCAATAAAAACTGGAGCGCAATAATTCCACCACCTAATCGCATCGCATTTTATTTTTTATTTATTTTTATAAAAAGTGATGTTTGTAGGTAAGTACTTAGGCACTAAATTTGGGTACAGACGCCAGCACATCAAGCTACCCGAAACTGTAAAATTTTCCCAATCAACTTTGAACCTTAAGCTTTAGTGATAAAGTCGAAAATCTGTTAAAGAAATTTGACAGATTGTAGTAGCATGATGTGCTGGCGTCTGTACATCTAAGTATAATTTTTTTTTTCGAAATATGTATTGATTGGGAGATTTCGTAAGTACCTACCTACCAAAATTCGGAAAGCTAAAAATACAGGGTGCCAGGGGCATCGCGCAACCTGTTATCATGGTTTCAGTAGGTAGGTACATGATTATGAACACCCCTGCGTTAAAATTTTACGTGAGTTAAAATAAATGGTAGGGGGTCTAGAATCATATGCTGAATTCATGTCTCATGTCGATGGATCTGCCACTCTGTATAGTTTTACAACTTTTTAAATTACAAGGGTGAGCGAAACTATACAAAGACTGTATACTGCGATCTACATTACAAAATTACCTTGTCATTTTCCAGGTAGGGTATTATTTCAGCTAAACCCTCCTCTCCATATGATTCGATTTCTGGCTCCGCGATGTAGTCACTGGCAAATACTTCACACGTCAGGACCAGCGCCATGAAGAGAAAAACCGCGCGACGGATTAGGTTTAACATTCTGAATCACTACAAACAAAAATACGATGTATGTTTAGGCACTAATTTCAATCACTCAACTGAAAAATTTATTTACTGCATTACCTATTGATCTGAGCATTGTGCTTACCCCGCACGTGTCTAGCCATGAGGACTATTAGGCAGCTTATGATATCTATCCGCAGAACAGAGAGGCAATTCACGTTATTTTAAGAAGTTCACAATCTGTCAAAAATACCTCTAATTTCCCTACATTTTTGACAAGTTTTGGCGTCGAGATTTTGAACGTTTTAATTTACGAGAATTGGCCTTCTGACTGAGCACTAGAAAATATCGATGGACCGCCAGGGCACCAGGGCCTTAAGAGCTTAAATTGATAAGTTAGGTTTACGTTATCACTATCAGGTAAGCTGGGATTGATAATATATTTATTATATTCACTAGTTTAAGTCCCTTCATAAAACTAAAGCCGTAAACCGTGGGCGTTTGCGTGCTGCCTACTGCAGCTGCCTGCTAGGTTCTGCAAGGGTTTAAACAGGCCACCCGCTCATTGTTTATTTATTTATTAAACGATTTTCACAACGTTATACGACTTTTAACTAAAAGATCAACTATGCATTGAGCTTTCTTGAATTTGAAGTTTTGAATTTATTTTTCTGCCGGTACGTTGACACAAAATAAACGGCTTGAACTGAAAACATTTCCATATTTATAATAAAGCACTATTTACGTAGTCTACCTTACCTTAAACTAAAATTAATCCTTCAGTTAGTTTTAATCCGTGGTCTTAATAACACAACACTAAAAGTAGAGTCAGCAAAAGTAGACCCAAGTCCGCCGTATTGCTAAGTAATGATGCGGATTGTATTTGGTGGCGACCGCCTGCTTTTCGGAATGACAATGGTGAAGTGTGTAGCGTCGGTTAAATGGCCAAGCAATGGTGGGCGGCCGGCGGGGGTCGAAGTTGTTTTTCCTGGCAGGGTCGCGGGGCGCGCACTCGGGCGGAACTAGAGCGACGGCCCACGGAGCAGTGCGACAGACAGCTCAACCGCACTCTGCAACCCTTCGCCGTATCTGTGCTTGTCAACTTAACTTACGTCATATTTTATTTTTACTTAGGCCAGAACGATATCGGCATTAAATAGAATGACAATCGTAGAACTACATTATTTTTAACTAGCTTTTGCCCGCGGCTTCACCCTCGTGGATGTCGGAAAATATCCCACGGGAACGGACTACCGGGATTAAAAGTACCCTATGTGTTAATCCTGTAGGTGCCTACCTAGTAGGTAAATATGGGATTAATTCCGTAATACATTGTTTTCATATAACCCTATTGATTTACGCGACGTACGCCAGTAAAGCTGCTATTCGGCATGATTTTTTCCGACATCTGCAACAATCATCGACATACAGTGTAAACTCTTTATAACGTTATCCTTTATAACAATAAACTCCCTGTAACGTTGAAGTGAGCCCAACTTGGTTGGTTTGCGTTAAAACCCACATATTGAAACACTCTTTATAGCGATACGCCATTCTCTATTACGAAGAAATGTGTTCATATTTTTAGACGGTAAATATTTATTATCGGTATTATTGTTTATGTTATGTTATCAGGTAACAAAAGACTTTGAAGCTCCGAAACATCCGAGGTCGGTCTAGCTTTTGTTATCCTTAATTGCCTTGAACACGTGCAGTATGATGCATTGTTTTCTCGGAAGTGATGATGGTCTTCGACCAAGCATACTGGGTACCTATCGTATTATCAGTTGTAAATCTACTTTGAAACTGTTAACATGGCCAGTAAACGGAAAGCGATTAGTGTTGACGAAAAAGTTTGTGTGATACTTGTTAATTTGGTTGTTTTTTTGTTCACTCCATATAACGATAACTCTCTATAACGACAAAAAATGCTCAGTCCCTTGAGTTTCGTTATAAAGAGTTTAAACTGTATTTAAGTATTTCAGTCAATTTATACAAAACCGCAATGAACTATACCTACCTCGTGAATCACTCCGTCCATTGGTGAAAACCGTAATATAAAAATCCTGTTCGGAATTTTTGATTTTATCGCGTTCAGACATACAGCGGGGGGACTTTGTTTTATAGTATTACTAGCTGCGCGCCGCGGTTTCACCCGCATACATAAGTATCGATCCCTTGGGAATAACGGGATAAAAAGCCTATATGTTAATCCAGGGTGTCAGCTACCCCCACACAAAATTTCATCAAAATTGGTCCAGCCGTTTGAGCGAGAAGAAGTAACAAACATATAAACACACATACTCACACACTTTCGCCTTTATAATAATTTTAGTGTGGTATAAGAACTAGCTTTTGCCCGCGACTTCGCCCGCGTGAAATTTCTTGTTCTCCGACCACCGAATCGCATCGCAACAGCCCGCGCGCCCGCAATCTTACTTCGTTGTCGCTAAGCGATCTTTCTGACTTCTTTTCTTTTTGCTAGGCTCCTAAGGGTCATAGAGAGATGTTTAATACCTTCCTCAAGAATTAGGCTATCAAAACCGAAAGTAATTTTTCCATTACGACAGGTAGTTTCAAACATATTAAGCGCGTTCAAACAAACGAACTCTTCAGCTTTAGGTATTATTAGTATTCCCCATAGATAGATAAGTTTGCAATTTGTGTCATGAATTGTGTGGGTATAAATAGTAGGAAAGGCACGATTGCCTAGTTACCTCAATGACGGGTAATTGAGTTACCTACCACCTAGTATTTGTTGTTACTTACCTCGTAGCATTTTTCGACGATGTTTTTGGACTGTTAGGTACATAATTATGTCGAATCCCTAATGGTTAAAGATTTGAAGATTGGATATGGTTTTAGAATTCTTCTTATCTAAGCAGTGCGTGACATGACGATGATGTCAAGCACGTACCTTGGTACTTCAGACAGACTTATGCAAGTTTCATGGCACGCCTGGCGCGACACGCGATATAATCGCGCGCGACACAAAGGCACCGCTCGTTGCGCGACTTGCGGTGCCTTTGTGTCGCGCGCGATTATATCGCGTGTCGCGCCAGTTTGAAGGAGCCTTTATGAGGACGAGCTATATATTATATTATATCATAGGTAGAACTACTGCCCTGCCCTATTATAAAGCCAGAGGGAGTTAAATCTAGACATTCAAAACATAACAAAAATATGAGATCGCGCCTATAGGTAATTGGGCAGAGGTTTAAGTGCACCCACATTTCGTCAGTTATCCTATGTGGGCAGGAGGCGAGCCTTTTGCCTGCATCAACTGGGTGTAGCTGTGGTGTAGGCCCGTGTAGGTACCTACGTATGCACATTTCCAGACTCCGGGGTTCGGGAAATCTGTACCTAGTCACTCGTCTGGTCAATTTTGTTCCTCTTCACTCCTCTCACGTTCGTGTCACGTGGGAGCTCGCGTCACAAAGTTAGCTAATTAGCCAAGCACGTCATAATTTTTAACAGAAAAATAACAGTTTATTATTTGTTTCCCACCAACGTAATCAAATGGTAGATCCATTTTTATTATTTGCTTATATATTTAGAAATGTAGGTATCAATTTATTGAGACGATACTCAATAACCTTTTAATCTAGGCTGATCATTCATTTACGTGACCAACCATTCGGACCTGATTGGGTTTCGCTTTTTTATTTACATAATCCTTACCCTATATAGGGAAACAAATGATGTGTGATGCCGGACGTGATCCATTGATATTGGTTCTTTCTATTCCCATAACATTAAACTTGATTAACCCCTAGTACGTTGGTAGCTAAGTAGTTAATTCGTTTATTACTCATTTTCTTACCGTGCCCTTTAAGTTGAAGTATGACTGCATTGACTCATGACGACTTGTGATAAATTGAATTTTTATGTTATAGCTAGCAGGTAGCGAAGAAGAACGAAAAACTCCTAATTATGTTTTGTTTTATTACTTAAATTAAAACATACAAATACCGGCAGAATAAATTTTACTTAGAGCAAGTGAATTCTGTCTGTACTCCAAGCCATGAGCGCAATGTGTTCAGTTGATGAGCCACGGCAGCTCGCGCGGTCCCGCCCAAGCTGGTGTACTGTTCCACACTCGTCTCCCATGAGAAAATACTCTGAAGTTCCTCCTCTGTCCCAAATTCTGGGCTGTAATAGAAAACTTGACTTGAATATGTTGTTAAATAACTTACCTACCTACTATTAAGTTAAAACTAGAAAAGAGCCACGTTGGGGATCGATAGCCTGTGACGTTAACTCATATTTCGTCACCAATCTGTTAGAGAATATAGCAGATCAGCTTTTATCTAAGAGAAATAGCGTACCAAATATTGTGGTATTCCTGGTAAGACAAGCTTTTGAGGTCAACACCGAGGGTTGATGCGCGTCGCAGGGCTGCCCCGACGAAGTGATGTGCTCGTCGGAAGGAAACCCCGCGACGGACCAGTGCATGGGCCAAGTCTGTTGCTAGCATTCCAGGGTCCAGGGAACTTAATGCTCTTTCACTACTCACCTGAGGATATAAATCGAAATCATAGAGCATACATTTGCGGCTTTGAGAATCATATGATTATGAAGCCAACTCAACTTACTTCCATGGTTGCAATAGTTCCAGCAGCAACTTTTAAACAATCAAGCAGTCGATCATAAGATCTAAACAGGAGCTCTTTATCGGATTGCAGATCTTTATTATAAGTGCTCGGTAATCCTTTGATAACGCAACTAAATGCAAACGCCTCTCCGAGCAGGAGTCCCGCAGCTCCTCGAATCAGTTCCAATCCGTCTGGATTACGTTTCTGGGGCATCAAGCTTGATCCAGTCGAGAACTGGTCCGAGAAGCGAACAATGCCGAACTCTTGAGAACTGTAGATAATCAGATCTTCGGCCAATCTACTAAGGTGCAGGCCACATAAGGAAGACCAGTTGAAGAATTCCACTGTAATAAAAATAGCTGAATAAGGAACACCCATTAGCTACAGAAAGATGTGAATTGTAGATTCCCGTAGTTACTTACCCAGATGATCTCTCGAACTGACGGCAAACATGGAGTTAGGCGTCAGGTCTTCGAATCCTAGATTTTTAGCCAGTCTCAATCTATCAATAGGGAGCGCACAACCGGCAATAGCTCCACTGCCTAAAGGACAACGCGACAGGCGGCTCTTTTGTTGTTCAAGTCTTGTAACATCGTCGTGGAGAGCCCAAGCATGACTGAAATTTCAAGTGAAAGTGTGAACAAAATGGAGACTTCGAGCACATTTATTGATGTGGCTTGGTTGTGGTGTTTCAGTTACCTCAAGAGGAAGTGACTCCACCGCACAGGTTGAGCGCGTTGAAGATGGGTATAGCCTGGCGTAATTATATCTATTTCGCTGCTAGCCCGGTTCACCAAGACCTTCAAACATTGGTAAGTACATCAAACTAGAATTACAATGTTTTCGATTCTTGCTGTTGTATAGGTAAGTGGGAAATATATACCGTGATTAGTTCTTTGAGGGCGGTGTGCAACTTGGGTAGGTTGCGAAGCATCCACAGTCTAGTATCGTTGGCCGATTGGTCGTTGCGGCTTCGGGCTGTATGCAGGCGCAGGGCTGCTTCACCTGCATACTTGAACAGTCGCCGCTCTACTACTGAGTGGATATCCTCTTCAGGATCATTCAATCGCCCGCTTTGTTTCATTTCTTCTTCAATATCCTTCTCCACCTAAATGGGTAGTCATTTTATAATAAGACTTCACTGTTAATCTAGTTGTAGAGAGTGCGACTCCCGGCCCGCCCGGGTCAGGTATGTACTACCTAAGGATTTCCGTTCCAAAGTTCTGTCTAGTTATCAGCAATAGGCGCGCTCCTCAATTACAGGGACTAGGTGTAACTCGTGAAATATGATTGCCTTGTAGCAAACCTTTTATACACCTCAAAGAATAAGTCATGATGACTATACAAATATTATTTCAAAACTAAGGTGAGTACCTACGCTGTATACGGTATTCGATAAAAAAACTTACCTTATTAAGTCCTTCCTGTATTGCTTTATTGTCATCTTCAGAGAGGTGTCCACTTTGATGTTGTTCGGCAGCCCAGCCGCGACTGCCTTGAATGTCCTCTCGGAACAATCGAGCATCCACCGCTAGAGAGTCGTTTAATCTCCGCAGCACGGCCGAGGGTTCCTCTTCAAAGCATCCTCCCCATAGTTGATACCTGTCCTAGAGAATTAGCTTGAATGTTTTAGTGTACCTCATTGATATATTTTTAGATAGTGTACCAAAGTTCCTATGTAGTTTTTCAGCACAAAATTCGTGTGTAGTAGTTATAATTAGTCAAGTCTCAAACAAACAAGATGTGTACTCACGGTAGACATTATCTTCAAGGAATGACTGCTAAGATAATTAAACGTTGAGTGAGGCACATGATCGTTCAACAATAATAAATTATCATTCATGTGCTCTCTTATCTACGGGGGTTAAAAAGGCTACAAACAATCTAAATATTTTTCACATTCACTGTTGTCGGCAAAGCCTTAAGGGGGTGATAGTGACACCATTTATTTCCCAGTTAAAGTTATTACCTATGTTATTTTTGACTAAAAGTTTGCAGTTAAAAATAAAAAAAAAAACATACTTCGTCTAAGACATGTATGGCTTAAAATGCTGTAAATGGTGTCAACTATCACTCCCTTAAAGCTTTACACTCAGCTTCCAAACATCCTGTATTTGTATCTACAGTACCTACTAGTTAGGTTTATCGGCAATAGGTCAATAGCTAGGGTATTGGACTAGCACGCAGAGTCCTAAGGTAAAACTCGACCCATTAATTGGAGCTCGACTCCATTTGGACTCATAAAAACCGCTTCGCTATTTATGCTATGGCCATGGGACATCACTGTGTTGTGTTAGTTCGTCCGGCTAGGATCCAATGGCCACCGGTGAGCCACAAGCCCGTTGCTACCCATTAAAAAATATGCTGTTATTACTGCATACTATTGCTTGTAATCATGTGAGTTATAAAGAAATTCCATGGATTTTCGATCGAATATTATAATGATAAAATCTAAACGTAATGAACGTAATACGATTGTTTTACGTTTTGTTTTTCACTTGACAAGTTGTAAGCAGATGTGGATGACAATATTGACAATGACATTGACATTCAGACATTCATTTGACAACGAATACAAAAGCATAACCTAAAAGTCAATGTTCCTTACACAAATATTATATTTTAATAAATATAATAAATAATTATAATATTAAAGATTGAGGATTGTTTGAAAAAAAAACTAACAATATGACTTGAAAATGTCGGTAAAATAGACACTTAAAGTGACCACACGTGTTTCGTAAACTTCTTAAAGTATGGTCTAACTTTGTTTTTTGATGAAAATACAGATTTAAAGCTTTAAAATGGATAGCACAGAAGCAAATTCTGCGAAAAATGATGTGAATGTACCCAAGGAACAAGAGGAAAATAATTTTCCGCATTATACATTATTTGACATTACGATAGATTCAGGATTGCAAGACGATGAGGGCAACGAAGTTCCGAGACCTTTTACCAAAAATCAAATGCGCAAATGGTTAAAAAAAGTGAAATGGGAAAACCGCAAAGCGGAGAAACGAGCCAGAGAGAAAGCAAAAGCTAAAGAAAGGAGGAGAGAGGCAAGGGAGGCCAATATTGATCTAGGACCAAACAGGAAGGCGTTAAAGAAAATGAAGTTAGAAAGACCGAAAAGAAGTACTGCAATAGTAATAGATTTAAGTTTCGATCATTTAATGATGGAAAAAGATAGGTTTAAAGTAATAAAACAAATTCTCCGTTGTTACTCAATAAACAGGAGATCTGAAACCCCGGTTCAATTCCACATTACTAGTTTTGGAGAAAAGGCTAAAAGTGATATGTCTAGGCATAATGGATATGAACATTGGGATGTAAGTTGGATTCTCGTATAAATTAATTTTATAAAGAGAAAAATTTGATTTTTTGTTTGTTACACTTTCACGCTAAAACGGGTTAACGGATTTGGATGAACTTTAGCACATGGGTAAACCATGACCTGGATTAGGACATTGGATACTTTTCATACTGATATTCCCACAGGATCGAGACTTATGCGAGTGAAACTGCAGGTTGCAGCTAGTTGTAAAAATAATTTGCAAGTTTGCCTATTTTTTTGTCCTCATTTATTAGACAAGTTCTTACTACATTTACTATTTATGACTACGTAGCTTATTCCTTGACCCAATATTTACTGTAAAGTTTAGCAAGATGGACATTGTAACAATGCATATTATATGCTAATTAGTCTCAACATCATACTGGTTTTGCCTGCAATTGAGGAATTATATACAAGTCTTGCAATCAGTGGTACTCCAATTGTCATTCAAAGTGCACGCATTACATTTTGCTCTTAATCAATATTACACTTATATTCGATGAAATCATACCTAATAAGGTATACAGGTACGTATAATAAAGTATATCCTCTTAACTATGTATTTAAATAAAATAAAAAGTAAAAAAAAAAATATGCTAGGAATTGGAAATAAACTGATCATTTTCTAAAAGTCATAACTACAACAGTCCAAAAGTTTATAGATTAAATGGCTGATGTATTTCAGTGCCTATATACACTAGATTTTATTTTTGTTTTAATGTCCCTTTAAAAACATTGAAGTAATTGTAATACAAAAATTTGTGCACTGTCAGCCAACATCCCCCAAAATAAAACAACATATTCAAGTTTTCAACTTCCTGTAATATCACATCAATCTTGTACACAATATCGAAGCATTATAACATACCTTTGTATAAAGTAACAATTAATATAATTAGTAATAAATAATATTGTTTAAATAATAAAATATCATTACCTATTGTTTTACAGATAAACTTCCATGAAGCACCATATCTTGAAGTATTTCCTAAGGAGAATATAGTCTATTTAACAAGTGAATCTGATAATATCATCGAACAATTTGAAGAGAACACTGCATATATTATTGGAGGTCTTGTTGATCACAATAAGCATAAGGTAACATTTTATATGCTGCAAAGTTACATGAATATAAATCCTGGTCTGTCACTGTACACCTGTTTTTGTGCATAGGAGACTGCAAGTAAATAAAATAAATGCTAGGCATTAAATGCTGGACAGCTTCTTTGGTTTTAAGTTGTTCAAAAGCACATGTTATATAAATCTATGCGTAGCATCACAATAATCATGAAAAAACAATTAAATATTGAACAATTATTAATTTTTTTATGTACTTATTTTCAGGGTCTCTGCCATAAAATAGCAACAGAGCAAGGCATTAGACATGGACAACTGCCATTGGACAAATACATTAATATGAAAACCAGGAAAGTGCTAACAATTGATCATGGTAAATATCCTATCTAAAGAGACACACATAAATTACGTAATTGAACTAATTTATCTAGAAAATTAAATATAATATCTTTGTTTTTTTTACAGTATTTGAGATTGTCCTAAGGGTGTGTGAAGGAGTGCCCTGGCAAGAGGCAATATTAAAAGTTTTGCCACTGAGGAAAGGTGCCCACGTTTGTGACAATGTTAGTAATTCTAATTCAAGCTTAGACATTTCATGTAACAGTGAACATTCAAATTAAGTTATTCTTATTAAGTATTATGTATAATTCTTCTTATGTTTACTTGTGTAACAATAAACATTTTTTTTAACAATATATATACATCTATTATGTCATATTTATTTAAATACATATATTAAACAACAGTTAATGTGAATAGTCGACTTTTTATAGTATTCATCACTAGAAACACTTTTTTTATTGCAGCTACTTACAATACTATAATGTTTTTAGCATTCAGAATATACTTTAGAAAAAGGCCTTTAAATACTTACACCAATTATTCTTAACAATTATAAACCTAGTAAAGAATTAATAGAATCAAATTCACAAAAGAAAATATCAATATCTATGATGCATTTACTCAGTGAAAACCAGACTTGAGACATACAAACTAATACCAATTTATTCACATAATTATCAACATGAACAATACTTATTATGTCTCATCTGATTTTAAGACATTAAAGCTAATTAGGCAGGTATGTAACAAAAGTTTTATTCAATATAAGTATAATCAATAAATATGAATGTTTTTGATGTAATAATATCATATCTAACGCGGTTTGTACATGCTCTTACTACTCGTAGAACAATTACTAATATGCATAGTGAAGATTACAAACTCGAGTTAATCTAGATTACTGCGCAAGATTTACGAATAGCAATTAAACTTAGTTACCTTGTACTATATATTCGAACAGTTGTTTATCATAACGAGTGCAGGTAATAACTTAGCACATTAGAAACCACTTCCATAGCCACTAAGATGGAGGTAAGGAGTAAATAATTTTCAGCGATTTTAATATTTTGCAGTATTTAAATAATTAAGTTATTCTTTTGAATGAATTTTTTAACAAGGGGGGCTACTAGTTCAGGATTGTTTAAATGTACATGATGTGTACCACGAACAAATTGAAATTCGTAGTTTTCATTGGTTTGCTCTAAAATTTCCCGCATTTCTATAGAGTACGGGTCGGCCGAATAAGGAGAATCTATCGCTTTGACATATAAAGTTGGACATTTCAGTCTTCTGACGAGAGCTTCGACGAACTTTTTGTCTTCTGCATTAAATAATGAATACTTCAATCTGGAGTCACGTGAGAAAAAGTATTTCGTCGGATCAGTTTGTGACTGCTTTGCGCCCCTTTTCAGTAGGTGGGGAACACTTTCTAAGGCTACAGACTCCCTAGTTCCCGTATGCCATATTTTAATCATATCTTCTAAAGTATATAACGGAGGCTCTTTATCCAACCGCGTTTGTGCGACTAATCCTTTTCGCATGGTTTTAGAAATTCTATCTACTACAGAATTTAAATCGTAGTCGTCGTAAATAAGACTGTCTATTGCAATATAAAATTCGACCTCATCTGGGAACACAGTCGCAAAACGCATGGCTGCTATTGATCCCATAGAGTGAGACAGTAATGCAACTTTTTCCATCTTGAAGTACTCCTTTAGATATAAGATAATTCTCGGCAATTCCCATTGATAGTACAGCATACCTGGAAAAGGTAAATTATAAAATTGAATAAAGGGTAGGTAACTGTTACTGTTCAATCGGCATTCCAGCCACATTAATTATTTAGATTTAATAACATCTAAAACAAATCATGAACTTACCAGGGGGAATCCACGACGAAAACCCATGTCCAGGAAAGTCCAGAGCTAATATCGGTCTATCTTTGATGATCATCGGTATCAAGGGGTCCCAGGTGCCTGCGTTGTCTTGCCAGCCGTGTAGTGCCAGAATGGGATGTTTGTCGCCGCTACCCCATAGCTTTCCCGCAATGTGCCCAAACTTTACTGGTATCTGTATTTCTTTAGTTGGTACCTGTCGAAGGAAGTAGATTTATCATTACAATAACCTAATCATGACCAAGACTGCTTCGATAAATCTTTGTAGTAGTCTACTACATATTTCGAAGCAATAGAGATTATTTCAGCAGTTTAACGTTCGAATATAATTAATTTGGTATTTTTACGAGATCAATAAATCTGTAAGTAAATCAATTACCTATTCCTTTGTTAGAAACTGCAAACAAATTAGGTTTGTGCAAAAACCAATGCCATTAAGTAATTAGATTTTTATCATACCTAGTGTAACATGGTAAAAAAATGTAGGTTTCTACCTAAATAAATAAAATAATTGTTTTATATTGGTAAAGAAAAAACGATTTTGTAGGTCAATAGGTAGAAATAATGGGTAGGAGAAAATGGTTCTGTGCTTTATTCAAAAGCCTTCAGAAAAACTGTCTGTTTTGCTGAAGGCTTTTGAATAAAATACATGCCTAACCTTCATAATACCTCACTTCGAATTTTTAAGACCCCCTTTCAGTCCCTGTTGTAAAAAATATACTTACATAATTTTTATTTCATTCTTATTTGCAAATTAAGTACTTAGTTGGGCAAATGTCATCTAAAATTATTCCAAATTTCAAGTTGATATCCAGCTGTGACAGACAGACAGACAGACCGACGGACAAACTGACTGAGTCTCACCGTAAGGGTTCCGTTTTACCATTTTGGTATGGAACCCTAAAAATAAATAAATCATGAATTTCAAAAACAATTACCTAACGATTTGTAGCATTTATTATGAATTTATGACACAAAATTAAAAAAAAATTAACTCACCTGAGTATGTACTTTTTTACTGAGGATAGGCATAGACGACTTTAAAGTCGTCCCACTAGAGCTCAAAATCAATTGGGATAGCAACCGCTTAGCCATCTTTTAGGTATAGTTAACGAGAACACGGTAAAATAATATTCGCAGTTTTCCTACTGCTTTATTTTTGCTTAATAATACAGTGACATGTTAAAATAACTATAATTACGAAGAGGTTAAGTATAACGATCCGCGAACTGTCACGAATTGTTACCGTGATTTACTTTTCGACCAATGACAATTTAGAGTTATCACGCACTTTTTGGAGTTTTTATAGTTTGTTTTAGATAAGTAATTTTTGCACAGTAATTGAAGATATTTCACTATCACAGCGCGGTTTAACGTACCTAACGCAGTGACGCTGTGACGCACCGCGCCAGAATAATATTGCCAAGGCCGGGCACGCTGTTATGTACCTACGATTGAATGTAACGACGTCACCGACAGAATGGACTTTGGACGCATAGTACCAGTCATTAATTATATCATGAATGAGGATTTCTGTTCATCAAAATTTGCGGAAGTCTCATACAAACTTCTATCCCCTAGTTTAAGGACTTGGGTGTAAAAGTTCCAAGTTTTAGATTTTTTTTGTTGTTTGTGTACTAATACTAGCATACATAGGTACCAAATTTCGGCTTTCTAGGGCTTCAGAAAGTACCCTAAGAATTTTGATGGTCATCAGTGAGGTCAGTGACGAAATCGGGCTTTTTAGGGTTCCGTAGTCAACTAGGAACCCTTATAGTTTCGCCATGTCTGTCCGTCCGTCCTCGCTTAATCTCTGTGACGTTAGCACTAGAAAGCTGAAATTTGGTACCAATATGTATATCAATCACGCCGACAAAGTGGTAAAATAAAAATTGGAAAAAAATGTTTTATTAGGGTAGCCCCCTATATGTAAAGTGGGAAGTGATTTATTTTTTTTAATTTCAACCCTAACGTGTGATATATTGTTGGAAAGGTATTTAAAAATGAATAGGGGTTTACTAAAATCATTTTTTGATAATGTCAATAATTTCGGAAATAATCGCTCCAAAAGTAAAAAACAATGTGTCCCCCCCCCCTCTAACTTTTGAACCATAAGTTTAGAAAATATGAAAAAAATCTGAAAAGTAGAACTTTATAAGGACTTTCTAGGAAAATTATTTTGAACTTGATGGAAACAACAGTTTATGTACAAAAAAGACAAAAAGTTGTACAAAATAATTTCTGGACTATGTTTGTAGTATAATCGTATATGCAAGCATTCTTTTAACTTCGTTTACGTATTTTATTATCCTGAACGTATCCCTTTGTGTTCGCGCTAAAAACCGTCACGAGTCGGAGCGCCTGCCGCGGAGCGTGCAACATTGCACGCAGTGTTCGCGCACGTACCCACTACCGGGAGCAGTTGCAGGAGCGCGGAGCGCTGCTTGAGCGCGAACATAATGGATACCCACTTTTAAACTCATAAGTGGGAACCTAGTAATATATAAGTCAATGGTGGGAACACTTATTGTGACGGACCGGAAACTACGGAACCCTACACTGAGCGTGGCCCGACACGCTCTTGGCCGGTTTTTAGATATCAACTAGCTGACCCAGCAAACGTTGTTTTGCCATAGAGATTATTTCTAGGATTGTTTTTTTTAGTTCGATTAAAAAAAATAGATAGTAGCCGATTCTCAGACCTACCCGATATGCACACAAAATTTCATAAGAATCAGAAAATTTCAGAAGTAACTAACATTGTGACACGAGAATATTATATGTAAGA
The DNA here is from genome assembly GCA_963855955.1 of Luperina nickerlii. Taxonomy (NCBI): domain Eukaryota; kingdom Metazoa; phylum Arthropoda; class Insecta; order Lepidoptera; family Noctuidae; genus Luperina; species Luperina nickerlii. The sequence goes on along the minus strand of OY979666.1, from coordinate 13,703,307 downwards.
TAAAATCTAAAGTATGAGAGCTATGCAATTGAAACTTTATGTTTTACAAATTCACTATTGACATCAGGCTTCGCTTGGCTCGTCTTGGCGGGGGCACTTCTGTGCCCCAGATTTCAGAGTCCACGTCCCACATGTTGACAAGCTTACCTTAGCCAACCCAAGATAAGTTAGATTTGTTTCAATTTCGACTTTCATGAAATTCTTTTCATCGTGAAGAACATCAACAGTCATTGAACAGCGCTCTTGTCGTTCTATCTTCTATCACTCACTACCATAAATAAGTAGGTACCTACCACTGATAAGTAGTAATGGACTTCTTGAAGTCTATCATCATCTTTCTGCATGTTTATCACTCTTATTAAATGATTTTTTATTCGGGTTCCCCTATTTGGATTATATTTTTGATGGAGGTAAGTAATTCCGGTATTCATTCCAATATAGATATAATAATACTAATACTAGTACTTAGTAGGTACACACGGCTACACATCAAGCTACACATTTCCAGTTTTAGCTGATCTCGCATTGTATAGGTTTTTCGTACAGTCAGAAGTCAGATTATACTGGTTAGCTTGATGTGTAGCCGTTCGTACCTTAATTATTAATTTTAATTAATTACTTTTCACCATACTTTCAAGTTTAAACATGTTTTCTTTCTTTCTTTCTTATACTAAGAATAATTAAAAATAAATATTCACAAATTTAATTTATTCTTTTCTATGAAGTTTTTAATTAAAGGTGCCACTCTCTCAGGGTTATTTAAATGAACGTGATGTTTTCCGGGCACAAAATGAAATTCGTACTTGTCATTCTGTTCTTCTATAATTTCGCGCATTGCAATAGAAAACTTGGAGGTAGAGAAAGGAGAGTCTGTCGCTTTTAGGAATAACATTGGACACTTCAGCCTTCTGACGAGAGCTTCGACAAACATTCTATCTTCAGGAATAAGTATGACGTACTTCAGTCTCGAGTCCCGCGAGAAATAATATTTATTGGGATCAGTTTCTGATTGCTTCGCGCCCCTTTTCAGTAGGTGCTGAACACTCTCTAAGGCTATAGACTTTCTCGTTGCTAAATGCCATGTTTTAGTCATTTCTTCTAACGTATACGTTGGTGGTTTCCTTTCCAACCAAGCTTGAGACACAAAATCCTTTTGTAGCAGTTTGGGATATATCGTGTTTACTAATTTATTTGAATTTTGGTTTTCTAATATAAAACTGTCTATTGCTATAAAAAAATCGACATCATCAGGAAACACGCTCGCGAAGCGCATACCAGCGATTGCTCCCATTGAGTGAGACAGTAAGGAAACTTTGCCCCAGTTGAAGTGCTCTTTTATATACAAAATCATCCTCGGCCAGTCCCATTCGTTGTAAGTCATACCTGAAAATGAAAAACATTAAAATTTTCGTACGTTTGAGTGGCTGTTTTTAATTCTCAAAGATTGTACATATATTGAGTTGTTATAACTATGTAGGATACGTAGGGAAGGTATAATTTTTTATTGAGTAGCTTAGCTTAGTTTAATTATAATTGTGTCTGTGTACCGGGTATCCACGACGAAAACCCATGTCCAGGGAGGTCCAACGCTAATATAGGTCTATCTTTGATGATCATCGGTATCAAGGGGTCCCAGGAGCCTGCGTTGTCTTGCCAGCCGTGTAGCGCCAGAATGGGTTGTTTGTCGCCGCTACCCCATAGCTTTCCCGCGATGTGCCCAAACTTTACTGGGATCTGTATTTCTTTAGTTGATACCTGTCGATATGAAACAATAAATTAATAATCATGAAGATCTATTCGATATTTTGTAACGACTTTGTAGCAACTAGCTTTGTCCGCGATTCCGTTCTCGGGAAAGTCGCAAAATCATAAACACCTGCACGTTAAATCATCAGCATCTTTAATCGCTACTACCTATACTATATCTAATCTTTCAGCAACCGTCGCGTCGCCGTCGTGACAACCCATCTTTCTGATAACACACCAACATCTAATACCCATTAGGTACCGCCAAGTCAGTTTTTCCATTGCCTATAGGCACCAATCAATAATCAACCATCACTGTTGTAAGTTAAAATAAGTATCCCAATTTCAAGTCATCAACGTGATCCTAAAAATATATGCAGGTCAGTATAATAATTAGTTCCGAAAATTACGGCATTAACGTTTCCGGGCTTACTAACTTCAATCATTTAGATAATCGCGATACAATTCACAATGAATCTAGGACATATAATTCACATAGGTTTACCTATTTTAACCTAAAATAAACAATTTGTAACACAGCTTACCTGAGTGCTTAGTTTTTTGTAGAACGCAGAAAGAGGCGTGTTGATTTTCGGTACATTATTGGTGAAACCAGTGTAGAAGAGTTTGGCCATTTTTTTGGTAAAGGTACCTAATTTTTCAATAAGGAGATAGCCGGAATATCTTTCAGGAACTGAGTAAAAAAGTATTACTTAACATTCTTTGTTTTATTAGTTTATTTATAAAGGATATTCAATTGTTAGGTATGTATTTCTACAATCATGTATTGAGTGAACACATGAAGGCCATTGAACTGTAGATTTGGCTAAATATTTTGGTTCAATATCATTTAGAATGTATACAAATAAACAATGGTCACTTTCATTAATTATTTGAGACACTTTTTCGTTTATTACTACGTTCCGCGCAAATATGAATTGCCAAAGTCGTGCTCCGATATATGAATCAACTGTTAAACTGAATGGAGTTTGAACTTACGTACCTACTTAGATGGTTATCGAGTTTTATTATGAAAATATCCAGTAGAGTATTTAGCGGAGATATCATATCAATTGGTATTACGATTACTTATTTTATATGCAGGATATTCTCTACGTACATACATATATGCAAAAAAGATTATATAGGTATAATCTTTTTTTCACGGATCGGCGCCCTTGGCTATTTACAAAACTGGTATCGTCATAATCACACGCTGGATTTTGCACTTTGGACTTGATAACTACATACTTACTATACTACGTAGGTACCGTGACACAGCATGTGAATTATGAAAGATAGAGTCACCAAAATGATCACTAGGCTTCTGATGCAATCATGTAACATAACTATTATTATCGTCAGCGTAAGGAGTCTTGTAAATGCTCCGTTAAGGGGGAAGTGCTAAGGTAGCCCGCGAAATTCAAATTTTCTTACGTTTTTTGCTATTTGCTATTCGCGGCCGTAACAAATATGTATTTACAGAATTGTAATCATTAAAGTCATCAACACAACTCTCTAAGACCACGTAACTCCAAAGAATGATGGTTTCATGAAACAGTAACGTTATTCTTTGGACTTACATGGTCTTAGAGAGTTGTGTTGATGACTTTAATTATTATAATTCTGTAAATACATATTTGTTACGGCCGCGAATCATATATTAATCAACGTACAACTTAATACTGACCAGAAAATTGCAAAAAACCTAAAAAAAATTGAATGTCGCGGGCTACCCTGGCGCTTTCGCCTTAAAATCCGACGTGTACTTCATACCTATGTAAGTAGACCAAATTGTCCCCAATATTATTTTAAACGAACTTGTGAGCAGTGCACCGGAGCTAGACAAGAATAAACTACATTATGCTGCCATTCTTCGAAATCGTGCGTCAGAAAATCTGACTTGTCTAGTCAGATTACAAAGACAACCCGATAGTTAGAAAAACACACGAGTCAAATCTATGCACATAGTATTACATTGTTTTGAAAACGTTAGCAGATTATTGGATTTACCTTGACTTGATACAATAATTATTTGTACCTAATGTAATTTGTACGGTCTCATCAACCGTACATTTACTTTGCAAACGCAGCAACCTACTTTGGTGGCGTGCGTCACAAAATATTACGCTATAACTATAACTTTTCACGCTAAGCAGAGCGAGTCAGACAACAACTGTGGAACTAACCACTTGTCAAGAGAAAGAATCGCTACCACTCTACCTTGTTAACTACGACAGTTAATATAACCTTAAAACTCTACGTGTGGTTCTTTCTGTGTAGGGTAGACCGAGGCGAATCGGATCAATTTTTTTTTGAGAATATGTAAATCATGCTACAGAATATATATGAAACTTTTATTGACAAAATAGTAATCAGTAACAATCTAGCTACAAAATAAACATTTTAAAACTGAAATTGGTCATTTATTTTTCAAAATATTAACTAAAAACTTGACAAACAGAAATATCCGAATCGCCCCAATTCTCGGGGCGAATAGGATCGTACATTTTTTTTACAAAATTTCTTAACAATTAGCTTTGGAATCATTACTAACATTTAAATCATGAATAATGAGATCAATATTGATTTGTAGCACATAAATCACATATACACACGGGCCTTTTTTCCCTCCCATGTCAGCACATTTTTCGTGGCACCATTCTTCGCATGCTTGACTTTAATTGTAGCTTCTTTCATTTTTTCTTGGGACCATCCTCCCGCATTACTCTTTCTTTTGTACGTGCGAACCATCTACAAGGAAATAATGTCGCATTATTAACCTCAAATATAAAATAAATCATTTTAAAAAAGTGATCAAATTCGCCTCCGTTGACGCGATCCGAATAGCCCCATATTAAAGACTTTTGAAATAAATATTTTATATATTAACCTATAATATTATTCTTAAAATCTAAAATGTATTCTAAAATAGACCCCTTTCCAATCAATATAAGACATATAATTAAAAACTTTAACAACAATCCTTAGAAATACACAAAGAAATTGTAAATACCTACCTTAGATGCGCACCAAAATTGTAACACACACAAATACCCGACGTGCTGGCGCGCAGCGCTGACGGTGATGTACAAGTCGAATAGACCATTAGACCCAATGCCTACGGTGGGAGGTGCGGGGAGGGGGAGGGTCATAAGGCGCCAGTCGCTTGCGCTCCTTGTCAACGCGTTATTTAAAATATTGCCGAATTTATTATTTTGATCCGATTCACCCACTGATCCGATTCGCCTCGGTCTACCCTACTCCGCAACTAAACCAACATCAACAAAGTGATAGTGTACGGTGCCTACAACGATTGGCCCCTACATAATTACTAGATAGTTGTTATGGCAGGATAGTCACTAAACGAAAATACAATATGCCTAGGTAACATAGTCGAGTCTTGCTGCATGCGCAAGTGCGTGTTAAATCTGTTGTGTAGGTCAAGATTTATTTACAATCTTTTTAATACCGCAAACGCATAATATTATAGATACGTAGGAAGTTACGCTGAAAGTAAAGTTACGCTGAAACCGCTCGAAAACTCTTTTCAGCCGAGAAAATGCACCTAATGTGTCAACCAGATCGTGTGATTTAACGCCTTGCGATTTTTTTCTTTGGAGTTTTATGAAATCTCGGGTTTATACGAAATAACCAGAAACAATACCTGAGCTCAAATCAGAGATCCAACGCGTCATCGGTGAGATACAGCCACAACTCTGTGTAAAAGTCATGGATAATTAAAATTTAATGAAAAGAGTGATGGCCTGTCATCAGAGCCATGGGGGCCATTTGCTGGATATTTTATTCCATACTTAATCGGAACATGTCTTCTTTACAATCCAATAAAAATATCACAACTCTCTCATAAAATACATGCTTTTATTTTAAAATGAAAAAGTGCACTCTTATTGAGACACCCTATATATTTAGTAGTATGTAAAGGGAACGAACAGTATTTAACGCTTGTCCTAAGACCATTGCATGATTGTGTTTTCTCCAGATATTTTTTATTACTTGTAAAATTATGATGAGCCTAGGCTTGAATACCTTACTTTTAAAATGATTATAACCTGTTTTGCCACCATTTAAAATAAAATAATCACTTCTGTTTTAAACATACCTCTACCTTTTCGTTAACACTAGTACTTATCCCTGTTTATTTTTTGAGGTGAACAAAACAGTATGATGCAGATGTTATGTGCCTTTTTATGCGATGTTATGTTTACCTGATTGTCATATAGCCAAGGAATGCAGAATATAATGTTTTTCCAAGGTAGGTTGCACTAGGGACAAAATGAGGAAGGATAAATAAATTGTAGAGTATTTCCTGTATGTTATGCGTCACTTCAACGTTTGTGAGTAAGTATTGTATTTCATAAGCATTTTCAGATCATTTTCAGATTTCAGACAGTATTTAGGAGTTCGAATGAGAATGCTAAGAGGGATGAGTGGTGTTAAACGAATGGATAGAATAAGAAATGAGTACGTAAGAGTAAGTCTGAAAGTGGCACCGGTAACTAAAAAGTTGTGAAGAAATCGGTTCTCAATGTATGGGCACGTGATACAGAGGAATGAGGAAAGTTTTGAGTATGAATGTCGATGGCTATACCAGTAGGGGAAGACCAAAGAAACGATGAGATGACGACTGATAGAGAAGTATGGAAGAAAAAGGAATGTTGCGCAGACCCGAAATAAATTGGGATAAGGGCAGGAGATTGATGACGAGTTTGTAAGAGTACAAAGGGCGATCAGATGAATACGTCTCAAAAAGCTTTCATATCACATCTATTCAAAAAGAGCTAGTGTATTCTTCGTAAACAGGGACTAAAATAGCTCTTTAGTCCCTAAGGACTAAAAGTGATTTGAATTTGGAATGTGGATATTGTTAGTAAAAGTTCCAATCACCAAAGATATCAATCACGAACATTGTATGGACAAGTAACAGGCTGTATGACAAAGTAAAACGCGCTCGAATCAAAATAAAAAAAAAGTTTGTGAAAAAATAAAAAACTCGCGAAAAGCATTCTGCCTTCGTTCGTACTGTTTACTCAAAATAGTATGTAAATAAATAAATTTACTATTCTTATTCATAAGTTGCACTCACTTATTTTTTCATAGAGGGTGATAAAAAGTAGTTTCCACCTCGGGAGCAACACTATTTTAAGCTCGAGTGACGTACTTTGCTTGCCTTCAAAATACATAGTTGTTTGCTCCCTTGGCAAACAATCTACAATTTTTTTGCTTTAGGGTGATGATGAAAAATTTAGCAATGGAAAAATTGTGTTATCGTTTTATTATCAGACAAGACAAAACAAGAAACAAGAACCATTCAATAAGGGGTCTTGTATGAAACCGTCATTATATTCATTGTAAGTATACAGTTATGGTAACTATCTATTTCGTATAAATAATAGGTACCTACAGTATTGGCTCTAAAATTTGATATCGGCAAATTATCTACATTATACAAAAGTTGTGATTTTATTTGTCTAATAATTCAGTTAAAATACCTAATAAATTCCTTGCACTTTTACTTAAATCGGAAATTTGAAACAACCACTAGGCATCGAAAAATATTTTAAAATACATATTATTTACTATATTTAAGTGCAACCGTCAAGTAAAAATCAAGGAATCCACAAGAACGACGACATCAGTAGAAAGTTTATCTACGTATCAAAAATATCACATTGAAGTATCTAAATATTATTATGTATGTTTAATTTTTACCTAAATTAAGTCTTATATATAAGCACCCACATGACACAGTCTCATAATCGGTACTTTACATAAAGAAGTAACCGTTTTAAAATTATAATTGCTGGGGTAGTTCCTGATGTTGGACCCCACGCTTTACGCGTCTTATGTTTCACGCGGCGGGTGCGCACAGCTCTAGAGGTAGGTCAGGTTCGGTGAGACCTCGCCGCATTGCGTTCAGCAGCGAACACTGTCCCCGCGCGTCCAAGTCGAGCGCCCACAAGGCAGCACCACGTGCGCCCGCGCGCCTTGCCGCTGCGCCCGCACCGCCCACGTCCTCTCCACTCAGGTACGACGCCCATTGCCCATTATGAACGCTGAAAGTACCCGCAGAACTTCGACTCTCCTTCCATTGATGCTTCGCCAAACCATCGGCGACCTGTGCCAAATGAAATAACATTGGATAGCATATTTTTCGCATTATTAGTTTCACAATTTTTTTAGGAATCATACAAAATCCTGTTTCAAAATCAGCATTGCCGTGCATCTTACGATGACCAACAAAGGCCTAAAAAATTGGAAAAAAAACCATCATCAAGGTTCCATGAATGGCACCGAGTTCAGCAATGGAAAATACAATTCCTAGCGCCAGGGAGACTGACTAGCTTTGCGTTCGCCAACATGGAGTCTGGGTCTGGCAGGAAGTAGGCCCCTCGTAGAAGCATAAGACATGATAATGTCAAGTCGTGTGTTGTCCTAATTTCTATGTTGTACTTACTCGTAGTATTTTGGGTTCACAAACTGAAATACCCAAGATCGAAATCTTGACTCGAGATAATAACGTCTGCAGGTCATGCAAGTACCTACTTAAAATTTATACCGCCATGCGCCACTTCAATCGAACCCAATCTAATCATGCGGATCTACGCTTCAGAGTGCTGTTGCGTCATTTTACATATTACGTTCACACGATGAACATTGAAGTATTCACTATCTTTCTTAATATTAGATAGGAACCGTGTCACGAGATTGTACAAATATGTAGATACTTACCTATGTCTATTATCTATAGCGGAAAACGTTATTAGGTTGACCTTGCTAGACGCTTAGCAATTTCATTTGATTATTTCATAAAATGAAATACCGTTATAATTTTGATGAGGCAATTATGATAGAGAACTCGGACGTTCTATTTCACAATTCAGTAATATTCACTCATTATGAGAGTCTGGCGAGAATATCTATGTTAAATTATTGTATTCTTGACCTAAGGAATAAACGTGAACAAACCGTCACAAAAAAACGAGTATGCAAAAACTGTAAGACTTAGCTTAGGTTCGGACCTCCTAGCTTTACCTAGTTAACACTTTTTTTTTTTTTTAGTTATTATTTGTCGGACTTGTTTCTCTACTAACCTCATAGTAGGCCAAGAAGCCAGGCACTCGTGTGTAAGGTCCAGGTTCTCCAGGGCCAGTGACTGGAGCTCCAAGCCCAGCATTTGCAGCGCTACGCAGGCTGTAGGACCGCGCATACGCAGGAATTCCCAGTACCACATGACGAGGCGGTAACACGCTCGTCCAGTATGATAGGGACGTGTTCTGTACAAAACAAATTACATTTATTTATTGATAAAGTTTTACCAATAGCTATATACAATATATCATGTTGAGGGGTAAGTAATATATGATATAATTACAAAACCTCTAATATTTATGGATATAATAACTGAACCTATAATTTTATTTGATATAATGATCAGTTAATATAATAAACGATTGATATAATATTAAAGTAACTAATTTCTATAAGCATAACAGACAATTAATATAAAATCGTTTGATATACCACTCAAAAGACGTAAAACCTATTTAGTCTAATATGATAAAAAACGCCTAGTTAAAAACACAAAGCAAAATTGCATCCCTATATGTTTGGCAAGTGAACGTTTAAACAAAAACTTGCTTACCAACTAGTACTTTTACAAATTTTAACGTAGTCAAATATTTCAGTTGGTATAACATATTTTACGCAAAATAAAATAAGCCAAATATTTAGTATCGTCGGGGTCCCTATTTCTGTCTGCCTATGATTTCAATTGGCCCTGTTTAATATGATATGAGGTACTAAACCTTTTGACCGCCACAGTCATGTATAGATGACAAACCAAAATATGCCCAGCACGCCACGGTTCGACTATATGACAGACTGACGCCGAGGGCACGTTTTTGAGTTTTTGACGTGTGGCGGTCAAAAGGTTAATGGTACTTTTATTCTCATTCGCTTGCTCTTGCATCCAATGTCGACGGAGCCCCTATTCGCGGCAGCATTCCGCATGCAAGCAAGCATGCAACATGCAGCAGGCATGGTGTCTGTCACGGCTCCGGCGCTGCGGGGCTCCGGCAGTCCCACGCGAGCTTATCGTCGCAGATGGTTTTAACGCTCACCACCACAGCCTCAGCCGCGGCGGCGAGGGTTACACCCACCTGCTTCTCATCTCGCGGCCCGCCTCGACCCTCCGCGCCTACGCGGGCTTAAAGTACACCCTAGAGGTAGGGCAGACAAGACTACATGGAGTCGGTTTTGCAGCAATTCGTTTCTGTCACTAACTTTTGTAGCATAACATATTGACTTTTTAAGACAATATTTTAATCCACGAAGTTACGAAGGCCTTCTAACCTAACTTATCCAAGTCGGAATTATATATTTTAAACGATATACCTAATGATTTAAGTGTACGTCAATGATGTTGAAAGAGCGGAGCCTTCTAATACAGGCATTGTTTGCCTAAATGGGGGCTCCAAACACATTAACATGTAATGTAATATCTAATTGACACAATAAACTATTTTGTATTTTTTTTGTATTTTGTATTTGTATTTTCGAATAAATAAACGCTATATCCAATAACGTTATACGAAATAAGTTTTAGAGTATATAATATAAATGTTATATGTAAAGAAATTATATCAACAGTTGGTATATCTCACGTTTATTTATATCTTGTGAACGATATTAAAATGAAAATATACCAAATAACTATATATTTTATGGGACGCACCCCATGTTGAGAGTGAGAGAGAGAGTTGATGAGGGAAAAATCACCACTTTGCTTTAATTAATTAATTTACTCATGGAAGAAAAGCCATATTATTAGAGTACACCCTATTTCACACGCGTTTTAGTGAAGGGTGAAGGGGGGGGGGGGGGTCTTGTAATAAAAGGTTACTAGGAACTTTCATGTCAGCAGAATCTCTTAATTTTTATATTTGTCTAAAGTCAGGGCATTTTGAGTTCTGAGAACTAACTTACCAAGCTATTAACTCCTCCAACATGACTAGATTCGAGCGGTACTAAATACGACGTCTTTCCAGTTGACGATGCATAATAATCATTAGCAGCAATCGCGACCCAGTCCAACTCTGCAGCTAGAACATAAGGCTTGTACGCTAATTGAGCTATTTCTGGAGAAGCGGATACCATAGCTGATAGCTCCAAGTTTTGAGGACGTAGGGTCCTTGATAACTCTGTCAGTAATTTAGCGAAGTTGTCCCTTTCTTTAGTGTCCACTGTAGCATTTGTGCATGGAGTCTGAAATGCAATAAGTTTAGAATTAGCAAAGGTTTCATTAACAACGTGAACTTAACGTGTAATTTATATGTTTTGTAGTACTGCTCGAGTAAATGGTGATGGGCTGGTGAAAATATCTGCTTTGAAAAAATTACATAGTTTACCTGTTTACATCCAGGATATTGCCAAGCAATCTGAACCCCATCAAAGTGCCATCTTTGCAAGAATTTCAACACAGAGTCTACAAATGTCTTTCTGTTTTCTGGGCTTGATACCATTCTGCTCCATTTTCTGCTTTCAGAGTCCGTTAGTCCACCAGCACCAATAATAACTTTGACACCTGTTTGCTGCAACTGAGTCAACTTGCCGTAGAAGTCTGAAAGAAAGCCATCATCATTTTACCTTTAGACAAGGACTTGTCAATCAAAATAATCGGTAAGTTTCTTTTTTATACATACCATTTTCAAGATCCAGCTCTGGATTTCCTGGTACCAAATTGAAGGAATTGCCATCAAGATGAGCCCACGCATATATTATGTGCGTGCAAAGAGTTGGGTTTACTTCTTCAGGTCCAAAGCTGCCTTTGCCGGGCCTGAGATTTAAAAACCATTTGTCAAATATACGTTTTGTCTTTTACCAATTCAATGTGCTGTCTTCGATTGACGTGAAAAGTGTTTGTACAAACCTACTTACAAAAATAAAATCATTTATCATTTACCTATAGAAAGCCCAGTTAGTGAAGTAGCATCCCATGATAAGTTTCTGCTCTTGCGTCTCTTCGGGTTCTAGTCCTGCAAGCCGTAGTGAAGACTTTGTTCTGCATTGGGCCTTCTCTGGCCAGTCGCAGTGGTTCTTTATAAATAAAATCATAAGGTAGTGTAAGATTAGGTACCAACACATATAGGGGTTTATTAATAAATGTTGCTTAAAGTGAGGTAATGATAAGCGACTGCTTAACCATACATTTTTGATGTTTAAACGTCTCTTAACTTTAAGGAACGTTTATTAATCAATGTTTACTTTTAGTTCCACCTTGCGTTCAAAAATGCCTTTAAATACGACATTGCATTGAATAATTCTGTATATTTAAGCCACCTTGGATGTTAACTTACCTTATTCCAGTGCAGCGGCGCGGGACACTCTAGTTGCATCCAGTTACCGTTGAGACATAAATAATATTTGCTGCATTTACCCTCGTCAGCTTTGAAAACGTTTCCAGTGCACGACATGCCTTCAAGACTTGGACCCTGTCAAACATTAACATCAATATAATGATATTATAACAATATTAGAGAAAAATTTTAGTTAGCAGTTAAGCTTTATAGGGGTTACTTACACTGTCAGTATCTAAGTCCGTGTCGGTGCCAATACCAGCATCAGTATCAGTGTCGGTATCAGTATCAGTATCAACTTCTTCTTCAGGTATCATCACTGGGATATCATCCGTTTCCTCAATGTCCGGAGCGGGAGTGGCGCTCGGTATCGAGACTGGGATTTCCATATCAGTTTCTGCATTTTCTGCTTGCACTGTTAGGTAACATAATGTATTTTTTTATATATATAACTATAAATTTTTGTTTTACTTGGCCATTCTGATTTTTTTCACCGACTGTCTCATAAATCAAAATTTGGGTTAGGTAAATATTTTTCATTCAACTTCGTAGTAATGTTAATCACTACAAAACCAATCATAAAGGACGTATTTTTTGCTTAAAACCAAAACAGTGCAGAAATATTATATAAAATCACATAGTTGCACAGTTTTTCATTAATGCACTATTTTTTATTTAGATATAAATTTACCACAGAGGTTTAATTTCTCCCATTAAGTTTAATATATAAATGTATGCATTAGGTAGATCAAAAATATACTGGCTGAAAATAAAAATCGGCTGAATAAAATTAACCGACTTAGTGAGAAAAAAAAGAACAAATGGCGCGCATTTTGTACCATTGTACAACTTTAATACTTCATATTTAGCAAGAAAAGTTTAAAAAATGGAAATAGACAGAGATAGCGATATTAATTAAACTCCAGAAAGTATAAAAACAGCTGCAAATGAAATGAGTAGGTATATTTTATCACGGTAGATAGATTGGTAGTTGAAAGAAAAGTAGATTACGCACCTTGCTAAAGTGAGTAATTATGCACTCGTGTTACAACGTGTTACACTCGTGCATTAATAACTCACTTTGCGCTCGATGCAACAATCTACTATTGTCAATATAGTGTTAAAGAAGGGTGTCAATCTGATTTCAAACTTACATTCTTCAAGCAAGCACCTCGGTGGTGGTTCACTGCCACGCAGCACATGATTGATGGTAGCGAGGAGGGGTGACTTTCCACAGCCGCAATTTCTTCCACTGAAGTCATCAAGGTCAAGGGACCACGCCATACTGCCTCCCAATCCCATGGAACGGACATACTCTGCCTTGTGGCGCACCATAAAGTCATCGTCGAATGACACCCACTGATCGTCGAAGCTGGCGTACGGACCCATACGACCACCTGGGTCACGGGATACTTGCCAGCCCTTCACTCTGATGCGGTCGCATATCTGGGGAAGAATAGATATAATGTAATTATCAAAGCAGAAACCGGCAGGTAGGCTGGGTACCACATTTAAATATATAAGTACAACAAATTTTAATGTAGTTGCGTTAGCATTAGATCCCTCTACGAATATTTAGTCAAAAGTACATATTCAGTGCATTTTACACTTGTTCACATTGAGCATTATGCGGTGCCTTTAACCTATTGGGTATTTGGATATTTAGTAATTTTGCACTGTATACTGTATACACCAGTACACAATTAAGGTCAATAAAGGTCTGGCTGTCATTATGTTATAACTCACTTCGTAGAATGACAAGAAGCCTCTAGCTCTAGTTTCATCGCCAGCCTCTCCACCCGCGTAGGAAGGTACTCCGAGGCCAGTTCCTGCGTTTTCTTCCAATGAAAACGATTGCCCGTAGAAAGGTACACCTAATATGAGCTTCTCGGGAGCTGCTCCTTTGTCGATCCAGTAGTGTACCGTGAAGTTCTGCAGGAAAATATAGTTGATATTATTAGGGCCTTTGAAAGAGTAGCCGTTTCTAATTTTAGTTTCTGGTAAGGACCTACCGTGTTCAAAGTTTTGTCTTCGTCTCTTTCACTAGCATACATTGGGGATACATGTCCAGTCTTCTTATCCCATTGACCGTGGTAGTCATATGTCATTAGGGAAATCCAATCTAGATTTTTAGCCAGGGTCGCTACATCATAGCCTGAAAAAATGAAATAAGTATCAACATTCTGAAATCAACGTAGACATGAACGATGGAGGGTTTAGAAAAAAATCGTGTCTTACCAGCATCTATGACTCGTTTGCTGCCTGAGACAGCAGCGGATAGTAATAAGCCGCGAGGCTTGAAGGCAGCTCGCAGCTCCTTCACGAGATTGGCAAAGCCTTGTTTATCGGAGCTCGGACCCTTTTCACAGTTCACCTAGGAAATAAATGCCAAAGTTATCTTTGTTAATTTGCAAGCAGGATCAGAAATGACTTTTGATTTTATTTGTAACACTCACCTGCCAGCACTTAGGATACTCCCAGTCGAGGTCTAATCCGTCAAATTCATATTGTTCGATAAAGTCTAGAACGTGGATCAAGAACTTTCTTCGCGCTGACGGGCTGTTCACCATTCGTGAATACTTGTCACTCGCAGAATCGTCCCATCCACCCAATCCAAGGACCACTTTCACACCTTTCTCTTTTAGAGATACAACCTTTTCATAAAATTCTGTAAAATGTGAAAGAATAGCTAGTTAGTTAAGAATATTATGGCAGAAGTAAAATACTAGAACTTCTTTTAATAGCTACTTACTGTTTTCCACATCCAACCACATGTCATGTGGTTTGATCACTAGGCGCTTAGTGTCGAGGACAGCAAACGCGTACACTATATGCGTGCAAAGCGAGGGGTCAATGTCGCTAGGTGTGTATTTTCCTGAACCGGGTCTGGAAAAAGTTTAAAACGTACAATATAACTAAGTCATGTTTTTTTAATATGTCCATGTGAGTGTGAGAGCATAAAAACACATACTTAATTAAGTTAATTACCTGTACCAAGCCCAATTAGTGTAATAGCAGACGACCTTGTAGCGTTCTTCCAAATTGGTACTGACAGCAGTCGTGGGATTTTTTGACGTTGTTTCTATCATGGGTTGTCTATGCGTCGTTATTTGTGTGGGCCTTGGAGTCGGCTTCGTGACAGGCCGCACTTGAATATCATCCAGATCTTCGTCTATTTCGTTTGGAGGATCAATTATTGAATCAGATAATATTATTGTATCTTCATCTACGTTAGGATCCAGTAAACCGTTCTTGATTGCGTTGACAAGTGGATGCTTGCCTTGACCACATCTAGAGAATATAGGAAGTTGTTAAATACGATTGTGAATCGTACGTTTGTACATTTCCATAAATATATCACATTTACATGGGTTAAAGTTTTACTCATATCAGTTTTCTATCGACTCACCTATTTCTAAAATCGTCAAGATCAAGAGCCCAGACCATACCACCACCGAGGTCTAATGATTTTATGAAGTTCACTTTCTTTTTAATGATTTCAACATCATCGAACGACACCCATTGGTTGCCCTTGTATGCGTATGGACCCATTCGCTGGTTAGGATCCTTTACTACCTTCCAGCCGTTATATCTGATGCGATCACAAATCTAAAAGAGAAAGAAGATATGAATAAATTCATGATTCTTTTTTTTGGTCGATTAGCAATCCATTATAGTATTTGTGGTTCCTTACCTCATAATAAGACAAGAAGCCTTTAGCTCTAGTATATTCTCCTGCTTCACCGCCGTCTGAAGCTGGAGCGTTTAAGCCTGTAGCTTCATTTCCCAAACTGAGGGTCTGTGGCGAGTCATTGTCAGCACCCAAAGTGAACGTCTGTCCGTACATTGGCATACCCATTATCAGCTTATTCGCTGGCGCTCCCTTTTGCATCCAATAATGAATTGTGTAGTTCTGTAGTTTAAAAAAGTATTTTATTAGAATGGAATTATTATCCCGTGATCGTCATCGATAAGTCCTTTACTTTTACGCCATATTGTCGGTTTCATTCAGGACTACTCTCAGTTGAGAGTATGAGTCTAGTGAGACTGATTGTCATGTTTAGGTGTTCACAAATACTTTGTTGGGATGAACATACAGTACCTACCTACGTTATTTTGATCAATCAAATGATGCCATTTGGCAGTAATGTAATACTAGCAGCGCCCCGCGGTTTCACCCACATAAGTGTCGATCCCGTGGGAATATTGGGACAAAAACTATCATATGTCCTTTCCCAGGACTCAAACTATCTCTATACCAAATTTCATCTAAATCGGTTCAGCGATTTAAGCGTGAAAAGGTAACAGACAGACATATAGACAGACATACTTTCGCATTTATAATATTAGTATGGATTAAAATCCGTACCGCATTGAAGTAAGTGGTGCCGTCTTCCGGGTGGTAGTACAGAGGTGCTACATGACCAGTCCGCTTGTCCCACTGTCCGTGGTAGTCATAAGTCATGACAGCGATCCAGTCGAGATGGCGAGCCAGTACTGGCACATCATAGCCAGCGTCTATGACTTTCTTGTTAGGAGATACGGCCGCTGATAGAAGGAGACCCTTAGGTTTGAATTTAGCGGATAACTCCAGGACGAGGTCGGCGAAACCTTCTTTGTCTGAATCAGGACCCTTTGAGCAATCAACCTGTGGACAATAAAATTGTAGGAAATGTTAGTAAGAATAATAAACTGTAAAGTGGTCTTGATTGATGCATCAAGTTCTGTCTGTAACTATTTTAAGTAGGTACGTTTGTATAATAACATTCGGTGATTTTTTAATTTAATACGATTTCTTTCTTGCATGCTATGCATTTACCTTATCAAGTCCATTATCTTATTGTTTACTGCCTAATGGATTATTATTTTTTTACTCTTGATTGCCTTCGATATTAAATGCACAGGAAATTGTAGCGGAGAAAGCGAACAAGTGAACGAAGCAAGAGAGGACAATTGTATGATCTACATCGTTTTTACAATAATTGACTGCAGTAAAAAGTGTTTGAAAATTCTCACCTGCCAACACTTAGGATACTCCCAGTCGAGGTCTAAACCATCAAATCCGTATTTCTCGAGGAAAAGAACAACATGTGAGACGAATCGGGCACGGGCCGTGGGGTTATTGACCAGCTTAGAGTACTTGTCGCCAGCTGAGTCATTCCAACCGCCGATAGCTAGAGATACCTTGATACCATATCGTTTGTATTGTACAACCTTCTCGTAGAATCCTGAAAATATTGAGAATATTAACATTAAAGTCAAATGTTTCCTAAAACTTCCAAAATAAATTCTCTAAATTATGGTGAAAGCCGCATCAAAACCAGTAGCGTAATTTTAAGAGAACCAACTCGGTCATACGGACAGATACAAAAAGCGACTTTGTTTTATAATACATATTTAGAGAAGTCTTAGAATGTCGTATATCAAACTTACTGTTATCATAGTCTGACCAGGAGTCATGGGCCATAATGAGACCATCATCGCCGAGAACAGCGAATCCATAGACGATGTGGGTGCAAAGACTGGGGTCGATATCCTCTGGACTATACTTGCCGATACCAGGACGGTACCATGACCAGTTCGTGTAGTAACACACTAGTTTATAACGAGCTGGAAAATAACGTCATTTAAGTGTGCATTGATATTTAAAAAAAAAACTAAAAGTAATTTATATTACTTTATTATTAAAAATATTTGGTATTGTTAACGGGTACAAAACCTACAGTTTAGAAGAGCAGGCTTGGAGCTAATGTCGGGCTGTGTGATGCTAGTTGAAGAAACCGGCGGCTTATTTGGTGCTGGTTGTGAATGATCGTGTCCGTGGTCATGTGTGTGATCATGTCCTGGATGATCATGTCCTGAATGATCATGGTTCGGCATCATGTCCGTTTGAACTGGACGGGATGTGGTCGTTGTGGTTGTAGTAGTGGTAGTTGGGCTGGCCTTGCGTTTACATTTAGCGTTCTTGGGCCAATCGCAGATCTGTTTCTCCTGCAAAACAAAATAACGATGTTCGGATAACTTCTAACTTATCGAATCATAATTATAGAGTATGGATATCCTGTATTATCGTTACCTGATTCCAGTGTAATCCTGCACTGCAGCCAAATTCCTCGAATTTTCCAAACAAGCAGTGTAGGTATCGAGTGCAATCGGTGGGCAACTGGGCATATGATCCAGATTCACAGTATTCTGAAAAATTGAGAAACGATGTACAATTTGAAGACTTTTAGAAATGTCAATACAATGCAATGCAGGCCTTATAAGTGGTTAAAAACGGAAAGAGAAGAGAGAGAAGAAAAGAGAAAAGCGAGAGAGACAGAGAAGAGAGCGTAAGAGTTTATTTGAGAAGAGGCTATCGACACACAGGGGCGGATCTACTTAAAGGCTTTTTGGGCTGCAGCCCAGGGCCCTGTGGATACAGAGGGCCCCCAACCGAACTGAAAACAATAGACGATATTGTCATTAATAAAACTTATCTAGAATATAAAAAAAATCTGATCATAATAAAATGGCATTTGATTGAGTAATGGTAGGGCCCCTAAGCAGTATTAGCCCAGGGCCCCACAAATTCAAGATCCGCCCCTGTCGACACAGGTACATATTATGTAACAGCTTACTGGGTGGTTCTTCATTGAGCTGCTGCATTACAGTAGACTGGGAGTTGGATTCCACGGGAGCGTCGCTCTGTCGCTTGTCAGTGCAGGACGAGGCGGAGGGGAAGTCGCACTGGCTGCGGTCAGGGCGCCAAGTGAGGCCGGGCGCACAGCTCTGGGTTATCAGGAGGCCATTCACGCACACGTAGAACTTCTCACATTTGGGATGAGCGTGGTATGTACCCGTGTTGCAGCCCTAGAGCATAATGAAAGGTAGTACATAATTTTTGGTCTGTTGCAAGAATTAAAGCTGTTATTGTGATTCAATTAAAAATCCCGTCAACAAAAGTAAACAGATGTTTTAAGTACATGATCAGAATAAGATGGTTCGTCGATTCGGTCACTGACATTACATGAAAGCTATGCTCTATAATAAATAATTATTTCTATATCTACCTTGCCAGGCACTTGCGGTTCATCGGCGAGTGGTCTCTTAGTAGTAGAAGACGTAGGTCTCATAGGTCTTCTAGATGTCGTCGTAGGCCGTTTGGTGGTGGTCGTCGTAGTGGGTCTAGTGGTGGTCGATGTGGTCGTCTGTGGTATCGGAGATTTGGACGGTTTGCCCACTGTTGGAACAAGTGCATCTATATTAGAAAAAGGTTTGGAAGTAGAGAAGCTAATGGCGCTGTTGGAATTTTGAAGCACCACTAACCATAAATTTTTCAAAAGTAGAGTTTTTGCAAGTGATTTAACAATGATCATTAACGGAATACGCAAATCAACTTGTGAATCTAATGAGAAAGGAAAAATTTGGGCCTCTTTTGAGTTTTCCGTTATTTAGTTTCTGAACAAATGAAGAAAACGTTATTGGTGTTATTACATTCACACATAGCGAACTCGACCCAGTCACAGCGTCTAGTGCGCCTGTCCCAGTGCAGGCCAGGCGGGCACATCTGCTTACGCCAACGCCCTCCAACGCAGAGCAAATATGAGTCGCAAGTCGTCGCGGGCGCATGCACGTCGTTGCCGCCGCATGATGAGTCCTCGGATGGAGAACCGGATGAAGGAGCTGTTGGGAAATGGTCAGGTTTTATTCAATATTAATTTCTTTATTGTCTTTGTAATGTAAAAAAAATATAGACGTTAAATTGTTAACTGCAGTACGATACTTATTATTTATGGAGACCCCATTTTAATCATACAAAGATAGACATCTTTGCATGATTCTATTTACGATTTAAATTTAGACACCCTCAGATGAAATAATAATAATCGTAAAATTTTCTTACGTTTACGAAATTGCAACAAACTTAAGAAAATTTAAATTTCGTGGGTATCCAGCGCGTTCTCCTTAAATTACAAACGCTTACTTGGGAACATAATATTAAAAAGAAACATTTTTTTTTACGAACTGAACTTTAACGTGTAGAATTAGTATTATGTGGAAAGTACGTAAAAATTGAGGATAGGGTGTAAAAGACGATTATATATGACGACGACGACGACGACGACGACGACGACGACGACGACGACGAACGACGACGACGACGATTATTTATGGATTTATATGGTGTACATAATAAAAGAGTATTCTATTCTATTCTATATAGATAAAGAGTCCAATTATGACTTGCCTTTTATAGTTGTCGATGGTGTTGTAGGCCTGGCTGGGCGTGTTGGTTTAGGAGCTGCCGTCGTAGATTTAGGTACTGTAACAAATAAAATAAGAAGTGGAGATGAAGTTATATTTTCTTTAGGTTCGACTGTGCTGCTAAAGTTGTAATTTTCCACAGCAAATGCAATTATTGTTTTTAAAATTCTTCATTTAATTAGGGACTGTTAGAATCCCAATTTGAATGACAGTTAGATTGTACCCTAAATACATACTGCAGTCAGAAACAGATTATATTTGGATCATGAATCTGAACAGACTCTTCGCAAAGAGCTATCATGTATGATAGTATGATGAAAAAAATAGTATTCACCTTCGCACTTGGCGTACTTGGGCCAGTCGCAGTGCTTCTGCCCGTTGCTCCAGTGTAGTCCAGGCGCGCAGTGCTGCACGCGCCACACGTAGCCGTCACAGTGTAGGTACGCGTTGCAGTCGCCGGGGACTGAGTTGTACTGTTCGCCGACACATGACTGTCCGTCTGCGGGACCCTCTCCTGAGTCTGTGGGAATTGGGAATAGTCTTAGTTTAAGAACGCTTCATTGATAACTGCCTGTTGCCTTCAGTAATAGTAGCAGTGGTAGCGTGTGTCAATCCCGTACATATTGGGCTTACCACTTATCGAAAGTTACTTTGTTACTTCAGGGATCAACATTGGTACAGCCGGTCGATTCTGTAAAAATCTCACCGTGAAAACTTACGAGAAGTGAGTTTATTTTGCTAGGAATTGACACTATTGACAGCTCACTCCACGCTCACTTCACCTAGTTTTCACGGTGAGATTTTTACAGAATAGCACCACTGTTGCTTTTTAACCGACTTCAAAAAGGAGGAGGTTCTCAATTCGAATGCTTTTTGTTTGTATGTTTGTTACGCGATATCTCCGGCAATTGTAAATTGATTTCAAAAATTCTTTTTTTAGTAGATATGCTTCAGGGGTTAGCTTCAATAATTCGTATTTTTGTCACTTAGTTTATATTGATGATGTTATAATGATTTCCTGTCACTGATATTTACATAGCAACTTAAAAGTGAAAAATTAAAACTTAAAAAAAAAACAACCGACTTCCAAAAAGACACTAGAAAGTGAAAAATAACTTTAATTTCGGAAGTCAGTGGCAAACAACGAAAATGCGAACCCAACGACACCGACTTCCGAAATTAAAGTTATTTTTCACTTTGTAGTCTTTTTTGGATGTCGGTTGTTTTTTTTTTTTTGTAAAAAGTTTTTAATGAATCATTTTTCATTTTGGTAAGAGTGCATCACTCATCATCATCATCATAGTTTATATCGAATACCATAAAGAACAAAATGCCAGTTAACTCACTAAGTTAACCCATAGTAAGGCGGAGTTTAGTTAGTTATTAGTTTGTTGTTGATTATAAAGTTAATGATATTGTATATTTACCAGATTGAACCGGCGCAGTGGTGGGTTTAGTGGTAGGTCGCCATGCAGTGGTACTAGTTGTAGTGGTGGTGGTCGTGGGTCGTCTTGTGGTGGTGGTCGGTCGTGGCGGAGGACGTGACGTCATCGGTGCTAGAGTCGTAGTTGCAGTGCTTGTTTCGCTACTAGCCGTTTCTTAAAGAAAACATACACGTTGTAGTCTTCTAACTATTTTTCTATGACTTGGTTGTTATTTCGAATGAGCTGCACCAGTTTGTTTATACATGCAGAGAAGAAAAACTGGCCCAAATGAATCAATAGCAGTAACAAAAAGAGACCAAATGTCAGATGTTGACATGAAGATAATGACATTCAGCTGCATCTTTAAACTTATCCTAATTTAATCGATCCAAAAGTTGCAGTTGAAGCTGTATTAATAATAGCTATTTACTCACCAAGGGGAGTAATCTGTACTTACCCTCGAGTGATATATACTGCTTTATACTACACTTAAGCACAAAGAAGTAAAAGACAAAATAGCAAACAAAGCATTTAGCATCTGCTATTATAGTATAAAAAGAATTTATTACCAGTGCACTTGGCGAAGCTTGGCCAGTCACAGCGGTTGACGGTGGAGGCCCAGTGCAGGCCGGGCGCGCAGCGGTGCTTGCGCCACGCGCCGCCCTCGCACTGCAGGTAGCCTTCACAGTCGCCTGGCGCCGAGTGGTACTCGCCTGCGTTGCATGATTGACCTTCTATGCTGCCTGAAATGGATAAATTGTGTATTAGACCTATGAATCATTCAGTTAATAATAGCTCTATCGCATAGACGTTTGAAGTTTGCCGGCCTTATCGGAATGTATGCTAACTGCTTTAAAAGTTCTAGTGGCCAGTACTTTTTATGGTAAAATTAAATCGTTTGATTGCCAACGTCATCAAGACTTAAAAAAAAAACGCCTTAGTAATGAACTCATTACTACCCTGATTTTCAGGGCAGTAATAAAATTCTATACAATATAACTGCCTAGATATTTGAGAAGGTTTAATGAACAGCTTTCAAGCCTTTTAGTGGGGTAGTATTGTATTGGTACACTTACTAAGCAAGTGTAGTATAAAAAAGTAAGTTACTAATGAGCGGTTTAATCCAACCTAAAATAGAACCGGGTGAATTCTGGCCTCCTAGTTCGTTAACCTTCTCAGGCCCAGCGTTAGTCTAAGCCAGCGGTAGTAAGGTACCTACCGCATCCGTACAGCCCGATGCAAACTTAGGGAACATGAGGCGAGTCGCTGCGTAGTAACAAATTCACCTGTCAGCTGGCGTGACGGGTGAGGTAATGCGCAGTGAGTAGCGCACTTCAGAGCCGGCATAAAGTTTGAATCGAGTTGTACCAGGAGAAATACACCTATGTATTTACGTCACGATTGACAGTTGCCTAATTAAGTTGATCGACTGTAGGTACCTTGTTTTCAAGACAACATTTTAGTAGAAGCGCTACACCGTTGATGATATTGATGTCATTTGACAAATGTCAATTGATGTTATTCCACTTACCGGAATCAGCTGGAGGCTTTTTAGTAGTAGTGGGACGTTTCGTTGTGGTGGTGGGTCGTTTCGTGGTAGAAGTAGTTGTCATCATGGGGGTGGTTGCTGCAGGCCACCATGTTTGAGAACTGCTCTGTGTTGTGGTGGATGGGTTCCAGCTCGGCCAGGTCGTGGAGGTTTGGTCGTGGTTGTGGTGGTCGTGACTGCCACCTCCGGCAGAACCTAGAATGAGGAAGTTAGTGAGTACAATAAAGTACCGTACTTACTATGTGGCGTTGGTAACGATTCAAAATAAAATAATACCTACCACGTATCGTATGTTTATGTTAACAGAAAAAAGTATTAACAAAATGTATGCGTATGGGGTACGCGACGACATTACGCAAACTCATATCATCGAACAAAATGTATACGATTAAAAAGGAGCATGCTTATTGCCGATCTCAAAATGTTTAAAGTAGCAATATATTTGTAGTTTTAATTAAACTCACCATCAGCAGCAACAGTGGTAGTTGTAGGAGGTGAAGGTGTGATGGGTTCAGGCGGTCTTTCACAGGCGGCAGTCGGTGGCGAAGGTACTCCTCTACCGAGGGCGCGACCGGCAGCACGCAGCAGAGGCGATGGCTCCGCGCAGCAACGGTTGCTGAAGTCATCCAGGTCGATTGCCCAGGCTGTGACACCACCCATGCCTTGGCGCAAAGCCCATTCCACCTACACATAATTCGCGCATGACTTCCAAAAAACCAATAAAGTAAATAAACGCATTTTTATTTCTTTCCTTCCAAGTCTAATTAGTACATTAATTGCTGTACATTTACCTACTTTGAAACACTCTTATTATTATTTATTTATTAAACTTACATATACTATCTTTACAGGGTGACCCCGGTACAATATAGTGGTCTTCATCAATTATTACCTGTAGCTACACATTTTTAGGGATGTAAAACTAATTGAACCCTAAATATAACATTATTTTGTGGACGCAAAGCACCTAAAGTCCCCGTCACGAGAAGCTATAAATTATGTAAATAAAGAACCTCTACTATGTTACGTAGACATAATTCAATGAACAACAAATAATTCCAAATTTAATCAATTCAAAGTAACATACGTGTATATAACCCGACCAAGTGAATTGGGCCGCCATTTTTGAAGTAAGTTCACGCTGACGCTATCAATGCTGCAGAATGCAGATGCAGAATACTCGGAATCGTCTGACGACAGTAATTGGATGTGTGTCTTAACATAATTATATCTCTACTAGCTGCGCCCCGCGGTTTCACCCGCGTAAATGTCGATCCCGTGGGAATATCAGGATAAAAAGCTAAGTAGCCTATATGTTAATCCAGGGTGTCAGCTACCTCCATACAAAATTTTATCAAAATTGGTCCAGCCGTTCGAGCGTAATGAAGTATCAAACATATAAACACACACACACACTCACAAACCTTCGCCTTTATAATATTAGTGTGATACTAGATACTGCCTGCGACGGGTTATTTCTTTTCTTACCTATTAACTTTGTCACTCCCTCGTTTTTTTTTTTCAGGATTGGAAATCATCAAATGACCCCTCCCGCTCTGGGTGGAGCGGAAGGGAGTGTCAGACTCTTACCAGGACTAAAACCCACCCGTGTTCCTTCCTTAGCCCTTTATGTTCCGGGCCAGCGGTAACCCTTTCGGACAATCCCGCTGACTGTTTTGTTACCCCCTAAATCCTCCGTGAGGGGTTTTTTCAAAATTAAAATTTACAATCTTTATTATTTAATGAGGCAAATGTTGCCAAATTTCAAGTTGATTAACCAAATTAAGAAGAATTTTCACATTTAAAACTGTATTCCCGCTTTTCACCCCCCAGGCGTGGAATTTTGAAAAATTGTTTAAGATGTGTTCATAACTTGACTCAAAGATTATTTATACCAATTTTCGAGTCAGTCCTGACTGAATTTTATCTGTTTTTATAAAATTCAGTCAGGAATGAATTTTATATAAACAGATAAATATCAAAATCATTACAAAAATGTCTTTTTTAATTTCATCCAAGGGTTGCGAATCCCTGAATGTGTGTTTACAAAAGTTATAGCTTCTCGTGACTTTAGCAAGTAGTTACTCAAAAGTGCAACACCACAAAGTAACTACTGATACTTTATAAAACACACACACTATAGAATAATAATAACTAATTTATATAAAATGTATCAATTAGTCATGATGACTACCCGGTACATAAGTGATGAGTCATGCCAAGTAATTTAGAACCAATAACAGAAATTAAAGGCGACCCAAATTAAGTTCAAACTGCGGTTTGGGATTCCAATTGAATTGTACTGCATTGAAGTAATAACTAATGTATGGAGGCGGCAAAAAAAAAAATGTACACACACCTTTTCAGTTATAGATTTGGGGTCATCGTAACCAACCCATTGGTTGTCGGAGTACGTGTAGGGTCCTGCATTGTCCTGTCTGCCTGTTTTCCACCTTAAGTTCTTCACTATAATAAAAATATGAAGCAATTATTATTTTTTATCACGGCAAGCAGCCCGGTGCCTACTACAGTCCTAACGGCAAATTGGATACTGACATTGCATTTAATTACTATATTTGCATAAACAAAAGACAGTCGCGAAGGGTGAGTGAAATGTTATATTTAACTCACCTCGGTAGCATATTTCATAGTAAGCCAACATTCCAGGCTGCTTGGTGAACTCTCCAGGCTCGCCAGGTCCGGCTGCTGCAGATCCTGGTCCCTTAGCTCTATCAATGTCTGCTAATCTGTACGACTGACCATAGAACGACAAACCAAGGAGAAGTTTCTTAGGGTCTGCTCCACCACTTATTAGAGCTTTGACAGCGTATTCCTGAAAAATAATTCTATTTAAGAGACAATTCAGATCACTTCGATCAAACATTAAAATGGTAGGTACTTAAAGGGTGTTAGAACATTTTTCTATGAGAGCTGGCATAGCCACCTGTCGCCATTTTGATTTTTTTCAAAATAAAGGCGCTTCATGAAACAGGTTTACCTATATGGGTAGAGGACACTTAAACAAAGAAAAAATGTTAGCAATATGGTGCCCTAAAGAGTCACGTTGCCGAGACAATTTGGAGGTAGTCACCAAGTGAGAACAATGACACATCATTAAAAATGAATTAATCACGTGCTGATATTTATAGTAGATTGTATTCAAATAATATTTCCCGGCTTGATTTAACAATTTATAAAAACACATTTTTTTACGATTGAGATGCTAATGATTAGGCAAGTTCTTAATAAAGTGGTTTTCACGTTCTCTTAAGTATTTTAATTTCTTCCAATAAGTGCTTGAATTAAGCTGGGAACTATTATTTTAATATAATCTAATGCATATAAGCACGAAATATAAAATTTTTTATGACGTCATTCTTCGCAAATGGCGACTTTACCTCCAAATATCTTGACAAAGTGACACTTTAGGGCACCATGTTGCTAACATTTTTTTTTGTCCCATCGCGTGTCTAATTAGCAGACACAATAGAATTTAATTGTTCTTATGTCGCACTGTGTAACATAAGACATTCGAGAAGTTAAGTGTCCATAAATACCTTTTTAAACGCACGCCGCAATACTGAAAAAAAAATGGCAGCCGGGCAGCTATGCCACAAAGGTTCTATCCCCTTCCTTTACTTACGATTGAATAATAAGCTAGAGTGTCTCTGGGTGACGGTACTAGCGGGGTATGGTGTCCAGTAGCCTTCTCCCATCCACCATGGTAGTCGTAAGTCATGGTGCTGAGGAAATCAGCCGCCTTCGATAGAACTGGTAAATCATACGCAGACTCGATCACTTCTTTGTAACCAGAGAGAGCGACACCAAGTTCCATGCCAGCTCCATGTAAAGCTTTGGATAATTCCTGCGAAAGCAAATTCACCAATTACTAATTTAGCCACAACAATATTTATTCAACGAACAGTGAAATAAAGTATGTATTTTATACCTGAACCAATTTAGCAAAATTAGCTTTATCAGACACTGCACCCTTCTTGCAGTTACTTTGCCAACAAACTGGGTAGTTCCAGTCCAAATGAAGGCCCTTGAAGTTGTGCATGCGCAGGAATGGAATCAACTTCTCTATGAACTTGCTGCGATTCGCCTCGGAGGATACCATTCGGGAATATTTGTCGCCAGCGGAGTCCGTCCAGCCTCCCAAACCTAGGATGACTTTAACGTCTCTCAGGGAAGTTACACGCTCATAAAGATCTGAAAAGAGACATAGAATTATTTGACAGCCATGTTTTTTTAACGGCATATACTCTCATAAACTCTTTGTACTGCATGTAGAACTTAGTTGAGATCCGATGACTATTACGTCTTCTGAATGTATTTTCAGAAATCTAGCTTTCAAACTTCCTTCTATTGTAATTACTTACTGTTGGTGACATCAGCCCAAGGATCGAACTCCTTAGCGATGAGGTCATCAGGAGAGAGCGATGCGTAAGCGTAAACCACATGTGTACAAAGCCGAGTGTCTACATTTTCCGGAACGAACTTTCCATCACCGCGACGGTAGAACGCCCAACTTGTCATGTAGCATACCACGAGTTTGTCGCTTTGTTTACCTACAAAATAAGACATACATAGCTAAGTGCTTAGAAAAGAAAACAAATAAAAAAAAATGGAATTGGAATTTAGATTGCCATCCGGGTTTTGGAAATAATGTCAAATATCAGTTTATCTTACTCTTTTTGCTATCCATCTCGGCAACTAAACGCTCTGGGTCTTTATCTGCTGACATTTCTTTGGTAAGATCATTCCACTGCAAATACAAAATGAAATTATTTGGATGGTCAAGGTATGGAAAGAGTACTAATATGCATTATTATGCTTTTTAGCTGAATTGACGATATGAAGAGTAATGAATGTTTTGACCTGAGACCACAATTACCTCAAAATCATTTTCATATGCTTGCGATAGAAACCGAGCTGCGTCCTCAACGCTGATTCGCAGGCTTTGTCCTGGCATACATTTCGCAACGTCTTTGTGACTGTTGAAAGAATACAATATTTAGGACATTTTTAATAATCAGGCAACTTTTATCTAAAGGATAAATTTAAATATGAGAATTTTACATAATGTTTTCTATGCAAAAGGTGTCAAACCGCAATATTTATTCCTCAGGTAAAAATTATCTGGACTCTTCGCTGGACTATTGAAAGACCATCTCTTAGACAAATTATAGTGTACCATTAATTCATTATTTTTGTTTGTGAGGTAGGTAAGTCCATTGTTTCAGTATCCTAAAATAGCTTCATCTTACCCGCAGAATCCAGTAGAGGGATCATAAAGACGTTCATCTTCACAAGACATTCTGTAACTGATGCCTCCGGTGCAGAAGTGGAAGTGTGCGCAAGAGTCTTCGTCAGATGCCAAGTAAGCGGTTTCAGATTCACAGGATCCTAACTTCAATGAGGACTGATCAGTTTGAACAGCTTCACCTATATAAAAGGTAAAGGGTTTGTGAGTTATCCTCCTTTTAAAGGTTTTATTAAGAAGTCGGTGGTTTAATACTTAGCTGAAACAAATTGGAAGCGTCAGGTGTGAGAGGAACTCCCCTCAAACTGTTTAAGGACTTCCTCACAAATAGAAAGCAAAGGGTTAAGGTGACAGAACACGTTAGTTATGATGTGCAAATGTCACATTCAGAGTCCCTCAGGGAACGTGTGCTGGGCCCTACGTTGTATAGGAACAACGAAAAAACTACAGCAGATTTTAAGGTTGCAGAGGTCGTTGATGTAAAGCAGGAGCTTTACATCAACGACCTCTGCAACCTTAAAATCTGCTGTAGTTTTTTCCAGGAATTCTTGCACGGACTTGTCAGAAGTGCTGAAGCCGGTATGACCCAAATAACTGAATGGCTCAAAAATAACCTGCTCACACTTAACACAGCTAAGACAAATTAAAAATGTTTCAGTATATCACACAGAACACAACCAACATAAGAGTATATACACGTGCGGTGATGCAAATAACTGTCAATGTCCAATACTAGTCAAAGTGTCACAAACTAAATATCTTGGTGTTATTGTTGACCAGAGATTATCGTCATCCCATCTTGAACAGGTCACTAACAGAATCAGGAAACTGAGCTGGATATTCAAAACGCTGAGGTATATCTTATCAAAAAAATACCCACCAGCAGCTTTAATACAGTCGGTCTTAGTGTACAGCATCCCCATTGGGGGGGTGCGGCTAAGAATAGATTGATAGACCTTGAGTGGGGGGGACAACGGGCTTTAGTAAAAACTAATCTACTTTAAAAACTTTAGATATCCTACACAAAGTCTTTACCAAATAAGCGTTTTACTCTCGGTGCGAAAACTATACATAGGTAATTAAAATTGTTCTAAAGAAACACAAAATTCTTCCTTTTGACCCCAACTTAACTTTGAAAAGAAGAAAAGATATAATTTAGCGAAAGTTCCTCAAACCAAAACCGAGTTCGTCCGTATACAATTCAAAAAACGCTCAGCTCATTTATACAATAGACTTAACAAAGAGATTTACGTATATAATAAGAAACAAAATGAATTAAAAAAAATGTAACTAATCGGATAAAATCACTAAACCTATCTGACACGGAGGCGCTACTAGGATAAAATTTAACTTTACCCCTGCCTAATGCCTGGACCATTCATAACCTCATGCATACACTGATTCATTCGCGTTCACATGCACACACCCTCGCAATTGCATTCACACACCCTCACATTCGCATTCACAGACACATTCACACTCACTCATACACTCGCATTCACTTTTTTACGTATACAATTCTCTTTAGTTTGGCATAAAACAAGTACCTAAACGATACTTATTAAGTTATGGAAGAGCGGGGTCTCCTAACACAGGCTTATCTGCTAAAAAGGAGGCTCCAATCACTAGTTTTTAAGGTTTACTTGTTAAAACAATAAATAATAATACTTAGGAAAAGTTACCGTTTAATGTGGTTGAAATAGCGCTCAGCATTGGGAATGGTGAACCGCACAGTCCTCTGAAGTCGTCCATATCTATGGATGACGCTGCAGCTCCTGCTAAGCCTGTGGTTACCACAAATTTCATCTGTTCGGAAAAAAATAAAATTAGAATGTGATACTTACTAAACGCTTTAATTTTTTCAGATTCAAGATAGCCGAGATTTAAACAGCAGTAATTCGTTGCTATTAAAAAATCGACGTTGAACACGAATAATTTATAGATACCTTTTCTAAGACAGTGGCTGGAGTATCGTAGGTGATCCATTGGTTGTCGAATAAGGCGTAAGTGTTCCCACCTGCATCTGTACCAGTTGGTCCTTTACCTTCGCGTTCAGCCATACAAATCTGTAAATAGGAAAGCATAAGTAGAATAATTAAATATTACGTTTTCATAATTATTCTTCCAGAACTGTATCAATTTTGAATGTAGCAATATCTACACCATAAAGAGCACCAAGGAGTTGCATAACTACACTTACAGGAGAAAATTATGATGATCCTACTATTATACGAAGAAATTGACAAGATTACTTTCGCATAATGCTTAGCAAAAAGTGATACTTACTTCGAAGTAAGCCAGAAGTCCTTTAGTCTGTGTATAAGTTCCTTCCTCGCCCCACCCACTGACAGCGGCGCCAGGAGCGGGCAGGGTTGACGGCGCGAGAGTGTAAGTGCGCCCGAAGAACGGAACGCCAAGCACTAACTTTTCAGCGTTCATGCCGTGACCCAGGATGAATTTCACCATGAATTCCTGTGGAAATGATTCAGTAGGTGATTTTTGATTAAAAGCGGGACTTTCAGAATTAGTAAAAACGTTTTACATGATAAATTGAATTCAGATGTAAACAAGACCTATTGAAATATCTGAGAGCTATTGACACTTTATTCTGAGAGAGTAACTAAGTTTGTATTAGTTAGTCAGAATTAAATTTTATGTATGCAAATAAAGGAAAAAAGGGATTAGTCAATGAGGAAAAAATGTATTTATTTAAACCTGCTTACTGCTTAATGCATACGAATCTACCACAATCAAAAGTCCTTGAAACACGATATAAACATAAATATCGACCCTGCAGTCCACAGTGTACTTACAATATTATCATATCGCTGGTCCCGAGCGGCCGCTCCAGGGTCTCTATGTAACGGACTGTGCTGTACGGCCCTCGAAGGCGCTTCCTCACGCCTAGCGTGAGTCATGTCCCACGCCTGTAACACTGTGTAGTCGGTAGCTCCGCTCACTGCGCTTAGGTCGTAACCGTCTTCTATTTGATACCTGATAATGTTATGGAGGTTTTGTAAAAAGTTTAATTATGTTATTAAAATAGATTTTCACAAAATTATCAGCTTTTTCCTGTTAGTAGTAGATTTCGTCGTTTTTTAAGTTTATTTTTTCTTTTTTATTCAAAGTAGTATATTTTGATACCAATTATTTAGTTTCTGTTACTATAATAGGAAGCCAGTTTTGTTTTACCTGAACGGAGGCAGAACAGTCGAAAGTAGGAATCCATAAGACGAAAACTTCTCTCGGAGCTCGTAAAGCAAAGCTGTCAAAAGTTCTTTCTCTTTCTCGTCTTCACCTGAAAAAGAAATCATCAGCATAAGTTCATGATATTTAAAAAATAACACATTTACTCGACTATCATTTAGGTAAAGACATACCTGGGTATACCCAATGGAGATCCAGTCCATCGAAGTCATGCTCTTTCATGAAGTTAACAGCGCTTTCAATGAACATGCTTCGTCTATATGGTTCTTGTACCATTTCGCTGAACAGGCGATCTGTGCCTTCACCTCCTACACTGATCATAACTTTCATCCCATGCAGGCGACGTTTCAGCCCGGTTGCTATGCGGTAACCACCTGTAAGAAATTACCTTATTGATTTGAACAGTTCCGATTATTTACTAAAAAGAAACACCAGGCATGGTATTTTAAATCATCATCATCAGCCTATAATGTTCCCACTGCTGGGACACAGGCCTCCTCTCAGTGAGAGGGAGTGGGCCGTAATCCACCACGCGGGCCCAGTGCGTGTTGGTAGATGTCACATGTCTTCGAATTTTTGGTTCTAGGACTGCCGGTTTCCTCACGATGTTTTCCTTCACCGTTTTGTGAGCAGTGGTGATGTAATAATTTACACAAAGTAAAGCGCCTGTCTGGGTTCGAACCTACGACCTACAACTCGTAAGTCGCGGCCGTTACCACTGGGCCACCACTGCTCAGCTGCTCACTGCTCACTGTATTTTAAATGCTTGTTTCAAAAAATATTTTTGTGTTTCTCTATTATTAGTATTTTACGTGTATGTACTACCAAAATGTTCAAGGTAGTAATGTGTCGAGACCTTTATGGTTTTGTCTGAAAACAGAAGAATATCGGGAGTATAGAGTATGCCACCAATAACTTCTCTTACCTTTAACGATATCGAAATCTTCATTGTTGGGAATAACCGAGTAAGTATGGGGGTGCATAGTGGCGAATGCGTAGTGTAGATGTGTGCAGGAATTGGGCACCAATGCAGCGGTGAAGGCCAGTGGAGGGGCCCTGTATGCGGCCCATGACTCCATGTAGCATACCACCAAGCTACGTGTCCTGGGGCCCGGCACCGTCTGCTGCATCGCTGGTTAAACAAACAAATAATATAAATATAGAGAATCAACAATAAATGCATTATATTGAGAAGTTAGTCATGAAATTGTCAGTGTTACCTTGTAAGTTCGCATTTCCTAGCTGCAATCTCTCATCGTTACGGGTGCTGCTGCCAAGATAAAACCATTTGATTTAGTAATGCATTAGTGTGTTTATATGAATTATGCGTATTTGGCATGTCCTTACTTATTGAGGTAACCAGCAGCTCCGTAATATTTCCATGCACCCAAACCTTCTTCTGCCGAAATGTCTTCAGCATCCTAGGGACAAGTAAAATTCATTAGTCAACCTATACAGTACGTTCGAACCAGACCATGTTTTTCATAATTTGCATTTTGTTTTACTGATATTTACCTCTAATAATTTAAACGAAGATCCCGGTTCTATAAGTGATATCGGTCGTTTTTCCACAGCGTCACGTAATGGCAGTCTTTCGTCTCCTTCATCACGAACACTCCTATAACGTAAATACCCAAATCAATTCTGTTACTTTGTATGTGCATAATAAGACACCGTTTTAAGCATTTTTTATTCTATTTACCTTAACGGTATACTTTCGACGGAGGCACGTATCGGTGCAGCTATAGGATCGTGCTGCGGGACCATCTCGACGGCGCTTCGTGCAAACGTGAAGCTAGCGCGAGGAGACGCTAGTGCGTACGCGCATAGCGCTAACGCTAAAGCGCACTGCAAAATAAAATTCATATTAAAATATGTTCAAATGACTAATACGAAAATGAAAAATACGAATATGGTCTTTTGTTTATTAGCAAAGTTTCGACAACATTAGCACTTTGGTATGGGTTCCGTGTTTCGTCTGCCTTTCCTTAATTTTTATTCTCGACAAGAGGCAGCTATCGTGTTTTGCATTAAATTCATGGAATAGATGGCTTGAAGGCTATCGACCTTTATCATAAAAAAGTTTGTTGACATCTATAACAATACAAATGGTATCAATTATCTGGCGACATTTAAATTAAAGCTTATAGGGACCACCGTTAAGCGTAGAGTTTGTAAAAAGTGCTTACAAAAAGTATACTCGGCTAACAATGTCTTTGTAGTGAATCAATTGATGCCTTACAAAGGAACCATTAATAAAGATTGAATGGTTTTTCTATGTGCGGCGCCCGAACTGAAAATATATGAAGTGTAGGCGGTAGCGGTCAGTGACCTGTCGATCATGTATCGCACCGCGTCTTTGCGTAATTAACATAACTTGACAGACTCAAGAATTAAGATCAACACTTGAGACTGGTTCACCAAAGTTTGTGTATATTCTCATTTTATCGTGGTGACGATGTCAACGGCCGCAACTTGTTTAGATGACTATCGGGTTATTTGTGGTAGAATATTTAGTTTGACATAAAACCTATTTAAGGTGCAGTTTTAATGCCAACGCCAGAAAAGCCAAACAATTATAATTAGTCTTTATAAATAAAAATCAACGGAACAGCAACGAATAAAACCTTACAGAAACACATGCACCATCCATACCTACACCGCAGCTACATTACCTAACATTCCTATTTCCCTCTGAGAAAATATTTCGTGAAAGCTCGCGATAAAAGGAATTTGAAACCTTATAAGTGTGTGTTCCTAAACGCCTACTGGGGGCCTAAAATTGTCAACATTTTCTAACCTTGAGTACGAGGCTTTTGACTACGCTGTGTGTGTATATTTTGTCTTTTTTAATTTTAATTTGCAATGTGCGTTTTTGTTTGTGCAGAATAAACAATTTTTCTTTCTTTCTTTCTAAAAATGCCACATTGGCAGAATCATAAAAGAATTACATTATGAATCATAATGGACAGTTAACTGTTAAGTTAATCGTATTAAATCCCATTGGTGAAGGATTTTTCAGTTATTTTTTATTTGTCTGCGCTAAAATATCAATTAATCCAATCCAAATCCAATCCCAATCTCTTTGATTATACCTACGTAGTGCAGCGAAAAAAAGAATAACACGGACTGGCTTCGCCATATAATGTTATCCTTGTATGATTCTGCCAAAGTGGCCTTTTTAGGCCCCCTGGTAGCATGTATCCGAAACTAAATAGTAAAATCTTTCGTTATTTTCAAGCTGAAGGAAAACCACAGGTATATTAGGGAGATCCGTGACGTTTTCGCATGAAATATAAAATGCCAAGAGATCGCCTACTCTACATAAGTAGCGGTTAGTCTCAAAATCCTGCTTTACTCGTTATATTATTAAACAGGTAATTTATGACTACCGGAATAGCTGATCATCTAATGCTTTTGTGATGTGTTTTGGGTGTGGGGAATTGATCTAATAAATAACTAATAAACGATCTCTAGTACATTGACTCGAGTCGTTCGGAAAACAACGCAATTTGCATACAGGCATCAGAGGCAGGTAGCGGCCGGCTACCCGCGGGGTCATCGTCATCATCCCAACCAGTCCAAGATGTTTTCGCGTGACATTTCGCCGGCGATTAGGACTTGAGCTTTTATTTTTTTTGTGTTTTTTGGTCTCTATATTTGTGTACTTAAGTATGAATATAAATCCCACCAGCCGTGTTATTGTCCCAATCCCCAACTCATTAAATTGCGGTCAAGATATGTACATGCAATTTGCATTTAAAGTCCGATCACATGCAAAATGCCCTCAATAAATAATGTTGATTAGCTTTTTGTCAAAATGGAACAAGAATTATTTTTATGACTTGTTGCCTGACTGTCTTAGATAACAGGTAAGACTTAGAGGTCTAATATAATTTATTTAAGTGATTAACACTGAGAACAAAATAAATACCCCTAGACGATTTAAAAGTATCGATGTTCTAGGAAACTGGAGTGATCCGACATGACATTGTGTTGATATGAAGGCCAAGGAGCGACGCGAGCATGCGTCCCCGTGCGTGCATTGCATACTATACCTTATAAAATAATGACGACTATAATATGGTAATATTTTACTTTAAAATACCTGTAGATCGAAGACACGGTCATTAGCTACATTTTTGCTAGCTGCTTAATAAAATAGAGGAGAAAGAAAACCTTCGACAGCAGTTTACTCTCGGTATGCAGTTGGAGATAATAGCATACAAGCTTTTATTATTTAGAAAGGCTTTAAGGTACATATTTCAGTAGGCACTGCACTATCACAAAATTTAAGAAAACGTACTACAGGTTGCAATTGAAAACATGCGACAAACCGAAATGGGAGATTGTACTCATCATTATGAACAACTTTTATTAAGGGACCAAAGCTGCAATCGCGAAAAAAAATCAGCTGTTCCATACATTTTGGCGAGTTAGGCGAACATAAATGTAGGGAACAGCTGATTTTGTTTTCGCGATTTCAGGTTTATGGTTTCCATATACCTACTAGATAAGCAAGAATTTTTTTCTGAGACTCCTCCTAAAATTAGGTACTTGACCCAAACGAAAATTTCGCAGAACCCATTTATGGTATCTACGCGCTAATTCCCATCTTCGCTGTACCTACTCGACAATGGATTTTGATAAGTTATTGCGTTTTAGAATTCATAAAGTATTGGCAATATTGAACTCTTCTGCTTGTAATAAACATTTCACTTTTTTAATAGTAGGCACTTATGCTTATTACCAAGTACCGTCCATAAAAACAATGGTCAATTATTGTCAATGAGTCACGATGAGGATATAAAGCCTGTGCAACGATGTCACTTCTTCAAACTTAACATCAAATTAGTCATTGCTTTAAGAACGCTTCTAAACCACAGTTAGCCGGAGCTTTGTAAATAACACGCGTCTGTTATGTGCTAAGTTTTCGTGTTTTAGAGGTACTTGCTAACTAACTAATGTTGTTTTGATATTTCAAGACAATAACTAAGTACCGCTATCTCTTCTAAAGAGATTTTCAAACTAATCACTTGACCAAACATAAATAGAGACTGTTAAAATTCTTACAGTAGTTCTGGCCTAGTTATATCTAGGCCAGAAATACTGTAACTGTCTTTTTTGTATTTAATTCATAAATATTTTGGGGTTTATTGTAAATCATCGAATAACAATTCTCGTTAAATAAAATGGGACCGCTACAAACATTCATTCGAATTGCAAAGACGATTATTCTTAAATAAATAAATAAACAACAAAGTTAATTAGAGCATCTTTCATGGAAAGGTACAAAAATACGAAGATGAACCGGTTTCGTACTAAGTACTGCCCTGGTTTACCCTGATCCCGACCTTGCTCCCGACCACGTGTGCCCCACTGCCTCATATCATGCAGGTGCTGCAGTTAACTTTCTCATATGACTTTATATATAAGTGGGCAATCATGTCGTGCATATGAAATGAGCTGAAGATACGCTTACTTATTTTACCGAAGCAAATTTTGGGACAGTATTCAAATAACGTATTAACAGTTAAGTTTAAGCTACTTGCCAGGCATCTGTATCTTTGTTACGTATGTACTTTTTTAGGAGTATCAAAATTATCTTTTCTCGAATTTATTTTGCTGTTAATATAACAGTTCATTAAACTTGACCCATAAATAATGATCGTTTTTCCTATTAACTTAAATGTGGTGTTAGATCATTGTGATCGATACCTACAAATGTCAAATTTTATGACATGCTACAACCTCCCATTCATTTAGATGGAACATGTTATGTTTAGAGGAATTATAATGTATGACATTTTTATGTACAAGCTTTAAATAATTATTAACTTTATTTAAAATTATGTACTTAAACAAGTACCAATTAAAAATAAACCAACTTTCAAGAAAAATAAAGATAATAAATAATCATAACACTTACCCAGACTGTGAAGTTGTGCCCCATGACGGGGAGCTTTCAGATACTTCGAACTTATATCTGAAAATGAAAAAAAAACTAAAGTAACTTCTGTTTCTTAAATTACCAGCATTTTCCTGCACACTTTATATGCACTTTAGATACCAATACCATAGAGTTAATTTTTATTGCCTTGCCGAAAGTGGATGAAATCATGTTAACGTACCTATTTTGTATTATCCTGTGTAACTATAATAGGGTATAAATAAAACACTACCCCTGTGTTGTGAAGCTGCGCGTGCGCGGTTCTGGTGCGACTGAGCGGGCGGCGCTCGCGTCACCTAGTGTTAAATACCCCGGTGTCATCGAGCCGAGCTTCGCGTCGCACCCACGTTTGTGCACAACAATCAGAGATGTTTAGGGACAAGTTACAATGCTGTTATAGAGAAAACAAGCTCAAACGGAAACTAAATCTTGATACTTTTTCAGCTCTACCAACGGTAGTATCGACAAGAAGCAAAACGCAATGCACCATCGAAGGAACAAGGGTAAAATGGCTGAGTACAATAAAATCTATAAATTACTTTCAGTTTTACTCACTATAAAACCAGCGTTTCGTAATTCATAGGTGTACTACTCTACGACCTTTTCAAGAGAGCAGGTGTCATTCGCGCAATCATGTATCTATAGTCAGAAACTCATGGTTACCCTAAAACGTGGCAAAATGTTATTATTTTAAACTACCGGTTAATTTGTAAGCTTTTTTTGCCTCGATAAGCGATTTGAAAAGTTCTTTATTAGTAGTACTACTACTAGTTAAAGCTTTTACAGTCTTTATTAATTTTTCATCATTGCTGAGAGCATTGCACAGCTTTTTAGCTTTACATTGTTAGTACCCAAGTCTTGTTTTCTTACGGAAGCTTTAAGAGAGGGTGCTAATATATCTCATCAAGGAAGAAAAAGACTGATATGTTTCATCGATGTAGCACTGAAAATAACAATCCGTTTTGAGCTTACTAAGGGTAGTCGTTCAGTCATTTTAAAAAATTTGCATAGACGACCCATTAACATGGGTCTGACGGCTTGGGTTTTTTACTATAGTCGGACTTTTAATTAGCTGCAGTAAAATGACAGCTCATGTGTTACTACTTTTTAATGAAATATAAATAGTGATGTGATCGATTCATTCAAGTAACATTCAGCTCAAAGATCCTTGTTAAATTAATTTTATAAAATAAAGGATATTTATAAAATAGGAGATGATATTTATAATACATAATATAAGTTTACATCAAAAACATTGAGCAATGATTAATTACTGTTTTGTCATCACATCAGTGATTGGATTGGATTTATAAAAAAACATGAATTCTAATCACAAACATATTTTTGAGGTTTTTGGTGTTTTACAAATAATCCTGTATAGTAAACGTTATTCCTAATGAAAACTTTAATTTATTAAAAAAAATGATTTCTTAGATCGATAAGGTATCTAGGAGTTTCAGAGTAAAAATTAAAAAAAAAATCTTTAGTAGACTATGTATTTAGGCTGATTTGAAACTATAACATATATTTTTATCCAATCAATACAAAGAATATTTGATATTTTACGGTAAAATCAAAATAAGTCAATTTCGAATATCTAAATTAAAACGAGTTTTCATTGCATTTTAATATCATCACTAGTACAGATAGTGTTGGAAAAATAATTTGAATTTGAACATTTTTTAACGAAATGACAGTAAGAAGTGTCATTTTACTGCAGCTAATTGCAAGTCGGTCTATAGAGTAGGTAGTTGTATAGTCCAGCAAAAAATTTGATAAATTTCAATACAGGAATTCATTCCATGTTTTGAAGAGATTATGATCAAGTAAGAATTTTTTACCTTCGGAGTAGGTATTTTCGAACTACGATAGGTGATGGATTTATATATTTATTTGAAGACTGCTTAATATTTTTCCCTTTAGATTATTTTGTCAAATGTAATAATTTGGCAGATATTATATTTCACTTAAATAGAACATCTCATAAAAATACATAATGAAACCGTTATTCAAATCTATTAAAATGAATGAGCTACACATAAAAAAAATAATGAAAGGATCAGGAAAAAAAAACAATCGGTAAATTTCCATAAAGTTGGTTATTGACTTTTGGTAATAAATTATTTATTTACCTAAAGAATTTATCAACCCAACCCAACTCACTACCAGCTGCTTTTTAACCGACTTCCAAAAAGGAGGAGGTTATAATTTCGACTCTTTTTTTTCAAATGTTTGGTTGTAGGTCATTATTATGGGATCTTACACACATTGAACCAACGCAAAAAGTGAGGTATTCGATCTCTAAATAAACTTGAAAATAACGTTAGGAACGCTTTTTCCTCCATATAAATTAAATTTTAATTACCGAATGCCTATTTGTTCCCTGAATTTATATTTTTTTTTATAGGACTTGCCAAGTAAGAAGTTAGTGCTAACTGGTACTAAAATTTTTAGTACGGCCTGGTTTAGATTTTTCAATAGTGTTATATTATAAATCTTTAATCATTTAAGAATTAGGTATCGATACGAGATTTTGAATAAATCAGACTAGCAAATAATTGCTATTTGCACATAACGACGGTTTAGGTTTATGAACAAAAAATTCATTTACTAACCTGTTTGACGATCTTGTTTCTCATGTCCTGGGGGCCTAAAAAGGCCACTTTCGCAGAATCATAAAACGATAACATTATGAATCATAATGGACATATCAAATCCCATTGGTGAAAGATTTTTCACAATTTTTTTTGTCTGTGCCTAAATACCAATCAATCCAATCCAAATCCAATCCCATCTCTTTGATTATACCTACGTAGTGCAGCGAAAAAAGAAAAAAAACGGACTGTCTTCGCCATATTATGATTCATAATGTTACCCTTTTATGATTCTGCCAAAGTGGCTTTTTTAGGCCCCCAGATCCAGATTTGCCAAATGTTTTGTATAGGTAGTCTACATTAAGGAACGTACCTGATTGAAATATAATCTGTCTTATCATACCTACCTACTGAAGTATGCAGTATTATAAAGTCAGTCGTAAAAAATATTAATAATAAACGCACATAAAGTAGTTCGCTCTACCTTGGATTTTACAGGTCTGAAGTAACAGTGCTGATCTTACAGAATATCCTGTGTATAGGTTGGTATAGATAGAGAGTACTGTCCAAAAAAAATCATTTACCTTGTTTTGTTGCGTTGTAGGTATTGAAAGTATTTGAACACAACATTCATGAAATTAAACTCAAAATTCACGCTTTTTCCACATTTCACATTGCAATATTATGCATCGAAAGCAACCGCGCACTCCTTAATGTATCAGTTTGTGTATCGCATGCTTTGCTTGAGTTGGCAAGGGATCGCCAACTGGTGGTTGAGATTGCCACGAATGTATCCTTGTTTACAGCAACGTGCCTCATAAAAATGAAGTCAGCTTTTGTCTGGTTTGGTGATAGCTATACCAGATTCTATAAGACTGCACTCGTCAATATTTTATAAGTTGTATAATATACAACTAGTAATAAAGCTCTGTCGGTTGTGAGACGTCAGGTCCTGTGCCCGGACTCGCGCATTGCTAGTGTACGTGGTGTCGAGGTGCGTTGGCGCACCGGGCTCATACGTCATTACTATGCACGGAGCGTTTCTTCCTTTCTGGCCGCCAATGTCATTCGCATTGTTTACCGGCACGACTGTCGCCATCAGACACCACCTAACTGTCCACACATGTACTAAGTGGACCCTGAAATTGGCAATGCCCTTGTTTTCTGTTCAAAGTTGACCCGAACGAGTGACCTAGCTTCTTAGGAAGTTTTGCTCATGTATGTGTTGTTATTATTCGCATTTACGTGGATTTGTGAGAGCGCGTAATGAGCTGATGCTAGAACAAGACTTTTTATTATTATGTTATTAATGGCTCGATCGGAATCTGGATCATCCTGCCCTTTGGAAGAAGGACAAACCGGAACCGGTATGTGTTTACAGTTTACTGAGTACTTGTGCACTGGCATTGTGTGCCGCGAGGGGGGGTTGGTGGTGGCGGGCGATGGCCTGGAGCACCCCGCGTGCTGCGAGCTCTGTTTCAAGGCGAAGTTCAAGGCAGGCCGTTGGCATTTATTGTATGATTCGTCAACATTTGGTGTCAAATGCTCTGCGCCCACGCTCAGTATGGGTTCACAGTTTAAAATGAAATTAAATCTAAAATCAAATTATCTATTGTAATCGTGGTTACACTTCATTGTGTATAACTATTATTTTGATTAAAGATGGAACAATGGGGACAGCAATAGGGTAGTTGACTAAGAAAATATATTTAGTCCATCAGTTAGATTACTAAAAAATATTGTATACGTATTTTTTCTTTTGTCTGGCAAACAAAAAATTACGAAGATACAGCGCTTGGAAATTTCGTATGACGTCACGCCGTGCTACAAATTTTAGCACGTTATTACGTCAAAGCCCCCCACTCCTGAACTTTGATGTGATATATATTTGTAATTTTTTATCTAATTGATAAAACAAAAAATACGTGTTCAATATTTTTTAATAATCTTACTGAGGGACTAAATCGAATCGATTTATTTTTACCCAGGCAACATCCCTATTAAGAACGTTTGTTACAGAGCTCAGAGCCGCTATTTTTATTTAGGTAAATACATCACATTGATTATTGAAAATCATTATCAGGGTAGTCTTTGGATGGGTCGTTTAATCAGCTATCATATCATCTTGATTTTTAGAATATTTTTAGTAGTACTTTATAGGATCTCACAGTCTTTCAAATAAAAGGAAAATGATGACGTAAGTACCTACTTAGATAAATACAGCACACTGTACAAGTAACCATTTTTACTATTATCGAACATCTTTATCACTATCGTCCATTTGTTTGTTTACAATGGGCGCAAAGTTTTCACGATAACAGAATCCGCTAGTAGCGCGTGGTCATGAGATCAACAATAGTTTAGTTAGTTGTAAATTATACAGCGGTGGTGTTGGACGCTCGTGGTTCGATTAGCATAGCTGTTGCTAGTCGGTGTTGCGATGGCGTTGTCTAAGCGTCACTTGTTTTTGAGCAAACGGCTAGTCACTGATAGCGGTATCACTGATGGCGGTGTACTGGTTGATGAACGCGGTACTATCGAACAAATTGTTACTAGGGAACAAGCAGATAAAATTGTTGCTGAAAGCGATGGAAAAGTCAAGGTAACACGTTGTTTTACAGCTCTCAACTACTTATACTTTGCACCTCGTGTAAGCACATGAAAAAAGTCTTCAAATTAATTAGTTACTGGGAGTAATTTGCATTAGCGTAGATCTATAGGTATAGTGCACTGTGTACAATAAAGGCCCGTGCTTCGTTGTGATCATTTTGGTATTTTGAATATTATACGCGAAAAAACAGATTTGATTTTTATAAACATAATATCGTTACCGGTTAGGTCACGGTCTCACGGACCGGCCTCCAGATAGCACAACACCGCTATCGTCGAATATGAACTAACTTCCAAGGTTGTGTTGGTTACAATCTTATTACCCATGTTTTCAGGTGGTGGATGGCGGGAATCTCGCACTGATGGCTGGTGTGGTAGACTCCCATGTGCACGTAAACGAGCCGGGCCGCACGGCATGGGAAGGGTTCCGCACAGCCACTAGCGCTGCAGCCGCCGGGGGCATCACCACCATCGTCGACATGCCCTTGTGAGTTGAACAAAGTTTTATTTTAGCTGGAAGGAAGAAGAAAATTCTTATTGGCCGTGTGGGTCCGAGTTAAGTTAGAAAATCCACCTTCGTCATCATCATCACCCACAAACACAAACTCATAGCATTTATTTCAATTAAACCATTTACAGGCACTTTTGAATTGACAAGAAGTGGGTCAGTCAGAAAATATGAAGTTAGTTGCCCATTCTAAAGCGTAAGAACCTATGGAGAAGAACGGGCAAGAAACTACATGGACACTCTTCTAAATTATATTTCTACAAAAATATTAGTTACATCATTAATGTTGAATTTATAATTATGTGTGAGAACGATGTAACACAGCGGATTTAACCCAATGCTGAGCATAGACCTCTCTTCTCGTGTGCCAATGACGCTCCTATGCCAGCCTCATCCAGGTTCTATCTGCGATGGTAACAATGTCGTCCGCCCATCTCGCCGCCAGACGACCGACACTTCGTCTCCCAGACCTTGGATGCCACTCGGTCACTACCTTACTCCACCTGTCAAAAAACCACCTTAGTGCAACGGAAAAGAGTATATTAGGTACATACATATATCATTTACAAGGTGGGCGAAAGTGGCTGGCATAGATAAGTACCTAATGCTGACGGTAATCCGAGGGCTTTGGCTACAAACATCGCATTGTTCGATTTTTTTTATGTATCTACGTGGGTTTGAATGTAATAACTATATAAGTGTATACCTTTCGAGAGGAGGCACGTGTCCCAGCAGTGGGAGCATCATGTGCTGATTATGCTAAGTATGTATATCAAAGAAAACAGAGAATACACAGAATTTTGTTTACATCTTACTAAACACATAAGATTCGTCGATTTATTCTGGTGTCTGAGCCAATGCTTTGGCTACTTCAGTACTTGAATGTTTTGTCGACACACAAGTGAAGAGCTAAATAATTAATTACTTTAATTACTCTTGTTCATCAAGGACTATCACGAACAGTAATTAACTATTAACTTTCAATAGTGCCAAGCATTGTTCTGATCACTAATTGGCACTAATAATGACATCACACAAATTGCATACACATTAAAGA
The DNA here is from genome assembly GCA_963855955.1 of Luperina nickerlii. Taxonomy (NCBI): domain Eukaryota; kingdom Metazoa; phylum Arthropoda; class Insecta; order Lepidoptera; family Noctuidae; genus Luperina; species Luperina nickerlii. The sequence continues at coordinate 13,658,770 of OY979666.1, read as the reverse complement.
AGGATCATTAATTGATGCACCAAAAATGTCACTGAATGCGTTGAATTACTCTAGCCTATAGTTACTATAGAAAGAAAGAAAGAAAATACGTTTATTTGTGGCAAACATGACGCATAAAAATAAAAAAAAAACACTGGCACTCCGGTAGTGCCGACAGAAGTGAAAACTTGAACAATTACGAGTGTATTTTGTGAATCGTCTTATAAACAAAACACGCGTGTTAAGGTGTGTTCCTTATTTTATAGGGTTTTTTGCAAATCAGGTATGATGACCAAAGTGACTGGTTTATTCTTCTCGTGAAAGGAATTTATTCAGATTTACAAATAAGCACACAGGATAGACTTCAGTTCGTGGTGTTGGTCGCGGCAGTGGTAAGAGAAGCAAGCCGCTCGCATGGAGCTCGTCGTCAGTTATATATCCGTGGTTCAGCGCCATCTCGTCGTTGTTGGATGAACTACGTAGTTAGTACGCGAGGCCCTCGTAGTTCTTCCCGATGTGCATAGATGGCGCTGTCCTCAACAACGCGCGTCTTACGTTTTACGTCTTACGAATCTTACGATCAGGGTCACGTGACCTGACGCGAATTTAGAAGTTTTTACCCATTCCAAAAAAAGTACACAGTGCCGCTAAAGAAGTTTTCACTTCAAAAAACACAAACATAAGAATAGTTGTACTGCTGACCCAATTTATAATAGTAGTGGCTAATGTGCCTATTCATAAACGATAAACATTACCCTACTTTTAGTCGAGTTGTGGCACTATATCGCTCATTGATAAGTGGAACTAAGTACGATAATCAATCGACTAACTACACTGAAAAAAAAGAATGATTGATTTTACTAAATTCCGCGTAAATTTTATCAAATCCGCGTAAATTTTATCAAATCCGCGTAAATTTTATCAAGTCCTACACACGAAATTGTTGATTTTACCAATGGATTTTGTTAAATTCACTCTTGTTATAGTAAAATTAACTATGAAAAGGCAAAATTAACTATGAAAAGGGTTGACTATGGCAGTTCATTACTCAACCTACGCTACTTTAGTACATTCAACAATTCTTTTTTTTCAGTGTACTTGTTTAATTAGTTATTGTTACCATAAGTACTTAAAGTATTTAAATTTTTTTATATGATACAATAAATTGACAAGATACAATTCGTACAGATGTTCTATGTCACGAAGTCCGTTTGGCTATGAATGTTGTCAAGCGTGCACATGTACAGACGCCAGCACATCAAGCTACTACAATCTGTCAAATTTCTTTAATAGATTTTCAGCTTTATTGCTAAACCATAAGGTTCAAAGTTGATTGGGAAATTTTGACAGTTTCGGGTAGCTTGATGTGCTGGCGTCTGTACATTGTTTATTTAAACCAAAATTTTATTTCGATTATTAAATCTCGACTTGAATATAGATCAGATTTCTTTGTTAACGTTACCCACTTTTACACACACAAGCGCGCATTTCGGGATACGTCACTACTACAATCAAAGCCGAACGGACTTCGTGAAATAGAACATCTCTCATATTGTCATAGTTACCCATTTTAATTTTACCTACCTTTTTAATTTTAAGAACCATAGTTCTTTAAGTTTTGAGTATGGAATGTGGATGGCTATAAGATTAGAGGAAGACTAAAGAAACCATGAATAGGCGGTGTAAAAGATGATATGGATAAAAAGTGGTTGACTAATGAGAAGACTACTAATAGAGAAATATGGAAGAAGAAGACATGCTATGAGGACGCCAAATAAATTAGGATAAGGGCAAGAGAATGATGATGACGAATATATTTTGCAGTGCATTGATTTGATAGCTTACAGTGAGTTCCAATGACGATTTCAAATCTTGTTTTGCAATCACTGAAATAGTCGATAAAATACAGGAGAAGAGACAGTTTATCACATATCATATTATATTATCGATGTTCTACTAAGATTATTTCTCTTCCCTATCAGACAAGATACTGTTAGGTATCTAAGATCTGCAACTAAATAGCTCAACGGTCAGCGACCCCTTTTATACTTTTTCGAGAAACATATTTATCTAATGGGAAATATTTTAGTTTAGTAATTAGATCTTATCTTTTTCCAGGAACTCAATTCCACCGACCACGACTTTGGAAAACTTGAAAACTAAAGCATCTTCCGCCGAAGGAAACGTTTATGTGGATGTAGGATTCTGGGGCGGAGTTATTGTAGGAAACGATGTAAGTATAAAAATAAATTAATAAGATCAGCCTTTGCATTGGGCGGTTGTCCAGCGCAGACAATACGTCTACGCCATGTATTCCTGCGCCCTGCGTTCCTATGCTCTTGCTACGCGGATGCCACGCGGCTGCTACGCCGCGCCTATGCTCCTAAGCTCTTATTATGCGGTTCCTATAATCCTGCTACGTGGCTTACGTTCTTGCCATAAGTCTGCGACGCCGCTCTCAAGCGGCGGCTACGAGGCGTCTATACGCTATTACGCTGTACATTGCAACCGGCTAGCTAAGCATGCGCAGGACAAACGCTATGTGCGAAGAGACGAGCACCTTAGGCAGTTATTTATATTACATAAAATGATTATCGTTTCTAACACGAAAAGGTAGGGTTTACGAGGGTAATCGACGCATTTGTCCCCATGTCATAACCATTATTTACATTTTCATTGGACATATATTTTTACTATAGGTCGTTGGGTAAAAGAACAAGTTTTTAATGTAAATGAGTTTTGTCGCACCATAATAAAGAAGCAAAAGAAGCAAACTTCCATGGATAAACGGAATTCGTTAAAATCACTTTATGCAAAAAAATATAAGTACCTAAAAACTTAAAAAGTCGTATTTTTATTCAAAGCTAGGTTATTCACTCTTGGAATAGGTAAAACGACAAATCACTTCCCGTACTTAATTTTAATTTATTTGAAGCGGAGGCGTTTTAATATTATTTCTTCTGTCATTAAATATAAATAATTATTGACTTAGATAAAATTAGAAGGTGCCGAAATAAATATTTCTTATTTTTTTGGTATACATTATCAGCCTATAATGATCCTACTTCTGGGACACAGACACAGGCCTCCTCTCTGTGAAAATAACTGGGCGTAATCCACCACGCGGGCCCAGTGCGGGTTGGTGGATGGCACATACTTATCTTTGAATTTTTTGGTTCTAAAACAAGTTTCCTCGCGATGTATTTCTTCACCGTTTTGAGAACAGTGGTAATGAAATAATCTATACTAATATTATAAAGCTGAAGAGTTTGTTTGTTTGGTTGAACGCGCTAATCTCTGGAACTACCAGTCGGATTTGAAAAATTGTTTTTGCATTTGATAGCCCAATTTTTGAGGTAGGCTATAGGCTATTTAACATCACGCTATGACCTTTAGGAGCCGAGCTAAAAGAAAAGAAGTCAGAAAGAACGCTAAGCAAAAACGAAGTATGTAATAGCGCGGGCAAGCGTAACAAGAAATTTCACGCGGACGAAGTCGCGGGCAGAAGCCTTATTTATGCAGAGTAAAGTGCCTGCCTGGGTTTGGACTCACGACCTACAACTTGTAAGTCGCAGCTGTAACCAGTGGGCCACCACTGCTATCTTTTTTGGTATACATATATTACTAACTTCAAAACATACGTGTTACTTTTCAGGATTCACTGCGAGACCTAGTGAAGGCTGGCGTGGTGGGTTTCAAATGCTTCCTCTGTCCAAGTGGAGTGGACGAGTTTCCCAATGTAGGGCCTGAAGATTTGGAAAAGGCCTTTGCTGCCTTAGAGGGAACAGGATCTGTGTTGGCGGTAATTATACAATTTTATAATGCTTTTGGTTATATTTTTACCCATAAATTAATGAACAAGTTCCGTTCCAGTTCCATGCTGAACTTGAAGATGACAGTCCACCCAGTAAGAAGAAAATTAAAAAGAAAGGTAAGATTGATTTTTATTGAAAACAATAATGCAATGTTTTATTGCGTATTGTAACGGTCCAACCGTGTCGATTAATAGCTGCTTAGCATTGATGCTGTTAATAGGTACAGCTGACCCGTTGGTCTGTTGGTCGCAAGCGCGACTACAGTACCCGGCGATAAATATTGCACATCGACCTTTGGAAAGAGACAATCGGCTAATTTCGGCTTCGTAGAGCGTTATCTCTGTCGCACGAAATACAAACAGTCCGGTATCTATTAGGAGCTGTTGAAACAATTATGATTTGCTTCTTTTGATAATTATTTTTATTCTTTGTATAAAATCAATAGGATCGAATAGGTCGATGTGCAATATTTATCGCCGGGTACTGTACTTAGCGTGGAGTCCTGTGTTCGATACCAGGTCGGGCAAAGTGTTATTGGGTTTTTCCATTTGCAAGTTCATAATAACAGCCCGGAGTTTGCAAGTTGGCTGTGTGAGACCCCGCCCAACTAGCATTTTGGTAATAAGAATTGGTGATAAAAGAGTTATTTAAAAGTGAATTTGGCAAGCAAGAGTGATACAATGGTTTTAGCAATTGGTGTTAGAGCACGCTCTAACCCCTTACAAACTCTCGATTGGGCCCACGTCTTATAGCGCTATAAGTAATATAATAATTTTAATGCTCACTCTTTTAACACTGAGAGTTACATAATAGTTATAGGGTGGCGTTAGTGGCAAACAATTTCTTGTATCTATAATGGTGGTATAATATAAATCTAGCTACCTCAAGCACTTTAAAGTCTGTATTATGGTTATAATAAAAACTATAGGTGGTACACAAGTTCTGAAGTCTACTGGTATAAATTTTATAGTAACATATTAGTTCTTTTTTAGGTCCATTTTTTTCTTGGATTTGCTTTATGTATCTTGATCAGTGTTGATTAGCAACTCAGGGCTGTAGCGTGTTTTCTTTTTCTATTGTTTTGCATATACATTAGTTCCAAAAGTGTTACTTTATTTCTCAAAAATGATGGCAAACTAAGGAGTTGAAATTAAGTGAATTTCAAGTTACGGATTGTCAATATCTCGATGAGTGAAGTTTGATTTCTTTATCACATGGCTAAAATTTATTGCGAGGGTTACTTTATTGAGAAAATAATATATGTTTTGCGTCTCAATTTTGCAGGGCCTTAAAAATAAGTGATATTTAAAGTAAAAATAAATTGCATTTTATCATGCGGGGCATACACTCAATCTAAATTTAGATAAAAACAGGATATTGGCTCTGTCTTTTACATTCATTGTGTATTGTAGTAAATATTTTGCGTTTTAAAATGAGAAAATTAAACAAAATATGAGTTTTAAACTAGTTTTTTTCTGATTTATTTTTAGGTTATGTTTGATTTAAAATGGTGTCTACTCCTTATTATCCTAGGTTCCTATTATTACTATTAATGAACAAGAAGTACTGGATAGGCTGTTGTTAGAACTATTGTAGCACTTGTTATACCAGAATAGGGTTTTAAATGTTTAAATTGCGTGTTATTATGGCTTAGAATAACATAAAAGTAAATTTGAACCCCACTGTAACGATTAGGGCTCTAAAAATAACTCCATAATACCAATTGCTATCATAAATAGGGGTTTTTGATTACTGAATTAAGTAGCTGTAAATAAGATGCAATTAATACTTTTATAGCAACGTAGGTGGTAAAAATATTTTGCTAACTATTTTCAAGAGCTCTTGTCGGTAGAAAGAGTTATAACAAACTATAATATTACTTTTAGTAATTTCTGTTACTTGAGTTTATAAAAGCAGGTGCTATGATGGTTGCGACTGTACCGTTTATACCTCCTTAAGTAATAATACGTTTCCTAGGCAAGATAGGTGGTATAAAACATTTACTTAGCACTCTTTAAGAACACTTGAAAATAGTGAGACTTATTAGAAATCCAACTATTACCTTAGGTACTTATTGTTACTTGAAGTTACTACACCTAGTGTTACTGTGGTTCAGCTTTACCTTAGTCATATTATGTCTTCTTGTTACCGTTACTCATCTTGATGAGTTATTTAGTTATAGTCATGACCATTGAATAAACAAAAGTTTTACTGGGCGCTTTTATACACCAGTTAAACCAATACAAACGATAACAGAGGTGGAAATTAGCGTCAAAATGTTGGTTGGGCGTGCCTCGGAAAGCACGTTAAGCCGTTTTCCTACGCCTGAGCTCTCTCCGGTCGTGACGGATTGCATGTGGTCCCATCGGAATATGAGAGCGACGGAAGAAAGTGCAGCTGTGTCTGCGCACACAATTGCTTGTGCACTATAATATCTTTCGCGCCGAAGGATAATCTCCGTTGAGATTAGCCGCCATTACCGAACTATGGTCTGGAGGACTATTATTATTACAGGTACATTAATGTTGTTATAAAAATTATAACTTATTTTCAAATCGCTTCACTCAAGGATGAAGCGATTTGAAAATAAGTTAAGTATAATTTTTCTGCTTCTATAACAACGTTTATTTAGGTTAAATGATGATTTGCAAGTAAGTAGGTTCTTACTTGAACAATATAACCAAAACAAAGGAGCAAAACAAAGGTTGTTTTTCAATAAGTACCTACCTAAGTAAATATATTCTTTTGTTGTTTCAGATCCCGAAGAATATCAAACATATCTTGATTCAAGGCCGCCTAATATGGAATTAAATGCGGTCTCGCTAATCAAAGATTTTGTTGACAAAACTGAGTAAGTTATTATTTATTTGTGATTTACAAGTGCTATTTACACAATTTTGCACACTTTTATCGAGAACCAATATAGAAACAAAAAAATAATAAATGTTAATCCACTGGAGTTCTCTGGAGCATTTATGATTAATTTAAAGACTTTTATTAAACTTAACTCACTCACACCTGGTTTTTGAAAAGTCATGCAACACGCAAATTCTCTGAAGTGTAACAACTCTTGCATGAGTTTAACAATGTGTCTGTCACTGAAAATACAATAGTATGACTTATATAAACTAACCAATCAGTCAGCTTGTGTGACCTTTCTGTAACTTGATGTTGATGCATTGCAATTACCTAGTTTTTCATTTTGTAAGCTAGTGTTAGGGTAGCTCCTCAGTCTATAAGACTAAAACTCATAAATAGTATTAAAATTATTGTACCATCAGCGTCCGAGTGCACGTAGTCCACGTTTCTTCTTCGGAGGTGGTTCCTCTACTTGTGGAGGCGAGGAAGGCTCGACTGTCGAAGGGTCACGAGGCCTGGCGCGCCGGAGTCACCGCAGAAACCTGCCATCATTACCTCACCTTCAGCGCCGACCAGATTCCTAAAGGACGGAGCGAATACAAGTGCGCTCCACCTATTAGAGATAAAGATAATAAGGTATTTCATTCCGGAATTTATTTCCTATGGCCTTATACCTATCACTCTCTTTGAGAAAGTGGGGCGGAGAACGGAGGGCTGTGCCGGACTCCCATCGACTTAAACCCATCGTTTCTTTTGCTATCATGAGTAAAGAGCTAGGAATATTATGCAGATACACACGCAAAGCGCCCAAATTAGTCTCATCACAAAATGATCAGCTAAGTATATTCAGCTAAAAACACAGGCGAATGGAAATAAGTATAATACTACGCCTATACGCATGCAAAGTTTTCGAGTAGGTACGAGTACATATAGTGTGAAGGCACACTTCATCGTAATGGATCAGTGCTCATACCACTAGGATAATATGTACAACCATAGGCGTAGGTACGCAATTATATCATTGGGCGTACGTAATAAAAAATTCATAAACATTAAAATGATTATATAGAGTTTGAACTTACATGAGAGCTTTTATACAATATTTGACGACCATTAAGTATGGCGATATTATTAAATATCGTGTAATTTTAAATAAGCCAATAATTAATTAAATATTATTACGTCATAAATTTTGTTTATTTTATCAAACTGCAAACCACATTCGAAGTTTGAAAACTTATGATTTTCAATAAATTTTTTTTTATCTTTTTTATAAACTGTCAGTCTTATTGAACAGCCAGTGATGTAGCCAGTATACGAACTTTTTCATATTTCTTGTGTATTTTATAAATGTAGCTATGAAATGGAGCTCGTAGCTAAAGCCATTGGTCCCGGCTGTCATTCGTTGATCGTTGACAGTCGTTACCCTCATTGTAATAAATTATGACTTCGTTCCTGACATATCCCATTCAATAGTGGGTTGATGGGCAAAGAGTACTTACTGAGTATAATAAGGTCGAAGTCGTTTTTCATATTATGGTGGAGTATGTTCGGAACGGGTCAATTCAAGACTAATTTATTATTTAAGTATAAATATTTGTCAATTAGGAGCATGTCATATTGTTCTAGCTTTTCCAGTATCCACAGCCTCTTTGTTAATTTAGGGCGTTAAATTTGAGATTTAACAAAGGCTCGGGATATGAGGGTGATAAATGTTCACAATGATCAAACCCTTGTTAATAAAAGAAGATTAAAAGGAAAATATATATAAACGTAGTGACTAATGAACAGCGGCGCTTTTTTTTGTAATCTGTGATTGTAATTCAATATATTAATAGGTCTTAGGGCTCCTATTGATAGAATGAGCCAAAAAAATACTTAGTTTTATACATAGATATGGTTTTATTATGACTGTTCAACCATGAACATACCACTATTTACACGCGCCAACAACAGCATCACAGCGTCAGCATTAAGAGCGACATACATACGGTCTACGCGCCGGCAACACCAGCACACCGTCAGCACTAAGAGGTGGCCTACTGAGATCTTCGCTTCATCGGCTCAATACACACACGACACACATGTAAATAGGTATCAATGTGTATTGACCACAAAAATTGTATATAATTAAGTCTATTATTGTAATAAAATTAGTCATCAAGCTGGAGTCGAGTGTGATTCATCTCCTATACCTCCTCTTACTGTGGCCAAGACACCTTTAGCCATCATCGGTCCTATGAGTCTGTGGGATCGGCAGTAAGAAAACCATTTCCTGTGTACATTGCACGACGTACACAAAACCCTCTTCCTACCCAAATTCCGTCTGTTACCGTAGGTCTCCTTGTGACAGACTTCCCTCTCACGTAACCAACGTAACCTGCGTTTGGTATGGTTTGTATGGTAGGCTAGGGCATTAGGGTACTTTTACTAGGGTGCTAGGTAGGTAATTACTATAGGGCTAGGATAACTAGGGTGCTAGGTAATTACTGTAGGGCTAGGTCGGCGTCAATTGGGCCTTAGGTACTGGTTCAGGCTCAATTGTCTCAACCGTAGTCACATCGTACGCACTTGGAATAACGGCCGTACTAAGCTGTAAGTCCAGGTGTGTACAATGACGTCACGCTCAAAGGTTACGCAATATACTACCTATTTATTTAGGTATTATAAGTACTTCGGAAATAGAAAAAGGGAAAATGTAAAATATATTAACAGGAAGGTATATAAATAATAATTTTATTAAAAGTGTAGTTTATTAAAATAAAGTACGTACCTATCTTCTTACTTGATATTTTAAAACATTTATTATTTGTGTATTTGCTACAGGAAAAGCTATGGGAATACTTATTAGAAGATAAATTAGACCTGGTGGTGTCCGACCACTCTCCCTGTACTCCGGACCTCAAATGCTCAAATAATTTGGAGGCTTGGGGCGGGATTTCATCTGTACAATTTGGTACGTTTACGTTAATTACTATTTCAATAGAAATCACAAAATATGGTTGGCTATATTTTACATAGGTACCCACTGAATTTTTTCCTGAAAGTCCATACAGGTACATACCTTCGTGACTCTAGCTTTGTTGGAGACAATATAAATGTAACAGAATATGACATCACGCTGTGTTTTCCCGAAGGGATTAGTAGAAGTGTACCTACCTATAGTACGGACGCCAGCACACATCAACCTACCACAATCTGTCAGATTTCTTTAATAGATTTTCAACTTTATCGCTAAAGCATAAGGTTCAAAGTTGATTGGGAAAATTTGACAGTTTCGGGTAGCTTGATGTGCTGGCGTCTGTACACCCACATTTCACAAATAATGTTTAAGTTCCATGTAATCGGGGCGAGCCAATTTCCATCATTATTTCAGTCAAAAGAGGTCCACTGCTGGATATAGGCCTTCCCAAAGCACCTCCACTTCGACCGGTTTTGTGCTTCTCGCTTCCAATGAGTTCCTGCGGCCTTCACAAGGTCGTCGGTCCACCTTGTGGGAGGTCTTCCAACCTTTTGGCCCCATCGGCCATCTGTTCTGCAAGCAATGTGCCCTGCCCACTGCCACAGCTACTGCCACTTAAGTTCGGCAGTTCTTCGGGCCATGTCGGTTACCTTAGTTCTCCTGCGGATGTCTTCATTTTTGATTCCATCACGCAGGGGTAACTCCAAGCATAGCCCTCTTCATTGCTCTTTGGGTGACTTTCAGCCTTCTTATAAGGCCTATCTGTGAGGGTTTCCATCAATTGGGCACAAATTCAGACTCCGTGATGTTACTAAGAAATTTCTGATAGAAAAACCCAATAACACTTTAAGAGAATTTAACCCAGGACCTCATCCTCAGCAGATACCTCTTGCTACCACTAAATCAAAACGGCAGTTGGAGATAAATTAAAACAAAAAGGACACATCAAAAAGTTAAAGGATATAGAAAGTAATATAACCTTACAGCAAATGAACAAAGTCATAGATTTTTATTTATTTTCTAGGTTTGTCACTATTCTGGACGACAGCGAGTACCCGCGGCCTCGACTTGACCTCAATTAGTAAATACATGAGTTCAGGGCCGGCCCAGCTATGCGGCCTTCAGGACCGTAAGGGAGCACTGAGGCCTGGCCTTGATGCTGACCTCATATTCTTCGACCCTGAAGCCTCTTTCACCGTCACCACTGACATTATTCGACACAAGAATAAGGTAAGTAAGCGATCAATTTTGAATATCGTAAATAACATTGAATGCGGATATGCTGTGTAAATATCGCTTATTGTTATAATAGTTTACTTTTATGGGTGGAGTGCCAGCCTTGGGCCTTTCTTTTAAAATCCATAACTCTTTTTGGTAGTTATTTAGTAAGTCCATGACGCCTGCAGCTACTATTGATTCTTTATTTGTAAAGTAACGAGTACCTACTTAAAAATGTTTTTGAAAAACATTCACAATTGGAATTAAGCAAGTAGGAAGCGCACACAGCAACGGAATGAAGAAAGAAAGTCTATTGAAAGTTTTAATAGAGATTTAGGTAGGCCTAGGCAGACCTATGACTGAAAACTTGATTGCAAAATTTGGGATGTACCTAACAAATTATTAGAGTTGAGCGTACTTCAAAGGTTATTATTAAGATTTATATAAAACAATAATGGTTCTACACTAATTCTCACGAATAAGTATATACAGTCTGCGACAAAAGTCGCTAGTCATCAGTGACTACCTATTGTCGCAGACTGTACTTATTCGCTTCCATAGTTATTGCGGAAACATGTAGACGTAGGTAGATCCATAAAGTGGTCCGGCAGATGTCGCTATTGTAGATAGGGCTCAGAGTTAGAAACAATTGATTATTGTCCATGAATAAATAATAAAGTTAGGCTTTTCCAATTTTTTTTTTTATTTTTTTTAAGGTATGAAAAAAACCACGATTAAGGCCCCTATAAAGTACTTAACTTGATTAACGCACTATCATTATTTTCCTTATCAAACAACTATAGAACTCCATTACCTACAGCTTAGCCCTTATTGCTAGGCTATAAGGTAGGTACCTACTTAACTTATTGGTTAAAAGGATTCTCATTTCTTTGTTTCAGTTGACACCATACATCGGTAAAGAGTTGAAAGGTGTAGTGAAACAAACCTATCTACGCGGGCGTCTAATTTACGAAGACGGAGAAATTGTGGGAAAGCCTAAAGGAACACTATTATTAAATAGTATTTGAAGCTTTAGTACGATGTTATTATGTAAAGTGTAGTTTATTTACATACTGAAATATATAGAAACTTTAAAACATGTTGTGTTTCAATGCCATCATTGATTCATTCATCATCTTTTCTTCTTTTATAGCCATTATTTTATTTTATGTTTAGTAGGTAAGTGTTTGTAGAAGGTCATCTATAGCTACAAAGTAAACTAAATACAATTTTAGTTTACATTGTCTCAGCTGAAGAACAACGCAATAGCCCGCTTGTAAAGCAAGTCAGTCAAGTAAGTCATAAACCTCTCTTAATCAACTGTTGCAGTTTTTAGATGTATTTAAATTACCTACTCAAAATCGTCAACTGAAAGCATTCATAGAAACGCTAAAATCTACTAAAATCTCTTTAATGGGTTTTTTTTATTTAATGGGATAGGTAGGGTAAGGTTGCGTAAGTCTTAACAACTATGGGTCAATTGCTGTGGTTTTTAAGTTAATTTAAATATATCAAAATCTTTTGCGTCCATAATTTTTAATTATATTTTAATGGGATTTTTAGCGTTTTAGAAAAAAGTTTCTTCGTAATAGCGCGCTTAAGTCATGCTTTTCTGTGTAAGAATGGACTACTTAAGTCACAGATAAGCGTGACTTAAGTGCGGGTTTAAGTGACAGAGTGCTAATATAGAGAAATAAAATACGACGTCATTACATATCACAAATTAAAAACTACAGACAAATAATTCCTCGATCTCGATTTGAGGATCATGTAGAATTCTTCTCTATTTGGAGTCATCTGAATAGTACGTCATCAGGTAATTGATACCTACTATCCTCACAATTCCTTAGTTCTATGAATGTTAGGAAGAAAAGTAATGAATTAAATATAAGTTTTCGTCTATTTCTGGTTTTGTAAGGTCGTAGGTATTTGTGGAGTGAAATGATAGTCACGACTGCCCAAATAAACTCTCCTTTATTTTAGGATACACATGATTCAATCCTATATGGATTGATTTCATACACATAGGTACAACATACATAGACATCAACTAAACACTACATACACACTACACCTTCCATGGCGAGGTAAAAATAAAATAAAATTACAATTTTGTTTTATTTGTAGATAATATATAGGTAGTAATTATTTACTGATTATGATGGTACAATTTAGTTCTGTTTTTGTGAATGATATCTTCCTTGCCATTCTTTATTATTTTAACATTAGGTGACTCATCAGATATTACTCTATCTATATGGTCCCGAATAAACACTAACGAATTTATTACACATATTTTTGTCACGTTTTTGTCACATTGTTTATTTTTTTGTCACGTTCAACTATCGTCAGTAAACCGACTTTACAGACAACCGATTTTTAACTAAAACTAAGTCATCAGGATTATAAGTAACAGGATTTATTTTTCTGTCATACCGTTCTTTTTATTCTAATTTACTTTGCATCTTTCTGTGACTTTTGCAATCTAAATTTTAACTCAAATGGATAATAATCAATGTTATAGAGTGGATCAACAACTTTATTAGTCAAATTACTTGGCAAAGAGCATTTTTTCCAAAAACTAACTCGTAAGGAGAATATTTAGTTGCTGAATGAACTGAAGTATTGTAGCAAAATGACCAAAATGGGAGCCATGTACTCCATGTTTCTGGATGGTTGTTTGTTTGAATGCGAAGAAATGTATTCAAATGCTTATACGTGTTTAACAAAGCACCTATACTTTGGTGATGATAAGGCTGTTGAGTTTAATTGTTTAATATTTAATAGATTACATACCTCCTTAAATGTTGATGACAGGAACTCAGTACCGCGATCCGTCGTTATGACCTTCGGTACTTCATACCTTAATATAAAATTATGAACTGACGCTTTCGCTACTTCCTCCGTTCTTTTTGTAACTGAGGGATATGCCTCAATGTATTTGGTTAATTCGCACTGCAACGTGAGGATATAACTATAATTATCCCTATCTAGTGGCCCTACTAAGTCAATATATATTTTTTCAGTGCTGTTGTTGTTATTTCCATTGGTTGCTTGATATTTTGGGGCGTATATTTTTGTTTCTGACATTTGTCGATAAGACCGCCCATTGTGTCACCCTTTGTGCAGTTTCTATATTTATGTCTGTAATTTATATGGTGTACATAATAAAGAGTATTCTATTCTATTCTATTCTTGTCGCACTTCTTTATAAACTCTTTGATATCATTTTCTAATCCTATCCAATAGTAATATTTTTTAATATTGTTGAGCATTCGTCTCAAACCCGCGTGGCCACTAGTGGGTAAGAGATGAAAATCGTTCAATATTTTTCGTTTGTCACCTTTATTCTCTATTCAATGTACATCTTTTACTATATGTAAGTGTGGGCCGGTCTACTTCTTTATTTTGTTTATTTCTTTTAATAACTTTTCTATAAAAATGTTATTCTCATTACTTTTTATTAAATATATCTCATTAATATTTAAACTTTTACAAAACACTTGTACCTAATTCTCTCACAAATTCGGCTCGCGATATTTGCGATGGAGAAGATACATATTTGATATAGATAGTCTTTTCATTAGGAAATTATATAAATGCTACTCTCTTTACCTATAACACCACTTTTCCTAAATGTCTCTAACTTGCATGCATCAATAAATCGTAATACCACTGTATCGTTTAAAGTACTATAAGTACTGTGAGTGTTTACAGCGGTTGGTTGATCAGACCGAAACGTAGTTGTGCCACTCGTTCTTATCTCTGATGTATTGTCAATCAGGTTTCTTTTCTGAGCTCTAGTCATAACCGAAACACACAACTCGTGCATGTGTTTTAAATCATTACCTACATGTTATGGAAATTCGAGACAATGCATCTGCACCCGCATTTTCCGTACCCTTAATTTAAACCCTTAATTTAACCCAAACCAAAATTTAAATAATCTACTTGATGAGTCTTTCATGCTAAATAATGAAATAAAGGTCTGTGATCCATGTAAATTTTGAAATGCTTTCCGTACAAATATGGGCGGAAATGTTTGATTGCCCACACTGTAGCCAGCAATTCCTTGTCAATTGTCGGATAGTTTATTTCCGATTTGTTAAGTGTCCTACTAGCAAAAGATACAGGCCTGCCATTTTTGTTTGACAAAACTGCACCGATTGCATAATTTGATGCATCGGTCTGAAGATTAAACTCATTTTGTTCTGAAAAATCCGGATATTGCAAAACCGGTGGAGATAAGATTTTTCCTTTTAACTTATCAAATGATGGCTGACACTTTTCATCCCATTATAAAAGACGCATTTTTACAACATAATTTGTTAAGTGGTTCGGAATGAACTTTCTATAGAAGTTAACAAATGCAACAAACCTCCTCGTTTCATCTACTTTAGTCGGACATGAATAATTTTGTACAATTTTTATTTTATCCGGGTCAGGTAATACACGGAGTATTACCTGACCCGGATAAAAAAAAATCCGGATACCACATTTATAGCAATTCCTTCTTCAAAAAATTTCATTTCTGTGGGTTTAGTTTTAAATTTACTTTTCGCAATCGTTCGAAAATGTCTTGTAAATAAGAATTAATTTATTGTAATTCTTGTTATATGACTACCTAAGTTTCTACTAAATACCACCAAATCGTCTAAATATATTAAGCATTTTTCATGAGTTAAGTCAGTCATAGCCATAGTCATCATTCTGTAAAATGATCCTGGATCGTTTTTAACCCCATTAGCATACGGGTCATTTGGTATTGTCCTGAAGAGAAAGCTGTGTAGTTTCTGCTTTCCTGTTCTAATGCAATATTATAATAACCTTTATACATATCTAAATGTGAAAAATAAACCGAACTAGATAGCGAATCAAGCACTTCGGAAATATTAGGAAGTTGAAACCTGTCGTCTTCAATACAATTATTTAATTTACGGTAATCAATAACTAATCGCCACTTTTTCTGACCTGTACCATCAATCTTTTTAGGTACAAGCAATACCAGACTTGACCATTCGCTATGACAAGGTTCTATGATCCCTTCTCGCAACATTCCAACAATTTGTTGCTTAATTTCTCCCTTCTGTGAATGTGGTAAACGATATGGCTTTGTAAATACAGAAGTTACATTTGGTTTTAAACTAATTGAATGTTTATAAATACTAGTTGTAGTTAATTTATATCCTGGCAAATAAAAAATATCCGAGTAGGTACTTCGCGTAAATTTTTAATAGATATTTACTCTTCCTTATTAAGATGATTGAGGTTTAGTACCGTAAATAATTGTTTTACTCTACTTGCATCACGCTCTGATTTATCAAAATTACAAACATTGTAGTTACTTAATTTTTCTATACACGGATTATGTAATGTATGTACCTACACGACGTATCCGTTGTATTTAATATCTTAATCGGTATTAGCCCAATAATTGGTGTTGCTTTGCAACTGGCCAAAAATATTCCATCGCTAATTTCCTTAGAATGTACACACTCTAATCAGATAAGTAAAATCAGTCCTAAAATAATAAATCGATTCACATCTTGGGAAAATTTCCATTGTGTTTTTATACGTCAGCAAAGGTTTAAGGTATCATTACTAAGATCCAATATAGACCTATGTTTATTAATAAAATCTTGACCGATGATGCCATCAGTCCGACATGGCAGGGAATCGAATACATAAAACTTATCACAATTAAGGTGATGATCACCTGAAGCCAACGTTAAACAAACATCCTATTGCGTGGATTTTGCCACCAGTTCCATTTATGACTATGTTTCTTTTTGGAGTGGAATGTTTTGTTCTAGAACACATTTATATTTTAAAGCCGAAATTGTAGCACCTGTGTCAACTAACCATGAATATGTTTTGTTATTAGAAGATAAATTAATGTAATAGTTAGTATCAGTTGCTAGAATATAGTGTTGCCCAAAATCGGTCTTGGTCTTGCAGTCTTGGTCTTGTTCTTGCATTTTTGCAAGACCAAGACCAAGACCAAGACCGACTTATTGTAGCAAGACCAAGACCAAGACTGACCCCTGCAAGACTTGAGCAAGAACAAGACTAAGCCTGCAAGACTCTTGCGTCTCGCAGTTAAGTCAAACTGAGATTTGGGCGTTATTAGTAGGTATTTGGTTTCAATCCCCGTCCTCCGTCATAACACTAACAGGTATTGTATTGATTATTTATATGTTTCGACTATTTATTAAGTAGGTAGGTAGCGTGTTACTTACAAATTTGTTCCCATATGTGATAAAAATGTACCTAGCATAACTTTCTAGCAAAGTTCATTTCATACCTTGTAGGTATATCTACTTAGAGTACTATATTATACTTGTATAAGTCTAATGTGCAGATCTAACGTTAGTAGGTTGGTAAAAAATATGTACCTAGGTAGGTATTTATGTTTCAAAGTTTATATTATTCTTCTATTCAGCAAAATTTAAAACTAACAGCGAGTCGAGTAGGTCTAGTACTAGTAGCAGTTTTTAAGGCAGCCGATGTTATGGTACAGACGCCAGCACATCAAGCTACTACAATCTGCCATATTTCTTGAACAGATTTTCAACTTTATCGCTAAAGCATTAAGGTTCATGGTTGATTTAGGTACTTTAGCGCTTCCCCCTTAATCGATGAAGCTTTAGAAAAATAATTATCCCCTCATAACGAATCTAAAATAAAAGTAGTAAATGGGTCATTCAATTACTTATGTAGAATAATTGTAGATGATTAAAATGCCTCATGTGACGCGTCTGTTAGATTAATTGGGATTCATGGCCGACTCGACGCCGCGCGGGGATTACCGCAATCTTCCGCATTTTTTGTCAGGTTCAAGCATTTATGCACTTTATTGTAATAATTTTAAAGTTTATTTTCAAGTACGTTAATAATACGAGGAGACCGCTTGGCGCTGCGGTCCCTTTGTCGCGGCATTTGAAAGCGAATAGCGTGAGCGCGAAGACAGTGTTGACCTCGCAAATGAACTTTAGCAATACAGTTGATCAGGTAGCCCTTTCGAGTTTTATTTACATTGCTGTTTTAAGTGAAACAAGTGAATTTACTATTTTTTAATTAAAAATCTCATTGGGTCAGATAGAAATATTAATAAACGCAGGAGGGTCCAGAATCATGTACTGAATCCATGGTAAGCGGTTGCGCGTCGATGTCCCTGCCACCCTGAGCAATAGACTAATAGGTATTTGAATGTAGTCTAGTCTAAGTAGTAGAGTCTCGCAAGACTTGCGAGACTCTTGCTGCAAGACCAAGACCAAGACCAAGACTGAGGGGGCAATACCAAGACCAAGACCAAGACCAGGTGTATTGACGCAAGACCAAGACCAAGACTGGCTAAGGTCTTGTCTTGGTCTTGCATTTGGGCAACACTACTAGAATAATTTTATTATTCACGAAAAAACTCATTTTCAAACACTTGATTTTCTGGTCCCGTTATAATATTAACCGCATGTGTATTTGTTTTTTTGGGGGTTTGGCTTATCCCTTGGTCACTATGATTCTTATGATATGTTCTACCTCTACCACGCCATGGTGATCCTCGGCCTCGCTGTGCTGCCCCGCGGCTTTGATGATGCGCCTGTTGTCCCCCACGAGGGTTGTAGTAGCCTCGACGAGCACTGGAATCTTTGTTACGACCCATATCCTGTTATAATTATTATTTCCATAACCTTTTTGACAACCTCCACGGTTATTACACGGACAACTAGTTCTAGGTACCTACTTGAAAGCTACGTACCAACTACTTACGACTATATTATACATATATAACTAATAATAAAGCTAAGAGTTTGTTTGTTTGAACGCGCTAATCTCTAGAACTACCAGTCGGATTTGAAAAAATAAGTTTGCTCTTGATAGCCCAATTCTTGAGGAAAGCTATATGCTACTTTACATCACGCTAGGACCCTACAGAACCGAGCAAAAAGAAAAAAAAGTCAGAAAGAACTGGGTCGGGGGAATAAGAAATTTCACGCGAACGAAGTCGCGGGCAGAAACTACTTAAAGTTGGTACGCAGTTGCGCCGAACCCAAGTAACATGGGACAAGTCACAAGGGTAGGAAGATAATGATTATTATTATTACAGAATAGGTACCTACCTAATGCCTTTTTATAAACCTGCCTTTAAACTTAAACTACAATGAAATGTGGTTAAAAGACATGCAAGCAAATCGGTAATGCAGGAAAAAACTTGAAGGAGATTTCAACGTTGAGTTACTTACATGCTTGATGGTCCTAGAAAATACCGGTAAGTATAAAAATGCCAAGCAAAAACACGAAGAAGTTTTTAGTGTCAAATATTTATATAAGTTCAAGTTCATGTCTTGGCGGGTTTTAAGGCTCCCGCAGGCAGGCGCGACACGACGCGCGACGTTGCGACGCGATTCAAGTAGAACAATTTCCACGAAAATTTCATAGAAATTATTCTACTAGAGTCGCGTCGCTCTGTCTGTGGGAGCCTTTATAGTTATGGGCTTAAACTGATGTAGGTTAACGATGTTGGTCCATTTTAGCAAGCAAATAAAAAAAAAAGCAAATTGGCTTTGTTAATTCATCTGCCAGAGATTTCAATACATTTTCGTCATGATCATGCTTGCCTCAGCATTTAGCCCGAGACAGCTCACATGAGTGACTAGATAGCAAGATCGTAGCAAGAAGTATCAAACAAATTTTGATTAAAAAAATATCGACCTAAATAGATATCCCATAAACCTGATTCAGAACAGGTGAAATCATAGGCGACATCTGTTAATGGAACATTGACACCTTCCTCTGTTTCACAATATACGTTAGCGATATGTATCTCAAATGGTTCTGGCGATAAGGTGTCTCGCTATGTACCTATGTTATATCCACAACCCATTTCAACGCTCTGTCTTCAACACTGACTTATTTGTCGATAAACGTGTAACATTATCAACAAATTAGGTTTAACACGGTCGCGATTACTTATTACTCGAACAGGTAATTGTCTGTGTCATTGAGGTAAAGAACAGCAAGAAGTAAAGTTGGTCTCGTCTTAATTGTTATACAGTTTTTACTCAGCAGCTGTACAGTATTGACCGCTATGTTGTTGCTGTCACAATTTTTATTGTCAACGATATTATTGTGTAAGTTATGTGCTAACATTAATCGCATGGATTTTGTGCTACATAAGCACGTTGGTAAAGTAAACTGTTTTATTTGTAGCGGGAGTTACCTGTCATATAATCGGGCCGTCAACAAAACATTTAGAAAAGAAATTATTCATAAGTCGCCACGTGGTTACCGAAACCGAGGAGTTTGTAGGAGGAGTCTTGGTTGATAAGGATGGAGTCATTGAAGCTGTTCTGAAGGAAGAATCTGTTAATTTGTTACTCGGTTCTGAAAAAAGCAAGGACTGGCAAGTAAGTGGAACTTCCGTTTTTTGTTCGCTTTACCTAGTGTTAGTAAACTGTGTTTATTATTCATTCTTTTGGTATGACTAAAGCCGACTATATATTTTTTTTAAATTGCGAATAGTCAATTATTTATAACTAGCTTATTTACCGCTGTTAAGCCCGAATACCAAAATGATTAGATCGCGGCCGACGTTTGCAAAAATTAGGACTCAATGTCGGGAAATTGTGTCACCTGTACCTACCTACCTAGCTACCTACTGTCCATATTCTTATAGACAGGGTGACAGGGACATCGACACACAAACCGTAACCATGAATTCAGCACATATTCTAGACCCCCTAGCGCAGAAATGTTTCGTCGGTTATCAAAAAAGAAATCAGTTTTCAGTTTCATAGAAAAGTGTATAATACCAACGTAACGTAATATTAACGTAACGTAATTTCAGTTTCATAGAAAAGTGTAATAGTTTTCAATCAGTTTCATAGAAAAGTGTAATACCAACGCGGTCAAAATGTATGGAACAGCAAATTTTTTTTTAATAACCGACGAAAAATTACAGCACAGCTGTGATGTTCAGAATTATGTAGATACTGAATCCATTGCAACAAGTTGCGTGTCGATGTCCCTGCCACCCTGTATACTACTACATTATTGGCGTTACAATGTCACGCCAATATCACGTCAATGTCACGGGTGACAGTCATGTACGTAGCGTGACTGTCACCCGTGACATTGACGTTTTGGTTAAATAATGTATCGAAACATTATTTGTCACCAGAGCTTCATTATGCGGCGGCAAGTCGAACTGGAGACTATTCAAACTGACAAGGTCATATTGAGTACCTACACTTATAGGAAATCTTACAACTCTGGTTTTGTTCCATTCTAGCTAATAGATGGAGGATCATGGGCCTTAATGGCAGGAGGAGTCGATTCTCATGTGCATGTGAACGAGCCCGGCAGGACTTCCTGGGAGGGATATGTCACGGCTACCGAGGCTGCTGCGGCCGGAGGGATGACTACCATCATCGATATGCCTTTGTATGTCAATCTGATTTTCTTTTCTTGTACCTAATGCTGTACAATTCGCATCTACATCTACATGCTTGTATCAGAAATTAAACATTGGGTTGGGAATGCGATCCATGGGAACAACATCGTAATCGCGAAAAAAATATCAACTGTCCCATACAAAACTTTAATACTTAGGTACAGACGAAAAAAAGAAAAACACGGACTGTCTTCGCCCTATTATGATTCATAATAGGTATTATTTTTTTATGATTCTGCCAAAGTGACCTTTTTAGGCCAAATCACCCCTATAAAGGTGAGGTACAGACGCCAGCACATCAACCTACTACAATCTGTCAGATTTCTTTAATAAATTTTCAACTTTATTGCTAAAGCATAAGGTTCAAAATTGATTGGGAAAATTTGACAGTTTCGGGTAGGTTGATGTGCTGGCGTCTGTACCTAATAATAATAATTTATTTATTTGTAAAGAAATACAGATCTTATGTTTGATGATCAGCTACCTATTCCACCCAAATGTATAGGCATGGACAGCTGATTATTTTTTCGCGATTATTATGTTGGTCCCATGGAAAAAGTGTTCAGTTTGATGGTCTGGACCACATTTTTCTGATACATGCTGTATATTGGAGTGTTGATCGAAATACGTAGGTATTTGTACAATTAAATAGCCATATAGGTCATAGGCACCTCTTAAAGAAATACCTAGCTAGTCAGCAAGGTTGTGAATATCCCAGACTGACTAGACTGACTGATAATATAGCCACGAGTGGGTAGGTACTCGTGGCTATATTATCAGTCAGTCTGACTACCTACCTATCTACCTTTAATAAATAATGTAAGCTCTCGCTTATCATAGACTAGCTGTACCCGCGACTTCGTTCGCGTGAAAAAATACCGTATATACTTTCATGTGCATTTAGTCAAAAGCTGTTATTTTGACATCACAGACACTTCAATTTTATTTATTTGCTTATAGATATAGATAGGTAGGTATTGGATCGGGTTTACTATCGAGGGCCTGGCTGCGTGTTTTATGATTTGCAATGTAAACAGATAAGAAAAAAAACAGAACAGAAAAATAGGTACAAAGGTTACTTATTTCATTAGAAATCTCTTCCAGCATACCTGCGACAGGACAATAAATCAGGGACCATACAACCCCGAATATAAGTTAATTCTTTCGGAAGTGTTACAGAATGTACGCCTACAGCAACGGAAAATGTTACCTCTTGGAAGTGTTAGCCCGTTCATAACCCTAACGTTAGGGTAACCCTATCAATAAGTTAACTAGTACAAGATGTTACCGGCTCTTCTATGATTTCCAATTGAAGCGATAACCCTTTGAAAGGGTTTGTCGGGGTAATCAAAGGGTTTTAAATCAAATCATTTTAAATTACGTTGAAGTGGAGGAATAGATTTTGTCCTTGAAATTTTGGAATCATATAGAATTGTTCATTAGTGTTTCTTACTCGGTTTGATAGGACGGTGCTGTTTTTTAAGTTTTAAATTAAGGACGCCTGAATATTGAAGATGAACAAAGGTAAGTAAGTGTATTTTAACTAAATATCGTATATAATAAAACTGTAAATAGCCTGTGTCTGTATGAAAGTGTTTTAAACTTTTAGTGGGCTTGTAATCAGTATAGATACTAAATAACCAATCCTTGAACATTTTATGTCGCTAAAAGTATGTGATGAATTTTGATTAAAGTTGTTATGGTAATGGCTGAATATCCTAGTGAACATTTCAGGTAGCTTTAACCTCAGGAAAATGTCTAATACGGACGATAAATCGTCGCGAGTATAGCTTTTTTTAATAAATAAAGAGACAGAGAGATAAAAATTCTAGATAAAATTTTTATTTTTATTAAATAGGTACTTATTTCACTCTCTCTTATATACTCCTAAGTGTATAATTTATATCTATACCGACGTGAATTAGTTACATAATTTGTTAAGTTTTATTAAGTTCTACAATATAAGGATTTGAATAAAGATCTTTAAAATAAAGCGTTGAAGAGACCTGAAATGTAGGTAAATAGCATATTGAACTTGTAAAAAAGAATTAAAAAATATAGAAAAAAATCCTGTGTTTCTATGTTAGGAGCTGTAATACTATTTCCCCAAGACCACGCCATTGGCACGGTGAAAAATTAGTTTTTCGCCAATATTTGCCGTCTTACAGCTCCTAAAATATAAATACAGGATATTTTTTCCATATCTTAGCAATTTCTTTAAAAATTCAATCTGTTATTTACCAAAATTTCAGTTCTCTGCAATAATTAGTTTTCAAGATCTAAATGGCCGCATTTCTGTAGTCCAATATGCCACTTAATTGTTTATTACTAATTTTATAATAATATATAATTCTTGTTTTTTAGAGCACATATATATTTCAGACAGCGACAGAAGCTCAGACGAAAGTGAATCAATAAATTTTGAGGAATTAAGGACAATCGATCCTTCATGTGAGTCAATACCGAGATTGCAACCGACATTAGACGATAATGCGTCTACTCCCGATTTATCTTTTGAAAATGACTCTAAAGAAATGGAAGATAAGGCTATAAATACTGATAACTCAGACAATAGCAAGGAAGATGTTATTCATGAGTGTTATTCTTTTTCTTTATTAGTTGCAAAATATCTAAGCAAATTAGAAGAAGGACGACGTAACAAATGTATGTATCAAATAGTTCATATGGTCATGCAAAGTGTTAAAGAACAACAATACCAGTAATAAGGAAAAAATTGTGTATTTTAATAATAAATAATACCTACTATGTTTTTTAAGATTTTTATTTATTCAATAACGACATCGTTATTTAAAATTATTACACAAAAAATGGAAATCAACAATTAACGGAATTATGGCCTATTTAAAAAAAAACAATTAGCTCAAAAAACATTTAAAAAGTGAAATGATATGTAAGGACCTATTTATTGAACGTTGGGAGACCGCTAAATATAATAAAGGTGAAAAAGCACAAAAAAATATTTCTTGCTCGTTTCACGCTCCAAAAAAATCTCGGTAATTCGATGGTCGAACTAATGAATCGGTTTAGTCAGAGCAAACCATATTTTTAACTATTTCACCTTTAATATACTAAGTGGTTTCCCAACGTTAGGTACCTACTTACTTTTTATTTTTACTTTTGAAACTAATGAGAACAAAAGAAAATCAGAACATATTACTTTTCACGTTTTAAAAGTATTTCTCTCATTCGAATAAATCTGGATTTGAACGGATCAACATTATATCCTGTAACAAACTTCCACCCATATTACTTCTTAGTACTCATTTTCCTCGTACTCACCGCTGGCTTCACTATCGAAATCGGAGTTATTTTCATTTTGAGCAGTTGTGTAGCAAAATTCAGTCAACAACTTTGTCATTTTTTTTAAATTACTACCGTTGTCTGTGGTTATTGAATAAATTTGTGTTTGTGAAATCATAAACTCATTTAAAACTTCCAAAAGCTTTTCCTTTAGATATTCCGCGGTTTGTCTCTCCAACACTTCTAATACAGCTAGATTTCTAATTATAATCCGACCGTTTTTCATATACTGCAAGTTGATACCCAAAAAATTCCTGTCTACGTAAGATGCCGAATCCAATTTTAAACTTATCATAATATTTTTGACTTCTAATGAAATTTTCCTTTTTATTTGGTATGCCTTTTGAGGTATCATTCCTTTAATAACATTTAAATTTATCCCTTTTGTTTTAGAATTGGATGGAACTGCAATATTAATAATTTCTTGAAACGCAGCATCTTGTAGCATCGCAAATGGTCGTCCATGAGTAGTAACTAGTCTTACACACAAATTTTTTACTTTTTCCGAGTTAGAAGTATCTTTAGACGTATTTGATTGATTGATTTTTCTTTATTTATATTAGTTACCATTAAATATTCTTCCGGATGTTTTATAGAAATGTGGTTTTTATTAATTTGACGCTGCTCCTTTCCCTTCGGGCACTAAATAATGAGTGAGCCGATGGAATGACATTTATGATTCCGTAAAATAGACAAGATTACACATGAAACAACCCCGATTATTCAAAAAAAAATACATTTAACTTTAAAATCACTGTAATAATGACCATAATCGTATGTGTATGAACTGTGGAGTCGCTAGGTCCTAGACTGCGTGTTGCGACTTGACGCGTGCACCCGCCGAATGCATACAGTTTAGTACTTTATAGTAAGGCACGAGAGATAAAATTACAATATTTGTAGTTCGAATGGGTAACTCTGTTACAGTCGTTGAAGGGGTAACCCATTCAAAACGTCTTACTATTAAAAAGTATAACCACCAAGAATGGGTTTTTGAATAAACAGGTAAACAAATCAAAGGGGTTTGAAAGAGGTTATCCATTGATGAGGGTTTTCGTAAAAGATGGTAATAAATATGAAATTGGTTTTAAAACAACAGTTTGTCAAAACCCTGTTAAAAACCCTTTCAATGGGTAACCAAAGTGGTCCCTGCAATAAATAGAGAGATGTAGACAGCGCGTGTGACCTATGTTATAAGAGGAAGCGGGAAGCGGGCATGTTGTTGTTGGCCTGCTCTATTTTTATTTTCTTTTGTTTTTTAAGAAACCAACAAAAATACATGTGCTTTAAGTATATTCTATTATATATATTCTTTATTAACTAACATATTTTTTTCCAAATCACAGGAATTCCATTCCTCCTACAACGACTCTTGAAAACTTGAAAATTAAAGCCAATATTGCCAGAGAAGAAATATTTGTCGACGTTGGTTTCTGGGGAGGCGTTATCCCTGGAAATGAGGTAAAAGTATTATTCATTATTTAGCGGTATTTACACCAAAAGGGCAAAAAGGGGAAAGTAAACCAATATACAGAAGTACCTACAGTAGTTTAAAATAGATAATAACCCAAGTAGCACATTTGTGAATTTTGCTATTTATCTTATATATACTTATCTTATCTATAGTTGCAAATGAGATGGTTTAACAGTGTTTGATAAACCTTATAGTTTCAAACACTACTCATATTTGTATATGAGTACCTCATATCACTCGTTGTTGCTTAAGAATGTATGTTTCTACTTTATTTCTTATGGTTGCATAAAGTCGATTTTGTTACCTAAAGTTGAAAACAGGTTTTAATTGTTACTGATTTAGAAGCAACAGTGCGTATATAAGGCCTTAAGCAACTGTAAAATATAAGCGGTAACATACCCTTATTTGGCACTTTTATTTCCAAATGAGTGGTATAATAGAGTAGTTATCACCAGCTTTACGTCATGTAAGCCCCTTAAGTCAGATCGTCGCGCGTCACTCTATTACAAATAAGTGATTTTTAGGCCTTAAAGTTCTAAATATCTCTATTTAGAACTTTAAGGCCTAAAAATCACTCATCAGTCATCACACATAGTTATTATTTTCACTTATTTGTTCTCACAAATAAGTGAAAATAATAACTATGAGATCCCTTAAACATAGCCATGTTTAGAAAATGGAATCCTTCAAAATGTTTTGTTTTAAACCGTGTTTTATCGAGTTCACACTGATGCATAATCACTGATTCGAGTTTTGTTAATTATAGCTGATGTACTTTGACATTATACTTAGTGTAAAACCATTATATTAGGTTATTAACTGTTTTATTTTTTTATAGTATTATTTCGTCAATTGACTAAGCACACTTTGTTTAATTGTTCTTGACCAAATCGAAGGTGCTTCGAAATTTCTAAAGAAACCGTAATATAGTTTCACAGTAAAAAAACATTCGCAAGGATTTTGTGCTATAAATCAATGCTTGCATTATGTGAAGTACACGTGATGTTTTATCAAATAGATGTAATCCAAAATTAAAACGGCTAATCACAATACAAATTCAAAGAACTTGACTTATCGCCACTCAAACGAACTTTGGCGTCTCATTTATCACCCTGACCGAGCTGAAATGCATTATCGTTCAATCAATCGTTCACTGCGCACAACTTACACCAAATGCCACCAAAGAAGTAACTATTTGCCACTTAAAGGTGATCGTAGGAACTCCTATGGATTCCATTTGGAACCAAAATTAGGCTGCAATTTTTTTAATCGCAAAATATGAAATATGTATTAATATTTATTTATTTATTATTATTTATTTATTTGAAATATGAAATATTTGTTCAAAATTGCAGCAGAAGTCTGCTGCAATTTTGAACAAATATTTTGCTCAATTATCGAGATTAAAAAAACTGAAGTGTTAATCTACTTTTATTGCTGACCGAACGTATTACAATAGGCAGTCAGTGCAGACAGCTATAAGCAAGAATAGAAACCGGGCAAGAGCGAGTCGGACTCGCGCACCGAGGGTTCCGCACCATCATGTTTTTAAATTTTCATCGGCGAGGCCTATATTCGTCAGAGAATTTTAACACTGTGCACTGTGGTGTAGAATATTACAGTTTTATGTCAACGCCAGCCATCTCTAGACCGATAGTGGAACTAATGTAACTTTTGTTGATGATTTCTGAAAAAGTGTGCTATTTAGAGACTTCGTTTTATTTTTCCTGTAATCTTTACATAAACTTCTACCACATAGAATAATTTCAGATTTTTCTCTTTTGCAAATTTTGGAGATAACGCGGTATTTTTTTACATTTTTCATCAAAAGTCGAAAACATTGCGGTCTAAAAAAAAGAAAAATATTTAAGAATGTGCAAACTGCGCTATTTCATATGATACCCCACATGACCTGTAGCCCCATTTCGAATATTTCAGACCCCCTTTCAGTCCCTGTCGCAAAAAATATACATATACCTATTTTTATTTCTTACTTATTTGCAAAATAGTTGGGCAAAACGTCATCTAAAACTATTCCAAATATCAAGTTGATAGTATTAGTAGTTCTTGATATATCCAGCTGTGACAGACAGACAGACTGAGTCTCACCATAATGGGTTCCGTTTTACCATTTTGGTACGGAACCCGAATAACGTAGGTAATTGGTTTTTATAATTTTTCATCACAATCTGAATCATTTTGGAAGATATTACTAATCCATTGTTTCTTTATGTTCGAACAAATTGTCTGCTCAACAACGTAAATAACGCAATGAATGTTGTTGAACTGTCAAAGTGAAATCATTGCTACTGACAGCTACTGTTAGTGCGTTACGCAATTACCCCATAGTTTATAGTATAGTTATAAGGACCATATTCGTTAGTGGCTATCAGGGCCGTCTTAACCATACTGGGAGCCGGAGTGCGAAAATCAGCCTGCGCTTCAATTTTTGTTTTATTTAGTTACCTACCTACTCTACAATAAAATTAGGTACATTTTCAAACATCAAATTTGATTTTTCCGGCTTTAAAATTGACAATTTTTTTTTAAGATATCGTTTGTTTTGAAACAACTTTCAATTCGATAGGTAGGTATACTGTAGTCAAATTTGTCAATCTATCTTGACTTGAGTCATAGTTAATCGTAAGTAGTAGCACGGTACGTGTAGGTTTCAGGATTGGCTTGCGTCCCCTAAGACCCTGCGCCCGGGTGGCATGCACCCTCGCACCCCCGAGTAAAGACGGCCTTGGGGGCTATTAAAGTCGCTGAAAAGGCTACCGGAAGTTTCAGTGAATTCTACATTCATTTTCCTTTAACAATGTCGTCCAGGTGCGAGATCAATCATGTCAGAAAAGACTGAGGTGATGTAATTTAGTAATTAAATAATTAAGTACCTAATGTATTGTATTATTTCCTCGTCCGTATTTTTTTCCGTATTTTTCAGGAAGAGTTACAAGACATGGTAAAAGCTGGCGTAGTGGGTTTCAAATGCTACTTGATCAACAGCGGCGTGTCTGAATTCCCCAGTATTACACCAGAAGATTTGGAGAAAGCCTTGGTCTACCTCAATGGCACTGGAACCGTTTTAGCTGTAAATATTAAACATTTACTTATGTAAGATATTTGAATTATAAATGTGTTACAAAGACATAAAATGATTACCTAAAATAACACATTTTTAGTTCCACGCAGAAGTACAAATTGGTGATGAGATAGCAGAATGCACCGGTCCTTCATGTCCAGGTATTTAAATAGTTATAAGCTACCTATATCAACATAGACACTTTTACGAATTGACTCTCAAATTAACAAAAACTTGTTCAATATTTTTATATTTCTTGAAAGTAGGTACGAATTAAGTTATAAGTAACTCTTAAAATGTTAGGTAGGTTTACCTATTCTAAATATAAAAAAACTCCGGTCAAGAGCAAGTCGGACTCACGCACCGAGGGTTCCGTACTATCATGTTTTTAATTTTTCATCAGCGAAGCCTATATTCGTCAGAGAATTTTAACACTGTGCACTGCGGTGTATAATATTGCAGTTTTACGTCAGCGCCATCCATCCATAACCATCTCTTGACCGATAGTGGAACTAATGTAACTTTTGTTGATGATTTCTGCAAAAGTGTACTATTTAGAGATCTTTACATAAACTTGAACCCTAAAAATCTGAGACAATAAAGAGATTGATCGGTATCAGATATATGCTAATGCTTAAAATGTCTGTGTTGTAAATAGGCACCACTAACTGTTAAATTAAATAAACCTATCATTCCAGATCCAGTTTTGTACGACACTTACCTTGAATCTCGTCCCGAAATAATGGAGCTAGAAGCGGCCTCATTAATCGCGTCTCAATTACACAAAACTGAGTAAGAAATCTTTTCGTTATTAGAATATTATACAAAAGTCCAGTCCATTGACTAAATCTTATGAACAAGAATCGGTCATGCATGTTTTTATAGCAAAAAAGTTGACGACCCCATCTAGAAATGTTAATAAATAGTCATTTAACGGCGAAGAATAAATTACCTAACCGTTATGGTATACTAGGTACAGGTTATTATTTAGTTAGGTTATTTATTCTTCTCTTTTTATACCTATAGGTATACCCCGATATACGTAATGAAATAACAGAGAAAAAAACGAATAATTACGGTGAAACAAAAAACAGTTTACGTATAAAAGCATCCATCCAAATCGCTGGCAACAAGTTTAGCCACCACGATTAAAAATAAAGCATTCTATGGCAATGACGTATTATAGGTATATACATCATTGTTCTATGGTGTCCGAATGTCAATTGAAGACCGGATGTAGAATTGAAGAATTTATTCAATCAATCAACTCTATCTACATCATTATCCACTACTGAAGATGGACTGTCAAGTTGCGCCACTTCACCCGGTTCTCTGCTTTCCGCATTTAGTCTGTGCCAGCTGCCTTGACGTCAGTCCAACTTGCAGGAGGGAGCGATGTTTGGCATTATATAGTTTCAACTTTAGGCCACGTCTGCTCTCACCTCCTTCTTAGACAGATATCACCCTCTCACTACTTAATTTTGGGTAATTCAATTCTGGCTAGCTATATCACTCCAGTTCTATTCTGTTTATTTTCGCAGTGTTCATGTCCATGTCGTGCATGTCTCGGCGGAGGGCGTGGTTCCTATCCTGGAGGCAGCCAGAGAGGAGAGAATCAAGAGTGGTTACAAGGGTTGGCGGGGAGGTGTTACAGCGGAGACATGTAATCACTACCTCACGCTCAGTTCGGAACAGATCCCTCCTGGACACACCGAGTATAAGTGCGCGCCGCCTATTAGGAACATTACGAACAAGGTACCCTGATTCTTTTTATCCCATATAAATGCGCGTGGGTACCCTGTATACTTTTAGGGAACGGTAACCAAACCCATCCTAACTAGGAGGATTTCTGTCGGAACGTCCTTTCTTTGGCACAAAATTTTAGAATTGTTTTTAGTAGGTACACCCTGTCGCGGTAGAATTTGGTTGCGATTTACGAGGTAGGTACAGTGCGTGCCACGTAAGAAGAGACTTGACACACCACGTGGTCTGACATGAGCAGAACACGATTTTAGGTATCTTTAGCGGTATGAGATCTGAGTGCGGGACGGGACCGGACGTCATAGGGGCGGCGGAAAGAGGTGGGGGAGGCAGGTCAAGTCTCTTCTTATGTGGCACGCACTGTATTCAGCGGTTCTTTACAGAAAGTTTTAGCAGTTTTCCATTCCTCGACTTACCATGGGGTAGGTAGGTACCTATGTTGAACCTAAAGATTGTACCCAATGTTTTATTTACAGCAAAAGTTATGGGAGTATATTCAAGATGAAAGATTGGATTTAGTCGCATCCGATCACTCGCCCAGTGTTCCCGAGCTGAAAGGACCTAACTTCATGACAGCCTGGGGTGGAATATCTTCCGTTCAGTTTGGTAATCTTAATATATATAAATTACGTGTCACGATGTTTGTCCGCGATGGACTCCTAAACTACTTAACCGATTTTAATCAAATTTGTACACCGTGTGCAGTTTGATCCAACTTGAAAGATAGGGTAGCTCACATCTCCATTTATAATAATCGCAATATTATTTTATTGGACCAAAACGTTAGCCACAGCAACGCGTGGCCGGGTCAGCTAGTAATACTATATGTTTATAAACTTAGTTAAGCATATTCAATTCTACCTTCTTTTAAAACAGGAGAGCTACCTATTTCATGAAAATCACTTCTTTCCTGTCAATTTCCAGATCTCTCATTATTTTGGACGGAGGCGAAAGCCCGTGGATATTCATTGAGTACCCTGAGCCACTATTGGTCTGCGGGCCCGGCGCGGCTGTGCGGTCTGCAAGAGAAGAAGGGCTCACTTAGGCCCGGCCTTGATGCTGATCTCATTTTCTTCGATCCCAACGCCTCATTCGTCGTCACTCCTGAAATCATAAGATACAAAAACAAGGTGACTACTTATTGTTATTTTAATACAAAGTTAAAATTTTTATTAGATATTTCTGCATAATATACAATGTGTTTCAGAGGGGTGTGACCAAACTTGGGGGTGTGGTACAGGCCATCAAACTGAACAACTTTTTCCCGGGGATAAACACGGTAATCGTGAAAAAAAATCAGTCATCCCATACAAAACTTCAATACCTTCTTGACCAAATGTATGGGACGACTGATTTTTTTTTCACGATTACTGTGTTTGTCCCCGGGAAAAAGTTGTTCAGTTTGATGGCCTGTATCACACCCCCAAGTTTGGTCACACCCCTCTGAAACACATTGTATAATCGAGGTCAATCTTCTACTTATATTCTTTTTTGTATTAAACTACTGACTCATTCAAATCATCTAGGTAACGTAATCTAGGTAGCGTAACAATGCTATAAAATCTAAAAATCATCAGTTGCTTGACTAGACTGGAAAGAGTTGGCGTGGATTATATTATTATCTATTAGATTATATATAATAATATCTTAATAAAAATGGTTATTAATAATATTAAAACTATCGAACAAATCAGTTTTAATCCAAGCCCTTAAATAAGACCGCGAAGTTCAAATTTTCTTACGTTTTTTGCAAATTGCAGGTCAGTGTCAGGTTGTAGGTATCTTGATCAAAATATGGATCGCGACCATAATAGATATGTATTAACAGAATTATAGTCATTAGAATCATTAATAATTATATCTCTTTAAGTTAGGTTTGTTCCATAAGCACTTTTCCATGGAACAAATCTATCTTAAAAAGATGTTGATTCTAATGATTAGGTATAATTCTGTAAATACGTACCTATTATAGTCGTGAATCATATTTTGATCATGAATAATCAAGATACAACCTGATACCGAGCTGAAAATTGCAAAAAAGTAAGAAAAAAATAATTTCGCGGGCTATAACTACGCATTCACCTTACTTACGTTTTCTATATTGAAGGAATCAACAAATAATAATACCATTGCACCTGCAGCTGTAAGTGCTAGTTGATTAGCAGAATCGTAAGCTTACAGGTAATTTAATACTTATCTTTGATTACAGATTAGTCCTTACATGAATAGAGTGTTAACGGGAAAAGTTATGCAGACGTACGTAAGAGGACAGCTCGTCTATTCCGATGGCGAGCTAATTGGTGGACCTAAAGGACATCTGTTGTTAAATGATAATTAATTAAAAATAAAAAGTTGATAAAAAATAGATAATAATGTTTATTTCCTCCGAAAGCGAAAGCCATCCTCTGGTCCTTGCCATATCCCCACTCACATCCCTACTGTCACCTAAATGATTAGAAATACAGCGATCTGTGATGGTTTGTAAAAAATTGGCAATCGCAACTGGCAATTGGTAGGTACACTGGTACACTGCTACAAGGATATTGGCGGTGAAATAACGTGAACACGTGAGCGCTGTTGTTGAGTAAGTATTTGTTTTATTAAATTAATGTCACTTGCAGTATTTTCAAAAACCCAGATGGCGGTGTTAGTTTCGACTTTGGTCTCGCCTCGCTAAAATAACCTTGTGATATAGGTAGCGCTATAAGGCCGCTATCCCACTGGCGTTTTACGAGCGTTGACGTCAACGTCACGTCTGCGCAGCGTCGACGCCGCGCAGACGCGACGTTGACGTTGCGTCGTCGCGTGGCAAGCAGTAACGTCCGCTGAACGCGACGTATGTATCTGTTGCCAACAAACGCGACGTTAACGTTGCGCAGACGCGACGTCGACGTCGCGTTCAGCGGACGTTAATGCTTGTCACGCGACGACGCGACGTCAACATCGCGTCTGCGCAACGTTGACGCATAGCAGACGTTCGAGAGACGCCGACGCTCGTAAAACGCTAGTGGGATAGCGGCCTAAGTAGGTATACCAAGAACTAGGCCCTATAGTATACCACAGCATTGTTACGTTAAATTGTAGTGATTAGTTTACATATTTGTAAAATTGTAAATACAGGAGTCTGTACCACAACACTCTCTTTTGAAACGGAATAATCTTACAATTTATACTAAGATTATTTTGCTGACCTTTTGAATCCAAGTTTAATTAAAAAAAAAAACTTCAATAGAATTCCCAGTATACCTTAGCGGTCAGCGCAATGATATTTTAGGGTCAGCGTAATAAAACTATCAAAAATCAAATACACATAAACTATCTTTAAATGGAATGCTCGAAAAAATGCGATCAATGTAAAATTAACAGATTGACTTAGCATTATATTGAGAAAAGAGAAACAAATCGAGGGACTATAATGAGGTGTCACCAAGTATAGTAATGAAATGTTTCCAAACGCACCTTCCTATTGCCATGCATGTATGATGTAATTTTCAGTTGGTAGCATTGTTTGTCGTCTAACCGTCGCGCTTCTTTGAATAAGTCTTTTATTTGTTATTGTAATGCTTGTGATTTTTTTCGTATATTGTTGTTGCCTATGGGGTTTTTAAATTCAGTATATTATTTGTTAATATTAAATTTCTCTGTTTTTGTGACTTTCCGAGAATAATATAAAAGGTATTAGTGTCACTTTTGACAGATAATCTAACCTAAAAAGTAAAATAAAAATCGTACAAAACTAGTCCAAACTTTGTTATAATTGTGTATTGTTTTATAATGCTGTTTTTAGATGCCAAGTGTAATAAACAATAGTATTGACGCAACACGTCCGGCAGACGGCACCAAAATGCAACTAGAATCATTGGAATTGGCTGGTTGCACACTAGACCGGTATATTAGTGCTGATAATTCGCGCCCATCGTTTCTAGAGGTTTGTTGACTCATTCTTACCTCCTCTAAGATCTTTTACTGTGTATTCATGTAATTTTGAGCGAATGCATGCATCCAAACATGAACTACTACTATGGACTACTTGTGTGTACTAGAGAAAAAGTGTTATTGTTTCTTTCTAGATAACTGGAATAGCCTCTCAAAGAAGTCCAACATGCAGCGGCCTGAACGCAGGAGACTACAGGAATCTCGCTGCCCTAGTGAATCACCCCAGCTTGTCGCAATTGAAAATATTAAATAAAGTTCCACTGCCACCTGAAATTATGGAACACTTTGCCCGTATCCTTTACAAAACATCCAATACATCCAATGTTGATAATAAGCTTTGAGCTCTATTTATTAAGAAATTAGTATTGATTTAACCTTCATATTTTATATTCAAAAAGTTGTTAAATCCTTAAAGAATCTAAAGAAAAGAATGGTTAATGCTATTGTTTTGATAATAATTTTCCAGTAAATGTGTTTCGAAATTAACCTATTGTTATAAATATGAAATATATCATATTTTTCTTATAAAAAACATCAGATATGCAGTGCCACTGTCTAATGGGAGTCTTTCCAGAAATCAGCAGAGTCTGGCTTGCGATAGACAGCAATATATATGTGTGGGCCTTTGAACATGGAAGTGATGTAGCATACTTTGATGGACTTGGCGAGACTATAGTTAGCGTGGGCTTAGTGAAACCCAAGGCTGGAGTATTCCAGAACTTTGTTAAATATTTATTAGTCCTTACAACAACAGTTGAAATAGTAGTCTTAGGTAAGAATTGTTTTCATAATATTAATCTGAAATCTTTTTAAGACAGACAGTTTTTGATGTATATTTGTTATGTGTTTATTTATGTATCTATTATACAGCATTACATATACATATATCTATTATAGTACATTATTTTGCACCACTGACAACCAGTGGCGGTACCTTCATAGAAGCCGAAAAGCCCGGCTTGCCCTAATAAACTCATAATTCACAACAACAAACATACTTAAACCTATCAATAAAAAAAATATTTTAAAAAATACCAGTCAAACATTCGCAATACACACATACACAAAAGAAAATCAGCCAATCCCTCAGTTGGCCGTTTTTTTATACATTGAAAATCTGTGGGCTTTCCCTAATTTTGACCCCTAGGCACGCCACTGCTGACAACCCCATTTTTTTATATGCATGCAATCACTGTCCATTCTGCGGTTGCCTGGAAGAGATTGCAGAAAGCGATAAGGCTGCCCATAGTATGTTTTATATTAATAATCGTATTTTTTTGTTATGGATAAATTTCTGGTGTAAAATAAAGTATATATAATTAATTAATTAATTCAGTATTGCATTAACATAATGCTTGTGTAAACAGAAAAAAATCCCTCACAAAAAAATGCATTTTTGGTAAGACTATGTATTATACAAACCTCAAGTATTCATGAACTGTGTCGAAATAAACTATTTTGCTTTCTTTCTAAGTCACTCCCTCTCACAGAGAAGAGGCCTGTGTCCCAGCAGTGGGAATATTATGGGCTGAGTATGCAAGTCACTATATGAGTTTAATTGAATATTTATGTTTTAGGGGTAACATTTTCTTCTAGTAAAAATGATGGGTCTGGTGAATTACAAGAGATACATCTAGTTCCCGAGCCGGTGTTTGTGTTACCTACTGATGGTATTTCTATGATGTGTGTCAAGTCTACAGCTAAGGGAAGGATCTTCATGGGAGGCAAAGATGGGTGTCTGTATGAAATCACTTATCAGGTATGTTACATACTAAAAATAAGCATGCAAAATGCACATTCAAACATATGCGACACACCGGTTGTCGCCGACGCGCGTCGGCGCTTGCAGTTGCCTCTGTCGTCGAAGCGTGTCGCTCGTGTGTCTGCACACTTAGTTAAGTTACTCCAATGAAATGTATCAGTTTTTAAAAACTTGTGTTGAATCTTGTTACAGCCTTTTTATTATGTTCAATAAAGTGTAAGATATTTTACAAAATCTAATAATTCTTTCAGGCTCAACTTGGGTGGTTTGGAAAACACTGCAAGAAAGTGAATCACTCAACAAGTACACTATCATTCCTAGTACCTACGTTCCTCAGTGCAGCCTTGTATGATGAGGACCCTATAGTTAAGATTGAAGTAGACAATTCTAGACATATTCTATACACTTTGAGTGAAAAGGGATGCATAGAAGTGTTTGATTTAGGCGCCGATGGAGAAGGACTGAGCAGGGTTGTGAGACTGACACAGGGGAAAATTGTTTCATCAGCTTTTGATATTGTGAAGTAAGATATGAGACAATTAATAGTCAACCAATTTTTTTTATGTGATAAATGATTCCCACTTTTCAAAAATCATGTGCTTCGAGTTACTGTATTTGGAAAGTGGGTACTTATTTGATTGCATTTGGTACATTTTAATTAGTAACTACAAGTAAATGTATGTACTACCTACACTAATTTAATTTATTATTCTAGAACATTGGAACCAAGTAACTTCAAACCAGTAGTAGCTATATCAGCAGTAGAGGAATCAGAGTCTGACCATCTAAACTTAGTAGCTGTTACACAGACCGGCGCTCGTTTATATTTTAGTACTGGAAGTTCAGAGTAAGTACATATTCCATTCAATTTGATACACATGTGTTGTATGTTCTAATAAAAAATAATCCCTTATTTTATGTGTTCAGTGCTACTCAAGGTGGGCCCCTAAGACCGCAGTATCTAACGTTACTACATGTACGACTACCACCCGGATTCACGCCTAACTCTTCAGTACTAAAGCCGAAACAAGTTCATAGTGCTGTTTATGAAAATGGTGAGGCTATATATTTTATTGTTTTTTCTTTATAGTATTTTTTTTAAATTAGCTCAGATATATCTCAATCCTGTATATAAGTACTCTGTCTGGAATAGTTTATTAATATTTTAATTGTACAGGTTCGTTAGTAATGGTGTGTTCTGCGGGCGGCGGTGGTGAGGCAGAGACCTTGTGGTGCCTCTCCCGCGTGCTCGCTTCACCGGCCACGTTCAGCGAATCGCATACACTGCTGGCGCTCGATGGACCAGCCTGGGCACTCACTGCTTTGCCAAATTATCACTCTAAGCATCTCTCAAATGCTATGCTGACCAAAAAAGGTAACATTCCCTTTATTCTAAAAAAAAAAACTTAGGATTTCATCCAAACCAGTGTCCACTAGCAAATAGTCCTACTTCCTACTAATAATATTATAACGCTAAAGTTTGTGAGGATGAATGGATGTTTGTTATTATTTTACGAAAAAAATACTAAACAGATGTGAATGAAATTTGGTACACAGATAGTTTATAACCTGGATTAACACATACGATACTTTTTATCCCGATATTACCACGGGATCGAGACTTATGCGGGTGAAACCGCGCGGCGCTGCTAGTAATAACTATGTATATGTATTGAATTCCAAAGTATTTTCTTATGACTTATAAAAATATCGGTGTATGTTATCTTAATAATTGTGGTCGTCCAAATCAAAAGGGACCTTATGGCGGTAACTAGTTTCCGAGATATTAATAAATTTGTAAAATACCTCAAAAAAATCGTTTTTTTATTAACTGTATTTTTAAAAAGATGATTGTATTTACTACATGTAGATGTGTTCAACTTTTCGAATAGTCAATTTAAAAAAGTTTTGTATTCATCTAAGTAAAAAAGGAACCTTATCGCGGCAAGACCTAACAAATCGTTTTTCTTGTAATTCAAACCATATATTATATCGACATTTTAATATGTTCCCACAACAAACAAGTTTATGCAAGGATTGTAAGAATTTCCATTAGTAATAATCATAGTCAATCAAAGTATACCATCAGTTACATAACTTCACACTAAAACATAACTTTAGTGTACGGCATACTTAAATTGCGATTTTCTCGAAACTTATAATTTCGATCAGTGAACTTCAAAATTTCGTAAAAAAATAGTGGTTAGAAGGTTGGTTCTTGGGTCTATAGTTCGGTACATTTATGTAGTTTTCAGCTCTGTAGATAACTCATTTCCGCCATAAGGTCCCTTTTGATTTGGACGACCACAATTATAGACAACACGAACTTATAAACGAATTATTAATCATATTGTGTGTGACAGAGGTATGGAGCGTGTCTCGGTGGGCGGTGGTGACGGGGGCGGGCGCGTGCGTGGTGGAAGCGGGAGCTGCACCCGATCTGCTGCGGGCATTGTTACGTGACTGTCGCGGACCTGACGCACACCCCGTCAAAGACTTCTTTCAGGTATCGACTATTAATTTATTCGTCTTGTCCATTGATACATCTTCATTCTCCTGCCCTTATTCCAATTTATTTGCTACATAACCTATATATCTGAAAAGATTGTAAGAAAACTTTTCTTTTTTTTATAGTTGTGTAAACCATAGTGATCGTGTTTTTATTTTACATAAATTCCACAGTTGTACAGCGTAGAACAAGCGTGTGCGTGCGCATTGTTTCTTGCCTGCGAAGATATAACAAGTGGTGACCTCTCTATCAGCGAGTGGGCTACCCGTGCCTTCTTCCTATACGGCAACCAGCTATCTCCAACGCCAATGTTCCAACAGGTTTCACAGATGCCTTCTGCTATCAGTAAGAAAACACATTTCACAATAAAGAAAATATGCAGAAAAAAGTCTGAAGAAAGACTTATTTGCTCCCTTTGTTTATTCACAGATTCGCCAAAATTCTCGCCGCGCCAAATGTCGACACCAATGTCTATGAGAGGACCACAGGGACAAATGCAGTCAGGAAAACTGAACCAGTCATACCAACAGGGCCCTATGAACCAATCCTTCCCTGGATCGCCAAACCAGTCTATGATGCCTCAATCCCCATTCCACCAGAGCATGTTGAGTCCAGGGTTCAACCAGTCGTCGTTTGTGGGCAATATGACCCAACAGCAGAGGGACCCTAACTTCCCGATGCCTATAGAGTATAGCGCAAAGCATAATGGTCTTTATATCTACATTGGCAGAATCTTAGCTCCGATATGGGGTTTGAAATGTGTTTCGATGTCGCAGTCCCCTGATCATAAGGAATTCGTAAGTAAAAATATTGTTGTTATTTTCAGCAACTTTTATTTGTTTTCTAAAAGGACGTTCACTGTTCCGGTTCTTTATCTAGTGGTTATATAAAAAAAAAAATTCAACCCTACTTAGTTGTAAATTATTTGCAATTACTTTTTTCACACAGATGAGTAGCAAAGTGACGGGTGAGGACTGCGCGTACATAGTTCAAAAGTTGCAGCGCGTGTCTGCTTTCATGCAACGAACACTCGCACCTCAACATTCCGAGGAGCACACCTCCCTGCACGCTCTTAAATTATTTATTAGTAAGCATTAATTCATATTATGGTGTATTGTTTCAGCGTATGTAAGGAATTCTTGCCAAAGTCGAAGCATAAATATTCTATTTATAGTTTAATTTTTAATTTTAAAAAGTGTTTTATTTAGTATTGAGAATTATAGCTGCAATTTGATATGAGTGCTAGTTTGACAAACATCCTAGTGGTTAGTTACAAATGTATAAACTTGTGTTTTGTTTCCAGCGATGGCTATAGAAATGTTAAGTTTATGGAAGGTGCTCTGTGAGCATCAGTTCCACGTGATCGCCGCTAGTCTTCCGCCCGAACAACAAAATGCGTTGCAGGCTGCTAGTTATAGGTATGACATCTTTTATGTACCTAATCTATGCACATTTAGAAAATATGATGAAGAATAACTTCGGAGTAAATTATTACTATTCGTTCTAACTACTCTAACTCTGGAAATAATTAAATGATATTTTTTTATGTTTTAAAGGGAATTATTAGTAGGTGGACAAGAAGTAGCATGCTTACTCCTCGGATCTCTAGTCGCCGGATATTTAAGAGACAACGCATCAGTGGATGGCATCTCTCAAAAATTGAGACAACTCTGTCCTACACTTTATAGGCAAGAAGACGCTACTTGTTCTAAGGTGATAATAAAATATTTTGTTAGAAAGAAATATATAAGAAAAAACTGGCCACGTGCGAGTCGGACTTGCACACGAAGGGTTCCGTACCACAAGGCAAAAACGCCGAAAAAAAAACACGCTTGTTGTATGCGAGCCCCCCTTAAATATTTATTTTATTCTGTTTTTATTATTTGTTGTTATAGCGGCAACAGAAATACATCATCTGTGAAAATTTCAACTGTCTAGCTATCATGGTTCATGAGATACAGCCTGGTGACAGACGGACAGTGGAATCTTAGTAATAGGGTCCCGTTTTTACCCTTTGGGTATGGAACCCTAAAAGTATCT
This sequence comes from Luperina nickerlii, assembly GCA_963855955.1. Classification (NCBI taxonomy): domain Eukaryota; kingdom Metazoa; phylum Arthropoda; class Insecta; order Lepidoptera; family Noctuidae; genus Luperina; species Luperina nickerlii. The sequence goes on along the minus strand of OY979666.1, from coordinate 13,617,602 downwards.
ATATAAGCTTATATTTATATGGTTTTATATTTCAGGCCAACGAATTGTTAATATTTGCAAAACAGCAGAAGAATCCAGCTGAACGAGAAGAAATGCTTCAACATGCACTCAAACTATGTAAAGTGAGTATATTGGACCATAGAATTACAATGCGCCCACTAAGCGCGTCAGGAAGATAAAGGAGAAATGAAATTTTATAGACCAATTGCTTTAATATCAATTGAACTTTGCTTGACACGCTGCCGCGTGTCTAGATTATTGCAAACATTCTTGAAATAGTAATCTATAATAAATTATATAACTACTAGCTTCCGCCCGCGGCATCGCCCGTAAAGTATGTCGATAACAACTATCCTATGTCCATCCCCGGGATACAATCTATCTCTCTGCCAAATTTTATCAAATTCCGTTCAGTGGTTTAGGCGTGAAAAGGTAACATACAGACAGACAGAGTTACTTTCGAATTTATAATATTAGTATGGATGACGGTAGCCCTGTAGGGTTAAGATTTTCAACCTTTTGAAAACTTGTCTTGAACTTGAATTTTTCTGTAAGAAATAATGAAGTCATCTAGATGAAAGAGATAAGCTATCATACATGTTATTGTGTGTTATTCCTCTCCATCCAAGGTTGCCCGGAAGAGATCGCTTCAAGTAATAAGATCGACCATTGTGACACTTGTGATTAAGTTTGTTTTACTTCTTACCTTTTTATGTTGTTGCGTTTCAATTTACTGTAAATAATTATAATAACATACATATACTTCATTCATTATATTATCTACCTATCTATACATCATTGTCACTTGAGTGATCGTTGATTTCATTTTCGACATCTTGCCTAATAATGATATAGTCTAAAAAAGGGGCTGGTGGACTGAGATTGGACTGATGTCTGCCCAATCCCAGGTACCAGATTACAGACATCAGGTGAGAACAGCAGCCAAGAGTTCTTTTTCCCACAATACAGCTGCAGATCTCCGGCGTATTTCTTGGATTATATCTGCCACTAACCTGTGGTTTGTTAGAGGCTTACCAAATGCGCTAAGTAAGGCACCTGAGATCTTATCTCATCGATCAGATCTCTCTCACTCTGGCCCTGTTATTATTTGTATGTCTCAATTGTTTGATTTGGTTTTTTATTCTCCTGTTCATGGTTTCGATAACCCAGCGACACATCGTTACTTATAAGATATCCACAAAACGCGACGCGCAACGGTCGGCTCAGGCACAGATAAACAATCCTAGTTTGAGACATAAACTCTAAGCTATAGGTAGAAACCTGCTTTTAGATGATAAATAAGTAAAAAAAAAAATATTTTCTATGTAACTCAGTTCAGACTGATGTTAGGTTACGTTACCGCATATTAACTTTTGTTCTTCATATTATTCTCCATCTAATTTATAAAGTTTGACCGAAGGCCGCGTAAAAAAAACTGCACCATTTTTGGTCATTAGCTTTTAGAACAGTAAAATTTAAATCGAGTGTATTTGGTAGTGGAATCAAAATCTATAACAAACTCCCGAACTGTATTAAGGATATCTCATTATTAAATATTTTTAAATTAAAGCTAAAAGAATTTCTCATATGTAAAACGTATTATTCATTTAATGAATTCCTTAATGACCAAATTATTCACTAAAATTGTTTTTGACTTATTCAAAGGGAATTATAAAAGGACACTGTCCCAAATCCGTCAAATATTTGCGGATAACGCCACAACTGAATTGTTTTAAGCTTGGTCTGCCAGTAACTTTCATAGCTCTATTGTAAACTTGATCTTTCCTTTTCTAGGATGTAGCACCAAACGTGAATCTTCCATTGGTCTGTTCAAAATTGGTGTCAGCCGGTTTCTACTCTGGAGTTGTTGAGTTGTGCGTGGCGTGTGCGTCTAAACTGGATCCGCAGGACAAAGCTGTACATTATTACAAGAGCGATCAGCCCTCCCAAGATAGGGAAGGACACTTTATTTATTATAGAAGGTAGAATACTCTCTTATTTTAAATTGCGTTACTTAGAATTCTAAATGCGACTATGTTTGTGGTTGCATTGTATAGTACCCGGCGATAAATATTGCACATCGACCTTTGGAAAGAGACAATCGGCTAATTTCGGCTTCGTAGAGCGTTATCTCTGTCGCACGAAATACAAACAGTCCGGTATCTATTAGGAGCTGTTAAAACAATTATGATTTGCTTCTTTTGATAATTATTTTCATTCTTTGTATAAAATACAAAAAAGGTAAAGGTCGATGTGCAATATTTATCGCCGGGTACTGTATTGCTTTGACAGAAACTGTTTATTGAATATCCCCCTAATTTGTAAAAGATTTCACAAACGACTTATTGGAAAAGGCTATCTAAAAACTAAGGGTTATTTTATTTCTACAATCAATATTAAAATGCCAGATACGAGTAGTTTGCCAAAATATAGAAACCTTATCTGCACATGTTACTTCAAAAATCAGCATGGAATAGATGGCTTTCACTAACATGTTCTCCTGATATTGTTTAGAATGGAGATATACCGTGAAGTGTGCTCTGCCCTAGAGCGTTTGTACGAGCGTAGTTCGGAGGCGTCGAGCAGTGAACCCTCACCTCTGCGCTCACAACCTACCAACGACAACATCCTCACCATGTCACCTGCAGACGCTAACTACCAGGTAAACTGTCGAAATTATCGATATTTTAATTGATACAAATTTATCGATCTCTGTGACATATATTTAATTATTTATGGTTTTGTTTGCAGGGAAGAAAATTGGTGTGGGAATGCCTCTCCCGTGATGACGAACTTTTACATGTGGCGGTGTACGAGTGGCTGGTATCGAAAAACCTGGGATCTGGTAACTTAACTCATTCATTACTATGTGAAACTATTTCCTGAAATTTATAATCTCTTCATGTTATGAAAAAGTCATAGCGAAGAGAAATAATAATTCACTTTTTAAACAAAAACATAATAATATATTCTAAGGCGTATTACGGAACGTCACTCAAAACTCATTTTAATTATAGTATAATTCAGATGTATGCGCTGTACTTAAGTAATTTAATTTCTATAACAAAGAGACCTAGAATCGCTTCTCACGCTCGAGATTCTAGACTCAAATCCGGGTAAGACCCAATGTGGCTTTTTCAATTCCTATGTACTTTCTGAGTTTACCTTAGACATAACTGACATGGGTTAAGGAAACACGGTGATCAATCCTTCAATGGAGATTTGTGAGAGAAGAGAGCTTTGGCCTGCAGTGGGACAATAAAAGACTGGTATAATTACTATAATAACGAAAAAACTCTTTGTCCAGAGCTGCTATCGCTCGGCACGGCGCCCCCGACGTCGCTGCGCACATACCTGCAGGCGGCCGCGCGCTCGGCCGCGCCGCCCTCCGCGCTGCACCTGCTGGACCTGCTGTGGAAGGTGCTCGAGAAGGGCGGAGACCACCTCGCTGCCGCTCATGTGCTGGAAGGACTTGCTACCAGACCTGAGTAAGTGGGCTTGGACATTAATGTATAACAATAATAATGTAAATATTTATATCATAAGTACATAAAAGATTTCACATAATATAAAACTGCATCGTATGCGAATGTGCCACTCGGCGTCCTAAACACGAAAAAAAAATAATTTCGGCGGATTTTCAATTCCTTGATGTAATGTTACCAATAAAAAGATCGACTGTGGTAACTTGCATCCTTTGGACGTTGACGTCATTGTGAAGAGATTCCAGTAATTTAGAAATTGTAACGCTGCAGGTCAGGTGCAACCCTAGCGCAGCGCATGTCGTGGCTGTCTGCGGGCGTGGTGTGCGTGCGCGGCGCGGGCGCGGGCGGCGCGGGCGGCGCGGAGCTGCTGCGGCGCCTGGAGGAGGCGGCCGAGGTGGCGCGCGTGCAGGCCGCCGTGCGCGCCGCCGCCGCCGCGCTGCCGCAGCAGCTGCGCCCGCACCCGCTGCACATGCAGCGGCTGGATGATGAGCTGCTTGAGATCACGCAGGTAACACACCAAATGACAAGTTTGACAACCTTCGGACCTCGGTAGCGGGCGGTGACGATTCCACACTTATAGCGTCTTTATTTCGTTTTGGAGACCTTGTCAAACTCTAGATATTGATTACTTGAGGTGGTTAACTGTACGATATGTTTGTTTCCCAGCTTTACGAAGAATACGCAGACCGCTACAACCTATGGGAATGCAAGCTCGCGATTGTGCAGTGTTCAGGACACAACGACGCGCTATTGGTCGAGAATATCTGGAGTAACATCCTGGCCGAAGCGGAGGCGGTTGCAAGAGGTCTTCCTACACCTGACGAGAGACTGGCCTCCGTGCTTAGCAAGCTGACCACCCTCGGCAGGGAATATGTCAACACGGGACACTGCTTCCCATTGTGTGAGTAATAGTAACAAAGTCTTGTACGGTTTTTTTTATGCAATCATGATCTATTATGAGTATAAAGTGAAATCGCTTTTCGTGTCAGTCTATGTGTCTGCTTAGTTATAAACTACACAATGGGTTTTCATGCGGTGTTCACCATCAATAAGTATAGAGAATTTATTCTAAAAAGTTTATGTGTATAATACCTACTACGTTTTGACATGACACCATATCAGTAGATTGCAGGGGAGGGGCGGATCGCTAGTTTTATTATAAAGCAGTAATTTGAACGTAATTTTCTTGTCAGATTTCATCGTGCGTCAACTAGAAATCATGAGCTGTAAACTTCAAGCGGACCGAGGGATGGTGTTAAGAACAATTTTAAATATCGGCGTATCGCTAGAACAAGTGCTGGATATCTATATCAAGTACGTAATCCTGCTATTCGCTGAATTACTTCCTTTATCATAACATTTTTTTATCAATGCGGTCGATTTCTAGCATTTCCATCTAAATGTATTGTTCAATAATCATGGTATTTTATCCGAAGATTGGTGAGCGTAAACGAGCGCGTATGGCTGGGCTGCGGCGACGAGAGTCACGTGTGTCGCGCGGCCGCCATGTTGCTGGAGAGCGCGCGCGCCGAGCTGGCGCCGCTGCCGCCCGCGCTGCGCCGGCGCGCGCTCGCGCGGTGCAAGGACCTGCACGAGGCCGCCGTGTCCGCGCTACAGGTTTGTACGACGGCACGATGCCTGTGCTATATTCAGTTCTCAAGCGCATATGCTTGTATATAATGTCTAAAATACTTGTCTTGTGGATAGTCGAACTGACTAACGTCAGTAATGGTATGAGACTATTATTTGAATCATTTTATTTAACAATTATATATATTTAAAAATCTTGTAAAAAGGATGACATTCTCGTGTATTTTTTTTCATGATCTTAGCTCTCTCTTGCATTCCACGATCAAATTATTTTTATGCCTGATTATTTTTTCACGTTTTTATTTACGTTGTCTTTATTGTTGGTTTGTTGTTTCTTTCCAGTCGCGGCCGAACACTCAACGTCTTATCGATCGGCTGTCTGTGGCGCAGGCACATTTGGACCGCATGGATTGAAACTATTTATAATTTGTAGCGTAAGGTATTATTTAAGTTTATACATGCGCACATTACTCCATACAGAACAGCAAGATTTCTCAAGCCTTACTTGCGAAACTTACGATTACTTGTTTCATATTGGATTAACTTAGCCATTATGTATTTGTTTATGCATGAATCAGAAATATGTATAATATATGTTTAACTGGTAAATTTTAGGTGTGCCTAGATAATAATTGGATTGCATAACAAAAATCAAAATACACATAGACTGACATACATTTTTTATTTAATGTTTTAATAAATTACTAAACATACAAAAAGTCATACAGTAATTATTATTAATTATGTAATTTGCTAATATATTAAACTATTGTCTGTTAACATAATATTTGAAGTGGCAGTGACATACAAACATTCTCCTCATACAATTATGTCAAATGTACAAATATGTTGAATCATGTGCATAATTATAAAAATAAGTGATTATGCATCAAAAGGCACTATGAAAATGGTTTCTATTTTTGTAAATAAATGAAGATGATTTAAGAACAATACTGACTGTGATTTATAATCCTCGTAGAACGTGAAATTCTTAATGAGATCTAATATTTAAATTGATCGTAAATTAAAATTAGTTTATTTAGTATTTACAATCCAGAATCCCTAGGGGTGAAATAAGTTTGGAAACCGCCAGTAGTACTCAGCGTGTCCTTTAAATTAACAAAAGTTTGATATTAATGATAAATGAATAATGGCGTGACTATGAGGAGTCTTCATCGAAAGGGTTTGTAGTTACCTGATGGCCTGGGTGATGATGATCATCATCTGGGTAAGAGTACACTCCGCTGTGCTGTCCTCCGCTGATGGTGGGTACTCCCACTGTATTCATTGGAGATACAGCGCTAATATATTGCTGTTTTGTGGGATCCCTCCCTGTCGAGTTTTTTCTTATAACTGTAGTGTAAGTAGGTGTTGACTTTATTGGCATGTCTTTAATTCTGGTTCCCGCGCGGTACGTGCCGAATTCGTCGGGAGGAGGCGGTAGCGAAAATCCATCTGAAGTTTGCGTTATTTCGGAAGTTTCATCGCTCAGTTCCTTTGCGAGTTTATGTCGCATTTTTCTAGGCATCGTGTAGAATGTGTTCATCTGATAAAAGGTACAAAATGACAGTTGCAATAATTTTATTTATAAGTATAATTATTTAATTTAAAAAGAACGAAACGACGTTTACCTACCGGTCTTGGAACATTGTAATTCGTCTCTGGTGGTAGATGCAAAACTAGATGATCACACAGTGCGTCCATTTCTCTCTTCCTGCTAATATTCTGCAAGGAGTGCACCCTGCAGGTGGTGTGTCGTGGTATGTCGCACTTGTTCGCACTCTCCTGTTCGGCCATGTCGTGCATATAGCGCGCCGAGTGGAAAGAACTTGTTCGACGTACATCGAAGTTCTTCGAGGGACGTCGCGAGACTGCTCGTCGAAACGAATCGGTCCGTCGGACGTTGCACTCGCTGCCTTCATCGCTATCGTGATATGTTTCGCAATTTGATTCTGGAAATTTCAACAGTATTTTTGTATCAATAAACTGTCGAGACTCAGGGTTCATGCAAAGTACCGACCACCAGAAAGCCCGATCAAGTTTGTTTACTGAATCTACTGTCTAACCTAATAATAATAATATAGCCAAATAGGTCGAAAAAAAACGACAAAAGATAATCGAGTGACGATCTGAATTTTGCCGTTTTGCCACTGGGTTGTGAAGGTCAGATAAGCAGACGCTCCATGGTAAAGGCTATTGATTCAATTCTATCTTAGGTTTATAAAAACCCGATTATTACCCATGACCTACTGTTGCCCACTTTACCTTCAGTGTTATAAGCGCAGAGCGGCGGGTCGGCGTGGTCGCGCGGCAGGTCGTGTCGCGAGGTGCGCTCGTACGTGCACAACACGAGGCCACACGCCGCGAGCGCTACTAGAGCAACGCCGCCGCACAGTGCTAGTGCTAGGCTTGTTATGTTCTTCACACTGCTTGCTGTTACCTCCGGAACTAAACATAATGAAAGAGAGTTGTAGGTTGCAGGGGAGTAATATTTTAGAAGAAAGTTAAAGGGATAATAAATTAACATTCATATAAAACAGATTTATGATCTGTGTAATTAAAGAATCGAAGGATGTTGCTGAAAATCCTCTAAAATAATAATATAATATATTCAATTAAGACAACTTAAGATTCACGACATATCCCCATAAAACAAAACCCGCCGATGAAATTAAACTTTAGTGTATGACTTAATGATGATGATGATGAATTTTAGCATAGTAGACTAGCAAGCTTGAGTACTCACCAATTTCTTCACTGACTATGTTGTCCTTATCAATTTCTACGACTTGGCTGTCTCCTTTATCGTTGAATGCGATAATAATGAATTTGTAGCTTTCTTGACTCGGCTCTTGTATCATGAATGTGGGTTCTAAGTTGATTATTGATACTAGTTGCTCTTCAGTGTCCACCGCTTGCACGAGGAATTTGAATTTCTGGAACACAACAGAACATTTTCATTAAGGAAATATATCGTTAAAAAAATGTTTACTAAACTAATTCTCCAAGGCGCAAAATATCAAGTGCTAGCTTCCGCCCGCGGCTTCGTCCGCGAGGTATGTCGATAAAAACTATCCTATGACCTTCCCCGGGATGCAGTCTATCTCTCTGCCAAATTTTATCGAAATCCGTTGAGTGGTTTAGGAGTGAAAAGGTAACATACAGACAGAGTTACTTTCGAATTTATAATATTAGTATGGATTATAATTTGTCGATTATCAGCAAGTAAAACAACGCTCTATACTAGACTATGTCAGTAAATATAGAACTGGGTTGCCCCATATTACCCATATAGTTTACTACCCCGTGTGTTTCGAAGTTTCTCACCTGAGGTAATCCCCCGTCATGCCCCTTCTCACACGTCACAATGATATCGTCCAATGTGTTCTTCTTAGCTTCACAATTTGTAGGAGGTCGAGGTATAGTTTCGTCTGTGACTAAGAAGGTGCACGGAGTATGGGTCAACCCTTTAGTGGGCACATCATTTTGTCCCCAACAGAAAACTGTGCCTGAAAAAACGAGTAGGTACGTAGTCAAAAAGAATATATTTTAGGGAAGTTTGTGGCTAAATAAACGCTGCAGTTCCATCCCTAAATACTTTCGTTTATCGAGACTGCTCCGCGAAACGTAGAGTTCGTTGGTCCGATATTAGATAGAAACACGTGTTTACGGACAGTCTGAAGCCCGCAAGTCTAACTTACTAAACTAACCTTAAAATATCTATATTTCTTCCAAATAGAAAAAGCTCGTTATTTAAATAAAGCATTTTGTTTCTATCTCAAAAGCGTTAGTCACTCAGAGACAAGCTACTATTAATATTGTGAAACAAAGTTATGTAAATAAGTTCTCCCAAAAAGAACCCCAACTTACTAAAAGCAGTTCCATTAGGTCGTTCATACAGCAAGGTTCCTCCCTCAGTCTCAACCGTCTCGTGCGGGTGGTTCCTCAGAGTTGTGACGTTAACCGCCTCGTCGACTAACACCCAGCGGTACGACGCAGGCGCAGGGTTAGCTTTCACGCTACATGTCAAGTTTATCGCTTCGTTCTCACCAACGCCATATTCTACTATAGATTCATCATCGCAGTAAGCGGGATCTGCAATTTTTATTTGATGAAAAATAATTCTTAGTGTTTCGTTACTTGCGATACTATGACTAACTATTGTACGAAGTGAAGGCTATAATAAAAGTAAGGTCCCTGAATGTGATACGTGACTCGCTCTCTATTTTGTGAATGTGGTTTGTGGCTTGATGGAGCACTTTCAGATGCTCCGACTATCTTTCATTATCTCAGTTAGAAAAAAAAAAAATAAAGACGACTGGCCGATAAAAAAAATTAAATGAAGACCTCAGATTCACAAATATCATGAAAATTTGAATAACATAATTATTGCCAGAATCTTACAAGTGACATCGACGTTGATTGGCTCGCTGTACGTGGATCCCTCGTTGTTGTTCGCGACGCATGCATATTCGCCCCCATCATCTTCCGTTACATTCTTTAGTTCCAAAAACTGCTGAATTGTGTCTTTACCATCTTTTTCAGTATTGCCTACCATGTCTTCCTAGAATGAAATAAACTGATATTCTTTGCAGCAATTCCAATGGAATTCACTAAGTATACCTTTTATGATTTTATCTAATAGTAAATTACCTTGTGAAAGAAGAGTAGCTCATAAACAGCAGGGTTGGCTTGATAGCTGCAAGCCAGTGACAAATTAGAACCTTTAACTACGGCCACTGTATTATTTTCTACGTCTGCATCGGTCACAACGATTTCTAGTACTGGTGGATCTGAAATTATTACGATGATGTTTCAATTAGCTTACCTACTTCATAAAGTAGTCTGAAAGCAGAAGTACTCTTATGTTGCAAGTAAACGAACAGAGTCGTAGGTATCTCTGAAAATATGTACAGACGCCAGCACATCAAGCTACCCGAAACTGTCAAATTTTCCCAATCAACTTTGAACCTTATGCTTTAGCGTTAAAGTTGAAAATCTATTAAAGAAATCTGACAGATTGTGGTAGGTTGATGTGCTGGCGTCCGTACCAAACTATAAAAAAAAATTATAACATTATGTTTATCTTTAACCGCAATCATAATGTTAATAATTTTGTTGTTCTTACAAAAAGCCGTCTAACTTGTTATGCTCTTATTTCATACATCTTGCCGGATCACGAACACGGCTTTCGCAGAAACTTTCCATAGTGTTAGCGCTACCGTTTTCTTCGTATGCCATTACTCACATAGCACGGTGAGGGGTAGCGGTTGTGCGCACACGAACTGCTCGGAGTTGCGCCGATGTGCCGGCGCACAGCACGTTATTGTTGACTCATCGTACTTCCGGTCTATCGTCAGCTGGATCTCGCTTGCCACGAGCCGCTGGGATGGGTCCATCTGTGTGGGTTACAAAATGATTAAAGCCAATTAGGTATCACGATTAACGTCACCGGTAGGTACGCTCACTAGATGACTTTGTTACCGACTCATTTGTTGGGCGAGGACTACAGAAATTAGTTAAATGTAGGTATGAATTTTCCATTTTGCAGATTACGGCATAAAGACCGTAATTGGTGGCGAGCTTTTGACCAATTGCCGGGCAATATCTCAAATTCGGCCAAATTATCTACAATTAATACACTCTTACAGTGGATAACAAGCCAACAATACCTACCCGATCAAAAACATTATTCACAATCATGGTATGACAGATAAATAAACGCATCAAGCGCATATCACTCACAGTAATTTTCTGCTCCAAGTTGAGCAGCCGATTGTCGGCGAGCCGCCACGCGATGGGCGGCAGGGGGCGCGCGCCGAGCACGCGGCACTGCAGCCGCAGCGCTTCGCCCGCGCGCACCCGCCCCGCGGCCCCGTCCGACTCCGGGCCCTCGCTCCGAAGGGACACCAAGTCGGGCGGCACTTTGATTAATAATTTTATTTGAATCACGAGAAGAAATAGGGTATCTAACCGAGCAGGAGAAGTGCCGTATGACGGGTGATGTGCAGGTCAAGGTAACAACAACTAGGTAATAGTTGAAGCACGCAAGGTACAAAATCGCTCGACAGTTTACTTTGTGTTCAACAGTGAACTATGAATGACAATGAACTATATATACCAATTCAACAGTGAAAATATGTATTTAAGAGCTAGTGTATGCTTCAGACGCAAGCATATAAACCTAGTGGATTTATAAATCATCAGATTCTTCAACATATGCCTACTTGAAAACGACTCCCGCGTAGTCACGGCGAGCAATCAGGGAATACTCGTGTACATAGGTATAATAATCTAGGTACGGAGAACAATTTCTGGGAATGCAATAAAATGACTAGATAAGTCGCTTCTAGCGCTTAACTTCAGCCAACATGGCTGGAAAGATAACAGGATAATGTAGTTTTTATAAAGTTTAATATAGCTTTTGCCCGCATGGAGGTCGGAAATTATCCCAAGTGAACTTACCTACTAGGTATATGGGATAAAAAGTAAGTAATGTTTGTGTGTCCTAACCCAGTCATGGTCTATCCGTGTGCCAAATTGTTTCCAAATCCGTTAACATCCACACAGACAGAGTTGCTTTTGCATTTATAATATTAATAAATCATTATTATGGATGAATTACTTACAATACATATCTATCGTGATGTCTATAGACAGCGGCGGAGTTTTCTCGTTATTTTTGGCGAAACAAGTGAAGACTCTGCCGTGGTCCTCGCGCTGTAGCGGACCGTATATGAGGTCGCTCCGCACGCGGTGTTCCGACAGTGGAGTGAGCGTGTTCTTCAGGAGACGTTGCTCTGTCCACCATGCCAGTGAAGCCAGCGGTTTACCTATCACATTGAGAATTAATATTGACGATTAAGGATACAGAAGTATTAAGAAACTTCTGTAAATAAATAGTTGCTGCTGTGAATCGAGAGATGACGACAAGAGGATTCACAGCAGCATCTATTTATCTCATCAGGAGAAGCTTTAGGTAGAAGCTTTAACATGTTAGAGATACATAGTTAAATAGGTAGGTATCGGCAACACCTAAAAATTTTGCAATTGAAATCCAAAACTATCCAGTTTAATGCGATGTCTTTCTGTTACTGAAGAAGGAACCTTTTCCTTCCCTGCACGTTTATGCAATTACCGCGACACCACTTCACGTTAACGAACGCTCCATTAAGATCGGTGAGTTGATTACATAATCACTGAATTGACTGATGTTACTATACATTGAGAGCTCGAGCAGACGGAGATCAGTCAATCGTTCCACTTCATTCGTGAATCATGCGCAATACCTACGTAGGAAAGTTACTGATTCCGTTGACTACGGTCAAACCATCCGGTATCGAAGATCGTGAAACCTCTCGATTGTTCTCTGTCCGGACATAACACGACAGGCAGAAGTTTCATGGCTACACAAAATACTATTTATCTTTATATGGTCCAGAGCTCCTGGCTCATTCTGTACCAACTACTTACAAACAGTTATAGCGTTACCTCCATAAGCCACGCAGGCGAGATGAACCGTGTCCCCCACGTAGTAAGGTCCCACGTTCTGGCTTGTGTTGACACCAGCGCTGGCCTTGGCCACTTGAGTGCCGTTCTCATGCACCACCCATAGATGACGCGGTGGTTCTATAATTTTAATAATGTAAGCAGCAGATTCTCTTGTAAGTATAGGACATGGTTAAACGATAGAAGTGTCACTAACAAGTAACAATAGAATTAAGTCAAAAATATCGTAGCCTCGTTTTGTATAGGGGATTTAAGTTTCTGATTAATGCCTAGGGTTAGGCCTTCCAAAAAAAACACTACTAAGTAGGTTGGTAGGTTCTTAGAAATCTTGAGAAATATGTACCTTTTATCTACATGATAAACTAAATACTTAGTTTAAAGATAAGTAAATACTTATAGCAAACTACATGTCTGCCTAAAGGGCTGTAGGTACCTATTAGCTAGATTAGTTGTTCAACAATCGTGATGAGTCTAATCCTAAAATAGTGTGATGTCAGCACATAGCTAATTATTACGCTATTAATGCTATAATGTTTACGCCGCGCAATTGTTTAATAAATGGAGCGAGCAGTTCCGGCGCAGTCAGCTTCCTCATTAGCCTCGTGGACCAATTAACTGAGCCGCGGCTATTCTGCGGGATAGGTAAATTTCAGTTCGACTCGTTACAGAATACCGTTGTTCAGTTTAAGGTAAACCGAAAAATAGGTGAGTATTTGTTTTGCGTCTACAATAACTTAGGTAAGTGCAGAGTTGTTGACACGGTTAAATGAAAACTGCAAGGTTTGTCGTAATTATTTGCATGACTTTACAAAGTGTAAGGTAAATCCTGAAAACTCTTATTAGCTTCTACAGTAGTTGAATTGAAGAAAGAACTGCACTACAGATAGGTGTATGGCCAGATAATGATACACTATGGCTTATCTGACAAGAGTTATATGACATAGCTCACTCGTCCACATTGATCCTATAGTCATGCAGCTATGTGCATGAGCAATTTGCAGTCACATGCCACGGAGATCAGCGCATAAAGACGTTAACAGTTCAAACCGTGTGTTACGTTAATTTTAGAAATTGCTACGGTCGGTACCTAGTCTGTCAAATCATATGTCCTTGACCTTCTGTTGTTACATTGCATGATTTCAAGCAAAGAAATCAGGGAATTCCGCGCCAGAGGACAGCATATCCACCTATTTGTATAATAGTGATTATACACTCTATAGGTAGACAGTTAACTGCTGGGTGGTTAATGAGGGTTTTCTGAAATGGCGTTCGCCAGGTGGCATCACTGACACGTCAGGTCCAGAAATCTGTCAAAGAGCCTATATTTTATATAGTCATGACTGAATGATGAACGAATGAATGAATCGAATGATGAACGTCATCATATATGTTATATTGAAAGACCTCTTGTCACAGTGGTGCCAACTGGTGTCGTAAATTTTCACGAAAACCCTCATTGCGTGACACACTAACAATCACAATCTGAATCATTTTGAAGGATATAGCTAATCCATTGCTTCGTGTTCGAAAAAATTGTTTGCTAAGCAACGTACCTGAATAACGCAATGAATGTAGTTGAACTGTCAAAATGATTGCTACTGATAGTGTGCTACGCAATGAGGGTTTTCGTGAAAATTTACGACACCAGTTGGCAGCACTGTGACAAGAGGTCTTCCAATATAAAGTATATGATGACGTTCCTCATTTGATTCATTCATTCGTTCATCATTCAGTCATGACTAAAGAAAATATAGGCTCTTTGACAGATGTCTGGACCTGACGTGTCAGTGCTGCCACCTGGCGAACGTCATTTCAGAAAACCCTCATTACCCCGCTGAATTTAGTTACGTACCGATAACAGCGAGTTGAATGTAAGTTTTATGCGCAGGACTGGCGGCGAAGTCTGCGAGGCAGGTATAGACGCCGGCGTCCGATGGTCGTACGGTGACTATCTGCAGCTTGTCTTCCCCTGTGGTGTCACCCGTCACCAGTCGGTAGCGGCCGCCTCCTGCCGAGGTGGTGCTCTTGTCGCCATCGCGGAGGTCACGACTGCTGATGCAAACCACGTAAACGGTCACAAGTTCCTAATTTTAACTTAATTGATAGCCAGGTCAAAGATAAGTAGGTATAGAATAATCTCACTCTTACACAGTAGGTGGTCGTACTTAACTATTTATTCCTCCTTCGGGTCTAAAGATATTAGGAACTTTGAAAATATCTGATCGGGTAACCGGCAAGAAGAGTAGAAGGGCAGAGCCATGCCTATGGTAATGCTGTAGGCAAAGTCGCCTCGATTCCGATTCAAAGATAATTAATAGGTATATGTGACGATACCGTAGAAATTATAATATTACTAGCTGCGCCCCGCGGCTTCACCCGCGTAAATGTCGATCCCGTGGGAATATCGGGATAAAAAGTAGCCTACATGTTCATCCAGGGTATCAGCTGCCTCCATACAAAATTTTATCAAAATTGATCCAGCCGTTTGAGCGTGAAGAGGTAACAAACATATAAACACACACACACTCACAAACTTTCGCCTTTATAATATTGGTGTGATAATGTCCAACTAGATAAAAATAGTTTTATAAAGATCACCTTCCAGCTTCATCAGGGGGCCTAAAAAGGCCACTTTGGCAGAACCATAAAAGGATAACATTATGAATCATAACATGGCGAAGACTATCCGTGTTTTTCTTTTTTTCGCTGCACTACGTAGGTAGGTATAATCAAAGAGATTGGGATTAGATTGATTGGTATTTTAGCACAGACAAAAAACAATAACTGAAAAATCCTTCACCAATGGGATTTGATACGATTTACTTAACAGGTCCATTATGATTCATAATGTTATCATTTTCTAAGTCTACTAAAGTGGCCTTTTTAGGCCCCCTAATATCCAGCAGAATGTTACCTAATGATAAGTAAATCAGTAATTACCTGTAAAATGCGGTAGATGAACCGTTTCTGTACCAGGCAAGTATATTGAGCTTGTCGTTGTCTTTCTCCGCGGTGATGTTGCATGGCAGCTCCACACTCTGCCCCACTACACCGTCCACTACGGTCACCAAACAAAAATACAAAATGGCTGAGTAAAATCTAGATACCTAGATAATCTTTAAACCAAATCAAAATTCCATGTTTATGAAATACCTACGTAGAAACAACACCATTCTAATTAGGTTGGTCGCTAAAAGTTTTTGGGTAGGTAAATGATTATGCTGACCGTTTTTATGAAAAGTAGTCAGATAAGTACAGACACCAGCACATCAAGCTACTACAATCTGTCAAATTTCTTTAATAGATTTTCAACTTTATCGCTAAAGCGTAAGGTTCAAAGTTGATTGGGAAAATTTTACAGTTTCGGGTAGCTTGATATGCTGGCGCCTGTACCTACCTACCAGACCAGATATATCGATACCTCTGGGCTCAAAGGGCGTATAGCACATTATTTTATGGTAAACTTTAGCAAAGTGAGTTTTCGTCAACCCCTTTACAAGCCTCTGCTACAGCTATACATGATCAAGATTATGTCTGGACTTTAAAGAGGCTGTGACCTCTGAGTTTGTTTCGGCCTTTCTTCTCAGAGTAGTCAGATAGGAAACGCCGACCTCATCTAGTTTTAAAAAAAACATGATTGACTTGTAAAAGTGTTTGTACAGACGCAAGCAAATCAAGCTACCCGAAACTGTCAAATTTTCCTAATCAAATTTGAACCTTATGCTTTAGCGATAAAGTTGAAAATCTATTAAAGAAATTTGACAGATCATAGTACATCAAGCGATGTGCTGGCGTCTGTACAAACCTACTTACAAAAATAAAATCATTTACTTATCATTTATAGAGATATCCCCACTATTTGCGAGATGCTGATTTTTTATTCAAAGTGATCACTGTGATCAGAATATATTAAGAAGGTACCTATGATTCTATTCTATTTTTGATTTTATCTATAAATTTAGTTAACTAGAGAGGTAGGTACAGTTGGAACTTTTCGCTGTTATCCGCATTGATTAATTCATTTGGCTATTCAATTTTTTTGTCGTTATAAGTAGGTACCTATAGGCTATAGGGAGCATGGTCAATAAAACTTAGTTTTAAATTACACATAAAGGGTCACCCTAAGCCAAAACACGACCAGTAGGTACTCCTTGAATGTGACGGTCAAGTTATCTAATTTAATTTTAAGGAATCGCTTAGTAAGTTCCACAAATAAGGAGGTAAATATTTTTGAGTCAACTCCCAACGTATCTAAAATAATAAGTGACATTATTAAGTATAGGCATTGTCTATGTCAGAAAGCACGCAATGGTATTAAGATTTTTTGAAAATCCTGATTGGACTCTGGAAACAAGACCCTGAAAGTAATTAGGTAATGATCATATCTGGCAAAATATTCAGTCGGAGCTTGCTTTCTTTGCGAGAAATAAAATTCTTCCGATAGCCACAACTGATTAGGTAATTAAAGCGTTCTTAATTTCCTATCCTTAAATATTATGGGAAAACAAGACGATTCTGAAGACATTTATTCTTCTACTCAAATAATTAATTAGTATTGATAGGTGGGTATAATATACCGCAGCTTGTTTCAAAGTTAAGAGATATTATTTTGTAACTGAAAACTTTGAAGTTTTCAGTCGCAATTATAACCACCTATGTAGGTACCTATCTACTTTTTTCTGATCCAGATTTTACCTAAGTGTTCATAATAAAAGTTTTGAGAAAGATATAAACAGATAAGTACTTACCCTTTTCATAGATTTCTTGCGCACATAAACAATTCAATAATGTAACAATCACCGTTAAATGTATAAAACAATTCATTTTTACACAAATATTATAATTGTTTTATTACACATTACAAAATTCGTAGCCCGAAATTTCACAAGGCGAAGAGGGCACGTCCCGATTGGGCGCAACGGACACGCGTTTCAATTGGCGCGCTCGGCCGCAATAACGATATCGCCGGTCCAGGGAGCGCGGGACTCCGCTACCGGCCGGCGTGCGCGGTCCCCGAACGCTTCCGGAGCGCCCGCCCGTCCCCGCGTGTGACGTCACGCCCGCCCTGCCTGCCCCGAACCATCATTTACCTTACACTTTTTAATTGGGGAGGTCAAAACAATTGGGTCACTTCATCTGGATTTATTTACGGTACAAACTGGGAAACATTATTTCTGGTAGTTATGCTGTTTCCGGTTTGCGCTGACCCTTTATACTCCTTTGTGTGCACTTGTTATCGGCCGAATGACCGTGTAAATTACGAATTTGCAGCCGGCGTATAACCGTGGGGACTGTGCGTCAGGACCGGCGGAGCGAATGCGTTTTTGTTTATGAAACGCATTAACGAATCGAGATCAATTCTGCCACGGCAAAAATCGAGGGATTTTAGACTTAACAACGGAAAAATACATAGATTATTTAAATTTTATTATTCAACAAAACAGCCTAGTTAGACTTCAATGGTATGTTTTAAGTATGTTAAAGAATGTACAAAATTGGATTCTGAGAACACACAGGAACATTAAGGCTAGGAGGTAGTTTTTTTAAAGTTAAGAACAAAACTAATCAAGCTGTTTCAGGGACCGAGCAAATAATACTGCCAACATAGCAATCACAGCACTACCAATTGTGCCAACTAATATCTTCTTTTTTGTACTGCGTCCTGTGTTTGTCTTCATCTGAAAATAAATTGTGAAATCAATTAACAGTAGACCTAACACTTAGTTTTAATTAGTATGTGCTTTTAGTAATTACTTTGTTCTGTCATTTCAATACTCAATATTTATTTACATTCCACAATGTGAACTTAGCTGTGGCAAGTTTGGCAAAAAAAATATCATAGTGGACCCTGTCGGGCAAAGCAAAGTAGAAGAGAGGAACAGGGCTATAACCCTTTGTATGCTGGAATGTGGATCCATGCAAGACACAATGGCTTTTTAATTGTTTCTGTAATTATGGCAACCGGTTAATTTGACCTTTACCTTCAAATGTGTGTGTACTGCATTGTCCATCGAGTTTAATATGGTGACAATTTCATTTAAAGTGAAGAGTGCTATGTTAGATGCATATTTGTCTTTGTAAAGCAAACAATCTGATAATCTCTTTGTTTTGGTCAGAACCATATTGCTGGCAACCATGCTTAAATGTATTCTATGGAGAAGTAGTGCACACTCCTCAAAAACTTCAACTATCTCCATTGGTCCAAGATTTGACCTGAGGAAGATTTAAGAAATAATAATTCATTATTATTAGTGAAAAATTACACTATTATGTATTTTTTTTATTAATTACTCTAGTCCTATTTTATGAAGAAATAATGCTTTATGTAAATTTCTGTCATAAAACTAATAAGGTATTCTTGAATTTAGTTACTAAATATATATTACCTATTCAAACTAGCAATGGATTTAATTGAATGGATTGGAGTTATCTGCACTAATTACCTATCTCTTTTCCTGTTTTTAATATAACTAAGTACTTGATTGTCCCAGTGTATGTTTGTATTGAAGGATGTTTACCTAAGAAGTTGTCTATAAAATGATGAGAAGTGATTTATTGATTTATAGTTAACTAGCAGTCCTCTGCGGTTTCACACATATAAGTGTTGATCCCGTGGGAATATCTGGATAAAAACTATCCTATGTCCTTTCCGAGGATGCAATCTATTTCTCTGCCAAATTTTATCTAAATCCGTTCAGTGGTTTAGGCGTGAAAAGATATCAGACAGACAGAGCTACTTTCGAATTTATAATATTAAGTATGGATTAAAATGATACAACACCAATTACTTTAAATAACAAAGAAACAAAAAAAAAAAAAACGAACCCAGTGTTAGTTCGGAAAATATTAGAAACTTTTACACTGGATCAGTTATAACCTACCTAATGAAGAAATAGTGTATGGGTGATAGGATAATGATGTATGTTTGATGCTGATATTGGTACTTACGTGCAGACAGTGGTCTCATCGTACGCAGGAATTAATTTGGCACGTTCAATGATTTGTGTTCTTAATTCTGGTTCAACAATACCCAACCTCGTTAGATCTTCGTCTGATAATTCTGATAACCCATACTGGTCAATGTTTTGTTTTCTGTGTGCAATAAAAGTAAGGAAAATTAAGATAAAGTACCTAAATCTAAATAATAATAAGTTTAATTGTTAAGCGATCTTACTTGAATATATCGATATATTTTTGAGCGCCTAGGCCGCAAAGTATCGAGCTTACGGTCTCTTCAAACTTTGCGGAATCTATCTCATCAGTTTCCAGTACTGTTTCTGTTTTCTCAGACATCGTCGTTTTATTTTTATTAGCGACTATTTTGTCGCGACGCGACGGTGAGATAAAAAATTAAATTGTCAATAATCTTAATCTTTGACATTGACGTTTAAATCCGTTCCGTTTATAGGCCGCATTCCGAATTAGCTGTAATTGCTCACAGCACTCACATTATTATTTTTTTAATTTTATGACCTGCCGGTCGATTATGTAAAAACCTCACCGTGAAAACTTAGGTGAAGTGATTTTGTTTTTGCTAGGAATTGACACTATTGACAGCTCACTCCACGCTCACTTCACCTAAGTTTTCACAGTGAGATAGTTACAGAATCGCACTGCAGGTAACTGGAACTTTAGGTCAAACAGTCACTCACATCATCTCACATGCGTTCCGATTTAAATATTACGATTATGACAGCTGAGGGCCGTCAACAATTCGGAACGCTCGTAAACGCGCTCACAGTGCTTATTCAATGTCAAAACTATATTATTACAGTATTTCTTTGTATAAACACCACATTTCTTCTTTTTCTTTGTTTAGGTGGCAACTGTCATCCAGAAACACAACGCTCCCCCCACCGAATAATATGGTAATCGACAAATCAAAATTTTACAGGAAAAATAAAAAACTGTTTTATGCGTATATCTCGGCACTGGTAGATCGTAAGGTAGACATTTAAACGTCAAAACAAAGCTAATTTTTTTACAATCTAATTTATATTATGATTTTTTTGTAATACTTTTATAAAATAAAGTTATTCACAAAAATAATGTTACTGAAATTAAATGGCAAAAGTATAGTATGCAACGCATCATTACCATATTATTCGCGTGTAAACGCAACAATATCGTAGTCAATATTAATGCATTATAGTATTATTCGTTGTAATACAGTGTCAAAAAACCTAACGGCAATATGATATTACGATATTATTCGTGTGAAATCCAAGCGATAGTGTATAATGTAATATTACATTACAGTAATATTCGTCGATGTGTGGTGTCAAAAGATTAACAGTAATATAATGTTGCAAATACATGTTTTATTAAATAATCCAGTACTTATTATTTGATTTTGCAGAAAAATAACAATAATAGAGGATGTTGATATTAATACTGGATAATTTATAATAGCGTTTTATTAAAATTTATGAAATAAAACAAAGGTTTTATTATTTATCATAATCAGTCCTTTTATTTATTAACTAGCTGTGCCCGCGACTTCGTCAGCGTGGAATAGTGACTTTTCGGGCAGCATATATTTTGAATTACATATACCGTCGTTTGGGTAGCTAAAAATTTACTTTACAGTAATGCTTCTCTGTATACGATATTTGACGTATGGCCATCGGGGATGAAAGCATACAGGCTCCTAGGATTGCTAACCCGTGACAGAGCCACATACAACTGAGCGTGCGAGAAACAGCTGATAATTAGATCTACACCTACAACTTTCAGCGTCTGACCTTGGGCTTTATTAATTGTCATCGCAAAATATAGACTGACTGGAAACTGGACTCGTTTAAAACTAAATGGAAAATTGTTTGGAATGAGAGGAATCCGAGGAATGAAAACACTTTTACCTTTTCCACACCGTGTTAAAATCTCTGCTTCTATCAGATTTCTTTGTAAATTGGTCACTTTTAACCTGGTGCCATTGCTAAGTTTTGGGGGGCTTAAATTTCTAAGAAGCATTATCGGTACGCCTACTTTTAATTTTAATTTATGTGCTGGTAGTCCAGGAGCATTGAGGGATTCTAAAAATTCTACTGGGTAGCTTGTAGATTTTCCTTCTTCCATGACTCTGTTAATGGAGATATACTCAACATAATCCCCCGGAACATAGCTCAAAATTTCAGCGTTTATTGTTGCTGCTTGGTCGTTTCGTGGCGTCAAAATAGCTCTTTCGCAAAGCCAGAAATTTTCGCAAGTTGGTATTTGCGTTGCGTTTCCATACACAGATGATATGAGGTCTCGCATTGATGAAACTATGTTGCATAGGTTTTCATTAAGAACAACTTTTCCTTGTTCCTGCGGTAACACACCGTTACCAATCTCAAGTAGCAGATCTGAAAATTCTTGAGCATTTTCGTTGCCTCTAATTTGCGCACGCATATTTAATGTCAAATGCAAAGGTATAATGTAATGCCACAGTCGAGAACTCTTTAGGCAGGCTCTAACTTCAACAGCCCTTGTTCCACGTGGTATTACAGGGAGAGTCTGACGAAAATCGCCACAAAAAAGCATAGTAATGCCATCCATGGGTTGATCATTTTGGTTGACATCACGCAACGTTCTGTCTACTGCTTGTACTGCTTTTCGATTGGCCATTGTGGACTCATCCCATATAATAAGGCTACAATCACGAAGAACCTTAGCTTTATCGCTGTTTCTTGAAATATTACAAACAGGGCTTTCTGTGCGGTCTAAATCGATCGGAATTTTGAACATTGTATGAGCAGTTTTCCCACCTGGCAACAATGTGGCTGCTATGCCTGATGAAGCGACAGCAAGCGCGATTTTACCTTGGCTTCGTACCTTCGCCAAAATAACTTTCGTAAGAAATGTTTTACCCGTTCCACCGGGTGCATCTACAAATAGCATTTCTTCCAAAGTACTATCAACGCTCACCAGATCAAATATCAAACGCTGTTCATCAGTTAGCCTCGAGAGTGCGCGTCCATGTACGTACTCTGATAGTATACCTTAAAAATGTCCGCCGTGATTCTTTAAATTGACATAACTTTTTTATTTATGAACCGATTCACATGAAATAAACACTAAATGTTAAGTGAAGCTTACTACAATATATTAGTGAAAACGGCATCTAAATCGAATAAGCCGTTTCTATTATATTGTAAACAAAAATAATACACAAATATAATTGTTTTATTCTTTACGTGGAAAAAGGCATGCATTTCTTACGCGAATATAATGGTAATCGTCGCTTACCGAAAAAGTTAACGATTGCATGATCTGTAATAACATGTTATGGTATTATTCGTGCAAAAAGTGTGTTTAGATTTTAAGGGAATAATGTTGTTATGTTCATTACGGTACCATTGAAATTATTGTACTTTTATAAATATACATAGAAAAAATACAAAAAAAATTACAAGATTGTAATTAATGCTTTAGACACCGAATATGCAATAAAACGAAAACTGTCGTAGTACCACATTACCATGTTATTCGGTGGGGGGAGCGACAATTTCAAAAATGCCACGTTAGTTTTAAAGTTATGATGCAACTCAAAACAAAACACACTGATACACACGCACTCTAATCTCTATTTTTGATAGCGCTCACGATGATTTTATTATATGGCATGGTCGGCGTTATCGCAAGATGGCGCATGACTGTCATGATATCATCTATGACGATTCACGGGACATCCTTATCACGATCACGATAATTCGGTACGGGTTTAAGCACGCTTAAATCGATTATTTCTCAACTCGGAACGCAGCTATAGTTTGACGGTGAAAATTAACGCTACGTTTCACGTACAAACGCCAGCACATCAAGTTACTATAATCATGGGAAATTTTGACAATTTTGACAGTTTCGGGTAGCTTGATGTGCTGGCGTCTGTACTTACATTATTATTTGTGGGCTGGCAATCCCACACATCCTATTCTGTATGATACGTGTTAGATACTGTAAGTGTGATCAGCCCATCAGCCAGTCGATTCTGTAAAAATGTCACTGTGAAAACTTAGGTGATGGTCCGGGAGCCACCAATCCTGAAAGCTCCGTGATCACGGATTCTAATATTTTTAATAAAAAATAAAAGTTAACATTTAGACGAACAAGATTTGCTTGGTCGGCGTGGATTTGATTGGCCGGAAATATTTTAATTAAATTATTTATTATTAAATTTCCATAATTTTTTTTCCGTCATCACGGATTTTGATCAATCTTATATAGATTTTTGTGTGAAATTATGTTCAACAAGAAAAAATCCGGCCAACCAATGATTTTTAGCCGGAAAGGTCACGCATACCTATTTGAATGGTGTGATAAGGGGTAAAATTTATCCATTATCACGGAAACCTTTTTTATTTTTTTTAATTTATGCGTTTTAATGTCACATTTATGATTATCTTGGTATGCGTGCTTACAAACTGCCGAAAGTATCGCGCATACCAAATTTTAACCCTTCGCTTTTTAACGATTTCTATATTTCTGTAAAGAGTGAGTGAGGCAGATTTTTGGTTCAAGTTGAAACCTTGCATGAGTTCGTCTCTTTCGATTCCTTACGAATTTAACATTTACCTGCCTCAAAGATACGTTATCCACTCAAACGTCCGAGTCTGACAGCTGCCACCGCTTAGTGGGCCTGCGGGCTCCTGTAAACAGGCGCGACGTGCGACGCGAATCGCACGCGACACAAAGGCACCGCTCGTTGCGCGACTTGCGGTGCCTTTGTGTCGCGTGTCGCGTCGCGCCTGTGTGTACGAGCCTTAATGGGTAACTCACCGTCCGATCAGGACCAGGCCCGTGCCGGACGGCGCGTACGTGTTCCACGCGCGCCTCAAAGAGATGTCAGCATCAAGGGAAGGGGCCTGTCAGGGCCGAAGCCTGCCGGGTCAGCGGGATTGTCCGAAAGGGTTACTACCGCTGGCCCGGAACATAAAGGGCTAAGGAAGGAACACGGGTGGGTTTTAGTCAGTAAGAGTCTGACACTCCCTTCCGCTCCACCCAGAGCGACTTCTCATTTGATGATTTCCCATCCTGAAAAAAAAAAAGAAAAAAATCTTGCTGTGACCCGACTTTCTGTTTTATCGACGCTTAGACCCGTTATTTAATATAGTGTCATCTAGTGGCACACTCATGAAGCTCGAAAAGTTTCACAGATAAAAACTCGTTTAAAGTGTACAAGACAGTGAGGCTGCCATAGTCGCCCTAACGCTCAACGCTAAAAATTTTTGGGTTAATAATAATTTAAAGCACTAGATCCAATCTCAGCGTTTCATCATAACAATTTTAATATGAAGTGTTTTATTTCTAATACATCAACTAAAGAGAAAATTAATCCGTTTTCTGGAAGGGAAGACGCTTTTAAAAAATGGTGATGGTACCACAATGGTACTCGAACCATTGTGGTAAATTGGCCCATCGGCACCGTTAAAGGTTGAGGAAATATTAAGTTGCCAACAGAATGAGGAAGAAATCGAAGAATCAGAAGAAGAGAGAAATGATAATTTTGATGATAATGATGTAGATGATTATTGATTAATAAATTTGAATTGAACATATTTTTTTATATCAACCTTCATTTATTATATAATCAACCCAAATAAAATTTTTCCTGTATTTCCTCTTTTCCATATTAATTAGTATAATAAATAGTTAAAAACTTAAGGAAGAGACCAGAGGTAGAAGAAAGACTCTAAAAGAAATGTCATCAAGTAAGTGAAATCTATAACAGTATAATCCTCACTCACACAATAAAATTTGGTATGCGCGATACTTTCGGCAGTTTGTAAGCACGCATACCAAGATAATCATAAATGTGACATTAAAACGCATGAATTAAAAAAAATAAAAAAGGTTTCCGTGATAATGGATAAATTTTACCCCTTATCACACCATTCAAATAGGTATGCGTGACCTTTCCGGCTAAAAATCATTGGTCGGCCGGATTTTTTCTTGTTGAACATAATTTCACACAAAATTCTATATAAGATTGATCAAAATCCGTGATGACGGAAAAAAAATTATGGAAATTTAATAATAAATAATTTAATTAAAATATTTCCGGCCAATCAAATCCACGCCGACCAAGCAAATCTTGTTCGTCTAAACGTTAACTTTTATTTTTTATTAAAAATATTAGAATCCGTGATCACGGAGCTTTCAGGATTGGTGGCTCCCCGCCTATGATGTGAGTTTGTTTTTGCTAGGAATTAACACTATTGACAGCTCACTCGACGCTCACTTCACCTAAGTTTTCACGGTGAGATTTTTATAGAATAGTACCGCTGTGGCGTAGCTTGTACTAGAGGGGCCCTAAATCAAAAATTTTTGGGGGCCCTTTTCACCGTTCCTTTTTGTTTTTTCTTTTGGAAGTCGTCATGGATACCCTCCGTCTGAGAAGAACGGATGTTGCTGTCGGACTCCTACCGAAAACCCCCATTGTTTCTTCCAGTATTTGATATTTGCTTGCGCATCGAAAACTTATGTAATTTGTCTTCTCTGCATTTAGGGTTAGTGAGTTATTTTGAAGCCATTTATTTACAATGTTGAATCCGTGTTGCGCAAGATTTTAGACTTCATTTTCCTGGTCAGCCGAAAAAAGTAGAGCAGTGTCGTCAGCGTAAGTTATGATAGTGCCATGCTCTAGCTTTAGACTGCAAAGGTCATTTATGTAGATCAAAAACAGAGTGGGCCCTAAAATACTTCCTTGAAGAACACCAAAATATGTATTTCTTTGAACAGCGCTGAGAACATTACCAATCTTTACGCACTGGGAACGATCTTCTAAATAACTTGTGAACATTTTCAGCTGGGTGCCTCTTACACCCATGATCTCAAGCTTGCGCCACAGGTTTGGAATGGAAACTGTGTCAAAAGCTTTGGCGAGGTCCAGGAAAATTCCTACTGTGTGGTTACCCTTGTCAAGTTCTTGCGCTAGAAAGTCAGTCAGATCAAGTCCTAAAGTTTCAACTGCTGATGCGGTACACCGGTACCGGTGTACCGCATCAGCAGTTGAAACTTTAGGCTTACATCCAAAAAGCCGCTCAGACAGAATTGATTTATCTTCCAAATATTTAAAAAACCTTTTATTTATAATTTTTTCTAATACATATTTTTGACATGGAAGGCAGTAAAAAATAGGTCTGTAATTCTTCACTTGCTCTTTGCTGCCTGATTTATAGACAGGGACGATTCGAGACACTCAGGGAAATTACCTGATGATAAACAAATGCGGAATATATAAATCAGTGGTTGTACCAAAATCCCCTTGAATTTTTTTATAATTTTATCGATATGTTGTCCCAGCCAACTGCAGTCTTCTTTTAAGGTCATAAATTATACTTTCTACCTCAGTCTCGTCAGTACCTAGCAGCGCAAAGCAGTGCTGCATGTTAAAGGACTTCTCATTGAAAATAATTTGACCCTGTATACAAACATCTCACATCGTACCTACCCATTTGAACGAAGATGCGATAGGTAGGTATTATCAAGCCAATACCTAACCAAGACAAATTACGCGACGACAACGGTCTAAAAATAAAACAACTAACTTAAATCTCCATTTTTTTATTTTTCTACTTGCCCAGATACATTGATACATCTCAGCTTAACACCGTAATACTTTGTACAAACTTTGTTCTACTCGTCTACATTAAGTGCAAAACGAATTTTCTTAAAAACTACCTAGTAATTTGTTAATGTCAGCAATAAGTCTATGTCATAGCGTTTTGTATTTTTGATTATTATCGTATCAGTCCGATAACGTTTACATTGATCACGGGCCATCTAAAACGCCATTCCCTACGATGACCACAGACCAGTCCTAATCACTATGTTGACACAGGTTTGAGGTTGAGCAGGAGGCAAGCTATAGGTACCTATGAAAATGCCATGTGGAATCTTTGCGGAATACGTCTTAGTGTGATTTCTTCATATCTAGGTCTTCTCTATGTAGCTTCAAATAGAGTTGAAAATATTTTGTTATCTATTGGTTAGGTAAAACGTAGTGATTCCATAAAAGTTTCTAGGTATTAGCGATGTGTGTCAAAATATTAATTAAGTATGGCAATAAATTATAAAATCGAAAAGTAAGGTTTGTGTAAATTCTATAAACTAAACTAATATCTAATTGAGCAACTGGCGAGGCGTATAGGTACAATTTCAATTAAGGTACTTATAATTTCAAATTTTGTTTATCCATTTGGGGTTAAGTTAAGTTATCTACTATTGCTTTGACAGCTTGCCACGTTTCACGGGCCGTGGACACAATTTGGGATCCCGGCAGCAAGAACCCGTACGGACCGAATGAATCCCTCAGGTCCACATGATACGAGAATTTGATTCCAGCACGTGCTTTCGCCCAATCATGAGACATCCCGGAAGCAGGTTGTCGTATTTCAGCGGCTGTGCCAACCTGAAAGACAAAATACAATTATTCAGATGACTGTACTGTTAAATTACTTATTTATAATACTTTGTAAGGTATAAATTATTGAAATTTTGGAACTATATATAGTTAGGTTAGAGCGGCTCGTGGGTAAGTAATAACAGCCGCACGGGTTGATCGATCAGGTTGAGCTACGCTTGCCACGGTCGGTCCGTGGATGGGTGACCATCTGTACATACCGAGACCCCTCCGTGTCTCGGAAAGCACGTTAAACCGTTGGTCTCAGCTGTCATTCTTGGATCTTTGACATTCGTTACGGCTCATCAGAAGCCCGAAAGTCCTACAGGACTGAGTCAAACAGGGTTCTTCACGAATGGCTCAGGCTTTAGCCACGGATGGAACGATTATAATATCTACAAAGTAACAGGGATAATCGATCAGCTTTCTATAATTAGATTCTTACTTGATACTTGGTGCCATATAAATCAGCGAGGGCGACGGTGGCCAACTTGCCCATCTCGGTGAGCATGCCATCGTCTGCGAACGTCTCATGCGCATGTGAGCTCGGCACCAACCACGCCTGCGAGTACGCGTGCAGCGACAGGTACAGCTGTGAATCAACGCGCCATTATAGGTTTATAATAGAAAATAACACTACCTACTTATGTGTTCGTGCACGCAACAAACTTTTACTTAGTTGCTTTATCGTTGCCATTAATTAGGTATCAAACGTTATTTTGTAGGACTAGGGTTACCATCCGTCCGGATTTGTACGGACATGTCCGGACTTCTAGACTTGTTCGGACTTTGTCCGGCTCTTTAATTTGTCCAGATTTTTTGGTTTAGATGGAATACGAGTAATAATACTTATTTTATTTATTAACTTCTCATTCATCTAAAAACAAAATATACTTCTCTATCAATCAACGTAGCGAGATCAAACAATAAAATATCTTGTATTGCTTTGCAAACAATCAACTAGTTCAAACAAAATATCTTCTTCAAAATAATAATGCATTGCGGCTCGCGCGAATAATACCGCCTCGAGTATATGCACACGCGTTTCTTACGACGATTTTCAACACACTTGCGAGGAAAAAGAAAACATGGAAAATGGCGCGCTGATTTTGTTTTTCCGGGCGCCGCGCTAGCCAGTACATAGCGATGCGCGCGCAGGTGTAAATAAAAGCACTGACAAAACCGCTTAGCAGCCTATAGAAGATATATAATAAACACAAAATAATGTTTAGACTGATTTTACTCGTAGTGTTGTCGTATGGAGCTCTTTTCAAATTGACATAGAAAAAAAAAAAGTTTTCTATATCCCCGATAGATGGCATAGCTTAAAACTAAAATGTCAAAGTTGTTTTCAAATCTGAGTTTCAATTCAATCAGCCGTGAAAAAAGTTCAAGCAACATTAAATATATTTTTTTTAACTGCCTACATCTACTACGTTGATCTGACATGGCTAGCCCGTGCTGTGTACAATACTGTACAAATATCGGCACGCACTTTTTTCCTAAGAACGAAGTGCGAAAGGTGGCGAAAGACCCAATGGATACAAGCCATTAAATACAAGCATGTTATACGAAAAACTTCACGGATATGCTCTGCTCATTTTCGTCCAGCCGATTTTGCTGTAACTCCTACTTCTTTTACAAAATTAGGTAAGTAAATTGTTGGGTAGATAAGTACTTAAGCACTGTGATAAGCACAATATTTCAATACAAGACCGGATCCAGGGGAAGAAAGTCATGATCCCTCTCAGCTCGTCAAATGAATTATGTTTGAATTATGTTTCAATTATGTTTTTTGCCGGTGGCTTTCGCGTTGCGTTTTTTCAGCTCGTTTTTAAGGTCTTTAAGCGACCACGATCCATAATTTTTTCCATTATGAACAAATATTAAAATTAAACGATGAGGTCGTCAGAGGCAGCGGAACCCAGTATGCGATAGCCTAGTTGGTCAGGTCAGAGGCAGCGGAATCCAGTATGCGTTTGCGAGGTCGATCAAGTCAGAGGCAGCGGAATCCAATATACGATAGCAAGGTCGGTCAAGTTAGGTAGGCAAAATTCAAAGTCCGGTACAAAGCGCTTATCAATTCACAGAAGTCCAAAATAAAACACCACGATAGATTATGCTCACAAGACAACGTCAAATCGAAGTGAGTGAAAACAAATAATAACCAAACGTCAAAATAGTGATAAACTTTTTACTCAAGCAAAGATATCAAATTTATGCAGCCAATTTTGACAGATCATTTTTTACTAGAGCCATCTATGGGAGCTTTTGAAAACTTTTTTTTTTAAATCATGCTATTGAAAAGACCTCATTGTAGTTTAGTTAGTACGGAATTAGAAAGTACTATTGGCATACAGACATATACATTAGTTCAGTGAGAATCCGCAATAATAGGACGCCAGTCAGGGTTTTTTCCGTTTGGTTTTGGAAGGGACCACGGACAATTTAAGGTGGATACAGTGGTAGGCCGCGAAATTCAAATTTTCTTACGATTTTTGTAATTTGCAGATCAGTATCAGGTTGTATCTTGATCAAAATATGATTCGCAACTGAACTATGACGAGGAACAGAGCTCCCACCTCATTTTCGCCTTTATTGGCCGGCTTGGTGGCCGGCTGTGGAGATTCGTAAGAGCAAACGTGCTCGGAGGAAGGAAGTATTCCAGTAAGATACTGGTAGGGATCTTGACTGTACTTCCTGGATTGTCCTGATAGCCGTGGAATACCTCTCCATTCCTCATAAGCACCTCAGGACATGTTGCCTCCTTGTCGCTACGACACTATGTGCTAGCGACCGTTTTCGGGGGCCCATTATTGAGTGTGCAAGTCACCCCCTGCCATTTCATCTAAGTATGTAATTTATATAGAACATCGGTCAGGCAGGGGCTATAGTTTTTCCATAGTCTTAGATAACAGATTCACTTTAGCCACCAAAACCCATAATCCAAAATTTTTGTTTCCATGTTTTGCAATAGTCCTACACCAACCGGAGGTTGTCTTCGGGTGCACTTGCATAGTGCGAACAGGTATAATAATCGTCGGTTGGTGCCTCATTTCATTGAAAACGTCTAACGGGCCTCTGCGAGTTGGCTTCGGCCCCTCGTACGCCTTCTAAAGGACTGGGACCCCATGGTCACGAGATTTGTTAAAACATAAAAATAAATATTAATTAGATTTTTTTTTATTTCAGACGTAGTAGTAGTAGTAGTAACACAGTAGTAGTAACACAAAAACCTTGTAAAACTATAACCGGTAAATCTTTCTTACTACATTTAAAGCAAACTACAGACAACATTTTACAACTTCATACCTACTCTCTTCAATGGCAGTACTTTTGAGGTGTTCGTTTGAAAGTGTAGTAGAAAATCTTTTGAAAGTAACGATGTGGGCAAATACCGTATTCTGTCACAATTTCCAGCGATAGACGTGCGGTCTACCTTTACGGTTTTGAACGAATGATAAATTGCTATACTTAAAGGCGGTGGAAACCATTTCTGATTTCTATTCAGTGACTGGTTGTGATTGGTTACAGTCATAAATTTTTGTGAATTCAGGAGAGTGATATCTGCCATTTAGTTATCAGTTCTATAAAATGATGTTATTAGAATAGGTAAAATACGTTGATAGTTACAGACCGCACTACTAACAGTCGTAAAATAATACAAAAAAAGGGAACCAAAGGTTGATGTACCTACCTATATGACACGCTATATCTCACTAATAGCTAAAAGATGGCATATTATTATGTCTTCGGTACTAGTTTGTAAACTAATAAGAGCTAAAGTGAAAACGAATACTACGAACCCATTACACCCGGCAATTATAGGTACTAATTACCCATTTACATGAACACTGTAAATGGGTAATAAGTACCTATAATGACGTATATCGTTGTGTGCATCCGTCACGCGATAAAAACACTGAGATAGAAAACAAGATTACTCGCTTGAACCTCGGTGCATATTGGCAGATTAGCGAGGTTTGCACATTCGTAGGTGCAACAGTTTAATATGGCCATCAACATTTGCAATAAGTAGTGGTAGAATTTGAAATAAAACTTAGTGACCCTAAAGAAAACCTTTTGTAATTGACAAATAAAGTGTCTCCGTTAGTACTAGTGGATTTTTAAATCAGTAAACACCTCTTAGCTACATTCATGTTTCCAATTAGTATTTTCAATATTTCACGACGAAAGTGGCACAGTTTACCTCTATAGGGACTATAGGGAACTAAAATAATTGCCTACCTTGATCTGTCCTCTATGTTCAGATAGGAACTCTGAAACGGCTCTTGTCTCTGGCTCGCTGAAGGGATGTGGTCCGGCGTAGTTATCCGAACAAGGGTCCAGTGAAGAGTCCTTTTCGCTCCAGTGGTAGTCCCAATTGCGGTCTGCATCCACGCCAACACACTCCGTCTGACCCCAGTTCCATGGAAACCTTCGTGTGAAACTTTTTTCTTAGTATAAGTATCCTTATTTTTTTTTCTTGGGGAATTGCTCTTGGATACCCTCCGTCTGGGAAGAATGGAGGGTTATGTCGGACTCCTACCGACTGAAACCCGGTACATCTGGTCGGAATGTTACTTCCTAGGTGTTTGCCCTGATTGCACTGACATGGTCCATTGAACCGTCCTATCACGATCGCGGTCCTGGTTGTGATACAAATAATATTTTTGAAGGATTTTGCTGGTAGAAGGAAATACGGAAGTTTCGAAAAGCGGTGAAAAGTTTGAATTTAACAAACTTTCAAAATTCGGCCGCATTTGGTCAAGTGAGAGTCTTGCCACTTGACCAAATTATATATCAGTCAAATGATAAAATTTCCTAATAAACCCCTATGACTAAAGATAAGTTGACAATAGGCACTACTACATGGGACTTAAACATAACTGTGCCATGGGTGAAATATGGTGTGTATGTTATAAGGGATTAGCTTCTTCCCGCGACTTCGTCAAATTTCACGCACTTAGGGGTGGAATTTCGAAAAACCCTTTCTTAGTGGATATCTACTCTTCACAAAGAACACACCCTCCAAATTTCATGTCTCTATAGGACCAGCGGTCTAGGCTGTGCATTGATATATCAGTCAGTCAGGACTTTGAACTTTATATGTATATTTAGATATTATGAGCACTTATTATGTTATGATAATTTCCTACTCCGGTACACTCACGAGAAAGACTTTCATTATGATATGAGTGTCTTATCCGGAAACCATAACGGAAACTGTGCTTGCTTGTTTAAAAAAATATTAAATTGTCATTAGAACATTCCACCTGCGCGAATTAATAGAGCCCTCGTGATTTATATTACTTTGATTTGATAGGACGTAATACCACCGGTGTAGAAAGTATTTTCGTGTGAGTCAACTTAAATTGTAAAAGGTAATGCACCTTCTATAAGTAATATCATACTGTCACAGAGTGATTGTTTGTAGGATGATGTTACACTTTTCCAGGGTGGTGCAACTAAATAATTATAATTATTATACTGCCAAAACGTCAACGTGAAAACGATTTCACTCAAAGAGTTGTCTTGAATATCTTGAATATGTATCTTATTCTCGATATAGTGGCTTCAGAGAAACACTGGGTACTCGTAATCCTAAAAAAACATGACGTTATTTATGAAAATATCTGTTCTTTTGTTTTAAACAAAGCTTTCACTACAAACTTGTCTTGTTGGTAGTAAGTACTATACAAATAATAAAATAAACTGGTATGAACATCTGTGGCCACACCATATGGCGAGAATTACAACAAAAACAAAATATTTGTCGGTAACGTTTTAAGTAGTTGCTCGAACAGGATGCCCCTCGCCATGAGCAACGTACAACGATGTTTCAAATACAGACGTTTCAAATACAGACTAACTTACTACAATAGTAAAAAAAATAAAATAAAATTAATACCTTCGGAAGTAGTTACTAATGATTTCATTACAATTTTTCTTTTGATAAAATGTAGACCATAAGTGAAATGTGCCACCTAATGGTAATCGTAAGTGGTCACCGACGCCAATGTACCTACACTTTCAAAAGAAGTATTACCGTCAACTTTTTGTTACTAAAACGCCTGCAATAAATTTACCTAGTGATCAACTTTTTCTACTTTTTGGCTAGCCCAATTGCAGATTAATAAAAAATTACCTAGATTTTAATTCGCCTTAGATCGCCCGTCACCGAATGAAAAGCATGGGGCGTTTGGCCATTGCGCATGAATTATCTAGCGTGCTGATGCACGGTCATATTATAACAACTCGAAGTAAATCAACATTTTCCCGCACAAGGCGTTCAATCAAATGACTTACCATCCTACATAGTAGTCGTCGGAATGGTCGGGCAGTCGTGAACGTGTTTTCCTCCAGAGCCGGTCGTGAGTGTGCGAGTGCTCGTAACCGTCGGGATTCAACACCGGCATGATGTAGAAGTCAGCTTGCTTGAGCACTTCGTACTCCGCGCCTATTAATAGGTACAACAAACAAGTTTACTAACAAAAATATCAATTGCCTGCGCTAAAGAAAGTTGCACTCGGATAATTGATTTAAATAGTTTGAATAATTTATTAGATGAGACGGAAATTTTAGTGAAATGTCATGCATGTTTGTTGTGCATGATTATATAAATGTAATAATTGTTATGATCTAACCTTGGTCTTTCTCCCCCTCGACGAGTGCATGTATCATCCACGTTGCGACGGCAGGCGCTATCCACTCGCGCGCATGCGAGCCGCCATCCAGCCACACGGCAGGCTTCATGCGCGAGCGCAGTTTCCACTTTTTCTTCTCTTTTCCTTTCATCACAGTGTCATTATTTGATAGTGAAATCTGGAAATAAGAAGACAAATTAGCAGATGATATTTTTAAGATAACTGACATTTTATTTTAAAAGGACAGTTGCATACCTATACAGATCAAGAATTTACCTTTACTGCAACAAGTGGTAATCCTTCAGATGATCGACCCATTGGTATGAGCTCTACTAAGTCAGAATGCGAGTGCTGTAGATACTCTAAATACCGGAGGATATCTGCATATCGATGATATCTTCGCCAAGTCATTGGATGACCACGTAACTGCTCCAACTCAAGTCTTTGTTTCTTTGACAGCCGTGGGTTCTCGTAGGTTATGGCTTTCTATGGTAGAAATTAAGATAATTCAATTCAAATTCAAAATAGGATTTGATCACAAAAGTCTATAAATTGAAGCTACCGTACCTGCAAATCCCAAATTACTATATCGAAGTCTATTTTATTTGATTTGAGATGATCTTTGACATCTAGGAGAAGATCAGGAGGTACAAGCAAGTCGGTGGATCCGTTGAGTGACGGTGAGGTCCACCACATTAGCCCCGAGCCTTGAGCCTCCTCCTGCAGGTCCAGCATCTCGTGTACCTTCCACTGAACGTCGGGATACGTTCTTATTAGCTGGAAACCTTTGTAGGTCTTCTTCAAAGACTTCTTTGTAGATTTTTCTAGAGTGCAATATGAAACGCCAATTTGAAATTTTTTTGCCAAGTCAGCCACATTCATATAAATAAATAAAAACTGTGAGAAAGTTGTAATAGTAAAAACATTGACAGTAGAAAGTTGCAAACGGTGTTATTGTCTGGGGCCAAAACTGCTGAGGTCGGCTATATCACCTAGGGTCCGCTACACATAGGATGCTTGTTTTTATTTTGTGCCCTGTTAACTATAGATAAATTGTAGCCTTTGATTAAACGAAGTTCAGCGAAACAATCGGATATTTTGGTAGTACTCTAGGAAGAAATACGACACATCAATGCTATTAAATGATAAATGATTTTATTTCTGTAAGGAGGTTTGTACAAACAACATACAACTTTTACACGTCAGTCATATATTTTAAAAACTAGCTAGATGTGGTCGGCGTTTCTTATCCGGTTACTCTGAGAAGAAAGGATAAACCCAAAGGTTACAGTCTCTTTTAGAGTCTAGACACACCTAATCTTGGTCAGATCATCAGAGCACCATGTAGATTAGTGTCTGAAATGGATTTTTGAGGAAAGAACCATACAGATATGAGTTAGGTTTAAGTACGTAGTTTTATAGATTAAATTTTAAGTTGAGGTTCTTAGACATTATCGTAGCATACATATTTGAGTTAGGTTCTCTACGATAATGTCTAAGAACCTCAACTTAAAATTTTATCTATAAAACTACGTACTTAAGAGGAAATGCGGGTGGTCTTTTCACCCTAAAAACGCTATTCCCTGTTTTTAGGGTTCCGTACCAAAATGGTAAAACGGAACCCTTAGGTAATAGGTAATACGGACTGGTGTCCGCAATTCCACGTCAATGCGCGTATTTTGCGAACGGAACGGAACCCTTATGGTGAGACTCAGTCTGTCTGTCTGTCACAGCTGAATATTTCAAGAACTAATAATACTATTAACTTGAAATTCTGAATAGTTTTAGATGACGTTTGCCCAACTATTTTGCAAATAAGAAAGAAATTTTTTTTTTTGCAACAGTTACTAGGGCATGTAGGGTATCATATGATAGAGCGCAGTTTGCACATATTTAAACATTTTTTTAGGCCGCATAGTTTTCGACTTTTGAGGAAAAATGTAAAAAAAAATACCGTTCCCCCTATCTCTGAAGTTTGCAGACTAAAATCTGATATAATTCTATGTGATAGAAGTTTATGTAAAGATTACAGGAAAATAGAATGATGTCTCTAAATAGCACACTTTTTCAGAAATCATCAACAAAAGTTACTAGTTCTACTATCGGTCAAGAGATGGCGTTGACCTAAAACTGCAATATTTTACACCGCAGTTCGCAGTGTTAAAATTCGGAACCCTTGGTGCGCGAGTCCGACTCGCTCTTGCCCGGTTTTTTTTTCTGGTTAATTACCATAAAGTAATGATTTTTTACAGAATAATAAATATTAACTACTTGTATGTTCCTATGTTTTCCTTTTTGATAATACATTATTTTATAAGCACTAGAACCCTCAAAAAATGCTCAAAATTGCCGATTTAAGCCGCTGTCAACAGAGGCCTAGTGAATAAATTTGACAACTGTTAATGAAAAAATAAAAACATAGGGACACAGTATATATTCTTCTTATTCAGTTTATAAAATATCTTTTAATTGGTCCAATATTGGAGGAGGAAATAGGCGAGAGCCAAACCTCGAATTATGACTTTTTACTTAGGCTTTTTCAAAAGTCTCTCCGACTGCATTTCCTCTTAAATGTGCCGTTAACTATTATTTATTTTATCACTGATATCAAATGCTCACAGTTTCTTGTCATGAACCAGAAAATATAACTCCTTACCAGACCAGAACGTCATTAACGGCAGTTTACTCTATATACATTAAATTAATGAAAACTATAATTTTTTTGGCTTTTGAAACTGAAAGGCACACTACTGGTATCAAAGCGTAAGTCTATTACTAAAAATATAAATT
Organism: Luperina nickerlii; assembly: GCA_963855955.1. NCBI lineage: Eukaryota > Metazoa > Arthropoda > Insecta > Lepidoptera > Noctuidae > Luperina > Luperina nickerlii. Next base: position 13,580,196 of record OY979666.1, on the reverse strand, counting down.
GTTAGCACCTCTTCTCTTACTTGTAACAGATCATTGAGCTACTCTTCCAATATAAATGCGGTCTTAGGGGATTTAATATAATGACGAGAAAGTGTTGTTTTTACTATCATGCGCTTGCGTTGCTTTATTACCTAGCTCGTGAAACTTATAAAGTACTTATTTAAAATTAAAAAAAAAAAAACAATGCCTGCTGGTGTTTATAATTACCTACTTAGAACACAGTATTTCATGCTTGGCTATTCTATTCTTTTTTAGGGTTCCGTAGTCAACTAGGAACCCTTATAGTTTCGCCATGTCTGTCTGTCCGTCTGTCCGTCCTCGCTTAATCTCTGTGACCGTTAGCACTAGAAAGCTGAAATTTGGTACCAATATGTATATCAATCACGCCAATAAAGTGGTAAAATAAAAATTGGAAAAAAATGTTTTATTAGGGTAGCCCCCCTATATGTAAAGTGGGAAGTGATTTTTTTTTTAATTTCAACCCTAACGTGTGATATATTGTTGGAAAGGTATTTAAAAATGAATAGGGGTTTACTAAAATCATTTTTTGATAATGTCAATAATTACGGAAATAATCGCTCCAAAAGTAAAAAACAATGTGTCCCCCCCCTCTAACTTTTGAACCATAAGTTTAGAAAATATGAAAAAAATCTGAAAAGTAGAACTTTATAAGGACTTTCTAGGAAAATTATTTTGAACTTGATGGAAACAACAGTTTTTGTACAAAAAAGACAAAAAGTTGTACAAAATAATTTCTGGACTGTTTGTAGTATAATCGTATACGATGGATGGATACCCACTTTTAAACTCATAAGTGGGAACACTTATTGTGACGGACGGGAAACTACGGAACCCTACACTGAGTGTGGCCCGACACGCTCTTGGCCGGTTTTTTTAATTTAAATTCGTTAACTGCCTCATTTTTTTTTGTCTATATTGTATGGCACTGCTGGGCAAATGCCTTTCCTTTTTCTTTCAAATCTCCCTTGATTATGCTATATCTGGCCATGGTGGCCGTGTAAACGTTATTAGATCGTCACACCACCTTCACCGTGGTCTACCTCGACAGCGATGTCCCAATTTTTTTTTCACTTCCTCGTTACTTTGAATTAAACATCAACTAACTAACTAAAGGTTGACTGGTAGAAAATGCCTATGGCATTAAGTCCGCCTCTGTACATTTATGTGCTTGAAGTATTAAATAAATAAACTAATTAGGCAATAGGTAGTGCTTACTTATAGTAATATCATTGGAGATGTATGCGCCGTCACTTTCTTCTGTGTCCAGTAGCGTTTGGAACCAGCTGCTTGGTGCTGTAGTCAAGGGCCGATGAGTAGTCGTGGTTATCGGTTTCTTAGGCAAAATTTCTTTAGAAAACCAGCTGCTGTCAAACCACGATGATTTGGATTGCATAAACCACGTGTATAAAGAAGAAAAAAATCCTGAAAAAGAAAAACGTTGTTTGAAATAGAATTTTCGAGCCAAAATGAATTTCGGCGGGAAAATTATTTTTTTATGACATTAGAAAAGACCACCAGAGAATGAATAAAGAAATCTAGCTGGCTAAACCTATGAAGTTGTTGAACATATAATGCGGTTCCTCAAGCTATGGCAGCGTGCACATGCATAATTATTTCCAGTTTGTTGCGTGGTGGAGTACTGCTCAATAATTCAATAGATACCTATTCTTGCTATCGGAAGCTTAGTCCAGTATTACTACATTTAAGGAGAAACTTTTTTATGTTAGTGGGGCAAGAGTATCGAGCGAGAGCTGGAGGCCGGGTGCCCCGGCGCAACGCGTCGTGCGCTAAGCCTCTGCGGCATGCGGCAACTTCCCCGAGCATTTCCACAGCACGACTTCTCACGTTCGTTTATATTTGAACGTCATCACTGAGAATTAGAACATAATATGTCGTAATAGCTTTGAGAGAGTCGAAGTCTGTCGAAGAGAAATTTCGATTATAGTTTTATTTTATTATGAGATAGAAAATTATCATAACGATCCCAACTAGCAAAAAGTGGTTTTTAAACTATCCTAGAACCATCATATATCGAGGATTATATGAGGCTTTTATCCGCATATAAGTTGCGAAAAGGGCCCACTTTATAAGTCTACTTTTACTTATAACGTATTTATATTAGACCGCTGAAATGCCATATAAGCCTATATTGCTCCTGTAATTGAATTACGTCAATACAATTACTCCTGTAAATCTCACTATAAGTAAATTATAGTAAAAAATTAGATTAATACGCGCCTAGAAATGTTTCTATAAGCTCATAGTTGCGAACAGTCGAAGTGAGTGTATCGCGCATTGTAAAAAATATTTTTAACATCTTGAGGACATTTATATTATTCATGTCAACCATAGTAGAAAAACAATCTTATTGTTGTCAAATTGTTAGTCTTACTTATAGCTTATTCATAGGGGAACTTGAATTTACTGTGAAATCTATCATGGTTTCGATAAAATTTTTAAAGCGCCTCTTGAATTTTGCTTATTTACATTTTAGTATTAATTAATATTAAATAAATATTATGAAGGCAGCTGCCATTTTCTTGGTGAGCATTTCCAAGTGTGACATAGTGCTAAAATAAGTATTTTTAGCATTTCCAAGTGTGACATAGTACCAATATAAGTATATTGGTTCTATATTGGGTTATCTCAAAACCGAAGAAGATTCGCCATTGTTACCGATTAGGGTTCCGCAATGCCCGATAAAATCGATTGATATTTATAGATAAGGAATAAAGGAAAAATAAATTTAAATTAAAGGAATATTTTAAGGGCTTGTTCTATGTGCTAGGTTAAACATTAGTTTAAACATTGTTTTTATTTAACATATTTATATAAGAGGTTGCCGACGATTTAAACAAGACTATGCCGATGTTCCTGGATATCGATCGATTTTTAACCAAAAAAGATTTCCGATCTTTAAAGAACTTAAAATGGCCTTGGAGTGTTACACATCTCTTGTTATCGGAGATATGTCCCAGTTGTCACAGCGTGGTTTCTATTTACACTAGAGATTAACATTTTACTCAGAATCAAGAGCACATCAGATCATTGCTATATCAAGATTGATTTTGGTGTGAGAATTGTTCTACTTACGTAGTTTATGATCACTTCCCAAGAGACGAATGTGAAATTTGTAACTAGTCTAATCTGATGTCTGGGCAATATTACACAAATGTTTATGGATCTCCTACAATAACACAATAGGCACGGGCACAGTCTTCTTTATTTTCTTACAAGCCATGCTGATAAATCTGGCAACGCCGTCGGTAAACCGATCAACCTGCGAGTATTATATGCTGTCGATTTGAGATGGTCAAAAAAGTACCATGAACTTCTTCATGAATTGTATTAGTATTTATACGTCTATGGTAGCAACTACGATAAATTAAAAAGAAGTCGTTTACTAAGAGTTCATGGTACTTTCTTGACCATCTCAAATCGACAACATAATACTCGCAGGTTCGCCCGCTCACGCGCAACGTTGCTAAGCTTCAAAAAGGCTTTGTGGTTCGGGGAATTCCCAGTTTTTAATAAAATAACGCAGTTCTAAATTTTTATTATAATCCGAAAGATCTTCGCTTTCAATATCGCTCAAAGATTTGGTACTTTCGTTGTCCGAACCTCTTCCATCTAAAGTAGTACTACAATTATCTTGTCCGGAACCCTCGCTAGAATTGGCGATACGGTTTTCAGTTCACCAGTTAAATTTAAAAAATCGGTGCTCACTGCGGTAAACATTTCTTTATATATTTTTTTTTACTTTTCTTTTATAAGATCTCCTATTTAAACCGCTTCCACTTATTTAAATCCATTTTCAATATTTGTAAACAAAAACAATCGTACCTAATCAAAATGGCTGATGTCAAATCCTAAAATAGAATTTGCAAAACTATATAAAGCGTGTTTTTGCCTGTACTGGTCGTTACAAGCAAAAGTGGCTTCTTAAGAGTTTTAACCAGGATTCTTTGAGATTTCTTGGACAATAACACTACTGTGGAATGCCTATATAAATATGTCTAGGTTTAAAACGGCATACGATAAATCGATATAGAGAACAATTTATCCTACCGAGTGCTGCATGCTGTGTAATCTTGGTGATTTATTGTTTTTAAAACATGGATATGAAATTCATTTAACACTTACTTTTAAGCATATGTAAAACCAAACCATAAATGATTTACAGTAATTTAACTTTAATTTACTTATATGGGCCATAAAATATTAGCTTATATGAGGTTATAAGTAAAAATAACAAGAGTAATGGCTCCTCAGTGCATATATTCCTGGTACATGCTCCTACAGGAGTATTAGGATTTAAATGGTCCGCAGATGTTATCTTATAGGCGCATATAAGTCCGAGTTACCGGAGTTATTACTCTTGAGTGCAATTACTCTTGTTTCATGCTTTCATGGGAGTCTTGATCCTATGTTTGTCAGGAAATATGATCCCATATACCGATATAAGTACAAATTATAGGATTAAGTGTACTTGAGTAAAACCAGCATGTATTTATGCTATTAAAAGCGCAGTAGCAACCACCAAAACCATCATCGGAGCTTTATAAGTCCACGTAGCATTATAGAATCGCAATCCAGGATTATTTTGCTAGTTGGGATCGGCTCTATACGATCAAGAGATAGTACAAGAGCATGTACAGTAAAGGCTATTTGGATAGTAGACGGAGTTATTGACATGAGAAAACGCTGTTACGTATAGGTATATAAGCGACTTTGTAACCATTAACAACTTCCCGATTGTGACTTCGACTTGATACAAGAACATAAGTAGATAAGTATATCAATGAGAGATCTACCTACTGATAATCCTAGACATTTGCTGTAAAGCATTTCAAGGATATATAAGATATGTAGATAAATGGTTTATCTACAATATACTTAATCTTAATTTGTACATGACTAGTGACCCGCCCTGCTTTGCCATACCTACTTAAGGCTCCTTCAAACAGACGCCACACGTCACGCGATACAAAGGCACCGCATGTTGCGCAACGAGCGGTACCTTTGTGTTGCGCTCGCACGCGATTATGTCGCGTGTCGCGCCTGTTTGTAGGAGCCTTTATGCAAGTAAATTATAAAATATTGAATTTATTATTATTATGTTATTTTTTTTTCTATATTTATGTCTGTAATTTATACGTACAGTCACGAGCATAAGTATGTATACACTTGGCTTTATTCAAAGGCAATTTGCTCCTCTCCTTTATTTTTTATGAAATTGTATGTTATTACGAACATAGTATTTTCCAACCCATAGGTTTATGTAAAGTGAGTGTCGTATTTCAACGTTACATTCGTCATTTCACGAAAAAATCGCAATTGAAAGTTGCCAAGTGTTGACATATTAGTGCTCATGACTGTACATTCATTCCACACAAAGATCTCTATTCCATTCTGTTTATTATACACACAAACGTTCGGGAATACTTAAATGCTCTAAACGATGGTGGAAACCGCATAAGAATCCATTGTGGAGTTAAAAAGATCTAAGTGGTTACACAGACAGACACGAAAACCGACTTTGTTTTATACCTACTATGTACTAACGACCCGCCCCGGTTTCATACCGTTTTTACGACATGACAAAACATCGACATTTCTTTATTATATAGGTATCTACTAGCTTTTGCAAGTGGCTTCGCGCGCGTGTACGTCGGAAATTATCCCTCAGGAACGTACTACCAAGATGAAAGTATCCTATGTGTTAATTCAAGTTATAAACTATCTGATTGCCCATCTAAATCCTTTCAACCGTTTTTACATGGTTGCGTAACAATTACGAACATCCAAATATAGGTACTTACAAACTTTCATATTTATTTATTCATATTTTTAGGGTTCCGTACCTCAAAAGGAAAAAACGGAACCCTTATAGGATCACTTTGTTGTCCGTCTGTCCGTCCGTCCGTCTGTCAAGACCCTTTTTCTCAGGAACGCGTGGAGGTATGAAGCTGAAATTTATATCAATTACTCAGGTCTACTGTCCCTTGAAGCTGTGAAAAAATCAAACTTCTAAGCCAACGCAATCAAAAGATACAGCCGTTTATGCCGCAAATTTTCGACACTTGCAAGGGAATCAAAACCTACAGGGTGCTTCCCGTGAACTCAGAATCTTGAAATTTGGTACGAAGCAACGTCTTATAGCATAGATAAAGGAAAAATTACGAAAACCATAAATTTTTAGTTACATCACATAATATATTTTTTTTTAATAATTTTAAACTTACTACCCATTTCCTCATAAACGCGTAGAGGTATTAAATTGAAATTCATACCAAATACTCAGGTCTATAATACCTTTAAGCTGTAACAAAATCAAACTTCTATGTCAACGCAATCAAAAGAAACAGCAATTTAAGCTGCATATTTTGAAACTCGCAAGTACTCGCAAGGGAATCAAAACCTAAAGGGTACTTCCAGTCGACCTAGAATCTTGAAATTTGGCATGAAGCAACGTTTTATAGCACACATAAAGGAAAAATTCCGAAAACCTTAAATTTTTAGTTACATTACAAAATATATATTTATTTTTTAATAAATATAAACTTATTACTTTTTTCCTCATGAACGCGTAGAGCTATCAAGTTGAAATTCATATGCAATAAAAATACCATAGTTATGACTCGATTGTCGTAATGAACGAACTTTGTAAACCTTGCAGGTTTGTACGGAACCCTCGGTGCGCGAGTCCGACTCGCACTTGGCCGGTTTTTTTTTTAGGAATGAATTTTTCGACGCTATTTTTTAGTTTCTGTATAGTTTTAGTTAAGTAAGAATTTCATTTTGTTATTCTTACAAAAATAAAATCATTTAATTAATATAATAATAATAGGTAATCATTTATTTATCCAGATCACAGAATCCAATTTTAATTTAATTAATAAACAAAATATATTATTATAGTAGAATTATGTAAGTTTAATATTATTCTATTAATAAAAATTAGTAAAAAAATCTTTAAAAGGTGCCGATTCTGTTGTTCACAAACTTAACTAAATGTATGTTCAGTGCATATTTTTCTTTATATTTCACTAGCGGCCCATCCCAGCTTCGCACGGGTGCATGATTTTTTCGAATTTCCGAAATTTTCTTTTATACGAACCTTGTCCTGGCAATACCGAATAGAACAACAAAAGGGTTTCACAGAGTACTTTTTCAATTTGGTGCAGCCATTCGGAAGTTATGCGCGTACAAACATTTCGGCGACTTTGTTTTGTAGTAGGTAAGTAGAAAAGGACAGAAGATAAATTTTAGTTCAGTCGTAAATTGACGTAATTTTACTTTGCAAGTTTTTAATCACGTTTAAACTTGTATGAAATAGTGTCAGGCGCTGATTAATTTGACAGGACTAAACTAAAATTTATCTTCTGTCATTTTCTTAATAAAACAGAAAGAAAAAGATCACTAACTTTAAATTTAGTTTAGTTTGTGAACAAGGGAATCGGCACCACTGATGATGAAAACTTTGATGCCGTTTCCGTTGCGTAAAATTGAGAAGAACAACGCGGTCACACTGTCAGACACGATAAACGACTTTAATTTATAACATGTATAGATATAGATATCTATTGATGTTAAACTAGCAATACAATTATTTCTAAAGTGCTTTATGTAATATTGATCATTTTCAATGATACCTACTTGTCGAATCAACGGAACATTCTTCCGTCTTAGTTAGGTATACCTTTCGTTCTCAAAAATTACATGATTCCAAACTGAAAATAACTGGTTAGGTACCTACCTACGCTACCTAGTGACAAACTTAAATATGGCAACTTTATTATTACTGTCTGCACGGCAATATTATAGGTATAACGATGTATCAATGATGTTACCTACCTACCCACTTTGTTTAATAGTAAAAATTGGTGTGCCACAAGGCTCGATATTGGGTCCTTTCCTCTTTTCGGTGTATATTAATGATCTACTCCATTTATTAAAAAATCAACCACAAATGGTGTTATTTGCTGATGACACTTCCTTAATTTTTGAGGTAAATAGATGTGCTATAAAATTTTGACGACGTAAATAATGCCCTACTGCAGGTCCAAAATTGGTTAACTGCTAATAATTTACTATTAAATGGAAAAAAAACTAAGTGCTTAAGATTTTCTTTACCAAATGTCAAGGGTGGTGATTGTGAGATAATGTTGAATCAAGAGAAACTAGAATTCGTCGATAAAACTGTTTTCCTAAATATGTGTTGCAAACCTGGAATGATGTATCGCAAACCTTGCACCTCCTGTCCTGCTCTCTGTGCCCTAAAACATCCAGTCAAAGTAACCTCCGCGCTGCCACCGACGACGCCGTGGAAGTCGTGAAATTTTGTGCCAACAAGATTTGAAATACTGTTGTGCCAGCGACACGAAGAGGAAGAAGGAAACGAGTTCCTCATCTCAGACTTAGACCAGTCTAACAAGATGTAGATAAATCTGTATAAAGACGGATTGTTATAAACACTAATCTAACCTCTGCTATCTAAGTAGTTACCTAATTGCTCGAGGACACGAAGTGAAATCCCACTAAGGGCCAATTTTTAACCATCAGATAACTTTTATCTGAAGAATAAATAGGTATAGCTGTTTGATAAATTATATTCTCCATACCTTTCAAACCGCAATTTCTATTCTTTAGATAAAATATGTACATCTGGAGATTGAAAATCGGCCCTAAATGAAATTTAACCCATGTAGATTGTAGGTAGGTAAGTTACAATAAAATAATGCGTTTAAAAAGTTTAAAAAGTAATTTTTTGATTCTATCTCCCAGTTACCATCATCATTCTTTTCTATTTATTATTTGGCTGGCATAATGCAAAAAACGAAAAAATTAAACAAAAATGGAAAATTAGAGGCGAACGAACTGATCAATGTTAAATTTTTAAAGTGTTTGTGCAAATTATGGTAAGATATTTTTTTTTTGTGTTGTTTTCACTTGACACTTGTCTGATGTCAGTGTCAGATAGTGATGTGACTCTATTTTACATAATTCGGTAATCGAAAAAAAAATGGATCAAGTCCATTTTCTCTCGAGGTGCCAATTGATTTAGTCGCGACTAGATAACTACTACCAACACAACCACACTCGTTAACCATAATTTTCATTCGATACAAGGTCGATAAAAAGGTAGGTAATTAACCACAGAATAGATTTATTCCATGTAATGAACCGTTAAAATATTGTGATGTACAAGGTCCGGCGTTTTAATGAGGGTTTTCGTGAAAATTTACGACACCAGTTGGCACCACTGTGACAAGAGGTCTTCCAATATAAAATATATGATGTCGTTCATCATTCGATTCATTCATTCGTTCATCATTCAGTCATGACTAAAGAAAATATAGGCTCTTTGACAGATGCCTGGACCTGACGTGTCAGTGCTGCCACCTAGCGAACGTCATTTTAGAAAACCCTCATTGACACAATATTGTGAGGAATAAGAGCGGAAACAAATGGTCTGTGGGCACAGAGCATGTAACCTTTTATCTGTGGGTTTGGTTAAGTTCGGGTTTGTATAGCGCCGTCGATGTTTAATGCTGGCAGTTTATAATACAGTAGAAGGTGAGTAGGAGAATACGCTCCAAAGTCGTAAAAATTTACCCTAACGGTTGGTCACAGGTGGTACCTACGGAAAAAAGCGTGGTGCAACATAATACGATTAATATACGATTAAATACTATACGCGGGAGCAAAAAAAAAAAACTATTTTTTTATTACCCTACCCTACCCCTACCCTATTCCTACCCTACTCCTACCCCTACCTTACTCCTACCCTACTCCTACCCCACCCCTACCCTACTCCTACCCCACCCCTACCCTACTCCTACCCCACCCCTACCCTACACGAAAATAAAAAAAATATCAATAAAAGATTATCAACCTACATAAAAAAAAACTGTCTTGATAATAAACTAAAATACTCGTAGAAATAACAGAGTAAAGGACAGACCAAACAATTGAACAAATCAAACTATACAATCTTATTACCTACCTCCGTATTACTGAACGCACCCTGTTTGATAGGTACGAACAGTTTCTATGGGATAATAAAATTGTTGCTTTTACTGTTTCTCTTACAACTTCTTCATATTTTCTCACCTTTTAAACCTTCCATGGACTTCTACAAATATTTCAAAACCAAAATGAGCCAAATCGGTCCAGCCGTTCTCGAGTTTTAGTGAGACTAACGTCATTTCATTTTTATATAAATATATATTATTAAAAAATAGGGGTTGGTGGTAGAAGGGTGAAAACTTAGGGTTGCATGTATTTTTTAATGCCTTTTCCTTTTCGGCTTTTCTTTTCACAATTGAAAGGAAAAGCCGTAAAGCTGTTCTGTTCAATTTCCTAAAAAATGAACAGCGATAAAATGCGAAAGAAAATTCTATGACGCAATAATTATGGTTGATGAGACGCAGTTCTTTGAACACCTGCATCCTCTGAATGCGTTCGTTTCCGTGAAATTAAAAGTTAATTTGTGTAGACAAATTAATAAACAATGTAGATTGTCATAATAGCCAGTATCAAACGCACAGATGACGACATAATTTGTAAAACGCGTGCGCTGAGTGCCTTTGTTCGACGGGACCTCTAATATCAAGCAATTTGTTGTGTGTGAACAATAGAACAGAGATTGATTAAAAATTAACTGCACATTGTGTGTGCAATATCGACATAGGATGCAGCTTAATTCACGGTCATGATCCTGAATGTATATAGGAAAAATTGACCTACCACTGAACTTATAATAACCTACAGATGGTATCCAAGTTATCAATAAAAAGTGAAAGTACCTACTCGTAAGTACTTAGTTGAACGATTTTGATTTATCGCGCATCTGCTTATAACCAGCTCATAAAATGTTGTTGTCATAACTACATTGGTACTTACTTAATAAAATAATTTTATTATGATTATCAACCGTGCAGTTTGTGTATAACTGTTTTCTTGTGTTAATTGTAAATTTTATGGCTTCATTCAAATTATAAATCGATATATCTAAGAATCTCACCTACCGCCAATCAATGTTTCCTATTAAATGCAAAATTTATGTATAAAAAGTCATTATTTGAAGTGTTGTAGGTTACAATTTTATTAATGTAGATGTTTAATTTCACCTTTGACCTCTCATTTTAACTGAGCCACAGAATAACTAATAGTAATTAGTTGTATTTTTCCGCTGTCAAACTGATTTAAAGTTGATTGTATTCCTAGTAGGGTAATAGTAGATGGATCTCATTGAGAGTTGGGCTCGTGGCTACATAATAAAAGTAATAGTAGTATATTAGAGTCGGTACGCGGATGGGGTTGGTCCCGGCTGTCATTCGTAAATCTTTGACAGTCGTTATGGGTAGGCAGGAGCCCAAAAGTCTGACAACTAGTCTTACCAAGGAGTATCGTGTTACCCAATAGGTAACTGGGTTGTGGACCTCAGACAGGCAGTCGCTCCATGTAAAAAAACATACAGACATTCAGCTGCGGCCGGTTAGACTGGAAGCCGACCCCAACATGGAAAAGGCTAAGCAAATTTATTGAGTAGATGGATCTTATTGCAGTAGCAGGACCGGTGCAATAAGTAGTAATAAGCAGATTTAAATTCCTACAACATCATCTGCCTAGCCATCACCTCTCTGAGTGGCATACTTCGTAATTTTTTCCAGTGGAATATAAATAGAGACGGGAAAATCGGCCATGAAATCAATTATTAGAGATTTTTCTTGTGTCTACTTTTTTTGTTAGATCGGCCGACTATTTTAGGAACAAGTAAAAAGTTATTATGATCATTATTGTTGTACTGTACGTCGAAATCCGGTGTTCGTCGCGTACGAAGTTATGTATCTCCGATATTATGTTACTCTGCAATTATTTGCTCCGAAATGCTCTACCTATTTACATACTCCTGCTACGGGCCAATCGTATAAGCGTATATTATCATGGTAGGTAATTTGTAGGTACTCATGCAGTACGTATGTTTCGTATAAGCATTGAAGTAAGAATTGAATACTTTATGAAAAAAAAAAACCCGACTGCTGCCATTGATATATAAAAAACCCACTGCTGCGGTAAAAACAAGCCCATTTTAAATTAAATAATAGTAATTTAATGACTCCATGGCCTGTCCTGCTGCAGGAGCGCCGGTCGCATAGCACGGCACGCCAGCATCAACGATATTATTCGTCGAGCCCTTGTCTCCGCCGGCGTACCAGCGGTGTTAGAACCAAACGGCTTGGTACGTGACGATGGGAAGAGACCAGACGGCATGACGTTGTTGCCTTGGAAGGTGGGTAGGCCTTTGGTATGGGACGCAACGTGTGTCGATACCCTTGCGCCATCTCATGTTCCTTGCACGGCGGGCTGTGCTGGCGCCGCTGCTGCGGCTGCTGAGACCCTCAAGCGGCGCAAATACGGTAACCTTTTGGGCAATTACAGCTTTGAGCCGTTTGGGGTCGAAACGCTAGGGTCATGGGGCCCGAGTGCGCGTCTCCTTTTAAGGAAATTTCTCGCCGACTGGTCGACGCTTCACGTGACCAGAGGGCTGGGTCGTTCTTTGGCCAAAGAATTAGCATTGCCATTCAACGTGGCAATGCTGCCAGTCTTCTGGGCACGTTTCCGGATGACAGCGATGCGGACGAGTACTTCGACGCCTGATTTGGCCTTTTTGTTTTTATTTGTATAGTAAGTTAGTTAGTCATTTAATTTAGTATCTAGTGTAAATAGTTTGTAATAAAATAAGTTAATTGTATATTTAACAAAATATTGTTTATAAAATACATTTGAATAAAAGTTGGAAGCAGGTGGGACCCCATTTGAATTTGAAAATAAGTATAATAAAAATGGTATGGGTCCCGCCTGCTTCCAACTTTTATTTAATTTAAAATGGGCTTGTGTTTAGCTTTCCAGTTTATTACCGCAGTCGGGTTTTTTTTTATTATTTTTTTATTTCCAGCTTTTTAGTTTACAAAAATGTGAAAGATTTCGCAGACGATTTAGTTCTTGGTACGTGTTTTTTACGATTTGTCACTTCGAATTACTTTTAACCATATAAGTTGTTTATATTTTTGTAATCACCTTATAAAAGGCCTTATTTCGATACCCCACTCGATAGATTTTCAGAAAAAAAAATTTTTTTTGACGACCTAATTTGCCGCCAAAAACCGGCCAAATTAATTTTTTTTTTCAATTTTGATATACCCAGTGTCACTCTCACAACTAAGACGAATCTAACGGCACCTCTCAAGTTGAAATCGATCAACCCGTTAAGGCTACAAAGCGTGCACATGCCAAAGAAATATACATACATACATACACTCGAAAAACATAACCCTCCTTCTGGCGCAGTCGGGAAAAAATAATTTGGGTTGTGAATTTTACCTACTTAGTTGTTGTTCGATGATATTTTCACTCCCGTGGCTAAATAATAACAGCCGAACAGGTCGATAGATCAGGTTAAGTAAGCTACGCTTGCTGCGGTTGGTCTGTGGATCCTAAGGTTGTCTTTAAGGGGGAAGCGCTAAGGTAGCCCGCGAAATTCAAATTTTCTTACGATTTTTGCAATTTGCTGGTCAGTATTAATTTATACGTTGATTAATATATGAATCGCGGCGGTAAGAAATATGTGTTTACAGAATTATAATCATTACAGTCATCAACACAACTCTCTAAGACCACGTAAGTCCAAAGAATGATGATTTCATGAAACAGTTATTCTTGGGACTTACGTGGTCTTAGAGAGTTGTGTTGATGACTTTAATGATTATAATTCTGTAAACACATATTTCTTACGGCCGCGATTCATATATTAATCAACGTACAACTTAATACTGACCAGCAAATTCCAAAAAACCTAAAAAAAATTGAAGTTCGCGGGCTACCCTGGCGCTTTCGCCTTAAAAGATCGCTCTTAGCGATAAGACCGCCCATTGTGTCACCCTTTGTACAGTTGCTTTATTGATGTCTGTAATTTATATGGTGTACATAATAAAGAGTATTCTATTCTATTCTATTCTATGGGTGACATATTTACATACCGTGATCCCTCCGTGCCTCGTAAAGCATTTTAAGCCGTTGGTCCCGGCTGTCATTGTGTGTGGATCTTTGACAGTCGTTACGGGTAGTCAGAAGTCCGAAAGTCTGACAACTGGTCTTATCAAGGGGTATCGTATTACCCAGTAATTGGGTTGTGGACGTCAGATAGGCAGTCGCTCCATGTAAAATACTGGTATTCAGCTGCATCCGGTTAGACTGGAAGCCGACCCCTACATAGTTGGGAAAAGGCTAGGCAGATGATGCAGATGATGAGCTGCCAAGATAAATGTATAGGTACGGTCAGCATCAAAAGTCGATTAACACTTTAGTTTTTTGAGATTTAAAAAACTGAAGGGTTAATATTTTGCTCAATAACCGAGATTAAAAAAACTTAAGTGTTAATCGACTTTTGATGCTGACTGTACCTTAAGATTCCTAATGTAATGGCTTTCTTAAGGTTCCTATGAAGATAATGAAGGTTTAAAGCTGAAAAGCCAGCTTTTATTTTCTTTATAAACAAAGAAAATTAACGCACTGGCCAGGGTATCAGTCTACTGTAGTCTATTAATATATTGTTTTACCGCAGATACGCTAAATGAAATGTGTTGATGCTAACTAGCAGATTTGAATTCATGAATCGACAACGAACCTTAAATTTCGTCTCTACTTATTGTAAAAAAAAAATACATGAAAAGTCAAAGTTCCGGAATCTGATTTTAACCTTCTTTCTATACTCCGTGGATTTTACACACATCGGACCGGATGCGTGCAAATAACGAAACGGTCGTACCGTTTAGCTTAAACGATTTGCTTCTACTACGTAGATACCTAGCTCCGGCCGTCGAAGGCAGCCGACGGTACCTACGGGTTTTAGTTCAAATCAGATGGATCTGGAGTAGAACTGATGAATGGCAATGTGCCCACGTGTTGAGAACGAAATACTTTATAATGTATCGAACCGAACTTCTATGAGGCGAACCTACATTTCTTGTGCCGAACATCGTACACTAATCAACCGATCGCGACTGGATGGATGGACTGGATGAAGTGCCTCTAACAATGGGCAATTCGGATATAGGTTTTGGTAGGTGCCGGTGGGCACAATTCCAACGGCCAACCTAACCTTTGTATTTGTATAATCGAGAAACGACGACCAACTCTGATCTAGTGACAATTCTAACCTTATCTGGACTAATAAATTGCCCATGTCGACCTACGATATTGGCCTTCACACATAGGTATTACCTGGTACCATAGGTATATGGTTTTCTTAAGTCGACATAACATACCTACTAATATTATAAATGCAAAAGTGTGTCTGTTACCTCTTCACGCTTAAACCGCTGAACCGATTTAGATGAAATTTAGTACCTATAGAGATAGTTTGTGTCCCGGGTAAGGACATAGGATAGTTTTTATCCCGGTATTCCCACGGGATCGACACATGCGGGTGAAACCGCTGTGCGCTGCTAGTATCTTATAAATCATCCTACTCCTCAACGCGGAGGCACAAAGGAGGATGAAGCCGAGGGCAGTGTCGCAAACCTTATATTGATGACTAAAATAATAAGGACTTATATCTGTTTGTGTTTTTTTAAACATTTCGACACTGTGTGGACTTTCCCGATTTTGCCATTGCCCCAACTTCTCAGAGAAGAGAATCCATGAATCAAACAACAAGCTACGTCATTTATTAAATAGGTTGGCGGAGCCGCAGCATCAGCTTATATCGGTTATTGTGATTCATTATTTTTAAGTCGAGTGCTATGAAAGAAAGTTGCACATAATAACGTGAACTGTGAGAGGACCGGGGAAAGCCATATAGCGCTGTAATGTAAAATACTTCCAAGCTTAAGCGGCTTTCGTATCTAAATTATGTTTTACAAAATGTCGTTTCAACCATTTTCATCCACAAGTACCTATACCTAAACACATTTTCTTCATGAAAATTATACGTACACGATATTCTGCTAAATGTCATTAAAAATCTCAATAAAATTAAACGAATTCTATCTCCGCAGGCTGTGTGTAAATCTAAAAACTTCAAAATAAGAACTATTATTTAGAGTTCAAGCCCAGACTTTGCATATTCACGTTAGACATACGTTTTAAAGCGAGAAATAACGCATTAGAAAGCACAAGTCTAAATAAAAAGAATTTTTCTGTCTTTGTGAGTCCGCAATGATTCGGTTCGTCTCGTCTGCGTTTTATAATGATGATTTCGGCTAAAGTTCAACATTTTTTAGAGAAATTCCTTGTGATATGCTTCTGGTCATCATTAGCGCTTTGACTATCATTAGGTATCATTACACATAAGCTTTCTTCCGGTAACATCCGGCTTAAATTCAAAAGGCAATTATACACACTCTTATAATATGGTCAGTTTCAATCACATCCTAAACCTATGTATTTTGATGAGCCGAACTTTTCCATTGACGTCTGACCTATCTCAGCGGTTGTTGGAGATTGTGTACGCTAGACGTAGTGTTTTCAAGTGGTCCCTAAATATATGGTTTTCTTGTAATTCTAGTTGGAAGACAGTATTAATTATAAAATAAAAATAGACCTACCTACAAACCAACCTGAGTTTGCTGGCTTGTCTGGGACCCTCTTTCGTTTGTTGTCTTCGAAAAATGTTGACAACCATCCAGAGTATTTGGGTGGACACGTAGTTTTCTTCTTGGAATACGGTGACTTGGTTGTTTTAGTGCGTCGCATAGGCCGGGTCGTGGGTCGCCGTGTGGTTGGTGGTGGTCGGCGAGACGTGCTCGGCCGCTTGCCGGGCCGCCGGGTTGTCGGCGGCCGCCTTGTTGTAGGCCGAGCCCCCTGCTCCATGTCAGGAGATTCCATTAACACGTATTGGTCTCCTATCTGAAGAACCGGGAGCCCTGTCACGGCATTAGGCTTCCCTTGCGGTGATTTAGCTATAAAATTAGTATGACTTTCTATATTAATATTAGTGGTCTTAATTACTTGTTTTTCTTCAACTTTAGCGTTTTTCTTAGTCACATTCACTTTGGGGATTTTCCCCTTGAGTATCACTTTAGCACTTAGTGTGGTGGTGCGCGTTCGTGGCGCAGGGGTGGTTTCGTATGAGTCTTCGTATTCGTCCCACACGGAAAAAGGATCTAGGGATTCGGAATCGGAGATGTCTGCGGAGTGTCTGGGCGGGTGGCGGACGGCCGCCGCGCACGCCAGCAGCGTCAGCAGCGCCAGGCGACGCGCCATGTGACGAGCGTGTGCGCATGGCGAGGTGCGCGCGCACTGTACGTCCTGCAGCCGCCGCTGCAGTCGACCGGACCACCTTCCCTGCTACTGTTATTATGCGTCGATGTCGCTTTCAACGCGCCCGCGACCACTAGGTCAGCACGCCCGTACCCGCTCGACTTATCTACGTGCTACGTGCCCGTTTCCTCGATACATCTTTGTATTGTCCAACCACTTTTCACATTTTTTATATATAATTCACCAGTTGAATATAATAAATAGGTAAGTACTAATGATTGTTTTAGACGTTTCTAAAAAAAACCTATAAACCAATTAAGTACCCAAAAGAAGCGCTGAATTTTATCAGCATCGAGAGGGGTTGTTAGGGGTTTAGAATAAGGAACCTACATATTTTCAATTAGTCAGTTTTAAACGGATGATAATAATTTGTAATTATAATATACTTAATTGATAATTTTATCCACTCGATTCAAATTCAATTCAAATCAATTTTGAAAAATTAATATTGATAATAATGTTATAATCTTCTAGTCTAATAAGCACAATTATTAACCAATTAATCCCCTTAGCTTTATTCGTAAAAGTAACGATCAAACGAGACTGGGTTCCTGACCAAGATTATGTCTGGACTTTAAAAGAGACTGTGAACTCTGAGTTTGTTTCGGCATTTCTTCTCAGAGTAGTCAGATAGGAATCTGAATTATTTTTTAAAACCTCATCTAGTTTTATAAAAACATGATTGACGTGTAAAAGTGTTTGTACAAACCTACTTATAAAAATAAAATCATTTATCATTTACCTATACAGACAGGCGAAATCAATCAGATTTCTAGTTCGTCTAATGAAAGTTACAAACGCAACAGGCGTAACAAAGTGGCGAGCAAAGTCAACATCAAATCATATTGTTTGGTATAAAAACATATGATTTAATTTCCATCGTTTATCACCACATATGAATAGACAACGCGTGAAATGTAGTTCAAACTGCATGGTTCGTTTAGCGCCGCCCGGCGCCGTGACGCGTGCGCGGCTTAGGGGTGTCTACTCCACAGCAATCGCATTTCACTCGAATTTGTTCCATAATTCTATTGTACTATTTGAAATTACTATCCGTCAAGCTTTCCTTCTAAATAATTATGTATGAGCTTTCTAAAGTGAAGGAAGTTGGGAAATTTTACCTGCATTTCTCTTTCCAAAAATACCCTATTGAACCCATTGATATGAATACGTGTAGGTAATAGCCGTTGGGCCTCAAAGTAATGTCTAATTTATTGCCGTTTAGCAATTTCTGCAAAATGGGAAACTCAAGTTAATCATTGTAACTAATGGGCGTGCATAGTTTATGATAGAAGTACTTACTTCATGTATCGGTTTTTCATTAGGACAAGACAATGAAGCGGAAGACGATCTTTCTCGACCTAATTTTTCCAAAACAAAAGGTGTATTGGCAATTATTGTGAGAAACGTGACGCACTATGATGCATGTAGAGATTACGTAGGCATTATATTGTAAGATAGAAAGCCGATGTTTCACTTGAAGTTGAACTCTCCTTATGTGAATCGGGTTTTTCCACTTAACCAAAAATACGAAGGTATGATAAGTATCTTAATGCTGTGAGATGCAAAGATACGTCAATAATATCTTTCCGTTTCTTAACCGACTTCAAAATGGTTTTATAATTAGTAAAGAAAAAAGGATTTTGTCCGGTCAAAGTAAGTAAGGACCATCTCGAAAACAAATGTAATACGAGTGGAAACATTTTTGGAAGTCAGTTCCAAAAATAAGTGATAAATACATACTCTTCACACAATGCATAGACACTTTTGCATATAAATTAATACACACATCAAAAGAGTCTAGGGATCAAATACGTTTTAGAGTATCGCCGCAATTGAGGGTTATTATTATAACTTTTTTGGATCGTTATTGATTCTTTTTAGGAATTTCACTATTTGAATATAGTTATTTATAACATATTTGCTCGTAAAGGGTCTCTTATTTCACCAATTTCAATATCGTAATGTATCTCATTACGCACTTGTGCGGTAATGTAAAGTAAATCGCACGGTTTATCAAGATGCTCCGTCAAAACGAACGGTACTTTTTTAAATCTTAGCAAAGAGTTTTTATTTCAGAAAAGATGTCAACATTTTATGAATAAAATTAACTTTGGGAGATAAAATATAATAAATAAACATTTAATTCTTTAATTTAATTAATTTTGACAATAAATTACAACCATTAATATATGTAACAAAAACAAAAATATTAATTTACCTACTTTATTAATAATACTAGCTATTTTGTGCCTATGCCTGAAAAAAAAAAGCGCGAACGCGCGCGCATCGCTTATCTGTTAAGAAGTAAAAATTATTCCGCGCGGTTTTTCTTTTCACTGCACTGTTTTTTATTTGAAAATGTCGTCAAGTAATGATGAATTTATTAATTCCACACCGCCAGAAGTCTCAGAGGCAGCGAAAAAGGCCACTCTAAGCCTCGCCCGAAAAATCGACCGATAGATACTTACAAGCGTATCAAAATTTCATCATATGGAAAACAAGCAAATATATAGTCCGAGTTTTATTTATTTCCTCGCAAATATGTTATAAAACGTCGTATGACATACGTGCGCTTTGAAAATTACAGCCTCTGCTTTCTTTTAGCCCTCGCCTACGGCTCGGGCAAGCAATGTCGCCTCGGCTGTAATTTTCAACTTACCGCACTTATATCATAATGTACTATTATGATACTAGTGCGGTAAGTTGGTTTTTACAAACGAATAGACGAATGTAAGCCCGAGACGAAGTCGAGGGCTCCATAGTCACGAGTTGCAACGGGTTGCAAATGCGCTTCCAAAGAGGTTCGATCAGTCAGGTTGTTTATTTTCATAATGTAAAACTCTTTGGTGGAATTATTTTTTTTTTAATGGAAATTTAAAAAAACCGTAAAGAAAACGTACGGTGCTATACAACGGGATATGCCGTAAAATAGGTACTTAGGTGAGAGTACCTATTTTACCGCACGTTCCGTTGTATGGTGCGTAATTTTTTACTTTCAAACAATGTATACAGGCTTTGTAAATGCATTTTTCGAGCAAATGTGTTGAAAAAGAATTTTCTTTAAATTTTGCTGAATTAAAAAATAGAAAATCAACTGTCATCATCATCAATCAGGATTCCTATAAAAGTGTGTAATAGCGTTTCTACAAAACCATTACAATTTCTGCATCGAAACTGAAAAAAATTGCATCGATATGGAGCGACGACATCATTTGACACGAGAAAAGATGATGAGAGCCGTCGAAATGTTGAAAGCTGGGTCCAGGCAACGTACTGTGGCTTTCGTTCTTGGCCACTACACAGAGCGTCATAAGCCGCCTCTGGACACGCTATCGTATCACGGGCAGCGTGACCGAGCGACATGGAGGACATGGAGGACAATCTCGCATCACCACTCGTAGACAGGACCGGTACATCCAAAATACTGCTCGACGGAGTCGTACCATGACCACCGTCCGCCATGATGTTGGCTACGAGGCTCCACAGCTCATCAGGCTTGCTGATACGCGACCAAACCATCCGAAATCGTTTACGTGAAGTGGCTCTGCGTTCCCGAAAGCCACTGCATGAGAATTCCACCTATAGTACCCCGCAATCGTAGGGCCCGTTTACAATGGACTCGCGAACACAGAAATTGGGAGGAACAAGACTGGCGTTGTGTTTGCTTTTCCGATGAATCTCGTTTCGGTATAAGGCCGGGTACAAGACGTACTCGAGTTTGGAGGACCTCTGGACGTCAAGAACGTTTGAAATGTTGTATAATGAATAACAATAATGGTTTGGGCCGGTATTTGGATCAGTGGAAGAACCGATCTCATTTGGATCCGGGGCAACCTCAATGCTCAGATTTATGCGGAAAGGATTGTTTCAGACGTGATCATCCCTTTGCGAAGCCGATTAGGTGATTTGTTTCGACTAATGCACGAGAAAATACATCCACACACGGCTAGAGTCGTAACACCCACTTTTGCCGATGCTCGCATTAACGTTCTGCCGCCGCGCCGTGGTCTGCTCAATCGCCAGACCTCAACCCAATTGAGCTCGCATGGAATATACTCCAAAAAAGAGCTCTTCTGAGTACCTATGGATGCTGTGCATAGGTACCCGACATCAACTTTTTAACTTGTTAGAAAGAACGTGGGTTCCCATTTCTCAAAGTGATTGACATGCCAAATCGCTGTTATGTGATTCTTGTCAATAAAGCAAATACTGATTAGGTATATATTTTTTTATCTTTGCAACATTTTTTTTAATCCTCATATTTGCCTTCTTTTGCCATTTGATTGACGACATTAACTTGGGTTTTCCCACAATTTGCAAAAATTGCAATTTTTCATAATTTTTACAAAATATAGGGATAAGTTGTTAACTTAAACATAGGAATTAAGTAGGAAGCCAGTCTAGACTAGATTTGGTAAATATTAATTGGATAATTTTTTACAGTTAAAATGTACAGATCCCTAGACACTTTTGATGTGGTGTGTAGTTTCGGAAGTTCCTTAGACTCCGTTCATCAATGACAAGATGATGAGATGACGATGATTGAATTGAATAATGATACGTATAATCAGTATCACAAACAATATTTGGATAAATTCGGAAGAGACAAAGAATTTATTTATCGTGATTAAGATACCTACTGCACACAAAGTTTATACTGAGAGCTTATAGAGTAAGTAGGTTATCCTTTTATGATTCTGCCAAAGTAGCCATTTTAGGCCCCCAGAACTCTGTTATTTATAAGCCAATTTGCAAGATTATTTTAAAATTATTTGCAAAATATTTTTTTCAATTGAAAGGATATACTTTCAGCTTGGTCCCATAGAAATTTCTTCAAAATCGGTTCAGTAGTTTGGTTTTTAAACCAAAATTACTGGTAAAAATTCAAGTAAACGAAATTGCGTCGTTTGCTTTCCTATGACTTTTCAGTGGAGGCTTAGTGGAATTTTCATGAGATGCATTGTGGCTTTAAATGCCGTATCTTTACATAATTAACCGACTTCAAAAAGGAGGAAGTTCTCAATTCGACAGTGTTTTTTTGTGATTATAAATATTATTTTTTTAATGGATAGGGTTTTTGAATTAGCTCCAATAATACTTATTTTTGCCACTTAGTTTTAAATATTGATTGTAAAAACTTCCTGCCACTGATATTTACATAGCAAGTAGTGTTATACGACTGTGTGCGGGGGTACGTACCTAGTAAGTACAACTTAAAAGTGAAAATAAAACCTTTTTACAAAAAAAAAACAAACGAGTTTCAAAAAAAGACAGTACATAGTGAAAAATAACTTTACTTTCGGAAGTCGGTGTCAATCAATGAAAATGCGAACCCAACGACACCGACTTCCATAATTAAAGTTATTTTTCACTTTGTAGTGTCCACTTTGTTTTTTGGAAGTCGATTGTTTTTTTTTTGTAATCAAGTTTTTATGTTGTTATTTTCAAAATTAGTAGTTATGGTATTCCTTATATCTACGGTAGATTCTTGAGTCCTAACTCTCCAGCATTCCTCAATTAGTTTCTAAAATAGACAACCTATTCTAAAAATCTCAATTCTGGGAATCAACTAACCGATACTTTCTCCACGGAATCATATCGATTTTAAAAGAAATAAGTAAATGGACGACTGTAGGAAAATAAAAATAAACCTGAAAAGCCACACAAACTAACTCAAGACAGCGCGTACCCGTCCAGATTTAGTCCGTAGTCACCAATCAGATCACACCATATCATCATCGTTATGGATGACCAGAAAGTAAATCAATAGACATTTTTCTAAATTTGTTCTAATTAAGAGCGAAAATATCTAAATTATAAAATGTGAGTTGTACGTTTCTAATAATCGGCGTAGAAGAGCTCTCTTCCCAGCATTTGTTACTCATCTCTGTGTAGAACAAGCGGGTTGCTCGCACTTCCCGCCGACTAACACTCCTAGGTACTACAAGACATGTTTATTTGAAAGTTCCGTACAATTAAACCTATTGTTGCATAAATGCCAAAAAGCATCATAACATCGGCAGTGTACGCCTTTGCTCCAAGTTCAATATGTTGTACTATTTCATCAGATCCGCATAGGAAATCTTGGTATGGTAACACTTGTAATGTGTAGTGCGAAGAAATTTTTTTTGTACCAAGTAGAGTCTGTGCTTATATTTTTCGTAAAATAGGCTCCAAATGGGCACCGCGTATTCCAACTGGGAACTGACTAAAGTTTTATACAAGAACAGGAAAGTAGAAGTGTTTTTAAATTCTTTACAAGACCGCATTATGAAACCATACATCTGAAAGGCTCTATTGATAATTCTGTCAATATGGACGTCAAAATGAAACTTATTAATATTATCAAGTAGTACTCCAAGATCACGCGTGCAATCAATTTTATTCAAGTTTATGTCATTTAGTGTACAAGGAAATTTAATACTTGTTTTATTTTTGGTGAAAGAAATATAATGACATTTTGGCAAACTGAGATGAAGTTTATTCTCAAGACAATATTGCGAAAGTCTGCATAGATCGACTTGTAATAGCAAGCAGTCCTGCATACTTGTGCAGGATTTAAAATGTTTGATGTCATCGGCGTACATGAGAAATTTAGAGTTAATACAGGACTTTATATCGTTAATTACAAGATAAACAATAAAGAACCCAAGACTGAACCTTGGGGCACACCGGATTCGACAACTGTGTATTCAGACTCGTATCCATTGTTGACAACTTTCTGTGTCCTGTGGAATATGTACGACACAAACCATCTGAGCAGATTCCCCCTCTAATGCCGTTGAAGGTAATTTTGTCTTAAAGCAGTTTGTGTTCCACCCTGTCGAAAGCCTTCCGAAAATCAGTATACACACCATCAACCTGCGTGCCTTTATCCATATTTTCAAATAAAAATTGTGAAAAAAACCATTAAGTTTGTATTGGTAGATCGCGACTGAACAAAACCATGCTGTTCGGTAATGATGAGATGTCTCAGGTGTGGAAAAAATTACTGTGCACTAAATTCTCGAAATAATCACACTAATATTATAAAGGAAAAAGTTTGTGAGTGTGTGTGTGTGTGTGTTTATATGTTTGTTACTTCTTCACGCTCAAACGGTTGGACCAGTTTTGATAAAATTTTGTATGGAGGTAGCTGATACCCTGGATTAACATATATGCTACTTTTTATCCCGACATTCCCACGGGATCGACACTTATGCGGGTGATACCGTGGGGCGCAGCTAGTAATCTATATTTATTACTTACCTTGTGCCCATTCAGCACTAAAATCATTTATTATTATTAGCCTGTAATGTCCCACTGCAGGACAAAGGCCTCCCTACTCCCTTTCCACTTCTCTCTGTTCAATGCTGCTAAGGACCAGTTCTTGTTGAAGGAGCCCAGCTCATCCCGCCATCTCCGTCTGGGCCTGCAACGATGTCCTATGCCATTAAAATCATACAGCTTGTTTTCATTTTTTTTAGTTCAATTTTTTAATTCACTTTTTGACAATGCAGGCGTGTTTTTTAATTATTTATTTCAAACTTTTTAGTGATAATTTATTTTTATTACTATCTGCCGCCCGCGGCTGCGCCCGCGTGAATATTGAAAATTATCCCAAGGGAACAAACTCACTTCACCTAAGTTTTCACGGTGAGATTTTTACAGGATCGACCGGCAGAAGGCCAATTCCCGTAATTAGAAACGTTCATAATCTAGTCGCAATCTCATCTCTATATGTAAAAAAAATGTAGGGAAGTTAGAGGTATTTTTGACAGATTGAGACTGTGAACGTTCCTAAATTACAATAATTGCACCTCGTCTGAGCACCGTAGGTTAGGACGGAATCATCTTGCAAAGTTAATTATTAATTCGAAATCTAGAGCCAAATATATTAAAATATATAATCTATTTCGATTTTTTCGACATATTCACATGTGACACGGTAAATTTGCATCAATCATGCTTCGACCCTGTAACAAATAATTTTTATCTTTACATACTATTTATAAACAAAGTCGCCCCCGCTGTCTGTAAGCTTAGATCTACGCAACTAACGACGACGCAACGGATTTTGATGCAATTTTTAGGAATAGATAGAGTGATTCAGGAGAAAGGTTTATATGTATAAAACATGCATAAATAGTAGAGAAAAGCCCAGAAATTCAATGATTTGTAATTTTATGTCGTAAGCAGATGTGTTATAGCTTCCTGTCACTGATATTCATACATAGTAAGTAGGTGTTATAATATGAATTTGTGTGGGGTAGGTAGGTACCTACAACTAAAAAGTGAAAAATAAAAACTTGTTACCAAAAAAAAAAAACACAACCGACTTCCAAAAAACAACCGACTTCCAAAAAAAAAACACTACAAAGTGAAGTTTTACTTTACTACAAAGTTTTCGATCACGAGTTTCGTCGGGGTACAAGCGCAGCACAGACTGCACGCAATATTTACGACGTGTATGGACATCGTATCGCATGTGAACGCACGGTCCGTTTTTGGTTTGATCGCTTCCGTTCTGGAAATTTTGATCTCAACAATGAGCCCCGTGGCCGACCGAAACAACGACGAATTGTAAGCCATAGTGGAAGCAGATTCATCTCAAACCATGTTGTAACTTGCAGCAGCCTTCAAGGTAAGTGATAAATCGATACTGATTAATTTCCTTCAAATTGGAAAGATAAAATAACTCGGAAAGTGGGTACCGTATGAACTCGCTGAACAAAAACAACAAAATAGCGTCGAAGCACCGCACAACCGGCAACCGGCCGTCTCAAAACTATAACAGTTACGACTGGAAACTCTCCGTCACCCACCATACTCTGGATTTTGCTCCAACTAATTTCCATTTTTATTCGGAATTTGGATAACTTTTTCAAATCCAACAAGGCAGTGAACAACGCCTCTAAAGAGTTCATCGATACCCGTCGCCAGGATTTTTATAGCAGAGCCATCAACGAACTTCTATTAAAATGGCAAAAGTAGGTACATCTTCACTAATGACCAATACTTCGATTAACGAAATACAAAAGGACATCATTCATTTCATTCTGCCAAAGCCGCGATTACATGGGCAACTTGGCAACTGTCATACTACCGACTTCTTGATACTCGTATGTACAACCTTATCAGCTTGGAGAACCGACGCAAATACCTGGAGGCCAACGTGCTCTATGATATATAGTTCATAATAATTTTGATGCCATTGATCTGACCAGTAATCTGTGTTATTCTGTCTCTCGAATGGTCCATGTGCGGCAGGTTTGTGCACGTACTCTGTTTGCACTAAATTCTTGTCGTACGAACTCCGGCTTACGCTGCCCTATTCATAGAATGTTGGAATCCTATAATTCTAATTTCATTGATATTGATATAATTTGCATGTTCGAAAAATAAATTTAAATCTATTATTATAAAAATGTTATCTTAATTGTAATCATGGTATTATTATTTATTTATTGCATAATTTAAGTAAAAGTAATTGTTTCTAATCTGATTTGGTTTTGTAACTATAGCTAGCGTTATACTAACTTATTTATTTATTTTAAAATATTCCTTGTTAATTTTGGTAATGCTCGTCTAGTGGCAACCTGTGATCTTTTGATGTCCTATCTGCGGATAATGTAGTGGACTGCAACATTGCTTCCTATACCTTTGTTAAACTTATGTAGTATAAGTATATGTTGTAGTTGTTTATTATCCTTCAATAAATAAAATAAAACTTTTTCAGGGATTATATGAAGGGATTATATGGCAAGATAGGGGGGGCTACCGAGATAACGATTAATATAGAACTATGGAAGAGGACCCCAAATAATTAATGAATTATGAGTTGAAAAGTACACGAGCACTTGGCCTTTGTACAAAAGTCCTTCTCACATTATTCAAACGAAATTCCTACTGATCAGTGAGCCTAGCACGGCCATCAGTTCGAATATTCAAAGGTGACCCTGCTCTCCGGTGATCAAAACCAGCCCCGGATCTATGATTTTTTCGAACCGGGGCAAAACCTTGATAGTGGCGCCCCCTCCCTTCGGTGTTTGAGAAAAACTTGCAAATTGTTGATTTCCACTACGATAATATATGATTTCACTAATAAATTACTTATTTTATTAACGCTGATTACTCGTCAATCAACCACAAAAACAAACAGTGTTGTCACTTGACGTTCAACTGTTTGAAATTCACACATACTATACGAGCAAACATACTATACGAGCCGAGCTGAACAAATTCAAACTTTGAATTTGTTCAGCTCGGCTCGTATAGTATGTGACGCGGATTCCCCTTGGCAGAAAGATCACGGACACTACGCACGCGTTCAAAAATTTACTTGATCTGTTAAGATGCGTTCATAAATCACTTGGTATGTGTTCAAAAAATAACTGGGCGTATGGAAATAGAAAAGTTTGTTTTTCAAACATATTATATTAAGATTCGATTACT
The DNA here is from genome assembly GCA_963855955.1 of Luperina nickerlii. Classification (NCBI taxonomy): domain Eukaryota; kingdom Metazoa; phylum Arthropoda; class Insecta; order Lepidoptera; family Noctuidae; genus Luperina; species Luperina nickerlii. Next base: position 13,552,410 of record OY979666.1, on the reverse strand, counting down.
TGTTAAAAACCTATGAGATTGTAGGAAAAGAGGCTTCATTTGTTCGATATTTAGAATTCGTGTCTCAAGGATTTGGCGCCCCCATGAAACTGCCGCCCGGGGAAAGTGCCCCGGTTGCCCCCCCTTAGATCCGGGGCTGATCAAAACCCATGATTAGGTACCTAAGATTACTTTGGCCATGATTAGGTATATTCTAGTTTTGGTCTATTGAAATATTACTTAGATTGACATCTTCTCTCAGGATACAAATAATATTTCTTTCATCAGAATAATTGGATTTTACTTCCTTGCTGATGTATGTATTAATAATCAAGAAACACACCTACAAACACTTGGATCTGTGCGTTTTATCCCTGTTGAATGACTTTCAATACTTTCAAAATATAGTGATGAAAAAAGAGTAACTTTTCTTGCTGTATCATATTGAAAGCCATTATTTTTTTTGGATTTTGAGATTTAAAGGCTAAACTTTGACTCTTTTTTTTGAGTCTACATTTTTTTTGTCAAATCTGACTACTTACTTGGGTTTTTCAAACTCAAACTCAAAGCATTTATTTCAATTATACCATTTACAGGCACTTTTGAATTGTGAAGAAGTCGGTCAGTCAGAAAATACGAAGCTAGTTGCCCATTCCAAAGCGTAGGTACTTATGGAGAAGAACGGGCAAGAAACTCCATGGACACTCTTTTTAAATTATATTTTACAAAAATATTAGTTACATCATTACTTTTGATTTTAAAATTATATAATGTGGGAACGATGTAAAAAATTAAGATAGACAATCGCGTTAAAAGCGTCCAGAGTACAACAAATAGTACTTAACAAAAACAACAATCCAAAAATAAAATTAATAAAAAATAAGCAGAGACAGGTAAATGATGACCAGCCCCAACTGACGGCGCCCGTTCACGAACATGACGCATAAATCAGCACCATTCAGCTCAACCACTCACATTTGAACTCATTACTGACCAGTTTACAAAAACTCCTTAAGGCTCCTACAAACTGGCGCAACACGACACGCGACACAAAGGCACCGCAAGTCGCGCAACGAGCGGTGCCTTTGCGTCGCGCGTCGCGCCTGTTTGCAGGAGTCTTTATGTGTTAAGTTCTTTAATGTAACCCAATATATTCTATGCGCCTATTAGAACTTAACTGTACTATTTGTATCATATCTGCGGTACTTAATTTTTTTTTACACTGCGGGGCAAAGGCCTATCCCAAATCCTTCACCACCTCAAACAAGCCCTCGCGATACGCGTCGTGGGGGTTTAAAAAGGCCACTTTGGCAGAATCATAAAAGGATAACATTATGAATCATAATATGGCGAAGACAGTCCGTGTTTTTCTTTTTTTCGCTGCACTACGTAGGTATAATCAAAGAGATTGGGATTGAATTTGGATTGGATTGATTGGTATTTTAGCACAGACAAAAAAATTACTGAAAAATCCTTCACCAATGAGATTTGATAAAATTAACTTAACAGTTAACTTTCCATTATGATTCCTAATGTTATCCTTTTATTATTCTGCCAAAGTGGCCTTTTTAGGCCCCCAGGTCATCTCGCCACAGAAAGCGGTAATTAAGATTAATTATTAAATATGTATCTTCTATTTTAGGCTCTACTTTTACTTTTAAGACCCTCAGGTCATCTCGCAACAGAAAGCGGTAATTAATATTAATTATTAAATATGTATCTTCTATTTTAGGCTCTACTAGTTTGAGGAAACACGACCTTCCAAACAATTAAACTTATTTAAGTATTTAATAATTCATGTCTAACTCTACATTTGACTTTCACGCTCCAATTTTTATGCTAATTATCGTTATTAGCATTTTTAACACAATCATTTAAGTAAGTACATTTTTTAACCTGAAAATACGCAAAAGTAGAATTAAGAAAAAGTATTTATTTTAAAGCATAGTAGTAGTAGTTTTAGGCAAAGTATTTTTTTTCATAAAGCATTTTAAGTTGTCTTTTATTCTACTATATATAAACGGAGAAACTGTGTTTGTTTAAAATCATGGCCATGAATTAAGAACAGCGAAAATAAAAATATTTTATTTAATGATGTGTTTGTTTATTTTAAAATTCGACAGATACCTACACTAGGTTGCCTGGAAGAGATCGCAGAAAGCGATAAGGCCGCCCATTGTATGTTTTGTATTCATAATTGTATTTTTTGTTATGTATTTTCTGGTGTACAATAAAGTATATATAAATAAATAAATAAATTATGTCTTCGTTGTACTTAGTTCAGATTGAACACTTGATACTTTTACCTATCTTACCTTACCTCTTACCCTTTTTTTACTTTTTTGATTTTACATAATGTAGAGGGAAACCTTGCCACAAAAGGTGTCAATCATTTAATAATAATTATGATTTATAATTATTTGTTGGATCGTACTCTTTTCTTATTCATTATACTCCTTTGATTCTTTACTATACTTCCTATTCAATATAATGTAGGTACTAAAATATTAATATAATACTGACCTGTAATTGTCCCACTGCAGAGAAAACTTTAAGCAATAGCATTACGCTCGCAGCGTGTAGACGATTATAAACCATTATTAACTTTAGTCTAAGCTTCATCACGATGTTTCTGTCACCGCGTCTAAGATTAACTTGGAAAGTAGGGAAGCAATATTGAAAACCCATGTTGTTTCATTATTTTTAGGATTATAAAAGGATAATTCTGTGTCTAATTTTGTGCTGGAAAACCCAACTAAGTTTTGTAAAATAATCATGTAATTTTAAAAGTACAATCCTATGTAGGTACCTACTTTAATATTAGTTGATATGAATTATTTTAAAGATGACCTAAGTGATGGGCTACTTTGGGGTATACGGTATACCATTCACTTTGTCATACTGTGGTTCTACAATCCAATTTTGATTTTGTAACTCATTAATGCTGTCAATATAACCTAAAATCATTATACATATAGCCGTTCCCCCACGCGAGGACGCTTGGATCAAAATATTTCCTACAACTTATATTAAACTTAAAGGCTAATAATATATATTATAATTTTAGTTTTTAGAGGTTTTTGTTTTAGTCGGGGGTTTAATGTTTAATTTAACTTTTATTTCTTACTTTTCAAACTTTTAACTCTCTATACTACTAGTAAACCTGCTACGATCGACACTCGCCGAAATCTGCGCAGCTGTACGTATTTTTACCACAGTGAAGCTAGTTACTCGTGGTCGTTGGCGTTCATTCCATACTAACGTATTCCTCTGTTTTCTCCCTGGATAATGATACTAGTCCAAATATCATCAGGTCTTCGTCATCAGGTAAAATGAACTGTACTAGTCGAGACACATCTAATAAGCCCACACTCGAGGGGCTTACTAGTAGCTAAATATTCAAGAGTTGCTTTATCTAGCGTCCAGGTCAGTTACCAGGTAAAATGTACGGTACCAGGTGAGACACATCTAATAAGCCCATACTCGAGGGGTGTAGTAGTAGCTATTCAAGAGTTCCGTTATCTAGCGTCCAGGTCAGTTTTGAGGTCCTCGTCATCTCATAAAAGGATCATTACTCGTTGAGACATATCTAATGAGCCCACACTCGCGGGGTGTACTAGAAGCTGTTCAAGAGATTCTTTGTCTAGCGTCCAGGTCAGTCACTAGATCCTTGTTATCAGGTAAAATGAAGAATACTAGTTGAGACCCATCTGATAAGCCCATACTCGAGGGGTTTACTATTAGCTATTCAAGAATTCCTTTATCTACAACAAATAAACAATACGTATGTACTCGTTCGTAAACATTGATTCGGCGACTGTACCATTCACGATTTCGGTCAAGACAGAATCGTACAACTTTTAGTTAATTAAAAGCAATTAAAAGCTTTGGGGAACTTGGACCTTGGGGAGATAGGGCATCACCCTACTAAATCACATATTCGATTACTAATTTATGATCGCGCTTTTTTTTTAAAGTGCAAAGCATTTATTATGTTGGCCGAATTTCTTTAAATTAAGTACATTGAATAATTACATGACCAGCCTATTAGATAATGTTCCCACTGCTGAGACATAGGCCTCCCCAAAGAGTCTTCACATCGACCGGTTCCGTGCTTCTACCATCCAGTGAAGTTGGACCTACTTAACTTGACAGTTTGTCTTAGCCTAAGACAAACCATCTGAGGGAAGTTGCATAATTATTATATAAATATATAAACTAAATAAGGTCATTTCAGGTAAATATTTACCTAAAATGACCTCATTTACTTTTCTCACAAACCATAGCCAGTCGTGATCGTGACCAGCTTGAAACAATCTTAGCTACAATGTTAGCTTACGGAGAGACCACGACCATCTTGAATTAAATTACTTTAATTAGAGGAAGATTTAAAAAAGTTGTTATCCAGTACTATATATTGCACCACTTTTCCCAACAATTATTGTTTGAATAACATTATTAAATTTTTATGAAAAAATCAAGAATTTATATTAAGAATCAAATTTTTATCCAGTTGGAAATCTAGCTAAATAAATTGAATAGGTATGAGTTTTTTCATTAATGTCCAACTATAATAATTATTTTTCTCTCGTGAATGTTCGTCACAAATCGTTGGATGGCTCCACAGTTTAAAATTGTGGTTCCTTCCAGTCACCAATTGACGAATATGGTTTACTAAATATTTTAAACCTCTTCCAAAAAAGAGGAGGTTATATGTTTTTTATGTATGTTCACCGATATCTCCACTAATTGTGGATGGATTTTGAATTTATTTTTTTGTTTGAAAAGGTATACTCTCGAGGTAGTCCCATTGTTACCAAGTTGGAATCTGATGAGAGGATCCCATGGAAATCGAGGGAAACCCTCAAATTTTATAGGCACACCTATAGAGATTTGGGTATTTTTTAAAGTAACTCGTGCATTTGCACTCGAAAATCATCATTTAGTAAAGTGAAACTGATGATGAAGACCACAGATGGCCACCAGAACTACTCAATGATAAATATTTCACGGGTTGCGATTCGATGACTTTAATATGGTTGCTAAGCAATTTATGCTCGTCACAATGCGTATGGTGAAATGGAGTTGATGGTGACTTCACCATCAGCTCCAGTTCTCCTGGTTCTTACCAGGAGAACTCCTCAACAATTAACGTCCGAGCATCGGGCAAAAGCAATATTTTGTAACAGCCTGAGCAGTTGACATTAGGGTTTGAAAGGATATGCTCTCGAGGTGGTTCCATTGTCACCAAGTCAGAATCTGATGAAGAGATACCATGAAAATCGAGGAAAATCCTGTGTTAGTTGAACTCTCTCAAAGCAAATGAAACCTATTGATGATTCAGGTGTTTTAGTCTGAGAGTCATCACTTAATGCTACCGAGCTGACGATGGTAGCCACAGCAGTCCTTAACTGTTAGGAACTTAGGATTTAGGAGATACGGCAATATGTCAACCAACAATCGCCTTCATCTTTTTATTTTTCGTAATGATGTAACGGGATGAGCAGATCCCGCTTCTGATGATGGTAAGGGCTTGTAATTGTCGAAAAGGATTGTAATAATAGGCCTAATTGAATAAAAGTGTGACATCAAATATGTGTGTGACTTATCAAATAAAACTTGCATGAAGTGATGACTCTCAGACTTAAACACCTATTGGTCCATAAGATTCGGAGAAAATTGGCTGTAACAGACGGACAGACAGACATACGAGTGATCCTATAGGGTTCCGTTTTTTCCTTTTGAGGTACAAAACCCTAAAAAGGGAAAAATAAAAAACTTTTTTACAATAAGAAAACAACCGACTTCCAGAACAAAACACTACAAACTAAAAAAAACCGGCCAAGAACGTGTCGGGCCACGCTCAGTGTAGGGTTCCGTAGTTTCCCATCCGTCACAATAAGTGTTCCCACTTATGAGTTTAAAAGTGGATATCCATTATGTTCGCGCTCCAGCAGCGCTTCGCGCTCCTGCAACTGCTCCCGGTAGTGGGTACGTGCGCGAATACGGAGCGTGCAACATTGCACGCTCCGCGGCAGGCGCTCCGACTCGTGACGGTTTTTAGCGCGAACACAAAGGGAGCGCAGTGTGTCAAAGGGGAGCGCATGTAGAAGTGCGCGCGACGTATCCATTGGAGCAGTTGCAGGAGCGCGAACATAGTGGTAACCCAACTTAAACGAGAACCGATTTTAATAATTCTTTTTTTGTTTTTGTTTGAAAAAAGATACGTTCAGGATAATAAAATATGTAATCGAGGTTTAAAAAAATGCTTGCATATACGATTATACTACAAACTTGTCCAGAAATTATTTTGTACAACTTTTTGTCTTTTTTGTACAAAAACTTTTGTTTCCATCAAGTTCAAAATGATTTTCCTAGAAAGTCCTTATAAAGTTCTACTTTTCAGATTTTTTTCATATTTTCTAAACTTATGGTTCAAAAGTTAGAAGGGGGGAGACACATTGTTTTTTACTTTTGGAGCGATTATTTCCGAAATTATTGACACTATCAAAAAATGATTTTAGTAAACCCCTATTCATTTTTAAATACCTTTCCAACAATATATCGCAAGTTAGGGTTGAAATTAAAAAAAAAATCACTACCCACTTTACATATAGGGGAGCTACCCTAATAAAACATTTTTTTCCAATTTTTATTATACCACTTTGTCGGCGTGATTGATATACATATTGGTACCAAATTTCAGCTTTCTAGTGCTATCGGTCACAGAGATTAAGCGAGGACGGACAGACAGACATGGCGAAACTATAAGGGTTCCTAGTTGACTACGGAACCCTAAAAAGAGCTTTAATTTCAGAAGTCGGTGTCAAAAAACGAAAATACTGAATCAACGACACCGACTTCTGAAATTAAAGTTATTTTTCACCTTGTAGTGTTTTTTTTTGGAAGTCGGTTGTTTTTTTTTTGTTTTTATAAAAAAGTTTTTAGAGGTTGCAACTAGCTAACTTGTAATTAACTACACACATCCCATTCATGGAGGCTGAGCAGATAGATAAAGGTATTTAGTAGAAAATCTAAACATGGTATCAAACAATACTAAATGTTTTAATACACGAGTAGTTAGTTCTCCATAATGACTACTGATAATTGCCCGGATACCCTTGTAGAGGTATCTTTGACGTATCATAAACATTAATTCTATTCAAGCTAACGAATAATAATGTTCGTAGCTAACAAGATTTGAATCTATACATCCCAAAAAATAAGAGCCAACTGGGCCCGCCTTAAAACGGTCGAGTCAACATCATCATCATAATTTCAGTCGAAAGACTGCTGGAAATAGGCCTCCCCAAAGAGTCTTCACATCGACCGGTCCCGTGCTTCTAGCATCCAGTGAAGTTGGACTTACTTAACTTGACAGTTTGTCTTAGCCTAAGACAAACCGTCCTAGGACTTCCTAGGTCTCCTAGGCAAACATAATCATTACCAACTTCGAGTGTTGAGTCTCCGATCTTTATGAGTATGTACATGGGCATTTGAAATAACCTTTGTTTTATCCATGTTCATTTCCCAGTTTCGCGTTGAAGTCTTCCTTGGCCACACCCATGGCGAGAGATATCCTCATACACGGTCTCCATCTCATCGTCGTCGGGGTGGGTGACACCCCGATGAAGGAATTCCAAACCCGAACAATTCAACGAATATCTTGCTGATATTCTGAGTATAAAGTAAGGTACCACGCGGTATACACGCCACCCTGGTCGACACACTCTCGATCTTGACCACATTGCTCACAAGGGACCTGTGGACAATAAACCGACACCGCCTTGAGACTGCTAATTGCCCTTCCTGGAAATGAAATAGAGAAAGTTCCCGTATTTGAGTATTATCAAATCCTCCCCCTCTCTTCGGACTTAATATAACCCAACTATACCCCATCGTAACATGCTCAATTCTTCTTCAAGTTCGGTGATCTTATCATCTGTCTGAAGTGTACGCGTGTTGTATGTTGCCAGGTGCAGTTTTCAGTTATCGTGTTAACGCCTGGCACCACATCTTATACTTAGAAGTAACAATGGGGAAGTAGGTACGGATGTTATTATAAGACAATACGGAACAGCCTATACGTAATACAGTAGGGCATTATGAAGATATGGGATAGATAACATTTGTGCGTGTATGTAACATTTCATCATCCAACGTGTGCTAGCTCCCACAGCATCCTGAGTGTATTATGTGAGAGGTGGGACAGCTCCATGCTGGCTCACTGGATACAGCTACACACGTTGGTTGGCTGCAATTTTTTATGAGTGTGGTTTTTACTAACATTAGGGTATGACTTTTACTAACAACATATGGATCTTGTAATTTGATCATCATCATCTGCAGGGGCGGTACCTTCATAGAAGCCGAAAAGCCCGGCTTGCCCTAATAAAATCATAATTCACAACAACAAACTTACTTAAACCTATCAATAAATAAATATATTAAAAAAATACCAATCAATGAACTCGAACACAAACATTAATAACTGAAAATCAGCCAATCCCTCAGTTGGGCGTTTTTTTTATACGTTGAAAATCTGTGGGCTTGCCCTAATTTTGACCCCTAGGCACGCCACTGATCATCTGTCTAGCCTTTTCCCAACTATGTTGGGGTCGGCTTCCAGTCTAACCAGATGCAGCTGAATACCAGTATTTTACATGGAGCGACTGCCTATCTAACCTCCACAACCCTGTTACTGGGTAATACGATACCCCTTGGTAACTGGTTGTCAGACTTTCGGGCTTCTGACTACCCGTAACGACTGTCAAAGATCCTCGAATGACAACAGGGACCAACGGCTTAACGTGCTTTCCGAGGCACGGAGGGGTCACGGTATGTAAAGATGTCACTCATCCACAGACCAACCGCAGCAAGCGTAGCTTAACCTGATCCTTAACCTGATCTTGTAATTTGGTCATAAAAAAAAATAGTGAGTTCGAAGGGCTTTGGTAGGTAACTAAGTACTTGTTTGAGATTGAAAGGATGCTTTGAGCTCAGTATAGGTTTCAATGTTACAGACCTAGGCAGGATTTGAAACTCTAGAAACTGATTAACATAGATTTAAATAAAGGCTCCTACAAACAGGCGCGACACGCGATATAACCGCGCGCGACACAAAGGCATCGCTCGTTGCGTAACTTGCGGTGCCTTTGGGTCGCGCGCGATTTTATCGCGTGTGTGCCTTTTGAAGGAGCCTTAATAGAAATCGGTTCTATACATATACCAATAATAAATGTAAATATTGAACGTTACATCTAGGAATATAAATCCCATAAATAATAAAAAGCAACGAGAGAAGTCATCTTGGAACATCTTATCATACTGCAAAAGTCGTCTTTGGGGTTACAGCTGAGTTAATAGATTAGATAGGTCTTGGCCTTCCCAGAGTCCCCGTTATCGGTGGAGATGGGATTACGACCTGCCTGAGTAGGTTTTTTTAATGGGACCGAAAATGATATCCGCAATCAATTGGGGAATTTTACAGAACTAAGTGAAGATATGTACATTTTATGTCTATTGCTGATAACATTAAGAACACATACCTACCTAATGGGGATCTCCAATTCATGTTTGTTCTACTTCTCATTAGGTATATTACGGTAATAGCTGACAACATTTCTCATTTCATCACATTAATGTTTTTCAATCAGCTATCTCTGAATTGTGTGTTAACTATTATAAAGTTCCCACACTTCGATCACTTTAGATCATTGACACCTCCAGCAATGCATATTGTTAGCACAATAAATCAAGAACATCGTTACTACGGGTAGGTATTACATGTCGTAAATTATATATAGACAGTAGTCACCACCGTTGTGAGGATTTAATTAAGTGTACTAAACTTGATTTTGTGACTGAATCCAGTGGAAATTATGAACAAAGCGCTATAAGTTGTTGATCGTGGATGTATGTACCTAGCTCATTAAATTTGATGGATCACGACAACACTTTGACTAGAATCCATTTACTCACCCTCCTAAGTCCTAGTTTCGCTGTCATAAAATATAAATCTTATAGGTATGTTGTTCACAATCACAAAAGAGGAATAGAACATGGCATGGTGCGACTAATCCGCAATTATTTTGACTTTTTCGAACTTCGGAATAAAAACAACAATTAAAAAACTCGTTTTACCAGTTATCAAAGCCATTGAATTTAAGTTGACTGAGACGAGTCGTCATTATTACAGTGATATGACCTTACTCTTTCACTTTAAAGCAGTTTTTTGGCATATGAGCCAAAAACAAAACAGTCTGGCCTGGAGGTTGATAGGTACCTACCTATCAACCTCCAGGCCAGACTGTTTTGTTTTTCACCGCCATGCAGGCGATGGAAAACGATGGATGAGGTCTATGATGGACCGCGTGCCCAGAAGATACCTGTTCACTTTTGCTGAAGGCATACGAGTTAAATGTGGAGGGAACACATTGAAGCTTAGCTCTGTCGGATATTATATACTCATGTGGTAGGACGTTGTGGTTACCGTATCAGATAAGTGATGTCCACCTGGATATGTGATTAGCGATGACATGCGTTGAGACTACACATACACTGACAAGCACAGAATTTTTTTTTATTTAAATCTATTCTAATATAAGGAAAAAAATCAAAGAAGTGCCTATGTAGAGAAGTCAACCCTATCTGAAGTTTGAATATGAACTAACTGCTTAGTAAATAATATTACCTATCTTCGTTTATCACATCATTTCAAACGAATACATGCCAATAGCAACAAATTACTTGTTATTGTGTCATTTTTAGTTATAATACATACGAAATGTGTTAAACAAATCATCGTCTATAATCTGCATTCCAAATAATGTATGTGCCAGTGCGGTCACAGGCTCAAAATCAGCGAGCGAGTGTCAGAGGGAGTGCCGAGGCGAGCGGTCGTGCAGTGGCTAGCTGTCGAGTCCATCGTGTTAATAAAACACGCTATTCAAAGTTACTTGCGCGCACTAATAACCTACCTAGTAACTATACCACAAGCGAACGATTGCGACACGCTCCTCGGGGTCAAGACCGTTCACTGCCAGCTCTGTGTTAAGCCAGCGAGGGTCATTGCCGCCACGCGAGACCCACAAGCAGTCAGGTACATGTATCTATCTATCATTCTGCATGCCGACCATGTTTGACGGGTGACCCACGAAGAAATGTCTGATTGATTGACACCATGTCCATGCCCTAATGCCCTAACTTTCAAACACTATTCTTTCTGCTTATCCTGTCGTTAAGTGTGAATGTATGCACAGTAGCGAAACTCTAAAACGGGTTTGTATTGTATACTTAAGATTTTTAAATGTGTATTCAAACGGCATTAAGTTTCGGATCTTTTCATACGGGTCAGAATGCCAGAGGTCATCATCATCTCATAATTCATCTCATTTGTGTTGACTTTAAAACAAAAAAGTGGTTTAGTAAATAAGTTTAATTTATTTATGTGATACGATAAGATCTTACAGTGAATAAAGTATTATCAAAGGTGAAGCACTCCAATTTGACACACATGATTAAATTACTAAGGTGTATAATGGTAATGTTTTTTTAATTTTGCTTTATTGTAACGACATCTTTATCATTCAACTTATCGCGTTAAAGTACAATAACAATAATACAATTAACTACTAAAACTGGCCTGTGCTTGACTTATAATAAAACTAGCGACCCGACTCCTGCTTCTCACGGATTTCACGACTTCAAAAACATCGACATTTCTTTACTATATTGTAAGTTTTGTAGCAATGTAAATTACATGTAAAACTTTCAGAATAAATTCACTAAATGATGGTGAAAACCACTTCAAAATCCGTCAACGCGGTCACACCGCACAGATACACACGAAAAGCGACTTTAATGATTTATAATAGTTAAACAAGTATAGAAGGACAGACAAACTCTCTTACCTAGATACCATATTGTTTGTATGAATTCCATTGCGTAAATATCTCTACAATTCAATGGAACTTCATTTTACAAACGTGACAAAAATGCACTTCCTACTGCTTATATGAATTTTTTGGTTAACAACAAAATAATATGTAGAAATACTTAAATGAAATTATTTGAAAGTTATGAATAGCTGATGAATCAGAAAAGTTTTTAAAACATAAAATATGTATTTAATTAAAAGCGAATAAATGAATATGAATAATATTTTACGTGAAACTGAAAATCAGAATGTCTATAAATATAATAATTACTAATTCCGAGGCAAGCAATTACGTGCATAAGTACCTACCTACTCAAATAATAATTTAATTTTGAGTAATTATAATAAACGTCTGGCAACCTGATTTGTTTCGTTTTGTTCAGTTTGTTAAACAACGGACTAAAATTTTGTAGTGATTATTTCCTATTGTTCAGGTGATTCATTTTGATTTTGAGTAAATGTACCTGATATCGACGGCGAAGTGCCAATAACACCTAACTGACAAAGTCAATGATTTACACAAACTGAATAAAAACATTTAAAAATAGACACTTCGCGTTGGTTTAGTTGGGAGGTACTTCCACAGTTTAATTTAATGCTGTTGCAACTAAAAATACACTTAGGGGATTTCACTAAAACATGCCAATAACACTAAAAAAAGTGATCAAAACGATAAAGAAGTGAATTTCTCGAAAAATTTCAGTTAAGGCTCGTACATACAGGCGCGACGCGACACGCGACACTTAGGCACCGCAAGTCGCGCAACGAGCGGTGCCTTTGTGTCGCGCGCGATTCGCGTCGCGCGTCGCGCCTGTTTGCAGTAGCCTTTAAGAGGTATTGGCACTTCGTCGTCGATATGTAGCTGTGTTCTAGTGAACACAGCTACATATCGACGACGAAGTGCCAATACACCCTAAATGCGCAACACACTTTCTATCAAAAATTTTAATCTTTTCCTTCTTATGTTTGAAAACTTAGTCTGTCAACGTGAGTAATGAATGTTGTTAAAATTAAAGGCATTATCATTGTTTGTGCGTTACGAATTACCCCCAGGTTACACGGTAACGCCTCGTTTCCCGTGACTCTCGACTGCTATCGCGCTCCCGATTTTCACGAACTGAAGTTGAACCAATAAATACCTAATAGTATATTGCTGCTCAAGCGAAGTCATAAGTACAAGTTAGTTTTCTGCTTTTCTACTTGCTCCTGTTTGTGGCCGAACAAACACGTTAAAAGTCTTATCTGTCAATAACATAATTGCTTCATATTTAACATTGTTCAAGTCATTAACAAAATGTATTTTTTAGATTGTTATCCTTAATAGCGATTGGTTTGATAAATAAGTAGTCTGATGAGTGCCTGCATGTAAAAGGTACTTAACATACTGCTGTGTAACATAATATAAGTAGGTATTCGCATTTAAACGTGATAGTTGCTTTGGGAGTTTGGTAAATCAATGTGAGTATCTCAGTTTTATTTATTTTTAATATTGTTATTTATTATTAATAAAATTATTGTATTGTGTGTGTATTATTTATAATTGTAGATACAGTTTGTTCAATTGTTTATTTCATAGGGTTGCTATAGCTTTCAGAATGTATGTGTGAGTGTAAGTAACAGGGATGCATTAATTAAGTAATTTAATTATTTTAATCAGCTTTAATGCACATGTTTTCTTTTAGAAAAGTAAAAGCAATTACAATAAATCAAGACAGTTTCTTTTATAAATTAAAATTAATAAATTATACAATACAACCGTAAGAGTTTATACGAAACACAAAAACCATTTTTTGCGGTCGAAATGACCAAGACAATTAATTTGGTACTTAATTAAAAATATTAGGTACATTTACGATTAAAATATGTATACCTATACATCTTAAACTAAATTAAGTAACTAATTAACACACTGTTTAAATAGGTAATTATATAATCCTAATTTAAACCTATTAAAATAAAATATGGCTCCCAAAAATTCGTCCGCATCGCTGTCAACTGGTAATTTAGCCAAAAGACAATATCTAATAAATTCAAATTAAAAAAAGAATAAATTATTAAAAATATTATAATAAATTATAAAATATCTGACTAACATTATAAAACTGTTTATTTTTCTACCTCGTATCTTCCGTAATTCTTAAGTGTTATCTCAGTAGGTAGGTATGTAACCGATTAATCCCACTAAGGGCCTTCCATATTGTCAGACGTCAATTTTATTCCACGAATAAAAATTATCTGTCGATTGAAAAATCAACCCTAAATATGAGAAAGTTACTTTCCCATATCTTGTACATTTGATAAGTATCTGGCTAAGAAACATTCTTCCTTTTTTTGTTATCGATTATACCTAATGGCAGACGAGTACAGGAAATGATTTTACAATTTATGCAACGCATCATAAAATTGACAGACAGACGGCTCACTTTTTTTTTCGTGAAAAGTATGCCAGCTGTATAAAGGGTCAAAGTAAATTAGCTAGCGAAACTGCAGACCTGATGTATATCGATATCATAACACGATAAAATAATTAATTTGACGATTTTTTTTTTGTGGGCCAACAGCAGTTAGTCCGCTTTCAAATTAAAGCGACTTTAGCAGCGCGTCATTCACGCGACAGACGCGCGACGGTCGCCCAGTAGTCCACTTAACAAAGCAGTTGTAGAGTGCGTGAGCTGGGCCCTAAGCGATTTCTTCGGAAACTTGCTCAGGGTGCTGAGGGAGTAAACATATTAAAAAGTCCCCGCGTCTAGGAGGTGAGCCGGAGTGGGGGGGATAAAAGTTCCCACTTTTCAGTTTTTCGCTAATATGTTTAAAACGGTGTGTCGTAGAGAAAAAATATCACCTTCGAAATAACGCCGAAGTAGCAGCCAACAGCTAATGTTTGCTAAATGTCGTTTTTTCGAAAATTTCACTTTTCCGGAACGTGTAGTTCGAAAACGGGTAGGAATTCGAAAAATCTGTATAAGATAAAAGTTGTAGAAAATTGTATAGCTTTCTTTACGTAGAAGATATTTTTTCTCTACAACGATTTCCTCAAGCAGGTACCTAACAAATCATCCAGATACATTGAAGCCCAAAAAAATTACATCAATTTTATTTACATTTTTTAGTGTTTATACCACCCATCACGTCAGTAGTTTCGCTAGATTATTTAATTTGACCCTGTAGATTTTATAATTAAGTTAGAGGTAAGATACAAGTTTTCCCTCGGTAAGACTTAGAGAGGGGCCTACAGCTACAAGCAACTTTTGCCTCCGCAACTAATTTGTCTCTCACATTAAAAGTATGTAAGTATTGGCTTTGTCGCGTCGCTGCGTGCGCGCACTTACATACGAACCCGTAGACTTGATGTGAGACTCGAGAGACAAATTAGTTGCTGAGATAAAAGTTGCTCGTGGGCACCCTCACTTAGGTGATATAGGCTCGGTTATAAACTAAGTTAGTGGTTTTCTCCTAACTACTTAATTCAATTAAATATTTAGGTATTTAAATTGAGAAAAAAAATGTGCAAAATAATCTCTACGTATTTATACCAAGCCAAGAATAAATAAACTTAAATCAAACCGAAAGATTTATTGATTGTCTTGTTCAACGTCCTTTTAAAGTCTTTATTTATATCCAAATGTTAATCTGGCTCAATAAATTCGTAGCCTGTGATAGCTATTTTAAACTTCACGACCTACATATTTTCCGCTTGTCTCTATTTAAAGCCGATGGATAATGCCATGCTTTATAGATAGCCAGCTTTATAAATGTGTGTCCCAGAGTATCGCTTTCTGTGCCTAACGAGAGACTCCTTAGCTGTACGTCAAGGCTCTTGGCTATTATGCCATCGACTGTTATTATTATTCGCACAATAATCGCCGAGTCTACATCCCACATGTCAACTCGCTCGCAAGTCAAGTCAGGTACTTGGTTACCTTATCATTCTCGGCTTCCACGAGATCCTCGTCATGCGACATAGAACGATCATTGTGAAACGCTCCATTCGATTTTATCTTTGCAATCAGGCTTCTCAGCAACAATAAATAGTCCTGTAAGTGACGAAATTATCAATTTCATAACATAACATTACAGCATGCCAGTAATCCCCGAACGTTTAAGCAGAGGTATACCTATAGTACACCCCCATTTCGCAAGTTATGGTTAAATCCCATGTAATGTCAGCGGGATTGTCCGAAAGGGTTACCGCTGACCCGGAACATAAAGGGCTAAGGAAGGAACACGGGTGGGTTTTAGTCAGTAAGAGTCTGACACTCCCGCTCCACCCAGAGCGGGAGGGGTCACTTGATGATTTCTCACCCTGAAAATAAAACTTCCATGTAATAGGGGCTGGCCGCGAGCCTATTGCTGTCAACCGGGCATAAATCCAGACTCCGGACTGCTAATGAGAAAATTCCTTATGGAAAAACCTGATATCACTTTTTCTGACCTGGGAAACGAAGCCAGGAGGCTCAGCAGTCGTGCTTCGGATCAAATCCGATCATCTTAATAATGTTACTTTTATTGTTTTCTTTTCAGATAGCAAAATGAGGATGCAATGGGGCGTCTTCGTAGCTGTATCGTTGTGGAGCGTTGTGAGCGGCCCCCTGACGAAGGCAGACGCTTCCGACGTGTCTGATCCAATGGTCATTCAAGTGGAACATAAGCGAAATGAGAGACTTTCAGAGCCAATTGCAAATGTAACTTACAATTTATGTTATTTCCAGCTACAAAAGTAAGACACAAATGTAGTGTGCATAGTGTTTCAACGCTTTCCAGCTCGTCTACCAGCAGGGTTAACGTGACAATTATTCACTCTCGCGTGGAAAAGATTTGTCTATTTTTGTCACTTTTCTCGTTTTTCGCCAACGCTGCCATACAAAATACTCGCCTCGCTCTGCCAAACGTGATATTTTCTCGACAAATTCTAGAATTGAATCTGTGGAACCTACTTATATTTCCTATACCTATATGTCGGCAGACCATTTTCCAATTGTGGTAATTAACAACGTTTGGTGTTTTATGGTTAGCGAAATCAATTTCAGCTGCATGTTTATACAGTTATTTATTAGTGGAGTTTATTTAAACGCTAATATATTTACTAAGTGTGGTGATTAACACAATTTCCAATATCTGAGTTTTATGATGAATAATATCAACCTTCACTTTTTAAAATTGTAATCGCATTATTCGTGGTGATCTTCTATTTTGATTTCATATACTTAGATAGGTATTAATTTCGTAAAAAGCTCCTCGGAAATCATCCAGAAGCAACCGCCATCTTGAAATTTGACCGACCAAATTTTCACTAAAAGTGTAATAATAAGTAGTGGTCTTGACATAATTTTTTATCATGATTGTATAATGTTTCAATTAATAGGACAAACCCTCCTTTTCCTCATGCTAATATGTCTATTAGCATGAGGAAAAGGAGGGTTTGACAAATGCCGAGGAAAAACATTCAATTCTAATTAATAAAGTCGGTTACACAAAAACTAAACATACATAGGTATATTAAATAAAAGAGGCGAGAACGTAAACTCAAATGAACGAACTGGAAACTTAAGCCGATGTTGCTTTGAAAAAATATACATATTTGTTTTTAATAACTTCCTACATCATCGGTCTCTCGTCATGCGAAAAACAAGTGCCAACGTGCCTTCTTCAGGTTTACTCGAGCTTGGCGGTCATATAATGCCGCGTTCCCATGGCCCGCTTTCTCACAGGCCGCGCAGCGCCCGTCAGGCCAGACCGACACGCCGTGGCACCAGTCGAATCCGATGTAGGCCTGTGGCGGCCTGACGTCGCCGCGCCGCCGCCGCGCCGGTACGATCCGTCGGGAGTCGGTAAGTTTAAAGGCGGGGTGCCTGTCGCGGCCTGCTGTACGATCGCGTTTCTTTTTGTTTTGTTTATACGGGAATGCTAGGCACGGGCCGCGACTGGCCTCAACAGGCGTAGCAACGCCTGGCGCGGCCCGTCATTCAACGGGCCGTGGGACCGCGGCATTAGATATTTAAATGACGTCAGAATTGTAGACAAATCTGGACAAATCGTGAGAGATAACGTTTTCGCTCTTGTCATTAAATAACCGTTGGGTATTGGACTACAGAACAAAACACAGGGTCGATGAAAAGGTATAATGATTAAATTCGTGATATGGTCATCAGCGTGTGGGGTAGCGTGTGGGGTAGCCTACTTAATCGAAGCTGAAAGAGCCCAGAGGGCGCTTCTTAAAGTAACTTTTAAGAAGCCCTACCGGTTCTCTACTGATCTACTCTACAGCGAAACGAAAGTCCTCAGAGTCCGCCAACTTTTCATTCTTTCTGCCTGCACAAAAACGCACAAGAATATTAAAAGGAGACCCGACTATACGTCTAACATAAGCAAAATAAATTACAGAATCCCAACACCTGACAGCACCTCACTGCTAGCAAGTCGCTCCCCGGCCTACTCTCTCATTAATACGTACAATAAAGTCTGCAAACTCTGCAAAATTAAAAAATCCAACCCCATTCGCAAAAAAATTGTAAAGGAAATTTTGCATAACACTGGTTATGATGACTCGGAACAATTAATATAAGGACCCTGACCTGACACCAAATCAAACGAAGTACAATGGAACAAACACGCATACTTACACACACACACCAGATGCGCACACACACCACTCACACATCACACACACACACACACCACACGAACATCACACATACACACGTACCATCCCATACCTGAAATCACCTCTCTGGTCTTTTTTTTTTTTTTTTTTTTCAGGATGGGAAATCATCAAATGACTCCTCCCGCTCTGGGTGGAGCGGAAGGGAGTGTCAGACTCTTACTGACTAAAACCCACCCGTGTTCCTTCCTTCGCCCTTTATGTTCCGGGCCAGCGGTAACCCTTTCGGACAATCCCGCTAACCCGGCAGGCTTCGGCCCTGACGGGCCCCTTCACTTGATGCTGACATCTCTTTGAGGCGCGCGTGGAACACGTACGCGCCGTCCGGCACGGGCCTGGTCCTGATCGGACGGTGAGCTACCCATTACTCTCCGCCCGCAGGCCCGCGCCTACGGTGGCCGGGAGTCGTCGCGCGGCTCCCGACGCCCGGAGCGTCTCCCGCGGCGGCTGGGACGGGAGGCTCTCTCCCTCAGCCGTCCCGCCGCCTCCTTCGCTAGCATGACTGCTTCGCAGAAGGAGGCGACTGCCCCCCACTCCCTCTCGCCCCGGACCATGGCTTGAACCAGGCCCGGACGCGAGAGGTCGCCGCCGCTGCCGATCGCCTCTACGAGGACACGGCGGTGCTCCGCCCAAGCGGGGCAGACCTCCACCGTGTGCTCCACCGTGTCCTCTGGGCGATCCTGGCAATGGTGACACCCGGGCGTTTCCTCCCGCCTGATTATGTGCAGGAACCTCCCGAAACTTCCGTGTCCGGTGAGGACCTGCGTCAGGCGGTAGGTGAGGGCGCCATGACGCCTCTCTAGCCACTCCTCAAAGAGGGGTCTTACCACCGCTATCGTGGCGTGCCCTGCGCTGGGTTGCGACAGTCGCTCTTTCCATGCCGCCATGAGATCGCGCCGGAGGTCCGTCCGCTCCGCCGCAATTTGCTGCGGAAGCGGAGTTTCCCCCCGGCGTAGTGCCTCCGCGCGCCACTCATACAGGCGCGCGAGGACTATCGCCTCCAGATCCCATGGCGGCAGTCCGGCAAGGAGGCTTGCCGCCTCGCCCGAGATCGTGCGGTACCCCCGGATCAGCCTAACGGCTACCACCTTCTGGGGCGCGTTCAAATAATGGGCGGCTCGCCGCCGCAGTGAACGCGCCCACAACCTCTCTGGTCTCCACCCTGGAATTCGTACTCCCCAAGATACAGACTAACTGTCTAGTTTGGGGCTCACTAGCTAATACTTTATAGTAACCTAGCTGTAGGTAATATTTTAAGCTACTTATGTCGTCTTAACATGCTGTTAACCAGTGAACCTGCTTACGGTATTTACCTGGAAAATATTTTTTTTCTATTTCTATATTATTCTCACTAAATGTATCATACTGAATCATCTTCTGGATTACATTATAGGTCATTAAGTCAAGGCTTGACCAATTGACCCTCTGGTCATAGTAACAATTGAATGAATGGAAAACAGTCCACTTATAGCAGGACTTAACGTTTCTGTCCATAGGTATATTTTTATCAACGTATAATTTATACATGTTTTCCTCCTCTATAATATTTTCTTGCCTCCAGCCATAAAGTAGATAGGTACCTATTAAGAATTTTCTTAATATCATAGTGAAAACATCACATTTTCAAATGGTACCTATCTGTGAATAATCTATGTATGCTAATTATAATAAGATACCACATCATAATATCGTAGGTATTAGTTTGCGAATGTTTGAACCATGAAGTTTCCCTATAGGCCAGTATCAAATTAGGTATCCTGACTGGGTCAAAGAGCCAATTTAGTATAATTAGGTAACATATATACAATGTGGAGACAGTAATACGACAATAAATGAGAAGACTGGCAATACTAATGCATAAGACGATTTTGGAACTATCGAATAAATCCTTGCATCAAAGTTAAAGTGATTTCTTCAAACACGGGGACGAAGCCTGAAACCGCATAAAAAAAATCAGCTGTTCCCTACATTTTGACGAGTTATACGAACATAAATGTTACAAAACAGCTGATTTTTACGAACATATTTATATATACATAATATATCGATTTACGAACATAAACAGCAGATTTTTTTTTCGCGATTTCAGGTTTTGTTTCATAATAAAAGTTGTTCATAATGATGAGTACAATGACCTCCTAAGCGGTTGTTGGTGTTTTTCCAATAACCGCAATTTTTTTTGTATAGTAGCGATGGGACGGCTACGGGTTTTGCCAATCTTTGAATAGCTATAGTGACTAAACTATTGGATATCTTTGATTGAATTTTCGTATGCAGACTGGGAACGTCATTAGATACATATACGCAGTTTAATATATTGCCGTTTCTTCTTTGTTGTAGTAGCTACCACAACAAAGAAGAAAATACAAGGTGGTGACCATATTAATATGTTTAGTAATTTGATCCACTTTTGTAATGAATATATCAGTGTTATGACTAACGATAATAACATAATCGTACCACATGGCGTTAAACTCTATTTATTATCTTGGAAGTGCTTATATGCATTAGGTATAACACAATAATATTTAGGTGCAACAAAATCTACTCTGCGTTATTGAAAATTAAATGTTAACGTTCAAAAGTGCCTTTTGTGTCCCTACTTAAAATAAAAGCTTTGACTTTGACTTTTAAATTATTTAACTCCGTTTACCTATACCTACTAATTAAGACCCACATATTTTGCAAGGTCCATATTCTTTTGACTAACCGAAGAATATACAACGATGGAACTATCCTAAATATAACTTTTATTTATGTACTCCTTACGTTAATTTTGGACTCAATGTTTGTTTTCTGACTATCTATAATTGCTAAGGACACTTTGTGTTATTCAAAACATGTTTTCGAAATTATTTTTATTTCGTTAAAATCCTAAGTATACCTATGTAAGATGTTAGTTTTGTTCTTTTAATTTTCCGCAACAAATCAGTGAATATGTAGGTATGACATTAACAATAGGGTACCAACCTATTCATAATATGGTTACAAATATGTATTTAAATGCAGCGTTCAAGTATAATTCGTTTACAATATTTCGATGTACATAATTACAACAATCATTTGAAGTAACTTGTTTTTATATTAAAGATCTATATTTAGAACAAAAGAATATAAGTACACAGATACAAAACTGGCTTCTGTTTATCGAAGCATCGGATTATAGTTTCACACACCTAAGATTATTTTGTATTATTACAATAAACCTACACACTAAAGTATGACCGAAAATGACCGATCGAACAGTTTCTGGCTTAAATATTGTTATGTAGTTATTCTGTGCTTTCAACTGTAAACATATAAAACAATCTCTCATTTCTTTGTTTGAATATGGACATAAGGAAATACACATTATAACAAAAGTTCCTTATACCACATCCTACCTTAGTAGGTGTGTAACTATGTATTACTTATAGTTAAATTATTTAATACATTTTTTTTTTCATTTTCATTCATTACAATAATAATTCGTCATTGCTGCCACCTGTTCGTGGTTCGTTTGATATTTTTTACAATAGGTATATTTATAGACAGATGGTTACATCTTATGTATGTAAATAGTTAAGTATATAAAAAAACAAAAATATCAAGTCAAATAAATGTGTTTATTATGGAAATAATTAAAGCTTCTTCTCCGTTGTTTCCTCAAATCACAGGCAGAACAAGCAAGCCGGAACATCAGTATAGTTGGAAACCATTTCATGGTGGATGGCAAGCCGCTGCGCATCGTGTCGGGATCACTGCACTACTTCAGAGTTCCTGCCCCCTACTGGAGAGACCGTCTGCGAAAGATGAAAGCTGCTGGACTTAACTCAGTCGCCACGTAAGAACTTTTTTAATTTAGATTTTATCATAGTCCTCTTGCTCTTATACCAATTTGTTTGGAGGTTTCACATTTTTTTTCCTTTTTTAATTTAGATTTTATCATAGTCCTCTTGCTCTTATACCAATTTGTTTGGAGGTTTCATATTTTTTTTCTATTAGCTGTTATCTCAGGATTCACATTTTTCCCAGCCATGATTATCATCTGCTACAAAATCCATTAATCTTTTTTATGGTCTGTCTCTTATCGTATCCACATCGTCATATTCGTCATCGTCATCCACAGAAACATTCCTGTCTTTCTTCATCAAATAGCAGCCCCTAAGCTTGTTAGTTGGTGTAAGAAAACCAACTTACTTACTATCTGTCTTTATAACGTCGCATGTAGGCTTTACGGTTTTTTCTCCACTACTAGTTTTGTAAGCAGCTCAGTTTTTTTCTCTTTGACTTTTTGTACGCCTATAATTTGTTAAAATTAGAATTTATACCTAAATTCCATTATAAACTAATGTCATATAGCATGCCACACGTAGTTAAACGGTTTCGCGTTTTCGTTTTATGAACATATTTTAATTTCATTAAACGTTATTATTTATTTACAATTTTCTAAAATAACATCTTCGAGCAACCTGTAGCGCAGTAGTCGCCGTATTTGCCGGGTACACAGATCATAACATCGAATCAATTAAATTAAAACGAATAACGTGCAAAGTGTAGGCGAATTTGAAGGAAAGAGAGAGCCCTCGGCGGGCGGCGCAGGCGGTAATTTTTCAAATTACGAATAATTTTATATAGTTATAATTTTTATGATTACTGGCCACTAAGCCCTACCCGTGTGTTAAATTAATGTCGCCATTGTAGCGGCACGTTGTATGCTAGTGGTGAACATTTTTTTTTAATGTCTACTACTGAGCAAAGGCCTCCCTTTCTTATTTATTTATTTTACCATTTATGTACACACATATATAAACAGACACGAAATAAAACAGCTCCCTTTCTCTCTGTCCAAAGCTGCCAAGGATCAACCTTTATTAAAGGAGTCCATCTCCGTCTGGGCCTGCCGCTATGTCGTTTGCCATTAAAGGAGACTGGGTCGTAAGTTTGACCCATTGGTCGTCTGACATGCGGCAGATGTTTCCAGCCCAATTGCATTTAAGCGTAACAGCTTCCGAGTACTTATTGCATAAATAAACACGTCCTTCCTGCTAAATAATGTCGTTTAATCATCCTTTAGATATGTAGAGTGGAGCTTCCACGAGCCAGAAGAACGACAATACTCATTCGAAGGCGACCGCGATGTCGTCAAGTTTATCCGCACAGCGGCAGAGGAAGGCCTATATGTGCTGCTGCGAGTCGGGCCTTATATCTGCGGTGAAAGGGATCTGGTCAGTGACTATAAATCTTTGACAATTTAATTACGTAGGTTATTTTTTAGATATACCAATTAATATCTCACATTTTAGTATGTATCATAAATAAGATAGAATTGTGGAATACCGCTACCGCTTTCATTTTACCTATTACTGAAATTTTAAATTAATGTATTAGGCATGTTAAATCGTGTCATGAAGCTTACCACTTATCAATACCGAGAAATTATAATTTTAATTAGATGCTTGTCTTCTACCTGTTTCTCTTCCAAAGCTTACATTTTATCTTTTTTGTGATTATCATTTTTAGTAAAATAACGGTCTTTAGCAAGTAAAAGTTGTTAGGTACCTAAATAGGTACTGTAAATGTAAAGTAAACAAGCGTACTAGTCCTAGCTTATTTTAGAACATTAGGTCCACTGCTTGGGGGATACCAGTCGTGAGTGAGTACCTATGTGTATCATAGGTACTCACTTGTGTTTTATAATTGAAGAGATCTCAATAATATTCGCCTTCTTTAGTTTAATAATAATATAATAATAATAGTCTTCCATAGATCAGTAATAAGTGCCAACATATTGATCATCCGCGACTTCGTCGCGTTCACATGCATGTCGGAAAACAAATTGATTTCATTGGCTTTTTTTTGCGCGGGACCCTATTTCTTTTTCCAAAATTAAAGCCTAAGTTACTCCTTATATGGCACATCAGCTGTCTGCTAGTGAAAGTCGTGTCAAAATCGGTCTAGTCGTTTCGGAATCTAGCCGGAACAAACAGAAACACAAGATTTTTTAAAAATGATTTTTCCTTATAAGTAGGTGGGTACCGTATATACTTTCTCATTTAGTAAAAAGTTGTTATTTTGACATTACAAACAGATATTCAATTTTATTTATTTGTATGTAGATATGAATAGATTTGATTTCAGTTTCTTCTCGTATAGCAATCGGTTATAATAATATACCTACTTCATACCAGCCGTTGCGGGGTCAGATGGCAATCGCACCGTGTCCAAATGTGCATTGACTTTTCTATTGATAACTGAAAGGCTTATAATAGACATTGTCTGCAACTTTTTTACTAGTTTTTGTGTTAGAAACTGATAAAAAATCTCGACCATCTGTAATGTTGTACTACTTTTGCAAAAAAAAAAATGATTTCATTTCATTTTCTACTGACCTTTTTACAAGATTTTTCTTCATCGTCTCATAAATTAAGTTTTTGTGGCTAATCATGGAGCTTAAAAAACATAGATTTCTAATATAAGAGCATGTAAATTAAATCCACTCGTCAGAACATGACTAAAGTAATTTTATACCCTTTGTTTTCAGGGTGGTTTCCCGTATTGGCTGCTCGGCAAATATCCAAACATTAGGTTACGAACCACAGACAAAGGTGAGTTATCGATCAATAAATTTTGAATGTGTTAAAGTTTTAATGCATCTCATGTTGAATTACTTTCTCTCACTGTTTTATATCATAATGCTTTTTAATAACAGATTACATGGCAGAGTCCGAGATATGGCTAAACAAATTCTTCGAGCAAGCGTCTCCGTTGCTGTATGCAAACGGAGGACCTATAATTTTAGTTCAGGTATAGTAAAAGAACCCTAATGTAATCTAAGAAGTTATGATTTTATTCTTTTGATAAAATTCAAATGTTTCTCAGGACTCATACAGGGTTAGTTTTCAAAGACCAGCCAAATTTAAGGGTGTGTGTATACAGACCATTAAACTGAATAATTTTGTCATTATCGTCGACATCGTGATTAAATCGCTTCAAGGTATTATCAACAGTTCAATGAACAAAGGTTAACTAACCACTACGAACTCTTACAAACGTCCATGCCGAGAAAGCTTTGAACTTTGACCCCTTTTCCTTTTGTTTAACGCAAAGTTATCTACATTTTTAATCAGTCGTCCCAAAGAGAAATTAGGAATAGGAACTTTTATTGCTTTTATGTTGTTGGGATAGAAGATATACCTTCTGAGTACAGCATGTTCTATTCTAGGTAGAAAACGAGTACGGGAGCTATGGCAACGACCTGGACTACCGCGTGCAGGTCCGCGACATGATACACAAACACGTTGGCTCTAAAGCCATCCTCTACACCACTGACGGGAACTCAATCTCCTTCTTCAGAGGCGGGGCAATTCCTAACACTCTCACTACCATCGACTTCAATGCTTACTCAGGTGGGTAAACTATTTGTTCTATTGCAGATGTAACATACCTAAGTTTTTTTACATAGTTTTGAAAGGATAACAGAACAAAAAGAAAAAGATCGCCTAATAATGTGGGTCACTTGTAGTTCATTGATGGTCTAACTTGCCGAAAAAAAACTAGAAATAATATCTGCTGTTGCATACAAAAGTAATGCTATGAATATTATAAATGTGAAAGTTCGTATGTTTGGTACTCAGTCACGCAAAAACGGCTGAATGGATTTGTATGAAATTTGACACAGAGTATCTTACAAAGTAGCTTTTTTTTTTGAGGATGGCAAATCAAAGTATCTTATGTGTTAATTCAGGTTATAAATTACTAACCTGAATGAACACATAAGATACTTTTGTCAATGGCAAAAGCTAGTTTCTTATATTATTTCGATCGCACGTCGTTCGTAACACCTTGAGCTAGCCTACCGTAGTACGGAGTTTCAATAGAATAAGAGGCCTCCTTATATTGGTTTTGTTAGCGCTGAACTGCGGTCGTACCTGGGAATCAGGGTCATCATCTGTGTACGGAATTACGGATCCGTACATTACTCCGCCGAGGTACGCGCCGTGCACACACAGCATTCCTACATAATATTGCATATAATATGTAAAAATATATTTAAATAATTCAGTGTTTAACGAATATCAAGGCCGTTGGTTTTACTTCATCGTCCCAATAGAGTCGCACAGGTATCATATCAGTAAGTGTAGGGGGTAGGACCGAAAATATATAGGATGTAAATGTAGGAGATCCTACGAGTAAATTTATTTTCGGTCCTTTGAGTATTGCAGAAGGACATCGTCGCGGTACTTTGACCTAGCGCGCTGGTCAGAGGCACGTTTTCGCAAACGTGACGTGGACTCGGAAGTTCTGTGATCAAACCAGTGTGGACTCGTTCTGTTAAAAACACACTTCATTCTATACTCATATAATCGACTTGAGCAAATATATCTTAGCTTAGGTCAACAGCACCGTCGTGGCAAGCAAATCGCCTCGTGAAATCAACATCATCGCACTACCCGACCTACCTTTAAGTACCTGGGAATCGATTTTAGGTGTTGAGCTTATATTGTAATGGACATACCTGCCTATTCTATTTCATTAAAATCAATTCGATATCTTTTGTTCGTTCGTTATCACTCGTTCATCCTCAGATTTTTTTATTTTATAATTTTTGGAAAACTTACAGCTAGGCATGAGTAGACCTTATTGCATTTTGTTAATGACATGAATATGGCCAGTTACAAGTTTTCACAAATAATTAAACAAACAATTATGTGCTAATTGGCAATGTTTTAAATATTATTGTTTTTTTTTTAATTTATCATTTATTTAGATGTGAACAAATCGTTCGAGGAATTGCGCCGGTTCATGCCGGAGGGTCCTCTGATGAACTCGGAGTTCTACACGGGCTGGCTCACCCACTGGGGCGAGAGCTTCGCAACCACCAGCGCTGACTCGGTGGTCTCCACCCTCGGCCAGATCCTTGACTATGGAGCCAGCGTCAACTTTTATATGTTCTTTGGAGGCAGTAATTTCGAATATACAGCAGGTATGTTTTTTTTATTCTATATAGAAGCACTGCGCAGCACTTTGTGATTCAAGTGTGGTGATCAATGCTTTCTCTGTATGAGAAGAGGTCTTTGCCCTACAGTAGGTCAGTAATAGGCTAATATTATTATTATCCTTTATTTCATTTATAACACAAATCATTTATATTTTTAAATATTTTTATAAAAAAGAAAAAATAACACTAACACTTTGCTGGACAAACGCCCCTCGACGTATAAACAATAAAACTTATATTGACTCTCGTTAAGTATCCTTCAATGTGTTAAAAATATAAAAAATTGTAGCCCATCGGTATCATGGGAACGCAGTCCAAGCCGCCGGTGGTCAGGGCTTTGTTATTATTACTTCTGTAAACGCCGGTACTGAGCTTCACGTGGACTATGACGGGGTGGAAGAATGATACAAACTTGATTTTTATCATTACTGGTTTAATGACCAAGAGAAATTTACAAAAAACAATAAAATATGTAGGTATGCATCTGGCGGTTTCAACGATCTATGGGCGAATGGGCGAATGACGTGACATCGTTGCTCGCGGCTGTTGTCCTTTCGTGTCGTATGCGTGTGTGCGTGAGACGTTAGTGAGCGCATACATGCTAGGCGTTAACAACTTCTATGCGGACTTAATTCCACTAGGCAATAAAAAAAATCATACTTGATTCTGAGTTCAGTAATGAACAAGCCTGTCCGGCTTATAAAAGTGATATTGAGCATCTCAAATCGTTCATCAACACTACGAAACTAGCCGTGGAAGTAGCAAAATTTAAAATGTATTAAAACTTTTCTTTATTTTTACAGGAGCCAACTACCTGGGTACCTACCAGCCGGACATCACTTCATATGACTACGACTCGCCACTGTCGGAGGCCGGAGACCCCACTCCCAAATATTACCTCATTAGAGACAAATTGAAGCAGGTTATCTGGCGTCTATTTAGTATCCCATTAAGTTATTTAAAAATATAAATATCCATTGTAAATTTCTAGCTTGGGTTCTTAATTTTTTAAACTTAAATAGAATGTTTTAACTTTCAGTATAACTTAGTAGACGAAAGCATCCCAGTACCCACAGCAAGTCCGAAAGGTGACTACGGGCCAGTCAATGTTACTCCAACAGTCAATCTGATGAGTCCCGAGGGCCGTGCGCATTTAGGCAAGAAATACGACGACTACACGGGCTCAACCCTGCCTACGTTCGAACATCTGCGCCAGCGAGGAGGTCTGATGCTGTATGAGACCACGCTCACCGAAGCTGATGATTTGCTGAACATCAAGAAACCACGAGACATGATTTTCGTATTTGTTGATGGTGTTAGTATTTCTGCAACTCATCATAATTATATTTTAGCATTGACATTTTGGTCACGGCACACGTGTGAGCAGGTTCCTCACTCTGGATCCCTAACTACCGTTAGCTTGGGTCCTCCTACCACTGCGAAAGGAGTATTATTTTCATACATATTTTCCTACGTTATTATTTTGTCATTTCATTAAATTAATATATGTAAAAATAAAGAATAAGTACTGGGAATCGGATGTTGGAGATAATATAGCGTTCGCTCGACGACAAGGCAACTGCTACGCGCCGTCTACGAACGCCTACAAGGCTCCTAAGTAGCGCCTACGCCGCCGCCGCGTAGACCCCGGCTTGGGTAGGGTCTACGCGGGTAATGTGCTGTGGTGCTTACGCTACGTCGCGTCCCTTATACCAGTATGAGCTATCCAACCGGGGCATACTTTGTCCCTTGAACTTTATAACTAGCAATAGCTTGTAGCCACTGATGTGCATTTTAACTTATAAAAAAACAGTCTTAATCTTCTTCTTAATCTTGCTAATAATATTTTTTTTTGCAGGAATTAAAAGGTCGCATTAGCAGAATTCACAAGATCTACAGTCTACCTCTGTCTGCCAAGAATGGATCAGTATTGTCATTACTGGTGGAGGCTCAAGGCCGCATTGGTTTTGGAAGTCAAATTCACGATTTCAAGGTAATATTTTACTTGTCTTGCATACCAATACATTTTTATTGGTAAAATCATTTTGTTGATTACTTAGCTGCCTTTTTCAGTTTGTCAAATTTGACCCTCAATAGCCCGAATGTTTTTATTAAGTAGATAGATATACATACATATATAGATGCCTAAGACTAAGACTCATGTATTTCTTACCCTGTTGATTCGTACATACATAAGCCCACGTCTTCATCCCATTGGGATAGGCAGAAACGCGACTTCCTACGATCCTTACATACTCCTTTTGCTTCGTTTACCTGCATACATCTGACCTTTCTGAAGAATAAGATCACTATGTCCTTCTAGGATGTCCTCTCCCGGCGTTTCCACTCCCATATGCCTCGTTAGTCGCCTTTCTCAATCATTGTTTTTGTGTGTGTGTGGTTTTTCCAAATGCAGTCTCCCATAAAGGATTTATCAGATGTAGTGTCTTCATAATTATTTTTAAGGAGCCTTTGTGGAAGAGAAATAAATGTTTATTCATTTCATTTATCTTCTCAACATGTACCAAACCAAATCTAAGCATACTCTTTTACATTTTCACATTTTCTTTTAAACCGCGCCGTTGCCTTATCACATCATTCCTCCTAATAATGTATTTTCGTCTGCCCAACCTGTAAATTATCTACTTGATGCCCATTTCTATTTTATTGGCCTTACCTATCAATGCTTTCCGTTGTCTATGAAAACCCTAATATTCATATCTTTGTTAAACTGTCTACGAAATATCAATGTGGTTGGACCATTATGCCACACACACAGCTATTTTTGTACTTCAATATGTACCTAATTGACCATTCAGCTGATGGTTATTGTATATAGAAAGTAATTTCGTTGTCTGCATTGCTTGTAGGTTACCTAGTTCTGTGTATTTTCTATCCAATGTTACATTAATTTCACGTGTCCAAATGCCAGTTTATTTAACACTAATATATTCACGAATTTAAACAAAGACACACCATATAAACCTATATATTACGACGTAGAGTAAATTTGACACTCAATAGCTAAGCTAAGTAATTGATAAGCAAATTGTTAGTATTAAAAACAAACGCACATTTCTTGTAAACCAATTTCCTTAAGTATTCCAGGAAATTATTCTACTAGAGTCGCGTATCTGAGCCTTCATATAGACACAGTATAAAGACATACAGTATTGTATCTCGGCCGTAACCTTGAAATAAATGCCTACAGCCGCGCGGTACGTAAACATGCGATAGGGCTGCCCGCTCCAGCATTTTAATTACATTTGCCTACTTTGTGTTTCCATTTAGTTTTGTTATTGTATTTTACTGTGTGTACAGAAATAATAAAATGTAGCAGCAGAAATACTTAATCTGAGAAATATTCAACTAGGTATCTAGTGACAGACAGACGGTCGAATTTATTTTTTCTAGTATTATTCATACACACAGTACAATAAACAACTATTATTAATAATAGCTTCTGCCCGCGACTTCGTCCGCGTGAAATTTCTTGTTCCCCCGACCCACCCCGTCGCATCGCATCGTCTGCACGCGCGATGACTTCGTTTATAGTGCTTTCTGATTTTTTTTCTTTTTGCTCGGCCCCTAAGGGTCATAGCGTGATGTATAGCCTATAGCCTTCCTAAAGAATAGGGCTATCAAATGCATAAAGATTTTTTCAAATCCGCCCGGTAGTTCCAGAGATTAGCACGTTCAACCAAACAAACAAACTCTTCAGCTTTATAATATTAGTATAGATAAAAACCACGTCTTTACTTTGAATTATACAAACTAACAAAACAAAACACACATGCCCCGAGGTTTTAACACAAGCGTACCTACCGTATAATGATTCATGAACCGCCTATTACTACCTATCTCACTCGTGTTTATCACTTTCCTTTATTCACTTTATTTATTAATCCAGACATCTTTTTTTCGGGAGATAAAAGGAAATACTTATCCATTAAAAAGACACACATTATGTACCTACCTACTAGTAAGTAAAATTATTTTATAGTCTTACCTTTCAGAGTTTCCAGGTAATCTAAAAAAAGTTATCTCTGGATGCGTTATTGACGAATTCATGCAACCAAAAACAGCACAATATAGCCTACTCGTCATATTAAATATGTACTTGAACTTATTTTTAGTGAAAAAATCGCGCGGTTATTGTTAAAAAAAACAACACACCGTCCGTTCGTCACTCCGGCACAGTCGCGACTGTCTGCATGCCGAGCGCATGCCGAGGTCGAGGCGCGTAGGTATAGCTCGCGTTTCGTCCGTTTGTATGAAGACGACATACTGTATGGATATTATAACCATGATATAGATACGTATGTACAGACGCCAGCACATCAACCTACCCGAAACTGTCAAATTTTCCCAATCAACTTTGAACCTTATGCTTTAGCGATAAAGTTGAAAATCTATTAAAGAAATCTGACAGATTGTGGTAGGTTGATGTGCTGGCGTCCGTACTTGTAAACATTAACTAGTCTCGACCGAAGAGCCTCTGGGTCTATCTACAACGAAATACCTATTAGGTACAAAATTATCTTGTCGCTGCAGTACAGTCAACCACGCATCAGCGCTGTAGCGGTAACCGCCTTTATTTTGTAGCAGTACCTAATGGCCATTTCTGCTTGATTGACTGTATCTGTGCGTCTTTTAAACAAAAAAAATATTACATCAGTCTGTATTCCACGAATGGTTAGGCAGAAGTATACCTATATTACACCCACGTTTTGCCATTTATGTTTAAGTCGCATGTAATAGGGACCGGGCACAAGTCCACACTCCAGGCTGCTACTAAGGAACGCGGCTGTCCCATTTCAAAACCTAGTAATAGTACAGGATCCGTAAAGGAAAGACCTTCACCGATCGAGTAACCGGACGAAATGTGTTTTTTACGGAATAAAATGTTAACGAAAGTAACGGTGATGGGTTGCCTAATGAAATCCTGTCAAGGATATTTTTAATTAATTATGTAACAGGTATTTTTTTTTCGATATCTTCACCGATAGCGTAACCAAAAAAATTTAACTCTAATCGAAAGTATGGAGTCTATAGAATATGCAAACTTAGGGTTGCCTACCTTTTTCTTGTCAAGGCTATAGGGTTGCCCAGTTTAAACAGGTGATTCGAAAATGGTACCTTCACCGATCGAGTAACCAAATAAATTATTATATATCAAAATGAAGATTATTTTTTTGCGAATACGATGGTACAAGGTTGCCTAAAATTTGAAAATTGAAACGTATGAAAGTGTGCAAGAAAGAGAGACTCCCCATTATATCCAGTGCGATAGAAGAGGAAGCAGCATTGCAGCTGTTCGCGCCACATCAGATCCTTGAAATAGTGCGAGAGAAAGAGCCTATACGTCAGGGGTGACCGGTCGATCGCGATCGACTGGTCGATCGCGACTATTAGACTATACCCTAAATCATCAATTCAGATAATTTAAGTAAACAAAGAAATGTCACTGTCAAAATGACAGGACAGTGGTGCACAACAATTTAACATAATTTTTTTCTATCTTTTAATTACAGTTAACTATTTATATGAGCTATGCAAACAAAATACCGTATCCTAACAGGACCGTAGCTAGGCGTAGGCCTCCCAAAATCGCAGTTTTCCAAAATCCAACACGTGGCAAATGTCTTGCCTGGAAGGAGCTTACTCCATACGATATGAATCTATGAATGAGAGTTGTAATATGTGTGTTGTTGAATGTCTGCTTGTAGATATTCATCACCATGAGTTTTTCAGTGGCACTCAGAGATTTTCGAGGCCGCTTTTTGACAGGCGACAAACTGTCGGTGGCGGCGGCCTTCGAGGTACCCGGCTGGGGCTCCATTTGTCAGTTAACAA
This sequence comes from Luperina nickerlii, assembly GCA_963855955.1. Lineage (NCBI taxonomy): Eukaryota > Metazoa > Arthropoda > Insecta > Lepidoptera > Noctuidae > Luperina > Luperina nickerlii. The sequence continues at coordinate 13,518,999 of OY979666.1, read as the reverse complement.
ATAAAACTTAACAAAAACACAACAAGAACAAGGAAATATAACAACTAATAACAATATGAAACACTTCACACGATGATAATAATAATATAGCACAATTAACAAACACGCAGCGAATAGTATTATCGGGAAAAAGAAAACGAATGTATTGAAAAGACGCGACTTTGTAATTATGTCATACGAAATTTGAAAATGTTGGGAACGCCTGTAGTGTTACCAGTATCATAAAAAATTTAGTACCACAATATTTTCTTTTTTTAATAACTTTGTTTAACACCGAAAACTTATTAAAATTAAGACGATATGATATTTTTTTAATTATTATTTCTAAAATCAATACTTAAAAGCAAGTCTAACCTTGTTTTCCGCCATTTTATGTGAATTACCACTAGGACGATATTTTTTTGATCTGTTATCACATTTGTTTACATAAATTATCTGAATTGATGAGTTAGGGTATAGTCGATCGTGGCAAGGAAAAAAATATAAATACGTCGAACAGACTGCACAACGTACCTAATCACTAACTGCTGCACGCATCATCTTGTATCATTTTTCAATCGCCGTTCCGTCACGTTATTTATCCTGTCTTCTATGCAGCATAGCTCTCTTTTAGCTCATAGCTCGGGAAGCGTGTGGGACGCGGGAGTGGGGCGCTGGCGGTTGTCACTCCGTCAGTCATTTGACGACAGACTTAAGGCTCCTACAAACAGGCGCGACACGCGATAAAATCGATTACCTATATCGCGTGTCGCGCCTGTTTGAAGGAGCCTTAACGGAGTTACGAGTTATATTATCCCTCTTAATAAAATGAAATATACTAATAACTACATAATTGTGTACCTACTGAACTATGCTGTTTCATTTAAGATTTCAAGAAGTATGTAATTGGTAGATCGCACAGGGTGTCGTCAGTGAAGAGTAGATCTTGGGTCAAGCCAAGTTGGCCACCCCTGCTATACGTAATATCAAATGCGGTAGAGGAAGACGCATCATAGCGACGGTTTTTGTAAAAAGTGTCCCTTATAGTCATAAGGGACACTTTTACCGTTTTATTGCATAATCTTGCTAACCTAGAAGGTCTCTACCAAATACAAAAAAAAACCAGCGTTTTAAACTTGCATAAAAGCAGATATATTTAAGCATCGATACCTAGTAAGTGCACCATTCACTCCCTAGTGACTTCACCTAGTAAGTCACTTAACCAATTCAAAACCTTAGTATCTTTTACAACAATTAGCATTTTTCCAATATTACGTTTATGCGCTCTCCTGTAAAATTTCATTTTAAGTCCTTACTAGGTTTTGCAATGGGGCAGCCGAACGCGCGGAATACTTATGTATATAATTTCAATTTAAATATTGAAAGGCTTTTCTGTTAGCGCCTACTGTCTGAATTTTGCAATCATATGTAAAACAGTGACTTGTGATGATTAAATTAAAAAGCATAGATACTTACTACTGTACTACGCCACACACACTACCTACGACAAATTGGTTGATTGAGCCCAATCTACCAATTCAGCTCGTGTAAGCCAAGATCCCGTTCTTTGAGCCTGTCATTTTATATTAGAATCTATAATATATTATGGATAAAAAATGTGTCTCTGCGAAGACTTTCAAGTTAAGAGACGGGGGAAATCGAAGTTAAAGATCACCCTAATTTATTGGCAATGTAATCGAGCCTGATACCCAAAAAATCCATACTATTATAATATTATAAATGGGAAAGTGTGTCTGTCTGTCTGTCTATTTGTTACCTCTTCACGCTTAAACCGCTAAACCGATTTAGATGAAATTTGGTATACAGATAGTTTGATTCCCAGGAAAGAACATAGGTTAGTTTTTATCCGATATTCCCACGGGATCGACATTTATGAAGGTGAAACCGCGGTGCGCAGGTAGTACATAATATGACAACAACGTCGCCGTGCAGAAATTATTTGCTATTAAAAATCTTGAACTCATTCATTCACTAACAAACAACGCACAACCTCAACTGCTGGGTCTAGAAGCTTGAAAAGGACGAGTTTCTTCTATGGCGAAGCTGCTGAGCACTATAATCAATGATTTTTGAAAATTCATCCCCTTAAGCTGTTACATATTGGTTGAAAATTTATTTGGCAGTTAGTAATATTTGCCAATAGGAAATTCCATCGTGCATGTGTCGTGTTCAAAGATAAATTAATGTTATGATATCTTCCGAACCAGAAACACTGTTATCAAAACACACACATGCATAAATTATTATATTATGTTGGTCAATTACTTATCTCGCCATAGTAATCCTTGTGTCATTACATAGTATCATTGACCAAGACAGACGACTGGCTATAAGATAGTTATCGACACAATTATAGTTCACTACACTTCCCAACATTTATTTTATGTAGCTTATTCCTACTCAGTAATATTTATATTCTTTGGAGTTTTCTTTGTATAAAATGATCTAGCTGGATTGTTTTAACGACTCTAGATTCTAGAGCTACACTCAGGTATCTTCTTTTACAGGGAAATCTCAAAAAAAAAAACCACAACATGTAACGGGGAGTCACCCCTGGTGTATGTGAAAATAATAATAATAGAAACAGGCAATGACTCGAGAAACGTTCGTAGATCGATTTCACTGTATTTTTTAATAATTTTAAAATTGTTTCTGTTTCAGGGAATACTAAGTCCTGTGGAGTTCAATAGTGTGACATTAGACGGGAAATGGAAGATAACTGGATTCCCTCTGGAGACATTCGACACGTCATCAGTAAGGAGTGAAAGTACGACGCGCCCCACGTTTTACGAGGGTGACTTCACCTTACCAGCTGGTCCGACGCCGCTGGACACGTTTATCAGCACTAATGGATGGGGCAAGGTGAAGCTAACATCAAATTCGAGGTGTCCAATGTATTTTTGCAATTTGGAATACCTACCTAGAAAGACATTTATTTGGTTTATAAAAGTTCCATCCGCTTAACTGTCACCCGACCTAACTTTGAGTCTGACTATATTCTAACTAATATTTCCATCTAGTGAATTCTAGTAGTCTTATAAGAATCAGTCATCACAATTAGACCTGTAATGCCAGAACGAACCAACCACCATTCCCTCAACAGCTCTGATAATTACGCCTACTCTAAATGAATCACCCGTTATAATAAAGCGGAAGTCATTGTTTGTTAAAACGCGTTAATCTCTGTAAATACCATTCAAAATTTTGGTTTTTTATTCATTTGCTAGCCCAATTCTTAAGTAAGGTAAAGGTTAATTAATTCCCTTTCAAATAAAAAAAGAATTTTGCGAATTAGCTTATAAATAACGGAGTCCGAGGTAACAAACAAATAAAATATATATATGTATTCAACTGAATTGAGGACCTCCTCCTTTTTTTGAAGTCGGTTAAAAAAGAACGCTAAGCTAAAACGAAGTAATAGCACGTGCAGGCGCTGCGCTGTGACGCGATGCGATGTGTCGAGGGCCGAAGATAGTTCTTGTGTAATGTGGTTCATTTTTGCATAATTTTGCCCAATTTTGTATTGTCTCATTTAACTTAAATACCTATACATAATCTTAGAGATAAAAATGTTTTATTTCAATGTTACAGGGCTACGTTTGGGTGAACGGGCACAACCTCGGCAGGTATTGGCCCAGCGCTGGGCCCCAGATAACGCTGTACTTGCCCGGCCTATGGCTGAAGCCAGCACCAGAGAAGAACCACCTTCAGATCCTGGAACTTGACAAACCTCCTCAGGTCCTCGCTATGGACTTAATCGACCGTCCTATACTCAACCAAACTGGGAATATCAACTGGTGGAGGTATCAACCGAAACGAACCTAATACTCGTAATTAATGTGCAATTAAACAGTAAAGTTCATAATTATTTTTTACAATAAAGACTCGTTAGTGTTGTCCTCTTTTTATTCCTTGTCATGTGTTTCTGTGTACAGGTGCTCCTGTTTCGAGACTTTTAAAAATATTAAAGTACAAAATTTATATAATATATATCCTTACAAAAGTTTACAAAGTCATTTTATTCCTACTTAATACCTATACGGGTGTTGTAAGCTCGAACGAAGCTTCATCTCCAAACAATATACATTGTAGGTACCCGAGAACATTTTGTAAGTATGTATAACTATTTTTATTAATTTATTATCTAGCCATTGATATTGGCATAGATATAAGATTGGCCATCGAGGTGAGATTCTCCCAATAAAATGTAATTTGCATGAAAGAATACACTTACTATTTTAAAATTAATGGGCAATGAATTACAAAATTTATATTTGTCTGTCGACTGCCTCTTTATAGGTCCATACGACATAGACAAACATTCTATACATATGTATATAGGAACCTACACGTACCGGTCCTAAGCAAAAACATGGAAAATATATGTAAGTATGGCTATTTTCTTATTCTTTAATATTCCTAAGGCGACGACGCATTGTTAAACAATAATTCCAAAACCGGGCATGCGCGCCCCGCAACCCGCTCACACCTCGACAAGTAACGTAAGTATTGCGAGACGCGATGCCGCAAAGTGGGCTGAATTTCGTGTTTCATAGACATTCAAATCCTTTTTTGCAAGAGAGAGAGAGAGAGAGAGAGATATCTCCGTTATCGCACAAATAGGGAAAATGCATGTTTTTTTTAATTTTAATTCACTTCTTACATTATTATAAAATAGTAATAAAAAATATAAATACTGTTGGAAATGATAAAAACCTTATTTTGTTAGTTTTCAATCCATCTGGATGGATGGATGGATGGATGGATGGATGGATGGATGGATGGATGGATGGATGGATGGATGGATGGATGGATGGATGGATGGATGGATGGATGGATGGATGGATGGATGGATGGATGGATGGATGGATGGATGGATGGATGGATGGATGGATGGATGGATGGATGGATGGATGGATGGATGGATGGATGGATGGATGGATGGATGGATGGATGGATGGATGGATGGATGGATGGATGGATGGATGGATGGATGGATGGATGGATGGATGGATGGATGGATGGATGGATGGATGGATGGATGGATGGATGGATGGATGGATGGATGGATGGATGGATGGATGGATGGATGGATGGATGGATGGATGGATGGATGGATGGATGGATGGATGGATGGATGGATGGATGGATGGATGGATGGATGGATGGATGGATGGATGGATGGATGGATGGATGGATGGATGGATGGATGGATGGATGGATGGATGGATGGATGGATGGATGGATGGATGGATGGATGGATGGATGGATGGATGGATGGA